>OY728580.1:10140569-11466126 GCA_963422195.1 Carabus problematicus
ATTTCATGGTATTGTTAGTAGCAGTAATGTTTCTTAGATTAATCACGTTAATGACATTAATTCACACTTATTTTATTGTATTTTGAGTGGTTAGAGTTTATTCACTTTCTGATGTAAGCAGAAGGTCTTGAGGTAGTCGCTTTTTGAGGCGTCTGTTTTGCGTTTTTATTCCTAGCTTAAAATGCACTGCCCCTGAGCACTCGCTGATGTTTTGTAAAAAATGTTTCCCTAGCTTTTTTGTAAATTCATTAACGGTTGGGATTTGCAGTTCTTCATGCAGTTGGCTATTTCGTATGAACCATGGCGCGTTGGCGGCCATTCGAAGAATTTTATTTTGGAGAGTTTGAATCCGTTGTATGTGTGATTTGCTTGTTGTGCACCAGACTGGAGATGCATAAGTTATTATTGGTCTTATTATTGCTTTGTATATTAGCAGAGCACACTTTATTTTCAGGGGCGATTTCCTACTTAGTATTGGGTAAAGCATGCCTAACCGCTTGTGACAGTCTTTCAGTTTTTTGTCTACATGATGTCCCCAGGTTAGTCGTTTGTCTAGGTATACCCCTAGGTATTTTATAGCCCCGTTTGACGGATTCCACTGTATTTCGTGTCCATTAATAAGTATGTCTGGTGGAATAGTTGGTCTTCGTAATGTAAATATTTTCGTTTCGCATTTGGTTGGGTTTAGGCAAATTTTCCAGGAGTCGCACCAGGACTTGATAACGTTCACTGCTTCTTGTAGTTTTTCTGCTCCTTCTTCGATCATCTTGTCTTGTACAAGCACGGCAGTGTCGTCTGCGTATATTGCTATTTCTGCATTGTTATTAAGAGGTATATCTGACATGTATATGTTGAAGAGCGTTGGTCCAAGGATTGAGCCCTGGGGTACTCCGGCATTGATATTTCTGACATCTGATAACTCTGTGTTAATTTTAACTGCAAATGTTCTATTTATAAGAAATGAAGTTAGAATTCGGGTTAGGTAGTCCGGTATTTGATGTTGTAATAGTTTATATATAAGGCCGTTTATCCATACTTTGTCGAATGCTTGTTGTACATCTAAGAAAGCTGCCAGTGTGTGTGCTTTGTTTTCGAATCCTTTTGTTATAATTTCTACTATTCGAAGTACCTGATGAGTAGTGGAGTGGTTGCTTCGAAATCCAAACTGTTGAGGAGGTATGATTTTCTTCTCATCAAGAATGTTGTTTAGTCGTAACTGGATAGTTTTTTCTAGGAGCTTGGCTAGAGTGGGCAGTAAGCTGATAGGTTTATAACTTGAGGGATTTTTAGGGGCTTTACCTGGCTTGTGAAAAAGGATGATTTCGGCATGTTTCCAGTATTGAGGAAAGTATCCAATTTTTAAACAGGCATTAAATATTTTTGTTAAATTTTCGAGTGCACATTCTGTGAGGTATTTTAAGACTATATTGGGTATTAGATCATGTCCGGGTGTTTTTTTGATTGCCAGATTGTTTATGTGGGATTTGATTTCTTCAGATGTCGTGTAATTAAGTCCTGTAGCATGTTCGGGCATGTTTGATCTGATAAATTCTTCGATTTCATGTGTCCAGTCTTCATTTGCATTTGTGTCGTTTGGTATAAATACATTCGCTAGATGGTCAGCAAATATATCACATTTCTCTTTATCTGTTGAATAGGTTACTCCGTCTACTTCCAAAATGGAAACCATTTGCGGTTTTTGGAGAATGCGTTTGGTGGCCTGCCACATTGATGCATCTCCGGGTTCTAATTCTTTTATATATTTTTGGTATGTTGATATTCTGTAGTTATCTAGTTCCCATTTAACTCGATGCGTTAGGTTATTTAAAAGTTGTCGATCGTGAGGTTGTCGAGTTTGTTGCCATTGTCGCCGTGCTCTGTGCTTTTGTTTGATAAGTTGTATAATGAAGTCTGGTGGTTGTTGTTTTTGGTATATATTTCGTTTATTTTTGTTCTGTTTAGTGCATATTGTCGCTTCATGTACTGATTTAATGACATGTTTTGTGAATTTTTGAACAGTGTTGTCTATGTCTTCGGTTGTCAGTGGGATATTAATTGGAGCCATTTTTTTGTCCAATATATTTTGAAATGACTCCCAATTTACTTTTCCAGTAATAAGTCTTGGGGCTTGGGTTATTATTTTAGGAGTGTTGTGAAATGATAGGATGATAGGGATGTGATCTGAGTCTAGCTTTTTGATTACTGTTTGATGTATAGGTCTATGAAAAGATTTTAACAGAACAATATCAAGAATATCCGGTTCGTGGTCGTTGCGGTATGGATAGTAGGTAGGCTCTGTAGGTGCTAGGACGTGTATGCCGTATTCTGCTGTGTACGTATTTAGCCGTATTCCATTCGGATTGGTTTTTTTGCAGCCCCAGATTGTATGTTTGCAGTTTATGTCGCCTAGTAATAGAGTCGGTGTATTGTCTTCAAAAAGTTTAGTTAAATCTTCTTCAACCAGTGGTTTATTGGGTGATTTATATGCAGCAATAATTTTTAATAGGCCTTGATTGATTAGTTGTAGTTGTAATGCTACTGCTTCTATTGAGTTTAAGTCTGGCAAATCAATGCTATTGTGACTTATTTTGTGTTTTATTATGATCGCTGCTCCTCCCCATGCATTTGCTGCTTGTCTGTCTTTTCGATACATTTGGTATCCAGGAATCCGAAAGTTTTCATTCGGAATTAGATGTGTTTCGCTGATGCATGCTATGTCGATGTTATGTCTGGCAAGAAAATAAATGAGTGCACTACGTTGGCGTTTTATACCATCAGCATTAAAATTTAATATTTTTAAATTTTGAATTGTACTATTAATGTTAGTTGCCATTTTGGAAGAGGAGTGAGATAATATTGGAGATGAATGATTTAATTTGATCGATGTATGGCAGGATTAGGTGTACGAGGGATTGTAGGATATTTGTTATGGTTGGTTCTTGTTCGGTGGTAGTTTGAGTTTTATTTGTTGACGGTTGTTGGTTATTTTTGTTTGGTGTGGTGGGGGTTTTTCTTGTTATGTTGGCATATGTAGGATATTGTGTGTGGGTGGAGGTAGTGTCATTGGGGTTTCTATTTGGTAAGTTGTTAGAGTTGTTGGTCAGGTCTGGTCTGTTTTCTGTTTGTCTATTAGAATTTTGATATCGTGTTACTTTTGTTTTAATTTCCTTGTAATATCTGCATCCTTTATAGCTGGCGGCATGTGGTTCGCCACAGTTGACACATTCTGGGCGTTCATTTGGATTTTTAGGGCATGTTGAATAGTGATGGTTTCCTGAGCATTTGACACATCTGGGGTCTAGTTTGCAATAGTTTTTTGTATGGCCGTATCGTTGACAACGTGTGCATTGCGGAATATTATTCGACTTTCTTCGTGGTTCTACCGATACTACCGAATAGTTTAATTTTGTTAAATTATATATTTCTGCTGCTATTTCATTATTTGTTAAATCAACAACGCAAAGTGGCATTGGGGATTTGTTTTTATTTAGAAGTCGCACTACTCTTATGACTGGGTATGTTTTATCTACTAGTTCGCTTTTAATTTCTTCTACAGTTATTGACGTTGGTACATTTCTTAAGATTACAGATAAATGGTTTTCCTGGGGATCGCAAAAGGTATGGTATTTCAGCTTGTTGTCATCGTAGAATTTTGTTAAATTACGGTAGTCAGTGGCGGATGTTAAGTTTATTCGTAGAGAATTACCTTTGTATTGTGTTGTAAATTCTTCTATGGTAAGTGATTTAATGTCACCTACAATGGCTTGATAGTTGTTGCCGTCGTGTAGATATATTGGTGGAATTTTGTTCTTTTTATTTTGTTCTTTGCTATTAATATTTCCCGAAGTAGGTTGTTCATCGGTATTAATACCATAGTATTTATTGCTTTTTAGAAGTGTAGATGTGTCTAGCAAATATTTTTTATGTTGTGCACTTATTTCAGATGGTGTATCTGGCGATTTTCATTTTATCGGGTCGGTTGTCCTGTTGGAGGTTTGCTGGTCCATTATTGGTCCTTGATTGTTGCTCTGCATATTTTAATAGGGTCTCTCCTGTGGAGAGCCCTGCACTTATTGTTAGTAGTTCTTTTTATTAGTTAGTATAGTAGGTTTCAACTGTTGAAAGATACCGGTACGTCCCTGGCGATTTCACAGGTTAAGCACTGTTCAATTACACACTAATAATAGGTATGCACGTCCGTACTCACTGCTAGCTCGCACAAGACTCAACAATAAATTATTCCACAGTATTAAACTTAGAAATTTTAATAAATTCAATAAAATACTCAATGATAATGGCGCTTTTAAATATATTAACTTAATTAAAGTCAATTTACACCGTTGGTGAATAACACCGATATTGATGTCCCGATGGAAGTGGCTTGTATCCTCGCTTTAGGCAGTAAATTTCACTACTACAATGATTGTAATAAAAATATTGTAAAAGCTGATTTATTTAACACTTTATCGTCCATAGAATATAGTTTACACAACTTAGATCCTACAATTTTAAGTAATATTCGCTCTAAACTAGTTCATACTCTTAAATCTCATAATAGTAATATAAATTCTTCAAAATATAATAACAGTTTACATTGCTCAGAAATAATTTTGCTTAAATACATAAAGATTACTAAAAGGTTTATTAAATTACACCCTAATATTTTAGTCAGCAAAGCTGATAAAGATAATACCACAGTAATTCTAGATAAACAAGATTACATCAACCAAACTAAACTAATATTAGCCGACAATAGTACATACAAATTATTAAATAATGACCCCACTTCTAAATTTCAGAATCAGAGCAATAGATTGATAGATGACCTTATTCTCTCAAATCACATTCCTAGTAAATGTAAATACACATTTAAAATTAATAATGCATTACCACCGAAAATGTATTGCTTACCCAAAATTCATAAAAATAATTGTCCGCTTAGGCCCATAATTACTAATATCAACACACCTAATTGTAAAATTTCAAAATACCTTGCTAATATACTGTCCCCCCTTAAATACAATTCCCAATATTTTGTAGAGAACTCATTTCAACTTGTAGAAAAAATTAACGGTCTCAATTATCCTGACAATAATTTCAAATTAATTTCTTTAGATGTTAAGTCATTATTTACTAGCATACCACATGATTTAATAAAAACCACTCTTACCAATAGATTGTATTAATTTTATACTTAACACTTCATATTTACAATTTAGCACATATTTTTACCTCCAAATATTAGGAGTTCCCATGGGTTCTCAACTCAGTCCGATTTTAGATTAGTGATGCAATTTATTGAATCCAGTATTTTAAACCATAATGATTTTATTTCAGATATGTAGATGATATTTTGATATGTTTACCTGAAAATCAAATTAATAATATTGTGACAGCCTTTAATAATTTCAATACACATATACAATTTACTTTAGAAATAGAAGCTAACAACTCAATCAACTTCTTAGATATCACCATCCAACATTTTAATAACAGTTTCATGTTCGATTGGTACAGAAAACCCACTGCTTCAGGTAGATATTTAGCTTATTTTGATTATTCCCCCAAACGCTATAAATTAGCAGTAGTAATTGCTTTAGTTGATCGGGTTTTAAAATTGTCACATTCTTCTTTTCATAATAAAAATTTTCAATATATATACAATACCCTTACAGCCAACGGTTATCCAGAAACATTAATTAAGACAGTTATTAGAAATAGATCTAAAAAAATTCTCAATCCAGATACCAATAATAACAATAATAATAATTTACCTACCTCAAATCAAACTAGTATTTCTACTCCTAATGTGCCACAATTCTTAGCACTTCCCTATCACCATAAAAGTTTTCATTCCTTACAAAGTATATTTAATAATTTACCTATTAAGCTAGTTTTCAAAAGTTTAAATTCAATTAGTCCTTTCTTTTCTAAATTAAAAACTTCAACACCCCGAACTAAACGTAGTAATTTCGTCTATCAAATTAATTGTTCTGATTGCCCGTCTTGGTATATTGGAGAAACTTGTCAATATATCGAAAGACGTTTCTATCAACATCAATATTATCACAAGAATAACAATGACCAACACAGTGCTATAGTTGAACATGCTTTACATACTGGACATTCTATAGATTTCGTTAATTTCAAAATTTTACATTCCGAACCTAACAAATTTAAAAGATTAATTTTAGAAAGTATTTACATTAATTTGAACAATAACACAGTCAACCACATCACTGATTTTCAGAATATAAATTCTAATTATGGCGCTTTAATTTCAGAAGTTACTTAAATGGACGCTAGAGTGCTAAATGTAGCAGCTTCGTGTTATTAATTTATTTCATTTTATATCACTGACTATGTTCGACTTTGAACATGACCTTGTCAGGCCATGTTTTTCATTCGTTTTGTATTCTTTTCACTGTTTAGTGTAAACACTTAGGTATAGGTATATATATATATATATATATATATATATATATATATATATATATATATATATGCATCTGGGGATGTATGTATGTATTCAATAGTGGTGGGGTTAGTGACATATAAAGCCGAAGAAGAGGGTGAGAATTCTGTACTCAGTTTTCCTCGCCAGCACTAGCAGCACCACCAGCAGCAGCAGCCAATACTTACCAGAGTAACTATTGGTAAGTATATCGAGTGAATTCCATTTGTAATGTATGTATGTATGTATTGTATGTGTTTGTTTTGTGTTTATAGATCGAACGCGGAATGGAAAAGATAAATGCAATTGGTCTAATGAAGGCGGGGAAGCCGTCCAAGAAGCTGTGTGATCTTCCGGTCGATATTGCACAGCCAATCTATGAGTTTAAACTTGTGAAAACAAAGTACGGTCAGAAGCTCTTGGTGGTGTTGCAAGAATTTCAAGTTTACCTGCCCGCCCGTTTCGCCGTAATGACCGAACCTGACGTGGCCGAATTAAATAAGAGCTGTCCGACGATAGGGCTCGTGTATCGTGGAAAGAAGGAATGCTCAAAAGAACGGATGGCACATTGCTCTGAATTTGTTCATACAACATAATGTGTTTGTAATATATAAAGAGAAATAATAAACTAACTAACTATTTAAATGATATTGTCTATTCTTTTTAAATATAAGTACAATTGTGTGTGTGTGAGGATCTAATACAGATTCTATTTCAAACTATGCATAGTTAACTATTGACTATTCTTTAGTGTTCAAATATAATTATGTCGTATGTGTGTGTGTGTGTGTGAGGAGATTGAAAGAAATACACTGTTTAAATATAAGGACATTTATTATTACTAATTTACAATATAAACTTAGTATTAACTACCGTAATCGGCTACTACATTTCTAAACTTATCTATTTCGATAATATTATCAAACTCTGCATATACAATACAGTTAACAGTCTCTTCAAGAGACTCGTCGAATCTTAACTCTATGCGAAGTGAACCTTTGCGTATTAGATTCCAGTGTGACACTGCATTAGCTGACAGATCAGGGGTTAAATCGAACGCAAATAAACAATAACCGTTGGGGTAGTCTTCACGCGTTATCTCATGCCCACCATCGGAAAAATGTATACCTGTGCCCGTGAATAGGGTGTTATATGACTGGATATATCGACCGCCATCGTTAAAGTTGGGTTGAAGTGGTTTCGACGGGATTTGTTGACCATTCAAATAAACAGATAAGAAATTCAACTTGAAATTGTCAAAATTAAACGGATTACATTTAAAATAGCCGTTGAACGCTTTGTTGGACACGAGACCGACAATGATACGTTTAGGTAGCTGGCCGAGAAATATGTTGTCCAGTGATTTCCCTTGAACACCCGCCGGGATGGTCTGTACTTTACACTCGGTACGCGTTACAGGGTATTTACAAGTACTCGTCTCTAGCCCGCGACTGTGTGCCAATAATACACTCGGATTCAGGCGCATTCTCCGTACCAGCAATGTTGCGTCCGTGATATGTACATTTACCGGGCCATTTGCGCTCATGAGATTAAAGCTGTCCCGCGATTTCACAAGACGAACCCGTAGTTCGACCCCGTTGACGAGAAATTTCTCCTGGTTGAATATATCGCCGTGGAGATGACCGATCATGTCCACTTCCTGACTCCGGGCCGCAGCTTTCTTTCTCGCTGCATAGCCCTTATTCGCCTCATCCACTGTGTTGAATTTACCAGCATTGTCCGCGTACCAGAGTGACGACGTCAAATGTGTTTTCTTCGCATCGGCGCCGTAATTCAAGAGTGTCTCAATGTATGAACGGTATGCATAGGTGTTTGACGACGGAGTTACAAGTTTCTGGTTGAGATATATATCCAGCTGAGAGAAGAGCGAGTGTAGCCAGTTGTTGACGGGGGCAACTTGATCCGTTTGTACAAGTTCAGCGATGGCACCGGCCGCATTTTTCTTCTGAATTCTCGCCTTTATATGCAGCATGGTTTGTGATAAATCCGTGTACTCTTCACCGCTCCCCGGGACGACAAACTCAATCGGTGCATCGTCGGTTAGCGATGAAAGCGGTTGATAAGACACCCATTGACCGTGTTCGATGCTTGTCTGTGTTGGCGGTATTGAAAACAGATCCAACTCCGACTTGATACACTCACACGAGTTTACATGTAAAAATGCCATGATTATCCGAAAATGTCTCTGCGTGCTGTATTTTTTTTCTTGATGTTTGACCGTCCGACACGAGTAACTGTCGACTGAATAACTTTTTTTCCAGTGCGTCTTCTTTTATATCCAGCACCGACGCTCGACGACGACGGCGGTGTAATCAACGACACAATTTTATTCTGCGCCTTGCGTTTTAGATTTTCACCGGCCTCGGCTACACGTCGCTGGAACGACTCCCTTACCGGGCGATTCGCACCGACATCACCGAGAATGTCAATACCTGTTCTTAGCGCCTGCTTACCGACAACACCGACACCTCGCCTTATCAATGGAACAGACCACCCAGCAAGCTCCCGATGCCGTGGCCACGCTGGTACGGTGCACCGGTATAGACCATCCCTATACCTGAACCAGCCTGCCGAGTGTAATATTCTTGATATGGACACACCCTCATTTTGTGCAGCGTCTGAAGTGTAGTTTCACAGAGCAAGTACCCTGTTGAAATGGTACAGACTCACCTGTTTCGGTTCTTATATCTATTTCAATGCGGTCGAACTCGTGACTCAACAAACGTACATAATGCGGTTGTGCGTATATCTTCGTTCTACAAATACCGTGCTTGTATCTGTCCACATCTACGTTCACCACCCTTAACAATGGCGTCAAAATATCTCCGACAAATTGCGGTTCAATCAAGTCGCAATAGATGTACATGTGTGTGGGGATACCGAGAATGACGTTGGCAGAGTTCAATGCAGTGCGGCCGGCCGTTATATCTACATCCGGATCATAACCTAATTGTAACATTAGTCGGGGAGATAATTTCAACGCAAATATGTCATCCACATCGAATTCCGCTTGAATTCTACGTTTGTTTAGATTATTAACAAATTGAACTTTGTGAGCCTCCAGCAGATAGTTTGAATTTAACGCGCCCGTTATGCCGAGTACATCTTCATAGTAATTTGGTATTATCGTAGAACTATAACTGACTTTCTCGTTATTTCTAATTTTCGTTAGAGAAATAGAGTTCCCTCCCTCGGTCACAGTTTGAAATGTTAGCGGATACAATACCTCGACAACTGCCACCTCTCACTCCCCCTCGAGATTTATATTCCGCGGTAGCAATGTATAAAAATGCGTTGTTTTGTTATCCGGAAAATATTTCATCGAACTATTACTGGGTAGTGTAAGGTAAAAGTCTCGATTCATATTTGCTTTAAATTCGATGCTGGAATCCACGAGTTAAATTTATCAGGATAACCGCGCCACTTCACGTACACCTGTCTTCTGACGCCGCGACCACGTTCCGCTAGTATTTTATCTATTTGAAATTCTGATGTGTCTGTCATTGTGACAAGTTGTAATTCAGGCTTGTAGAACGTACCGTCAATATGTTCCCCGTTTAGATCTTCGAGCTCATACACACAGCGGTCACGTTGTATAACGCGGACAATTTTAAAAATTTCAGTACTCCAATTATTTTCATAGCTCTTCTCAAATGTCCCCTTCGCCTTACTAATTCTCACAAAATCACCGATTTTCAACAAATTTTTGGTCTTGTTGTTGTTGTTCTTTACAGTATCCCCATAGAGATTTCTCCAAACTTGTAAAATATTCTTGGGGTTTACCTGCTTTGGGGTCATTTTTATACTCGAATGATAGGTGTTATTGTATGCTTTCATTAGGGATGGCAGTGAGTCAACGTAGCGCAAAGTGTTTTGCCGTGTGAAAAATCTCCACATGCGCGTTTTCGACGTTCTATTAAATCGTTCGACAATGCTTGCTTTTATATCGGGATTTCTGGTAACATAGTATTTAACACTGTTTTCATTTAGATATTTTTGTACAACAGTCGCGGTAAATTCTGTCCCCTTGTCTGTTTGTAAATGCAGTGGTTTTCTATTGTTGAATATTTTCGAAAATGCCTCAACTATCTCTCGACCTTGCTTCGTGTACCGGGGGAAGGCCCACGCATGTTTACTAAAAACATCTATAACACACAGTATGTATTTGTAACCGTCGTTATGTTTCGACAGACCGCGCATATCATTCAAATCGGCCTGCCATAGTTCATCAATGTTTGACACTCTGTATTTATTCCTCGTGAATTTTCTACGTATCCCTTTGTGCAGTGTGTAGGTATCTTGACCGCTTAACCAATTTTTTACCTGCGGCGCACTTATCTCGCCCTTCACGGCACGTGCCAGAGTTGCAGCCCCTGAATAACCAGCCGGGTGTTCCGGATCGTAATAGATGCGGGCGAGTTTCTTGTTCATGGTGATTAAAATTTAAGTTTCTTCCAATGTTCAAGTGTCTGTCCCCTCCTCCCCCTCTTCTTCCCCTCGCTATGTTTTTTCTTACGAGTTGTACTTGTATTTGCTACTGGAGTGGAATCATAATCTGCATCATATTCTCTACTCAGTACAGGTGTCAGCGGTTTCCCCCACTCCTCCTCCGCACCGATTTTGTTTTTCTCCACCTTTATTCCGAATTTACCACTGTCCCGAATAAAATCCCTTCTTCGCGGGTTTCCTATTAACTCTGTAGGAATATTAATTCTATGTAGTTCACGTGCAAATACCTTCCACCCACGTGGATCTGAAGTACCCTTTCTAGACCGTATCACGTCACCAACTAAATCCGTTATGTTGGTGTGTGCGAGTTTTTCTCCAGATACTACGAGCTCTCCTAACTCATTCCATGACACGGTACCGTCGGTCTTCAATTTTTTCAACAGCATAACCGCCTTGTTACGATACGTTTTCGGAACAAGATTTACTATTTCTTCAATATTATCGAGTGTTTGCGGCGGCGACGACGACGACGACGACGACGACGACGACGACGAGTCAACGATTTCATTAATTGGAATCTCGAGTGGTTTTCTAGTCTGCTCGGCAAAATGTAGATATCGCTGTAGAATTTGCTGTAACGCAGGCCATTTTTCATTGTCACTAATTTTGTTACTAGTATCACTGTCGTTTGAATTTAATATAGTCTTCATATCGGTATCGAGTCGGTTTAGTATATCAGGTTGTACGGAATCACTGCGACGTAGTTGCTGCAGCGTTTCCGGTGAAATTAACATCATCTTCCGTGAATGCTCCATAATGTGTTTACTGAGATTTAAATAGACTCGATAAAACACCACTCATAAGAGGACCAAGGATCAGTGGTAGAAATGCACCACCCTTCTGTACCAGCAGTTGTTTACGCTTCTTCCACCCGTCACGACCACCACCACCACTACCGTGCTGTATAAGTTTCCGTAACACGTTTTTATGTCTGGTAAGTGCCGCTCGCTGTTTACCTGAGAGCGGTACAACCCCGTGCAGTGTGTTGTAGATGCACTCACAAATACACTGAACTGTTTTACAATCGGCTGCTTTTAATAACGCGAGACGTTGCACTGGTTTTAATTTGTACAGAGCCCTCAAGTACTCTGCATTGTTCATTACTTCTCTGGACATTGTCACATAATAAACTCGGGCACTTTCACGTCACCGTATTTATACTTTTTTTTCGGGATGTACACGCATGTGTCACCCTGCCACGGTTAAAAGTAACTCGCGCAATTGACCTCACTTTGGGTGAAGGTGCCAGCTCTCAGTGGAGATGGGGGTGGTTCTTAAATAAATGGGCGCCACGTAATTGTAAGTGACCTTCACCGCACCAAATTACGTTGGTGGTTCGGCTGTCAAGTTCGGTACAGGTATCAAACGGCGCGTGGGGAGGAGAACAAGGGCCCGAGGGCATCGGAGAAAAACACAGTTTATGAAAACAAGTTACGTTTAATACCAGGTAACGGTAGATGTATAAACTAAAATAATTGTACGATAGCATATGGAGCAATAAATGTATGTAAACAATTTTTAACTGACTTAAATAATAGTTAGGGGGCATTTAATTATTATAGGTATAATTAACAAAATGGTGTGGATGTGCACAGCAAGAGCCACAATAAAAAATGAACAAACAAAATGCCGAACGGGCGTGGCGCATGCGCTCTACCTAGCCAGATAGTACAACAATCGTCGGATAGGGCCCTAGGTTGATCAACTTCGGTTCACAGGTGAGGAGGAGACGCGAATGCGACACGGCGCTGGCGCAACAATATTCAAACTTACGACAAAGTATCGTAGAACATTCACGTAACATAAATAATTTGCTCCCAATATAATAATGCATGCACAATAAATCACTAGACTAATATAAATATTTATACGTATAATATACAGAGATACGTAGAGGAATTTACTCGTAAATTAATAGTATTTCAGAAATTAAATTAATAAAATATTTGCTCAACAAAATAATACGGGAAACAACAAGAATTTGGGCAAATATAGGGATATTAAGTGTCTTTAGCGACAGAATGAAAATTAAGTCTGGTCCACTTAGCTTCCACCCCACGTGGCGTTGAACAAGTCCGGTCTGGTCAGCGGCTCGGTGGGTCTCACAGCATGAACAGGATGCCAGCGTGGATTGGATGATCCAGGGCACGAGGACTGCGCCTTTTTTACTTTCTTATACGTAGTATAAAGAAAGTATAGGAATCATGAAAAATTTCGATTGCGAGATTTTGATGGAAATACACGTTTTGAGGTCCCCTGAATTGGTTTTGACTATTTTCTCAATGATGTCTGTGTGTATGTATGTATGTATGTATGTACATATGTATGTATGTATGTGTGGCCGTATGTTCATTATCTCAAAAACGAATAAAGCTAGAGTAATGAAACTTCATATTTAAAAGTTTTTCGGATTGGCGAAGAGCTGATTAGATTTTGGGTATAATTAGAAAACCGGAAGAGGAAGTTTACTGAACACAGAAATTGTAAATTTCAAATTATTTTAAAAACAAGAAACGATACGTAAAATTTTTTCAAATAAACGTTGTAGCGAATATTATTATGAAGAAAAAATGTTGCATACATTTTTCGTCTATCTTTATCCAATTTTGAGTAAAATGTATTTATATATTGGCATGTATTTAAAATATCATATATGCTATGAAAACAAAACAAAGACAAAATATTTACAGAAATACGCATTTGAAAAGTCAAATATCTGCCAATTTAAATTGAGTATAAGAAAGTAGTGTGGTGACCACACCAGATTTTTTGGAAATGTGATGTGGCAGAAAACTATCGTCTCGTGTGAATAGTACTCCCCTTACGGGAGGCCGTCGCAGAGTTAGCCAAAATTACTTAACTCGACAAGAAAACCACTGCAACGGCGACTACCGTGTGTTAATCTCCCCTCAAAAGGGTAACTTCGAAATATCGAAATTCAACAACTGATAACGCACGAGAAATCTTAATATTTTGCGGCTCACACAATGCCTTCGATATTTACTCACACAAGGTCGGAAACAGACTTAAACTCGCCTTTACAAGTTGCCCTAAGTCAGGCAAAAAAGGAAGACACGAAAATCAGGAAGAACAGAGATAGAACATTACTTAGCCTCGGCGCCAAAAAGTCTAGGCTAAACGAATTTAATATTGAAGTGAAATTGCAAGGTAAACATACTAATGAATCTTAATTTTTTTTAGACAAATATTAGAAGAAAGATACTAAGATACAGAAGAAATATACGAAAACACAAAGATGGAAAAATAAACGTGACAACCCTCGTCAGGGAAAATTTGAGTTCTGTAACGGTACCAATCCTCCGTATTCTGCTTCAGATCGAATAACATGTATCCATGGGCGCGCGCTGTTGCATCGAAATACGATTCTTGAATAAATTTTATATTGTCCGGGCACACCTGACGTGCCAAGTGTAATATTTGTGCACGATCTCGAGGGTTTTTAAAGTACACTATATAGTTACTATTCAGCGATATGTCGCGTGTCCCCTTTTTCTGGGGAAACAGATTCTGCGTCATGAAAATCACACTTAAATTACGATGGTGACATCCTTTTGTGAAAATATCAACGATACGCTCATCAGCCTCCCGCATTAGATCATCGATGATTATCAGTTTAGGCAGTTCACCGTCGAAATCTGCGTCCGGCAGACCTTTTTGAAAAGTTATAGGGAGTTTAGAGTACAACGGTTGCCATTCATCGTAGTACCATGTAATTTTTGAAAATTTAACATCACACACTTCAGATATATGTTTCAGAAAATTAACTACAAAGTACGACTTTCCGCAGCCAGAGGGGCCTGCAACAATTGCCGAGAAGGGGTGTTTGAATCGCGTATCCATCACGCGTAATACTCGTTTACACTCGTGAGGAACCGGACGTGGACTGATGGGGTTACATAAATAACAACACTGTTATACTTTTTACGTATCACATTTATAGAAAAAAAAAATGCATTAATAATAATGAATAAACACAGAAAATAAAAAAAAACTTTAAAAAGAAACATTACTATTCTCGAACTAAATAACACAGATTAATATATACGTAATAAAAATAAATATACAAATAAAAAATTTATACAAAACAAAAAAATATATACAGAGGCATCATTTTAAAAATAACACACACACACACACACATTATACAAAACAATACACAGTTTCTTTCATTCACTCAATAAATACTTAATGAATAAATACACTATGTGTTACCGAGAGCAGGTAGTAGTGGCCTTACGCGTTTATATCCGTACGGAATCGAATCAAAGTCCGCTACTCGACGTCGTTTCGTGAACACAATGTTGAATGTCTTTTTCTCGGTACGCGTAACAACACTATGTCCAGTACAGCGACGGATATTGTCCGAGCAGATTGCGACACCATCGGCACTATTGTTCGTATCACCACTGGCGAGCACAAATTCCTTTAACAAATTAAAGTTTATTGTTTGTGAATTTTTAAAGTTCAGCGTGATGCCCTTCACTTTGCACACTGTATTCAACGCACCAGTCCCAATGCGCACGGTGTATGCGTAATTCTTCGGCCCGCCACACACAAACTCACTAATGTACGAGCCCGCACCGTACACCTCGAGTTCATCCGTGAGGTCACCGAGAAAATTACCAGTCGGTGGCTCATATTGTCCCGCACTGTGCGTGAATATCACCGAGTCGGTATCGTAGTATAATACACGACGATCCAGAGCCTGTAGATATTCATAGAGTTTTAATCGTGCCTGACACGTAGTGTAAGCCGCGATTAAAACATTCACAGTAGGCGTACATTCAGACCTGGCATCCGCATACTCCCAGTTCGCATATACAACTCGTTCACCGGCCGGGATGAGGTGATTTACGACAATGTTGGGGTTCGTGAGAAGGTTGTACAGTTCCTCATGCGTCTTCACTATCTGCGTCTTCGGCTGGTTCTCTCTCTGACCAAATTTGCCCCAGAAAGAGTTCAACATTAATTTGGCCAGAGAACGACGCCCGGCGTTCTTCACAATGGCCGTCTCATCGAGTTGGACACCTTCCCGACGCAAATACGACTTAACGTATCCACGTCTCAGCATGGCTGCCATATCCGCGTCATAGTGGCTGCACTCGACGGGAAATCCGGAAGCTTCCTGCTTCATTTTTAGAAAGGTGTCTATATATCCGGCAAATAGACCACCCGACTTGGTCACCGGGTCGTACTGCATGGTCTCGTATTGCCAGATCTCGTAGACGACTGTTATCCGGTATCCCATCTGTACAGCCTTCTTCACCTCATCCGACACCCAGGTACCGGTGATTGCACGCTGTTGTTCACTATGCGTACAATCACTCTGTCGCATCTCCTCACAGCACACGCGACACAACGCGAACATCAGCTTACCACCGGTTCGCAACGGGAGAACGGGGTGATACAGATCACTCGGCGGTAGCACTGTACACTTAATTAGTCCCTCCACGGCGCTGATGTCATTGTCCGGACCGAGGATGGTACAGCACTCACTCGCGACGTACACGGTAGGATGACCGATCGGGTACTTTCCGTATTTACACACCCACGGATACAGAGAGCAAACGTCGACGTATTTAATTTTACTATCGCCGTCCGCGCGCGAGTACAGCTTCGTACAACCCGTGCGCCCGCCTGTGAACGCATCGCGCGGGTTCAGAGGCAGCGTAGCAATAAATGGATGATACTCAACAAAGCAACGCATCTCTGCACTATCTTTAAGTATACGTCGAAATTCACACTCCCACACATGGACGATGTGATAGCCGCGAGCACGGAGCTTCGCCAACTTACACAACGTACGTTGATACCGTTCATGCATTGTATCCGTGGGGTCATCGTTTAACTTGTCGCGATTCGCGGGGAAGCAGATGTCGCGCCCGTGATAGAAACACCCGCTAAACTCGAAAACGGTGTTTGTCGCCTCATGGAATCCGTCAACAACCATATTGCCCGCCACAGTAGCCTCGCGATCGCGACCCGCATGTCGAATAATTATCCCGCGCTCGCGCTCCTGCACAACCAACCACTGCAACGCTATCTTTGACTGGTTGTCTCGCATACGGTAGCCATTGCGCGGGACAATTCCAATGGTTTCCGGCGTCAAAAATCGTCTACGAAACACAACGTTACAAGCCGATGTGATTGTAACGGCCTCGGTAAACGGATCCACACCGCATTCTGACATAAAGAACCCGCGAAATTTCATGCACGCACGCCGGAGAATGTCAACATCAGATACACAATATTCAACGATCTCCCTCTGCATGTTGAAAACGTAACCCGCATTCACTTTCTCCGTGTGCCACTGTACAAATTTTGCGCGATCCTTCTCGAACATAGAGTCCGGCGCGTAATACTCGGCCTGCGGTATAGGTCCGTTATAGTTGGCGTTCCCCTTTTTTATTTCGCCCGGCAGGTCAAACGATTCGGGGAATTTAGCGAGAGCCATCGGTATATAGCTCAGCGAGTCGACAAATCTGAGTTTCCTGTTCTCTATTAAAATAATTTTTGAACCCCGCATGATCACCGACGGCGTCCATTCCAGCGATTCGCACATGTATTTTAATAGAAATTGAAAATCAAATCCTTGACCGTTATGAGCTATACACGTCACGGTTTTAAACGATTTACGCGGGAGGTTTACGTATTTTAAAAATTCCCCGACCGGGTCACGATTAAAAATCCACTGTCGCACACCGCACACTGTACAGTACCGCCCGAAATCATCGCTGTCCTGACACGCGTAACAGACCTGCTGCGCCACACACAGATTAACCTCGTGCACCCTGTCTCCCGACGCGCTGGTTAATTCTTGGCTTCTTATCTTGCTTCTTATCCGGTGCACCCTCGTTCACCTGCATATAGCAGCGGTGATCGCGCGGTTTGTGAGCGCGGCATAGTTTGCAAAACACCTCACCACACTCATGGGCCCGTCGCGTGGCTCTAGTTGATATGAAGCATTTTTTACATCGTTTTAAATTGTCACATGTCCCGTTGGTCCGATGATTTTCAAAACAAAATGCACCCCGGAACGCTCGTGCACACAATCTACAGGATAATTCCTCTAACAATTTTACTTTTGAACAGGGAGGGGCTGAATAGCAACAGGGGCACGAACCGTGGCAGCGATGATTTCCGCGATCCGAATACGGTGTATGACACTGTTCACAGTAATAATCGCAAGCAAACGCGACCGTTAAACTGCGAATCACGGAATAATGTCCGTCGTGGTGGAGAATGTTCAGACGCGGCAACTCACTGTCCTTTACCCCCTCGAAAATAACACTACGCCCGCGGGTTTTATGTTCATATACGGTAATGTTGTATTTTCGCAAGTATTGTTGCAACACGCGCAATTCAGAAATACCGCACCCCTCGTCTGGAAGATCACTCCCGCCTTACTCACGAGTTTCCGCGCTTTTATTGTCTGTATATTGTGCACATTCGACACCATGTCTTTAAAATTCCCATCGTTCACGCCTGCACGGGCCACAACCAACGCTCTCGGTAAACACAAATTGTCCACGTTATTTATATATACTAATCCACGCCTCCGTGAGCAGAACTCCTTGAATGTCGTCCTACCGACTGGAAGTCGTGGCTGCTGAGGACGTCCTCTCCCGACCGGTAAGCGTACCCTCGTCAATTCCACCTCGAAGCTGCCGTCACTGAATATTGTTGCATTACTTTGCAATATCCGTGACAGCAGGTCCCACACAACATCAATGTGGAGTTGGTCGCGTCTTCGGAATGAAAGGTACGCCGGCGGTTGGTCCAAATTCGGGGATCGAAACACTAATCCAACCTGGTCCGAAGGCAACGTATCCGCTGTCACCCTATCTAAAACATCGGATATGCCACCCTTGAACCAGAGTATAGGGTTAGCGCGATTCGGCGGGTCTTGGACTTTGAATGTGACTCGGTGCCCGCGCATGTTAAAATAGCGGACCGTGACTGTCCGCTCACCGAGCACGGTGCAACGTGCACGTCTTGCACCGCCGCTCTGACCTGACGTCCCCGGCTGTGTGAAAAAATATAAATTAGATCATGACAATAATAATTTATAAATAACATGTCTTACCCTATCAGTCTGTTGTGGTGGTGGTGGTACAAAATCGTCGGTTAAACCCCCGATGATGCTTTCTACATCCTCCCACACAGGTGTCTCAGACATCAGATTACCACCGGCAGTTAAAAAATTTAATATCCCATCAAAATCATTCTGATGGAATATTTTCTCCACTTCAGCCGCCACCAGTGCATCTAACTCAGCCTCGTTAAACGAATTAGACATATTTTTATGGAGCGCGCTCTTGTACACTGCAGTGTGGAGCAGATACATGAAACGTGTATTATATAAGAAGATCCCCCCCCCCAACTGCTCACTATACTTTTCTCCCTCACATCAACCCTCGTACAAAACCAGGTAATATTCTGTCCCATCTCACCTCTCTCTCTCTCTCGACCCTTACACACGCACACACACACAGACACAACCCAGGTAATATTGGGTGATAATAGGTTTGTTCCCACAGCAAATCCCTGACTAGTTGCTGACAGTCCCGTACTAATTTCTTGCACGCATGCGCGAGCTATGACTGATTTCAAACTAGTCAGTGATTATGTGTTGGAACTCATGAACAACAGTCAGAAGAACCTCATGGTTTTTGGCTCGCGTTTGACGTTTGTGAACAATTGAGATTTAACCTGTAACTTAGTTTTTGTCAGCATGATTATAAAATAATATGGAAGGTATATACAATTTTTACTTGTTCTAAAATGTTCAACAAACTCTACATCATTATAATTTTCAATGAAGGTTAAGTAATTTTGGTTTTTAGGTCTTATTCTATCTTTTAAAAGTACTTTCAAAATTTCGTAATCACTACTTAAATCACTATCACTCATATTTAATTGTATTGCAATACAGAATATACAATTTTATTGATAACTGTCAACAACCTCGCAATGCGCATGCGGGGATTTAGAATTTGTGGATAGTCAGGAAACTTTTCTGACTGTCAGCAAACTGGTTCATGGACTGTTGGAACAGAAAACTTTTTAGTCAGGGATTTTTCACAACTGCTGTTGGAACACCTAAAATCAAACTGCGCAGACTCCGGACAGTCTCGGACAGTTTTGTATTGCTGTGGGAACAAACCTAATAATAATTATACTATATATGCATTACGCACTAGCAATATAGCTCAGTGCAGTTGCATTACTCCGCGGTATGGATGTAATTCTGGATATCCAAGGTTTCCACGGAGTTTCTAAAGAGATCATTGTCAAGGAAATAGCATTATTATCCGTGGACGGTGTATTTGTACAGCATATTTTATTTAAACCTCCATTTGCGAAGAATAAACTTCACGGGAGGCAACTAGCACGTGTGGAGCGACAAGAACGAAGCGGTCATAAGATCGACTGGGGTACCGGTTTCGTAGAGTACGATGAATTTGCTGCTGTATTAAAATCACTAACTTTCTCGGTTCGAGACATATTTGTCCGAGGTGTAAAGAAACAGAAATTTATAACGCGAGTTTTGAATCGGACGGTGTATGAACTAGCAAACTATTATCCCGATTGTCCAACGTTGAAGGCACTGAGACGGTCAGCTGTGACAACCTACGTCAATAAAAAGTGTCTCTACCCGCTCGATCATAGCCGTAATCAACACTCGATGACAGCAGCAGCAGCAGCAGCAACAAATTGCGCTTTGGAAAACGTGTACATTCTTCAACAGTGGATAAGTTTTAACAATGAATTCGCAGGACATAGAGTTAACACTGAAGACGAATTACTTCAATTCAACTGTACATTGCGGTGTATATGCGTGTAATAGAATACCGTATAGAGTGAATTTTCCGTGTGCCATCGTAGTTAACACTCAACCCGACACCATGCAAGGAGAACATTGGTTAGCGATATACGTGGATCGCTTCGGAACAGCTGATTATTTCGACTCGTTCGGTAGAGCCCCGACAATAGTTCGGATTAAAAAATTTATCAGCAATCACTGTACTTCATGGAGCTACAATCATCAAGTCATACAGAACATCGCGTCCGATGTATGCGGTCTGCACTGCCTATTATTTCTACTGTACAGATGTAACGGTTATTCAATGACTGAATTTTTAAAAATATACTCCACAAACACTATGAGCAACGACATTGTAGTGAAACTTCTGTTTCGCTATTATTTTAAGAATGTTTTCTGGTGAGACTCTCTGTCTCTATGTATTAGAATAATATACTGGGAATGTATATGTACAATGGAATACAGAAATAAATATATATATATATATATATATATAAATATAATTAAAAATTTATTAACACACATTAAAATTTATAACATTTACCATACATTAAAATTCGTCCCCTCATAGTTGGTTATCGCCCAGTTGATGTGAGATTTAAATTTTATTCTATAATACGTTCTGTATTCCCACATCAACTCGGCGAAGAACCCACGCAGAGGGGACAGGTTTAAAAATATCACGTCGTCCACCTCGGCTTCCGGAACACCCTGGCAGCACCCCGCGACATTATCAAGAAACATCATGTAGCGGTGCCAAATGTGATCTTCCCCGGTCATCGAGTCGACAACACGCCTGTCCTCGCTCACCAGGTACTCGGAAATACCAACAAACTGTTTTATTTCTACCTCGGTCAGTACCAAGCTCATATCTCTATGATTTAACTCGACTTTACGACCTGCCTGCTGCGTATACGATACTCCGTGTTTTAAAACTACAGTGGGTGCACCAGGCAGGTCTTCTGATAAATTTTCGGCCATCCGCGATAAAATACCCGCTACAATAGCAATATTACGTATGGGAATCTTGTTAAAAGATTCCGTATTGAAAAATCGACGAGTATAGTCAAACTCGCTATTAGGATTAAATCCCCCCGAAACAAAATTACACCCCGAACCCAGACCAATGAACGTACACTTTAACAGTCTGTTGTTATTATCCGCACTGAACACTACATTTGGCAGCCGCGAATACTTACCAGCGGGGGCCGGCTCTGCCAGGGCATCCAACATCCGGTCGGTGGACGACTCCCCCGCACAGGACTGCTGCTGCTGCTGCTGTATGGCACCTTAAGAAACTGCTGCTATTATTATTATTATTATTCTAAACTATTATTATTATTGTTCAAAGTTACAAATAACAGTTGTGAATACTTACATACGGGACCGGCGTCTAGCATGCGTTCAGTGGACGCGTCTAACACCAGCGACTCCCACATGTCGGTGCCCTCTACCACGCCGTCCAGTAGCCGTTCGGTGGACGCGTCTAACGTGAACGACTCCCACCGACTCCTGTCCAGCAGCAATGTGGTTGCGTCCAGTATCCGCTCCAGGTCCTCGTCCAACTCCAGCGTGCTTTCCATCCACTCCTCGTCGTCGGCGGGGACTCCACTCACGAGGGGATCCTCGAACATGGTGGAATCCCCCGGGGACAGGGCTCGCGCCGGCTCCAACATCGTCGAGCTGATGAGTGGTGGTGTTGTCAGGGAGTCGTACGCCTGTACAACCCCAACACGGCCGAACCACTCACCACACCCAGCCACGAACTCGTCCTCGTGCTGGCCGGAGCTGGCCCCTGTCACCCCCGACAACCGCATGATGGTATCGTCACTCCCGATGGTATCCATCAGCCCCGCCAAACCCGACATCTCGATGCTGGTATCATCTATGTCTTCGAAGCCGGGGCTGGATATGAGCGGCAGCAGCTCTTCGATGGCGTCGTCACTGTTCTCGAATATAAACGTCTTCATTCTGTTCTCGTTGACTTGTAGTTCGGAAACTGAGTGTGTCGATTTCTGACCCTCTTCGATTTATACACCACAAACCCCACCACTATTGGACACATATCCACCCCCCCAGATGCTAAAAATCATCCCGCACACACACACACACACTTTATTTAATTAGTTAGTTTCCCACGGCCACCTGCAGGATCTAAATCTGGATAATTGTAGAGTTTATCGGCGGAATTGGGTTAGCCTAGCCGCGCCTATATGTACATGTTTCCTTCATCAACATAAAATGTTTAGAAACACAGATCCGCGCCGTCGTTAACCGCAGGTATAGGAGAAGGGTTGATCGGGTGCACCCTCACACTCACACACAGATTTAAATAAACATTGCATTTCAGATGTTAAAAATTATCCCGCTCCACACACACACACACACTTCATTTAATTAGTTAGTATCCCACGGCCACCTGCAGGACGTAAATCTGGATTGCATTTCAGATGTTAAAAATTATCCCGCTCCACACACACACACACACACTTCATTTAATTAGTTAGTATCCCACGGCCACCTGCAGGACGTAAATCTGGATAATTGTAGAGTTTATCGATATATATATATATATATATATATATATATGTATATATATATATATATATATATATATATATATATATATACATACATATATATATATACATATATATTTCACCACAGATTTAAATCAGCAACCCGTACTGTTCAGCGCATATTCAACCCACCACAGATTTAAATAAACATTCCATACTGTTCGACGCCTGGCGCCCGAACACCTGCATCTAATTAATACCGAACACCTGCGCCATACTCTTACACCGCGCCGGACACCTGCACGGGGTGGCTGGATTTCCCCCGTCAGACACTACTGTCAGCACGTTTTGCTAAATATATTTTGTTCTGATCATCTCGAACAACCATTGTCTTTATTCCAACCATCACCGGATTAAATAATACCGTTGTCAATATCAAGGATCACGTTTTTTGGACAAAAGAAAATTAACAACATGAATATTAAATTAGTCTGTATTTTCTAAAATAAAATCATCATCACTTGTATCCGAAGAGTCCGAAACAACAGATTTGGCTGTTTTTGGATACATATCATTTTTATTCATTCTGGAGACCATAGCTTTGGTTGGGACAAAATTTGTACAGTTCCCGGCTTTTTTAATACACTGACTTGTCAGTAAACAGCCATTTATTGTTTCGGTGATTAATTTATTCCTTGATTTACTTTTTGTTAAATTGACTTTACTGAAAACTCGTTCACACACAGCATTGGAATGTGGAAGCGACAATATGTTTAATACAAAGCGAGATAAATTAGCAAATATTGAACTACCTATTTCATTTTTGTATTTATATAATTTTCCCCAAAATATATCAATATCATCTTTGATGTCAATGTTCATTTCGTCGGAAGTGATATTATAATTAGGAAGTAATCGCCTCCATTATCAATTAATTGCGCATTATTAGCGTTGTAGCACAGTGGCAAATGTTGCAAAATATCCACGAGTGATGGATATTGATCACGGGTTTTATGAGCAACTGCAGCCTTTGGCGAAAATATATGAATTTTTGATAATATATAATTATCAAAATCGTACCTCTTTTTAATTTCTACGCAAAGAATGCTATAAAATTGCTGACATCGCTCATAAAAGTGGTCTATTGAAGCAGGTCTTTTTGAAATCTCTGGTTTTTTAATCTCTTGAAGTACATCGATTCCTAAATATATTTGATTCTTTGGTATAAACCAAGTCTTATTTGAGGGATCTATTGCTGACAATTTAGTTGTTAACACGTAACGTCTTTGCATATAACAAAGAAGAAATTCTTTATACGAATCTATCATAGTATTATGTAAATTCACAAGTACAACCTTGTCAGATTGGAAATATTGGTTTAACATAGTAATTTTTGGTAAAACATGGTTAAGAAAAAGATAATATAATTTTATAAAAGGATCATTCAAACTTTGATGTAGCTGTTCAACGGATAAAAGACGCTCATCTAACCATTTTGAGTTAAAATAAAGTTGTAGTGCTGACCATTGTTCCAAAATTCGTTTGACTACAGCAGCCAATGAAAGCCAGCGTGTTTGTGATGGATGTAACATTTTATGAATATCTACTTCAACAAACATTTGGAATTGTTTGAAGTCACATTGTCGCTTACTACTGGTCTACAAAAATGTTAAATTAGTGCTGAAGATATTAGTTAATTGAAAACTATTTTATCTTAAAAAATGCATAAATGTTTCTCGCAAGGTCTTCAGCCGCTTTTGGTAAACTTTTGCAAGCTTGGGCGCTACATAAGTGTAGAGAGTGACATATGCATTTTAAAATAAAAATTCCTGGACACAAATTTTTAAATCTTGATGCAACTGAATTAAACTCTCCCATCATCATGTTACAGCCATCGGAAGCAAATCCAATTATATTCTGATTTGGAATGTTACTTTTATAAAATGTATGCAAAATTTTGTTAAATAGGTGCTCAGGTCCCTTGATGTTCTGCATCTTCATTGTCATTGAATACGGAAGTCAATTCCCACGACGACGACTCAATCTGACCAATTTGATCATTAAAATATCGCACAACTATGCACGCAAATATCATAGTTCCAATATCGGTGGATTCGTCCGTCAGCACGCTGAATTTTGTGTGTATTTGCCAAATCATTTTTATGAGCTGGGCTAATTACATTGGTAATTATTGCCTTCGCTTTGGTTCTCCGCACTGCCAAATCCTTAGCAATTTTGGAGTCGGGAAATATTTTGGATAGTAAAGGAAACAAATGATCCATGGTCAAGAATGGTATGTTATGTTCTGCCAAAAAACCGCAAAGGCTAATTTCAGCTTCCTTCACATTTTTTTCGTGAATAGACGACGTAGTCGCAGGTTGCACAAATTTTTCTAAAATATTTGTTCCACAGACTTCCTTCGCTTTAATATTGTTTTTATGTTTTAGTGAATTTGAGTGCTTTTTTACAGTCGATAATTCACTAACGAATTCAGAATTGCATAAAACACATTTTCCTTTGTATTTGTTATTGGCCACAGGCCGAAGCCAAACTTTAAATTCAGATATTTCTAACCATGAATTTTTAAATATCTAAAAAAAAATATGATTTATTGAATAATATGCTATTACTTACATGTAAAATAAATTCATATATAAGTATATTATACCTGTGACAAGTTTTAACTTTTTTATTTTGACAGGAATCAGAATCAGCATCACTACTTGAAGACATTTTGCCCTGCAGATTTTGCGACGCACAAATACGTTCAAAAATAACAGAAACAGCAATATAATTAGTTCGCGTAGCACTCCGTAAGATACCTCTAGCAGTACTGTCAACATAGACAAAACTATGTTATGCCCCTCATGGATTCCTAGTAATGGATTAAGTTCATGCAGCTCAATAGAAAATCTAACAATTTAGAATTTTTTTCGATCACTAAATTACCGTACGTTTGCGTACGGTATTGGATTAGGACCGTAGACCGCGATTTGTCTCTTATTACCGTATACTTACGGTAATTACCGTACGGTTGGTAACACTGGTGCGAATGCAACAGTCACCGAACGTTGCGCGTTTTATTCTATAAATCGCTTAGGGTTGGCCGCTCATGCGCCGATGCATTTCTGTCGGCAGCCTGTCACTATCTTAGAACAGTTCGGTTCTAGTGAGCTGATCTTAGAATAAACGACTTTGAAACCACAGATAAATAATAACGGCTTTGGAAAGAAAATTTGACAGACTTATTAGAAATGTACGCGTAACGCCTTACATTAATAGTTTAATGCGTTTCTATGACAATATTGCAGCTAATCTTATTTTTGTATTATATCACAACTTGTCTCGCGAATCCCAAAATTATTTCGTAGAACCCCAGGGTTCCACGGAACCCACTTTGGGAAACACTGCTGTAAACGATTATTCAAATTATATCTGCATTTTACAAATTTGTACGCTCATAAATGTTCTTGTCATCTATGATATAGCAACAAATTATTAACAAAATGATTAAATATTACTAATTATAAAATAATTCTATAATTTGAAATCTAGTGCTACCTTCAAGTTATAAATTGACAAATCATTATTATATTTTTACGATTAAAACGGGCTTCAAGTTAAGAACCGAAGAGACCCGAGTGTCGACCTGCGACTTGTCCACGCTATGGATTGTCGATGGCACGATACATACTCATCCGTAAAGTTGAAACGTCGATATAACTGTACGAACATGTTTTAACAATATATTTTTCCACACAACCAGGAAATTCTAAGTCGTTATTCCAACCCCATGCGGAGATAAAACTTTTCCATTATCAATTTTGTGACTTAATTAAAAGAATCTGCAACCTGTATATTAGGGTGATGACTTTTATACAACCTCGTTTCCCTGTATCAATTTGATGAGCTTTCATTTAAGATTTGATAAAATCTTACAGTCAACGTGATTTGATAAAAAAAAACTTCATGCACAAAATGATTTTAAAAATTTATATACCAGCTTTTTTGGCAAATTTCTTTAAATCACTGTAAACAGATACAAAATTGAACACAATTTTTAGAGTATCATATATACATTATATAGGATCATTAAACACACAAGGAAGTCAAATATTCACGATAATGTCATTGGGGAGGATGAATCACAATGGGAGGTTGTTCTTGTTCCGGCAGGAATCGTTCAGGTCTTGCATAACATTGATCGCACGCTCATAGCACTGGTAGCTTGGGGCAATGTTAATTGGAGATTAGAGCATTTGAAAGCTGTTGGATATTCATTCAGAGCTGCAGATATTTCTTGAAAATCTTCAGCGCGGAACAATTGACTGCTGAGCCAATGGTCTGCCCACGTATGTCGATCATTATCCTAACGCAGAATATTTTACGGGCCATGCAATCACAACACGAATAAATTTAAGTGCAATTCAATATGTCAAGAAGCTATAATCCAAGCAAGAGAAAACTTTATAAAGTTCCTAATAGAATAATTCAAAAAAAAAATCAACTCGCTTGCTTACAGTTAAGTATCCAAAAAATAATAAATCCTACAAAGAGTCCAATCTGTTCGTGTCAATTACAAGTTTCCTGATAAAGACAAAAAGTTACAACCAGTCTGCGAAAAAAAATTGTGTAATGCTTTTACTCTAACACAATGTCGCTTGTTAACTATGTGTATCAAAATTTATGCAACAAAGAGAAGAAATGAAGGAAAATATAAAGAGAAGCATATACAGAGAAGCAAAATGCCGTAATTGAATTTATCGGAAATTTGCAACGTAACGAGTCACACTATAACCGACGGAAATCTGTATGAATTTATTTGGCGTCTGAACTAAATGTAACAAAACTGTACAGAATGTATAATTCGTCTGCGTCCAGTCGACTTCAAGTAAAAAAAAAACTGTTTTTGCTCAAAATTTTGCAACAAATTTTAACATCGGTTTTGGGACTCCGGCCACGGATGTGTGTAGTTTTTGTTACCAACTAAAGAATCGAATTAAACTTGCAAAATCTGAAAAGGAAAAATCGAATATTGTGATTAAACGAACAGTGCATAAGATATTTGCGAAACAATTTCACCGGATAATGAACAAAGAACCTGAAAATTGCTTCTCATTTTGTTTTGATTTGCAGCAGGTACAAGTGTTACCTAAGGTACCAATACAGGAAGCACTTTATACTACTCAGCTGGCATTATATAACTTCTGTGTAACTGATTTACAAACAAGAACTCTTAAATTCTATACATGGTTGGAGATCCAAGCGGGACGGGCTTCTGTTGAAATAGGCTCATCTTTATATGACTTTCTAAATAAAGTGAATTGGACTGAAAATTACAAAATATTAAGACTCTTGCGCTGAATGTTCAGGTAAAAAAAAGTTTGTTTTGATAAACATGTTGATGTTCTGGTTGTATAATAATGCTCCAAAGAGTCTTAAAACAATTATTGTTGTTTTCCCCGTGCGAGGACATTCGCATTCGGAAGAATTGAAAAAATAACTAGAAAAAGAACAGATTCTGAAAAAAAGAAGATTATTGGAAAATTTTTAGTGAGGTCGGTGAAGTTAGGCTAGTTAGAATATGGCTGTACGTGCAAGATTACCTATACAAGATGAGGAAATATAGTATAGAGAAAATTATGATAATGCTGTAAATATTGGTAAGTTTTATAATTTCATTTGAAAAGTTATATTAAAATAAAAAATATAAATCTTATTTTTACACGTCCGGGAGTAGAAGTCGGTTTCTATGGCGTCAAACGCGGGACAGAAATGAAGCATTTACTCCCTAGGGACGAAAACACTTTTCATAAGGGAGTTTTTATTATAACAAAGGTTTTTGTAAATAAATGTGTGTTGTCATGGTACGCGTTACATGGAAACATTTCCAAAGGCTTCTAAATATTGCAATTTCGTTCCGATTTATTATAATTCATTATTTATGAAATTAAGTGTTTCTACTCCCGAACGTGGAAAAAATAGTATATACACCTCGGGAGAGACCACCATTTTTCTCTCGATGTATTTGTAGCCCTCTGGCTTCGCCCTCGGGCTTCAAACTACACCTCAGGAAAAATAAGTGGTTTCTCTCCCTTGGTGTATAATGTACTATTATAAAGTAATAATAATTCCTTATTGCAGAGAAATCTAATACATTTAATAATGTTTCAAATCCTAATGCTGCAAATGATGTGTTACAGTTAGGGAGAGTAAGAAGGACTGTGTACATCAGAAATAATATAAGATTTTAACAGTCGTTATGTAAATGTATTCACTTTATTGATATTTAAAGTATTACTACACTAATTTAATAACGATAGTTGGTGAGTACAAAGTTAGTAATTAGTAGTACAACATAACTAGAGTAACTTGTGATGATTGCTTGTGAAGATTAGCTTCGTAATCACGTCACTTTACATGCTGTCCGTTGCACGTCTTACTCCGTACTGCTTGTGACACACTTTCGCCCCACTCCTCCTTAGGGACCACGGATACGTGAAGTTAGGCACGTTATACTCTCCCCCTCTGGTTCCGGTTAAGCGACCTCGCTGAGGGACCAGGATCTTGTTTTCTTGGGCGGCCTCGTCTTCGTTTTTGGTAAGCGGGTTCAGGAACTACGTCGTCTCCTGCGACATAAGGAGTTATCTCTGATACATGATACTTACCTATAGAAGTATCAGGTTGTTTCAAGTTGGCGACTTCATAGGTTGTAGGGGCAACCCTTTTCTTTATTACATATGGCCCATCACGTCTTGGGACCAGTTTGGCTGTGACTCCTTGGGCAGCTTGGCTCAGGAGGTGCGTTTTCACAAGCACTCGATCTCCTGGGTTATATAACGGAGCTGGTTGTCTATGTTTATCGGCGTAGACTTTCTGTCGGTCTTGTTCAATCTCATTTTTCTCCTTGGCGTCAATAAGATGATTAGCCAGTCTCTGGAGATATGGGGTTATCTCAGGCACGAAGCTGTCGGTTTCTACAACAATTCGAAGATCGTTCTGGACTTCATGTGAGTTCCGGAGTTCACGTCCAAATGTTAAATACGCGGGACTGAAACCCGTGCTTTGGCACACAGCGGTGTTCATCGAGAATCGTATGGCTGGTATCTTCTCGTCCCAAACTTGATGGTCTGTTCCAACCAGTATGGCCAAGCGTGGCTTTAGGTCCCTGTTCTTTCGTTCCACTGGATTGGCTTCCGCGTGGTAGAGTGGAATCAATGACTGGTGAATATTGAGGCAGTGGCACACTTGCTGAACTACATCACTTACGAATTGCACGCCATTGTCGCTTATTATCTTACGGGGGGTTCCGTATCGTAGACATATTTCTTCTACTAGTAGCTTTGCGGTACTCACGGCAGTAGCATGTGGCATAGCGAAGAGTTCTACCCATTTTGACGCTACATCTTCTATGATAAGTATCCACCTGTTGCCGTTTTCGGTTTCCGGAAGCGGACCAAAGAAGTCGATGGCAATCACTTCGAATCTCTGCGCGTTCGCTGGAGTTTGTAGTAATCCAGTTGGTTTCCAGTTCGCTGGCTTGTATCTCTGACAGGAAATACAGGATTTAACATACTCATTAATGTCCTTCCTCATACCCGTCCAGTAAAATTTATTCTTGATTCTCAATAGGGTTCGTTCAGCACCGTCGTGGCATGCTGTGGGAGAATCATGGTATTCCCGTAGAATTTCCTGTCTCTCATGTTTTGGCACTACTCTTTGTGCTTCTTCCGATTCTGAGTCATATCTGTAGAGTATGCCGTTAGACATGATATATCCTCTTTGGGTCCATCTTGAGGCAGTTTCATTCGAGGGTACGGTTTCGAAATCTTTCACTATTTTTGCGACTTCGGGGTCCATCAGTTGCTGATTCCTAATATCAGTAGATTCTCTTTTGGGTAAGTCTACCGATACTGTACAAATTTCGCAGTTGCTCCTTGTCGCTGAATCGCAGATTGGTCTTGACAGCGTGTCGGCAACGACGTTTGCTTTTCCTGGAGTGTACCTTATATCCAGGTTATAGGATTGTATTTGCAAGGCCCACCTTGCTAGACGACCTGTTGGTGATTTCAGGGTCATCAACCAGCGGAGGGGTTGATGGTCAGTGTGTATTATGACCTCTGAACATTCCAAATATCCTCTGAACTTGTTGAGCGCCCAGACAACAGCTAGCGCTTCTCGTTCAGTAGTATTGTAATTCCTTTCCGCGGATGTTAATAGACGACTTGCGTATTCCACTGGTCTTTCTTCCGGTCCTTCTCCTTGTAGTAGGACGGCACCCAGGGCGTAGTTGCTTGCATCCGTTCTTAGAACGAATGGTTTACTTTCATCCGCTTGCACGAGTACTGGTGCAGTGGTTAAGGCAGTCTTCAAGTTTTCATATGCTTCCTGCTGGGGTTTTTCCCATTTCCAAGTTACATCCTTTTTTGTTAATTCGGTAAGTGGCTTTGCTATTCCGGAAAATCCATCTATGAACTTCCTGTACCAGGAACATGTCTGGAGAAATGTTTTCAGATGCTTTATGTTCGTTGGGGTGGCCATTTGCTTGATGGCGGCGACCTTCTTTGGATTCACATGTATCCCCTCAACAGTGAGTACGTGTCCAAGATATTCAACATCAGGGCGTATAAATACGCATTTATCCCGGTTTGCGCGTAACCCGAATTTCTTGAGTCTGTCAAATACTTTCTGCAGGTCGGACATATGCTCCTCCAGCGTCTCCGATATAACGATTAAATCGTCGAGGTAGGCGAGGATTTCAACGTCCAGTCCGGTTTTCAAACGATCAATCAACCTCTGGAACGTAGCTGGGGCATTCTTTAGTCCGAATGGCATTCTCTTATATCGGAAGGTACCGAACGGTGTCGTGAATGTAGTCATATCACGGTCTTCCTTGTTAACACTAATTTGATGATAGCCAGATCTTAGGTCAATAGTTGTCATGAACTTACTTCGTTTCGTTGCATGTAAAAGCTCATCGATGCGTGGCATTGGGTATGAGTCAGCTGTGGTTACTTCGTTTAGACGCCTATAATCAACACAAAGTCGCACCGTTCCTCCTTTCTTTGGGACTAGGACCACTGGAGCAGCCCACGGGGACTCACATTCCTCAATGATATCTTCTGCTAGAAGTTTATCGAGTTCTCTTCTTAGTTGTTCTTTTTTCCCCTTTGCCATTTTGAATGGTGGCACAGCAATGGGCATCTGACCAGGCTTCACATTTATGCGGTGCTCTGCATAGGTAGTTGGTTCTCCCCCTCGTCGGAAGATTTCCTGATTCATGTCGAGCACTTCATTAACAAAGTTTCTTTCTTCTGTAGTCAGAGGTATTCCTTCATCTGTACGTAGTCTTGTGGACTCATCGGTGTCCTTGGTATTGGTCATGGTCGCTACTGATAGCGGTATCTGTTCAGCATACGAGTACTTGGGATTTGTGTCGTCGCTGAAACTCCATTCCTTGTTGGCTGTGTCAATTACAATTCCGGCCTTGGTAAGGAAGTCCATTCCTAGGATCGTTCTATTGTCGTGATCAATCGGTAGGACTAGCAGCTTAGTTAGTACCTTCTTATCGGCAATGGTGACTTCTGCTTCTGTACTTTGAACCATTTTCGTAGATGTGCTTCCATCTGCTAGAGTGATTTGTACTTTCTCCGTGGTGAACTGGTGAGTGTTCTTCAGTTTTTCATACAGGTTCCTGCCTGCGATACTACGGGAGGCTCCTGTGTCAGCTAGGACGTTTCCTTTTAGTCCATTGATCGAGATCGGGAGTGTTGGTCGGTTGGCAGTGTTTGGACTGGAGGGTTCTACTCTAGATTCGTAGAACTCGATGGATCCAACTTTTGCTTCTGTATTCGTTGGTTTCGGCGAACATTTTGGGCACTCCGCTCGAATGACGCCAGGTGCTTTGCAGCCATAGCAGTATACGGTTCGACGAGTATCATCTTTTCCTTTATCGACTGTTTCTACCTTGGGAGATTTCTTCTCTTCAGTTCGCAGTTTATTGCGGCATTCTGTAATTGTATGCCCATACATCTTGCAGTGTGAGCATCTCGGTCGTGTGACCTTTTTGTCTTCACTGGATTCTCTGTGTTTTTGTGTGATTTCTTTCAGCGAGATCTCGATGTCCCGCACACGTTTTAGTAGCACTGTGAAGGAGTCGAATTCACTTCGCGTAATCCTCTTTCGAATGTCACGTCGTAACAATCCATACAACATGTCCAGTTGTGCGCGTTCCTCTAAACTGTACGGTAGTTGAGCGATTAACGCGCGAAAGCGGCAAACGAATAGTTCAGTCTGTTCATTGTCCCGTTGTTCATGCGCGAATATTTCACGGTATACTAGGTGAGCAGCCAGCTTTCTTGAGTATACATCACGTAGGGATGAGACCGCACTATCCCAATTCTCGATTGTTTGCTTTATACCTTTCCACCAGGTAGCGGCGTGTCCTTCGAGAAGCATTGGAAGTCCTCTAAAAGCATTTTCGTCACTGATATTCATACACTCCTTGTACGTTAATATCGCGTCTAGAAACGCGTCGACATCTGATGACTCACTTCCGTTAAACCTAGACGTACACTTCGCGTAGCTACCGGCACTTTGATACAAGTTTAAGGGAGATGGGGTGTGTCTCACTTCCTGTTCACCATGTGCTGCTACTGAGCTAGTGATTTGCGTAATTAATTCTTGAAATTGTTCATTGGAGAACATCACGCACTGCGTATCTTTTTTTGGCGGCATATTGTCACTGTTTTCGTTCATGAACCACGCAAACTTTTAACGGTCACTGGTATAGACGCTGCGCGGCAAATGTTTTCTCAGCGAACACAACAACTGCGTATTGCACTAGAAAATGGCGGCTTTTGTGTATGCGATCGATTTTTACTAAGTGAAAGTGATGAATTAGCGGACACTACACAAAATATCTCACTAGACCATATCAACTTCCTTCCTCACAGTTTGTTTTTTTAATGCGCAATCACGAGCCACGTGTTTTTTCTCACAGTTTACAACGTAATTTTAGTAGCCATTACGTTAAGGCACTACGTTGGGACGCCACTTTAACAGTCGTTATGTAAATGTATTCACTTTATTGATATTTAAAGTATTACTACACTAATTTAATAACGATAGTTGGTGAGTACAAAGTTAGTAATTAGTAGTACAACATAACTAGAGTAACTTGTGATGATTGCTTGTGAAGATTAGCTTCGTAATCACGTCACTTTACATGCTGTCCGTTGCACGTCTTACTCCGTACTGCTTGTGACACCAGTGTTGGTATATGACTGTAACAAAAATTCCCTGTTGCGCATCTGATTTCTCCCACTTTGTGAATTTGTTCCCTCCACCTAATGGCGGAACATTTTGGCCATATTACTGTTTGGTAAGATTTTGTTAAAAAATAAAAAGCAATACATTAGAACAGAAATAAATTTTTATTTTTTTTAATGAACATGAATGGACTATTATACAATTAATTGTCATCTAATTTATACATTTCATTATTAAAATAAGAGAAATGTTCTTCTTTCGGAACAAAATTAGTGCAGTTTATGCCCTCAGCTTTAAATTTTGTTCGTATTACGCACATCGAATTTAAACTATCTGCACCAATTTTATTCCTTTTTTTTGTTTTTATGTCACTCACGATTGAAAATAATCTTTCTGATTCCGCATTTGAATGCGGCAGAATGAGTATGATTAGTGCTACCTTACCGATATTTTTAAACAAATATTTACCACTAAAATCTTTTGTATTAACAATTTCTGACCACATTTCAACTTTACTAAGCTGAGATAACTTTTGTTTTTCTTCATCGTTAAAGTGAAATGGCAAAGTACGCCATTCATATAAGAGTGAATTCACATCAATAAGGTTTTCATAATTAGTACAAATATTAGTTAAATTAATTAAGTTATTATTTCTAATATTAGACAGAGCAATAGATGGCGCAACTAATTCAAACTCTGAAAATAATATATTGTTAATAGGTAACCTAGACATTATTTCAGTAGCTATTGTCACATAAAATGCTAGAATATTTTTTCTTATTTTTTCTTGGTCACTGGCGCTTAAAGTTTTTAACAATATATCACAATCATGACCAACAAAAATATTTTCCAAACATAAATAATTACTTGGATGTAATATTTGGCATTTTATATATTCCCTCTGTAAAATCGAAGGTTTTAAAAAATTTTGTCCTAATTGTAAATACAATTTAATGCTCTCCTTCTGTAAAATATCTATTAAAGTAGATCTGCTCTGGAAGAATGCATTAAACTGATTTAAGTAATTTAGGGCATACTTAAGAAATAAAAAGTAGCATTTAATTTTGTTACATTTTAAATTTTCTAAAATAAATTTAGCAGAATTTAATTGATCTTCATAAACAGCTATAGTAAAATAAGAAATCAACACATCCCAATTTTCTAAAACTCGTTCAATACACTGATGAGTTGCTAGCCATCTAGTACCTGATAATTTTAATATCTTACTATGTTTTACTTGAAAATAATCCTGCATGTCTTTAAGTTGATCGCACCGTTTAGAGCTTCCTCCTACATAAGTATAAATATTTTTTATCAAATCTTCCAATTCCCCTGGAATGTTATTGCAAGCTTTGCTTGCGACCAAAGCTGCCGAATGACATACACATTTTAAAAGAATTACGTGAGGAACATCCTGCTTCAATCTGGAGAAAAAAGAATTATGCTTCCCAACCATTACCGCGGCCCCATCACATGCTAGTCCTACTATATTGGCCAGGGGAATTTTTCTTCCAGACATATATGTAACAAAACTATCATATAATTTAGCCGCAGAACCATCAGAAGAATCAATTCGCAATAACTCAAGAAGTTGCACTTGACTTTGTTTATGAATTGGGTGAATATATTGCACTAATATGCACAGAAGCTTTTGAGTAGAAATATCGGTAGTTTCGTCAATTAACAATGAAAATAGTTCCTGTAACAAGAATAATAAAATAATTTTTTAAATATTTAGCCATTTCGTTTATTTACTTACAGTTTGAAGAATTGCAATTAGGTCTTCCGTCTCTACTTTGGCAATAACATTGTTTATAATAGCAGTACATTTTTTGCGCTTTAATTTTACTTCTTTAAGAATTTTAGAGTCTGGGAGAACTCTCTTTAACATATCAATTAGATGTTCGACAGTAGAAAACGCTGTGTTATGTTCGGCAATGTAGCTTGAAATAACTATTTCTGCATTTTTAACTTGGTTTTCAAAATGTCGTTTTTCTTTTTCCTGTGTTGTAGCTTTACTAAACAAGCTAGTAATATTTTCGCTGAATTTAACTTTATTCATGTTCTTTTTGTGAATTAGAGTGTCTGCATGCTTTTCTAATTCACTTTTCCCGCATGTAATTATTTTTCCACACGCAGTGCACTTACACTTGTTTTTAGAGTCTTTAACTGGCTCAACCCAATGTTTAAATTTTTCATTCTGTAGCCAATTGTAACAAAACACCTTTTTTTTAGTTTTATATGTTATTTTAGTACCTATTGCTTTATTAGAACCACTATCACTGTCACTACTAACAGTAACTTTAACTACTTTCCGCTTACCCATAATTACTTCTATTTTTTCTCAGGATTATGAGATTATGATTTATGTTATGACTACTACGATCAGGAGTTTACAATACAATAATCATGCTATCATGCAGGTCCAAGTGATGCGACACAGCAAATAGAAATCAGGGGAAATACCCAACACCTAACCAAACTTTGTGTTTGTTATTTGTTCAGCAACCAATCCGCGCCATACCACAGGACATCTATTCTGTAAAATAGAGACAAGAGCTAGCTCTATTACTATGACGTCAAGCAACAGTGACTGTTTCTATGTACAGAATAAGATCGGTATTTCTATCTTAGTGATTTTGGTGTTTAGAAGTTGTGGAGATGTAAGTTGGCAGTAATGTATGAAACTTACCGACTTCAATTTTCAATGTTATATACCTACTTTAAATTCTATTCACTAGATGTCGTTATGTGTATGTACGAAACATTTATATTTTTATTTATAGAAAATATTTTCTATGTAAGTAAATATTGAAAATGTCCCTCCCAAATGGACAAATTAAAAGAAAAATCCCACTTTCCCACGAGCCTTCAAAAAACCCACGAAAAAGGGAATTTCCCTCCCATATACCAACACTGTGTGACACACTTTCGCCCCACTCCTCCTTAGGGACCACGGATACGTGAAGTTAGGCACGTTATAAGATAATAAATTCAAATACATTGGGAATATACTTTACTATTAATTAAATTACAGTCTTATAATTTCAGTATATGTTATTATTATTTAAACAAAATAAAAATTAAACTGAAATATAACAATTCTGAAGACCTGGTTCACATTATTCATTTAAAGAACGAATGGAATTCTCAAAGGACGGTTCAGATGTTTATATTTTAGGAATATAGGTAGAAAGTGAGCTAATTTATTAAAATAAGTAAATAATTATATTATTTATTTTCAGACGTACATTTAGGCAACAATATTTTTCAAATAGGAAGGGCAGCCAGACAAGAATATATAAGATGTAATATCTAAATATATATATATATATATATATATATATATATATATATATATATATATATATATATATATATATTTATTTTATTAATTATGATGAAATACAAAATTCAGATTTTCATATTGGTATTTTGCAATTTTTTTGTTTCTAATTCAAATTTTTCGGTTTTTACTTGAATATATTTTTCACAAAAAGTTTTTATAGTATCATTTAATTCTTTATACATAGATTAGTTTTTTTTTGTATTAGATTTTAGTAACTTTTCTGCTAGAAGTGATAGCGGTTTAGGCCTCATTCTATTTCGCTTTTTACCAATATTTGTGGCGATTTTTAGTACTTCTGTAAACCCTATTCTTTCGGCCGTAATATTTGTGCAAGCCGGTGTCGTTGGTAACATGTCATTCTCGGTAAATGTCGAACTGTCGGACGCATGATTCACAAGAATTATACTTGCTTCCTTCACTAATGAATTCATGTTAACATCGCTGGGAAATAATTCCTCATCAGAAAGCAAATTCACTCAATCATAATTAGAAACGAATGGTGTACCCGTGACAACAACTTTACCCCACACAGACAAAGCTATTCGAATGGTGATAATTTTATGTCTAACTGCGAACCTGAACCAGTTTTATTCCGGTGTTCTGATATCTTCCTGTATTTGGTTTGTGTGGCATATTTCCAATCAGAAAACCTCTAAACATTGACGTATATGTTCATTTGATACAATGTAAAAAAAAAACATAATCACCTTTTTCCGTTTGTCCTCTGTTAAGTGCGGTCCATCACCAATAGAATTTAACGAATTCGTCAACTCTTTCCACTTGTTTTCAATGTAATTGTGGTCTACAGTTGGGTTTATCGTTCCACTTCGAAATACATAATCATTCTCCATTTGCTGGATATACAATTCATATTGTTCGTTGCTTGTATTTTTCGTTCTCTTCCGTTTCTTGGAAGTAACTGTCGTAGCAGAACTATTAATGAAAGAAAAAAAGTATATATGGTACTGTAGGTTAATTGCAGTTGTATTCAAAATCGATAATATAACGAATGTTTAACAAAAAAAAAAACAATACAATTGACAGTATTATACCATATGAATCACATATAGTTTATAATTACCTCATAATTTAATAATGAAATATCCGAATTACAACACTTCCTGTCAAATGAAAATCGAACCAAAATTTAACACACATGAAGTCAGTGCTACACCGTAACTCTTGTAACAATAAATCTGTAAACGCTGTTACTACAGATGTGTATGCAGAATTGCCATTTCCGTAAATCTGTAACGGGTCTACAGATTTTACGTAAGCTACAGATTACGCATTTACGATCTTCCGAGCAGGTGCACAGGATTGAACTCACGCACACTAACCAACTAAAACACAGTTAGGTTATTGTTAATTTAGGTATTACTTGCTGCAATAGAATGCTGAATTATACATTTTTAACATCATTGATTCCAATGCACACAATCACATTATTGGACACTTTTGTCTGTGCCCGGCTAATTCGTCTGGTTAACTGACGAATGCCCTGTCCACGCACACACAGACCTACTTGTGCGCAATAATAATAATTTTATTATTAAAATATTATATTATTAAAAATGTGCTATATAACTGCCTGTGTTTAGGGAATCTAAATGTAAACTTTGTATTTGTATGTTCATATTAATTTGAAAACAACGGTATAATTAATTCATGTAACACAATAATACATTTTGGTTTCTACTTGGTCAGCGCCACAGATGTATATAAATGGAAAAATAAAGGTTTATATTCAAATATCATTCTGATGGATTCTGAGGATGGAATCATACATTAGTGGAAGCCAATTAATGCTTCTGTAGCACTGTTCAGCAAGGACCACGGGAAGGTGGAAACCATACCTTGCCAGGATGGGATGGGGATTCACGGGAATAGTACGGACGGCCAATGCAGGGGGGAACAATGGGGAAATACATCGGTTATATTTAGTATTAAAATTACAGTTACATACAATATCACTATTTCCTTATAGATAAAATTACTCTGCAGTTTCTGCGATGGACTGTTTTCGCCAGCACGCCGCGCACTCCGTCCACAGAAGCTGCATTTCATTCAGTACATATGTACATTTGAATGTATATCTAAGAAAGGATCATTACAAGATTACAATAATTTGAACAATATTCTACATAATTGAACAATATACAATGAATTATTGTGCAGTTTCTGCGATGGACTAAGTTTTCGCCCGCACGCCGCGCACTCCGTCCACAGAAGTCTGCATTTCATTTCAAACATGTATTTGAACTTATATTTAAGGAAGGAATATTACACTGTCCATGGATAAAATTTAACATTGTGAACATTAAATTGACATTTTTTCTCCAGTACTAATAAATATACATGATTTAAATTACTGGCAAAATTACATGTTTCAACTCTGGTATCATTACAAGAATACCATGATGAATTTACATTCACTATACTTATGTAATGACCAAAATTTCTACTTCCACCAAACTGTAAAACTGCCCCAACAGCACGGAATTCAACCGAATCTATTTTTACTGTTTCGCAATTAAAATTCTCAATGCATATATTTAATTTATCATTCAAATTATACCTTATTAAGAACATTATCAAATATTTATCAAGTCTAGAAAATTGTGACTTAATCAATGATGAATTCCTGTGGAAATTTTGGCAGCTGTAATCGGATTTTTCCCTCCAATCATACAGTTGATTAAAGTTTACACTGGTATTATTTACATCAAAATTAATAAAATTTACAAGTTCTGTAGATTTTGGTCTATCATACGTATGACTGCAATGTATACATTTAACAGTATCATAGTACTCAAATTCAAATATCATTTTAACATTTAAGTTTTCCCTATAAGCTAAATTGTTTAATAAACTCATAAAAAATTCACAAGCATCTTGTTGCCGATTTAAATCAAAATCTTCACCGTAATTTGAAAGTAATCTTCGAACTTCATAAGTATTAATTGAAGCATTCGATAATGTGGACAAATTATTAGTATGTTGTACTGCTTCATGAAGTAGACCGAAGGAAATATTTCGCATGAAATGTGAAATCTCTTTCAAGGAATAAAATACTTGCAATACTGAATTACAATAACAGCCAGTCCTTTCATTTATAAAACCACATGGTTTAAAATAGTTGTTGACATTTACTTGCTTGTCAATGTTACAATGAAGATTTTCATTCGCGTCATTATTATTATCATCCTCGCTTTCACTAACTTCAGTGATGGTAAAATTTGTGGAAATATTAAAGTTAGGTAGTGAAATATATATTGGTGTGTGATAACTATAATATGACTCATATACTCCAAATTTTATATCATTGAAATTTGAAAAGCACCAATCAATTTGTGAATTTTTACGAGTTGTTGATGAATCTGCAGATAAATTCGTATATAAACCAAAAATATAGCAAAAGATTTACATATCGTCGATCGTAGCTTTTATCATTTAACTTAATATTGATGTCACCTACAAATAAAACATTTTTTTGCTTAAACTTTTCTTTATAATCTCCTCCGTTGTTTCATACTTCGTTCCAGGTGAACTGTAAATGACACATACACAAACATCTTTTAATTCTTATTTCACTAATTCTACATGCCCTTTAGTATCACTTGTGTAATGCTTTTCAATATTACGAATATTTGTTATTAGTGAATTTCTTACTAAACAGTAGATGCCGAATGCAAATCGTTTATTTTTGCAATCAATACGGGCAATACATGTAAAATTAGGGAAATCATATTCGTCTTTAAGCAAAGTCCACGTTTCAACCAAATAAAATAATGTCCGATGACATGAATACATTATCTACTATGATATCAGAATAATGTTTATTTAAACTTTGAACATTGTGATATATGAATCTAATAAAATTTGAATCATGGTTTTGTAAATGATTAAACATTGTTTTATAACTTTCATCACGTAATTTGCTCATTTCTTTAAATACAGCATCATTCTGATTTGTTTTTGGAGGACAAAATTTTCCAAATATATACAAATCTTTCTAATTTTGTCGCCTTACTACATGCTACATATAAATACGATCGCGGGAGAGAACAATTATTCGTATTTAATGCCACCTTTTCATAGGCCTGGCCTTGGCTCTTGTGAATAGTGATACCTTCAGCAGGGACCAAGGGAAATTGCCGTCTCAATATTTGCAAGTTGCAATTCCGTCGTTTCTTTATGAAACGCATCAGAGTTTCAGTTGGTGTCCAATTTTCATTGAAATTTCTGCTTTCTGTTAACAACTCGCATGCCGTTCTACAATTGATTCCGACTGATGGTTCCGTAAATTTTAACCATATCCGGAGTAGTAATCTTTTACCTAACTGGTTAGTTCCATAATCAATAAATTGCAAATATCCGGTTGCTCCATTTACTAGACCATCAGACGTATCTACATTAATTGTTTACATTTACCGCATGCTGAGTCGTAGTTGCAATCGGTGAGGCAGACCATACGTTTCCCATGTTTTACAATTTGCGATAGTGTTTAAAAATATTTCTTTCGCTTTAGCCGAGCCGTGACCGTGCACAGAATCAAAAGAAACGGCAATTGCATACTCGGTTTGCGAAAAATTAATTTTAAAACCATTGAAATTGTCAACCTCAGTATTCGATCTAATGACATCACTGTTCAAATCAGCCATATTGATACCACATTGGTTCACCGGTAACGAAAATTCTGCATGTAAATCATGCCCTTAATATTTAATGCAGCCTTTCCTGTAGGTGCACAAAGTAATATTTTCACTGAGCTGGGATTAATACCCGGTTCGGCATTAAAATATCTTAATAACGTTTGATATAACGTTTCTATTAATCGGCTTTTACCTACGCCGACACCACCACTTACAAATTCATATAGTACATTTTGTTTCACAGACAAATTATATAATACGTGCAACAGATATTCTCGCTGACGATTGTTTAGAGATCTACATAAAGCATAATAATCATCATTAGCCATTTCATTTGGGAGTAAAAATGTTTAAAATTTTTCTGTTTGGATTTCTAAACCAATTTGTGCCAGAATATCTATATCAGGTATATCCATAGCATAAGTTTTAAATTCATCATCAATGACAGTATTTGATTTTCTCTCTGGAATATCGGAATCATGATCTTCATTCATTGCCTCAATATACGCTTCATTCAATATTTCTGAATTCTTATAAATAAATTCACGTGAATTCATTCTTATAACATCTTACATTGCTAAGAATTTACTCTCATGCTCGATGTTTTCCAATTCTCCAGTTTCATAATTCTAGCTTTCCGGCGTTTCTTTATTGTGACATCAGTTTCCTCATCCGAATTACCTAGTGTTACGTGATCGTTATTTTCATTTAATGATTTCTTAGTAATAATATTATAATAAGCAGCATAATAAGCAAGGCAAATATTTTCCAACTCTTTCGGTCTTTTGATATATCTTTCAACGACACTGTCATTGAACATATTTGTCGAACATTTTTCTAAATTATTTAACTGATAATTAGATTTAAGTAATTTAACACGTTCAGATGAGGGAGATGTCGGAATAAATTCTTCGTCGCGGCTACAATTACTCAAAGGCAAACACAAAGCATTATAAGCTGCTTCTTGGGCCGATATTTCTGAAGCGTTTACAAATTTATTGGCAATGAATTGCAGTTTCTTTCTTAAACTTTTATCACCCCGTTTCAATTCGTCAACCGTATCATTCATTAATTTCGATATTCCTCGATTTGATTTATTAATGCAGTTGATTATATATGAACAACAGGCGTAAGCATTCACAATAAACTGAATGTCCATGTTTGCTCTGTGATAAAATTTTAGGATGATAAACATTTACCATAATATTTTCAAACACTCTAGTGCGTTTTAAACTTGAATGAATTGCTAATAAGTATTCGTCCTCATTGACATTCATTTTATTTGTGAGTTCTTCATAATTCCTATTACATGATTCAGATAAAATTACTTCCATTTTAATTAAAATATTTTTATATTTATTTTTCTCTGCATTTAAAATTTCATCTGATAATGGTGAAAGTATTTTTGTCTGTCTCATATGTGGAAATGGCATATTAAATCGGCAGATTCCTGATTTGGCAATTTTACAACTTTGTGTGTTTGGAAAGGAATCAAGTTTAAAATGTCACTGTCTTTACTGTTACATGAAACAAATTTATCTATAAAATGTTGACATTCTTCTTCTGAATTTTCTAATAAATTTGGAGCATTCTTTAACCATGAAAGACCATGCACATGTGGAGATCCACGATGTTAAATTCGATTCTAAAATAGAAATCTTCAACTTCGAATAATTCCATACTTGAAATAGACATCGAAATCGATGATCGAAATATCGAGCACATATAATAGGATCCTTTCTGATTAGTCTTGCTTTCTCAAGAAACTCTGCAGATAGAACTTCTTCTTCAGACACATCCTTGCCATCCATGACTTTGTACAATATTACCAACAATTCTTTCCATTTCGTTTCTGCTGCAGATAGTGAAAAAAAGTGTTTGTATGCCTAATTGGCGAATCATTCCCATTACTTTTTTCTTTTCGTTTTACCAATATGATGGAGAGCTACGAATCCCTTTGTATTATTTCCTTCTAATATTCGATCTTTTCCGGTAAGGTAAGTGACACGCGGGAATAAATTGTAATTTTAGTTGAAAACTGTGCCTGAGGCACATTTTAAGGAATATTCTTTTCGTATATAAGCCAAGTAAACTGTGAATGGTGTACCAAGTCGCAGACTTAGTACACAGATAACAACATGAATAGTAAAGCAAGCATCAGCAAAGTGGAAGACGCAGTGGTAGTGGTGGAAGCCATAGCCAAAAGGAAGTTCCGCATCCTGGAGGATAGGGTCATCAGACTAGCTCGGCCTGTCAAGAAATTACACCTTATAGAGGTTATAATGGGGTCGTCGGACGAGGAGGAACAGGAGGAGCACCAGCAACAACAGCAGCCGCAGTACCAGGTACCGAGGATAACATCTCCACCGGAAGACGTCCTGGAGGCAGCGCTGGAGAGGCTGTCCAGCACCGAGGAACAACCCCTTCAGCCGGAAGATCATTTATTGCAGGAGCTGATGAATTTTGCTGCGCCCACCCAGCACATTGACCTGGAGGGGCTAGTCAGGTTTTTCGACGTCTGTATGGAGGAGTAGGAAGGCGTGGTGGTCGGGAGAGAGGAAGAGGGGCATACAGACTTCAACGCCGCGGAGACGGCTTTAGACGAGGTCCATCAAGCCATAGCAGAGGAGGAGGAGGGCGGCCAAGGGAGCGCTGACGCCGCTGTCCCCGCTGAGGACGATGTCCATGCAGCCATAGTGGGTAAGTAGGGTGTCCAGGGGGGGGGGGCGTTGTTTTCTGTGTTCTGCTCTTTCGTTCATTCATTTTATTTTATTATTAAACTTAGTGGGTAATACATTAACAAATAATCAAACTTTTAATAATCATTCATAACGAAGTATCCCGAAATAATGTTTTTACATGCCTATCATTATGTAATAAATTATTTTTATTAAATATGCATATAAATTCATGACACGTATAACCGGCAAATCTAAACAGCAGATATGTTAAGCAATAAGTGTCCACACACATTTGAAAAGTTATCTTGCACATTTACAATATTGTATGTCCAGATCCGGGTGTTGCGGAGAATAAAACTTAAATGATTCTGATTATAATACTGGGGTAGTCTTCCGTAACTATCGAAATAACTACCAACGCCTGTTCTATCAAAGAAAATTGCACACCAGTCAGTGTCAGGTTGACGGTCTAGATCCGTATTTACAACTATCACACAAGGATAATTTACACGTAATGGCAGTCTGTTAGCAGCATAAACGCCATAGTGGCCCTCGTCGCGGAACCGGCGTGGAAGACTGCTCTCGATGAAAGCCGCATTCATCGAAACAGGTTGTATTGTACCAATTCCTCAGGTTGACAACGTTCTCCACAGCGCAGACCATATGAGCGTGCGACAGAGGTATGCAGCAGATCTTGTAATTTCTTTAGTGAAGGGCAGCCGTACGATGCCAGATCCACGACGTCGTCTCGGCTGAGATATCTTTGAAGTATTTTTTTTTTCTTTTCTTTACCTTTCACCAATATGTCCTTTGTCTCGCTTGTGACGTCGTGAAGTATGGCGCCGAGACTTGAATATTCGGTAAATCCGTGTTCCCAGGCGAAACCGTGATGACTGTTCTTCAACCAGTTTACTTGAGCTTGTAATTTTGCTGATGTGTCTCATACGGCGGTTTGAATAGAAAATGATGAAATATGCTGCCGTCCAGAGAAAATATAGCAAGTTCTTTCATAATAAATTCTTTTCCCAACCTGTAAAACCCTTGTAAATATATAATATAACCCATTCTATCTGAATGCTCGCATGTCACTGGTTCATCTCTCTCACCGCGTATGTCTATTTATAGTGGGGGGATCGCGTCGAAAAATTTAACTACTGTAATCCACTATAACATTTCTGTTTCTATCAAAACTTTTAAAATAATTATATATTTTTAAATAACTTAATTCAGTATATAGTACACACACACACACATTTAAATAAGTCTTTGCTTTTTATATCCATACGGATAGTTTCCGTCCTCCAAATGTCTCCTCATAAAGTTTGTATTAAATGTTTTTCTCTCTGTCCGTGTCACTACTCCATGTTCACTGGTACACCGTATATTGTCCGACACTATCACTGGTGGTGTTACATTGTCACTTAATATCATGTTTTTATTAGTGTCAAAGTTCACTGTCTGTGCGTTTTTATAGTTCAGGCTGAAGCCCTTCACTTTACACACCTGTTTAAACACTCCACTACCCGGATTGTACACCTTGTATGCATAATTTTTAGGTCTCCCGCAAACAAACTCTGTGATCAAACTACCGTCCCGTTGCATGTTAATTCGTCCGCCAAATCAGCGAGAAAGTTGCCTACGGGGGGCTCCAACTCTCCGGGTTTGTGTAGATAGATGATAGAGTCTGTATCGTAATACAGAACTCTATCACGTAGTGGGTGCATAAACTCGTGAAGCCGTAATCTCGCCTGGGCTGTGGTGTACGCAGCGATGACGACGTTCACGGTGTGTAATTGTTCTGTGGCTTCACCCGTGTACTCCCAGTTGACATATATCATTTTGGATCCTGTAGGTATAAGACGGTTCACGGTCACAGCAGGATTCGCCAGCAGATCGTACAACTCATCTGCCGTTGAGATCACCGTTGTACGCGGCGTATTCTCGGTCTGGGCAAATTTACTTGTACATAAATGAACATATACGCTAGGTATAAAATAATTATTATTGTTATTAAGAATACATACCTCAGAATGAGTTGAGCATCAGTTTGGTCAGTGACCGTTTTCCAGCGTTCTTCTCTATATCCCCCGGATTTAAATCGATCCCCTCTACTTCAGCGTACTCTGTGATGTATCTGTTCTTGACGGCGGGATCGACACAATCCGAGGGATATTTTGATGCTTCCTGTTTCATTTTCAGGAACCTATTGATATAGTCAACAGAGAGTCCACCCGCCTTGTCAGCTCGGCTATACGTTGTGACTTTGCACTGCCACACATCCAGCACGTCAATCACTCTAGCCGAGCTGCACCCCGCGTCGCACTTCATCAGCCACTTCATGTACCAGTGAATTGTCTCTGCTCGTCATCATGCATACATTCTACCTGCGTTAGTTCATCGCAACATGTACGACACAATGCAAACATTAGCTTGTTATGCACTTTCCGTGGTAATACGGGATGGAATAGATTAGCGGGTGGTAGAATTGTGCATTTTATGAGACCCTCTACCTGGTCAATGTTGTTACCGGGTCCTACTACAGCGGCACACTCTGTACCCACATAAATTTCCGGATGCCCGACAGGGAATTTGCCATACTAGCAGATGTAAGGACACAGGGAACACACATCTACATATTTAATTTTCTCAGTCCTTCGGTCTATTTGTACAACACCGTATTTCCGGTACGCCCGCCGTAAAACGCCGCACGCGGTTGTAATGGCAGATTTAAGAGAAGCGGCTGACCTTGAGCATTTTTTTAAATTCTAGGCGATTCTAGTTTTTTTTGTAAACGCGCATTCCCACGTCAATTCCAGATAATAGCCTAGGGCTTGAATCTTACGAAGTTTCTCCGTTGTTCTGTGGAAACGCGCGTTTAAACTTTCTTTAGTTGTGCTATACAGCGTTCCATAACACAACTCGCAGCCATGTCAAAAGCAGCCTAAAAAAAACCCCGTCAACTTTTAAATATCCTGCAAGGACAGCCTCCTTACCGTATCCCGCATGCTCGATTCGAATTCCGCCAACAAGCTGTTCATTTATATGCCATTGAATCGCGATTGTCGACTGGTTATCTCGCATTCCGTAACCCCCTAATGGAATATTACCGATTGTGTATTTCTTAAGATATTCCCGCCGAAAAACACGATTACAAGCTGAAGCAATTGACACGGCCTCCGTGAACGGACACATGTTACAGTCCTCGATGAAGGTCCTCCTAAATTTATTATTCGCGTATTTCGACGTCGGAAATACAGTATTCTACAATGTCCCGCTGCATATCAAAAATTATATTAGCGGATGACTGCTATGTGTGCCATTGCAAGAACTTTTCGCGAGCATCTACAGGCATTGTATAGCAGGCATGAAAACCGACAGCAGGTAGCGGGCCTACGTAGAATGCATTATTCAAAGTATTAAACAGGTGCGGGAAATAACCTTTTTTACTATCGGCGGACGGTCCATAGCCTTCGTTAAGGCTGCCAGAGACATCGGTAGATAATTAAGAGAGTCAATAAATCTTATTCTGTAGTTAATTTCAAGAAGGAGAATTTTATTCCCACTCAGAATCAATTTCGGTTTCATATTCATTGTCTCTGTTAAATATTGAAGGATGAATTGGCAGTCGATTACCAGCGATTTTTTCTTGACGTGTCTCCGGATCGTAATACACGAATAAATATTTTTTATCTTTCGCGGGCTTTTTGTCTTTACGTATGTAGCACTTATGGTTCGACACTTTATAAGCGTCGCACAGTTTGCAAAAAACTTCACCACACTCATGCTGTCCCGTAACTTTGTATACTTTGTGGCATTTTTTACATATCCGTACTTTATTACATACGCTGGTTATATGTCTATCAAAACACTGCTGGCCACGGAATCGTCTATTACACCGATCACATTGCACGTACAATGCATTCGGAGGGCAGGCCGGGTTATGTTGGCAAAATGCACATATATTTTCACAACGGTGATTAGTTAATGCATTGGAGGGCTTTTGACGTGGCTCGCAAAAGTACTTTGATGAGAAAGCAGCAGTAAGGCTTTTAATAACGGCAAAATGATTTTCATGGTGCAAGATGTTAAGACGCGGTAAATTTCGACCCTTGGCCCCTTCAAAAATAACTTCCCCTCGCCCACCGTACGTGTAAACTACAATACTGTACTCTTTAAAATGACGCTGAAATTCTATTATTTCTTGCATACCTGTGCCCTCATCAGGTACTCTTATCTCGGTTTCTAAAAGCAAATCACGCGCCCTTATACCCTGAATACCGTTTCTATCATTTGCCACGGCCTTAAAAGTCTGTTCATTTTTCATCCACGATTCAGCTACCACCAGAGCTCGCGGTAAACACAAATTGTCTTTATTGTCCATCTCCACAATACCGTACTTTTACACAATTCAGCGTATTTTAGACCGTTACCGTTTAAATGTTTTCCACGACCAACCGGCAGGCTCACTTGTGTTAGTTCAATTACTAGCTGCTCATCAGTAAAAATCGTCGATATCCAGCTGGTCTGCTTTTCTAAAGCTCATCCAGGCAGGTCCAACTTCGAATCGCGGTGTGTGGAATATCATCCCCACCATGTCTGACGCTGGCACCGTCTGCAACACATGCTGTTTAACTTTCTCTGTTAAATTAAGTGAATTTAGTATTATTAAAAAGCTGTAATAGGGTGATTTGGACGGGTAGGTAGGTAGGTTATATAGTAAAATAAAGAAAGAAATCAAATATATGTACAGTACATAGTATAAATACGGTTTATTCAATTTTTACAAAACGAATACATTTCATTGCAAATTTTTTGTCACTGCATTTATCTTGCTTTTCACCCTCGTACACAAGGCCCACATTTCTCCAGTTTGTTATTGTTATTTAAACTTTTTAACTCATCATCTGTGACTTCTGAAAATCTCTGCGGTAGGAATACTACACTGTCTTCAAGCTCAACTATTATTTTTCCACCAAACTGCGTAGTAGCCCCGTTTATGTATATTATCTCGTGTTTTTATTCAGCTCAAGATCTTGCCTTAAAGAGCGAGTGAGAGCGAAAGTGTACATAAGAACAGTCAGAGTAAAGTTACTGGAAGCCCTAAGTTACTGGTGGTCCTTAGAAAATGGCACGCACGTAAATTACGATTTATTCGCCACGTATTCCATCTTAGAAGGATACAGAGGTACCTGGTATTGGAGATCACTTACGACTGTTTGCACCACCGTTACTTAAATTTTAAGTAACATTTAAATAGTTAAGTTTTTTGCGCAATTGCGGAAGTAACACTTTAATTCTGGTAAATGTAACTTTATTTAAGCCCAGGAAATCGCGGGCTTAAGGTGGTCCTTAACTAAGATACCGTATAGCGCAAGCGTCATATAAAGATTTTGTAATTCCATTTGATCCTTGATTACTAACCTCGTATAAATTATTGAATTTTTGTAAAGAAACGAATTTGCAAGAGCTGAATATTTGAGAAGATGAAGACGATATAGAAGCTCTAGAGCTTATACTCTATGGCATACCTCGCAAAATATATAATCGAGAGAATTATTTCCATTCGCTAGAAGATTTGAGTTTCTTTCAAAGATTTCGTTTACAGAAACATACGGTTTTGCGATTACTAGCTCTCATCGAACATAATTTGGAATATCCATACAACTTGTGTGTATAAATAATTATTTATTCTTGAACATACTCTTAACATTATATGTACTTGTAGAAATAACTGCGTTGTAAACGCAGAAGTATTTCGTAATGGGAAGCAATATTTTTCAATAAATGTGCAAGCAATCTGCAATGCTAATTTACTGATAATTAATGTAGTCGCTTGATGGCCTTAATGGCCCTTAATGCTTTCCGTTCTTTGCAAGGCTGCCATCTTTTTAATTTCTTTTTTTCATAAATTTTTTTAAATAAATTTCTTGGACCTTGGTATAATGTTCGGCACGGTGCTATTGAATTTTTCGGTTATTTTATTCCATGCTGCCTCCTTATCTTTCCATGTTACAGCATTTGTTTTTTTACATTCTGCTACATTCCTAAATTCACTTATTATATTTATTAATAACAATTTTTCATCATTCATGTAATTCGCTGCTCTTTTCCTTTATTCACACATTTCTTACATTTTTCTTATACAATATAACTCAACACACTTCACAGGTTATTGCTAATGTCAAGTAAACACGTATATACACAAAATCTAACTGTCGAAAACAAAATAGCACTAGATCTTCCTCTTTTTACTTAAAATATCAATAATTGACTAAGCAGTACCCATGCAAACATTATCATTTTAAGGGATACTTAAATAATAAGTACACCTTACTTAAGAGAACTTTGTAAGTACAGGCGGTGCAAACGGCCGTTAGGGAAGTGCCTGGAGATCATCCGTGGTGTAACAATGAAATGACATTTCTGTTATACAGCATATAGGCCCTATAGAACAGGACCGTAGCCATGTTTGTTATTTAAGATAAACCCGCGCGAATTAAAAACACACGTGTTCAACACCTGCATCATCATAGAGTATGATTCTTAGAACCCCGCTCCTCACTGGCACTAGACACAGCTGCCAAAGCGGTATCTACTACTACTTCCGTGATTTTTTTTTCCGTTTTTGTGATTCGTACAATTGAACGCTTATTTTGTTCAGTAACACCTTTGCTTCTTTCAAATTGTTTTAAAATTTCGAATTTTTGTTCTATGGTTAGAACATTGTGCATACGTTTTTGGTTAGCATCGCTCTGCTGCATTTTGTGCGTTTAACTATTCAGTTCGCAACCCGGTTATTGAAATGAAACACAAATATGTACATTGTACAATCTACATACATACATAATTGGGGACTTCGCCGAGACTAACGACTGCGCAGCAGGTACAATTGCCAGCTCTGGCCAGCCACGGATAATCCGTGCACTGAAGATCAATGTTGAGATGCCGCACGAAAAATCCGCCGCCCGGATTAAACGCGCACGGGTAATCGAAGTTCTACTGTAATCATAAAAACATAAAGCGTTATGCCGAAAGGCGTAGACGGTGAGCAGTGACAGTTATCTTGCATGCTGGTTTCTTTTGGTGTATATACTATAAAATAACATAGATCTCGATCAGTAATCTCTAATTGACCTTGTATTTGATACATATAAGCATGGTTCATATTTAATGCTAATTTGCCATTCACTATTTTGCACCACGTAATTTTCTTTTGTTGAATTTCTTTTGTAATTTGGACATTTTATCTCAATGATTGCATTTTCCTCGGCAAGTCCATCCGGTGTTGCTGCAAAATATGGAATTGTCGGATGATATTCTTGGACTCGATTAGGTCCCAACCATTACAAAAATATTCGTCGCAATTTGTGTGTTCTAGTAAATTGTTGGGTATATTTATAATTTCATTTTTTAAATTCTTTCTTGTTATATTTGATTCGTTTTTACTTTTTCTATATTTAATTGTACAGGTAACCGCATCTTGAAAACACATATTTTTTAAATGAATATTCGCTGTACAACTGGAATAATTGTTTTTTTTTTTTTTTGTTTATTTCTCTTAATTTATTACACATATTCCGTAATATATGGTTCTTGCATTCAATATTTTCAACTATGATGTTTATACCGTATGGCAAAGTTTCCTGTATTTTTCTAGTTACACTGCTGTCCTATCTCCCGGTAATTTTCTATAAATTAATTCATTTAATTTAATTTAATTACAAAATTCCTCAACTTTTTCGCCAATTTTTATGTGTGTGATTTTTCACCATTAATATAAATCGCTGTCGCAGATCATAGAGTAACATTTTTTTACCCCAATATAGAATACTCTTTTCGTTTCAAGTTCAACAATACTGACTACATCGGACAACGTATTATAATTAGTCTTATATGATCTCTTATTCCATGCGCCATCTGCAAATACGGTAATAATAGATATGTCATTTATATCAACATCGCCACGATCTTTTGCGAAACGTCTTTCTTCTTCTGCTCTTCTTTCATTTTGTAAATAACTGCTTGATTTATAGCAACAGATAATTTTTCTTGATATTTGTTCAAAATTTTTAATAATATTTGCGGTATGTCCAAATTACTACATATTCCATTTAGCTGTCTGTAACCAGTGGTGGTTACTAACCACCACCAGTCGTCACTATAGCATTTACCGCAGCTGTATTAATATTCAAATATGAGATCTTCAAACCAGGACCTTCTGTATGTATCAGTGACCCGGAACAAAATTTATTTGTAGTGCAGTTTCGGTTAGGGTTCAGGATATATATTTCGGTTCGCCATCGTTTTGTAAAATGCTCCTTGGTAAAGAGCCAGATGGTCGAGTTTTTGATGATTTATCATAGCATCTCAAATAATGCCTTGTTATATCTCTAGTAAAACTTAGTAGATCCATTTTTTCAGAACAACATATTCTGTATAATTGCCACGCATTCACTATTCTCATATTTATCATGTGGGTAAAGAGAGGCCACCACCATTTTTTTCCAAATATACTAATTCTGTAGTTGTTTACACCTTGATCATGCAAGTCTACACCACCCATTGACACATTATAGTTTCTGAACAACAAAGGTTGAGGAACATCAGTTTTTTGTTTTAGTGCTGGTGACCAGCGTTTAACATTTGCAAGTGGATATATTTGGTCATAGTTGGTTCCCATTGTAACAATATTATTATCTTTCCACCTGACAAACAAAAGAGATTGAGTTTCGTCATATTTGAATACGAAATGTCCTCGTTCTAATTTCTTCATATCAGCTGGAGATTGCAGTGGACATCTTTTTGTTCGATATTCGCGCACTGTTTCCGTCGCTCTAAAACCTAAATCTTTCAATGTTTTCAGAAGGTCGTAACTTGTAAAGTAATTATCGAAAAAGATAACGTGATCGGATGGGTCTGAAACAATTTGTAGCATATCCAGCACAACTTTAGATCCTAACGGCATTGAATCGGTGGTAGTGTATTTTTTGGCACCACAGTAGGTATCAAATTTGTAGCAATACCCAGTTGAGCTGCAAAGCAACCAGTCTTACAGGTTTGCCTTTGATGAATTGCTTTGAGCCATGATGCCCATAATATTTAACCATAGCCTCATCTATGGACAAATTTTGATGAAAAATTCCCCACTGTTGAAAAGTTTTGTTTAGTTTGTTCATCAAGGGTCTTAGTTTGGACATTTTATCATTTTTGTCTAAATTATCATTATCTGCTAAGTGTAAGTATTTCATTATGCATTGAAATCTGTTTCTGCACATACTACCCGAAACAAGTGGAACTGTCATATCTTCATCTAGACTCCAATATAATCTTTCGCGTGGAAGCCGATGATACCCACTAAATATCAATATGCCAATGAATATCTTTATATCTTCTTCTGTGAGGGAAAATGTGTGATCATTTTTTTGAGTTGCATATCGTTTCGTTTCGTTTACAATGTGTTCTATAATTGATTCATCAAATAACTTTTCAAATATAGCTACTGGCGTAGAACACTTGATCTCTTCTTTCAAATGACAAAGTCGGTTTTCAAAAGAAAAAGTTTCAACCATAGCAGTTTGAATTACATTTTCTGTCCATTTTTGTGTAAATTCAATTTTTTGCTTTTTTGATTGAGATTTAGCATGTATTCGTTTTCTCAATACACTAAGTGGTACATTTGACTCTTCATCCGAACTGTAATCAATGTGAAGTTCAACTTCTCCTGGAAGATCATTAGGCATTGTGGCATTTTGCAAAATATCGTCATCTATTTCTTCATCATCTGTCTGAGGATCAACTTCAGGAGGTAAAATTACGACGTCTACAGCACGGTTATCATTAGTAGGTATGCTATCTAGAGCGGCAGCTAAGTTCTGATATCTTCTTCCATAAAACATGTTAGTATCAATTTGTTCAAAATAATCCATATTTAGAAAAAATAATCTGAAACAAACGTTTAGTTAAATGTATAAAACTATATGTGCCCATCGTCCCCATATGAGGACACCATAGTTTGACATGATATTGTGTCGCATTTATAGCTGAATTAAATATTCTAATACAACATAATTGTTCATTACTTACCTAAAGAAGATACTCTAGCATGAAAACCCCAAAAATCTTATTCAGAATATAATTATAACAGCACACGTCAAACGATACACACAGCTAATATTAGGTATCAAAATTGACAGATATAACTTTGCAAGATAAGTCATCTAGTGCCAAATATGGATACTAACGTATTAATTAGATATTACAGAAAACTGTAATCGATTTATAAATAAAAAATGCTGTAGTTTAAATTCAGGCGCTTATTTAATAATGTGTCCTCATATGAGGACAGTGGGTCGAAATGGGTTAACACTGACAGACACTAACATGTTCTAACATGTTTTCAAACTACACCACATTCAGAATAACTTGACCAGTAATATAAAACTTTGCCGTTAGACGGCACGACAATATTTAATTTCGATAAATGGTTAAAATTTAAAAAATAACATTATTTGCAAAATGGTTACCGGTTAATACAAAACGGTTCGTTTAGGTTTCAGGTTCGTTGGCCTTGAAATATAACGGTTCAATTCAGATTACGGTTACAAGAAAATAAGGGTTTTTTCAGGTTACGGTTCAGATTCGGGTTCAGTTCCGGGTCCCTGGTATGTATATAACTGATTAGTGTATAGGAAAGCTCGATTAATCTCGAGCGCGATATTTTCTTTCGAGCTTTGAGTTTAAAATACATTACCATTATAAGTGCACCATACATAAAATAAATAGTCAAATGATTTAAAAATTAAAGCAATCGTTTTAAGGTTTCTGTCAATTCGCCGTACTTTTTGAAAATGAAAATTCTTGCCGCAATTTCTTAAAGTGGTCAACCCGGGCAGGTGTGATGCTGAGCTTCTAATAAAATTATAAATCCATTTTTAAGTGAAACTTCAACAATTAACACAAAAGAAATTTAAAAAAATGTATATTAAACAGAAATAAACTTCGAGCCCCCGAAAATTGACCAAAACTATCGAGCTTCGCGCTCAAGTCTAGGCTCGTCCGAAACCCTATAACTGATCACGTTGCACATAGTTGATTTTATAGAAATGACTGATTCAAATCCAAGTCTTTTATATGTAATTACATTTATTTCGAAAAACGAATAGCCGAAACCATTATGTTTTAATGACGACTGAGCTCGCATGAAGTACATAATATTCACTATTCTTTGACTCGTTATATTTTCGAATGAACATTTTATTTTTCACAGACGTACGCCAATTCTTCGTTTTCCTCAACTTAAAGGGAAAACTAGATATTGTAACGAAGATTTTTTTTATTATTTGTAACATTAGCATGTTTACTGTTGGATCAACAGCACCGTGACTATTTTGCTTTTGTTCACTGCAACATAATTAAAAATTAGATTAGAATTTTAATATAAAATATAAATTTTAATTACAATATTAAAAGTGTATAATTTTATGAATATTAAGCAGAAAGGTAATTGGTACGAAATCCAATAATTTTGTAAATGTTTAAAAAATCGTGTACTTTTGTTAATCCATTAACGCCCAGGCATAGAAAAATATTTTGATAATTAACTTATTTAGGGCCTATTTAGAAAAAGCAAGTGAAAAAAAAATTTTGGTCACACTGTGTAGCCGTGGCAAACTGGTGCATTTTTGCACCAATGGGAAGATAAAGGTAAACAAATTCGTGTATTTTGATTCATTGTATATATTAGAACTGATACATTTTTGCTGAAGTAAAGATGAACTAAGTAATAAAATAAAACTAATAATTACAAAAAAAATAATTAAAGTACAATCACGATATATGATATGAGCACATATGAGCGAAACATTTAGAATGGAGAGCAACTTGACACTTTGAGCATTTATAAAATGTGTGTTTATGGCAAATGCGACACCTCTTGCGCTTTTCGGTGGATCGCTCGACAAGGTGATCCGTCTTGTCATTTAGTACTTCAAGAGGTACCACGTACTCTAATCCGGTAATTATTTACTGCATTGTCATGCAGATCACATCACTCATTGTGCTGTTATAATGGCGTACAATCTGCGGAATCGGTATGTGACCCATTTTTTTTTCCTTTGTGGTTAACGCGGTTTAACGCCGACATGATTTGAGGCAAGAGTAATGACCGCATTGTCGTAACATCGAAGAAGGAATATTTCATTATCGGCATCAAAACAGTGATCGTGCGACCCACATTCATATTTTTTCATCACTTTCACTTTAGCATGATTTGTTCGATTTTCGCGTATTGACCCAGTAGCAAAATAGCCCATTCCAGATAGCCGCCTCAATAAATTTTAGGATGTAAAGAAATTATCAAATGCCACACAATGCTGGTTCTTGTGCTCAAGAATAGAAAGCAGTTGTAGAACAACTCTTTTCCCCAACGAATATTCGAAGTCGGTTCTGGAGGATGCTCCCGCATATGGAATGAACTGATATAAGTGCCCTTCTGCCGAACAAATATTCTAATATTTGTATCCTAAACGAATCGGCTTCCCTCTAATAAACATTTTGCAGGAATGTCTGCCGAAATAAGGAATCATTTGTTCGTCAATTGACAACTTATGAGAGGAAACGCCGAATTGCATAAACCGTTTGTTCAAGAGCTCATTGAAAGGAGACATCTTTGAAAATTCGTCGCTCTTGTTCAGTTTATCATTATCACATACATGCAAATATTGTTTTAGAATCCCAAAACAATTGCGGCTCATTGTATCTTTTACAACATTTGAACCGAGTAAAGGACTTGTCGTCCAGTACGCTCTTGAAGTTGGTAGTGTATGGAACCCAGTCAGATATAAAATTCCAATAAATTTCTTTATTTTGTCGGCGTTGGTCTCGAACAAATGTTTGTTCTTGTCTACTTGGGCATATTTATTTATACATTTCACAATGAGTTCAAGAACTTCGTCAGCAATGAATAGCTCGAACAATTCCATCGGCGATTTACTCTCTCAAATAAGAGTACAACAAATAAATGAACGCATAGGAACTAAAAAAAAGCTAAAATAAAATAATGAGACATCAACACACCTAACTTCGCATACAAGTCTTCCACTATGTTGATAGAAATATCAACGGGCTATTTTGCAAATTCTGGTTGTTTATCAACTTTTTTCCATTTAGGAAGAATCGGCACTACCTTCTTGCGTTTTTTCCCCGCTACCAGAATCGCCTTTGCTAGTACGTATCCTAGACGTTGTAGTCAGCGAGGATTGGTTTGACGTCGATGCGACTGCCTCTATTTGTTGTGGTTCAGTTTCTGCAGGCGGAGCATGCCGGTTTCCATCATTGTACTCACAAACCATTTCCAGTTCACCTGCCGATTCTGTTGGGAATTCATTCGAATCGGCGGGCAGCTATTCATTATCATCTATAGCCTCTTCATCGCTAATTTCGTCTACCGTCGGAGGCGGCAAACATAGAACATCAATTTTATCAGCACGTTCAGAATCCAATTCATCACATACTTTTTCTAATTCATATTTTAGTTCTCGCACTGTTAAAAAACTTTGCCACGCAGACATTTTGCACAATAATTAATTATTGTTTATAAAAAAAAAACACTATATAAGATCTCAATGTAAATACACGAGTGTATTCAATCAAACTCAAAGTATAACTGCCGAGCCGTTTAAAACCGTACGATAACTGCGGACGAAGCGCACATCAGTTCAAAACAAGCACGAACAAGTGTGTTATGGCACGCGCGTCATAGCACAAACTTACTGCATGTATATGCCCTGTGGTGCAAAAATGCACGAGTCATCTTTGCGCTTACGTAATAGGTGTAAAGTATTGGCCAATCGAAATGGCATCATAATTGTTCAAAAGTATATCATAATGGCTATCTAATCCAGCAATTTCATCTGTTTCTAGGTTTGTTTTTAATGTTAATTTTCTAAAATCATCCTCAAAAAGGTGTGGCGGTTTAAGTGTACAAATTACACGTGTTCAACTTAGGTAACCAATACAAAAAATCATATGAACAGATAAAGAGTCGAACTATTCTATTGGGGATCAAAATTTTTATTAAAAAAAAAAACATGCTGGTGCATTTTTGCACCAGCGGGCGTTAATAGGTTAAACACATTTTACTATTGTAATTTATATAAGATCCTTTCGAAAAGTGTGTACTAGCTAGAGAGGTAACATTGCAGAGAGAATTATTCTTTAAAGGAAATACTTCATCGCCTAGAATCATATGTTGCAACGGCAATGTGTTTCCTAAAGGCGTAGGTATACTGAGTGCTTCTTCCTCAAGTCTTTTTCTTAACTCAGATCGCATGAAGAGACTACCGTCGCTTCATTTACCATAATCCTCAACATCGATACAAATGAATTTATAATTAGCATCGACTATAGCTAATAACACTATTGAAAATATTTTTTTTTAAATTGTAATACAGTGAACCAGTATTGTGAGGTGCCTGTATTTCTACATGTTTACCATTATTGGCTCCAATACAATTTAGAACTTACCAGAAACCATGAAACTTTTCTGCTTTTTTCTTCCACATTGCTTTGCTCGGTTCAGGTAGCTCTGTAGCATGTAATTTGTTCCAAATTATTTCAGAAGCTACTATATTCAATTTTAGTTACCTACGTAACATAATACAGGGGATTATGTTACATAGGTAACTAATATTGAATTTCAAATTAACTTACATAATATGCCAAAGACAAACATAGCTTAAACACACAGCGAGTTTTTCCGTAGGACATATACTATGCCTTCACTTGCTAATTGACCGTTCAATATCAGGTTTTATTAATTCTGATAAAGTTTCAAATTTAGGAATACTCATATGAAAATATTTAAAAAAATTGGTTATCACTTTTCAATCGATTGAAAATTGTGTGAAATTCACCTTTGTCTTCTCTTGCTCGGAATATATTATACACCTAATATTTTCTTTTCCGCATTTTTCGCTCTTCCAGTAAAATTAGCTCACCATCAATTATTATTATTCCGTCATCTGAACTAGAAATCATGTTGAATCATGTTTAAGACTGTGACAGTATGACCACGACACGGCAGTATACGTGTAAATGCTCATGACTTTGACCGGCAGGGGAACGGCATGAGCACGGCATGCTATGTGTAAATCAGGCTTTAGAAAATTTACATGTTTTGATGGGCTGTAAATTATCGACATTGACCTTCATAGGGCTGCGAACGTCGACGTTGAAATATTTCAAAAAATTTACGTGCTTGTAAGCGTGTCCGACGAATAGAGCTTTTACGAATGCTCCGTGTGCATTAACATTTCTACATTATCAACCAATACCAAGTGTAATTTTTATTTAATAATGGATAACTTACAACTAGCATGCATTTAAAAAAGACTGGAAAGATATGTGCAAAAAAGAAAACGAAGATGGTGGATATGACCTTTTAGAGGAACTTTTAGTAAATCATTCATTAAAATAAAATAATTTGGGCTTCCGGAAGATCAAAACATATCGAACACAACAACACTAGAAACAATTTGACCTCAGAAACAGTCATTTTTAATTATCGGTTAAGCCGTGCTAGACAAACAATTGAAAATACTTTCAGAATTAGGGTACCACGCTGGAGAATCTTCAGAAAACCAATTATAGCTGATATAGGTCGCAGCAATGCACCAATTTAAGCACCTGTTGTCCTCCATATTCTTTTACAAATTAGTAATACAGCAAATGCTCTAAATTCTAGAATGTACTGTCCAGCAAGATTTATAGGTTATGAGGATAATAATGCGGTTCTATATCAAGGTTTATGGCGGCGAGAAGTTAACGAATTATCTGTAGTATAGGATCAAGGCTCTAACAGATATTCCACTGATTTAGAAAAGAATTTACAAATTATTTTATGTTATTTGGCATTGTACCACGGCAGTGGAATAAATTACCGAGGGTGTAATTTGAAATGGTTGTAAATAGAAATTATGAGTAATTATATTTTATAAAAAATAAAATATATTTGTATATACAAAAAAACTCTTATCTAATAAGAAAAAAAAATACAATGATCTTCGTAGAGTGCCATGAAAATTTGGTATAAAACAATTGCATCTAAATGTGTTATGTACATGCAAAACAATTGAAATTCAATAATATTTGGTAAACAAAAGATTATAGACAAAAAATAATTTATGTAGGTATGGCTTCATACGAAAATCTGTGTAATAGTTTTCAGTTTACACAACGAATTTTGTTTCATTTATCAAATGATAGTGAATTTCATTTGTTTTGCATGTACTAAACATGTTTAGATGCAATTGTTTTATATCAAATTTTCATGGCATACTTCGAAAATCATTCTTGTTATCATACTTTTTAGTTTTTATTCGAAACTAAAAAAGATATTTATATAACCAAATACGTCATTGTAAAGAGGAAAAATAGCTCTTTCTAACTAAACTAAAATTAAATATGGTTCCTATTTAAAAAATTGAACTTGCATGCTGTATCTCCAAAATAGAAAGGTAAAAAACAATTTCATCAAATTCCTCAAAAAGCCTGTTGTCTATGCTAAAATATTTATTTGAAACATTTTTCAATATTTTCAGCACCTTCCGAGTTATAATGGAAAATTAAAATTCGAAAAAATCACATTTTTGTCATTATCCAGTGAGCCATGCAAAATTTTCAAAATATGAAATCGCCATGAACATCGGCCCATAAATGCGCAACTATTGTCTAATTTAACCGACCTTGTAACTCTTATAGTTTCCGAGATCCCTGTAGTGGCCCGTTTAAATAGGATACCCTGTATACAAAAAAACACTCTTATCTAATAAGAAAAAAAAATTGTTGAAAAGCGCACCGTGTAAAGTGCGTTGTTATATGGATTTTTTTTTTGTTTCAGTGGTTATGAACACTACACTGGTCTCTAAAACATCAGGCTAGACACAAGCAACACACGAATTTTGTTTTTTCTTTGTATTTTTCATAATAAATACTATGTTTGTTAGAGATAATTGCCTGCATGGGCGCCCGCAGAATTTTTTCCTGGGGGGGGGGAAACGTGAAAACTATTCAAATACAAATTGAAGGCGCATGCGGTCAATGGCGAATTGGTTAATAACTTTTCCATAAAATCTACTTTTCAATTATTATTTTTTTCCCTGTGCACACTCAACATACACAAATTGGATAAACATTCATCTGTCATAGTTGATCTCAACCATGTTTTAACTCTGCGTAAAGTTCTAAATGATCTCTCGACAGTCCATGTCGTCGCAGGTAATGTTAATAAAATAAGTATTACCTGACGAATAGAAGGAAACAATTCGGTTTTTGAAAGCAAGTCCAGGAATTCTAGATCGTCACTCTGTGATGATGATGCAGAGCACAGTTCAAACCATGTCATTGCTTCATTTTCAAATTTTTTTATTTTGTATACATTATTTATGACACTAATTTCTTTTTAAAAACTTTCTCGATTAAGATTAGCGATTCGATTTGGGTGTAGTGAAAACAGATTGAATTGCGCAGTGTTAGCTTCAGATAATCGATTTTTTAAAGAACTAATTACAGATTCTAAATATGTAAAAATATAGTTTGCCGAAAGTAGTCTTCAACATTTGTGGATCCTGGATTGCTCCAGTATTCGTGACACTGTGAGCTCCATGTTTAAGTTATCAGCTAGTGTATTTACTTTATCAAAAATATCTCTTCTAAAATATATTTCTGCTTCTGTTCTATGTAGATTAAAGATGGTTTGATAGTTTTATACATGATCTTGTACTTTAAGAATATCTAAGTTAATTGCTTGAAGTGCTTGCGTAACGGGTTCAAGTGCTGATGAATATTTGGACAAAATAATTAGGCAAAAGGGAAAACTTAATGAATTGCATGAACAGAATAACTGATGAGCCGTTTAGTTCCACTAGTAATCATTGCCAAAGACTCCAACTGATTGTAAAAATGTTCGAAATGTTCACAAAATATTCTAATGCTTTTTTATTTACTCGTTTCATAAAGCAAAGGTAATTTTGGGACTAATGATCTTCTCATGTGACTGCTACGAAAGAACACGATGATAGCCTTAATAGTGGCTACAGCATTTCGAATTTCAGGAACTATATTAAGATTATTTACTACCAGGTTCAGTCTATGAGAGGCGCAGTGAACAAAGGCAGCTTTAGGATACATTTGTCTAATTTTTGCTTGAACATCATTATCCTTTCCGGCCATAGTAGAACATCCATCATAACCTTGTCCTAATAATTTGTTAAGATCGAGATCAAATACTTTGCACTGTTTTATAATTGAATCCGCAATTGTAGAAGCAGTCATATTTTCTAGAAATGTAAATCCAAAAAATTCTTCCCTTATTACATACTTACTACTTGTATCAACAAACCGCACAGCTAATGACAATTGTTCTTTCCTTGCAATATCCGCAGTTTCATCTGCCAAAATTGAATATCCAATAGAATTATTTGCGGAAAAGACAATATCCTTGCGAAGTACTTCACATATATTAATAAGATCATTTTTTGGCCTGTGGGAAGTGTAACGAGCATTGGCAAGCTCTGTTTCCAATTGAATTTTTAATAGAGTATCACCAGCCTCTATACGAAAAGCATAAAGTTCTTGCACATTTCCTGTATTGCTTTCTTTTCCTCTCAAAGTTAAGTCATTCGTACCACAAATTATTATTGTAGACAAAATAAAAACAGTTTTTTTGCGGTTTTCTGTCAAAGTTGCTTTTACAGAACTATCAAGCTGACAGCTGTCTTTACCAGGATTTCTCTTCACATCTAGGAAAGCCTCAGCATCTTGTTGAGCTTGATTGTGCCATGCAGATTTAATGATTTTTAGCACACTCAAGTATATTTTTGTATTTTGTAAAAGCAGATGTAATCAACGCACCTTGATAACCACGATGAACATTTTGCGTAAACAGAATGCAATAAATGCAAAGTGTACCTTTTAGCTTTGGTCAGTATGCAAGCCATGGAGAAAACTATGAGAACCAAGCATTCGTAAAACTTCGCTTTCCAATTGCGTCGCTTTTAAAATCATAATTATCTGTTGGTTTGAAAACATTCGTTAAAAGTTGATGTCTGAGTTCAGAAGAAATATGACGTGAATCAATATAAAGGCCAATATTGTAGTGAGATACAATTTTCCCTACATCATTTTCCAGATCGGCGGAGTAACATTATTCACTACCCTAGCACTAGCCGTACACTGCGTTTTAGCGGGAACGGTTTGGCGTGAAGACGACATCTAGTGCAATCGATTAACAAGTATGCGCTGCACTATTTTCTGCATATGTACAAAGCGGCGGGAGTAAATATTAACCACTAGCCATTGCGTTTTAGCGGGAACGGTTTGGCGGGAAGACGACTGTTTTCCATCAGGGCGGCCACACATACCCGGTGAAAAATTTGTGTAACATTTGATAGCAAAAAAATAAATAAATTTGAGAACGATGCATAGGGTTTTAAAATCAAACAGTAAAACCAGCGATTCCGGGGGGAGGTACCGCCCTTGCCCTATGTTGCGGGCGCCCATGATTGCCTGTGCAATAATTAAATGTGTAGTCACTAAATAAAAACAACAATCCTAGGAGGTAATAGAGTGGACCCCGATATAACGCCCATGTCGGGCGGGAAACAACATCCGCGTTATATGGTGAACCGCGTTATAAGGTGAACTGCGTTATACCGAGCGGCGCAGTAGTGACACAATAAATTTACTCTCAAACGATTTATGCTTTTAATGCCCGGTTGCACAGTCGAGGTTTAATTCGAGAATCAAACAATTCTAGATTTGTTTTGATTCTCGATTTAAACCGAGAATTGTATGATTCTCGGTTTGTTTGCTACGCGATCTGTGATTGGTTGATTCTTGATTTGTTTGTAGCGCGCTGTTATTGGTTGATTCTCGGTTTGTTTGTAGCGCGCTCTGTGATTGGTTGAAATAGTCTAAATAACTGACAAGTAACTGTACTGCGAAAAAAAGTTGTAGACATCTGTCACTTTACAAGCAGGTAATTATAACATAGAATTTAAAGTAATAAATAGTATTTTCAAATTATTTTAATGTTATTTATATTAATCATGTTTAATATATTTGATAAATAAATTTTGTACATTATTGTGTTGCAGAATAAAATAACCTGTTGTAACCTTAAAATATTTAATTTGTTGAATATGTATTTTTTGCAAATATTTCTTATTTTAATTATAAATGAATTTCTAATGTGTCTTGATAATTTTAGATCCCTTCTAATCCATTCCATAACTTATCCTGTTTCAACCAATAAAATCACAATGGAAAATAAAAATAAACATTATACTGATCGAGCAAAGCAAGAGTTGCTTAATATAATAGATACATATAAATTTTGAAGATCTAGCTAGTGAGTGGAATACTTTCAGGGACTGTGTAGTAACGTGTGCAACTGAAACATGTGGTGTATCGAAAGTAGGTGTACGAATGAAAGATGATTGGTGGAATGATAATGTGAAGGAGGCTATACGCTTAAAGAAAGAAGCATATCTGTGCATAAGGATTCATATGGCGATTTTCGAGATGCATGTTTGCTTAAATATAAAAGTATGCGAGCGAATGCAAAGCGTGTTGTGCGTGAAAGTAAAATGCAATGTGAGAAAGAGAAGAATGAAAAATTGACGAATGACTTTGTTCTCAATAAAAAGATGTTTTGGACATGCGTGAAAAAGCTGAAGGGTGGTAACATGTCTTGTGTAAAAGCAGTTAAAGATCATGATGGTAATTTATTGTGGAAAGAATCCGAGATTAGGGAACGATGGAGCAGTTATTTTAGCAAATTATATGAAAATAATTGTGTTATAAATGATAATATGAATGATTTTGATTGTGGTGAAAATGAATGTTGGGATATAAATGAAGACGATGTAAGTAATGCTTTGGCTAGAATGAAAACTGGAAAAGCTGCAGGAATAGATGATATTACAGTAGAGATGTTAAAGTATGGTGGCGAAAAAGTGTTTGCTTGGCTAGTTTATTTATGTAAATTCTGCTTGCGGCAAAATGTTGTTCCAGAAGATTGGAAGCGTGCTGTAATTGTTCCATTGTATAAAGGAAAAGGAAATATGAGTGAATGTACAAATTATCGTGCGATTAGTCTCTTGAGTGTTGTGTGTAAGTCGTACAGTAGTATTCTAATTAATAAAGTAAGGGAGATTACATGTAGTAAACTGAATGGTATGCAAGGTGGTTTTTTGCCTGAAAGAGGATGTGTGGATCAATTGTTTTCGCTTCGAATGATTGTGGAAAAGACTTTGGACCGAAACAAGAAATTGTTTTGTGCTTTCATTGATTTAAAGAAGGCATATGACAGTGTTGTGCGTGAAAAATTATGGCCTATTTTGAAGGAGTATGGCGTTAGTGGTACGTTATTGAGAGCACTAATGGCTTTATATGTAAATAATCAAGCAGCAGTTCGTGTGGATGGTAGTTTGAGTAGATGGTTCAATATTGACGTGGGTGTGAAACAGGGTTGTGTGATGTCTCCTTGGCTTTTTAATTTGTATATGGATGTGTTATTGCGACGAGCGTTAGAGTGTACAAATGATGGTGTGAAAATAAGTGATTTCGTTGTGCCTGCATTAGCATATGCTGATGATGTGGTTATTATGGGTGAATCTGAGGAACAATTGACGAGAATGATTGAGAGTGTCAGAAATCAGGGAAAATGTTTGAATTTGATCATGAATGCTTCAAAATGTAAGATTTTAGTTTTTGAGAAGGATGAAGTTACGGAATGCAAGATTAGCATAGATGGTGAGCAAATGGAACAAGTTAATGAATTTATGTATCTGGGATGCATGTTTTCGAAAGATGGACGGATGAATGCTGAAATTGAAAGAAGAGTGGTTGCAGGTAGAAAAGTTTTGGGCGTTTTGGGAATATTTGCAAGAAATGTGAATGTATCAAGAGAAGCTAGGTTATGTGTATATAATGGTGTAATTGTGCCATCGTTGATGTATGGATGTGAATGTTGGGTATGGGATATCCGGAATAAAAAAAGGGTAACTGCGGTTGAAATGAGATTTTTGAGAGGAGTGTGCGGAGTGACTAGAAGAGACCGTATTAGGAATAAAGTAGTGTATGATGAATGTGAAATTAGTAAAAATGTTGTGAAAAGAGTGGCTTCAAGTCAGCTGCGTTGGTTTGGACATGTGGAAAGAATGTCAAATGATAGATTGACTAAGAAGATTTATTTGGGTGAAATTGAAGGAACACGAATGCGAGGAAGACCGAGGAGTAAATGGATGAATATGATAGAAAATGTTTTGAGTGAACGTAAAATTATAAGTAGAAATAATAGGAGAGCATGTATGACAAGGTGTATGGATATTAACGAGGCGAGACAGTTATGTATGGATAGGAGTATTTGGCGAGCTATTGTTAGAAAATAAGGAATGAAAGGCAGTTTTCTATATATATATATATATTTTTTAGTGATTGTAGGGAATAAAGGGCCTGCTACCCCAGTAATGGGAAAGGCGTGATGTTATGTATGTATGTATGTATATAAATCTATTATTGAAAATAAAAAAAAACGGATGGAGCGTCTATAAAGAAAAAGAAAAAGGCGTGGGACAGTATTTGCAACGAATTTAATGCGATCAGCGTTACGAAGCGAAATAGTATCCAGTTGCTGGCATTGTATAAAAATATGAAGCAAAGGGCGAGACAGCAACTGCACAACGATAAAGTACATTTTTAATATGTTTTCATCTTTTTAATTATAATTCTGTTTAGTTTTACTTATGTATTTATAATCATCAATCGCTGTTTAGGTGGAATTGTACAAAACTGGCGGCGGTACATTTACCGCAGCAGTTACAACAGCGAAAAAATTATTCAAATGATGAGCGATCAGTTTGAGCCATAAGAAAATGCATATGATAGCTCCGCAAATGATAACGGAGATATTGTATCAGGTAATCTTATCAAGTATTTATCTGATTACTTTATATTTGTTTAAATATAATTTAGCAGGAATGTAAAAAAGAAGTTATATTTTGCAACAATGTTGATATGTTTTATTCTTATATTTCTTGTATAGAACCAAATCATGAAATCGAAATTCCTGATCCCGTATCCAATAATTCTCTGTCGCCTTCATGTCCGACTACAACGGTTCTTGAAAGGAAAACAAAAAAAGAAAAGCGGCAGATCAAGATAATGAATTTGAAAGAGAGAAGAAAAAATTAATTTAAAAAATCTGCGTTTAGACGCAGAAATAAAAGAAGTAAAGTTAAAAATGTTACAGATAGAGTTAAAAAGAAAAGAAGCAGAGAATAAATAAATTTTATATACATATATATTTAATTTTATTAATTATTGAAATGCCTAAGTAATTATAGTATTCCTCATGGCAGTGTTTTGTTGCAATTCACGATTGCGCGGAATAATAACGTGCTCATCCACATTTTCATCCTCTTCTTCAATCGCATCAGTTAATATAGCCATATTATGCAGTACGGCTGTTGCTATTATAATTTTTAATGTCGTACTTAATTTTGTGCGCAAACCATACTTTAACGATGGAAATCTTCGTTTCCAGACACCAAAACATCTTTCCACAACATTTCTTGTGGTGATGTGTGCTCTATTGTACCTTACTTCTGCCTGATTTGCTGGTTCCAGAATTGGTGTCAATATATATCGCCGGTAAGGGTATGCACTGTCGCCGAGAAGCACACAGTTTGGAAATTCGCCAGATTCAAACTGTGCGCGTAAACGACTTCCGTTGAAAATGGTGCTGTCGTGACCCTTGCCATCTAGCGACAATAACCCTAATTTTCAAATGTGCGTCAGACACTACTTGCACATTGACAGAAAAAATCCTTTCCTGTTTCTAAACAGTTTTGCATTCTCGCCTCCGACAGATTGAATTCTAATATGTGTACAATCAATAGCACCGCATATCAAGGGAAAATTGGCTAGTTTATGAAACTGCAGTTTAACCTGATTCATTTCGGCAACTGTTGGCATGCGTATCAGGGCCGGGACACTGCCGTGTTAAGTGTTGTCACCGGAGAATTACGTGCGGGGCGGGAGGGGGGCTTAGTTCGATGGCGTATCAACAGATATCGCCACATGTATTGATCGAGAAAAATTTTAGTAGAGGGAAATTTCAATTTGTACAAGATATTTTTGGTACACGGAAATTGGACTAACATAAAAGAAAACACATGATACATATTGTACAATATATTTACTTTGCATTTGTTTTTTATTAATTCTATTACAATTTTATTACATTTATCACAGAGTTCAGGATTGTTTATCTTCTCCAACCATAAATTCAGTAATTATTCCATGCGACATTCGAGTCTTGTCTCGGTTTTCACAACTCGGTACACAGCAAACAGTCATTTTCTGTCAACAATATATAAATATAATACGGTGCAACAGTATATACACTAACTATGACTTTTATTCATTCTATTCTATTCCATTTTACACTTTTAATCCAGAAGGTAACACTAACAAATGGGTTAATGTGTAGAACTCTGCAGCGATGGCGACGTCTGGCGATTTTCTGTACAATGATCTGAATTCCCAAAACGTATAACACCAGGCCATGTAGAATGCCGATTTTTTGCCCGAATTTTTGGAAATACATTAAATAGCGGTAGAACAAGCAAAAATCATAGCGTACAGTGTTGGGTGGGTACGTTAACAAAGGTTAACAACAATAAAAGCCACAACGAATGGATAAGGCGTCCATTTTTTATTAATAAATGTCACAACAAATACCTGTAACAAAAAAAGAAATATAATGTTATAACCAGATCAGACTCGGTATTAATGGTATTCCTGAATAAAAAGAAGTCTCCTTAATGCATTCATATGTTTTTTTACGATATAGGAAGCTTGCCAGTGCCTGGGAATCGACAAGGAAACATGCAAAGTGTAACAAATGTACATATTAAAATAAAATACAATTCTATATACACGCTTTATACGGTATTTCATCGATACTGATTGTATTTTCGACTTTACAACAAATTCAGTTTGGTTTTATATTATTGCATTTTCAAACTTACCTCATAATAAAAATGGCCTCTCTGGCGGACTTTCTGATTGGCCGGCCGCGTAAAGCCCTATTACATTTGCTACGAGTAACACCAACATGAAGGTGAAAAAAGATCTAGCAACTTCAGTTTGGAGCAACACTTTACTAAATGAACTGTCAAATACGTGATCGGATTATCAATCTGATGCATTAAATAATTCTTTTATTGCTACCTCTTTCTTGCGAGATAACAATTATTGGCCAGTGACTGTTATTATTAAATTTCTATAATTTGCATGACAGCTTGGCGGGCGGGAAATTTAAATTTGACATTTATTCATTAAATCAATCGGTGGGCCTATTTTGGCAAAATTATGTATTATTACACTTTTATGTGGTAAATAGCAATGCATAATGATATGTTATGCTAAGAAGATAATGAAAAAACACCCTTTTCTATTCAGTCAAAACTTCCATATGATGCGAAATCGTAACAAAAACAGAATATGTTATGTTTATCACTATATGATTAATATATATTGATAATAGAATACTTAATACACATCTTACAGACGCACATGTGTCCATCTCAGCTGTTAAAATGATTTAATTTGTATCATAATTCTTAAAAAATAACAAAAAACAAAAAAATTTCATTTTACTCTGAAAAACGCACATTGAATACTAACGTCTGTATATTTATATGATTTTCAGTGATATTTTAACTGAATATTAAAACTATCACTAAAACGTGATCGGCTGAATAATCTGATGCATTCAGTAATTATATTATCACTACTTTTATACTATACATTAACAATTTCTGATCAACTTATGGACATAACGATGATTTATTTATGACATCGAGATCCTGAGATCATACGCAATCTTATATGTATAACAAATTGGTCAAAAACATATTAATATATTTTGATAAAATTATTTAATACTCATTTTGAAGACATGCACATATCTGTATCAACTGTTAAAGTGATTTAACTTTTACTATATTCCATAAAATAGCAATAGCAAAAAAGAAACCTTCATATTTTGTTTAAAGTAAAAACCAGTTGGAAATATGCTTTGTCCGTATATTTTACGTACATTTAACTGAGGGTCACTATTTATTTAGGTATGGTGCATGATTATACCAAACGGCTATATTTGGGACGGGATCTGGGCACGTAGGGTTCGAGGAAAGTAATTTGTGTTAGAAATCTTATGGTCAGAAGAAAATATATACGAGTTTGTACAATTATATATAAAGATATGTTAATAAAATTTAATAGATTATATTATATACAGTACATCAGTTATAAACATATTATGAAACGTGCAACAATGTATTATAAATAACTGCAGTGTCACCTGGATGCATCTTTGTTCCAGATATTGTATTATACATTCAATGTAATTTTTGATGATTCGAGGTGCCACATTCTAATATTGTTCTATAATACTTTGGCGTAATATTTACATTGCACAATACTGATAAGGCATTTATCACAGTTAAGTCAGGTTTTCACACGTAAAAATGTGTCAAAATTTACCAACTTTAAATGTAAATACATATATAACAAATAGTTTTAAGTTGATAGATAACAAATCAAACAGTGCGTTACGAAAACCCAATTACACAGGTAATTGGTTAAAAGTGTAGACTGTTGATAAGTAACCGCAGTAGTAAACGATTGGAGCCAGGCCCGTGAAGAAACCTCACATGGATGCAGCCAAAGGAGTATTGGATTGGTGAGTGGCGCGTTTAGTAAGTGCGTTCTTCTGTCACTCTATAGGTACTACCTATCCTTTTATTGAATGCTTGAAACAGTGCCCATCGAATGATACCCGCTATACGGTGAAAGCGGTGTTATCATGATATGCCCGTTTTCTGGTAACAGTGACGGTATATAACTTTTAACCGGTATAACGTGGGCGGTAGTGTGATCAGAACCTGGAGAAAAGTTAAATACATCAGTATCATTTTCCTTGTGAAAACATGTGATCTAAAGTGCCAAGGAATGTTAGAAAAGGATCATCGTCTGCAGCAAGTTGTCTTCGCCACATGAATTCTGCTAAATAATATACCAAATATTCTACCTTTCTGCCAGCTTTCGGTATTGTACGTTTCACACAACTTCAAGTGCCTTCGATCTAAAAGTAAGAGAAAACAAATTAATATTAATACACCAGTAATGAAATTAATTAGTACTACATTGACCGTACTAAATACAGTGCGGACAAACGTCAAAAACTGTCATTTTCCTGCCAATGTCATTAAGTGTTAAGTCAATAAGTGTTTTGACAGTTTCATATTTTCGCGTTTAACGTGTATTATTTATTTTCTATGTATTCATTATTTACAAAAACTAGCACGTTTGTAAAATTTTGAGTGAAAACAAAGAAATTAATTTAGAAAACCGTAGAACAGACTTGAATTAAAACCAACCCGATCAATCGGCATGAATACACTCGATGTCCATTCTGTATTTAATACAATCACTGTAATTTGTACATCATAGATATGCAAAGGATATTTACCGTATTTGTGTGAACGCCCGTGTCGCTCAAATCCAATGACTGTCACGTGATTGTACGCGCCCCAGCAATTAGTATAAATTGTTGTACCTGGCAAAACATGGTCTAAAATAACTTTTTCCAGTCTCTGTCGATCTCGTTTTTCCACAGGTACCAAAATACATTTATTGCTATCTCATTCAATTCCACCCCAAACTCACTGGGGATTTGTTACACATCGGCCCCTGTTGTATTTTCTCTTGCCAAAGATACTTTCACCAATTTCCACAATTTTCCCAGGACCACCAAGTTTATAATTCTGGACAGAGCTACGTTTTCGCTAGCAAGCCTTGACTTTATAACCAATTAATGAATTGTATTTTTGGAGCTTCACACAATCTGTACATCTCATCTGGAAATATTCTTGTCTCTTTTCGGCTTGCCACTAAAAAAACAAAAATAATGATATAATCGTACTGGCGAGAATAAAATAAATGCCATCCATGCACGACAAAGCAATCAGAGAATCATACACATACATTTTTGTATTACGGAATAATTTACTTAACACATTGTTCCGCAATGCCTATATCTAATTATCACGATATTATATTTTGTGTTTGCCATACTAACTTACTACAAACTTACTTATTTTGGAAACAGAAGAACTGAGAAGAACTGTATGAGTTGCAAGTTGACAGTTACGGCGCCAATTATTCTACGACGTAATAAAATTAATTATGTTATTTCTTCCCTAGATGTGGCCAACTCTATATGTGAATTTAGGGGGATTCGTTGTTAAAAACAGCGGGATTTGTAAAAGTGAGACGGAACAATTTTTTAACTACTGTTAAAAACATTTAAACATGTAAAATAAATATTTATAATATAAATATTTATTTTACATGATTAAATACTTTTAACGGTAGTTAAAAAATTGTTCTGTCTTACTTTTATAAATCCCACTGCTTAGAAAAAAAAAAACGCGTCTCGCAAAATTCACATAAAGAGTTGGCAACTCTAAACTACATTTTACTACGTATTCTTACTACATTGTAAAGATCGACATTCGACACATTTAACTTTAACTTGTACTTTAGATATTTATCTTTGTATCTGGTTGTACCTATACAATTCTGATCTTCTGTTTCGAAAACAAGTAAGTTTCGAGTAAATTAATATTACAGAAGTAAAATATAACACCGTAGTAATTAGATATAGGTATTACGGAACAACGTGTTACGTAAATTATTCTGTAATACGGAAATGTATGTGTATGATTCTCTGATTGCTTTGTCGTGCATGGATGGCATTTATTTTATTCTCTCCAGTACGATTATATCATTATTTTTCTTTTTTTTAAGTGGCCAACCGAAAACAAACGAGAATGTCACCAGATGAGTTGTACAAGTTGTGTGAAGCTCCAAAATTGCAATTCATTAATTGGTTACAAAGTCAAGGCTTGCTAGCGAAGACATATCTCTGTCCTAGATGTAAAAGTCACAATATGCGCCTCGTATCTAACAGCAATTGTTCTGATGGGTTTCGCTGGCAGTCCTGTAATATTCATCGACCGATACGAGGTGGATCTGTGTTTGAAAATCGCCATCTTACTTTACAAGAAATGGTATTGCTTACATATAACTGGAGTATGAAAGCATCGCAGGAATATGCTAGAACTGCCTTAAAATGCCAGGGTAGAAAAACTGTTCTCGCATGGTATCAATTTTGTAGAGAAATATGTATGAAATACATAATGGAACGAGAGGAGAAACTTGGTGGCCCTGGGAAAATTGTGGAAATTGATGAAAGTTGGCACTTTAGATCACATGTTTTCACAAGGAAAATGATACTGATGTATTTAACTTTTCTCCAGGTTCTGATCACACTACCGCCCACGTTATACCGGTTAAAAGTTATATACCGTCACTGTTACCAGAAAACGGGCATATCATGATAACACCGCTTTCACCGTATAGCGGGTATCATTCGATGGGCACTGTTTCAAGCATTCAATAAAAGGATAGGTAGTACCTATAGAGTGACAGAAGAACGCACTTACTAAACGCGCCACTCACCAATCCAATACTCCTTTGGCTGCATCCATGTGAGGTTTCTTCACGGGCCTGGCTCCAATCGTTTACTACTGCGGTTACTTATCAACAGTCTACACTTTTAACCAATTACCTGTGTAATTGGGTTTTCGTAACGCACTGTTTGATTTGTTATCTATCAACTTAAAACTATTTGTTATATATGTATTTACATTTAAAGTTGGTAAATTTTGACACATTTTTACGTGTGAAAACCTGACTTAACTGTGATAAATGCCTTATCAGTATTGTGCAATGTAAATATTACGCCAAAGTATTATAGAACAATATTAGAATGTGGCACCTCGAATCATCAAAAATTACATTGAATGTATAATACAATATCTGGAACAAAGATGCATCCAGGTGACACTGCAGTTATTTATAATACATTGTTGCACGTTTCATAATATGTTTATAACTGATGTACTGTATATAATATAATCTATTAAATTTTATTAACATATCTTTATATATAATTGTACAAACTCGTACATATTTTCTTCTGAGCATAAGATTTCTAACACAAATTACTTTCCTCGAACCCTACGTGCCCAGATCCCGTCCCAAATATAGCCGTTTGGTATAATCATGCACCATACCTAAATAAATAGTGACCCTCAGTTAAATGTACGTAAAATATACGGACAAAGCATATTTCCAACTGGTTTTTACTTTAAACAAAATATGAAGGTTTCTTTTTAGCTCATCGACCTCCTGTCGAAGAGCTATAGTGTTCGGTACGATGTCTGTAGCATCTTCCGATTTCAAAAATTTTTGCACAGAAATCCCGGACAGACCCCCTGGACCACGAAATGACTATTACAACATATGTCCGTATGTATGTCGCTCGTCCGCTCGCTCGTACGAGATTTTTTTGTTCCACTCAGATCTCCTAAACTACCCAACGGATTTTTATGAATTTTTTTCTGCAGATACGTGTTATGGTCTAGTTGTGCAAGGTACATTTTATTTTTCAAAATTTTCCTTCGTACTTGAGAAAAAAAATATTTTCCAACTTTTTTTCAGTTTTTATTTTTTTTCTCCTTTATTTTTCACTCAATTGTGTTCAAAATTTTCTTGCATATGCAGGAAATGGAACAATATTTTTCCATATTTTTTATTTTGAAAAATTATGTAAGACCATTGGAGAAAAAAATATTTTTTAATTAAAAATTGAACAAAAGAAGATCAATGCATTTATAGTCGGCTTAGTTTGCTTTGCTTTTGTCAAGAGAAGAACATGTATTCACACTTGTTTTAAATTTGTTGTTTTATTTGCGACCTAGGCACCTACGATTTTAAAAGTGAATTTAGACAAATAATAATTTGTGATATATTCAGACTTGCACATACGTCGATGAGCTGCAGGCATGTATGTCTGTATACATTCCTAGTTTATTTTTAAATCAGGTATGTTTTTGTTATATTTAAAAAAATCTGATTACCTCTAAATGAGATGAGATATGTTGTAATGGAATATTTATTTCAATGAAAGTAATAGAATGAATTAATATTTTGTAATTTAATTACTTGTTTCATAAGCAGGGCCTATTTTCGTGTGTTAGTAGTGTTTTGTGTGTAATTTGTTATTTAACTTTGTATTTTTACTAACGTTCACACAGGATTGCTTAGAAAATTTGTTCAGCGTTGTAAGAGCAAAGCAAATTACACCAACAGGAGTACAATTTAAAAATAATCTTAAATTAATTTGTGTTTTACAATATTTAAAAGATGTGTCAAAAGGAAGTTATGATAAAGACGATAGATAATTTCTTGGAGACTTTTTAGAGAGTGTAAAAATATCACAACCTGTTGAAGATAAAGTAGTAATACCTCAAGATATAGAGCTTGAAGGAATAATGTTAAATCACAGCGAAGTAAATTAATTATATAATATAGCAGGATATATAATATCCAGAATTAATAAAAATTGTAAAATATGCAATACTTAAGTTCAGAGGGATCTAAACAGAGAAATCTGCAAACCTATAATTATTCAAAATTAACAACATTGAAATGTTTTAATAGTAATACTTTGTTTTTTTTTGTAATAAAAATACCTTTATTTTTTATGAAAATGGAAGAAATTTTTAGAAATTATTTTGAAATGATACATTTGGAAAAAGGAAATTTAAAACTATTTTTAGCTCATCGACCTCCTGTCGAAAAGCTATAGTGTTCGGTACGATGTCTGTAGCATCTTCCGATTTCAAAAATTTTTGCACAGAAATCCCGGACAGACTCCCTGGATCACGAAATGACTATTACAACATATGTCCGTATGTATGTCGCTCGTCCGCTCGCTCGCTCTCTCGTACGAGATTTTTTGTTCCACCCAGATCTCCTAAACTACCCAACGGATTTTTATGAAATTTTTTCTGCAGACACGTGTTATGATCTAGTTGTGCAAGGTACATTTTATTTTTCAAAATTTTCCTTCATACTTGAGAAAAAAAATATTTTCCAATATTTTTTCAGTTTTTATTTTTTTTCTGCGTTATTTTTCATTCAATTGTATTCAAAATTGTCATGCATATGCAGGAAATGGAACAATATTTTTCCATATTTTTATTTTGAAAAATTATGTAAGACCATTGGAGAAAAAAATATTTTTTAATTAAAAATTGAACAAAAGAAGATCAATGCATTTTTAGTCGGCTTAGTTTGCTTTGCTTTTGTCAAGAGAAGAAAATGTATTCACACTTGTTTTAAATTTGTTGTTTTATTTGCGACCTAGGCACCTAGGATTTTAAAAGTGAATCTAAATAAATAATAATTTGTGATATATTCACAATCAGACTTGCACATACGTCGATGAGCTGCAGGCATGTATGTCTGTATACATTCCTAGTTTGCTATTGCTATTTTATGGAATATAGTAAAAGTTAAATCACTTTAACAGTTGATACAGATATGTGCATGTCTTCAAAATGAGTATTAAATAATTTTATCAAAATATATTAATATGTTTTTGACCAATTTGTTATACATATAAGATTGCGTATGATCTCAGGATCTCGATGTCATAAATAAATCATCGTTATGTCCATAAGTTGATCAGAAATTGTTAATGTATAGTATAAAAGTAGTGATAATATAATTACTGAATGCATCAGATTATTCAGCCGATCACGTTTTAGTGATAGTTTTAATATTCAGTTAAAATATCACTGAAAATCATATAAATATACAGACGTTAGTATTCAATGTGCGTTTTTCAGAGTAAAATGAAATTTTTTTGTTTTTTGTTATTTTTTAAGAATTATGATACAAATTAAATCATTTTAACAGCTGAGATGGACACATGTGCGTCTGTAAGATGTGTATTAAGTATTCTATTATCAATATATATTAATCATATAGTGATAAACATAACATATTCTGTTTTTGTTACGATTTCGCATCATATGGAAGTTTTGACTGAATAGAAAAGGGTGTTTTTTCATTATCTTCTTAGCATAACATATCATTATGCATTGCTATTTACCACATAAAAGTGTAATAATACATAATTTTGCCAAAATAGGCCCACCGATTGATTTAATGAATAAATGTCAAATTTAAATTTCCCGCCCGCCAAGCTGTCATGCAAATTATAGAAATTTAATAATAACAGTCACTGGCCAATAATTGTTATCTCGCAAGAAAGAGGTAGCAATAAAAGAATTATTTAATGCATCAGATTGATAATCCGATCACGTATTTGACAGTTCATTTAGTAAAGTGTTGCTCCAAACTGAAGTTGCTAGATCTTTTTTCACCTTCATGTTGGTGTTACTCGTAGCAAATGTAATAGGGCTTTACGCGGCCGGCCAATCAGAAAGTCCGCCAGAGAGGCCATTTTTATTATGAGGTAAGTTTGAAAATGCAATAATATAAAACCAAACTGAATTTGTTGTAAAGTCGAAAATACAATCAGTATCGATGAAATACCGTATAAAGCGTGTATATAGAATTGTATTTTATTTTAATATGTACATTTGTTACACTTTGCATGTTTCCTTGTCGATTCCCAGGCACTGGCAAGCTTCCTATATCGTAAAAAAACATATGAATGCATTAAGGAGACTTCTTTTTATTCAGGAATACCATTAATACCGAGTCTGATCTGGTTATAACATTATATTTCTTTTTTTGTTACAGGTATTTGTTGTGACATTTATTAATAAAAAATGGACGCCTTATCCATTCGTTGTGGCTTTTATTGTTGTTAACCTTTGTTAACGTACCCACCCAACACTGTACGCTATGATTTTTGCTTGTTCTACCGCTATTTAATGTATTTCCAAAAATTCGGGCAAAAAATCGGCATTCTACATGGCCTGGTGTTATACGTATTGGGAATTCAGATCATTGTACAGAAAATCGCCAGACGTCGCCATCGCTGCAGAGTTCTACACATTAACCAGTTTTATTCAAAATTCTTAAGCCAAGAGAAACGGTCATCCGGGTTGCTATGGTTACTAATGAGATACGTCATTATTCTCATTCCTTATTGGTCGGTATTGTAGCTTAATCCGTTACTCAGATGTATGCACCATTACCGGGGCATAACATAGAATATGCCAAGTAAACAGTACTGGCAGAGCACTCTTACGGTACGTCCAGCGAACTAAATGTTCTGTTGGTGGTAGACAATCTCATTCACAGGCGTTTACATAACACTATCTAAGCACTGATGCGTATGTATTGTGGTGCCAGTGATGCTAGTGCTGTAGAAATCACATTAATTGTTCGCGACACAGTTGCTTTATGCACAGATATTTGGACACCGATGACAGTTTGAAATGAACCAGTGGCATAAAACCGAAGTGCTATCATTAATTTCAATTCATTGCTTAGTGGTAGTCCTCGGTTATTAACACTAAGATTTAGGTTAGGATGAATTGAATTTAAAATATGCATAAAGGTTGGCTTGGTAAATCGAAACCTATTTTTAAATTCAGTGTCATTGTAGATTTCCAAAGGATTATTCCGGGATCGAATGGTGCGTTTTGGAATCACAGGTTCTTCAGAGGAATCAGAGGTTGATGATTCATTATCAGATGATTGATAATCAGACAAATAAGAATAATCAAAGGATGACGAGGAGGATGAGGAGTCCATGCTGTGAACAATAATATAAACTTTATTATATTACTTTTCTGAAGTAATGTAAAAGAAAATTGGTGTTATATGCTGTTGTACATTGTGGTTATGTACACAAAAAGTGATAAATTTAAAATGCTTCAAATTAAATTAGATTAGTATTAGACAATACAAACATATATATTTAGTGTTTTTCGTCGGTATGTAAATATATATTTGTGCATCTGTTGTCTAAAAATATTAACACACATTACGGTAAAGTAAGCTTAACTCATTTTTCTAAAAATAAGCTACATACATGAAAAAATTCTTGATCTTGTATATACATTGTAACCGTATTTTTCTAAACTAACGTGCTTTACACGGCAACCGACTAGTTGCTAGTGGCGACTAGGGTGGGTAAAGACAAAGCGGATGTAATTTAATAAGGGCGCCACGTATTCTATCGGGTGAAAGGACTGAATCCCAGAATACGAAAAAAAAACAGTCTAAAAGCTTACTAGTGAATATTCCTTAAATCTATGGTTACATATGATTCTACAATTAATGTTCTTGGTTTGCAAACAAAATAAAAAAAGAAACTATTGGTTAACATACACAGAGCAACTAGAATTAATCTACGTTAAATTTCTACCAACGAACCATAAAAAACAAACTTTAAAATCTAACATGATAATCTAAATTGGAAGGTCAAACGTCAAGGTTATGACTGTCAAATACACTCGGTGGTCGATTTTGAAACTAATGAGACATTGGCGACATGGTGGCGTACAGGATCACTTAAAAACAAACATGGCGGCAATACAAATTTCTCTAGCGAGTAGTTAGAAACAATATAAACTCGAAAATCAGAGATACAGAGAAAAGGGGTGGTTTGACCAACACTTATCTGTCTCAAATTGATGCTGCACGGCCGACGACGGGGTTTTGATGCAGTGTTGACGGGATGATGACCGATGTAATCGTCCTCGCTGGTGTGGGGGCGAAGATTTACAGGTTCCTCTGTTGTACGGATAGCGCCGACTCTCTCGATCTCTTATTTAATCAGGCTGAATTCAGTAGGAGTCACTACCTCGTGACTTTAGACAACCTTCAACATTGTAGCACTACTGAAATTTAGCACAGCACGATACTTCTACTAAAATCCCCTGCATAATAGGGTGAACTCTTCACTTTGTATTTTTTTGATACAAACTCACATTGAGACTAGAAATGACTTTCAAAGTGAAAACAAAAATGTACACCGTACACAAAGTCGTGCTATGCGGTCGACTTCCGACAAACGACTCTCTGCTTTTCTTTCTTTTGCCGTCGTGACACGTCCAGATACCCACAGACTTGTTCCAGCAAAAATGGAACGTTACAACATATAAAAATTATTATTAATTTGTTGTAAAACTATGTAATAACCAATGTTCAGTAAAAATATCTACTTATGAAGGTGAAGTGCTATAAGCATAGAACAGTGCAAAAAAAGTAACATTAGTACTACTGAATAAACGTAATATTGATTACAAAAACTACTTAAAACCAATCTTGCACATATTAATTAATATTTAAAAATACTAACATTTATTATAACTTTTTATTCCATAAAAATTCTATTTGTAAATTTGAAGTGATACTGTTTGATTCACGGATCATTGCGGCAAAGTGACAATAATGATTGAAATCAGGGCTGGTAACCGAAATTAATACCGGTTAAAAATTAACCGGTAATAATTACCGTTATTACAAATCGGTTACATTCCAGACCTGTTAATTATTTTTCGGTTAACCAATTTATAACGGTTACGAATCGGTTATGCATTTCGGTTAACCGGTTTTTTAATATTTTTGCTGATTCGATTTTTGGAATAATTACGAAACCGGGAAAGGAAGTTTATGGAACATAAAAATAAAACATTTCGAATTATTATCAGAACGAAAAGAGGTACGGGTAAACCAGATTTATTTATTATGATTTATGAATTACATAGTTATTTCAAAATGCCCCTTATTATCATAATATCTTCCAAAATATCTTCTTTAATAGAAGTTCGAAGATCGGATAATATATATTTTAACCCAGAGAAGCTCCTTTCCACGGATACTTGTGTTAGCGGTACTGCTAAGGCAACCATGGCTAATTTGAATATTTCGGGATGTTTAGTGCTATTTTCGCTCCAATATTCAAAAATATTTTTTGTATGTGGAATCCTTCTTTCATTTGCAAATAAATTCAATATCATTTCGATATTCATATTGATCGGTTTGCTGCTATGTTTCTTCATTAAATGGCTTTTTTTTCCTTCTGCATAGTTTTCAACATATTTCCGAGTTCATCATCATTATCATTTTCAGAAATGCTGGTCGTGGTTGAGGCCGAATCGAAACCTTCTTCTTGTTCTTGCTCCAGTGTTTTCATAACATGCCAGCAGTTGGTCAAGTGTTTTTGAGCGACAATTTTGTTCTCATCGGTCATAATGCATTTATATCTTGGGTCAAGGTATAGAGCAGCAGAAAAAGTTGGGTTTTCGAAAAGTTTATTTTGTCTAATTACCATTGCATCATAAAGACGTCTGGCTAATGGAGTACTTATTTTTTAATGCTATTTTGGCATTTCCACCAAATACCATTGTTGGGTTGATGTTATAAATTTAAACACTTTATATCTAGCACTGCCATCTAACGGCAGAGTTGCTAATGTTGAGATAAACTTAAATTAAATTACGTTTATACCTTGTACTGCCATCTAACGGCAGAGTTGTTAAGTTTAAATAAAATGGAGTGTGATGTGTGAGTGATAGTTTTATTTCAATCAAAAATATACAGTTTATCCACTAAATTCAACACGGCGAGAACATTTTGGTCCTTCGAGCCGGATTCTAAGCACTATGGACGCATTAAACAAAACCAAACGAAGATTGAAAGCAAACTTAACGAGATTGGAAACAGCAGTTGGCAAGTTGGACAAGGCGAGGGCAACGGAGATAGAGAGGAAGATACATCTAGACAAATTGGAAACACTAAACGGAGAATTTCAAGATCTAACTATAAAGCTAAGTAACATTTGTAATGATACGGAATACGCAGGGCATGAAATAGATTTAAGTGATGCTGATGATCGCATGTACACTGTAAAGGTTGCTTTATTGTCTGTGCAAGGGCAACTCGCAGCTCCCACAGAACAACTCGCTAACCTGAAGCAAGCTGAATTGAAACTGCCCAAATTTGATATGCCTGTCTTCTCTGGCAGCACACAAGAATGGTTATCGTTTCGTGACTTATTCAGTTCCATCGTACACAAGGACAGCACCTTGAGCGGCGCTGAGAAGTTGCAGTATCTGAAGTTAGCTTTGAAGAATGAACCTGCACAGCTTATACAATCATTTGCCATCACAGATGTACACTACCAAGAAGCCTGGAACTTGTTGAACGAGCGTTACCAAAACACACGAGAAATCGTAAATGCGCATATAGATCGTATGCTATCCCAAGTGACGCTGCACCAAGAGTCAGCCACGGGCTTACGCAAGTTAGCGGATACAACAACAGAATGCAGACGTTCGCTTGAATTACTAGAAGTACCCGTAAAGGAGTGGGATGCGATTATAGTCAACATAATTTCGAAAAAATTGGATCCAGACTCAAGAAGACAATGGGAGTTATCACTAATCACCGATGCAATTCCAACCTTTGAGCAAAACTGAACAATTTCATAGATCAGAGAGCAAGAGCACTGAGTACAATTGAAGCTGGAAAATCGAAGTCATCTAAACCAAATCAATAAGTCACGCACAGAGCACAAGTTGCAGTTCATCATGGTTCCACGTCAATTTCACCAACATGTGAGAACTGCAACAAAAAGGATCACCTGATATACAAGTGTCACGATTTCCTTAAGGAACCAGTTGCTGAACGTCTTGCCATAGCGAAGAAGCTTCAACTCTAGCTGCAAATCTAGCAGTTGTCGGAAATGCAATCGTAAACACCATACTCTTTTACACTACGAAGTTGAACAGACGACAACACAACCTGGAGAACAAAACAAGTTCACAGGTCACATTGTCAACAATCAAGATGTAAAAACATTTGCTACTAAAGAAGTGCAGTGCTCACAAGTTTTGCTTCCAACAGCATTAATTAAAATCAGGAAGCAAGATGGGCAAACCATGATTTGTCGGGCACTCTTGGATTCAGCTTCGCAAGCAAGCTTTATTACTGAATCCCGTGTTCAACATTTCAAATTACAGAAAGTAAAGACAAGCATTCCAGTAAGTGGATTAAACTCATCAGGATCAACGACAGTGAGGAGCCAAACGCACGTAACCTTCACCTCTGTTTATGATGAAGAGTCCGTTTATACAGTTACCGCATTGATAGTACCAAAAATAACATGTAAGCTGCCGAGCACACCGATTTCACACGAATGGCAACATACACGTCTTCTAAGGCTGGCCGATCCGGGGTTTCACGAACCAAGCAACATCGATATGCTGCTCGGAGCAGACATATTTGCACAGTTGCTGCTTAAAGGACGTCACCCAGGACCAGATGGAGCTCCAATAGCGTTGGAATCAGAACTCGGATGGATCCTGGTAGGAAAAATTCAAGGCACCCAGAATACAATACAAGTTCATCACGTTCACTGTGACATTAATGAATCACTCCAAAAATTCTGGGAGCTGGAAGATGCATCCAATTCAGCAGTCAAATTGAATGATGAGGAAAGAAGGTGTGAAGAGCATTTCTCAGCAACTCACATTAGAGATGAGACAGGACGGTATGTGGTGCATCTGCCGCTGTGCAATGAAACTCAACTTGGATTATCTCGAGAAACAGCAATAACACGATTCAAGAACATTGAGAGAAGGTTAAAACGTTGTCCAGAACAGCAATTCAGCTACAATAATTTCTTGAAAGAATACTTGTTGCTGAATCACATGGAAGCCATACCGGATTCTGAAGTACAGCAGAAAAATCACTACTACATGCCACATCACAGCGTTATCAAAGAAGATAGCAGCACCACGAAATTGCGGGTGGTGTTCGATGCTTCCTGCAAAACCGACAGTGGATTGTCACTGAACGATTGTTTGTTGGTTGGGCCTAAACTGCAAGATGATTTGCTGTCAATTCTCTTACGTTTCAGAACACATTCTGTTGCAGTATGTGCGGACATAGAGAAAATGTACCGCCAAGTACGAGTGCATTCGCATCACACTGACATGCAGAGGATCGTTTGGCGCGAGACAGATGATCAACCAGTAAAGGACTACAGGTTGCTTACGGTAACGTATGGAACTGCGTCAGCTCCGTACCTTGCAGTTAAGGCCTTGCAGCAATTAGCAAACGACGAAAGAGAGTCATTTCCGTTAGCGTCAAAATCCACACTTCAGGATTTTTACGTCGATGATTACATGTCTGGAACCATGGACGAAGACACAGCAGTGGAGTTAGTGAAGCAAATGAATGAACTTATGAAGAAGGGAGGATTTTCCTTACGCAAGTGGAATTCCAACAGTACAGTGGTACTAGAGAAGGTCCCTGAAGAACAGAAAAGTCGAGATGACAGGTGTAGAGTAGCTGCAGACTTTGCTGTGAAAACATTAGGCATATTTTGGCATCCATTATCAGATCATTTCTCGTACAGTGCATCTTTAAGGCAGTATGTCAACGCTTTAACAAAGCGACAATTATTAGCAGAGATTGCCAAAATCTACGATCCACTTGGTTGGATATCTATAGTTACTATAAGAGCAAAAATACTAATGCAAATTTTGTGGCTTCTCAAGTTAGATTGGGACGCCAGAATTCCTGAAAATCTGGACAACACAAGGAAGAGTTATTGCAAGGATTTGGAGAATATTGAGTATGTTCACATAAGCCGCTGTATCACAACGAGACATACATCACAACGACAAATTTTAGCCTTCTGTGACGCTTCAGAAAAGGCTTATGCTGCCGTTGTTTACTTGAAAACAATCAATGTAGACGGAACCTTTAAAATATCGTTAGTGGCAGCAAAAACCAGAGTTGCGCCGCTTAAGAAAATCTCAATACCAAGGCTGGAACTCTGCGCCGCACTACTGTTGTCTACACTAGTAAATACCATTAAAGTTGCAATCAAAGTTAGCATTCATGAAGTCCATGCATACTCCGATTCAACCATCGTATTAACATGGTTATCGGCACACCCAGCTCGTTGGAAAACCTTTGTTGCAAATCGTGTAACACAAATACATGAAAATCTGCCAGGCGCTCAATGGCATCATGTGAGTGGAAAAGAGAATCCTGCAGATTATGCTTCTCGTGGCACTACAGCGCATGATCTAATATCCACCAACATTTGACCAAATTAATGTACCAAGTACAGAAGAAGAGGAACGAGTAATCACACAAGAAGAAAGAAAACTAACGGTGACTATGGCAGCACAAATTGATCTATCTCTATTACACAAATATTCAAGTTTGAAACGTCTCTTAAGAATCACAGCTTGGTGCTTAAGATTTAAGGTGCGTAAACCAGAAGGTCAACAGGGAGTTCTGAAGGCAGAAGAACTCACTAATGCACGATCAATTTGGATCAGGAATGTACAAACGTTAGAATTCTCTGAAGAAATTAGATGCATGAGCACCAATCAACCGTTACCACGGAAAAGCAACTTAATGAATCTCAATCCATATATTGACGCAAAGGGATTGGTAAGGGTGGGCGGAAGATTACAAAATGCTAAGTTAGATGAACACAGAAAACATCCCATTCTTTTACTAAGGAAAGGCAAATTGACCACACTCATTGTCGAAGAAGCACATATCACAAATCTACACGCAGGTCCACAACTACTATTGTCTATCTTGCATCAAAACTATTGGATCTTGTGTAGCCGCGATGTAATTCGGCACATAGTCAAGAAATGTGTTGTCTGTCATCGACACCAGGCTCAGGCAGCAAAACAAATGATGGGCAACTTACCTGCACCAAGGGTCAATGTATCCAAGGCCTTCTTCCATACTGGCGTGGATTATGCCGGACCAATTTTGCTACGTCCAATAACCAAAAGAAGCAAAATAGTAATAAAATGTTATATTTCTGTATTTGTATGTATGGCAACACGTGCCATACATCTGGAGCTAGTCAGCGATCTGTCATCCGCAGCATTCATAGCTGCACTGAAGAGATTTATTTCCCGCAGAGGAAAACCACTGGAAATGTATAGTGATCGCGGCAAAAATTTTGTTGGAGCCAATAAGGAAATGAGCTCGTACATTGAGCTAATGAAGTCGCACAATCATAATGAAGTCGTGGGAACTTACCTGAGTGAACAAGGTATTCATTGGAACTTCAATCCACCAAGTGCTGCTCACTTTGGGGGATTATGGGAGGCAGGGGTGAAATCAGTGAAGTATCATTTGAACCGTGTAGTAGGAACGGCGAAACTTACATTTGAAGAGATGTACACGGTCTTAGTCCAAGTAGAAGCTTGTCTTAATTCAAGACCCCTAACTCCAATATCAAATGATCCAGCTGATTTAGCAGCACTCACTCCTGGACACTTCCTGGTCGGCGACTCTATGTTATCATTACCCGAACCTGATCTCACAACTACCAAGCTGAACAAACTAACTCGTTGGCAACTTATTCAGCAGGTAGTACAACATTTCTGGCGAAGATGGAGTGGCGAGTACCTGTCCAGATTACAACAACGTCCAAAATGGTGGACACCACAACAAAACTTGAAGGTTAACGACATGGTTCTCCTGAAGGACGAACAACTGCCTCCAACCAAGTGGAAGCTAGGACGCATAACTGCCGTTCATCCCGGAGACGACGGACTGGTTCGAGTCATCACGGTGCGAACCTCGTCTGGAGTTTACAAGAGACCCATTGGAAAAATAGTTCAATTACCTATTGATGTTGAGTAATGTAGCCTTAGTTGAAACTGTTATTTCAAGGTGGGCGGAATGTTGGGTTGATGTTATAAATTTAAACACTTTATATCTAGCACTGCCATCTAACGGCAGAGTTGCTAATGTTGAGATAAACTTAAATTAAATTACGTTTATACCTTGTACTGCCATCTAACGGCAGAGTTGTTAAGTTTAAATAAAATGGAGTGTGATGTGTTTGTGATAGTTTTATTTCAATAAAAAATATACAGTTTATCCACTAAATCCAACACGGCGAGAACAACCATAAAAATTACCTAGAACAATTTGATCATTTTGAAGAGCAACAGTTGCTAGATTTGCAGGTTCCAAACTTTTTGTCGTTTGCTCTATCAAATGCCACTCAGTATCTGTTAGATATAATTCTCTATTTGTCGGAGTCATATCAATGCAAAATGCTTTTAGTTCCAATAGGCGTTCCAGCATATCACATGTAGAATTCCAACGAGTAACACAATCAAGTATTGGTTTTTTATAACCTATCTTTTGTATTAATGTAAAGAATGATGGCGTCCTCAATTTCTTACATACAGCTCGAGCCTTTATTACATGTGCCAGTGCTGTTTTCATTGCATCTTCTACAGCCAGTTGCAATGTGTGAGCTGCACATCAAACAAGTTTGATTATGGGAGATGAAACAGCATTTATGGCTACAAAATTCTGCGTAGCTTTTTCTAAGGCATCAATCACTTGCGAAGAATCATATTTGTTGTCATCTTCACTATCAGTACCGCCCAAGGAAGTCTCATCTATTTTATTTTGAAACAAATCTATTGTACTGATCATATTTCTTGCATTGTCAGTAGTAGCAGAATATATTTGTATAATTTTAATACCGTGTTTTTTCAGTATTTTTGTTATAGTTTCTTTTAAATATTCACCGGTATAAGATAAAGTTAGTTCATACATTCCTATTGTTCGTATGATAAGCTTTTTATTCTTAATGTATTGGATGTTGATTCCCAAAACCGATCGTTGATGTCGTGTGGCACAATCGAAGTTAATCGATACATACTAACTTGTTTTTCGTTTCATTTTTTATCATTTCACGAATATTGTTAGCTGCTTTTTTAATGTGTTCTTGAATATTTCTTCGATTGATGGATAAATTATTGCCCAGTTGTTCACAGATTGGATTTAGAAGTTTTTTGAAATCTGAATCCTCCAAAGCAGAGAGGGGTCGACCGTTGACTGTAACTATTTCAACGCATGCATTGATTACGTCTTGTTGCGACAGTTATTTTTATACTGCTTTTCATAACGAATTTGTCAATTTTCGGAATTTCAGAACAGCCGTTAGAACTGCAAGAAGGTTCTTTCACTATATCTTTGGACGGGGAAGGTTCACGTTTCCGTTTTAATGTGGATTTTTCCGGTTGCATTGCATTATATTCTTTTTCATGCTTGCTTTTAAGATGACGTTCCAGATTTGCAGTATGTTTCCTAGATAACTTCTTTTGGCATAAGATGCATTCAGAAGTATCAGCGTTAATAAAATATTTGAAATATTTTTGAACAGGGTTAGTCTTTCTACGTCCCATTCTAAAATAAAAGTTCAATAATTAATTCAATGATACAAAATTAATTACAAAAATGAGAAATACTTACATATTTGTAATAAAAACATAAAACTAATGTTTAAAACTCGAAGTAAAATTTTATCCGCTTGAAGACTGTCAGTTTGAAATAGTCAAAAGTTAGGTTAGTTAATAAATAACGGAAACAATTCGTCATAACGAAAGAAAACACTTATTAAAACTTTCTAATGATATATCTGATCAAAATGATTAAATAATAATTAATAGTGTGTACAATAAGTGACCTGTGTTTTCTTGGTGGTTATTTTACATATATCAATTTTGATTTGATTAATCTTAAACTATATATGCAATTGTATTTTAGCAGAAAAACGTGTTTATAACTCGGAGGTGTAGCGTTTAAATCTAGAATAATTCGTCGTCGGTTTAATTGGAGAATCAACCAATCACAGAGCGCGTAGCAAACAAACCGAGAATCATAAAATCGAGAATAAAAATAAATCTAGAATTGATTGATTCTCGAACTAAACCTCGACTGTGCAACCGGGCATAAGTGTTATTGCTTCTTTGGTTGTTGGCGGTATATCAGCGTCCCTCTGGCACTCTATTCATCATCTGTTTCTTCTTGACAATCTTCGTTATCGCGAATGGATTCGATAATCATTTTATCAGTCATATTCTGACAAATATCTTCTCTAGCGTCCACATCTAACCAATCAGTCGAAGAATCATTAGATATTTTTGGCTCATTCAATATTTCCTTGATACGAGAAATTTCAGCCTCAGTGAAGATATTATCTGAAGCTGAAGTTGAATCTGAATGTGTTGTAGTTTGGTCGAGATCAACGACAGATTCTAATTGTCTCTGATGTGATTGCCTGCCAGGAAAGTTCAATACTGTAGGATACGACTTTGAGATCTATTTTTTACTTTCTTATACATAGTATAAAGAAAGTATAGGAATCATGAAAAATTTCGATTGCGAGATTTTGATGGAAATACATGTTTTGAGGTCCCCTGGATACGTTTTGTCTATTTTCGCCATGACGTCTGTGTGGATGTTTGGATGTGTGTCTGTATGTTCATTATCTTCAAAACGAGCAAAGACAGGACAATGAAACTTCGTATTTAAAAGTTTTTTGATTATATGAAGAGCTGATTAGATTTCTATTATAATCGCACAACCGGAAGAGGAAGTTTACTGAAGATCAAAATCGAACATTGTGAATTATTAGAGAAACTGAAAGGGATATGGAAAAAGTTATGAAATAAAAGTTACAGAAAACAATAAGCTTAAGAAAAAATGTTCTATGCATTTTTGTTCCATCTTTATCCAATTTTGAGTAAAATGTATTTATATATTGACATGTATTTAAAATATCATATATGCTATGAAAATAAGCCAAAATATTTACAGAAATACGCATTTTAAATGTCAAATATGTGCCAATTTAAATTGAGTATAAGAAAGTAGTGTGGTGACCACACCAGATTTTTTTTAAATATGTTTACATCAATGTCTGATGCTAATAATGACTTCATCATTTCTCTTCGGTAATTTGTTTTGAAAATACTAATAATGCCTTGATCTAAGGGTTATATAAGAGCAGTAGTATTTTTTTGGAAGATACATTACTTTTATTTTACCTTCGTCAGACACAAAGTTATCTGCCGGTGGACGAACTGGGCAATTATTAAATTTATTTTAAATATCTATTCAACAGGATAACCCATTTACTGAATAGTGGAGCAACATATAAAAACAAACATCAATGGTGTACAGAAAATATTACAAATGAGACATGAATATACCATGCAGATTGTGCTGTGAATCATAGGCTATACACATACGATTGATAGGTGCAGGAAACGTTAGTACGGGCATTCGAGGAAAGTGTTAGTGTACCTATCTAAGAGAAGCAAAGCTTTTGGATCTAGACTCAATTCTCTCAGAGGGAGCAAAGGAATTATGAAACCAGTCATGAAATATGTTAAAAGTCATCCAAGCTTTGCTGCTGTTTTTATAAACAACTGGCACAGATTTTATATTGATTGGCTTGAAACATCGTGGGTTTTGACTTTTACCTATAATAGGTGGCGGCAACTTGTGATTACCAGCTTTATTTATATAAAATAAAGCTGTTATCTTTTCCTCGCTTATTTTTAATCCTGCCTTTTGTGGGTTACTTTTTATATCTAAGGTTTTACTTGGCAACATTCTGTAATAGAATGCAGTCTTATCAGGGTTCTAAACTTGTGCATCAGTATACCCTTCTTCCTTAATGGAAATTGTGAACTGTTTGGAAAAATCTGCAGCGCTTTCAATATCACTAGACTTTGCTTCACCAGAAATGGAAATTTGGAAGATGCCATGTCGTTTTTTCCAACGCCACAACGAACCGTCAGAAGCCTTAAAATCTCCTGCTTTTAAGCTTACATGGAATTTTTCAGCCTGCAACTTTAAAGCAGTTCCAGATGCGGTAATACCTTCACTTCGTTTATGCACAAACCATGCGTAGAGGCAATCGTCAACATTTAGATTTTTTCCAAGTCTAGTCTTTTTTCGAGTAAGCCTTGGTCAAGCTTATCAATAAATGAATTCAGTTTTGTCTCCTCTGCCATCCAACCCGTTACAGTTTCTTCAGGTATGCCGTATTCTCTTCTTATGTTTGCTTTCGAAACTCCGCTCTTTACTTTAAAAATAATGTCAAGTTTTTCTTTCACACTGCAAGCTTTTCTTTTACTCATCATGCATACACTAATTAAACACTATTCAAAATAGATGGAAACATAAACATACATTTAAAAATGTTGGTGGTAAAAGTTTTTTCATAATAATTAATTTGAAGTTCATTTTTAAAATCAATTATGTTGGTTTAATAGAGGGAAATTATGTACCTATTTTTTCTGCTTCTTAATAACCATTATTTATTACAGGCTCCAAATATTTATAATAACATACAAATTTCAATGTTCTTGAAAATTTTATTAATTAACAAACTAATACAGAAATAGCAAGAAATATTATTACTTTAAGGCAGGGAAGGGGAATCGGTAAAAAAAATTCCGACTCCTGAGTCAGAATTTTTGATATTCGACTCCGACACTTTGAGATCTTTAATGTGCCAAACTCCGTGGTTAAAACCATTCTCATCAACCAATTCATAGGTTACCGAAGAGAATTATCTGTTGTGATCAACAGACCGATATATTTCGGTGTTAATTTGCAGGCATAATATGTTGAGGCGTTCGATAGCATGTACCTTCGTCTTTTGACCCATCGAAAAATGCTCGGGACGACGGCGTAAATCGTAATATCTCTTATTTTTATTGTTAGTGTTTGTTAGACGTAATCGGATCTGTTCAAATATTCGCCGATATTTATCGGGAGTTTCCGTCTTATATCAATCTACTTCCGGTACGATGTTGGCATAAGTTACTGGTTCGAAACACTTTTCCGAATCTATATACTCCCTACCATAATTAACATAGCACGGTGTGAACTTCGTCATTTCGCTTCGACTAGTATTGATAGCGCAAGCAATAGCAGATAATAAAACGTTCCACTCTATGATCTTTATTCAAGTATGATCGTATCATGGTCGTAAGAACGCGGTTTGTTCTCTCTGCGGGGTTATTTTGCGGATGGTATTTTGCATTGTATAAAATTTTTATGTCATATTCGTTAGCGAGTCGTTTAAATTCTTTACTCACGAACTGTTTTCCATTATCGCATACAACATATTGCGGTGTTTCATATTTGAGAAAGATTTCCTTCTCAAAGAGTTCTGTTGCTTTTTGACCCGTCGCGGCGCGTCCTGGCCTAGGTCTCTGCTCTACTTTCTGTACTTGACAAACTTTACATTTTCTAATATAATTGACTATATCCGTTCTCATTCGCGGCCAATAATAAAGTGAAGATACTCGATGTATCGTCTTATACACCCCTAAATGTCCAGCGGTTGGTCGGTCGTGACATTCGCGCAACACCAAGCCGCGATCTTCTTTCGGAATTACTAACTTCCAGACTTCTTCACGTAGATCGCGAGTTAACTTGTACAATTGGTTGTTCTATAGTTTCCAACGAATGTATGACTCAGGGTTGGTTTGTACTCGTTCGGTAATTTCGCGATACCTTGCATCCCTTATTGGAGAGAGATTAAATTTACGTTAGCGTCGACTGCGCGAAATAATAAATCCGGCAGTACATGATTTTTTCCTTTTCTATGAACAATGTTGAACTCAGATTGTTGTAGTCGGACAGCCCATCGGGCTAAACGAGCGATCGGGTCTTTGTGATTGTGTAACCATACTAAGCTAGCGTGATCAGTTATCACCCTGAATGTAGCACATTCCAGATAGGGTTTAAATTTTTCAATAGCCCAAATAACAGCGAGACACTCTCTCTCAGTGGTTGAGAAATGTTGTTCTTGGCTAGTTAGTGTACGACTTGCGTAACAGATTACATACTCGTCATCACCTCGTTAGATAAGCGCGGCGCCCAGACAGTAGCTAGAGGCATCCGTTTGCACGAAAAGGGGTAACATAAAATCAGGACATTTCAAAAGGGGGCGGATACTAAATTTTCTTTCAGTTTATTGAAAACATCTGAACATTCCGATGTCCACCTAAACGGTTAATTTTTCTTTAATAAATTAGTTAGCGGGGCCGTTAGCGATGCAAAATTTTGTATGAAACGGCGATTCCAGGAGGCGACGCCAACGAAGCGTCTAATTCCCGATACAGATTTCGGTTTCGGTATAGTTAGAATTGTTTGGACTTTATCTGGGTCAACGTGTACGCCTGAGTGATCCACCATGGATATTTTAATTCGGGTCTACAAAACTGACATTTCTCTTTATTAACCGTTAAGCCGGTTTCTAACGAGCGTTAAAATATTTTTGTTAATATTTGCAAGCGTAATTCGAAACTAGGAGTAATGACTATTATATCATCCGGATAAACAAATACGTAGGGTTCAAATTCTTCGCCAAAGAGGCGATCCATGAGTCGTTGCCAGGTGGCAGAAGAGTTATGAAGTCCAAAGGGCATACGCCTAAACTGGAATAAACCACGACCGGGTATAGTGAACGCGGTTTTATCTTTGCTAGTTTCCGCCATGGGTATTTGCCAGTAGACCGATTTAACATCTAAAGAGGACAAATATCGAGCGTTACGTAATTTATCCAGAATTGAAGAAATAAAAGGTAGCGGATAGGCGTCTTTTTGAGTGACAGCATTTGCTTTTCAGAAATCTACTACAAAGCGATATGTTTTGTCGGGTTTGCAAACGAGTATCACAGGGCTAGCCCACGGGCTACGTGGGGGTTCCACGACTTTCTCCTTTAACATTTTGTTTAATTCATCATTAATATGTTGTTGTACTATGGTTTAATCGGGGTTGCGGATGTTATAATTTCGTGTTTCACAAGAGCGGTACAACCTAGGCGATTTCCCATTAAAGTAAAATATTTATCCAATAGCAAGATTGAGTTCCGTTCGCCACTACACAAACCGTTTCATCGTCACGATTAACTAACATATTTTTCTGAGTGCATTTCCCACCCTTTTGAACCTACAATTTGCTCCCGTATCGAGTAACCCGTGGATAGAGTTCCCGAATATAGTAACATTTAAATAGGGTCGATTATCTCCTACCTGCTTAGATAATATAGTTTCGAGGTTGGAGCGAAGATAAAATTTCTCTACAACGATGAGCCACTCTTTCCATTTCAGTGACTGAACCGTTGTTCTAGGGGGAGAGATCAACACCCAGTTCGGACATGCTGATCGGACTCTGAGTTTCCCGAACTAGACGTTTTACATTTCGTGTTACAAGCGTGTTGGATTTGTTGTGTGGTGTTGTTGGCTTGACAGGACATCACCTACACAGACGCCGCCCACAACACATAATAATAACCACGTCACACTTGAACACACATCACGGATCTTTACACACCCTTACAACACACGGTATAAAAGCCGTAATTAGGAACTCAAGGAACAGTATCAGTTCACCTGATGAAGACAACTGATCTTAGTTGTCGAAACGTTGTGTATTAATGTTATATTTGACTTGTGTTATTAAGTGTATTAATAATAATAAATTTATTTATATATTTGGTAACAACTAGTTTTATTAACTTAACATACAGAAGATGGAAGTCCAAAAGTGTTATAAATCATAGGTAATTAACATGTAAATATAGAAATATTGTGATTACTTCTGAACAATATATTTTAGAACAAAACTGTAAATAAAAAAGTTGTTCAGAATTAAAAACTGCATGATAAGATGCCATATTTAATGCTCAGATATGTTTCTACAATTCGTAAATCAATTTTGAAATACTGCATTTTAATGACAGATTAGGTGGTCGTGAAACAAAAATGCTGTGGTTTGATTATTTGTTGTTGTAACTAACAAAAATACATGCCATTTTTGTTCCATGACCTCCTTATCTGTCATCAAAATGCGATATTTCAAACTTGATTTAAACGATCTCAATATTTCTATATTTACATGTTAATTCCCTATGTCGCAGATTTCTTGGGACACCCGGTATATATATATATATATATTTAATTACAAACATATTTAATCGGCAGTATTATAAAACTGAAACAAAGTATAAGTCCCCAAGTGTGAGGAATCTCATTGCTTAGACTGATATTGTTCATATAGAGGCGGGTAAAAAAGTATTCGTTCGGCACAATGGAGTTTCTTTTGAAAATAAAAAACAGAATTTTAAGCCGCATTATTTGTTCACTAAAACAATGTAGATTAGTTTCGTTAAAACAATTCCGTCAGCGAGTCTGGAGTCGATAACCTTTTTTGACTCCCGATTATGACTCCCATTTGACTAAAACCCATCGACTCCCGAATCCGATTCCCCATCCCTGCTTTAAGGTTACCTATCTAATAATCAATAAATACATTGTTATTTAGTCATCAGAGTCTGACTGTAAAACATCGAAAATGTCTGTCTTCCTTCGGCTCATCACGAGTTTTTGCAGATTTGTTATTTGCATTTGCGTATTTACTTTTTTTGTGTGGCAATTTCTTGTAGTAGCTGTGACGTACGAGAGAAATAAAAGGCAACAATTGGATTAGGGTTTCCCATTTTGCTTATGAAATTTGTATTGATTCTTTGTAAAGTTTTTCGTATTCTAAAAATCTGGTGTGGTCACCACACTACTTTCTTATACTCCATTTAAATTGGCACGTATTTGACGTTCAAAAGCGTATTTCTGTAAATATTTTGTCTTTGTTTTGTTTACATATATTTTATTTGATATTTTAAATACATGCCAATATATAAATACATTTCCCTCAAAATTGGATAAAGATAGACGAAAAATGTATAGAACATTTTTTCTTCATAATAATATTTGCTACAACTTATTTGAAAAAATTTTACGTATGGTTTTTTGTTTTTAAAATAGTTTGAAATTTACAATTTCTGTGTCCAAAAAACTTAAAACTAAAACTTAAATATGAAGTTTCATTACTCTAGCTTTATTCGTTTTTGAGATAATGAACATAGCCAAAAGAAAATAGTCAAAACGTATTCAGGGGTCCTCAAAACGTGTATTTCCATCAAAATTTCGCAATCGAAATTTTTCATGATTCCTATACTTTCCTTATACTGTGTATAAGAAAGTAAAAAGGCTGTATTTCGGACGATCTAGTTTTTTAATGTCTGACTTTTATATGGTGGCAGTGCCTCATTATGGGTATATTTAAATGAAAATGTAAAAGCATCTAATTCTGATCTAAAAATAAACCCCGTAATCTCTGAATTTGAGTGGTTTTCTTTCTTGCTCATTTTGGGAACTTGTATGGTACGATTGAAATATGAAGATTAGTTGAAATCTTCTCTAGTCATTTCGTACACTCCAAAATTTGCGTTCCACTAAGTAAATAAACATTTTTATTATATTTTTGTTCTTGTTTTGACCACTACAAGAATCATTGCAAGCCATGATGCGCTCTGTTGTTGGCGGTAACTCTCTTATAAACTTTAATAGACAAGATCCTATTTCTTGTGAGCCTCTTATAGTAGAGCTTTCATTCCACAAGTACATGCATGCTTTGCTGTGGTTAAATTGTGAATACAAAAGTGGTATGTCCACAACTGACGTAAATAGAATACTTTGTTGGTAGTAGTAGTAGTAGTAGTAGTAACAGGGGGCGGACACGAACTGTATAAATTTTGTGACCCTATTCTGCAACCCATTTTATATGTATGTAATGCAAATTTCATAGTTCTGATAGAAAAAGTTAGATGTCACTAAAAGCATTCTGACTGATTCTGACCTTGCTAGGTCAGCGAATACAGCGGTAATTTTCGGTATATTTAAACTGATTTAAATTTTGTATTTAGAGAATTAATAACAAAAATTTTATTTTTGTGTACAGATTTTGTATTTACTAGTTGCTCTTTTAATAAACATCGATAATTGAATTTTTCTTAAAACCTAAAGTTCTTAATTTACTATTTACAATATTAATAAAATAATTAATACTAAACATACATACAATATTTACAATTTTACATTCTAAGAATTCACGATGACATTCAGGAATGCCGATTTTAATCGCCTATTTTCCTCATCAGTTGTACAGATATTTTTACTCAACAACTTCAAAGTAGCTTTATTGGCTGTTTTCAATTGTTGAGTAAAACCATCAGTCGGTACCCGTGACACAATATTTGCATCCACGAATACAAAACTCCTACATATTGTACAGTCGATAGGCAATAATTGGCTGGTTACATTCTTGGCTAATTTAGCTATTAATGTTACCTGGAACAATTTCGTAACATCCGTCCCTGAATTGTCAGAGGCGAGAGGGTGTGATAGGTTCCGAAGATGTAGGGATTTCAGTGGAAGGTACGATGCAAAGCAAGTGGTTAATTGCGGCTAAGAAATGACAGCCGTCGTCTTCACAATTTGCTCCCTTGCTCGACTTTAATGTATTGTTACGTGCCCAGATGGGACACGAACAATTGTCCTCGCCAAGGGGTGAGATTGCCGGCCTCTCAGTGCAGACGGTGGTGGTTCTTGGTAAAAGGGCGCCACGCAATTCAAAAGGTGTACCTACACCGCACCAAAATGCGATGGTGGTCCGGACAATTAACGCGATATAAAATGAATTCGTTACTAACTAAAAAAGCAACAACGTGGCACGGCGCGTGGTAGGAGATAAGGACGAAAAGAATAAAAGTATTTTAATAATTAAATTTAAATTGATTTATTAATTTAAAAAAAAATGCTATGTAAAGTAATGTGATAATAATTTAAGTGAAACGAAAGAAATATATATGTAATAACAATAATAGAACAATAATAAATAATGCAATTAACAAAGGATGTTATATATATATATATATATATATATATATATATATATATATATATATCCGCCGGATGTTCGTTTCTCAACAGCAACAAAAAAATATACTAAAATGCCGACGAGCGTGGTGCAAGCGCCCAACCAAGATGGTACAAAACAAAATAGAGGGCCCTAGTTGATCAACGTCGGTTCACAGAATAGGCAGGAACGCAAATACATCACGGCGCAGGCGCAAAACAAAAAGGTACAAGAAAGCAAGAAGTATGAAATGTTGAACATCCGCGTGAGTATGATTACCAGGGATGGGGAGTCGGAAAAAAAATTACCGACTCCGACTCCTGAGTTCATATTTTTGATAATCGACTCCGACTCTTTTTATTAATATAATTCAACAAATATTTGATTGGCATATTTATTTAATTACAAAAAGACAGAAACCTTAAAATTAAATTAATATTCAATAACTAAAACAGCAGAGCTGAGAATAAACGTTCAACGCTAACTTGAGTTGGTGGTAACGCAGTAACAATACTGGCTACATCTAGAACTACTTTTGGGTATTTCGAAATGGCACTTTTTACGTCAAGTTTTGATTTTCGGTCAATTTTTCCTATATTTTTCAATGCTTCCATAAATTCCTGATTAAATTTGGCAATTGGAGTAACTTTTCTATTCCTATTTTTCTCAGTTTCTTCATTTAAACGACGACGTTTGGATCTGTCTTTGTTGTCAAGATGTTTTTCAAAATCATTTGATCCATTAGAATATGAAGATGAATCATCATTATCGTTTTCTGAATCAGAACTGCAAATATCTTTAAAGTCATTATCCGTTAACATAACATTTTTATTCGGACAGCTATATCGCGTAGATTTGATTTTCCTCTTTCAAGCTGCTCGTTATTTAAAATTACCCTACGCATAGGATCTACATAAATTGCTGCCAATAATACATTATTATCCATAAGCTTGTCTTCTCTACGCTGCATACAATTTCTTATACCATCTGCTAAAATGCCACCAATTTGAGATAGTTTAAAAATAACATTTTTCCATTCCTTAATGAACGAGCCTGGTGTCAAATCAGACTCTTGAAATGTTTTTGTTACTTCATAAGGAAATGTAAGTAATGCTTCAAAAGAGCTTGCCTCTTCCCACTGGATATCAGTCATCGTGACATTTGTATCTGCCATATCGATAAGGTATGGCCTTAATTCAAGAAGGCGCTTGGTCTAGAATTGCCCCTTTCCCTGATCGACGCTTTAATATAGCATCGATCTTAGGAGTTCTTGCAGTAACTGCTATATTTCGTAATTTGACTATTATATTATTTATTTATTTATTTAATACTCTGTTCGACAGGCTGAGCCCAATAACCGAACAGGAAACAACATTTAATCTTAAGTTTGACAGTGTACCAGTAATTAACAGAAATACATTTATAAATAAGCATAGTGAATAATACAAAACTATGGAAATAGTAACGGAACAAGAAAATATATAAAAAATAATTAAGAGAATATATCATGGTGATTTTGTAATAAATTATAGGAGGAACACATGAAAAGAATAGGGGATTGGTATGAAATGTTCGTACGAGAGTAAGGAAGGTAAAATATGTTGAAGTTTCTAGAGAAGAAAGAGGAAACATTTATATTTAGTAGACTGATGCCCGGTTTCTCAGTCGAGGTTTAAATCGAAAATCAACTGATCTCCGCTCAAATGGCGGCTCAAGTGTTTCTAGAACAAGAATCAAGCTGATTCTCGGTTTAAACCGCCGCTCAATTTGATTCGTGGATATCGGCGAATCAAATATTTGATTCTCGAATCAAGCGCTGTCACTTCAAAATTATAAACTGATTTTTTCAGAAAAATATAATAGATACAGTAAAAGAACAATAATAAAATATAAATTAACATATGTAAGTACATTTTGAAGTATTTTTTCATGCGAAATATAGTTTATTTCAATAAATATAACCAAATGTCACTTTGTCGTAAGGATTTGAAAATCAGCCGGTATCACTTCAAATTTATAAATTGAAATTTTACAGTTAAAAATAATATAAAAACCAAAGTTACATTGTTCAAATAATAACTAATATTTGCAACGATGATTTTAAGTAGTTTTTATAATTGATATTATGTTTTTTCAATAGTTGATACAGAATATCACGTTGATGCACTGGACCGCGAATTTAATGCTGTCACTTCAGTTTCATAATTCTATTTTTTAGTGAAAAAGATTGTACATTAACTAAAATTAGAACATTTCAATATAAAGTAACATACGTAAGTACATATTCAAGTAATTTTCATGATCGAATATACCATTATTAAATAATAAATAGTAAGTGTCCAGATGTCATTTCACTGCAAAGAAATATTTCAATACACACATTCACATACTCATCAAATGTAGTAAATATTTATAATTACTATATTATTTACACAATAAATACAAATTCAACTATATATTTATCACGTTATTTGATATTCCTGAGTATATAACCTCAAAATGGAACAAATTTTAACATATTTCTCTCCTTTCACAAGACTTGTATGTATTCCTAAAGTAAACATAATATCCTTTTTCACAGTATGGATTCCTCATCCTCTTCATCCTACGATTATTATCAGTCATCTGACAGTGAGTCAACCTCTGACAATACTGCAGAAGCCAGAATCTGCAAACGGGTGATAAAATTCCGGAATAATCCCTTGGATATGTATAACAATCTGGAATTTAAAAATAGATTTAGATTCAGCAAACAAACTTTCGCGGATATTTTGAATATAGTACAACCGCACCTGAGTACTGCAACAAGTAATCGTGGTCAGCCATTGAGTCCCGAAATCAAACTATTGATAGCACTTAGGTTTTATGCCACCGGCACATTTCAATTAGTTCTTGGTGATCATATCAATGTCAGCAAGTCCAGTGTATGTCGTATTATCACTGACGTTTCAACAGCACTTGCATCACTTGCACCAGAGTATATACGAATGCCTGGTGATATGGAGATGAATAACGTCAAAGTAGATTTTCATAAAATCGCAGGAATACCAATGGTGTGCGGTGCGATTGACTGTACACACATTAGAATACAATCACCAGGAGGTGAGAATGCTGAGTTATTTCGTAACCGTAAAGGTTATTTTTCCATAAATGTGCAAGTTGTGTGTGATGTGCATCTGCGCATAAGGGATATAGTAGCAAGGTGGCAAGGGTCGGTGCATGACAGCACCATCTTTAACGGGAGCAGATTACGCGCGCAATTTGAAAACGAAGAATTTCCCAACTGCATTCTGCTTGGGAGTGGAGGCGCCAATAGACCACATTGAATTGCCGAATTATAACGGACAACAACAACATCAAAATACTATAGTTAGGACTACTATAATAAACCAGATTTTTAATTAAATTTTATAATAAAATCGTATTTTAAAACACAAATTTTTATTTATTAATTAATTCTTTTTTTAACTCTATTTCTAAATCTAATAATACTAATTTTTTCTTTTGAATTTCAGCGTCTAGTCTAAGATTTTCTAATACTAAATTATTTTTCCTTTCTGCAAAATCCGCCTTTCGTTTTCGATTCCTTTTTGCTGGAGAATCAGGAGGAGATGGTGCATTAGGGCCAGGAATAGGTTCTTCGGGAATAGGTTCTGCTGGTATAGGAGCCTCCACAATATTTTCATTAACGAGTAATTCTAAAAAGAGTACTTTACATTAGCATCTCACTACAAATGTCAATAATAACTTGTCTTGATGAATGAACACGCTGAACATATTACTTATTACACAATCATAAATTACTGTTACAGTTATTATCAAGTATTTAACAAGCAATACCTGGCAAGTCTCCATAATAATGACTGGAGCTATCATACATATTTGCCAACGGCTCAAATTGTTGGCCCACTATTGCCATTAATTGTTGTCCAACTGCAGTTAGAGACGGCGTGTAAGTGCCACCTCCAGTTTTGTACGATTCCACCTAAATATCGATTATTAATTCTACATAATTCTAAAATTTAAACATAATAATTATAGAAATGTAAATGAATAATAATTGTACTTTATCGTTGTTAATTTGTTGCTTAGTACGTTGTTTTAAATTTTTATAAAACGCATTAAGTTGATCCGCAGTTCTCTGACTTCCCGTATTTGCATTAAATTGTTCGGTTATTTTTAACCATGTTTCTTTTTTCTGTTTGATGGAAGTTCCGTCCGTTTTCTTTTATTCCACTATGTTTTTATAAATATCTATCAAGGATAAAAGTTCAAATTTGTCTCTTTCCGTATAATTTGTACCTCTTTTGGAACTCATATTTCTAAAAAAGAGCTAATATATTCATTTATGGTCTATATAGTAATTTGTACATACTTACCAAAATGGGAAGTTTGGAAAGGAATGGAATGGGTTGTGAAATCTGAAAGAGGATAAAATTAATTTATAATTCAAGGAATGCTATCATAAAATAAATGTACATTTTAAGGTTATAATGTATTTTATTAAATATTACATGTTATTTATATATTACGTATGTTAAACAATATTAATATTTTTGGAAGTGAGTGTAGTATTGACTCGTGGAAAGTTAGATATATGATGTTGGGCAATAGAGTCATAGAAAAGGATAATAAAACAATGAATGGAATACTTGTATATTTCGCCACAATATGTTGGCATCATCAGCAAAATCTTGAAACATAAGAAAAATAATGTGGTTATGTTTACGTTACATGAATAAAATACAGGTTTTATATTACAATATATGGTGAGAAGTTTGACAAATATGTGTTAAAATAAGAAATACAGTTTAAAATACAATAGAGTACTTACAGAAATAAACTTAAGTACTAAATTAGAACGCACGACCCATCAGCAGCCATGACTGGAACTGTCGGAAGTGTGAAAATGTCAGTGTGGTATGAAATATGAAAATGGCGGGAGTTTGAAATTTAAATATAGTTATTTTATTTTTTCTAGGATGTTTTTGTAGGCTGTCGATAAGTGTTGTGTATCTATGTGCAGGTTTATACTATTGGGGTCGGTCTGTATGTAAGTGGATTCTAGGAAGAGTCTCGGTTTATAGTTGGTTTCTGTGTCAATTATTCTAGTGTTGGGGAAGTCGAAAGAGTGATTGTTGAGAATGGCATGTTGAGTGAGTGCAGTTTGGTGGGTGAGAGTCGGGTCGTTTGGTTTATCCTTATATTTGTTACATGTGTACTTATGTTGTTGAATTCTTTTGTGTAAATATTGCTTTGTTTGGCCGGTGTATGTTGCATTACAATTGTTACAGTTAATTTTGTATATTAGGTTTGATTTGAATAGGGCATGGGTTTGAGTTTTGTGTTTATTATATAGGTGTGCTGTGAGATTGGAAGGTTTGTGTGCTATGGTGATATTGTGTGGGTGGAAGATTATGGAAAGTTTTTCTGATAACTGGTTGGTGTAAGGGATGGGGATGTAATCTGTGTTCTTTGTGATGGTATTGTTGGGAGGTCTATTATTGTATAGAATCTTGATTAATAGTTTTGGCGGATAGTTATTTTTTTTGAGGTCGTTAAAGATGAGGTTTGTGTTCTTCTGGTGGAAAATGGGATTACTTAATCGTTGCATTCTGCTTTTGAGATTTTTAATTAAATTGGTTTTGTGTGTGAGGGGGTGTGCGGAAAGAAAGTTGAGATATCTGCCTGTGTGTGAGGGTTTTCTATACCAGTCTGTGATTATATTGCCGGTAGTTTGTTTAATGATTTGTATGTCAAGAAAACTAATTGTGTTATCTGTCTCTATTTCGTGTGTGAATTGTAGTTTAGGGTGGAAACTATTAAAAGCGTCTACTATGGTATCTATTTTGTCCTGTGGTACTGCGGTAATTATGTCATCTACGTAGCGTTTGAAGAACGGTATGTGAAAGTTAAGGGTGGGAAGAATGTTGTTTTCAAGGTGTTCCATGATAAGGTCGGCCAGAGGGGCGGATAGTGGTGATCCCATGGGGGTGCCAGCTATTTGCAGGTAAAAGTCACTATTGTATTGTAGGTAAGTAGTTGTGGTACAAAGTTTAATTGCAGCTATGAATTGTGTTTTGTTGAGGTCGGTATGGTTAGAGATGGTGTTCCAATTGTTGTGTAATATTGTATTGATCAAAGGTAGAGGAATATTTGTGTAGAGAGATTTGACATCGAGTGAGATTAGTTTGTGCGTGGTAGGGATATTGATTGAGGTTATGAATGTAGCGAAGTCGAAGGAGTTGTTGACGTTATCATTGTTGTTTCCGGTGATTTTTGTTAAGATTTGTGATAAGAACTTGGATAGTTTGTAATTGGGTGATTGGATGGTGGTGACTACTGGTCTGAGGGGTCTGTTGGGTTTATGGGTTTTGGGTAGGCCATGTATACGAGGTGGGATTCCGTTGCGTGTTATGAGATGGTCTGATTGTATCTTGGTTAGTTTATTTGCTTTGTAAAGTGACTGTATGAAGGTATTTATTTTGTTCTGGAAAGAGAGAGTGGGGTTGTGTGAAATTGGTTTGTATGTGTTCGGATCTTGTAGTAGGGAATTTATTTTGGTATCATATTCTGTTTTGGTAATTAGTATGGTAGATTTGGCTTTATCCGCGGTTGTTACAATTATGTCGGGGTGTTGTTTGAGGAATTTATGTGTGTCTGTATGTGCTTGAGTGATGTACCTTGTGATGTGATTCTGATTGTGTTGTGTGTGTGTGTTTTCATGTATGCGGTGGTGATGTGCGGAGATGGTTTGTACTATTTGTCCTCGTGTCGTGTCTTGGTTGTTTTCTGAGAGTTGTTGTATTGCGTTTTCCGCATAAGTTAGGGTTTTACGGTAATTAATGTTCTTTTCAGTGGGTGGAAGATTGAAATTGGGGCCAAGGCTAAGTAGTGTTTGTACGTTATCCGGTAGAGTGTAACTTGTGAAATTTTGGATCCAAGAGTTATCAGTACGTAGAGGTTTAGTGTATTGGGATTGTTTTCGGGTGATCGTGTGGAATTTTCGGATGTATGTTCTTCTTGTGTGTTTGATTGTTTTATTGTAATACGATAGTTGGAGCTTGTTGAAGTTGTCTAGTGTGTTTGGCGGGAGGATGCTTACTAAGGATGTGTTGATGTTGCTAATGGTGGTGTTGTATTGTCTAATGGAGATGTGTGTGTGTGTGTGAGATTTCCATGTTTAGGATGGTGCACATTATCCGGTGGATTTGGTTGATGAATGTATGGTGTGTGTGCATGTGTGTTTGAATGTGGTTAGAGATATTGTCGAAAGGGGTGTAAATGTGTGATGGAAATACCTGTTGTTTTCTGCATCGTAAAAGAAAGATCTTTTGGTTTTGAAGTTTGGCGAGTTTTCTGTATGTATTTGCAAGTGTTTTTAGTTGCATGCTCGTGTGTTGTCCGTACTGTTTTCGGATGTTGTTGTAAAACATAGTAGTAGCGGAGATGTTGTGTTGTCTAGTTTTCTTGTATGTTGATTTGCTATGTTCTTCTGTGGTGTCTGGATAGTGTGAAGTGTTCTACGATGTGTGTTCTCGTGTTACTTGGTCTGTGGTGTAGAGGTGGTGAGCCGCGGTGAGTGTTGAAAGTTGATTGTGCTAGTTTGTTGTGGGGGTGTGAGTCTGGTATGGAATAGATTTATTCTTGATGGATGGCAGGAAATTTGTACTTAGGTTTATTGCTGAGACAAGTTGAATATGTAGGGTGTATACTAATGTTAGTGGGTTATGGATACACGTGGTAGCCCCGGTGATAATTTTGGAAGTGAGTGTAGTATTGACTCGTGGAAAGTTAGATATATGATGTTGGGCAATAGAGTCATAGAAAAGGATAATAAAACAATGAATGGAATACTTGTATATTTCGCCACAATATGTTGGCATCATCAGCAAAATCTTGAAACATAAGAAAAATAATGTGGTTATGTTTACGTTACATGAATAAAATACAGGTTTTATATTACAATATATGGTGAGAAGTTTGACAAATATGTGTTAAAATAAGAAATACAGTTTAAAATACAATAGAGTACTTACAGAAATAAACTTAAGTACTAAATTAGAACGCACGACCCATCAGCAGCCATGACTGGAACTGTCGGAAGTGTGAAAATGTCAGTGTGGTATGAAATATGAAAATGGCGGGAGTTTGAAATTTAAATATAGTTATTTTATTTTTTCTAGGATGTTTTTGTAGGCTATCGATAAGTGTTGTGTATCTATGTGCAGGTTTATACTATTGGGGTCGGTCTGTATGTAAGTGGATTCTAGGAAGAGTCTCGGTTTATAGTTGGTTTCTGTGTCAATTATTCTAGTGTTGGGGAAGTCGAAAGAGTGATTGTTGAGAATGGCATGTTGAGTGAGTGCAGTTTGGTGGGTGAGAGTCGGGTCGTTTGGTTTATCCTTATATTTATTACATGTGTACTTATGTTGTTGAATTCTTTTGTGTAAATATTGCTTTGTTTGGCCGGTGTATGTTGCATTACAATTGTTACAGTTAATTTTGTATATTAGGTTTGATTTGAATAGGGCATGGGTTTGAGTTTTGTGTTTATTATATAGGTGTGCTGTGAGATTGGAAGGTTTGTGTGCTATGGTGATATTGTGTGGGTGGAAGATTATGGAAAGTTTTTCTGATAACTGGTTGGTGTAAGGGATGGGGATGTAATCTGTGTTCTTTGTGATGGTATTGTTGGGAGGTCTATTATTGTATAGAATCTTGATTAATAGTTTTGGCGGATAGTTATTTTTTTTGAGGTCGTTAAAGATGAGGTTTGTGTTCTTCTGGTGGAAAATGGGATTACTTAATCGTTGCATTCTGCTTTTGAGATTTTTAATTAAATTGGTTTTGTGTGTGAGGGGGTGTGCGGAAAGAAAGTTGAGATATCTGCCTGTGTGTGAGGGTTTTCTATACCAGTCTGTGATTATATTGCCGGTAGTTTGTTTAATGATTTGTATGTCAAGAAAACTAATTGTGTTATCTGTCTCTATTTCGTGTGTGAATTGTAGTTTAGGGTGGAAGCTATTAAAAGCGTCTACTATGGTATCTATTTTGTCCTGTGGTACTGCGGTAATTATGTCATCTACGTAGCGTTTGAAGAACGGTATGTGAAAGTTAAGGGTGGGAAGAATGTTGTTTTCAAGGTGTTCCATGATAAGGTCGGCCAGAGGGGCGGATAGTGGTGATCCCATGGGGGTGCCAGCTATTTGCAGGTAAAAGTCACTATTGTATTGTCTTGACATACAAATCATTAAACAAACTACCGGCAATATAATCACAGACTGGTATAGAAAACCCTCACACACAGGCAGATATCTCAACTTTCTTTCCGCACACCCCCTCACACACAAAACCAATTTAATAAAAAATCTCAAAAGCAGAATGCAACGATTAAGTAATCCCATTTTCCACCAGAAGAACACAAACCTCATCTTTGACGACCTCAAAAAAAAATAACTATCCGCCAAAACTATTAATCAAGATTCTATACAATAATAGACCTCCCAACAATACCATCACAAAGAACACAGATTACATCCCCATCCCTTACACCAACCAGTTATCAGAAAAACTTTCCATAATCTTCCACCCACACAATATCACCATAGCACACAAACCTTCCAATCTCACAGCACACCTATATAATAAACACAAAACTCAAACCCATGCCCTATTCAAATCAAACCTAATATACAAAATTAACTGTAACAATTGTAATGCAACATACACCGGCCAAACAAAGCAATATTTACACAAATGAATTCAACAACATAAGTACACATGTAATAAATATAAGGATAAACCAAACGACCCGACTCTCACCCACCAAACTGCACTCACTCAACATGCCATTCTCAACAATCACTCTTTCGACTTCCCCAACACTAGAATAATTGACACAGAAACCAACTATAAACCGAGACTCTTCCTAGAATCCACTTACATACAGACCGACCCCAATAGTATAAACCTGCACATAGATACACAACACTTATCGATAGCCTACAAAAACATCCTAGAAAAAATAAAATAACTATATTTAAATTTCAAACTCCCGCCATTTTCATATTTCATACCACACTGACATTTTCACACTTCCGACAGTTCCAGTCATGGCTGCTGATGGGTCGTGCGTTCTAATTTAGTACTTAAGTTTATTTCTGTAAGTACTCTATTGTATTTTAAACTGTATTCCTTATTTTAACAGATATTTGTCAAACTTCTCACCATATATTGTAATATAAAACCTGTATTTTATTCATGTAACGTAAACATAACCACATTATTTTTCTTATGTTTCAAGATTTTGCTGATGATGCCAACATATTGTGGCGAAATATACAAGTATTCCATTCATTGTTTTATTATCCTTTTCTATGACTCTATTGCCCAACATCATATATCTAATATTAATATTACTCACGAATAATATATTTCATACTTACTAAAATGAAAATAATAATATTGTTCAGAATTGTTTAAATAATTACTGCTCTGACACTTCACCGTAAGCATTCAAACTCCTTTAGAATTATTTACAACGCACAGTAGAATTGTCAGTTGTCAGATGTTTGAAATTTTCAACCAATCAGAGAGCGTTTTACAGTTGTAAGGCGCTTGATCCGAATCAACTGATTCGCCGTTGATTCGCGTCCTAGAAACGCAACGCAAGTTTAAATCGAGAATCAAATTGAGCGGCGATCAGTTGATTCTCGGTTTAAACCTCGACTGAGAAACCGGGCATGAGAGGAATTGGATCATCGACAGTGTTACGTAAAAGTTTGTGAAGATGTTGAACAGCATTGGATGACCTGCGTTGAGAAAGAGAAGCAAAGCAGAAAGTATGTAAAACGGTTAGATACGAAAGAGAGAATGGGGGATAGGAATTTAACATTTTGAAATATATATATTTTAGAAATTTTTTTTGAACACCTTCGAGATTTATATTTTTGAAATATAAGGGAATCCAGATAATAGAACAGTACTCAAGCTTGGAACTTACGAATGCAAAATAAAGGCAAAATATAGGTTGTAAGTTAATAAAGGTGCGAGTATTACGGATAATGAAACCTAACATTTTATAAGAGGATTTTACGATATTGCAAATATGAAGGTTAAAGTTAAGGTGCTTATCACAAGTAATGCCTAAGTCACACATTTCATCAACACGGACGAGAACAGAATCAGAAATTGAGTAGTTATGAGTGATGAAATTATGCTTTCGAGTAAAGCTAAGTATTTTACATTTGTTCAAATTGAGAGATAGTTTATTAGTATTGCACCATTTATTAAGATTATCGAGATCAGTTTGAAGACTAATACAATCATCGATGGAGGTAACAGAAGTGAATATCTTAAGGTCATCAGCAAAAAGTAGTTTGTTGTTGGAGATGACATGAGTTACGTCATTGATAAAAAGAATAAATAGCAGGGGACCAAGATTCGATCCTTGAGGAACTCCGGAAGTGGCTATAAAGGATGTTGAATTGACTCCAAGACAGTTAACGAAAAATAGTCTATGATCGAGATAAGATGATATAAGTTTTATGAAGGAAGAAGAAAGAGAAAAAGAATGCAACTTATGATTAAGAATTCTGTGGTCCAAACGATCAAAGGCCTTGCTGAAATCAGTATAGGCTACATCGACTTGGCCATTGTTATCAAGGAAAGTAGAGAGAAAATGGGTGAAGAAATTTAGATTGGTTACAGTAGATCTTTGCTTTACAAAACCATGTTGCGAGAAGGATAAAAGATTATGAATATTCGGATATATAGCTTTGTAGATGATGCTTTCAAGTACTTTGCTGAAGTTCGAAAGAACAGCTATAGGACGATTGTTAGAAATATCGGAAATGTCACCAGACTTATGGATTGGAGTTAAGCGGACACGTTTCCACAAAGAAGGAAAGGTACAGGTTTTCAGTGAGAGATTAAAGATGTGAAAAAGAGCTGAGGAGAATGGAGTAGCACAGTCTTTAATGATCATAGCAGGTACTAAGTCAGGACCACAAGATAGGCAGGGCTTAAGTTTCATAATGGAGAGCATAATGTCATCAACTGATATGTGATTGAGTGTAATAAGATTGTGAGAGTAAATCTGAAGGTGTGACAAGGGATCAGTGGTTGGGATGGGAAGACACTTTGAAAGTATTTACTAAAAGCATTAACAATTTGAGAAGGAGAGTTAAGAGAGGAGTTTTCAAAAGTCATTATGGAAGGAATTGAGGAAGTATTACTTTTAGATCGAATGAAGTTCCAAAATTTGGAAGGGTCGGATTCAATTGAATTCTCGCACTCACGAACATACTGGGTATATGAAGTCTTGATATCTATTTTAATTTGTGATCTTACATTTTTGTATTGTTCTAAATAGAACGATATGTGTGGGAATTTTCTGTGCATTTTAAGATAATGAGCTTTCCGTTTAATATTAAGTTTAATTTGAGATGAGAACCAAGGGGAATAAGTAAATTTGTAGGTCGATTTAAAGGGTACACATTGACGGAACATATCATAAAGAATGGTGTAGAAAAAATCGCACTGCTTATTTACATCAGTAAAATGAGCAAGTACATTCCAGTCATAATTCCCAATCAAAGAATAAAGCTTGACAAAATCTGCTTTCTTAAAGTTATAATTGGCAAAACTTACATTAGGTGAATCATTTGCAGACTATTTGTCAAACTTAATGTTAATTGATGAATGCTGCGAATATTGGACAGAGATCAGTGAGTCAGGCTCGCTGGAAACTGAACAGACAATATTAGAAATGACAAAATCCAGAATCCTATCATTAGAATTACGAATGGAATTATATTGCTTAAGATCAAAATAATACAGAAAATTATGAAAACTATTAAGAGTAACAGTTGACGTGTTTAAGATGTATTCAGGAATGTTGAAATCACCGACAATCACAAAATTATTATCATACCTATACAGGTATGGCATAGATTCAAAGAATTCGAACAATGTTAAGTAACAATTAGCTCCCAAATTGGGCGGAACATAAACATTGAAAATATATAAATGTCTGCCATCAAGATTAATTTTAGCACAGACAATGTCAACATTAAGCGGTATCAGGGAGCTGAATTCACCAAAGTTAACACTGCAAGATTCACTACAATTGTTAATTAGTAGGATGACACCACCTCCGCGAGTGAGGCCGCAAGCAGCGAAGTTACGATCAGAACGGTAAATGGAGAATGAACATTTAAAACACTTTCACTTAACCAAATCTCAGTGAGGGCAATAACTTTATAGTCGACAGCAGGAAGGATGGAGTATAGACGATCGAGTTTCATATTTAGACCCTGAACATTCTGGTAGTAGATGCTTAGCTTTGACTTCGGGGTACTCTGAGTGGCCAGCTGAGATGAGATCAGTTTTTTGTCTTAGTTATCCGGTTAACGCCATTATTATATGTAATTCTAATATCAGTTTCACCTTCTGATTTACGAAATATGAGTTCAGCTTTGATGCGCTTGAAGTGTTGCTGCTGTAGTAGGGTGAGATCTGCGTTTATGTAAATATTGTTTAAGTCTAGAAAATTCCGGGCTTTTTTAGCATTCCGAATAACGTGATGTGCTGAGTCAGAACTCGTAAAACAGAGCTTCACTAAACGCGGGCGCACAGAATTGGCTCGGGGTCCAAGTCTGAATATTTTACATTTGGTTGTATCGATGCCAGGAGCAACTTTATTAAGGACATCAGAAACTTGGTCAGTCAGATTGTTGTTGTTAGACTCAGGCAGGCCGGATATAATAATATTATTTTCCCGCCTGCGCCTTTCGTTCACTTCTTCAATGATACTCTCTGTCACAACAGGTTCAGAAATATGTGTAGTAGAGTTATCAAGTTTTTTATTCAGCTCGCTTATCTGTGCCTGAAGAGCGACAATCATTTTCTTAAGTGAGCTGATCGAGTCTCCAGTATCATTCAAACAGGTGTTGCAATAAATTTTTATTGACTTGGAACTAGACCTAGTGAATCGTGAGGCATCATCAGCAGTTAGGATCCCACACGAAAGATGAGTTATTTTCAAACAGCCGTCACTTTTAATTGATTTTTGAATGTCGCCACTTATATTTTTATTACAATTAGGACATGTTGGATTTGGAGCCATAGCGGACAGGCTGGAGTATGCAAAGTAATCACTAGATCTGAATAAGGTCGATGCACTCACAAATGTTCACATTAATTAACACGTTAATTAGAAGAAATTCAAATTGCAAAGTGCAAATATAGACCTTATTAACACCACGTTTAATTTAATATTTAAACAATATATCTATATATGTTAAAGAATTTGTTTAAATTTCACTCAGCATTGAAAATATACCGTTAATTGTGAGTGGATAAACTCTATGAAATTAATTGTAGTAATATGATGCTGTATTTACGATTTATATTGGCACAAAATACGCAGCACACTAGCACACTGTACAACCAGAAAATATATATATTAGCCATGTTCTTCTCTTTCAGGCCATCCCGTATTGCAAGTTGCAAGGTATGAGCTGCGCATCGCATATGGGAGATGTTTGAGGCACCAATAAAATCATCAACTGCAGTGTTGATAGTTTCATTTTCATTAACATTCAAGCTTTCTGAAAATTCTTCATTCATATTCTCAAAAGGATCTTCCATTTCTTCATCATTAGCATTATGTTTCTGCACTGCACTGGTCATATTTGTAGCATTGTCAGTAACTATTGACAAAAACTGCTGTTTAAAGATATCATATTCTATCAGAATATTTTTAATTAAGTTTTTAATGTATTCACTTGAATGCTGAGCTTCTGAGTCGCGCACTGCTATGGTACGTATAACTAAATTTCTTTCATCATCAATGAACTGGACGTTTATTGCCATATAGTTAACTCTTTGTCGCGTGCAAGCATCCATCGTCAAAAACAAAAATTTATTATGCAGAATGTTTTTCAATAATGTTTTTTGATATTCAGCTTCTTGAAGGATTATGTTCCTTATATTATGTCTTTCTAATGACACATCTAACTTTGCTGCCATTTCTCCATTTAATCCAATGAATGCTGGCCAGGAGAATAATGTTAGTGCGACTACATTCTTGACTACTGAATCAATGAGATGCTTTTTGAATTTTGTGGCGGTCATTGTAACGGTAATTTTTTCATTGTGGAAACATTTTGTAAGAGGTACTTGTTCACTTTTGGAAGTAGAGCAGGTAGAAGTAGGTTTATGAATTTCTGCATCGTGCTCCTGTACAGACTTAAAAATGTCGGGATGTTTGTTGCGTAAATGACGCTTCAAATTTGAAGCTCTAGAAGGAGCATTACTACCATGTTTCTCAATTCCAGTATGAGAACTAATCTGGATATTACATCGCTTGTTATCTTCTTATATTTGACATATAAAATAACTTCTATTTTCGTTCAATTTAAAATATTGGAAGACTGCCGATTTCTTAAACTCGCGATTCATTATTTCTTCATGATTATGAGTTGATAAATTAAAATTATTGTTAATTTAGAAAATAATCTGAAATACAAATATAAATTATCAGTACAGCAGTAGTACAAAGCAATCTACAAAATAGTATAATAGGTGTTTAATTCAAGAATTATTAAATTAAAACTAGATTTGGTTCTTACCTTGCCACTATTAATTTTCACGTTATATTTATATTTAAAAGATTTTTCTCAATGCAACACTCAACATCCACCTTTTGCAGTAGTGTAAAACAAAGTGCAAACAAACTACAGTCAGAAAACACATTGCTTTGAATATACCGCAAAATCGATATTCTTCATACAGAGTACAGGCGGGTAAAAAAGTGTTCGGTCGACACAATGCAGTTTCGTTTGAGAATCAAAAACAAAATTATAAGCCGCATTCGTTTACTAAAACGGTGTAAAATAGTTTCGTTAGTTTATCTTTTGCGGCAGGGAGTCGGAAGTCGGTAACTTTTTTCGACTCCCGACTCAGACTCCCATTTGACTAAAAAGTATCGACTCCCGACTCCGACTCTCCATCCCTAATGTTAACATATAAATATAATAATACCCTTACTGTTACAAGAACAGCAGAGGTTACGAAGTGTATTAACAAAATAAAACAAAGTAATAAATACGAGAAAATAATACAATAAATTAATTAACACTATTGGGACTTCGGAAACTAAATTTGCAAACAAGTGCTGTCCAACCTTTTTCGCACCGTGTGCCACAAAAAAATGTTGAATCCGAGGGCTGCACTTCAAAACACAAAGGGCTAGAAATTGTATTGAGAATTATTATCATTAAATTATATATAAGTTCAAGGATGTTTTTAGTGAGATGTTTGGCTTCGAATTGTGCTTGCAATTTTCTTTATTTGCGGTTGGTATTCAGTAACTGCTGCCCTCATTAGATTTTTTAAATGTTCATCTCTCAAATAGTTTCGTTTTTTTGACTTAACCCTTAAGCAGGCGCGCCCCTTTTCACGACGTAATAGGTCGCACGGGGTGTTGCGGTCACCCCCAACATTAAAGCGTCCCTGATGCCCGGTTGCACAGTCGAGGTTTAATTCGAGAATCAAACAATTCTAGAATTGTTCTGATTCTCGGTTTAAACCGAGAATTGTATGATTCTCGGTTTGTTTGTTACGCACTCTGTGATTGGTTGATTCTCGACGACGAATTATTCTAGATTCAAACGCTACACCTCCGAGTTATAAACACGTTTTTCTGCTAAAATACAATTGTATATATAGTTTAAGATTAATCAAATCAAAATTGATATATGTAAGTACATTTTAAAATATTTTATCACACGATATTTGGTTAATTTCAATAATTTTTAGTAAATGTCACTTTGCCGCAATGATCCGTGAATCAAACTGTATTACTTCAAATTTACAAATAGAATTTTTATGGAAAAAAACGTTATAATCATAAATGTTAGTATTTTTAAATATTAATTAATATGTGGAAGATTGGTTTCATGTAGTTTTTATAATCAATATTACGTTTATTCAGTAGTATTAATGTCACTTTTTTGCACTGTTCTATGCTTATATCACTTCACCTTCATAAGTAGATATTTTTACTGAAAATTCTACACATTGGTGCGTTATTACATAGTTTTACAACAAATTAATAATAATTTTTATACGTATATACAAGATCAAGAATTTTTTTCATGTATGTAGTTTATTTTTAGAAAAAATGGGTTAAGCTTACTTTACCGTAATGTGTGTTAATATTTTTAGACAACAGATGCACATATATATGTTTACATACGGATGAAAAACACTAAATATATATGTTTGTATTGTCTAATACTAATCTAATTTAATTTGAAGCATTTTAAATTTATCACTTTTTGTGTACATAACCACAATGTACAACAGCATATAACACCAATTTTCCTTTACATTACTTCAGAAAAGTAATATAATAAAGTTTATATTATTGTTCACAGCATGGACTCCTCATCCTCCTCGTCATCCTTTGATTATTCATATTTGTCTGATTATGAATCATCTGATAATGAATCATCAACCTCTGATTCCTCTGAAGAACCTGTGATTCCAAAACGCACCATTCGATCCCGGAATAATCCTTTGGAAATCTATAATGACACTGAATTTAAAAATAGGTTTCGATTTACCAAGCCAACCTTTATGCATATTTTAAATTCAATTCATCCTAACCTTAATCTTAGTGTTAATAACCGAGGGCTACCACTAAGCAATGAATTGAAATTGATGATAGCACTTCGGTTTTATGCCACTGGTTCGTTTCAAACTGTCATCGGTGACCACATATCTGTGCATAAAGCAACTGTGTCGCGAACAATTAATGAGATTTCTACAGCACTAGCATCACTGGCACCACAATACATACGCATGCCAACAGTTGCCGAAATGAATCAGGTTAAACTGCAGTTTCATAAGCTAGCCAATTTTATCTTGGTATGCGGTGCTATTGATTGTACACATATTAGAATTCAATCTGTCGGAGGCGAGAATGCAGAACTGTTTAGAAACAGGAAAGGATATTTTTCTGTCAATGTACAAGTAGTGTCTGCCGCACATTTGAAAATTAGAAATATTGTCGCTAGATGGCAAGGGTCCGTTCACGACAGCACGATTTTCAACGGAAGTCGTTTACGCGCACAGTTTGAATCTGGCGAATTTCCAAACTGTGTGCTTCTCGGCGACAGTGCATACCCTTGCCGGCGATATCTATTGACACCAATTCTGGAACCAGCAAATCAGGCAGAAGTAAGGTATAATAGGGCACACATCACCATAAGAAATGTTGTGGAAAGATGTTTTGGTGTCTGGAAACGAAGATTTCCATCGTTAAAGTATGGTTTGCGCACAAAATTAAGTACGACATTAAAAATTATAATAGCTACAGCCGTACTGCATAATATGGCTATATTAACTGATGCGATTGAAGAAGAGGATGAAAATGTGGATGAGCACGTTATTGTTCCGCACAATCGGGAATTGCAACAAAACACTGCCATGAGGAATATTATAATTACTCAGGCATTTCAATAATTAATAAAATTAAATATAAATGTATAAGAAATTTATTTATTTTCTGCTTCTTTTCTTTTTAACTCCATCTGTAACATTTTTAACTTTACTTCCTTTATTTCAGCGTCTAAGCGCAGATTTTTTAAAATTAATTTTTTCTTCTCTCTTTCAAATTCAATATCTTCATCTGCCGCTTTTCTTTTTTTTGTTTTTCTTTGAAGAACCGGTGTAGTCGGACATGAAGGCGACGGAGAATTATTGGATACGGGATTTGGAATTTCGATTTCATGATTTGGTTCTATACAAGAATGAAACATATCAACATTGTTGCAAAATATAAGTTCTTTTTTACATTCCTGCTAAATTATATTTAGACAAATATAAAGCAATCAGATAAATACTTGATAAGATTACCTAATACAATATGTGCAGTTGCTGTCTCGCCCTTTGCTTCATATTTTTATACAATGCCAGCAACTGGGTACTATTTCGTTTCGTAACGCTGATCGCATTAAATTCGTTGCAAATACTGTCCCAAGCCTCTTTCTTTTTCTTTATAGACGCTCCATCCGTTCTTTTTTTTATTTTCAATAATAGATTTATATGTATCTATTATATTAAGCAACTCTTGCTTTTCTCGATCACTATAATGTTTATTTTTATTTTTCATTGCGGTTTTATTCAATGAAACAGGATAGGTTATGGAATGGATTAGAAGGGATCTAAAATTATCAAGACACATTTGAAATTCATTTATAATTAAAATATGAAATATTTGCAAAAAATACATGTTCAACAAATTACATATTTTAAGGTTACAACAGGTTATTTGATTCTGCAACACAATAATGTACAAATTTTATTTATCAAATATAATAAACAATAATATTAAACATGAGTAATATAAATGACATTTAAATAATTTGAAAATACTATTTATTACTTTAAATTCTATGTTATAATTACCTGCTTGCAAAGTGACAGATGTCCACAACTTCTTTTCACAGTACAGTAACTTGTCAGTTATTTAGACTATTTCAACCAATCACAGAGCGCGCTACAAACAAATCAAGAATCAACCAATCACAGAGCGCGTAACAAACAAGCCGAGAATCATACAATTCTCGGTTTAAACCGAGAATCAGAACAAATCTAGAATTGTTTGATTCTCGAATTAAACCTCGACTGTGCAACCGGGCATTAGTGTTATCGATATTTTTTTTTTCGTTATTTTTAGGTTATCAAGTTTAGGTAAATTAAGGGAATGAAATTATGTTTTGTTGCCTTCAATTTTGGTGAGAAGGTAACAGAAAGAAAAAACAAAGTGAACGATGAGAATTTCATTGAAATAAAGTTTTATTCATGAAAAAAGCTAATTCTAAACTTTACAATAATAGTATAACTTTGAAAAAACATTGAATATAAGAAAAGAAGGTTGTTTTTCACAAGTAATAATGATTTACTGAAAACACCGCAAAGGGAGACAAAACCCAGCCCCTTAAAAATTACTCACTTTCGCTAGTGGAAGTTTTCACAGATTCATAACACTGTCCACAAATATTTTTCATATGCTTCATACACATGTTTTTATTACATAGATCGCAGTAGCATTTTATTTTGATGTCCTTCTGCCCTTTTTTACAGGCAATTGAGGTTTTGCAGGCTGATTCTCAGCAGCACCTGATAATTTGGCAATTTTTGGGCGGAGATGTTTTGGCAATTTGTTTGTTGCTCTGCTGCATAAGTGATCGTTTATCATTTTGAGTCCTACTTCTCTCAAAAAGTTTCTTCTTATAACATTTGTATCAGGATTGTTACTGGTGAAGGTCACCTGGCTATTTATTCCCGCGATATCGAGCAGTCTGAAAAAAATTACCAATGGCCAACGTCTACATCTCCTTGATGTACTGTAAGTTCCGCACATTTCGTCGACCGTATCCACTCCAGTTTTAGTAATATTATACATTGTTATAATTTCACGCTTTCTGAAGTCTACCGTGCTGGTATCGATTGTACCATCATTGTGCATTGTCGAAATGAGTATAACGTTTTTGTTTTTCTTCGGAACATACGATACAAGAGTTGCATTTTTCTGAGAGCCAAACAAACTGCTTTTCTCGTCCCTGTTCTTGATCACGACGAAAGTCAGTGGTAATTCCCTTTTGTTTTTTCGCAATGTTCCGACATACGTGAGATTTGTAGTCAGTAAATGTTCGGTAAGTGGGATGTTACCAAACCAGTTGTCTGCTGTAACATTTCGTTCAGTATATTCAATGGGACGAACTAGACGTTTGACAAGATCAAATGGCGAATTCGAGACCTCATAGGGACCTGGTGGTTGCTTTCCCACATATACCTCCATTCATAGAGTATAACAAGTCCTGCCGTCACAAATAGTTTGAATCTTTAGTCCGTACTTTGCGGGTTTGCTTGAGATGTACTGGCGGAAGCTACAACGACCCCTGAATGGAACAAGTTGCTCGTCAATTGTAGTGAATAATAGCGCTCGCAGCTCAATAAAAACAGCTGGAAAACTTCCCTGATAGGTGCCAGACGATCTATTTCTCTTCTTTGAGCCCAGTCTCTGATATCATCAAACCGAAGGCTTCGTAGCAAAAACAGAAAACGTTTCATCGCCGTTGTTGCAATAAAAATGTCCACTCCTAAACCGTTCTGATCCCATAAGTCTTTCAGATTTTGATTCCCTGCCCGAAATGAACCTGCTATATTCAACAGACCAATCACAGCCTTAACTTCTCCTTCATCGGTTTGCTTGGAATCTCGTTCTCTCGAAAATCTATGACCAATACTTGCTATGTAGATATTTGTATTCATCGTGATAATTCTTATAATCACAGGATCTATAAATAAAGAAAAGCAATCGAAAGGATTTTTTGAATTTCGCGCCGGTCCTATTGCTCCAGGTAAACGAGTAACCAAATTCGGCCGCCGTGTTCTAACGTTTGGCACAGCTGGTGCACGAAACCATTTTGTTATCTTGTCTCGTCCTAAATAATATCGGCCACTAGCAGTAGGACAAGCAGCAGTACTAAAGGACAGAGGCTCATCATCGGAATCCGCGCCATCAGTTTCCGATTCACTATGGTGTTCTTGTTCAGGCTCTTCGTTGTGATCAGATTCACGTGATTCCTCCGAGTCCTCGAACTCGACGGCATCATCATCACTGGGAACCTCCAATAGCAACCTCTCCAACCTTGCTTGTTCAGCCTCATAGGAACAACTAGCCATTTCAACACTATAACCTGATTACAAGTTACACAAAGACAAAATAAATTAACCAACTCATTTACCAAATTAGAAAAAAAATATGCAAAAAAACTGTTACCTGGGTAGGCGCACGGGGTGTACACTAGGGTGGAGCAAAAACAGGTTAATTTTTTTTTCTAAAATTTGTTTTGTCCTATATGTCTGAAAGTGGTCTTACATGTAGTGTATTGTTCCAGTAAAATCTCAGTTTTTTTGGACAACATTTGGCGGTACCCCGGAGCCGATATTGAAAAAAGAAATATTTTAGACGAAGGGAAAATGTTATATTGATATAAAAATAAAGAAAACATTTAAAAATGCATTTATTAATAATTAACATACATATTTTCTGATGAAATATATCAAAAAAATTACACATTTTTGAAGAATTCGGATTTTGTATTAAAATTTGGCATTACGGTTCGAGATGAGATTCGTGCCCTGATAAAACCATCTCTTGCTTCGGCTCCACAAACTAAAGACGATGCCTGTTACAAGTTTTACACATCGTTCTACTGCCTGGGAATGGCAAGGACATTTTAAAATTTCTATTTCTTCTGGAACACTTTTAAGCATAGTTTTTAATAAGTGAACAGAAAACTTTTTGGTAATTGGCGGCTCAGTTATATTAGTTTTGTGCCATTCTATTAATTCTATGTAGTCGGTGGCATTAAAATTTATATTTGGTACTTTAAACTTCCGAAGTGTTGCAGATTTTTGAGATCGACATGTTAAAATATACCTTAAAGCCAGTTTGCGAATATGTAACCTGGTATCACTAAGCATTGCCAGTAACAAGTTTTCGGAATGTGCAAAATATCCGTTAGTCTGAATTGTTTTATCAACAATTATCCTTAAATTATATGACAGATATCGAGAGCGTTTTATCATATTAAATGTGTTGTTATGTTTAATATTAAAACAACAGAATATGTTTAGATTGCTTTATTATTGATAACACCAACTCGTATAACTGATGTGAACTGATCGATACATATTGTAATCAATGTGATGTTAGTCGCGGTAGCTTGACGTGTCCTGCAGTGCTGCCAACGTGCGGGTGCTATCCATTACATCTCCCTTTTTCAGCGATAGCGTAACGGTAGGTTAATGATTCGCCCGCTACGAGTCGTGTTCCGGAGTGGTTCGGTTGCTGGCGCGTTCGCATTCGTGGCTGGAGTACTGGCAGGCGTTGTAGCTGGATGTACAGTCGTTGGTTCAGTCTCGACTGGATTCTTCGGGGGATTTGTATAGTAATTCTCGTTGTCTGGCGGGTTCGATGGTCCGTGTCCCGGGCTGGCCATATGTTTAAGATGCCAAGTGTTTCTGCGGTAAATTGCTCCATCGTTCGTTTTGACAATGTATGATCTGGGTGCTCCCTGTTCTGGGTTTATTACCTTGGCTGGGATCCAATTTTTGTGATCTTTCCGTAGTAGTATGTTTTCTTCTTCTATGAATCGTTTATTTTCCTTTTTTCCCTTGTCTGCGTTTTCCTTTTCGTTCTCCTTCAATTTTCCCAAATTCTTAGTTACATTTCTTATGATTTTAGGTGTAAGTAATTTCTCATTTGTGGGTAGTAATGTTTTAGTTCTTCTGTTCATGAGTCGTTGACACGGTGATCCCAGGTCGAGTCTGGGTGTATTTCTGTGGTGTAGCAGAGCCAGGTATATATCTGAGTTATCTTCTGAACATTTTTTGAGTAGATTTTTTGCTTCTTGTACATATCTCTCAGCTAGTCCATTCGATCTGGCAAAATGTGGGCTTGAGATTCGATGTTCGAATTGCCATTGCTTTGTAAATTGTTTGAATTCATAACTGCTATATTGTTTACCTCCATCTGTTTGAAGTATGTCTGGTATCCCAAAGGTAGCGAACCATGTTTTCAAGGCTTTGATAATAGTGGTGCTGTTTGTCGCACCCAGTTGTTTGAAGTCAAAGAATCCTGAGTAAGCGTCAGCTATTAGCAGATATTCGTTTCCTTGAAAATGAAATAAGTCGGATGCGACAATGCTCCAAGCTCTTTCTGGTGGTCTCTGTTGTACCAATGGCTCCATTGGGCTATCATTCTGAATTCTATTACAAGTTCTACACGTTCTTACATATTCGTTAATGTCTTTTGTCATTCCGGGCCAGAAAACATTGTCTCTAGCGATTTGTAGAGTTCCTTGTACCCCTTTGTGACTGAGGTGGCAGTGTTTCATTATTACTGGTACCATTGATGGTGGTATTAACACCCTGTCGTTTTTAAAAATTAGTTTGTTAATGACGCTCAGCGTTTCTCGATATGTCCAGTATTTTTTTAAGTTATCTTTTACTTGTTCGATTTTTTCAGGCCATCCTTTTAAGATTACTTCCTTTAGTTCTTTTAATTCATTGTTGTTTTCTGTATCTTTTATCAACTCTTCTTTACGTGATTTGGTGAATGGAACTACGGCACATATCTGGAGCGTTCCATTGTGCATTTCTTCGCAGCTTAAATTCCGACAGTCTCTACTTAATGCATCGGCAACATACATCTCTGTGCCTTTTTTATAAGTGATTTTGGGGTTGTACGGCAGTATTTGATACAGTATTCTTTGTAATCTGGGCGGCGCTTCAGTGAACGGCTTCTTGAAGATTGTTTCCAATGGTTTATGATCAGATTCAATGGTAAGGTTTTTACAGCCCCAAATGTAACTGTGAAATTTTTTACAGGCCACCAGTATGGCGTTGGCCTCTTTTTCTAGTTGGCTGTAACCTATCTCTGTACTAGTGAAGGACTTGGCGCAGTAGGCGATGGGTCTTTCCTTTTGCATTAGTACTCCACCGCAGGCATAACTACTGGCATCCACTGAGAGTAGTATGGGTTCTTTTGGATCGTAATATCCCAAAACAGGAGGCTTTGTTAGTAAATCTTTTAATTTTAGAAAGGCTTCCTCCTGTTCGTTGTCCCAATACCATTCTATGTCTTTCCTGAGCAATAGTCTTAACGGTCTGGTTGCATCGGCCATGTTTTTAATGAATTTTGAGAGATATGTTACTAACCCGAGGAATCTTTGCAATTGTTTTACATTTTCAGGTCTCTTTATTTTATTTATCGTTTCTAATTTCTCTGGGTCTGGCTTCAGTCCTTTATCTGTCACAATGTGTCCTAAGAATTTGACTTTTTGTGTGCTAAATATACATTTTTCTTTATTTAGTTTTAATCCTGAGTTTCGAAGTTTATCTAGTACTTTCTGTGTAATTTTTTCTAATTTTTCTTTTGTTTCGGCGTGTACAAGTATGTCATCCATCGATATCTCCGTGTTTTCTATACCCGTGAGGAGTGAGCTCATGACTTGTTGAAACACTTCTGGCGCGGATGCTAAGCCAAATGGCATTCTCAGGCAAGAGTATCTGCCAAATGGTGTGCTGAATGTTAGGTATTCTGACGTTCTTTTTGTAACCTTCAACTGCCAGAACCCTCTTTTACAGTCTAATAGTGTGAACCATTTTGAACCGTGTATTCTTGAAGTTATTTCTTCAACCGTGTTTAATGGGTAGTGTCTTCTTCTTAAATTTTTGTTTATGACTGAGGGATCGATACACAATCTTATTTTTCCATTTTTTCGGACCACTACCATGGGCGACACTGCTGGTGTTGGTTCGGTGACTGCTTCTATTATTTTTTGTTCAACCATATTATCTAGTTCATTCTTTACCTGATCTCTTATTATATATGGTACCTTTCTTGGTGGGCATATCGGCAGCTGAGGGTTGTCTATTAGGTCTATATCGTATTTAAATTGTTTCAGACATCCTATTCCGTCAAATAGTTCTTCGTATTTGTTTGACAGTGCTTCAACTCGTCTCACTAGGTTGAGCTTCACGCAGCTTGTTTTGCCGAGTATTGGTGTAACTTCATTATCTACTATTATATATTTGATTGGTAACTTTTTATCTTTGATTTTTGTTTCGATCCATGTCTCTCCTAAAACAGGCATTTTGTGGTTAGAGAATGACGTCAAGTACCTGGTACTGGACGGCCTTATATGTGCGTTCGTTTTATACGCTATTCCTTTACTTAGTACGTTACATTGGCTACCCGAATCAAGTTTAAATTTTACCTGAATTCCAGGTAAGCTTGCTGTCTCAAACCAGTCTAACTCGTGATCTGCGTCATTTCCGACTTCACCGACAAAGTAGTCTTCATCATCGGCTTCTTTTTCTTCTTCTAGTGTTTGTACATTTCGTGTTTTACAGTGCTTAGCGAAATGGTTTCTTCTACGGCATATGGCACATGTTTTTCCAAATGCTGGGCACGCCCGAATTCCATGTCTTGTACCACACCTTCCACAGTTAAATTCTCTATCTTCACGGTCCCTTTCGTCCTTCTGATGTTCCCTATTACCTTTCTCTTTGTTGTTAACATCAATATTTTTCTTTTTGTAAGTGACCGCTTCTACTGCTGCTGTGTTCTTCATGTTTTTCACTTGTTGTTGAACCTGTTCCGCTGAGTGACAGATATCTATTGTTTTTTCTAATGTCAACTCATGGTCGGTCAGGAGCTTTTCCCTTGTAGTATCGCTTTCGATACCGATTACTACTTTGTCCCGAATTATGCTGTCTTCGATAATTCCATATCCACAATTTTTAACTTTGCTTTTGAGGTTAGTAAGAAATTCGTCAAAACTTTGTTCGCTCTTTTGTGTAATGAGGTTGAACATATACCTTTCATAGGTTTCGTTTATTTTTGGTGTAAAGTAATTTGTAAATTTACCTTTGATAGTGTCGAGTGACTTGGACTCAGTTTCGGATAGGTTAAATGTATTAAATATGACAGCTGCGTCTGGGCCGATGCTTGTCATGAAAATTGCGACCTGTACTTCTGTTTTCTTTTTACTTAGGTTAGTTGCCACGGCGTACCACTCCCACTGTTGTAGCCATAATTTCCACGACACTGCAATGTTTTCTGTCGTTGTAACGAAATATTTCGGTGGTTTAATATTTATTGTATCTTCTGACATTTTAACTTGGTTTCGGCACCATGTGTTGTTATGTTTAATATTAAAACAACAGAATATGTTTAGATTGCTTTATTATTGATAACACCAACTCGTATAACTGATGTGAACTGATCGATACATATTGTAATCAATGTGATGTTAGTCGCGGTAGCTTGACGTGTCCTGCAGTGCTGCCAACGTGCGGGTGCTATCCATTACATTAAACAAATGCAGTGGTCCGTATTTACACGATGACTGTACTTTAATGTCGAACCAAGTGGGAACGTAAACTTTTTGAATATATGCGGCTAAATGTACCAAGCTGTCTGATGGATTACTTGTGGCTACATATAAACGTAAAATTCTATTAGCCGTTGTCAGCCATCGTGAATGAGCCATTTTACCAGGCTGTCGGTAAGCTAAGCTGAGTGAAACTTCCCCAAATGAAACGGCAAAACTAATTTCGTACAGATATTTTTGGTCGTTGCTTAAAATATTAAAGTCAATCTTGGACAACTCATTTTTAATCTTCTGAAAATTTACTGAATTTGTTGGTCTGATACTACTGGAATTGACGCCTTTGACCAAATAATTTTTATTTCTGCAAGTAAAATCGTTGAAATGTTTTTTAAAGTATGCTCTGCTTTGTTTGGCGAAGAATCTAGCAACATTCGCCTAATAAATAAATAATTTCGCATAATATCGGCGTAAGTAGGAAGCACATAACCTCTGAACTTACACGGAGCTCCAAATACAGGACACTTTCTAGTGTTTCTAGTTTTGTGCATTTTTTTTTTCAATTAGCAACACACGCAACCAATAATTATAATAATATTTGCACACTAATGCTCAACAGTTCATCATGACACTTTTTCTGCAAATGTCAATTTAAAAGTTAGCGGCGACGTAAGCGCGTCAGAAGGCAACGCAGTACTAAAACAGGTGGCCTCCATATGTATTGTTTATGGTCGCGCAGTGTGATCTTTGAAACGGAAGGGGCACCACTAAATCATGTCCGATCGAAGTCAATTTTTTTTTTATAATTTATCTTAGCTAGTCTACTTTTCTGCATATAGGCATATTAAAATTTTAAAATAAGGTTTTTGGCTCCACCCTTGTGTACACAGCACCCAGAGCCTGTGGCAAATGTTTGTGTTTGTCACGAAGAGCCATATTATGTTGCATTTCAATTATTTCAAGTTGCACTGCAGCTTGCATCACCTGCATCTCCTCCCAACAGTTCCTTCTTTGTGGCTATGATAGAAATATCACATATGAATGGATTTGCAACAAAAAGCAACAGCGGAGTCAGGCTGCGAATATCTTTAAAAAGTGCAGAGAAACCCAATTTCAATGTTTCTAATGATAAGTCGAATTGCTCACTTTTAATTAAATCTGGAAATTCTTGTGCAGCCTTGGCAAGTGCTGGATAGTGTATAAAATTTGACTGATTCAGTTGACTGAAAAAACGTGAAAAACGCTAATTTCCTTCATCAGAGTTGATAATATTTGATAACGTCCTTGCAATTTCAAATTTAATTTGTTCAGGTGGCTTGTGATGCCAGTAACAAATGCTAGCCTTACGATAAACACTGGCATTTCTAGATAATTTAACAACTCTTCCTTGGATTTTACCCTGAGGGAGATTTTGACTTCTTCAATTAGATCCCAGAATCTTGCCAGTACCATGTTACGTGCCTGGATGGGCCGTGAACAAAAATCTTCACGGGGTGGAGGTTGCCAGCTTCTCATTGGAGAAGGGTGTGGTTGAATAAACAGATTTGGGCGCTACGCAATTAAACCTCTACTTCCATGAGGCAGAATTCCTAATTCTTTTCTCATTCAGACAGTATCAGCATTATCCATGTCGGGTTCATCTGGTTCGGGTTTTAGATTCTTTACGTGCCAAATCCCTCGTTCCTTGCCGTTATGATCACCTAATTCATATGATGTGCTTGCGATTTTCTGTCGAATAATGAACGGTCCGAAATACTTGGGTGCAAGCTTGCTAACGAAGTGATCCGCGGCCTTGGATAGCGCGAAGTTGCGTCGCCAAACTATTTGGCCTATTTCATACGCAATGGGTCGTCGATGAAGGTTATATTGGGCGGTGCTTTGCTGGTAAGCATGGTCTAATCGGCGGCGTACATCCATGTACATCTTAGTGAATCAGTCTGTTTTTGTTACTAAGGTCTCACGATCATACACGGGTGGTTCATGCGGTACAACGGCATCATCAGGTACTCGTTACCGGACAACATGTGCTCATGACCGAAGTTTACGATATACGCAGTGTAGCCAGTGACTTCATGGGTCAGCGTTCGGATGGCACAACTGACCGCCGGCATGTAAAGATCCCACTGCCGATGATTGTCCTTCACATAAGACGATAGCGTAGTTCTCACGCGATTGACGCGTTCGGACGGATTATTCTGTGGATGGTAGAGGGCATTGAAGAGGATTTTCACGTCATGCACAGTTGTCGAAATGCGGTGCTTTGGAACTGTACACCGTTGTCACATATTAAATATTGTGGAACTCCGAACAACAGGAATACTTCATTTTCTATGAAGCGAACAACAGTCGACGCGGTTGCCGCTCGTAGCGGACAAGTCAATACAAATTTGCTGAAATAATGAGCAACAAGAATATATTTATACCCGCGGAACGAATTAGGAAGGGGGCCTACCAGATCTGTACTGATTAACTGGAATGGGCGGAATACTCGGGGACGTGTTCCCATAAGACCGGGTGGACGTTGTTGAACGGCTTTTTGTTCAGTGCAGGTGACGCAACGTCCTATGTAGACTGCTACGTCGGCCGACTTATTCTTAGTCCTGGTGATTCTGCGTCAACACCGCTCCGACGCCATACGCACATGCATCCGTTGGGACCACGAATGGCTTGGCGAAATCCGGGCAGGTTAGGATAAGCACGGAGATAAGACATTCTTTCAGCCGTATAAAAGCTTGTTGTTAAAGGCGAGCTGAGCGTAGAAAAGTCCTGTATGAATCGACTATACCAGAACGCCATTCCCAGGAATCGTCGGACTTCGGTGACGCTGTGTGGAGTCGCTATATTTAAAATTGAGCTGACTTTATCGGGGTCCACTCGAAGGCCCTGGTTGTCTACGAGGTAACGTAACTCTGGTTGGCAGAACTGACACTTTTCTCGGCTTAGGGTCAAGTTGGCGCTCATTAAGCGGTCAAATATTTTGTTTAGGATCTGTAGGTGTTGGTTGAAGTCCTCCGAGATGACGATAATGTCGTCGAGGTAAACGAAGACATGAGGTTCAAGATCAGCTCCAAGTACTCTATCGACCAGCCGCTGCCAGGTTGCAGGGGCGTTTGTCAACCCGAATGACATTCTCTTGAATTGAAATAGCCCTCGACCGGGGGGAGTGAAAGCGGTGTAACTTCTGCTGGCTTCAGCTACTGCTATCTGCCAGTAGGCGGACTTGATGTCTAGCGAGCTTATTTGGCTCCGCGTAAACGATCCAGGATCGCTGACTCATACGGGATAGGATAAGCGTCTTTTGTGGGTACTGTATTAAGACGTCGATAGTCGACACAAAACCTATAGGATCCGTCTTTCTTGGGAACCATGAGGATGGGTGAGGATCAGGCACTTTGGGACGGTCCTGTTCCCATCCGCCGCCATATTATCCAACTCTGCGTTAATATGTTTCTGCATGGCGGGAGACACGGGATAGTAGCGCTACTTGATGGGCAATGAATAAGTTATGACGGTATGTTGGACAAGTTTTGTACATCCAAGCGAGGTACACATTCGCTTCCAGTCGCTGCTCAGGAAGTGTTCGAGGTATTGTTATTGCTCGGCATTAAGTTCTGATTGCGATTTCATTCTTGACTCGCTTGTGACAGGTGCTAGTATGGAAAACTTCCATTCGTCTTATTTTAGATCTGGCACTATTTCCATGGTTCGTCAGAAGTCCATGTCCAGAACGAGGATGCTAGAAATGTCAGGAACAACTACGAACCTGATTAGTTTGATCTTGTTCATCAGTCTTACTGGGAGAATGACTGACCCCAGGCTGGTACACAATTTGCCATTAGCGACACGACATTGCGGATTATCTGTTTGGTCCAGCGGGAGATACAGATTTTTGAGCGAATCCCAAGCTCGTTGGCCAAGGACGAAGAACGAGGCGCCAGAATCAAGTAAACCGCAAAGTTTAATGCCTAAAATCGATATTTCCATATATGGTCTCTGGTCGTTTTCCAGGTGAGACAGGATGTAATGGACTACCGCCATGTTATCCTCAAATTTCTTGGTCGCTACGTGGGTGAAAAAGAGAGACACAGCGTGGCCATTCAGTGCTCTACGTTCCCGTTTCCGCAACACTTAGAACAAGTACATGTGGTCACATGCGGCTTTCCACAGCGGTAGTAGTGTTTCCGTTTGTCGGCGGAACAATCAGCTGAACGATGACCAGTTTGGTCACAATTCCAGCATCTCAGAAGCGAACGCTGCGGTTGTCTTACGGCTACCCAAATAAACTCGGACAATTCTTTTTTATGGTCTTAACCAGGGTTGGAATGTTTAAAACAATTATGTTTGAAACAAATGTATAAAACATGTTTTAAAACACTAGTTTTAAATATAGTTTGTTTTTTAATGTTCAGATTTTTAGGTATTAATTAAACTACAAAATTTCACTTTAAATTAGGAAAAAAATTATTCTAAATTTTTATGAAAGAATATACAAAAATAAAAACACCAAAAATATAAATAAATTTATTTACAAATCCTCATCTTTAAATATTTTATTTGCATTAAAAGCTCTGATAATGCTACCTAATTTTGCAGCTTTTTCTATGCCCAGTCTGTTACGTAGTTTACTGTATATCAAAACAAAAGACAAAATAATAAATTTTTTATTTTTTTAGCAACGTTATTCAGGAAAATAAGTTCTGTGTGAACTATAAACGCGGAAGCGCAGCCACTAATCGTAAGCCATTAACAAACGAAGTTGTTCGGGAGTAGAAACACTTAATTTCATAAATAATGAATTATAATAAATCGGAGCGAAATTGCAATATTTAGAAGCCTTTGGAAATGTGTCCATTCAACGCGTACTGTCGTTATGGATAAAATAACTTTTTCTTGAAAGAACTTTGAAGCAGAATACTAGCTAAACGAAACGTAATTGCATATAGGTATTGAGTGTTCAGAAATATTAGAATTTGACTAAACGCAGCATGCTATTAACAGAGGATTATCCCAGATTATACGACATAGTAAATGCATAAAAAGCAGAGATGTATTCAGAAATTTATAAATACATTTTGAAAAATAAAAACAACAAAAATATGAATATGATATACATCTTAACAATAACAATACAAATTAACATAAATAAATGTAATATTCAATAAATTATTATTACGTCTTAATTATAAACAAAATGTAAAACATGTCAGTCTACACATACAACTTCGTCATATTCATCACTTTCACTCTCATCGCTCGATTCACTTATATTAATAATCAAATCCTTAACTGGTTCACAAATATTTATATATTGATTTTCAATACTTACAGTATGACGCACACTATTTTCCCAATGTTTTATTGAAATGTTGGACACTTCGGCTTTGATTACATTTATGACACATTCGCCATGCAATGGAGAAGAATTCTGCCGGCGAATATTATTTTTTAATTGACCCCATATTAATTCTATGGGGTTTAATATGCAGTGATATGGTGGTAACCGAAGCTCTGTATGTCCCAGTTTCTCTGCCATGGTGTCACAAATATTTTTTTTTTCCACCAGCTTCACTACTTCCATCAATTCTGCTTTAGTGTAAGTCTCTTCGTAATATAAATTATTTTCATGCAGATAATTTACTATTTCTGCTTTTGTATTTCTTTGTGTTGGTACTATTGTTTCTTGGCGAGAATGGTAACTTTCGTTGTCCATAACAATGACACTTCTTTCCGGAATATTTGGTAATAGTTTATTTTGAAACCATTCTTCGAATACACTTGCATTCATATTGTCGTGATAATCAATATTACAGTCGCGAATATTTTTTGCTGATAAAAATAGCGAATCTTTTACCCATCCGTTTTCTGATCCTGTATATAATATAATTATTCTTTACCATCAGTCCAACTTTTGGCAACAGTATCGTGTGTGTCGTACCAAGTTTAATCTAAATATATAACTGGACGATAATCTTTTTTTATTTCAACAAGAAATTTATTTCTCCATTCCCGAATTCTGTAAGACTCCATAATAACTTGGCGTTTATCAATGTTTTTACAGATCACCGAGCTCTGGTTTTGTGCGCAAGCGCGACGGAAGTCAACACAATTTGAGCTCGTGGCGCCACTACCGGTTACTTAGTAACTTAGTGTTTGGCCCACGACCCCCACTCCACAACAGCGAGCCGGCAACATTCGGGCGGCCGACTACGATCGTATGGCCACACGTTAATGAGACAATTCAAAACGTTACAATATATATAATATATATTGCTTACAACCAAAGAACTTTTGTACGAAACATTTTTTTAAATTCTTTACGGTAGGAGAATTATTTAGGTGTTCCGGTAATTTTGACTAACCTGTATATTTATCGCTTGTTCTGCCATCAAATACATTCGAAATAAAACAAATAGAACCTTGCGGATATCCCAATTAAGTATTTTATTGTGTTGTTGTATTTGTAAGACCATGTTTGTGATGCTGCATTTTTGTTAGATGGTCTTTCAATAAATATTTCAAAGCAATCTATAATTTTATTTCCAAATTACTTTGAAAGCTTGTGGCATTGTTTCGATTACAATTTCTCGCTTAGGCCAAATTATCAATTTTTAAGTTTTCTGTGTGTTGACAAAGAACTGTGCGAATGGGTGATGTGCGGCTTTACTAATTTAAAATTTTTTTTCGATGTATTTATAATTTGCCATGCCAGTATAAAACAATGTATTTCTATCGCTTCTCTTATAAAATTCCTCGTTTATAGTGAGCAAATTTAATTTCTCCCGTAAATTATAAATTTCCTTATTTGCTACTAAAATAGCGGTATTCAATTCGTACGGAAGTATAGCATTCTCTTCACTAACTGGAACATCTGCAGCTGGATGTTGGCTTGTACTGGGCAGCTGGTGTTCAATAGCAGTGTCTAGGAAGAAATATAATTTATGCATAATACAATTTAAAACAATAATTACGTTTTCCCAGAAGAATTTATAAGAATAATTATGTAAACGTGAGTTATAAGATCTGCTTTAGATAGTATCAGTTAAACTTATATCTATTATAAATAAAATTATATATCAAATTACTTTGCTAATTAAATGAATACACAGAACAAATAAAGAAAGCATCATATTACGTGAATTGATGAATCAAGTTTTTGTTTTCTACTCCTAGATCGTTCATATCTACTCAGAGCGTTTTCGCTTGTCGCTTTTTTAAATCCCATGTTCTTAGTAAGTACCCAGTCAGGGTTTTCTTCATCCTCCAAAGCAGCAGGTTTTCCAAGTTTTAAAGTGCGTACTATTAAGAATAAAATTCCAATACTAACCGTTTTAAATTACCTAACATGAAATGTCTACTACAAACTCTTTTCAGTTTTAAATTTACTTTCAGTCATATCTGTTCGCTTTAATGACCTAACCCACAATTTTCGTCTTCGCACGGCTTTGTCGTTTACTCTTCCTCTATTGTCATTTCCGGATGGAAATCGGAAGAAAGACAATTTATCATCTCTCTAGCTGGTAGTACCGCACTTCCCAACAGCACAAAATTGAGGCATGTTTAAAAAATCTGAGAAAATAGCACAACTAAACTGACGTTTCTGTGTTAGCTAAATGTAACACATGTGAATGTTTACCCACCAGGCAGCCATCTTTAAATGTCCGTGACATATGCACATTCTCTCTCTCTCTCTCTCTCTCTCTCTCTCTCTCTATATATATATATATATATATATATATATATATATATATATATATATATATATATATATATATATATATTGTAACGGTTTAATTTACGCACATGAAGCCTTTTAAAACGTGTCGCGGAACGGACCGGCATCGTCGAGCGCTGCACGAAAAGAACAGGCATAACGTTGTTGTTCAGTGGCAGATCTCGAGTGGGACAGACGAAATTTGAAAGTTTCCGCATTATTGTGCTGCGTTTTGATTTTTTGTTGTCTTTACTACGTGAGTTCAATACCACCCTACAGAAAAGGGGGATTGATAAGTTACGCTTTCATCTCGTCCTGCTGGATACGGTTAGAAAGTTAGTGAAGCCACGGGTTTCGTTAGCCGTACCAGTCCCGTACTCGGGGATTTAGTGTGTGTGCCCCACCGAGATACTGTTTCGCCGCGAATAACATCACCGTCATACCGATTTCCGAGGTACCGCGTTGGTGTGCACTTGAACCTACCCACACCGCTTGCCGATCGCCGCCCCAGCAAACCTTTCGTGTCCCGCACCAGGAGCCAGAGGCGCAGAATTCAGTTAAGTCACTTATCTTCTACGTTCTGTATTGAGTCAACGTAAATTTGGTCCCAGTGCACCAAGCGACAGCGCGTGGAATCCATTGCCCCTTTGTGCTAGTGCGACCCTGGGCTGTGCGAACGCAACCCAACGCGTTACTGTACTCTCGTACCCAGCCAACGTCGATTCAACAGCGTGTATCTTATTCGAACTCTATTTGTGTAATTCCCCATTAATTCTGTAATATTATAATTTTTGTTTTTAATTCTCATAAGTCTATGTATTATTTTGATTTTGCTAGTTGTTAATTTTAAGAATATTGTTTTATCATTTGTGTGACAGACCCCGGAGTAATTCGCTATATTCACGATAGTGAGAGCTGACCCGCGTATTTTGGTCTGGATTTTGATTTGATTAACCTTTTGTTTTGGCAGCTACTCATTACCGCCCGGCTACTTGCTTCGGACCCCGTCTGTTTAATATGTAGTACAAAAATCGAAGGACCAACAGAAGCACTATGTATGTATTTTGGATGAATGGAATGAATAATTCGAATAATTGTAATTAATTCGTTTTATTGTTGTGTTTGGTATCAACAACATTCACAAAACTAGTATGTTTTTTAACAAGATTATTATGACAACAACATTTTTGTTCATATTTGTTTTATACATTTTTAAAAGTTTTGTTTGCCTACTAGACATCCCGCCCACCTTGAAATAGAATATTTTAATTATTGTTTTCAAAGGGTAAAAAACATATTTTGTTAATAGGTCGTTTCAAAATTCCTGAAGATGTTTTTAGTGTAACTACACGAACTCTTCCATCTGCACCAGGTTGAACTTGAATAATTCGACCCAATTTCCAACGTAGGGGATACATGTTCTCGTGTTTTAATAACACCATATCTCAAACTTGTAGATTTTTCTTCTCAAAGTTCCATTTGGTTCTTTGTTGAAGACTGTGTAAATATTCTGTGGACCATCTCTTCCAGAAGTGTTGAAATTTTGACTGAATCAATTGCCACCTTGCTAGTCTATTTATTCTTATTTCAGAGAAATCTGGTTCTGGTATTAGAATTATTGGTTCACCTATTAAGAAATGTGCAGGAGTAAGAACATCAAGACTAGTGAGATCATCATAAATCGGTGTTAAAGGACGTGAATTTATACAAGCTTCTACTTGCGTGAGAAAAGTATACATCTCTTCATAAGTTAATATATTTTCACCAATTACTCTTTTAATGTGATATTTGACTGTTTTAATTCCAGCTTCCCAAAGTCCGCCAAAATGGGGAGCAGAAGGAGGAATAAAATGCCACTGAATTCCTTGTATGGTTGCAGCAGTAGTAATTTCTTCTTGATGATTTGATTTGATTAAAAAATTTCTCAAATCTTTTAATTGTCTATCAGCTCCTTTAAAATTAGTACCATTGTCGCTGTACAAATTTTTACATAAACCTCTTCTAGATACGAATCTTCTTAGTGCATTTAGAAATTCAATAGTAGAAAGACTAGTAACTAATTCTAAATGAATTGCTTTGGTTGCCATACAAATGAACAATGCTATGAATGCATTATTTGTAACCGTTTTAGTCTTTCGTAAAATTACTGGTCCACCGTAATCCAAACCTGTATTTAGAAAGGGTCTGGCTGTTTGAACCCTGGGAAATGGTAGATTCCCCATTATTTGTTGCTGTGGCATTGCATTTTGTTTCATACATATTAGACAATTGTGAATGATATGTCGCAATAAATTTCTTCCATTTATAGGCCAATACCTTTGCCTAAAATTACTCAAAACATTTTGAATCCCTGCATGTAGTAATCTAATATGTTCATTTTTTAACATTAACTTTGTTAAAATATGCTTCGAAGGCAATATTATAGGATGTTTCTGAGAAAATGTTAGTGATGAATACGATAATCTACCACCAACTCTTAAAATATTGTTTTCATCAAGAAATGGATTAAATGTTTTTAGTGTACTGTTTACTGGAATTGGTATTTTCTCTTTGAGTTTATTTATTTCTTCTGAAAATGTTTCCATTTGTGCCTTTTTTATTAGAAACGTTAACGAATCTTGCGAAAGGCTGCCTTTTAGTCGGTTTTCTGAAGTACATCTAGAATTATTAGCAAATCTGAAACAATATGCTACTATTCTTTGTAGTTTTGTTACAGTTGAATATTTATTAAATATGTTGATACTTTCTATTGTTGCATGGTGTACAATATTATTGTTAATTTTTAGTTCTAGAATATCATCTGATATCATTTTTATGTCATTTTGTATTGAAGGCCAACATTTTTCATCTTTGCTCAGCCATAATGGCCCGTTCCACCATAAGGTTGATTTAACAAGTTGGTTTGGTAGTTGACCTCGAGATATTATGTCTGCAGGATTATCAGAAGAGTTAACGTGTTTCCACAAACTTGCGTTCGTTATTGTTTGAATTTTTGCAACTCTATTTGCGACAAATGTTTTTAATTTATTTGGCGAAGTATTAATCCAATGCAATGTTATTGTAGAATCTGACCAAAATACCGTTTTACTAAATTGCAAATCTAATGCGTAGTTTGTTGATTCATAGAGTTCTGCTAACAATAATGCTGCACATAATTCTAATCGAGGCAGTGAAAGCTTTCGAAGTGGAGCTACTTTGGATTTTGAACAAACAAGCTTTACCATATAATGTTTGTGTGTATTTGTTGATCTAAGATATATGCAAGCTCCATATGCATTTTCTGATGCATCACAAAAGCCATGTAATTGTACTTCAGTAGCGTTATTTATTAAAATACGTCTTGATATAGTCAAGTTATTTAAAAAAAGTAATTGTGTTTGATATTCGTGCCATAAATTGACAATATGAGTTGGCACAGGCACGTCCCAATCTGTTTTTAATTCCCATAGTTGCTGCATAACAATTTTTGCCTTAACTAGAATCGGACCAACTAAACCCAAAGGATCAAATAATTGTGCAATTTGTGACAGAATTTGCCGCTTCGTTAATGCAATGTTTGCTTCCCTTGAATCTACGATATAATGTATATTATCTTCTTGTGCGTTCCATCTCAAACCTAAGGTTTTAACCGTTTCTGTATTGTCAAGTGATATAAGTGGATCATTTGTCACATTTGATAAATCGCTTGTTAAATTTTTATCATTCGATAACCATTTTCTTAATTTAAAACCTCCTGCTTGCAACATGGAAATAAGTTGATTTCTCAGCAATAAAGTTTGTTCAAAATTATTAGATCCTATTAAAACATCATCAACATAAAAATCTCTTTTTAATATTTTAGATGCAATGGGATAATTATATGCTTCTTCTTCAGCTAATTGATGCAAGGATCTAATGGCAAGAAAAGGAGCAGACGAAATACCATACGTAACTGTGGTTAATTTAAATGTTTGTATTGGTTTGTTTGGATGTGTGCGCCATAAAATCTTTTGATATTTGCTGTGTTCAGATGAAATCCTTATTTGTCGATACATTTTTTCAATATCAGCAGTGATAACATATCTATGAGTTCTGAATCTTGTTAAAATAGAAAAAATGTCATTTTGTAAAGTACCACCTACCAGCAATGTATCATTTAGTGACCTTTCATTGTTATTTTTGGCAGAACCATCGAAAACGACTCGTAGTTTAGTTGATAAACTTGACTCTTTAAGTATTGCATGATGAGGTAAATAATAACCGCAATATATGTCGTCATTTTCTTCTAATTCCATGTGATTTAGTGCTAAATACTCGTTTATGAATTCATCATATTGTTCTTTTAACATAGTATTTGAATTAAGCTTTCTTTCTAATGCTAAGAATCGTTTTAAAGCTAAGTTATATGAATTGGCGAATTGTGGTTCATTTTCCTTAAATGGTAGTTTAACGATAAACCTTCCCGTGTTATCACGTTTTACGTTTGTTTTAAAATAATTTTCGCATTTCAGTTCTTCTTCAGAATAGTGTTTGATATTGGGATATTGTTCTATTTCCCAAAATCTAGCCATTTGGTCTTGCAGATCGTCTTTGGTGGATAACAAACATGTTGAATTATTGGTATGTTCAAAATGTTTGATTCTTCCAGATAAGATCCATCCTAATTTTGTTTTTTGTAAGGTAGGTAAATCTTTACCTAATTTAATTTGTCCTTGTTGTAATAAATCGAAATATATTTCTGCGCCAATGAGCAAATCAATTTGTCGTGGCTCACCGAAACCAGGATCAGCTAACTGAACGTTAGGTAACTTTAATTTATTCTGATTTATATGAATTGATGGTAAATTAATAGTGATGTTATCTAACACTAGAAATGTTAATTTCTCTTTGTAATTCGATGTTGTAGAAGCAAATTCAAGATCTGCAGACTTTGTTATGTTAGTCTGAATTTGATTGATACCATTTATAGGCATTTGTATTGATTCCGTTTTACATTTTAATCGATTTATTAGAGATGTGCTCACAAAGTTAGATTGTGCGCCACTGTCCAATAAAACTCTACAACGCTGCAATGTTCCTTTTCTGTCAAGTATATTAACGATAGCGGTTCCAAGTAAAATTTGATACTGACTATTTGAATTATATAGCGCAGTATTTAATTGTGTTTTAGTATTTGGTGACGTACAATCTGAATGAGATTGTTCTTCGGTATGAATTAATGTGTTATGTTTTCGAGTGCATTTTCTGCATGTACTTGATTTGCAATCCTTTACCATGTGTCCTGATTTTAAACAATTTAAGCAGAGTCCTAGTGATTTACCAGTTGATAATCTATCTTGCTGATTCTTTTTTAGAAACTTCTCGCATTTATATAAAGAATGATTTGCTTTACACAATTTACATGAAGGTAAATAGTTCAAACTTGAAGTAGTATGTGAAGTTTTTATTTTATTTAAATCACTTGGTTTATCTGGATAATTAATTGCTTCTAAAGAAAAACATCTTTGTTCTAGAAATTTAAAGAATTCTTCCATTGTTGGTAAATTATTATTTTCCCGTCTTAATTCCCATTCTCGTCTAGAAAATTTGTCTAACTTTTGTGCAGTGATATATATAATCATTGTATCCCATTGTTGAACAGGTAGGTTTAATACTTCAAGTGAACGTAAATGTTGTTTAGTTTCTGTAATTAGATTTCTCAATCCTAAAACTGAATCCTTTTGAGCAACTGGTATTTCGAATAATGATTTTAAATGGGCATTTATTATGTAATGTTTATTGTCAAATCTGTCAACTAATAGTTTGAATGCAATTGAATAATTTTCAGAAGTGACATTTACTGATTCGATGACCTTGCGTGCTTCACCTTGTAATGATGCTTTCAAATAATATAATTTTTGTATATCTGAAAGTGTTTCGTTTTCATGTATAAGAGACTTGAAAATGTCATGAAAACTGTGCCATTCTTGATAACTGCCAGTGAATGTTGGCAAGCTTATTTGAGGTAATTTTACCTTAGGTAACTGACTGTGAGAATTACTATTCGATATCGTCGTTGAACTAGTTGTGATTACTGCGGGTCTATTAACTGACGTGTCATTAATGATTTTTTGAATATTAGCCTTTGTTTCATAATATTTTGTTTCAAATGCAATTCGATCGTCTTCATGTCTGTCAAAATCTATGCCTTCCAATAGAGATTGCGTTGATTCATATTTCAACCATAAATCCTCTATTTTCGTATTACGAACGTTTAATTGTTCTATGTTATCATTAATATCAAAACTATCTACGAAATGTTGGATTCTAGTAAGACTGGTTTTGATAGATTTACGTACTTGCAACAATTGTATTTCATTCTGTTCTGTCATGACTATTGTGTATTGCAATAACGAGTATTTTGTATGAAAATACAATGATGACACCAGATATGTGTTTTATGTAACTTGAAATAGTCACTTACTTTGTTTTAGCTTCCAAAATACCTTTCGTAAATGTCTGTAGAATCATTCACGATGTAATATTTCTTAATTCTTCTGTACGTTGCGTTCTGCGTTTACTCAAACAATCATTGCGTGGCTCTGGAATTGATGTGTAGACTCAGAAATAGCTATGAAAATCGCTTGGTATATCCATATGTCGCCGATCCGGCTCGAAGGACCAAAATGTTTAATATGTAGTACAAAAATCGAAGGACCAACAGAAGCACTATGTATGTATTTTGGATGAATGGAATGAATAATTCGAATAATTGTAATTAATTCGTTTTATTGTTGTGTTTGGTATCAACAACATTCACAAAACTAGTATGTTTTTTAACAAGATTATTATGACAACAACATTTTTGTTCATATTTGTTTTATACATTTTTAAAAGTTTTGTTTGCCTACTAGACACCGTCTGTCTCTCTAAATTTTGTATTAGGTTAAGTACTAACCCTTTTAGTTTAATATCGCTTATTGTTGTTTCATATTTTCTTTATTTCTTAAACAATATACGGTTTTGTTGTACACCCGTGTCACACATTGTTTAATTTGGTTGTCTCCCGTCAAGTATTTTCCCGTTATAGTCTTTCGTGTTTCAACTATAGCGAGTGCAGTGGCGTACCCAAAACACGTGGCGCCCTTACTTTAGATTAACCTGCCGTTTAAGTCCCTAATATTTTGTTTTGCGAAATAAGAACCACCCCCGTCTCCACTGAAGCCAGCCGGAGCAACCTTTTATCGCGCCACCCCTCAGGAGGCGTGATAATATATATATATATATATATATATATATATATATATATATATATATATATATATATATATGCACAAGAGGTTAGCTGCACGACACTGGCTAAATTAATATGTTATATTGTGATGCAAATACTTAATACACATTTTTAAGACTTATATGCACCTATCTCAACAATTAAAATGATGAAATATTTACTGTATATCTTAAAATAACAGTAACAAAAAATCTGACATGGACAATCACGCGACTTTCTTATAGACATGTATATAAAAATTTTATTTGAACTGACAAATCTAACATTTCAGATGCGTATTTCTGTTCATATTTTGTTCAAATAATGCATAGAGATAAATATTTACATTAAAATAGGTTCTTTTATTATTACGTTTAAATCATCTATATAGTTTATATATTATTATAGTATAAAGAAAGTATAGAAATCGTGAACAATTTCGATTGTGAAATTTTGATGATAATACATATTTTTAAGTCCTCTGAATACGTTGTGATTATTTTCGCAATGCTGTTTTTTTTCTTATGTTCATTATCGCAAAAACGAGTACAGGGTTACGAAATTTCATATTTGGAAATTACATGAATATACAGAGAGCTGATTACATTTTGCGTATAATTGTAACACCGAATAAGAAAATCAAATATTTCAAATTATTTAAGAAACTAAAAGCGATATTTGAAAATTTATTAAATAAGGGTTGTAGGAAACAATATTACGTCCATTAAATTTTATATGTTCATAGCCAGGGCCGCCCTTAGATATGGGTGGGCTGTGCCTGTACACAGGGCCCCGCGATCACTGGGGCCCCGCGGTCCGCGCCTCGCACAAAATTTTATTCAATATTACCAATATTTTTTAATTCATATTTAATTATTAATTGAATGGCATAAAAAATTTAATGAGAAATTATTAATCGTATTAAAAGCAGCAAATATTTTTCGGTACTGTTAGATTGCACTTCCGATATAAGTCACAAGGAGCAGTTAATATTAATCATTCGTATTGTAGAAGTGTCACAAATGTCCAAAGCAACAATAAATAAATTTTAGGCAAAATTTGTATAGTTCTACCAAAAGTAAGAAATATTAAAAGTAAAATTACACCAAGAAATAAATTAATTAATGTGTCCCAGAGCATTTGTTAATAACAATAATTACGGTATAAATATCTATGTTTCAATACCTTGCAGTTTTGTTATTAAAAAATTTTCAAATTAAGCTATATTACAATTAGTAATTTGGCATACATACGACTAAATATAAGCGTTTATCATAGAAAAATTACTTCCGGGTTAATATTTGAAATGTTTTTGTTTTAGGTTGTAATAAATATGTTCTAGTTATAATTAATTGTGTAACATTAATTCCTTCATTGTTACAAGTAAAATAAAAATTTTCTTCATGGGGAATCCAAATACGCCATCTGTTAATTGTTTTCGGAATTGACGTGATGTCGGAATTATGACCCACTTGTGATTTTCATATTATATGACAGAATTATTAATGTTTTGGTTTTATTTTGTAATAAATATGTTCTAGTGGATTGTATAACATCAATTTCTTGTCTCTTATAAGTAAAATAAAAATTTTCGTCTTGTGGAATTCAAAAGGCGCCATCTGTTAATCATTTTCCCAATTGACGTGATGTCGGAATTATGACCCACTTGTGATTTTCATATTATATGACAGAATTATTAATGTTTTGGCTTTATTTTGTAGTAAACATGAATCAGTTTGCTTTCACACCCTTTACTAAACATACATTTAAAAAAAAAAACATATTTATATAGAAACAGTGCATGGTTATGTATGTACTGGATAGCCCATCATTGGATGTATTGTCAAATACGATTTGTTAACACATTTTATAAGAAAACTATGTTAATTATCCCAAAGTAATGCACATCAGTATTTAGCTAAAAGTTATATGTATCGGCATTAATAATTACAAAGGCGATATTTGTACATTATACAAAAGTTATATGATTATAAACAACCAATAGTTCACTTATGCATATTTTTACTAATTAATTATGCACATATAATGGGAAAGTTTGTATTTTATATTGAAATGAAAATATCAAATTTTTCAGGAAAAAGTAGTTTTTCATGTCATTTAAAATGACAACTCTTAATCTACCACCCTTTTAAAAGTAAAATGTACTATTTTGCGCAAATAAATATATTCTACTTCACCCTTGTCTTCTGTTGTCAACATATGTATCCCTCGCCATCTACATACAATTTACTGTTCGCAAGAAACCCTACCACAGTTTCCCTATAATTTGTTTAAAATCACCTGAATATTCTATAGTATAACAATTGAATAAATAGAATATGTTATGTTTGTCAATATATAATTAATATACAGGTATTACGATAAACATACATGTACGTATGGAATAAAAACTCCAACCATCTGTATATTTATCCAATTCTAAATGATACGTTGACTGAATATTGTAACTGCAAAAAACCTGGTCGGCTGAATAATCTGATGCATTAAATAACTATATTATTGCTAGATTTCCATTGAACATTCACAATTCTTGATCAAAACTGAGTCTTGCTGCATATGGATGTGAGATACGTCTTGAATTTCAATTGAAAGAACATAAATGTTTATAACTTTTATTTAAAAATAGATATAAACATGCGATCTTTATGTAAGGTGTAATATGGTGAAAATATTGTACTAATAAAATAATATTATAAGGGCATAATTCTAATTAATTAGTAAAAATATGCATAAGTGAACCATTGGTTGTTTATAATCATATAACTTTTGTATATGTACAAATATCGCCTTTGTAATTATTAATCTCGATACATATAACTTTTAGCTAAATACTGATGTGCATCACTTTGGGATAATTTACATAGTTTTCTTATAAAATGTGTTAACAAATCGTATTTGACAATACATCCAATGATGGGCTATCCAGTACATACATAACCATGCACTGTTTCTATATAAATATGTTTTTTTTTTTTTTTAATGTATGTTTAGTAAAGGGTGTGAAAGCAAACTGATTAATGTTTACTACAAAATAAAGCCAAAACATTAATAATTCTGTCATATAATATGAAAATCACAAGTGGGTCATAATTCCGACATCACGTCAATTGGGAAAATGATTAACAGATGGCGCATTTTGAATTCCTCATGACGAAAATTTTTATTTTACTTGTAAGAGACAAGAAATTAATGTTATACAATCCACTACAACATATTTATTACAAAATAAAGCCAAAACATTGATAATTCTGTCATATAATATGAAAATCACAAGTGGGTCATAATTCCGACATCACGTCAATTGACGAAATATTATATACAGTGTCTACAAGTGGCGTATTTTGAATTTATTTTTATTACTATCGTATAATGATTGTAAAAAGTAATGTTAATATTGAAATGTTCACTGAATCACATTGATTAGAAATAGAATGAAAAACATTGACAAATATTATATACATTGCTAGTTACATAAACGGATAATTATTTAATCATTCCGATAGCTGCCAACGGGCAATAAGTTCGTGATGTGTAATGTTTTACAATATAATCAAATTAATGCGATGAATAGTTATAATCACATTTATGTATATTGCCTTTCCAGTCTTTATTGTTATCATAGTAATTCGCAAGAAAATAATATTGATATATTGCTATAACAAAAGATTCTTATATAAATTAATAGAACAATAACACAATTCTTAACATATTTTACATGAAACCTTAGCATGAAATTTTTCTTTCCATATAGAAACATATACCCGTGGCCAACTCTCATGCAATTTCTTTTTGAACCTATATATTTATTAACATTTTCGCCATTTCTTCTTGGTTTGCACCTTCCACTGTAGTTCCCTTTCAGTGTTCTATAGCACTTCGAATCTACGTAGTTGTACCTCCTTTCTTTCTGGTCGTGAACAGACCGCCACAATATGTTCTACCGTCTCCTCCTCAGTTTCACATCATATTCTGCATCTCCGTTCTTCTGTATATTGCCAGAATTTGTTCGCTCTTTCCTTGTTTCCACATCTGAAACGGGCTATTGCATTAATAGGTTCCTGTTCTTATTCTATAGGTATCCTGGAATGTATAAAGTTCTTATTATTTCATACTTATTGTAACTTGAATTGTGTATTCTCTTGGGATTGTATTTCTGCTTCTTTTCTTTTCTGCACCGGGATATGCATATTTCTATACTCTTCATAGATTAATAATCCAATCCTTAACATATTTTATATGAAATCTTCATGATATTAGTATTTTCTGATAGAAACATTTAGTAAGAATTATAAAATGCATAACAGAACAAATAGGTTAACTTAAATGACAGCTTGCACAAACGTCTTCATTTGAGAATGTCATAATTTCACCTAAAGAATAAAGTGCTATTAAAAATTAAAATTAATTTCATACAACCTAATAAGGTCTACGTATATCACTGCAGATCTTAGAATCTTATTTTAACTACACATGTCATGAAACAAAAATTAAAATCTTCAACTATTTTCCTTCGCTGGTGTGACTGAGGTTTTTGACGTATTAGTGACGTATAATGACGTCAATTCGGGGCGGAGTTATGCGATGTCGGAATCACGACCTTCTCGATTGAGTGACAGTTGTGTACACTCTACGGCCTGTAAATACGACGAAAGAACAATAGATTTTTTGTGATGACAGCTGCGGCGGATCGCAAAGTTATGGCGCTGAGAGTTGTACATCATGTACCGCACGTTGATTGGTTAATCTAAAAGCGTATGCTCTGATCTGATTCTCAAAAATGACAGAGAAAATTAAGAAATGTTTTTGTATGAAAAATTTATTTATTACGACTGTAAAACTAAATATTACTGTACATAATTATATTAATAACGTGATAAAGAAGTGTCAAACTTAAATTTGCGAAAAAACCATTTATCTGAAATGATCAGTTCTATGGTTTGACAGATTTGAGTGCTTATTACAAGACACGAAAGGCGTAAATTAAAAAGAAAAATTAACATTATTCGGAAGCGTAAGAGAACTAATAAATAAATTTCATTATTGTATTTTTTTTATTATTACAATATTGATGCAAATATTCGTTATATTTTGCATAGCACAAAAACGGCTGAGTATTTTGTTAAAAAAAAAACCAATGAATTTGTTACTGTTGGTGAGTTAATAATATCTTTGACAAATGTTAAATATTTAAGCCATTTATGTTACATATTAATATTGGACGGGAATTCGTGGAGTGAGTATTTTCCTCGTTGATTACAAAACGGTACACAGCACTTTCTATACATGACGATAACACACTGCACTATTATACCACAAAAACCTACACTTTGAAATTAAAACACGGAATAATTAGTATAAGAGTGTCAAATTAATAATACTAATAACAAAAACTAATAGCACAAACTTAATTAAGGCCAAATAACACAAAAACCACAATTTATGCATTACTTATACGCAAAATATCTCTATATTCGTTATTAGAATGAATATTGTTCGTTGATTGACAACCGTCAAAATCGTATTTTGTTCAATTGTTTCGTGCAACTGGCAGCGACAGCGGCGTCACGCTGAAACTGGGCCTATTTACTGGCCGTAGTATAATCGAGAAGGTCGTGGTCGGAATTATGAGCCTCACCCGTGGCGGGCCTGTTCATAGCATAAATTCAAAATATATATTCTATGAAAACAAAATATTAACAGAAATACGCATTTTAAATGTCAAGTATGTGTCAATTTAAATTGAGTTTAGATATATGTGTAGGTGTATAAGAAAGTCGTGTGGTGACCACACCAAATTTTTGTATTACATTTATTACATGTTATTGCCTTTTTGATCAATACAAACTTAACAAAATTGTATTTGGTATCAGTACATTTCCAGAATCACGCAGGGGGTAGTACGGTTGATTGCGTTTCCCCTAGGTTAGAGAGTCGGAGTTCCCCAAAATGTACGCCGAAGCGAACATTCCAGGCCTATGTAACACTGTTATTGTACAACTATACTACACAATAATAATTAACAAAAAAAAAACTAAACTACTAAATCCGGCTTTACACGAAGATTCGTAGTGGTGGTTGTGTGATAGCTGTTCGGCACTGAGGGCATCTACTGGACGGATCATTATCGAAATTTTCAGCTGACACCCGGAATTGTGTAAACACTCATCACAAATGCAAAGATGGCGGCAATCCAAAAATACATTTGTCCTTTGATTGGTCAAACATGCAACACACAGTTGTTCACGGGGCAGAGCAATATCTACAATGGAGAATATATGTTTAGTATATTTATAATTATGTATGTTTGAATGTTAATTATACCCATATTCACATCGACTGGTACATTGACTACTGCTGCTGGTTCTTGCACTTCATCATCCTCATCAGCTACAAAAAATAGTTTAAAAAACTTGTTTTACTCTGGATATAAACATATACCTTGCCCTCTTGCTAGTATATTATGAATTCGTTCCACGGAGTGACTCATATAAGCTAAACATCTTCGCACATCGCTTGTGTTTGTTAACATTTCTTGTGCACGCTGGATTCTTTGCTCCAAGATTAAATATCTCAGGCGACGGCGTCTTGGTAGCATGTAGCCTTCGACCAATCGCTGGAGGTGAATAGCTTTACCGTGCTCCATTTGTTGTAGCTTTTCAATGAGCACCCATATATTGGGAAGAGGACGAGATACTAGCCTAAAATATATCAATTCTTATTGAACAAAAATAAGCAATAGTTTTTTTATTTTAATTCAAACCTATAAGGATCCCTGTGTAAAGATTCTACTTGGTTGTTTATCCTATGAGACTGTCAATGGACGCCGATGTTCAGTGGTAACCACTGACGCCTTACATAAATTAAAAACCGCAATAACTGATTATTTCTAACGGACAATCTTTGTAATATTTCCATTCCCGTTTGTATTTGTTCTTCCGGGAGCAGGGGAAGAGCCATTGCCATTTTCACTACTATTTTTGATTCTTGGTTATTTTGCAAACCAAGTGGGCGAGATTTTTTGTAGAGGGTTTTAGTATAATGAAACCAGCATCCACGAAATCTGGTTCCTGGCAATATGGTTACAATAGAAATCCTTAATGCTGTTTCATAATCAGCCATTACACTTTCTACACGTATTCCTGGTATTAATATGTTCTTCAAATAAGTTAGTATACTTTCATATAACTGCTTGGTTTTCCTCGTCATGAGGACATAAATAATAGGAAAAGTCTACAATATAGCAAAAATATATCAGTGTCTATTGAAAATCATGAAAACAATAAAAAATCATTTACCATGTTCATGTACAAGTTATCGATTGTAAACAGCTGATAAATGGTCGCTGTTCGTGGAACGACTTTGAATGTTGCATCCATGTGCGCTATCATAATTCCTTGTTCTCGTACATGGCGCAAGCAGGTCTCTGAACCGAAAATAACTGCTTCAGATCCATCTTCGCATTGCAAGTATGTGCAATAGAACCGATTCGTTGCCGGACTTAAGTCGCAACGATAGCGAACATTCCACCTGAAATAAAGAGTTAAAATAATAAATAAACAATTAAACGAATAATATCCAAAACTATTGAATATGTAGCACCTACAAACGTAAATTTTACTCTTCATTATTATATTTACAATCAAATATTTGTCGTTAACGAAATATTAAAATTTAGTTTTCTTAATAAATATGCAATGAATAACAAATATACTGCGATGCGAAGGTCATAAGAGATATTGAGATTATCCTATACCAACACTGTGATCTCCGCTAGCCATGAATTTACAATTAATAAACATGTCGCAATATATAAATATAGTTGAACAAAGACAAAAAGATTTTATTTTATTTTATTTATTAAATAAATAACATGCCTATGGTCCAATATGAATTGCTGGAATTCCTGGAGTGTTGCTGGGCGTGGTAGTGTCCCGGAACGTCTACTGGCCATCGATGATTTCCCGTTTAGGAACCCGCCAATGCTTCTTGCTGCATTCGGAAAACGTCGCTCTTCATTCCGGAAAATATCATTTAATGTTGTATTTTCCTGCGAGGCTCAGCGGCGCAAATTTGTCATGAACCTTGTTGTTTCGACTGTCAAATCATCCGCCTCATGATTGTGCTGCGTGGTATGGATGATTCTACCATTATCAAGAATCCGACACCTCGCCATGCATGTATTTTGGAGCCGACACACCAAATACAAATTATTATTATGAACTTTATTCTTCGTATATAAATAATTTTGCTCGTCCACTTATAAAATTGAGTTTGACCGATATCCATCCAAACGCTCCATTGTTTGCTGAATTTTGTAGTTACTTAAATTCTCAGTGTTCGTAAAGAGCGTGCACTTGTTAAATTGCTTATGGTATGATAAATACGAAATAAGTTGTATACATTTTTAATGCAAATTTATAAATATCGCCGCCAGATGCGCTACACTATAGATGCCCATATAGTGACTTTGTGTGATTAACAATGTGTGGTGCACGTGACAGAGCATCTGGCACCACATTCACACACAAAAGTCAAATTGTTGCAGTTTAACTGCCCCTCGAGCGAGTTTACCGTTTGAGTCTTTCATGCGCATTAACCAAAGTAACGAATAGTGGTCATTAATCACTGAAAAATGGGTTCCTTCTACGTGTGACTGAGTAGTTTCTTTCAGCTTTATTAAGCGTGCGGCTTACATACGCAATGGCATGTTCATCCTTGCCTTCCCCCTGTGTAAGTACAGCGCCAATTCCGCAATTAGAAGCGTCCGTCTATATTACAAAAGGAAGAAAAGAATCTGGACTAGCCAGAATTGGAGCGAAAGACGACGCGTTTTTAAGCGCAAGAAACGATTTCTCGGCCTCGATAGTCCAATGAATCGGAGAGCGCTTTCTCTTACCTTTTAACAAGTCGTTAATCGGTGAAGCTAAAGAAGGAAAGTTAAGGACGAAGCGTCTGTACCACGAGGCGGTACCCATAAATCGTTTTACCTCCGTAGCGGTGGTAGGACGAGGATATTTTACAATCGCATCACCTTTACTGGGATCTGTCCGCAGCCCATGTTGGTCCACAATAAAACCAAGAAACTTAAGGGAAGAACTTCACACTTTTTTGCGTTGACAGTTAAACCGGCTGAATCTAAGCGGGAGAGTACTTCAGGTAAGGTTTTGGGGTCATCTTCAAACGTCGTAGTTACGATAACAATATCGTCTAAGTAAACAAACACTTTAGATTCTAATCCGGGGCCTAAAACACGATCCATTAACCGCTGAAGAGTACTGGGAACATTAGCTATTCCAAAGGGTAAACGAGTGAACTCATAAACCGTAAAGGCGGTTTTCGTGCAAGAGGATTCTTCCAGTGGATCTTGCCAAAACGCACTCTTCAGGTCTACAGATGACAAAAACTTCGCGTCGTGCAATCAATCCAAAACATGAGAAATATATGGCAAAGGGTAAGTGTCTTTTTTGTTACTGGATTAAGCTTTCTCCCATCAAAACATAAACGATATTTGCCGCATGATTTTGGCACGAGTCATATGGGTGAAGACCACGGACTGTTTGATTCCCGGATGACGCCAAGTGCGATCTTATCCAGCTCTTTGTCCATATGGGAGAAACGGTAGTACCGTTGTTTTATGGGTAATGCATCCCCAGTATCAATGATATATGTTACCAAATTGGTACGTCCTAAATCACGGGACCCGAGGGATTCATAAGCTTTAACGATTGGCTTTAACAAAGTATCTTGCGAGGGAGGGTTACTGCTCCAGTGATCAGTGGGAAAATCAATATGAATGCCAAAAAGGCGGCAAAAATCAACACCGAGCACGAGAGGATGTCTCATAGACGGCACAACAAGGAAAGACAGCTCTTTATGGATACCGTTCAGCCAATTGTCAAAATGACGGAACCCAGCATGGATTGCGAAGCACCATCCGCGGTATAAACAGCGCAGTTCACATCTCGCATCAGCAGAGAAGCGGAAGTCCCCGCTTGCCAATAACAGACACGGTTGCCCCAGTATCTAACAAAGCCACGAGCTTGGTTTGCCCCACATTCACACTGAGCAGTGGTCACGGATCCATCCCCTTAGAAAAGAGAACTGGGGAAATTTCGGCTTGTGAGAAAATTTAGCGATAGTGTCCATCCACGCCGCTAATTCGCGATGATCAACCTTTAATGGAGCTAAGGCGGTACGTCGGTTGACTTTTCGACCGCTGTTTGCCCGTTTTTTGTCATGTTCTTACATTTGTGGCACGTAGGCCGGATAACTCCGGGTTTTCCGCATAAAAAACAATATTTTCCCTTTGGTTTTGGGCAAGAAATAGACCGGTGATTAGGAGACTGACAGTTCCAACATACGGATCTCGGATTTGTTGAAGTTTCTGCTTGATGAACAGTGTTACGTGGACGACGGTACGCCAATTCGGGTTCCAACAGCGAATTCGTTCGAGCGGTAGGGGGGGGGGATGCCACCCGATGTGCAGCATCCTTTATACTCTTACAAGTAGCTACTAACTGCGAGAGGGTGGTACTTTGCCGGACAAAAATTTACGATTGAAATTTAGGCTGTAAATTTCGTAAGATGATTTGTAATTTTGCCATTTCAGAAACCGGTTGAGCAAACCTATTCATTAAATCTCTCTCGTCTTAATTATTATTTAGTAATTAATTTAAATAAAATGAATTAGTACAAAATAGAATAGAAAACTATTTCATACTTAAATAATTTATGTTTGCTGATCTTCATCTCTGGTTAATATTATTTCATCCTGCCACTTAACAGATCCTAGTCCTGAAAAATATTTCGCAAATTTTTCATGTACTAATCTTGCTTCCCTTCTAGATTGATTTAAGCCCCTTCCTGCAAATTGTGGTAAATCAATTTAGTTTTTAAATGCCCCAATATTTACTATTTCAAATTCTTCATGTGCCTTTTCTTCAAGTTTAATAAACGCAAGCAGATTTAATTAAATTATATACTTATGATTATGGTTTATGAATTCGTACATGGTTTCCATCAACTGCGCCTAAACAATTTGGAAAATGTTTATTGTTCATAAATTCTGATGAGATTATTACAAATCTTTCTTTATCTGGGAACTTCAAATAATCTGTAGCCAATGCGGAATATATCGTAGGTAACATTTGAAATATATTTATACCTATCTAAATCTAAATGACGCCTGATGTAAGATATCTACAACAATAAAATATTTGTATATTTCACGAAATACATTAACGAAGTTATTTACCTGATAGTAACTGCTAGCTTTTCTTTAAACGAAATACTTTTTCGACAGTGTGTATGTTTGATTTTACACACAGGTTGAAGCTTGAATACCAACAAATTGTATGATGCTTTATTCATTCTATAGTAACTATAAAACATTAAATCATCATCATCGAGTTGAGGTTTAAGATGATGAAATTCTCCCAGAGTTTCCCTGGAGCGCTATTCTCGAGCTTACTCGGATACGTTCTTACACGGAATTTGACTTTTTCCGATTAAGAATATTTGGCTGCTATTCTCGAATGGTCTTGAACGGAACATTCCGAGTACGTTTCACTCGAATCAACTCGAGTGGTCTACCGCTAGTGAATATGAGTTCCGTGTGATTTGCGTCGTTGCATGGTGTGAATGTTTTAACCAATGTGAAGACTGTAAGGTTAGTTTTAATTTATATAATTATATAAATCATTATAATAAGTCTATATATTATATTAGAGATGGCAAATTTTGATGAAATAGTACATTTGGGTGCTGCAGCTGCAGTAGAAGAAGCCGAAATTATGGCACAAAATGAAAGAACATTTCATGTACGAGATGATGCCTTTTCTCTTTCTGACAAACAATTTGTCAGAATATTTAGAATAAATGTAAATATGGCAAACGCATTAATAGATAGACTGGATGAATTTATGCCACCTCAATCCAGGCTATCGGCATTAGATACTTAGTACTTTTAGTATAAAGTAATATATACAAAATTACGTATTTTAGGTGCTGACTGCGCTGAAATTTTTTGCATGTGGTAGCTACCAGATGGATGTTGGGCAAAATATTCACTTTGCATTAAGCCAATCCTCCGTTAGTAGGTGCATTAGGGATGTCACAAATGCAATGACTCGTAATGAGATAATGAATGAATTAATGACCTACTTTATCCGGAACACATATATGTAAACAGAAAGGGGTATCATTCTTTAAATGTTCAATTGGTGAGTAGAGTACAAAAATATACATGTGAATATTATACATGTAACTATAAGTTTAGTATTCTTATCAGCAATATGAACAAATTATAAACTTATTTCAGATTTGTGATTCACAGCAGAAAATATTAAATGTCAATTCGAGATATCCCGGCAGTACAAATGACTGCTAGGTAAAAAATGTATATATATATATATATATATATATATATATATATATATACATGTATATATATATATATATATATATATATATATATATATATATATATATATATATTGTGACGATACCGCCAAGAACGGCTGTGCGTAAGGTCAACGTACGCTAACGCGCCGCGTTCAGCGGTCCGAACTCGCACACCGCCCGGACGGGAACGCTGCACCGGTCCGTTTAATTAAGTAAATTTGCTAAAGACAGTCCGGACTCGTCGCTAACGAGTGAGTATAAATAGGCCGGATCTGATCGAAAGAGGAGAGCAGTGTTTCGACTCCGAGCCGTCCGCCGATATCTACTAAACCACTGGGTGAGTGTCAACTTCAATTTACGTTTTTATTCGCACTGCGTACGACCTGTTGCGACATTTTCTTATTGTTTCGATATATTGTTGTGTACCCCACTCTCAATATCCGTTCTCCACCGCACTGCGAACGTCCTGGGCGGTTCCCTTTCTGTGCTGCGTATGTCCTGTCACAGAGTGCACCGTATCTAGTCTCCACCGCACTGCGAACGTCCTGGGCGGTTCCCTTTCTGTGCTGCGTATGTCCTGTCACAGAGTGCTCCGTATCTAGTCTCCACCGCACTGCGAACGTCCTGGGCGGTTCCCTTTCTGTGCTGCGTATGTCCTGTCACAGAGTGCTCCGTATCTAGTCCCCACCGCACTGCGAACGGCCTGGGCGGTTCCCTTTCCACTGCTGTACTGTGCTGCGTACGTCCTGCCACAGAACGTTCCGTACCCGTTCCCCCACCACGCTGCCTTGCCTTAGCAGCCGATTGTTACATTAAGTTAGTATTATTGTTGTTACTTGCACTACCGTTCTTGTATTATTATGATTATCCGTTTGGCCTAAGTTTAGTACTGTTTATTTTTAACTTTGTCATTTTTCTTTTTTCTTATAGTCAATTATAATATATCTTTCGTTATTTGCTTATATTATTAGTATTTGATTAACTATGATTGTGTTGTTATAATCTACCACTTTCTCTTGTTATTAACTATAGTATCGTGTATTATTAATTGTTATAAATTGATTGGCTATGACTGTTATGTTATATTCCCTCGCTGTTGAATATAATATTGTTTGTTATCATCACTTGGCTGGATACTAAACCATTCCTTGCAAATAAAGCAACTACGAGTATTATTGTAAGACACTGTGGACTATCTTCATTTAACCCTACTCCACTGACTACATCCGGGAATAAAAATCCGATTGGCGCCCGAGCAAACCCGACACCCGTGAAAGGAGCGTCACAAATTGGCGCTCGAGCAGGGACCTGAAGATATCAAGCATGGCAACTGCCGAAGAACCAAAGACCAAGACCAGCTGGATATACAACCTCCGGAAAGATGAACTACAAACAGAACTCCAGAAATTTGAACTGCCAACTGATGGAACAGTGGAGGAACTACGACACCGACTCAGTCAATTTATTCGACAGGCAACCAAACCAGCCGAAAGCAACCCGGATAAGACCCCACCGACGGCCGAGGGGAATACCGAGGGGTTCTGGTACCCAGTGGCAGCACTCCGGACCCCGACCCACATATGCGAGACTGTCCGGAAATGGAATCTCTCATTTGATGGGAAAACCGACCCAGTCGCCTTCCTAGAACGATTGGAGGAACTACGCGCTAGTTACAAAATCACCAATGAACAGATGCTAATAGCTATACCCGAGTTATTAAAATCCACAGCGCTTTTATGGTGTAGGAACTCGCGCAGCACCTGGACGACCTGGGATACGTTCTTGGAAGATTTTCGCGCTTTCTATCTACCCGCCGACTTCCACCTGGCACTTGAAGAACAAATAAGTCGCCGCACCCAGCGCACCGGAGAAACAGGACGAGAGTACGTTATCGATCTACAAACCCTCATCCGACGACATGGCAGCATGTCATCTGCCCAGGAGTTGTATCGAGTCTACAATAACCTACTTCCAGAGTACCGTCAGTACATCCGCCGTCGCGATTGCTCCGACATAAAAGACCTGGTGCGTGAGATCGAAGAATATGAAAGGCTACAGAAGGAAATCAAACCACGAACGGCAAACGTGTCGACCATAAAAACCCCCGGTGCAACCCCTCAACCATCAAGCACGAGCTACGAACGCACTGGGACCTGTTGGCGATGCGGTGGTAAAGGACATTTCCGCCAGCAGTGTAAATTACCAGCCAAACTGTTCTGTTCTTACTGCGGAACCCAGGGCATTCTGACCCGAGACTGCAGATGCCAGAGGCCGGCGGGAAACGCAAGCCGGACCGTAGAGTAACGGAGTACCTGCCGTCCACATACCCCCGACTCCGGACCCCGAAACACAACCACGAACTATTATTCACCACCGACCAAAACACTGATGACAGGATATTAATACCGAGCAGGGTGGCCGGCCTCTCTACAACCGCATTACTCGATACCGGATCCATGCGATCGTATATTAACCAGGAAATGATGGACCAATGCCGAACACAAGGTCTTCCATTTCAGCCCACCACCATCACCCAAGCTGTACTGGCGAACGGACAACAAACTCCGATCACCGAGGAATGCCACATCGGGTGTATTATTGATGGGATATTCAAACACGTCACTTTCCTGTGTCTACCTACCCTGTCCACCCGTGTACTGCTGGGTATAGACGCGATCCGCGCCTGGAGAATGGTTATCGACTATTCCACTAACCAACCTCAAATATCCGTGAAACCGCCGGACCCGCCATTATACAGGATCACCGCAACCCCCGAGCATACACCCAGTGACAGCGAGCAACTAGAAACCTTCCTCAATGAAGAACTACCATTGTTCCGCACCATAAAAGGCGTAACCCCTCTAGCAACGCATCACATTCGCCTGAACGACCCTACGCCAATCAAACAAAGGTACCAACCTCGGAATCCCAAAATGCTGGCCATCATTAACGAGGAGGTCGATCAAATGCTAAAAGACGGGGTCGTAATCGTTCGGAAAAAGGACGGGAAACCGCGATTCTGCATCGATTTTCGGCGGCTAAACGAAGTCACGGACAAAGACGCGTACCCGCTCCCGTACATCAGCACAATACTCGACCGTCTACGACAGGCCCGTTATTTCTCTACTATAGATCTAAAGAACGGATACTGGCAAGTTCCTCTGTCTACCGACAGTAAACCCCTCACCGCTTTCACGGTGCCTGGACGTGGGCTGTACCAGTTCCGAGTATTACCATTCGGCCTCCACTCCGCCCCCGCAACCTTCCAGAAATTACTGGACCACATAATCGGCCCAGACATGGAACCTCACGCATTCGCATACTTAGACGACATCATCGTCCTAAGCGCTACACTGGAAGACCATCTACGCCATCTCCGTGAAGTATTTCGCCGATTACGAAACGCGAACCTGCAGCTGAATCAAGGGAAGTGTCACTTCGGACAACGGGCCATCCGATACCTCGGCCATGTTGTCTCCAGCAAGGGGATCCAAACCGACCCAGAAAAGGTAGCAGCGATAATAAATATTCCGCCCCCTACCAATCTTCGTGAAGTACGACAGTTCCTCGGGGCAGCCTCATGGTACCGAAGGTTTATAAAAGGATTTTCCAAGATGGTCTCCCCAATAACAAACCTGCTCCGAAAATCACAGAAATGGCAATGGACCGAAGCGGCTCAATCGGCTTTCGAGGCTCTAAAGACGGCTCTGACCACTGCCCCTGTGCTCACCTGCCCCGATTTTGATAAACCGTTCATCCTTCAGACCGACGCATCCGAGCGAGGCCTTGGAGTAGCACTCCTCCAGCGCAAGGGAGACCAGGAACAGATCATCGCATACGGAAGCCGAACCCTCACCCAGCCAGAACAAAACTACTCAACCACCGAGAAAGAATGTCTAGCCATCGTCTGGGGGATCGAAAAAATGAGACCATACTTGGAAGGGTACAAATTCACCGTAATAACAGACCACCAGGCACTACGTTGGCTACACAAAATAAAAAGCCCCACTGGACGACTGGCGCGATGGTCCGTATCACTGCAACAATACGAGTTTGACATCCAGTACCGGAAGGGTTCCCTCAACCAGCTAGCCGATGCCCTGTCCCGGCAACCTCTACCGTGCAAGGAAACCGAGACCGAGCTATGCGCCGTACGAGCTAACTGTCGCTGGTATGATAGAAAATTAACCGAAGTTCAGCACCATCCCCAGGACCATACGGAGTTCCAAATACGCAACGGCCTCCTGTACCGACGATTCTGGGACCCATCCGATATAACGGAATTAGGCGACAACAGTGAATGGAAGAGGTGCGTTGCTACACCTGAACGAATCCAGGTCCTACGCGAAAACCATGACCTGCCACACGCAGGACACATGGGTATCGCCAAGACCATCACCCGTGTTGCTCTCCATTACTACTGGCCCGGAATGTACAGGGATATTACCAAATACGTCCGGGAATGCAAGGCCTGTCAACGATACAAGCCGTCTCAAGCTGCGGCACCAGGCAAGATGCATGCCCCCAAAAACAGCGGACCTTGGGAAGTGGTAGCCACCGACATCATGGGCCCCCTACCACGATCCAACAGTGGTAACATGTACCTGATCGCATTTCAGGACAGGTTAACCAAGTGGGTCGAGTGTCGAGCTCTCCGTAAAGCCACCGCCGCGACCATCACCAAAGCACTTCGGGAGCTCGTCATCACTCGACACGGCAGCCCCCGTACCCTCATCACGGACAACGGCACCGAATTTAATAACCGCCTGTTCAAGGAAACTCTGACATCCTGGTCCATTCGACATCAGTTAACACCCATCTACACCCCGCAGGCAAACCCCGTCGAACGAGTTAACCGAGTTCTGAAACCCATGATTGCCATCTATTGTGAGCGGAACCAACGTGAGTGGGACCAATACCTGCCCGAACTTACCTTGGCCATTAATAGCTGCCGTCACGATTCCACGGGCTACTCACCAGCATATCTGAATTACGGCCGCGAACTGACAATTCCAGGTAAGCTAACCCCCACGGCCGAGGAAGACTCCAGCACCACGGACTTCCAAATCACCACGGACTACCTAGAGCAAGGAAAGAAGTTGCACGACATTATCCGGCTAGCCCAAGTAAACCTGGCCCGTGCAGCCACTCGAGAAGGACATTATTACAACTTACGACGCCGAAACTGGCAGTGCCACGTAGGCGACCAAGTGATGCGGAAGGAGCATCCCCTGTCCAACGCAGCCAAAGGTTTTGCTGCAAAACTAGCTCCGAAGTATTCTGGCCCATGGACTGTAACAGAACGGGTCTCCCCCGTAGTATACCACCTTCGAAACCACCATGGTCGACAACTTCACAACGTTCACATCAAGGACCTCAAACCGGCCCACTAACCTAACATGCTTCTTTCAGAATCATGGGTCCCGCTCATCGTCAGCACCAAACCAAGACTCACCGCCGCCATCGCTTGCGGCCCGTCTCACCCTGTCTACTAATGACACTCCCCGGCAGGAGTAACACCACCGGGATGCCTGACCCGCCGCCTGTCACCGAGACCTTGCCGGCAGCCCAGCCCCCACTACCGGACACCGAATTCAGGATACCCACAACACCACCCCGCAGACTGGACGCAGCCCAAATAGCGCACGAAATGAGCGCCATACCTACTCTGCTGTCACCACTGCCAGTCACCCCCGACAAAACGGTAAAGCCACCTCCGTTCAGTCCATCGGATTGGCTGGACTTAGAGACGTCCCCCTTGCCCATCACGCCAGAGCAGGCCAACACCCCATCTCCACGCCGTGCACCACCGGCCACGCCATTACGAGAGCTGGCGCCAGCTCCAATACTAGTCAGTACCAAACCAGCACAGTACAACCGTCTGTACCAGCTGTTCGGCTCCGACTCACCCCCCACCCCCATAACGCAGGGTCCTCCAGCACCATCGTCCCCACCCGAGCCAGTGCTCGTGAGGATACCCCTGGAAGCCCTGCGCCCCCCAACCTGCCCCCCCAACAAGAGATACAGACTCTCCATCCCCGGTAGGGCAGGAGAACGCCCACGATGGATCACCATTCCCCCGAGAAACGCTAATAGCGCCACGAACCTAGTGACTGTGCCGGCCGTTTTTGCCAAAGCAACTAACATTAAAGTAGTGTAAGTAAGTTAAGTTGGGATAAATAGATTAAGCAGGATAAACTAGCATAAGTAGGCACAAACCTTTTTCCTCCGTTTTTTTTTACCATCCGAAAGTAAGGAAGGGATGTGACGATACCGCCAAGAACGGCTGTGCGTAAGGTCAACGTACGCTAACGCGCCGCGTTCAGCGGTCCGAACTCGCACACCGCCCGGACGGGAACGCTGCACCGGTCCGTTTAATTAAGTAAATTTGCTAAAGACAGTCCGGACTCGTCGCTAACGAGTGAGTATAAATAGGCCGGATCTGATCGAAAGAGGAGAGCAGTGTTTCGACTCCGAGCCGTCCGCCGATATCTACTAAACCACTGGGTGAGTGTCAACTTCAATTTACGTTTTTATTCGCACTGCGTACGACCTGTTGCGACATTTTCTTATTGTTTCGATATATTGTTGTGTACCCCACTCTCAATATCCGTTCTCCACCGCACTGCGAACGTCCTGGGCGGTTCCCTTTCTGTGCTGCGTATGTCCTGTCACAGAGTGCACCGTATCTAGTCTCCACCGCACTGCGAACGTCCTGGGCGGTTCCCTTTCTGTGCTGCGTATGTCCTGTCACAGAGTGCTCCGTATCTAGTCTCCACCGCACTGCGAACGTCCTGGGCGGTTCCCTTTCTGTGCTGCGTATGTCCTGTCACAGAGTGCTCCGTATCTAGTCCCCACCGCACTGCGAACGGCCTGGGCGGTTCCCTTTCCACTGCTGTACTGTGCTGCGTACGTCCTGCCACAGAACGTTCCGTACCCGTTCCCCCACCACGCTGCCTTGCCTTAGCAGCCGATTGTTACATTAAGTTAGTATTATTGTTGTTACTTGCACTACCGTTCTTGTATTATTATGATTATCCGTTTGGCCTAAGTTTAGTACTGTTTATTTTTAACTTTGTCATTTTTCTTTTTTCTTATAGTCAATTATAATATATCTTTCGTTATTTGCTTATATTATTAGTATTTGATTAACTATGATTGTGTTGTTATAATCTACCACTTTCTCTTGTTATTAACTATAGTATCGTGTATTATTAATTGTTATAAATTGATTGGCTATGACTGTTATGTTATATTCCCTCGCTGTTGAATATAATATTGTTTGTTATCATCACTTGGCTGGATACTAAACCATTCCTTGCAAATAAAGCAACTACGAGTATTATTGTAAGACACTGTGGACTATCTTCATTTAACCCTACTCCACTGACTACATCCGGGAATAAAAATCCGATTGGCGCCCGAGCAAACCCGACACCCGTGAAAGGAGCGTCACAATATATATATATATATATATATATATATATATATATATATATATATATATATATATATATATGTGTGTGTGTGTGTGTGTGTGTGTGTGTGTGTGTGTGTGTCATTTTTAAGGTGATTCCGGGTATGCTTTAAAAACTTGGTTACTTACGCCAATACTGAATGCTGTCCAAGAAACTCCTGAAGCAAAATATAACACATGTCAAATGTCAACAAGAAGCGTTATTGAAAGGTGTAATGGAGTGCTCAAAATGAGATTCAGATGCTTATTAAAGCATAGAGTGCTTCATTATGCACCTGAAACTGCAGCAAAAATTGTTAATGCATGTGTCGTTCTTCACAATATGTGCATTCAAAATAACATACCCATCTTAAATCAAGAAAATGATGAAAATGTTGATTTTGGAATTCATAACCAGAAAAACAACGTCATTGATGATGGTGTCAGGAGAAATGAAGGACTACTTGCAGAGGGTAGACGAGTTCAACGTAATATAATACAAAATTATTTTACTTCGTTTATTTATAATATTATAATACACTTTTATATATTACACTTTGTACATGACGTTTAATTATTAATATACGTATGTACTTATAACTGATGACAATAAATTTTTGATATGTGAATGATACAAAGAAAATTTAAATTATATTACATATAGGGATATTTATCCTTTATACATTTTTTTTTGAAGAAATATTTGTAATAGAGAAACAATTTTTTCTTTAGCAACAACATCGCGTTCTAATAGTTCTACCTTTTTAGCTCATCGACCTCCTGTCGAAGAGCTATAGTGTTCGGTACGATGTCTGTAGCATCTTCCGATTTCAAAAATTTTTGCACAGAAATCCCGGACAGACCCCCTGGATCACGAAATGACTATTACAACATATGTCCGTATGTATGTCGCTCGTCCGCTCGCTCGCTCGCTCGCTCTCTCGTACGAGATTTTTTGTTCCACCCAGATCTCCTAAACTACCCAACGGATTTTTATGAAATTTTTTCTGCAGATACGTGTTATGGTCTAGTTGTGCAAGGTACATTTTATTTTTCAAAATTTTCCTTCGTATTTGAGAAAAAAAATATTATCCAATTTTTTTTCAGTTTTTATTTTTTTTCTGCGTTATTTTTTATTCAATTGTATTCAAAATTTTCATGCATATGCAGGAAATGGAACAATATTTTTCCATATTTTTTATTTTGAAAAATTATGTAAGACTATTGGAGAAAAAAATATTTTTTAATTAAAAATTGAACAAAAGAAGATCAATGCATTTATAGTCGGCTTAGTTTGCTTTGCTTTTGGCAAGAGAAGAAAATGTATTCACACTTGTTTTAAATTTGTTGTTTTATTTGCGACCTAGGCACCTAGGATTTTAAAAGTGAATCTAAATAAATAATAATTTGTGATATATTCAGACTTGCATATACGTCGATGAGCTGCAGGCATGTATGTCTGTATACATTCCTAGTTTTTCTTTCAAATGTAGAGTTTTATTCAAATATTCCTGTTTTTTGTCATTTCATATTCATTTTATCTTCAGATAAATCTGCTAATCTAGCAGTAACACCAATTGTTTTGTCTAACCGTTGCGATGCAACGTTGGGCCTTCTCTAACAATTTCCTGTGGGTGACATGTCTAAACAAAAATATGTGTTAAGTTTATTTAAAACGCATACTAAAAAATGTTTAAAACCGACCAGTAGAATTATTTAAACTTGTGTTTTGAAGGACTGCATCGTCATTTGGCTCAGACATCATGGGTTCAATCTTTTCTTGCGCTGTCGTCATATTTTCCGTATCAGAAAATTTATTTTCGCTATTATCCCCCCCAACAACCATGACAGGTGCCATAATGTAAAAATAAGAGAGATTTCATTAATGTAAGTTTATAAAATAAATATGATTTATATTACTTCAACGTGTGATTCCAATGTATTGCTTTATCCCATTATAGCTGTAGTACTAATCAATTCTGCAATTCTCTCTTCTATTGAAGTGAGCTTATCGTCTAATGGTATTCCACCCCCTGTACCTTGCTGATGTTTTTTTTTATCTTGGCTTGCTTCGTTTTCGTTGCATTCCTCAAATCTTGCCAAGACTATTAACAACAATATAGATTATTAACACCAATTAATATTTAAAAATATAAATATATTTTATTAAATACCATAATTTGTATTTTAAATTTGCATACTTACTTTTCGCCAATGAATATAATCTTTTTTAGCACCAGGAACTGAGTTAAGTTTAACTGCCATATTTTTCCATGCATTCCTACTATCTTTAAATGTAAAAGTTGCATCGAATTTGCCGGTTTTTATTTTAGGATTTTGTTCAATGAAATCCAGTAAAAATGTTTTCTGGTCAGAGGAAATATTTCCCCGTCTTCTTTTGTCTTGTGCCATATTTAAACACTACCACAATTGTGACAAGAATGTGCATTAGTTCTGCCTAGACGTAAAGAAACAGAGCAGTCAGCTGTAGAATACTGCGATCTAATTAGTCAATGCTGTTTTAAATGCGTTACAGCTCTATGGATCGAGCATAGATTTCATATCACACGAATACTGTTCCGCGTGGTACTCGAGAATACAGATATTACCCATCACTCGGAACTGTTCCATACGGAACTATCCGTGCACGGATACATTCGAGTAAGCTCGAGAATAGCGGCCCTGTCCAAAAATATATTTCGAACCCACATATTTCTTCTACGTTTCTTTAGTTTATTCATTTTAAAGATTATTTAGTTTAGTTTTCAGAATATTTCTGCTTCGTCGCTATCTGACATTCTAAAAATATGTTAGAAACATACAATTATTTGAGTACATATTAAAATAAGAAATAACAATATAACTTACTTAAGAACAAAAAGTGTGCACTGAACAAATATATGAAATTTGTTTGAGGTTATCCGTTTGACAGATCAACGAGAATTTACTCGATAACAAATGATTGCTCAGTGTGACCGGATCAACGATTTTCAAACGACACGATACGACTCGACGCGACAAAACACGGTAAACACTCGCTCAGTCTGACCGCTGCCTAATACAGAAAAAAATAATTTTATTTTAATATTGCAATGAAAGTCGTCCGATTTTTGCGCCCCCTTATGACCTGCGCCCTAGGCGTTTGCCTAGTTTGCGTTAATGGTAGTGCCGGCCCTGATTGCAAAGGTGAGATGCTATGTTGTTTATAATATCTTAAAAATACGAGTTTCAGCTCAGTCTTCTATCTCATTAAAAGTCTTCATTGCCATTACTATTTACTTTTGTTATTTTTATCCATTGGACTTGCGATATTTGTACATTCTTAGTAATAAATGTATCTTCAACAGCACTCTTGAAGTCATAAAAGTCGCTGTTTTCCATTACAATTGCCAAGAATGGATGGTCAAGTCTGGCAGAGGTGATTACTGTAAGTAGGCCTAGTGTTACCTGAAATTGCGTCTTTCGCTTTCTTTTCTCTATCTGCGCAAAATCATTATCGCAGCTTAAAAACGAATGTTCATTAACAAGAAATTTTTGTTTAATATCATCAACTATACCTTCTGAAATTAAATAAAACCATAAAAATAGCAGCTCTTATTTTTGTGTTGTGTGCCGCAGTTTACACGCCAAAACTTTAATTTTTTTTTGTGTGTGATTTAGAATGTAGACCTTTTAGAATAGTTGAAGCAATTTCATTTCCGCCTCTACCTGTTACTCCTTCGTGTCACAGAAATGTACTCACAACTCGTCAACGTGAATACCAAAGTTGTAATCTGAAAGTTGGCTGGAGTCGTACATTTTACTGTATGTCAACGTAGGGAATTAAAGAACTTGTTGCAGGTCCATACTAAGCGTACAAGTGTCAGTAGAAGGCATTTGTGAGATCTTCACGCATTAAGTTTTCCCGTTTTTTGTATTATGTCGTATCATATCGTATACAAATAGATAAGATAGACAAAGGGCGAATGGTAGGAAGAAATTATGTTACAAAAGCTTACCAGGCTACATTGTAACGGAAAAATTATAATAAATATTATTTAACTGACATACATATTAATTAAAAAATGTTGCTAATAGCAACTATCAAACAAACAAAAGAATATGTAAATAAATTTAAAATACTAATAAATAAATATATAATATCGACGTTTTAAAGGAAGATAATACTTATCATGGTAGCTATTGTACTCCTTGATAAATCAAATTTCCACCAAAAAGGAATAGAAAAACCCTTGAAAAAACTTGATCAAAAACGCAGTAAATGACAACCCGTCCGTCGCCAAGTAGTTGTTTATTAAAAAAATTAGGGAATTAAAGGCAGTTTTCTATATAATATATAATATTAAATATTTTGAATGATTGTAGGGAATAAAGGGCCTGCTACCCCAGTAATGGGAAAGGCGTGATGTTATGTATGTATGTCGTACACAGACATCGTGTATCTTCGAAAATAATTTGGTCTGACGGCTAGACTCTTGTCGCTTTTTGAGCTTTTCGGTGATGTAATTCAAGACTTTGTTCTGATTGTAAATCAGTAGACTTGCTCCTACTTGTAGCATGTAACAAATCACACGTATTGCACGTATCAGTTCGTGATTCGCGAAACGAAAGCTGAGAAAATTTTGGTGTAAACACTTCGCAAAAATATTTGTAGGTAACTTCGTTAACCATTTCTTTTTTTCATTATATTTTACGTTTTATTCTCGCAAGTAGGGCTAACCTAACCTCACTTAACATATCTATCAATTTAACCTATCTTCTGTTATTTCGAACTTCTATCAGGAATATAAACGCATTGCGCATGTATTCAAAAAGTTGAATCAAAACAAACTTTCATGTTCCGATGAATTTTTTTTTTTTTTTTTTTTTTTAGCATGTACCATTTTGTTTGTTCATTGTGTAAGCCTCACCAGAAGTTCGCAACTTTTTCCTTACTATCTGCCAAGATCTGTTACCTTTCTCCCTTCATTTAGGTTTTTCACTCTAATTCAGAATTAAATTAAATAATCAAAAGTATTAAAACAACCACAATAATTACTTAAAAAAAAACACTCTTGTTTACATCACCAAAAACGACAAGAAAAAAGGACCAGAGTGCTCAGGAAACAATGTGGTAGTATTGTGCACATAGTCCATATTAGAAAAATAAACATAGACTGGCACGCTCACCATCTGTTGAGACGTATTTGAACAACTTCCAGTGCTTGTGTTACATGGCCGGTTATATATTGCTATTGGCGTTGCTTCATGCCTTACTTTAAATGAGAAAATTTTTTGCTCATTATATTTTTGCACTCTTCATTTAAAGTGCATCTATTTTGTAAAGAAGTTGAAAGTAATGAGGCAGTCATTAAAATTGCAATCTATTTTCTCTGACAATACGTTTACAAATAGTTTTTTAATAAGTTCTATACTAATGGAAGTAATATTTGTTATTTGGATTCCAAATAAAAGTTATAAATTCCAATTGACTAACGAGCGATTTATAAAGTAGGACCACAGTTTTTGCGGTAGCATATGGTTTAACGGTTTTTAGTACGAATCCAAGCCTTTTTTTAAATTGTTTTATCAATGTGCTCATTTAATAGGAATTACGTATCAAACGTAAGCTCAGGTCCCATATGGAGTCTTTTCCGTGTAATATATTACCATTTAAATGGTAATTAAAACGTATAATTATAATATTTCGGGTAAAATTAACATTATGGCATTTGTCGGTGTTTAATAATAGTTCATTCTTGTAACAAAATTTGTGAAGCCTGGCCCGATCTTTCTGCAAATTTATAGCATCATCAAGGTCCGAAAGTGTTTAAATATTTTTAGATCATCTGCGAATAATACAAATTGTGAATATATGAAACAGGGAGATATTGAGTTAATGAAAACATTTAATAATATTGGGCCAGAATAGAATGTGGGAAATGGGAGAGATAACAAAAGCCTGGGAGAAAGCGATGATATTTCCTATATATAAAAAAGGAAACACCAGAAATTGCAATAATTACAGAGGAATATCCTTAATATGCAAAACGGCGAAGATCTATGAAGACACGTGGCAGTCCCGAGATCCAGCCTGATCATACGATCACGACGAAGTCCAGGGTCGAAGTACCCCTTCGTCGTTCCAGTTCTGATTTTTTGTTTTACTAATTCTTATTGCTTCTCACTAAGCGACCACCATGCTTCAAATCAGCTCACTCGGTTCTGCTTACCACACGTTCTACTCAAGACGTGCGCTAACGTAGTCTGTTTGTTTATAAACAGTACCATAGGCCCACACACAGGGCGGTCCACTGGGTCAACGTACAGGGTGATCCCCGACACGACCATTCTGATATTCGCACGTCCCCGTGCGATCTTAATCTAGAAAACATACATTACAACAAGTATCAATAGTTGCATTTCATTACAAATATGACCAGCAACTTCCGCTTCGGTCATTTCTGACTCATACAGCAACACACTCTACTTAGGTAAGCCCACCAGGTAGACTTTTAAGCTCGATACATCAATTCTCTTATTATTGAGGTACACCCCTCAATAAACATCCTCAACCTTCACTAGGCATTCATCTAGTACCTCGGTTGATCTCCGGTCGTTACTGACCGTACCTGGCCACACAGGCCCAACCCAGGGGCTCACAGGCACCTGCCCCACCGTTTAATGACGGATTCGAGTGCCACGGACTCAGGAGGGCACGCCCATTCATCCAGAGAACTACTGTTCACTGGGATACCCAATCATACATCACACCTGCTGGTTCTCGTACGAACCAACATTAACAACAGAGTTTCTTTTTATAGTTGCAACAGTTTGTTCTCTCAACTCATTTTAAATCAACCTCATCTACCAATCAAAATATCACTGCTTAAATAATCATCAACTAAAACATGAAATTTAATTTCGAGCAAATAACCATCTCTATTTATATTAGACAAAATCTGTATCGTACTAAATACAGTGTCTTTCCCAGTACAACTAAAGAAACTATTATAAATTCTTTGACCACTACATTTTAGAAAAATAAATTCTTTTATGAGAGAACACTGCTCATGAGTCGAAAATAAATGGAAAGATCTCACCTTAATATTCAAGATATCCACTAGGTGACTTAACGGTGCAAATTGCGACTCTCTTGGTCTCGGACACGTTCTTCGCAGCAGTACTACGGCAATCATTGGCGTAGTGACCAGGTTTGTTACATTTGTAACAACGGACTTCTTTTCGGTTCTTGTCAGGGCTGGAACTGGATGAAGCTTTGGCGGATCGACATTCACGTTGATGATGTCCAAGTTTGCCACAATTGTAACATTTTTGACTGAAATCCATTTTAGGTCGCTTGGAAAGATGCTTGTCTTCAGAATCGGAGAATTTTCGTTTCGGCACAGCACGTAACTCTCGTTGAAGTTGATTTCTATTTTCAATCTCGGTGGTATAAGCAAGGCGTTTTATTCTAGGATAAAATTCTGATAAGTGAGCCATCGCTAACGCCACACCGATTTGTTCTGAATTCAATGTTTGCTAACGTGTCATAAATGTAGTCAAAAATTGTGTCTCCCAAGATAGCACCCCAACCTTAATATTTTTAAAATTAATAATTTTTATTAAATTGTGCCTCATTTGTGCTTAATTGTGCTGCACGATTTTTTTTGTGCTCCTTTCGATACCGCAACATTATTAAAATATAATTTTGGGTGCCAATTTGGGGTCGTAACCGCAGTTTAGAAAATTTCTATTTTTTATTAATATAAATAAATGTGCTCAAGTTGTTCTCATTTGTGCTGTGAATATTAAATTTGTGCTTCTTTATTTAAATGAATTATATAAATATTTACGATTGGGGTTACAACTTGTATTATGCACCCCAAATATTATTTATTAAAATTTAACAAATAGTGTCAAATTGTGCACAATTTGTGCATCAATGTGCTCTGTTTAAAATATATGTGCTCATTTAGTTAAACAAATTATAGCCATTTGTAATATGTGATTACAACATTGGTTTATACGAGTATTGTATGCTGTTAAAATCTACGTAGGTATTGTTCAATAATTCTACTGTACTTCAATAGTATTGTGCATAAAAATTATCATTATATTATTGATACCTCTTTGTTGCAAGTTAACAATTATTGGTCAGTGACTGATATTATTATTTAACATTAATATATTTAATTAACATTAATATATCAAATTAATCTGTTTATCTATTTTCATCAAATTGTTTAATGTTAGACGTTTATATGGTAAATAACAATGTATAATGATATGCTATGTTAATAAGATAATGAGAAAATATCATTTTCTATTCAGTCACAACTTCCATCTGATGCAAAACCGTAACAATACCGAATATGTTATGTTTGCAAGTATACACATATAATTAATATATTATGATTAAAATACCTAATACACATCTGGAAGGTGTACATTCATCTATGTCGCCAGTTAATATTATTTAATTTATTCTGTAATCCTTAAAAATGAAAACACCAAACAATATATCATCAAATTGTAAAGAACTCAAATCAGACATTACCATCTCTATACGATTCTTAGTGATATTTTGACAGAATATTAAAACTGTCATAAAAACGTAATCGCATCTAAAGTTCATTTTTTCGGAGAAGATACTTACCAGAAGACTGATTTACAAAGCAGCAAATGAGAAATTTAGTTACATATGTCGGCGCCAATTTTAAATGTAGTGAGTTTTATCAACCGCGATGTATATGCATCAAAATCTGTTAGTATGCAATTTGAATGAACCATAGAGGTCAAAAGGAACCATAATGGAAACAAACATACTTAAAAATACACCTCTATTAAACAAAAAAAAACAAAAAATACACACTACAAATAAATTCAATATACACTCGCATAAGACTGTAGAAATACATATAAATATATATAAAACCAAACAGAAAACAAGAAAAACATACAATAACAAACTACAAAATACCGTCCGATGCGAAAGGAGCGCGCTATATGGCAAAGTGGGATGGAGAATTAAATACCGTTAGTGTAAACTTGCCTGGGATTTCAACCAATCACAGGCCAAGCTGAAATACGTCCTATCTTCTCCACAGTATCTTCTCCGAAAAAATGCAGTATAAGTTAACAATCAGATTTAGTTTTTGATATTTCATAACACATAATTTTTCGGTTTAACCATGGAATTTAAACAAAATTACAATTTATTGTATGACATCGTAACTGTGAAAAATTGGTGATATAGTATGTGTTTAATGTTGGTAATAAAAGATGAATTTGAAAATATATACATTTTATTCACAGGTCCTTTAAAATTTAAACAAAAAAATGATACAATATTAACGAATCTGAAAAACCAATGTTTTATAAATAAGTATAAAATTACATTACATGCTATTTGAACACTTTTCATAGAGAAGGTTTGAAATAAACCCAATAAATTTCTAATTTTAACATACAGTAAATATAAAAATAATTAGTTTGTTTTAGTATATAATAATACATGTGGCATAACAATAGAATCATCTGACACATTGGAAACGATTGTACTCTTCAAGTCATCATAAGCTTCCCATGTGCTATCTGCACGTCTTGAATAACAAATGTAGTGTCCTATGTTTCCGCAACTCGGATATATAAAAGCAATAATTGCATTTAATCCGAATGTGTTATTATAAATACTTATTTTTTGTGGAAAATTATGAAGTGGATATGAAAGTAAATTGTCATGGTTAAACGTCTTAATATAATTTATATCACTTGTGAAGCTAGTATCTATGAATATATGATTATTTACGGTTTTGTTATATTTGAAAAGTCCATTACATGTGCAACTAGAACTTTTAGGAACATCTTTAAAGAAAGAATTTTGTAATTGACTAATGCCATATTTGATAATTGTGTCTATATTAATTGACAATAGTGGAAATTTTCTATGATTGATATGTGCAGAACATTTATTTTCACATACCTTTTCTTCAACACAACTTGGATCGTTTATAAACATTAATTCCACTAATCGGGATACATTACAAGTACAGTTTATAGTTTTCACTTCTGTAACATTGTTCATTGTTTGTTTAAAATCAAACTGTTTATTTTGCATAATAAGTGCTCTTTCCTTATATACTGCTAAGCTAGCACCTTTTGATGCTAAATTTAATATAAATTTATTAATATCGGTTACATTGTTTTTTACATGCGCAGCATATATTTTGTTGTCATAATACGCTGCGAGCATAGCGTGACACATGGCGTCAAATGCACAGGTATTTTCCATTTTGATATTGTTTTTGTGAAGTTTTAAAACTGGACAAACATTACCGTTTTTTAATAAAACAATTTTAAGTTTTTTGCTTCTTAAGTTCCATTCACGGCATGGTTTTAAATATTTTGCAGTGCGTTTTTTGCATTTTTTAAAGGATAGTCCCTTCCAGTTCTCTATATATAATAATTCATTTTCTGCAGTATTTTCCGTTGTGCATATATTTTCTGCAATGATGTTGTTAATATATTCTTCTTTCTTAAATCCATTGCAATCTTGTTTAACTTCAGATAATTCTGTAACATTTTCATTTTTGGTGCATTTTGGTATTTCGGACGCTGCCAACTTCATTCGGCCCCAGAACGAATTTAAATGAATTGATATAAATTTGTCGACAGCAATCGGCCTACATTCATTTTTTAAAATTCTATTTTTTAAATCCGAAAAATCGCTTTCGACCCCTGCGGATGAAACAATTTTTTCGCCATACCCGAAATATTTGATCATAACACCCGACCATAATGGTATATATTTCATTAACCTCATGATATCGCGCACTATATGAGGATTATAGTAGGCATTGATACGATTACCTATGTCCTCAGCTTTTCGCCTACTGTTTTCTTCAATTCTGATTATCCAGTCCATCATGGTCTCATCAACAAACACATCATTTTCAGAATTACTCAAACAGATATCAGAATCATTTTCAACATTTGTGATAAATTCTGTATATCCCGTTTTGATAATATTGTCTATGGTTTGACGGCTTATCTCGGCAGCAGTTTCTTTTCCAGTTTTAACGTTATTTCCATCTGTTTCGCTCAAGCATATAATAAGCAAAGATTCAAATACATGTGTAACAGTATCAAATGAATCGCACTGATATATGAATGCTAACGTACGCAGGTAAAATTCTCTAACTCTTGGTAAACATCTCCTTAAACTTTCCCATCGATAAATAAGTTTTATCATATGAGAAACATCTATGCGAATAAAACATTTTGGAAGACATTCTCCATTACCAACAATAAATTTATAACAAGTATTTAAATATTCATTTAAATCAACACAATTAGCAAAAGATTTTGCCACAGCTCCTAAAAGAGCCAGAGAAAAATCACATACAACGTTTTTCGGATGTGGCGCACCTGTTCTTAAAATTTCATTTAACCAATACTGAATAGCATTAGTATCTTGCTTTGAGGACAGCATCTGAAAAACCGGTACCCACATATTTTTGGATTTAATACAAGTTACACACTCATAAAGAAATATGTGTTGTGATTTATCATTATTCGGAAGATCTAATTTCCGTACAAGTGACCCTGTCGCGTCGATACATAGTATATCATAATTTTGTTTGTAAGTAAATAATTGTTCATTACTCCAATAGTGTACCCAGAATGGATCATATGATATTTGATGAATGGATCCAGCATATTTGCTATATTTCCAATGAAACAAATGATCTATAGGTATTAGATTGTTTGGATTAAAATGTTTTTTGCTGTATTCATCTTTAGCTTGTTGTAATACTTTGTTTGTGTAGAGATGCGGTGGTATATCATCTCCATAATTCATTAGTTCATCTGCTTTGGTTCTTCTCCAAATACTTGGAAATAATTTATTATTTATCATTTCACTGGCAATCAATTCCCTTTCATTGCCTCTTAATTGTCGCTTATTTGTATGAGTACACTTTCCTTGTTTCATTGTAACTTTTACCTCAAATCGCACACTAGTACCAATATTTGGCTCTGTATATAAATAAGCTAATAGATTTGCTTTGCATTCCTTGCAGAATGCATTGACTGTTACAAAGGCTTTACTACTTAGATTTTTTGTAACTTTTGCATTTAGAAATCTCCAAGCACATGGAAATTTACTTTCCTTCCAGAGCGCATTATAAAAAACTGATGTCCATACTCCCCTTTTCAGCGTTTGGTACGTTCTTGCAATTCCTTTTTTGTTCACATATGTAACAGTTTCTGGTTTTATTTTATTCCACTCGTCCCAGTTTATTATGAGATCAAAGCTATATTCATCTTCACTGATATTGGAATCTGAACTTATATCTATGTTTGTATCATTTTCGGGCATCAAATTATGATATTCTCTATACTTTTTTAACAGTTCATATCTATTTTCTAAAACGCACGTGTATATCAGTGGCGGGCGGTGACTTTTCAACCAGGGGATGCTGTTCAAAAACAAAAATTATAGTGCAATTAGATTTGGCGGCAAGTCCACCATCATCGTTTCTTTGGTTTTCCATATTAAGGGCCATAATAAATGATATTTTTAACACGTATATAGTGATTGTGATGAAACAATACACTAAAAATAGAGTTAAAATAGTTCATACACCTAATTCAAATCAAGTAAAAAAATAAACACGTTACCATGGAAATGATTATATTCGTGTAAAGCAAAGAACCGGCCAGCATATATATATCGATCGTTGGAAGCAAGCTCGGGAACCGCATCCCCTAGTAGTAGTAAAGCAGTTGTCAACTTGAGCTATGACATAGAGGTACACGAAGTACGCATGCGCGAAGTAAGCATTTCTCGATTCCGTATCCAGTCGGCTCAAGTCGGCTTTTGCCGTTTGGCGGGGCAGGGCGAACACCACCGTTGCGAACTCGAAGGAGCTAACACTTCCGACGAGTTTCTTTTATATACGAGATAATCACGTAACAAAAAAATTAAACCTCACGAAATTCAAATACGATACAATATGAAAATATAAAATGACATTTGAAAATTTAATTTTAGGGATGCGCCGCATACACAGCATCCATGGACCGACCGCCACTGGTGTATATGTATTTTGCTTTCATTTTTCCGTCTAATTTATAAGAAATTCTTTCCCAAATTTTATCAGTCGGACCAATAACTTTTCCATTACGCAAAATTTCTTCTTCACGCAGAGCGCTATATATTTCATTTCCTGAGACTGCAGGCATCTACAAATTTATGATTTAATTAAATACTATAATAACTAACTAAATACTATCTATAATAATTTTTTCTAACGCGGGGTATAGTTTGTAATTGTTAATTTTTAATGGATAGTTATAGCGCAGTACATGCATAATATTATATATAAAAAAAAACGTTATAATTACGTATAACTACATATAATATAATCCTTACCTTGTATTAGTAAATACTACTAATGATGTTCGTCCTTATTTACATTAAATAAATAAGTTAAAACACAGCACTGTTTCAACAACTTTTTTTTTTGAGGTTATGTACTGATGTTCTGTCGAACATTTACTGCTTTCATAACCGTATAAGTTACCAGTTTACATACATATTAGAGATTTTTCGTATATAATTCCTGCAGATTACGAAGAATTCTTAATGTACGCATCTAACGTAAATATTAAACCTGTTATTAATGTCCAGAACGATGATAATTTTTATGCACAATACAACATTAACAACGTTGTAGCAATCATCGAATACCATATGCCTATAGTACCTAATCGCTTCATAAAAATTTAGATAAATATTGCATAAATAAAATGTAATAATTTGTTGCACATTAAAGTACTATTGAAGTACAGTAGAATTATTGAACAATACCTACGTAGATTTTAACAGCATACAATACTCGTATAAACCAATGTTGTAATCACATATTACAAATGGCTATAATTTGTTTAAATAAATGAGCACATATATTTTAAACAGAGCACATTGATGCACAAATTGTGCACAATTTGACACTATTTCTTAAATTTTAATAAATAATATTTGGGGTGCATAATACAAGTTGTAACCCCAATCGTAAATATTTATATAATTCATTTAAATAAAGAAGCACAAATTTAATATTCACAGCACAAATGAGCACAACTTGAGCACATTTATTTATATTAATAAAAAATAGAAATTTTCTAAACTGCGGTTACGACCCCAAATTGGCACCCAAAATTATATTTTAATAATGTTGCGGTATCGAAAGGAGCACAAAAAAAAATCGTGCAGCACAATTAAGCACAAATGAGGCACAATTTAATAAAAATTATTAATTTTAAAAATATTAAGGTTGGGGTGCTATCTTGGGAGACACCAAAAATTGACTTGCATGCACAGAAAACGGTTCATTGTCTTTAGGTTTTCCACGTAGAAGTTTAATTAAAGAAGCTGAACCAGTTTCAGTTTCATCGTATCTTGAGAGAAATAAATCTTTGAATTGTTCCCAAGTCATTCCCTCAAATGATATTTGCGATAGCCATGCAGATGAAGAACCTTGCATTGCTTTGCTTAACACAATCATTAAAGCACTACCACTCACTGGTTTTTCACGCATACACAAATCAGCAGTAGTACACCAGGCTTTAGCATGTTGGCCTGTATTTTCTGGATTGAACACAGGTAAAGTCACAGATTCACTATTTGTAGGCGAACGTATCTTTTTAATAAGTTCTTCCAGAATATTTCTCCATTGTTCATCAGAACTAGTGTTTCCGACTTCAACGCGTTCTTCCATGGTTTTGGATACTGATCCCACTTCTGATGTCGAGGCGATGATTGATATAAAGATTGATACCGTTTATTGTCCCCTTTCTAGGGGGGACAACGATAAACAATTTTACAGATATAAATAACAAAAAAAATCCAAACAAGAAATAAACTATTTAAATGTACAATACCCAATAACGCTTAGCTATTAATATAAATTGTAACCTACCCTATCCTACTTAACTAACACCTGTTTCACTTTTACACGCACATAAAATATAGGTCCTTGCCTGTGGTGGGGGGGGTGTATGGGCTGACTCCGTGTCGCACCGGCGACCACGCGAGGGGAGGCGTGCGGAGGTCTGGTGCCCGTGGAAGTGGGGCCGGCGGTGACGATGTCCGTCGTTTCGGCGGGCTATCCGCAAGGAGCGAAATCAGCGGAGGCGGGGGCGACGGGATCACCACATCGGGAGAACAGTGACCTGGTTCCTCGGTCCCGTCGTGCTGGCGGGGCGGAGTGTCGTCTCGTGCTCGCGCTCGTGCCCGTGGTGCTGGTGCTCCGGGAGTTCGGAAGACTGGATCCAGTAGGGGTGCCTGAAGCGGGCCGGCGGCTCGTCGGGCCTGGGCAGCGGCCAGCAGCGGTGCGGGCACGGGTCGGATTCGATGCCTTCGTGCGCGATTCCTCGTTGGCCTCGGGTACATGAGGTCGTCTTGGCGGCGGCGTGGGCTCAGACGCAGGAGCGGGGCTCAAACTGACGACAAATAAATTGTTACGTTACCATGTACCATATTTCAAATGTAATTGTTACTTATACTACCAGACTTGAGGTCAGTACATTTTTGTTTTGTATACATACACTGTTACTTGATAGTTGACATTACTTGTTCATTGTTGTGTTGTATAGCTTTTTGATGTAGCACATTGTAACAGATTTATTTGTTTTTTAATTCAGCTCTGAGGATGACAATAAATTTTGTCGAAACGTTAGCTACATAAGTCTGAAGTGTTTTTCTGACTCCTGTCCAAATTCCGACAAAATTCACGTTATATTCTACATTGGACACGATTGTTTTCAATAATAATAATAATATTAAATATAATTACCCCAGAATGAATTAAGCATTAATTTAGCCAGCGATCTTTTTCCAGCGTTCTTTTCTATAAAATTGGGGTCCAGAGTAATCCCTTCTTGCTTCTGATAAGCATTACGATATTCCTGTTTAGTGTGTTCATTCAAACACTCTGCAGGATAGCCTGATGCTTCTTGCTTCATCTTCAAGAAGTAATTTATATATTCTACAAACAAACCCTCCGTAGTTTTGTTTGTTATACTGTGTTACTTTATATTGCCAAATTTCCTGAATATTAACAATTTTATAGCCATGTTGTACGGCTAAACGAACTTCGTCAGCAACCCATGTTCCCGTAAACATTCTCTCCTCGTCCGTATGTGTACAGTCTACACTAGATAGGTCATCGCAGCAAGTACGGCATAGCGCAAACATTAATTTATTATGCACTCTTCGCGGTAAAACGGGGTGAAATAAATGGTCGGGAGGTAAAACAGTACATTTTATCAGCCCTTCTACGCGATCTATATCATTGAATCCGTTTAATAGTGCGTTACATTCATCGCCAACGTATACAATAGGGTGCCCGACTGGAAACTTCCCATATTTACATATAAACGGATATAATGAACATACGTCGACATATTTAATTTTCTCCTCACCATCTGCTTTATAGTACTGACTTATGTTCCCCGTACGACCCCCGAAAAGTGCGTCACGAGGTTGTATTGGTAAATTCTTTAATAAAGCGTGATTTTCTAAACGAGACTTTAAATTTTTATCTTGCTTTAAGATTTTTCGAAATTCACACTCCCACATTTCTATTACCGTATAACCAAGCGCCCGCAATTTTCGCATTTTTTCATTTGTTTTTTGGTATCTATCCCCTAGAGTTTCTTTCGAATTCGAGTAAATAGGTTGATCGCGATTTGTACGGAAACATAAGTCATGACCGTTATAAAAGCAGCCTAGAAATTCAAAAACTAAACGGTCTGTTTCATAATATCCGTCTACTTGTAATGAGTGTTCCAACACAGCTTCTTTACCGTGACCGGCATGTTGAATGTGAATTCCTCGCGACAATTCTTCGTGTAACAACCATTGCACCGCTATTCTGGATTGATTATCCCTAAACCGGTAGCCTCTATGGGGGATTATTCCTATACTCTGGGGCTTCAGATAAGTTCTCCGAAATACGCGGTTACATGCCGACGCTATTGTAACTGCTTCCGTGAACGGGCAGACATTACAATCTTGGATAAAGGTTATCCGAAATTTTTCACACGCGCGGCGCAGAATATCCACGTCAGAAATGCAATATTCGCGCAATTCTTTCTTCATTTCGAATTCTACCTTACCCTCGACTTGCTTAGCGTGCCAAATTAAGAAACGATCACGTGTTTCCGTATGCATATTGTCTGCCCCATAAAATTCGATCGCCGGTATGGGGCCTACATAATTTATATTGTCCTGTGTATTAAAATAATGGGGGAAATAACCTTTTTTAAGGGATACGGGTAAATCCATTGCTTTTGGTAACGAAGCTAATGACATTGGCATGTAATTTAGTGAGTCTATAAATCTAATTGTGGTATTAATTTCTAAAAGTAAAATTTTTGTCCCATTCATTATTAACCGCGGCTTTAGGTGTAGTATTTCTACCATGTATTTTAAAACAAACTGCATATTGAAACTTTTACCGTTGTGCGCTATACACGTAATTGTCGAAAATGAAGTACGCGGTAACAACACATACTGGACGAAATTAGCTACGGGGTCATTAACAAATACATGCTGACGAATTCCGCACATGGCACACAACACGTTAATATCGTCGGTACACTTTGAACATGTTTGTTGTACAACGCATAAATTTACTTCATGAAGATTAGCATTTCCTACAACTTTCTCCTGTCTTGTTTCAAAGTCGTAATATAGGTGTAAATGTAACGCCGAATTGTCTACAGTCTTTTTGTTCACACGTATATAGCATTTATGCTCCGGTTTTCGATGACATTGACATAATTTGCAATAAACTTCACCGCACTCATGTTTAAATTGTCGCTGTAGAGAATACGTCTTCAAACACTTTGCACACATTTTAATGTTATTACACACTGAACCTTCATGATTCAATAAGCACTGCTGACCGCGAAAGCTACGCTGACACTTATCACACCGCACTGATGGCATATTTACCGAGCATGGGGGTGTGCGCTTACATGCGGAGCAAATGTTCGCACAGCTATGATGAATTAAAGCATTATATGGTTTATGGCATGGCTGACAGATATAATCGCACGCGAAAGCTGATGTCAGACTCTTAATCACGCTGAAATGATTATCACAGTGGAGTAAATTTAAATTTGGTAAGTTTTTATTTCGAGCTCCTTCGAAAATTACCGCCCCCTTACCATTATACTCTTACACTACAATACTATATTCGGTTAGATACCGCTGAAATTCAACCAGCTCCGGTATACCGGCCCCCTCCAACGGTATATTAACACGCGCTTTTACCAAAAGTTCACGCGCTTTAGTACACTGCATACCGTTAACGTCTTTGTACATATTGTCGAAATTAGAGTCTTTCGTGACATATGCGATAGCCACAACTAAACTGCGAGGTAAACAAAGATTATCGTTATTATTAATAGCAATCACTCCGTGTTTTCTTTTACAAAATTCGGCATATGTCAACCCCTGACTTCCAAGTCTTCTTCCGTATCCCACAGGTAATGTGACGCGTGTTATTTCAATACAAAAATCTCCTGAAGAAAATAACTCTGCATTGCTTTGAAGAATTCTTGCGATGACATCCCATACGACATCTACATCGAGTTGATCCGCTCTACGAAAACTTAGCCAGGCCGGTCCTAATTCCAAACGAGGAGTGTTCAATACCATCCCTACCATATCCGCAGGTGGTATCGTAGAAATAAGGTGATTAATTAATTCTTCCATGCCCGTTTTAAACCATAATGCAGGGATTTCGTCTTGCGGTGGATCAGTCATTCTAATAGATATTCGTTTACCGACAATACCGAACTTCTTTACATTTTTTTCTTCGTCACTAGTTATTGCGAATCTTGTCACCGCACCATTTCCCACTTGACACCCGGCAGCCAGAGACTCGCTTATGATATTGTCACACGTATTGAAAAAATAGTTGTAGTTCTCATTTTCATCATAATTGTTCATATTTAATGATTCATCTACTATATTTTCGCAAATATTGAAAAAAGCATTAAAATTTTCCGCACTGTCACTCATTTTGAAAATGTCACCTTAGAATTCAAAACTAAACTAAACTTTGTACAATTTACAAGTGAACTAAAGTTAACACGTACAAGACCGTCTTTATATATTATACACTAATGACCATCCCTAATGATTTAAAGAGAAAGTTAAAAGAAAAAATTTTCCATGTAATAAACATCAACAACACAAACTTTATTACAGAATTCAATACAATTAGCAAGACAATGGTTTAACATACGGATTATTGTCTCTATCATAGAAATAAATAATTTTTATATCAACAGTTTTATTAATGATGGAACCAGCCTTCAACCTCTCTCCCCTGTACACTAATGCATATTTATGTTCGTCGTTGAAATACGCACATTCCTTCTCGGTAATATAAGTGGTGTACCGTGTGGGAAGAATGACAACAGAGTCTCCTAGTTCGACAAGTATACGATCACCATGGTCTGTTGTAACATACTTCATACTTAATATCTGATATTTTTCTTCACGTTGAAGATCTTGGATTTTCATGAGAGGCTTCTCCCCGTCGATGATGTTCAAGCGACCAATAACATTCATCTTTTCAGTGTTCATTCTAAACAAATCAAACAATTTAAATATACTGATTAAATTAATAAGACATATGAATACTTACTTGTATTTCGATCGTCTAAATTCAATTGGTAATAATTCATAACACGTACAGCGCTTTATACTAAACATAAACAACTTTATGGAAAATTTTAACAGTCAATTTTTTTTTGCCTAAGGCTAATTAGAAAAACAGAAAGTGACCTTAGAAAAAACAGAAAGTGACCTAATTAGAAAGTCGCGCTAATCGCTGTCTGAAAAAGCCCCCTTATTACCTACTCACACGGTACATCAATTTAATGACGCAATCAAGAAGTTACCAGGTAAGACCGACCAAAATATTTATAATAAATATATACATACATACATAACATCACTCCTTTCCCATTACTGGGCTAGCAGGCCCTTTATTCCCTACAAAAAAAAAAATATAAAACTGTACGTAATTAAAATTTCCAGAAAAAAACCCAAATTAGGTTTGCAGGTTCTACACACAACCCCTGGCGCGTCGGCATTTTCCGCCAAGACGCGACGGGATCCACTTTAACATCAAGGGTTTCAATATAATTAAAAGATTTTTGGTTAAAAACCTTCGTCCTGGTAAATTTTTGTTTTATACGAAACTTCTATATTATATTTTATACATTGTTTCAGCTATTCCCGAATGAAAAGGACACACTACATCGGCGTTTTTCATAATCATTTGCAGAGTTTCAACCAATCAGAGAGCGCGTTACAATTGTCACGCGATTAATCCGAGATTCAAATAATCCTCGTTCTAGCAACGCATCGTGGATTAATTTTCGGATCCAAAAAATCCGAGAATTATTGAATCCGTGAATTAATCTACGTCTTAGCAACCGGGCATTAATGTGTCATAACTTCCATATTTTTCGTTGGATTTGAGCAAACATAGGCTTCATTTCTTTATTATAAAATTATTTTTTATCTGCAATCTTAAAATTGTAAGTGAAATATTTTTTTTATCTCAATGAAACATCTGAATGTGAGTGATTTTAAAAAAATTCGAAAAATCCACTTTTTTCCGACTTTCATCGCCTATAACCCAAAGAATTTTAATCCGATTTACGATAATAAGATACCGTCGGAAAGTGGAAGAACATACCTTTCGAACAATACATAGTTTATGTTAATTGGATCAACCGTTATCAAGATTTAAGCCAGTATATGAAGAATGAGCCAAAAAAACACGGTATTTGCAAATATCTCTAAAACGATTCTTTGGAAAAATGAATTACTATCATTTTCGGTTTCCCTTACTCCAAATTAGTCTAAAAACACTTCTTCCTTTAGGTACACGCCATAAACCAAAAGTTTGTAAACTGGTGTAATCAATCCTTTATCTATTTTGTAGTCATAGTCCTCTTCCTTCCTTTTTTGAGAACTTTGTCCGTTTCCATTGGTCATCCTGCAAGTCGATTTCCTCGTAATGTTCCCATACTATAAATATTGATCTTGTATTTTAGATAAATAAATAGAAGGCCCGCAAAATAATTGTCGAAAAATACAACTGAATTTTTAGGGTAATGAAGAGATTTACACAAAGCTATAACAATACTGGCACCTACGCCGAAACTGCTTTCTGTTTCGTTTATAGAACCCTAAGTTCTTCAAAGGTGATTGCGCCCTGACATGATATGAAATCTAAAATATAGCCTGAAACACCAGCGATGAGAAAGAATTTGTAGCCCCATTTCTGTGGTTTGTTTTTTATATATTGGCGTAAATTTCCCACACGAGTACCCTTATATGCCACCATTGTCTCATCAATCGAATATTCATTTTTCGTGTAAAATTTTCGGAAGTTGCTGCGGACTTTCTCTATAAGAGGACGAATTTTTAAATATCTGTCTTTTGTAGTTTCAGTTCTGTTGTCATTGTTATTGATGAAAATATGCCGTCTAAATGTTTAAATCTTTTCACGGACATGTGACAAGCTATCTGCTCTATACGTTTCCCTTTTGCTCAATAATCTCCGAAAGCAGGGAGTTGAATAAACTCCATTAGCAATAGTATAGATAAAAAGTCAGTCATTTGTTTAGCATCTATGTTTACTGATGTACCTGTTACTTGAGTGCTATCCAAATTAGTTTGGTTGATAATATCATTCGTGATATGAAACGAAAAGAGTTTTGTAAAGTATTCAATCGGAAGTAGTATATTTTTATTTGTTTGTGGAAGGAATGAAATATTTCGTTCAATTTCTGGCAAATCTTCCTTGGTCCAACTGAAGGTAATTTCAGGTTTTTTAGTTTTTGCGTCCAGGTTCAGCTAATTCATCTTCAGATAAATCATCACATTTTTCAGACTCACTTTCGGATGCTAAATTAGCTAAAATTATTCAATAATGTAACAAGCAAAAAATGTACACATTTTCTATTTCGTTGTTAACGTACCGGTCAATGTAATCAAATGGTCACGCATATTTTTACATAGTTATTATTTGCTTATTTTCAAAATACTTAAAATCAAGTTGCACAATAAAATAATCATAGTTTATAATAACTTCTATCAAAACTATAAATATTAAAAAATGATTTTACTTACCAAAAATTAATGAATGTGTAGATAACCTCAAACGTTAACCGTACTATGCTAAGAACCTTTAAACAGAGCTAATACCATACGGTAACACTGCCTGGGAAGCTATACATTGTAAAGTACAAGTGTAAAATGCTTTTGAAAGCAATGCAACCATACGATTACATGGTCCAATAGCGGATAGTAGAATATTTTAGAAGAAGACCAATAAAGGGTTAGAAGTCAGTCCATACGTAATCTATAACAGATTTGCCTTTTGGTCCTATATTCGTGAAGTTACCCGGGTAGTCATTGTATGTTCTTCCATTTAGTAGGAATAAATTTTTGTTCGTTCTTCTGGAGAAATCATACACAGCAGAACCGTTCAGACCTATAATGTTAGTTGCTTATATATATTTTTTTTTATTTCTATATTATTGTAATCCAATAAAGAATCCATATTATTATTGACAGACACAGTAAAATTGTTATCTTCGAAACGTTGCTGAATATTTGCAGCTCATGCCATAACGTACTTTATTACTTTTCGGCAGTTTATATCATCCTTTGTTAGAGCCCCCGCAGACTACATACTTTCTATCGGCCGATAGTTTAGCAGGGTTAGGCTGCTAGCGCGCACACTGAACCAACTAAACATTCTGGTTGGTGGTGAATGCGCACACGAGCCAACAGTCGGCCTATTGCTCAAACAATTTACTAGTAGGTAAGGATGGGCTATTATGGGAAAATAATCGATTAGTGACTAATAGATTAATCAGCTTAGTTTCAAAAATCGACATCAATTGCTAATAAATTGTCGATTTATCAAAATCAAGAAAAATAATTCCAGTTTTATTATATGTATATTTTTATTATACATTTCAATAATTATATTTACAAATAATAAATTAACATTTGAATTCACCTAAATGAACATTTATTTATTGACTACTTAAGTCTTTGAATTTTAAATTAGCTTGTGAGAATAACCTCTCATTTGATATTGGTACGGATGTAGAAACGCAAAGTAAACATTTTAACTATAATTTTCAGTTTTATAGCTTTTCGCCGATATTAAAATAATAATGCGTTCATATTCTAACTATAATTACGCTGTAGCAGTAACCACAATTTTTCGCTTATAGATTTAAAAAATATTAATTTGGCTATATGATCAATAGTTAATCGACTACAAAAATCAGTTAAAACTAATTTAGCTTGTGGGAATAATCTCTCACTTCTAACAGATAGAGCAATGCAAACCAAATATTTTTGAGCTATAGAATATAAGTTAGGGTATTTATATTTCAGTCTATCCAAGGTTTTAAATGGATTTATGGTTCGTTCCGTAACTGCAATATTTTATTATTCTCCAAGTTCAGTTGACATTCCATCTTCTATCAATACTTCTTCTGACTATCGCTCTCGCTGTAAATTTACCAAATTGTCACGAACTTACTAAAAATTATTCAAAGATGTTGGTCTTAATTGACTTATTGAAGGTGCTACTTAGTTTGTTTCTATTTTTATTTTTTATTTCTGACAATGAGAAGTTTTATACTTTGGCAAGTGTAACTTGATTTTTGAAGTGTAACGTTTTGTACCGAGGATCTAATATATAAGCCACTGCGAAAGTATGATTCCATTCAATTTCCTTGAATCTTCTATTGAGTTCCAACAAAATGAATTTTTTAAGCTTGGATGCAATTTCATCTGATACATCTAATTAAGCCAATGTCTGTAAATAAATGTAAATATTAATAAAGCATGTCTTACGTAGTTGATATATTTTTTTTTCTGATAAACATTTTGAACATTTGAACTACTATATATGGAAATTCGTATTACAATGATGAAGCCGTAACTTCTAGAGTGGTTTAGGAGTTGGTACACTCACTCGGAAAAGGTTATTTTCTATTATTACACTACAACTTTTCCAACTGTAATTCAGAAAGTGTCAACTGTAATTCAGAAAACGTGAAATGAAATTCAGAATTGTCAACTGTAATTCAGAAAGCGTCAAATGAATTTCAGAATTGTCAACTGTAATTCAGAAAGCGTTAAATGAATTTCAGAATTGTCAACTGTAATTCAGAAAGTGTCAACTGTAATTCAGAACTGTCAACTGTAATTCAGAAAGCATCAAATGAAATTCAGAATAGTCAATTGTAATTCAGAAAGTGTCATTTGTAATTCAGAAAGCGTCAATTGTAATTCAGAAAACATAGATTTTAACATACTTATGCAGTGCAAGTGTGGAGATCATGAAAAAATATTATTGCGAGATTTGGATGTAAATATGCGTTTTGATATTCTCTAAATACAATCTGATTATATTATGTATATTATTATTATATTAAGTTAATTGTAGATTTTCGTTAGTCAAATTTTTTCTTTTCAAGATATATTAAGTTAAAATGGGTGTTTTATGTACAATTGACGCTTTCTGAATTACACCTGACACTTTCTGAATTACAAATGATGATTTCTGAATTTCATTTGACGCATTCTGAATTACAGTTGACAATTCTGAAATTCATTTGACGCTTTCTGAATTACAGTTGACAATTCTGAAATTCATTTGACACTTTCTGAATTACAGTTGACATTTCTGAAATTCATTTGATGCTTTCTGAATTACAGTTGACAAATCTGAATTACAGTTCACACTTTCTGAATTACAGTTGACAATTCTGAATTACAGTTGACACTTTCTGAATTACAGTTGGAAAAGGTGTAGTATTGATGTAAGTGATAAATTATCAAAAGCAAAGATTGTGTTGAAACATTACGGTTAAATAGAAGGGGAATCCCAGCAGAAATTAAAAGCAAAAAATTAGAGAAAGGGGAATATATTGCAATGTTTCGAAAGAAACAAATAATTTTAAAGGGGAGTGACAAGAAAGACGTAAAAATGATCTGTTCCATCCACAGCGGTAGCAAACAACAAATAAGAATTTGAGGGCGAAATGTTGAAAAGCCGAAGGTTATAGTGGAGTATAACAAAAGTGACGTAGATGAACCGGACGGTACGTACACGCGTGACGTATCGTCGGTGTAAAATCGATTTAAGTGATAAATCAAGGAAGTAAGAAATATAGAAGACAGTGTATATATGTAAATAAAAAGGGGAAGACAAGAAAATAAAATTAGGGAATAGGAGAGAATGAGTAAGATACAAAGGGGAATAGAAGTAGTAAACAACGAGCAAGCATTCAATAAAAGCAAGAAGGAACTAAGATCACCAGAACGAAAGAAAAGGGAGGAAAAAAGTGAAAATAGACTTGAAATTGAGGAAAAGGGAAACGAAGAACAAAATAAAAAACAAAAAATGGACGAATTAAAGAAAATGATGCAATTAATGATGGTGAAAATGGAAGAAAATACACAGGAACTAAAACAAGAGATAAGAGAGATCAAAAATGAAATGGAAAAGAAAGAAGTTAAATGGAAAAATGAAAAGAAAATATTAGTAGAGAGAATAGAGACACTGGAATGGAAAGTCGAAAGAGAAGAAAAAAAAACAAGAATAACATAGTAATAAAAGGACTAAAGAGCACCCAAAACGTGGAAAACGAGGTTAAAAAAATATTAGAGGAAAAATTAAGGGTCAAAACAAGTATTAAAAAGATAAACGTACTAAATAAAGACCAAAAAACAGAGATCATAATAGAGATAACAAACTGGGAAGAAAAACAAAAGATTATGACAGCAAAACAAACTAATAAACACAAATATTTACATAGGGAGCGATCTAACATGGGAGGAGAGAAAAATACAACGCGAAATCAGAAACATAGCAAAAGAAGAGAAGTTAAAGGGGAAAACGGTTAAAATAGGATACCAGAAACTCATAATAGACAAACAAGTGTATAGATGGGATACACAAGAAAATGGGGTCAACATAGAGAACACCAATAAAGAAAGCACAAAGTCAAAAAACTACTAAAGAACGGAAAAGGAGAAACGAACAAAACCGAGACGGACAGGATAATGAAGAGGACACTACAAAAGAAAGCAGGGAATATAAAAAGACAGAACGGAAAAAACAATATTATCAGAATAGGCACATGGAACATAAGAAGTATAAAGGGAAAGGAGGTAGAAATAGTGGAGGAAATGATAAAACATAACGTGGAAATATTAGGAGTCACAGAGACAAAACTCAAAGGAAACATAATGAATACATAAAGGATACTGGCTGTACTGGTCAGGCATAGAAGAGAAAGATAGGGCGAGAGCAGGAGTAGGAATAATAATCGCACCGGAAAACAAAAAGCCATAAGAGAACGATTTATAAACGAAAGAATTATGACGGTAGCAATGAAACTGAATGAAGATGAAAAATGGACAATGATAATCACATATGGAGAAAACGAAGATGCAAGAAAAGGAGAGAAAGATACATTCTTCGAAAATCTTCAGAGTGAGGTGGATGTAGGGTTAGAAAATGTTATAATCATGGGAGACCTAAACGAATAAGTGGGAAACAGCAATGAAGGAATAGAAGACATTATGGGAAAAGAAGGGGAAGAAACCAGAAACGACAATGGAGAAAGAATAATAGATAAATGCAGGGAAAATGACTTAATAATAACTAATACTAAATTTAAACACATAGACATACACAAATATACGAGGGCGGAACCGTCGAGAAACGAAAAATCAATAATAGATTACTTCATAATAAACAAAAATAAATGGAAAATAGTCAAAAATGTAAAAGTATCAAGAGAAGCAGAAATAGGAAGCGATCATTTTCTGGTGAAGATGGATATAATGAACAAGAAAGAAAGGCAAAACAAGACAAAAGAAAAAATAAAAAGCTACAAACTCAAAGAGGAAGAATGCCAAGAGAGGTACAAAGAGATTGTAACAAGAAAATGTAATGAACAAAAATATAAAAGAGGAATAGAAGAGAATTGGGAAATTTTAAATAAAATCATACTAGAAGCAGCTACAGAAAGCTGCGGAACTACAAAGATAGTGAACATGGATATAAAAAGAACAGCATGGTGGACAAAAGAACTGAAAGACAAGATCCAAGAAAAGAAAGAGAAATGGAAAAAATACATAAGCTCAAATAAAGAATGCGATTATGAAGAATACAAGAAAAAAAGAAGGGAAGTAAAAACTGAAGTAAAGAAAGCCAAAAATGAATCATGGACACAATTTGGAGAAAAGATGACGAGGAATTACAAAGAAAACCAAAAACTATTCTTTAGAACAATGAAACAACTGAGAGCGAAGAAAGAATATACCATGATAAACATGAAAGACAAAGAAGGGAATATAATAATGGAAGAAGACAGAATAATGGAAAGGTGGAAGCAATACTTTGAGGAATTGACCGAAGACCAGAGACAAGAAACAGAAGAGCAAAATGAAGCTGTAGAAACACAAGAAATACAGGTAATACTGGAAAAGGAAGTAAGGGAAGCCATAAAAAAGCTGAAAGTAGGAAAATCCCCAGGCATAGACAACATAACACCAGAAATGATAAAATTCAGAAGAAGAAGGAACATTATAATTTACGAAACTACTCAATGAGGTAGCAAAAGAAAAGAAAATACCAAAAGAATGGAACAAGGGAATAATAATACCGATTTATAAAAAATGAGATAAGAGAAATTGCAACAACTATATAGGAATAACATTAAATAGCGTACCGGGGAAAATACTAGCAAGAATACTAGAAAAAAGAGTAAGAGACAAGATTGAAGAAACCATAGAAGAAACACAATGCGGATTCAGAAGAGGAAAAAGCACACAAGATCTAATCTTCACAATTAGACAAATAAGTGAGAAAATGCTGAACAAGAACAGAGATATCCATATATGTTTTATAGACCTAGAAAAAGCATTCGACAGGGTGAAAAGAGATATTATATAGAAAACTTTAGAAAAAAGAGGAGTAGATAAACAAACAACAGAACTAATTAAAGCAATCTATAAAGAGAACAAGAGCGTCGTGAGAATAAATAACGAAGAATCACGAGAGTTTGAAACAAAGATCGGAGTAAAACAAGGATGTATTATAAGTCCATTACTTTTCATACTAGTGCTAGATGAAGCGATGAAACGAACAAAGGAGAAAATGAAACCACTGAAGCTAGGATACTGGAAAATGAATTAGACCCAGGTGGGAATACTGATGTTCGCGGATGCTATGGCAATAGTGGCGGAGACCGAAGAAGACCTACAACACAATATTACAATAATAGACAGGGAACTCACGAAAATAAATATGAAAATTAACGTAGAAAAAACAAAATCAATGAAAATAACAAGAGGAAATAGAACACACAAGATAACCATACAGGGAAATCAGATAGAACAGGTTAAACAATACAAATACTTAGGAAGTATAATAGAAAGCAATGGGAAACTAGACAAAGAAATAAACGAAAGAGTAGGCAAAACATGAAAAATATTTAACATGATGAAAAACACATTTTTTGGAAGAAAAGAAATACCTAAGGAGATAAAAACAGACATTGTGAAGAAAGTAGTCCGACCCACAATGATGTATGCCAGCGAAACATGGACATTAACGGAAAAACACAAAACAAAAATAAACGCAACAGACATGAGATTCCTTAGAAAAATTGAAGATAAGACACGATTAGACAGAATAAGAAATGAAACACATAGACAAAACCTGAAAATAGAGCCGATTAACCCGAAAATAAGGGAAAATCAAATGAGATGGTTAGGACACGTATACAAAATGGAGGAGGGAAGGACCACAAGAAAACTCTATGAAACAAAAACATCAGGGAAAAACTACCAAGGAAGACATGGGAAGAAGGAAGTAGAGGACAAGGGAATCAGATGGAAGGATATAAGAAAACTGACACAGGACAGAAAACGATGGAGACAGCTATACACTTAAAAGTAAAATAGCTTAAGACTAAATAAAAACTAAAATAACAAAAGTATGGGAGGAGTAGATTTAGCGGATAATTATTTGCACATTTCTAACAGAAATAGACTGAAGAAGTACTATATGAAAATCTTTCGCCATTTTTTGCATGTAAAGATTTTAAATTGTTATAACATTTACAAGATACTTGGAGGCAGGAAACATAGATTGAATTTTAATATCGAAGTTGGCGAGAAAAATATGCCAAAAAAAGGATTATATCTGAACACCGGCCGAGAACGCCAAGACCTTCTCGGCGAATAGAAAGACATTTCCCTGATAGAATCCCCCCGAATAACAAAGGAAAAACCTACGAAACGACGCGCTCTATGCTAAGGAAAAGGAATTCGGAAGGAGTGGCGTTATTGGTGCGCTGAATGTAGGGTAGGATTATTTCCTGCCCCTGGTTTCAAAAGATAACAAGTAAATTTGTAATACTAATTAATCAAGATTTTAATTATGTATATATTTTTCATTTATTACCATGTTAAATATATTACTTTTTCTGATAAATATTTTTTTTAATGAAATTTTATTTGTTTGACTATTAAAATGAACATAAAATAAAGAAAAATTATTCCTAAATGTATTTATAATTTCATACAATGCGAATGACGAACAATTTTTTTCATTTAGTGAAGTAGAGATAGAATATATGGTTTTTCCATAAATCCATCCCTCTTTCTCGTTTAATAAAGGTTTGATTTAAGTTTTTTTTTGTACATTGGCATGTCTCATCTACTCCCTTTAACGTCTTTGAATGCTGCCAGTATACAAAAATGCAACTGATTTTTTTTTTAATATTACAAAATTAAAAAACTTAAAATATCGATAAATGTAATCGGTTACCGATAAAAATTTATCGGTTCGAATCCATTAAATAAATACGAAATCCTCAAAAAATATGGGTCACCGGTATTCTTTACTGGTGTTTTATATCGGTTGTACGTCTTAATTTTAACATATATTACTACGGAATGCTGTTCAAGATGATGGGCTGTCCATGGTAAAAGAAACTATCAAATGGAAGCCATAAGTATCGTATACCGTATTCTCATTCGCATTGATTGTGTGCCAGCGAAAACATTGTTATTTAAAAAAAAAGTACACTCAACAGAAATAATATGGATTCCGCGACTATTGCGAGTGTCTCTTCACAAATGTTTCAGAAATAGAAGCTGTCACTATGGAGTGTATGCTACTGATATTCTAGCGTTACGTATAAACCACCCCTACATAATTGTTGTGAATTCAAATGTACATTCAGAACAAGGTACACATTGGACGGCTATATTCATCGTCAGGAATGGTTACGGAGAATATTGTGACTCATATGGAAGATATACACTGAAATGCACACTTTATCATTTACATGTAGAAACACTAATGATTGACTGAGTTACTGTCTAAATTGATATGAATACTTTCTAAAAATAATCGTTTAAATTTTTGTTTTCTTCAACGTGCAGTATAGTAGGCTGCTTAAATTCTTATTTGTGTTTGTAATTTATGGCATGATCAACAATAGCGCTATGATTTAAGGTGTGCTTAAGTAAATGGTATTTATGTTGGTACATTCTCTTGTGTATGTATTGACATGTTTCACCAATGTACGTAGCGGGGCAATCCGTGCAATTAATTTTGTAAACAACGATGCTGATTTTATCCTTAGGTGTACGGGATTTAAGAGGAGTAAATAAGATCTTTACAGTTTATACTAATGAAAATCAATTTAATAGGCAATCCCAGTACGAAGGATGTAATTGTTTTTTAATCTCCAATATTTTCTCAAAATTTGGTTGAATATTTGTTAATTGTATTCGCATGTCTGGTCGTGCGTCCAATTTATTTCGATATTTCGTTTTGGTATGTGCATATCTCGAAAATCCAGATTCGCACAAATAGGTTGTTGCGAATGATAAAAGAACTCGAATAGCCCTTTTTGATAAATCTGGATATTCGTTATGCTGCACCAGAATGTTGTAAGTGACATTTCCTCAAATTTAGATTTTAATTGGGTATCAGAAACAATATCAATTAATTTTTCATAATCCAGTGCTGTAAATTCAATGGGTTTTTCTTTAACTGTGAATGGGTTTTGTACCCAATAATTGTTTTCTTTCTCATTCAATTTTGGGAAATACTCGTTTATGGATTTTGACAAACTGCGGAGATGATTTTCAATGTCATTGCGGATTTCGACCTCCAAGTCTAATTTAAATTCTTGTAGAAAATCATTTAGGATAGGAAACAGTCAAAATTATTTTGTTCAACCGATGAGATCCACTATTTCAATATTCGTGTCATTGATATAAGTTTATCTTTGGCTTGAAAAACGTTTACTTCTTTGCCTTGTAGAGATAAACATTTATCATTAAGTTTTGAAAAAATGTCAGTTAAATAAGCTAGTCGTAATAGCCACGCTGTATTTGTCAGTCGATCGGATAGATAAAATGTATGATCAATAAAATATGTCAACAGTTCATACCGTAATTCAAACATTCGTGCAAGAATATTACCCTTTGAAAGCCATCTGACTTCCGTATGTAAAAGCAACGTGGCGTGGAGACTACCCATATCTTCACATAAAACTTTAAAAATGCGTGATTCCAGTGGCCGAGTTTTAATAAAATTAATTATCAGCACTGCTTGATTAGCATCGCAGTTTTTTTTGCTACATTTTTTATTTGTGAAATTACGCCAGCAACCTTTCCCGTCATTGCTTTAGATCCATCGCTGCACACCGCAATACATTTTTTTCAATTTATGTTGTGCATTTTCATAAAATTATCAATACACTTGAATATATTTTCTCCCGTTGTATTTAGCTCCAAATTTTCACAAAAAAAGTAAGTCTTCCTCAATCTTTTTCTCAAAATCGTATCGAATAAAAACTAGCAAAACTGCTACATGGAGTTGTAATGCATAAGAATCACATATATGTAATCGTGAAATAAGTTCCTCTTTTATATTACTAGCAATGTCACGAATGCGCCTGAATACAGTATTGTTCGAAAGGAATACAGACACAACTTTTTTAATAAAATCTTCTTCAAACATGCGCGATGCAATGTCTTTTATGGCCAGTTGCACCACTATCACTTAGCTATTAAGTACAGCTTAAATAAATAAATAAATGTGTTGCATGAACGTCTAAGCTTTACTTAATTTGCTTAAACTACACTTAAATTTAAGGCCCCGAGTAACGAAGGCTTACCGAACACTTAACCTGTTAGATATAAATAAGAGCAGTGCTATTCGATGCATTTCATTCAAATTATGGATGAATTTGATTTTTTCGATGCTGATGATGACTTGGATGCGTTGGAATTAATTTTTTATGGTATTCCAAGGAGAATCAATATTCGCGCAGATTATTTTAATAATTTTAATGATCTGAGTTTTTTTCAAAGATTTCGAAGCCCACTGTTTATAATTTATTAATACTAATTGAAGAACGTTTAGAATTCGTCTCTGACAAGTAAGTATACGTATAACATTTTCTTTTACTCTGTCTTAATATTTTTTTTCAGGAACAACTGTGTGAGTTCAATAAATCAGCTCTTAATATGTCTTCGAATATTTGCAACAGGTTCACATTTAGAAGAAATTGGAGATTTTGGGGGGACACATAAATCAAGAGTGTCAGAAGCGATTGCCCAATTAGCACCGCAGTATATAGTTTTCCCGAGCACTAATGATGATATTATAAAAACACAAAATGCATTTTATAATATTGCTTCATTTCCTAGGGTTACAGGAGTGTTGGACTGTACTCATATAAAAATACAGTCCCCTGGTATAGTTATATGTACTTGTATTGAAAAATAAGCCTTACTACATACATATAGTTTCTGTTTAAAGAAGGTGACGATCCAGAAGTCTTTAGAAACAGGAAACATTATTTTTCAGTTAACGTTCAGGCAATTTCGAATGCAAATTTAGAATTTACGAATATTGTAGCTAGATGGCCAGGTTCGGCTCATGATGCAACTATCTTTAGAATCTTGAGAATGGACAATTTCCCAACAGTTTGCTGTTAGGTATGTGCATACTGTCGAAAAGTTTTTTCCTTTCGTTACATAAATATATCAATTTTATAATTACTAGGCGATAGTGGGTATCCCCTGAGAACATATTTATTAACACCGTTGCTGAACACAAATACAAATGCAGAACGCTTGTATAATGAAGCTCATATAAGAACGCGTGTAAAAATTGAAAATCTTTTTGGTGTATGGAAACGAAGATTTACAATTCTCGCCTATAGATGCCGCTTAAAATTGGATACCACACTGACAGTTATTGTCGCTACGGCTGTACTGCATAATATAGCCAGAAAGCAACGTGAACCTGAACCTCCTGTAGAACAACATATTTTACAATTTCTTGCAAATGGACAAATTCCAAATGTTCCTGATTTACGTGATCAACGTGCTGGAGCAATATTCGACTTACGCAATGAATGTATACATAATTATTTTCAATTATTGCAATAATTTGTTAGATATTTATTATTTAATAATAAATATAATTCTATACAAAAATATATGGTATAACATGTAATCTTAAAATAATAATGGAAATTGCTCAATAGTTCAACAATTTTTTTAATTCATTTTGCTTTATTTCAATATCTAATTCCAAACTTCTTTTTCGAAGTTCAAACTCTATCTTGTCTCTTTCCTGTTTGGCTTCTGCTTCTGCTTTAAACACGGCAGTTTGAATTTTAGCAAGCTCCAGTTTTGCTATAGCTAATTCGGAATATTGCTTCGAAAGATGACTTGAATTTAAAGCAATTGTTGATGTTGGTCTGCGGCGTGTGCAGATGAAAAGATAGTACCAGTAAAAGAAAAATATTATTACAAGATATTCACCACTAAAATTAAATTTACATTTTAAGCAACCGTCTAAAGATACATGTCAAACTTATGATTCTTTATAAATAAAAATTCGTGAAGAAATTCGAATGGCAAAACTTGAAAAGGATATTCACATACAAGAGGCTGAGCAGGCTCGTAGTCATATGGATACAGATCGAATGGCAACATCTGAACAGATTTTTATATTTTCTATTGACTTAGAAAAAGCTTTAGCATTTCCAAAACTAACTACCTCGGTAGCTTGCTATAAACGAAATTTATATGTTTATAATCTCAGTTGCCATGAATTTACTAAAAATATAAATCACATGTTCGTTTGGCAGGAAACTGAAGGGTCTCAAGAAATTTCATCATGTTTAATAAAGTATATAAAAACTTATGCTAAAACCTTTAAAAAAAACAATAACATTTTGATTAGAAATATCAAAACTGGTTTAAGTTTATTAAAATTGGTTCAAAATACACGGTAATGTATTTTCGTAGGTGCTGTTGAAACGCACGTAATTCAGGAACACCGCACCCCTGCTCTGGAACGACGACTCCCGCACCAATTGCTTGATTAAATATGGCTGCCGTGTTCGTACGTAATTTGCGAGATGTGCGAAGAGTGAGAGAAATAAGAAATTTACGGAATGTAGTAAGAAAAAATTATTCCGATATACGCTGATCCGTATATAGTTTATACGGATATCGAATTTAAGCGGCGATATCGCGTAAATAAGACTACCGCGAAATATATAATGGAGCTGATTCGACCTGCGCTTGAACCAAAGCGATTTTATTATACTAAAGGCATGTACCAAGAAGATAACAGTAAGAATATATACTTTAATTTGAATTGCCAACGATATTAGGGTATTGATTTTTAGATCTAACTGACACTAATTCGAATGGTACATTAGCGACATTGGCAATATAACCTAAAACATTTTTATTGCAAAAAAGTCATAATTATGGAAGAATTAATTATGAATATCATCATATTTCAACACAAACGAAAAAGAAAATTGGAATTATTATGTATGCTGCTGGAAAACCACAGATGTCGGAATAATATTTTGGTAAAATTTGTAATAGTTGATTAATGTTATTGTAATTTGTCAGTATTTATTTCAGAGAGGTCCTTATTGCCGTTTACTGTATCATGTACCAGTAATTAGGAACATTTTAAATGGGGATATACAGACTACGAAGGATCATTTAAGGGTAACTCAAAATTCCTTCAATTTGTTGGTGCAAACATTGGGATATACAAAACGATCTGGATGGAATGTTGACTTTGAAGTACGTAGAAATATGTTTATGCGTAACAAAGCTAAAATTAAATTATTTTTAGTGTATGGTATTTCTTTTCTGGCTAGCTTGTGGTACAAGTTACCGTGTAGTGTGTGTGGCATTTTCTCTTTCGAGAACTACCGTATTCGATATGTGCAACAGGATTTTAAATAGAATGGTGGCAAATGTACAACAAGTAATTAAATATCCAAACGAAGAAGAATTACACAGAATAGGAGATTCGTTTGCAAGAAGTGCGAGAAGTGGAGTTTTTCGGCAATGTGCTGGAGCAATAGATGGATGCCATATACGCATTGTTTACCCATCAGACTTACATGCCCAATATATAAATCGAAAATTATTTTATTCTATAAATCTACAAGGTGTTGTCACTGATGCAGGATTATTTATTGATATATATGCTGGATTTCCTGGCTCAGTGCATGATAGCCGTGTTCTAAGGCACAGCAATTTATATAGGAGAGCCAACTACCCACCACGCGGATATTTTATTATTGGCGATAGTGGATATTCATGCCGGTCTCAACCAATTACAATTATTACGCCTTATAGAGATCCCGCAACAGAGTTACACCGTGCTTTTTACCACTCTTTAAGTTCCGCACGAATAATAGTAGAAAGATCTTTCGGAATGATGAAAACAAGATGGAGAAGTATTTTCACAAAGGCATTGGAAATGAAAATTGAAAAGTCATTGTAGCATGCACAATGATGCACAATATTTGTGTTTCACAAGGTGATATTTTACATGTACAAAATGAGGAACCAAGAAATCGACAACGAGCTAGAAATCAACAGGGCGGAGAAGATCATTGTGATCTGCTATTGCGAATGTTCGCAATTGAAAACGGTTTCAATTAGTATTTTCTGAGTGTCACATTGTTTTCGTTTCCTAATAGAACGTGGTGTTTCCCCTTCCGATTCCGAAGAGAATGATGTCACGGGTAACTGAGAATGTTCCAGATTATTTTTGTGTTGATTTCGAACTGTAGTTTTGTTTCTCTGCCGAAACGGCCCAATGTTAACAATCCATGTCCGTGGAGTCTATTAATAATACTGGCTTTATATTATGCTTTTCAGGATAACCATTGGCAACTAAGGTAGTCAAGATATAGGTAAAGTTCTTGCTATGATAAATCGGATCCGAGAGACGCAAAACTCGGTCTGCTAAACTAATAATTACTGAAATTTTATATTGGTAATTTTAATTTTAACAAAGTTAATTACGAATGTCATCAATAGCAGGATTAACAAGTTTTTTTAATGTTCGCATAACAACTTAGATTTGGTGAGTGACAGTAACCTTGCTTTACCTGACAATCAAACTAACACAATGACTATAGACATCCCACAATATCTAGTTCTACCTTATCATCACAATATTATTCACTCCATACGTCAGATATTTAGAGAATTGCCTATTAAATTGATTTTCATCAGCTCCAATTCATTAAAGGTTTTATTCACCCCTCTCAAATCTCGTACACCTAAGGACAAAATCAGTAATGTAGTTTATAAAATTAATTGTAATGATTACCCGGCCACTTACATTGGTGAAACAAGTCAATATGTTCACAAGAGAATGTATCCACATAAATACCATTTACTTAACAACAACCCAAATCATAGCGCCATTGTTGAACATGGCTTCAACCATAAACATAAACTAAATTTTTAACAGCCCACCATTTTACACGTTGAGGAAAATAAATTTAAACGACTTTTTCTCGAAAGTATTTACATCAACCTAGAAAGTAACTCAGTGAATCATAAAACAGATTTTTGTCATCTAGCTTCGAAATACGCGGTAATCTGTAAAAAATTTCTTATTTAACTTAATTGTGTTCGAATAAACTCGTTTCTCACCGTATAGTTCGTTTTATTGTTCGAACTTGTAGCACCACCTTTCCAACTTGTTGTACGTGCTGTTTGCACCTCCATTTTGTTTAATATGGTTGTACCGCCATATATCTGTTTTTCTTTATAACTTTACACCCTCATTATGGGGTTTTCACGAACATTGCTATGTTTAATGTTCACTTACGTTTTTTAAATCATATATTTTCACTTTTTAACTTCTGATACGCTGTAATACAGGTATTTATATATTGTGTTTCAACTTTTACTGCAGCTTATGTGTACGTTTTAGTATCTTTGAGTTTTTTCGAATTTTAGATCGTTTGGATGTTTGTGTCCTGATGATGGCCATAATCTGATGGCCGAAACGTTGACTTTCCGAATAATAAAAACATCAATAATTTTGCGATGCTTTTCTATTCTTCTAACCTCCAAGTTCTGCGGACATCTAGAACGAAACTTTTAGTCGTCAATTATTCCTACCCATATAGGGAATCAAGTTTTCTACAAATTAATATTAATAATAATAAATGTTTACATAGATTCTGATACGTCCGTTTATGAACAAATTGATGCAATTCAGATGCCAATGCCACAAGCCCCACACAACCCCACAACCACCTTCAGTATGTTTTGCAGCACGATTGAATTTGGATACACTGGCCTTTGCTGTACTTTTCATTCTTCTCCACTGTTCTTTTATCCTTCGATTTGTTTTCAAGCACTTTCCTAACCCTGACCAGCTCAATTAAATAGTTCTTTTCTTCTTTCGACCAATTTTCCGACCTTTCACGTTTTGCGCTCATCGAAATATAAATGTTTTATTTATATTATTATATACCGTATTGTACATAATATGTACTTTTACAAATATATGTATAAGAAACATGTAATAATAAATTATGATATATGTAATTAGTTGTGTAATACTAATATTTGGTTAATTTCGATGTACGAAAATTCTTTCCCAAAGCAAATACAACCAAAACTTTCTTATATCGAGAGTTCACCAAACGTATATTTGATTTTTGAAAATTTCTTGCATCGTGCATCTATTATATTAATTAAAATATCGTGTCATGTATAACAAATATATATATATATATATATATATATATATATATATATATATATATATATATATATATTTATAAAATTTGTATTCATTTAAAACTATTTACTAACAAAATATCTATCGCGGACCAATTATATGTCGATAAGGTTGGGTTTATTCTCAAGTTTGACAGATGATTGCAACGTTTCCACATATATTTTCGTTAGTCACTTGCACTAATTAATACACTCCTAGTCCCGTCTCCGGATTGATAGGAACGCTGGTGGATTTCTAAATTTGATGAACACTAACCCCGCCTGATCCGAAGGCAACGTATCCGCTGTAGGGTTAGCGTCGCTCGGCGGGTATTGGACTGTGAATGTGACACGGTGTCCACGCATGTTAAAAAAGCGTACATTCACCGTCAAAAAGTTATTAACACACAAAACTTATGTATAAGAATAGCATACAGGGAATTTATGCTGAAATTGAATATGTACAACAGAAATAAAAAAAATATATGTAAATGTGTATCTGTACACATTTACACTCTACCATACATTAAAATTTGTCTCCTCATATTTAGTTATCGCCCAGTTGATGTGAGATTTAAATTTTATTCTATAATACGTTCTGTACTCCCACATCAACTCGGCGAAGAACCTACGTAAAGGGGACAAATTTAAAAATATAATGTCGTCCACTTCGGCTCCCGGAACACTCTAGCAGCACCCCGCGACATTATCCAGAAACATCATATAGCGGTGCCAAGTCTGGTCTGCTCCAGCCTTCGAGTCAACAACACGTCTATCCTCGCTCACCAGGTACTCGGAAATACCAAGAAACTGTTTTAATTCAGTCTCGGTCAATACCAAGCTCGCATCTCTATATTTCAACTCTACTTTACGACCTGCTTGCTGCGTATACGTTACTCCGTATCTTAAAATTACAGCGGGTGCACCAGGTAGGTTATCTGACAAATTTTCGGCCATCCGCGATAAAATGCCCACCACAGCAGCAATATTACTAATCGGAATCGTGTTGAAAGATTCCGTATTGAAAAACCGGCGAGTATAATCAAACTCGCTATTGGGATTAAATTCCCCAAACCAAGGCCAATGAATGTACACTTTAGAAGTCTGTTGTTATCCTCGTTGAAAACTACATTTGGCAGCCGCGAGTAATTACCAGTGGGGGCCAACTCTACCAGGGCGTCCAACATCCGGTCCGTGAAAGCGGACGACTCGTGCATCAGGTTTTCCCCCATACGTGGCTGCTCCACGGCACCTTAACAAACTGTTGCTGTTATTATTATTCTTAGCTACTATTCTAGGTTACATTTAACAGTTGTGAATACTTACAATTGGGAGCGGTGTCTAACAGGCGCTCGGTGGACGCGTCCAGTGTAAACGACTCCCACAGGTCAGCGTTCGATATCACGCCATCCAGCAGCCGCTGCTCGCGTTCAGCGAGAACGACTCCCACTGGTTTGCCCCGTCCAGGAGCCGCGCCAGCTCCTCGTTGACCCCAAGTATACTCGCCATGCCCTCTTCAGCGGGGGCCCCACTCACGAGGCGATCTTCTATTACTTCACACAGCGTGGAGTCACTCGGCGACAGGGCTAGTACCGGTTCCAGCATCGTTCAGCTGATGAGTGGCAGCGTTGTCCGGGAGTCGTACGCTCGTACCACCTCGGCACTGTCGAACCACTCACCGCAGCCGGCCACGAAGTTGTCGCCCCTGTCACCCCCGACAGCCAGAAGATGGTGTCATCGCTGAAAATTAAATATGCAGTCAGCCCCGCCAACCCCGACATCTCGAAGCTGGTGTCATCGATATCCTCGGATACGTGTCGCATAGGGAATAAATCGTAATTTACGCGCGTGCCATTTTCATTTTCTAAGGGCATCCAGTAACTTTACTCTAACTTCTTATATACACTCTCTCTTCAAGGCCACACAGGTGCTGGACACGTGTTGTCGTGAGTCAAGTCAGCAATAGATTCACATGATCAGACTCGGAGAAATATTGTATCAGCCGGAAACACGCATAAGGCGCTATTGTTGCCGGGAGACAAGTCAGCACTAGATTCACGTGGTTAATTTCAGAAGAATATTGCATCGGAAACGGAAACGGGATCAAGGGCGATATTATTGTCGCGAATCCAGTCAGCAGCAGATTGGTCAATCGTTCTAGGAATATATCACGCGTGTGGGGTCACGTCGTAGCAATATCGGAGGCGTAGCATGGAAAATACAGCGTGCAACAATGATGCGCCATCGGCCGCGATAATATTATCTCTAATTGCTTACTCAAAGCGTAATTATGCTGAGACACAACTAATTTGCTAGAAACATGAGCACAGAAGTTAACTTCCAGCGAAGTTCCAACAGGGTCAGTTCCAACCGAAGAAGTATAGAGGAGACAGTTGGAAAGTGTAAAGTGAAGTACTGCTGATCAACGCCTAAGGGTCATCTTCAGGTACCAGTTCTTCCGGTGCAGTGCAAGTTGCAGTGTATGATCAGTGAGGAACGATCAGTGCTAGTGTAGGTGCTCAACCCTCACAGCAGTAATTAATTCTGTCCAGCATTCTGCTCGACAACTAGCTACCAATCCCGACCGTAAGTTGTGTCTACCGCTCGACACAGTTCAGCCAACCGTTTGTCATCAAAACGTAAGTGACTATTTGCAAAATTGTACTTTCCGTCATCGTAATAAATTATGTTAACTTAAATTGTGCGTTATCCGAGTTAAATTTCTTTTAAAACCATCCACCTCACACTCAAAGGTCGGGCCCGATACAATTAGTAAGGATATAACAAGCAATCATTCCTTACATTTGGTGTCAGGTGTGGGGTTTGTCACTTTTGAGCATTTAGCAAGGCCTGTTACAAATCCCCTTGCTAAGTGAGGTGGATTAACAAATTTAAAATTATAAATTTAATATTAAACATCTCATCATACCGGAAATAAAGTAAGACGATAATAAAGTTTCATTAAATATTCAAAATAAATAAATGAAACGATAAAAAATACATTGTAAGATTGAATATTGCGGCTAATAAAACCGTTGAATATGGAGAGAATGCAGCTAGAAACAATTTGCTTAAAAAGCAGCTCAGACGGGATACGTTAGAATATTTTCTAAACAGATTAGCAATGTCCCTACAGCAGAGAGTGATGTCAACCAAACCAACAAATTTGGAGGCAGCAATCGAAAGGACGATTGAAGAAGAGATTGAGGAAATGCTCAATAAAAATGCGTGGCAGACACGACCAAGAGCCATTAACCGAAAGGAAGAAAATACGCAAAGACAAGCGTGGCAACTACGATCAAGAGATAATGACCGTCGTAATGCGTGTTACGGATGCGGAAGAGAAGGACATTATTTGAAGGATTGCAGATGGCCTATTTGCTCAAGATGTAGCAGAAGAGGTCTTTAAACTAGCGGGCAGTCATCCAGAAGCCCCAAGTGATATCAATCGCACACAAACCTTCCAACTTAACCAACCACCTGTACAACAGACACAAAACCAAAATACACCCCTTATTTAAATCAAACTTAATATACAGAATCAATTGTACCAACTGCAACGCAACTTACACAGGACAAACGAAACAATACCTTCACAAAAGAATTCAACAGCACAAATATACATGCACCAAATACAAAACGAAACCCAACGACCCCACACTACTCCACCAAACCGCCCTTACACAACATGCCATCACCAATAACCACACCTTCGACTTTCACAACACAAAAATTATTGACACAGAACCCTACTACAAACCCAGACTATTCCTGGAATCCATATACATACAAACAGACCCCACCAGCATAAATCTCCATATCAACACACAACATCTCTCCATTGCATACAAACACATCTTACAAAAAATAAAATAAACATACAGCATCATAAGTTTTCAAAAATCCCGCCAAACCTCTTATTTCCGATCATATCAATTAGTTTCTGCAATACCTGTCAGTTGTCAACAAAATGGCTACCGGCGAAACATGTATGTTTAGTGCTTAAGTTTGTAAGTATTTTTAATTATTAACATTGATTTGTGTCTTTCTCTCTTTTTGTTCTTTTATATATTTGACCATATTGCTACTTTTAAGTTATTTGTAATTTACATTGTATTAACTAATAATTTCATGTACACATTGTCGAGTATAAGTCTGTATCTTAATCTGTTATTTCACAGTTGCTGATGAAGCTGACATATTCAGCGAAATTATACAAGTCACCATAAATTTAGCTTTTTCTTTCCCCATAACGACTCTCCTGCCCAACATCCATCACAAGAATTTAATAATATTAAAAAGAATGAAGGATACAATTGTGCGATAAGGTGATCAGAAACCTAGTACGGAAGAGTAGGAGTATGTGACCGCCAGAAGAACGAGAATGTGAACTTGAAGATTACTACAAACGTGAGTAAACAAGCTAATCAGTTTAGACCAACTGAGTTGTCCGTACGACAAGAAAATCAAACCCGAGAGTACGGCACCCTGACAGTTATTATGCGGTCATATGGTACACAAACGGATGATGATGCAACACTAACCATGCAGAACGATAACACAAACGAGATAGGTCATGAGACTACAGAGAGAGAGATTAGCTACCTCCCTACTCTGTTGAATCGCGATCAAGAACTTCTCGCAATTAAGCACATTCCAGTGACAGAAGATACGGAAATTAGCTGCTTCCCTGTCTATCTGTCGCAGGAAGTCATTATTCCAGCAAGGAATGAAGCATTGTCTCCAGGAATGTTAAAAGATACACCAACGTATTCCGAAATAATAATAGAATCCGCAGACATACTTGTACAAGGAGTATCCGCGGCTCGTGTTGTTTGCCGAGGAAACAAACAAGTACCAGTCAGAGTAATGAACGTCACACAAGCAGCCGTAACTGTGAAAGCACGCACTATTATTGGATATGCGTATGAAGTAGATACCACAAAAACCAAAACATACGAAGAGAATGAGAGGAAACAAGGACAACATTCACGCAGGGTAACAGCGCAGGAATGTAGAGGTCATCAAACAAATAAATGTGTCACATTTACGCGGATATATTCCGGCAACCAGATACCAAGTTAGGGTGCACAACCAGAGTAAAACATTGTATTATTAGTGAAGATGTCATGCCAATTGCAAAAAGACCCTTTAAATTACCGTTTGAACAACGAGAAATATTAGAAAGAGATGCGAGTACGTCACCGTGGAGTGCTCCAGTAGTGTTAATACAAAAAAAATCATCCAGGAGAAGAGCCGGAAGTAAGAGTGTGCATCGATTATCGCGGATTAAACTCAGTAACAAAAATTGACTATTTTCCGTTGTCACACTTGCAGGATACGATTGATCAGTGTCCGGATCAAGTTTGTTTTCGACTATGGATTTAGCCAGTGGATATTTTCAAGTCGAATTAGACGAAAAAGACAGAGAAAAGAGTGCTTTCAGCACTCCGTTTAATCATTATGAGTTTAATAGAATGCCAATGGGACTTAAAAATTCCCCAGCAACCTGGCAGAGGATGATGTACGCGGTATTATCATGATTAACAGGTCTGCAGTGTTTAATATACTTAGATGACATCATTGTATATACTGGGAACAATGAACAACGAACATCTGTTACGATTAAGAGTTGTGTTTGAACGCTAGAGAAAATCATTTAACATTGAAGCCAACAAAATGCAACTTTTTGCAGGAAGAAGCGCATTATTTTGGTCATGTCATCACAAGCGAAAGATGCAAGACAGATCCAGAAAAGACCAGTGTTATTCAAAATTATCCACAACCACGTAATGTAAAAGACATTCGAGCGTTCTTGGGCTTATGCGGGTTTTATAAGAAATTCGTACCAAAATTTTCTGGAATCGCACAACCTTTATCTCAGTTAACAAAGAAGAACGCATCATTTGTTTGGACAGGAGCACAGGAAAGCGCCTTTAGCTCATTTAAAACCGCATTGTCAACTCCACCGGTGTTAAAATATCTGGATTTTTCAAAACCATTCATCCTCACAACCGACGCATCCGGGATTGCAATCAGTGGCATATTAAGTCAGAAACACGATGGATTTGAACATCCAATAGTGTATATCAGCTGCATACTTAATAGTGCAGAAACAAGATATTCAACAACAGAACAGGAATTATTGGCTGTAGTCTATGCTATAAAACATTTTCGATGTTATTTAACAGCAACACATCTCCCCATTAATTACAGACCCGCCCCATTGCGATATCTGCTTTCATTTAAAGATCCTAGCTCAAGGTTAGCAAGGTAGACACAAACATTGATGGAATATGATTTTAATGTTCAACACCAAACTGGAAGATTAAAAACAAACGCGGATGTGTTGTCACGAGTAATCATTGCACCAACTGATAAGCAACATGAGAATAAACAAAGTATTCGCATGGTTAATCAGGAAGATGAAGATCGAAATAATATCGTAGAGCCAGTAGTGCCACTGATTTGGGACCGCTCTACTATAATTGCAGCGCAACATAAAGATAATTAAGTTCTTAAAATAATAAACAGTGTTAAACATGAAGGCAATGACACATATTATCTAGACGCTGACAACCTATTTTATAGAACCAGAGGAGGGGCTGACAGGCATCATGAAATAGTGGCACCACAAATAATGCGAACTAAAATAATGCATCTCTTTCACGATCCACCAACAGTGGCGCACGTGGGTTATGCAAAAACATTAGAGTTAATCGGATGACACTTTTATTTGAAGGGAATGACTAGTGACAATAAAAAGTATTGCAACAGCTGTCATTCATGTAATTTACATAAACCCGGCCATAAAACTAAGGCCACTTTGCAAAAAAGGCACTGTTATCTGATCGGGGTACACATTTCGTATCAAAGTTATAAGAATTGTGTAAATTACTCCAGATCGAGAAGCTTCAAACTACACCGTATCGACCCGAATGCAACGGAATGATAGAACATCGTTGTATGAAAACAATGCTCTCCCATTTCATCACGGAAGATGATGATTATTGGGACGAATGGTTACCTCTCATCATGATGGCGTACCGAAATGCGGTGCATAAATCAACCAACGAAACACCGTTTTTCTTAATGCGTGAACGGGACATGGAATTACCATTCCATACCGCGTTAACAGCAATTAAAGTGCCATACGATTTAGATGAGAATTATGCATTTGAATTCGTACAACGACTGCACCAGGCTCATTAAGTGGCTATAGAAAAACTAAATGAAATCGCAGATCAACAGCAAGTCAGTTCGGCAAGAAGAGCACGTAATAAGGAATACAAAATAGGTGACAAAGTATATATGTACACACCCGCAGTAAAAAGATTCAGAATCGCTCGAAAATTCGCACCGATATGGTCAGGTCCGTATCGAATAATAAAAGTCATAGTGATTCCGATGATAGTGACAATGAAGATCGCGTAATAATCAATGAACTTGAGGTAGAACTAGATAATCCTGAGCGTGATGGTGATGTAAATGAACTTCCAGCACATCTAGACGAAGAGGGTAACGCGCCTCATTCACTGGCCCACATCGAGCCACCGCCGCCAAATCATACACGTAGCCAGAGTGGTTGTCGAAATCAGTAACAATGAAGTTTATTGTTGTTAAATTAATTTTAATGTTGTGGACAATAACTATAGTGAACGCGTTAATCGCAAATGACTGTCGCAGTCCGGTACAAACATTACCGCTGTCTCATTATGTAACGTGGCAGAGAGCCCAGATGCTAAAACCGGCTATAATGTGTTAAAAACCGAAATCCAAATACTATAACGCCGACAATTTGATTCAAGCCGGGTAAAATCATGTTTAATGGAGATTACGCGAGTGATCTGCCATCGTGGTAAGCATAGTCATATATCAGCTGTTTATCAAGGCATACTAACGTACGTTCATGTCAGAGCTCAAGAATGCCGACATATGCATCGTTATAAGAGTTAGGGCGGTTTCACACACAGCGGTTTCTGCCGACTCGTCAGCCGAGTCGGCTTCTGCTGTAACATTACACACACAGCGTGTTGTGCCGATTCGGCTTCCGCTCGACAATGACACACATAGCGGTTTTGAAAAATACACACCGATGCGCAGAACGAGTGTGCAACAGTCTGCAGTGAAGTTACAAAATGGACGACGATTTGCGATTTCTGACACTTGTGGCCCTTATCTATTTAAGATTAAAAAGAAAAATCAAGAGGAAGCGACGGATGTGGGTTCATCCTATTGTTGATAATCGTTTAAGAAAAGGACATTATTACACATTATTTTCCGAAGTAAGACAGGATGACGAGAAATTTTTTAATTACACCCGCATGTCAATGGCGTCGTTTGAAAATAAATTAAATAGAATATTAAAATTTCGCCCTAACTGGCCAATATCATATATCTTTGCATCTACAAATCAATAAATACACTCCTAACTTATTTAAATTTTCTATTTTGTCTTTCTCTAACTCTATCTTTAACGGAATATTTAAACCATATTTACGTAATAAATAAGATATTGTCGGAAATTGTGCCAAAATATGTTAATGTAAAATATTTGGAATCTTGATTAATTGTAGTAATAGGGTAAATAATTTTAAATAACCGTTTCTTGTTGTAAATAGCAATAATGTTATTAATCATATTAACATTAAAACCATTGTTAATAGCAATAATTTTAATAATAATAATCAAAATATCTTATTTATTACGTAAATATGGTTTAAATATTTCTCTAAAATCAACATCCAATTAAAAGATTTTATATTTAATACATATTTACTTATTCATTTTCAAAATACTAAACAGTACGGTGCTAATAAAACAATAAATCTAAAATATGTAAGTACATGTATAGGTAAAACCGAATTGAAATATTTCTAAACTCCATGTTTCGTCACAAAACGCGCGTAAAACCGATGTATGTGGAAGCGTTCATACAAAACAACGTTATCAAGAGTCGCATCAGCAATAAAAACGTGCGCGTTCCTTGGCATAAACGAGCTGTCGAGACGGCTCCTCAGCCGCCAGACAATACTTGCAGCAGTGTGTGCTTTGCATCATTTGCAAACACAGATACACGTGCCGATTCGGCAGAATACTCGACTGACGAGTCGGCAGAAACCGCTGTGTGTGAAACCGCCCTTATCGCTGGTTTCAAGGACAAACAATCAATAATTTAATATTGAACGGTACAACAACAGCATCGGTCACTTTGGCAGGACAAGTGGAAATTAATGGACAATGTCCGGGAGCCATTTTAATTGAAAATGGAATTACCTGTAAAGATGTTGTCGTAATCACAACAGTAAAGATACAATTAATGGATTATATGGCTCATGTCAAATTGGGAACAGATATCATTAGTTTACAAGGTGGTGTTACTTGCCCTTATACAAAAGGTTATAGAACAACATCAAAGTTGTGACCAATATGATAATATTTACATTGGCACTGCATATATAGTTAATACAAAATATCAAGAAGGACCAGTGTCAAGATACATTGTTGTGGAACAAAAGATCGCGTATTCGCTATCAGTCTAAGGAATAAAGAGGAAGTATGTGCAATTCCTGTTTGGATTACTGAACATCCCCGATTGTTAGTAGCCAATCATTATAGATTAACAAATTCAACCGGAGGAGTACGCAAACACATGGATATCGATTTAACTATTTATGTTAATTTAAAGTTCCTATACGTAGAACAAGGTATAAACGGGCGCTAGATCAATTGTATGCTGACTCCGTACCCGTACTCCGCAGGCTACGTGGAATGAGTATCGGGCGAAGTAGTGTATATTTTGCAATGCATACCACGAATCGTGAAGCTTCGGCGTGCAACTGAATGTTATCACGAATTACCAGTGTCACCAAATAATGACTCTCTATTTATGTCTCCTCTAACACGTATTTTGCAACATGGGGAATAAACCGAATGTGATGTATTAATACCACCTGTCTACAACATTGATAGAAAATGGATAGGGTTCACCCCAACACCAAGTTTTGAAACACACCCCGAAGAATTGACCGTTGACACCGTGCCAGAATTAAAGTTTAAACCAATTCAAAATTTAGGAACCGGAGAGACATATACTGATGACGAAATCAAGTTTGGCTTAGAACGAGCAGCCGTTAGTAATATACTTACTAGAAAAATTGCCGGATTGCCAGCCGCATCGCAAGGCACATCAGCTTTGAATCTATTCAACACACAGGAAATGGAAAATATTGCTAAATCAACCCTTCGAAAATTATGGGAATGATTTGAACATTTAGAGCCGCCGCACACTACCGACTAAACTATCGGCCGACAGTTTAGTTGGTTGTTGAATTACTTGAAGACTATAGTAAGTACGCATACCGCCCGACTTTGAATCGGCCGACAAAAAAGTTTGAAGGGATGCACGATTCCTTGCAAACTTTAAAGCGGGGCAACTGTCGGCCGATCGCTTAGTTAGTATGGCAAACAATAGCGGGTGCGCACAATAGCCAACTATTCAGTTTGCAACGCAGCTAATTTTCTTTGACAAACTGAGAAAACAGTGCGACTGCATGCATTGTCAATTAGTGGCGAAAATGTAATAGAAGCGTTGATAGAAGTAGAAAAACAACTGGCGCTTTATAAAAAAAAAAATAAAAGAGTACGCGGATGCAAATCTTAAAATAAAACTGTGGGATGAAGTATGCGAAGTGGTTATTCCCGATTAGAATAATCTTACAGGCGAGGAAGAACGAAAACAAGGTAGGTACTTTCATAAATTTATTTTATTACACTTTATCATACTGACATGGAATAGAGCCTTTTGGAAAAATAAAATTAGATGAAAAATATTGCCGCACATCGTTCATATTATTCTTTTCACGGTTATTTCCATCAAGAGTACAGTTGTTTATAGGGCATTCATACAGTGCATTTATGAACTTCACCCCATCTTATATTCGTACAAAATTATGGAGGATACAGCAAGCTTTAATAATGTCCACGCAAAAATCTATATTTACATCTATAGGACGGTGAAAAATACGCCATTTGTTGGCCAGAATACCAAAAGTACACTCAACCATTCGTCGAGCCCTAGTGTGTCTTTAGTTAAAAATTCGTTTAGTGTAATTAAATTTTTTTTTGCATATGGGCGTAAAACATGATTTGCAAGTCCGAAAGCTTCTTCGCCGACGACAGAAAATGGTATGGAATATCCGTGGTCATCATTGGGCAATGTCTTTGCGGGCGGGAGATTTAGTTGATTTTCAGAAAGCCGCTTACCCATGTTAGATGTTTTAAATATTTCCGAATCACTGGGTGTCCCATATGAACCGACATCTATATATACAAATTTATAATCAGCGTCTGTCCAAGCCATTAAAACACAAGAGAAAAACTTCTTATAGTTAAAATAAGACAATCCAGAATGTGCTGGCTGTACCATCCGTATATCTATCGCGCCTATAATGTTTGGAAAGTTTGTGCGATGATATAATTCATCAGCAATTTTTATCCAATCATCTTCTTGTTTCTTTGCCATGTATAATGGTTGAAGTATTTTCCATAACTGCTGACATATAATTTTAGTTATACATCTTATTGTGGATGCCCGAATCAGAATATTTTGAAAAATTGTTATTTTTACTGCCATGCGTTGAAAACCGCCATACGGAAAGCAACTTATCACCGGCACATGATGGGGATGATGACGAGACACCTGATCCTCCCACGCCTGCTACGTCTACCCCACGGAGGAAAAAAGCCTGTAAACCGAAGCAAACATCAACTGACATTGATGAAGCTTTATTAAAAGTTCTGGACGACACAAAAGACGAAGACACGAACTTTGCACTCTTGTTCCCTCACTTCGAGCCCTGTCCCCAGAGGAAAAACTTTATGCAAAAATTAATATACTTAAAGTTTTCAAACAAATAACAATGGCAAGACGTGGTCAAACAAACTTCCACGCACCATACAACAATATACTGCAACAATCTACTTTCCCGGCATACCATCGAGGAGCTAAATTTGCGCAACAATCGCAGCCTTTCAAGCTTCGGAACCTTCCACCAAATATTACTTCGTCGCCAGTGCCTCACGCCACACACATGTAGCAGTCTCAGGCTATGAATTCTTCATTCCTGACTACTCCATCACCGACTTCGCTACTTGAACAGCACACTCAAGCTATGTCACCATCATCGCCAGGATGTTCAAACGACACGGCAGAGTCATACTTTTCAAATTTTTCGACTGATTCGGAGTTATATGATTTGTAAATTATTTACTATATTATACGGAGAGAGCAAAAATAACTGAAGCGTGCCGCTCTATTGCAATTGTCAAGTTGCCGCTACACTATAGTAGTAACTATAGTGACCATAGTAACGATTTGAAACAAACACAATACATAGACGTGTCTACGAGCTTCTTGGTTTATACCGGCTTGTGACATATAATACTTTTATAATAAAAATAATTTAGATCAGTTAAAGTTGGAAATAATTTTATACCGTGAAAGGAAAATATTTTTATTTTTATATATTTAGAATATTTACGTTACATTATAACATTATTTATGAGATCAGTACATTTCCAAGTCACCCAAGAGGTAGTACTGTAGGGTAGTTCTGTAAAAATTGTTCATGGCAACATTGAATAAAATACTTCCATTCGTTTTCATTTCGAACGCCAGAACGAAAATAAGCTTGTAAAATAAACTTTTCATGCGCTTCACCAAACATTGTAACCTAAAATATTCATAAAATTATTGTTTAGAAATACAAGAAAATATTACTTAATTATATAGGTAGTTACTTATTATTAAACACAGATAAAGATATTAGTCCTAAAAAAGACTGATTGTACAAGAAAATATGAAAAAAGTAAAACACAATCACAAAGAAATAACGGCAAAATAGACACGACGCTACTGAATGACAACTGAATGCTCGGTTGGTAAACGTCAAAAATTACTAAATATTGATCTTATTTTTATTCTGTGGAAGGTAGTTTCGACTACAATGCGAACTTTGTTTGGTCACGTGAGCTACAATTATTTTTGCTCGCAATGTATAATAATAAATAATTATAATTTGCATTAAAATAATTAAATATTAATTCTTTCACTTACCGCAATTTTACGCTTACTCTCTCCTCAACAGGTATTGCAAGTCGTAAAATTGTATCCTCCTTCACTATTGATGGCCCGATAATTTTAACAAGTTCATTAAAACTAGATATACTCATTCTATAGTAAACAAAAACCTTTTTTGTGTGTTTTAGAAGTTTTGAATGGTGTGTGTAAAACTTTCCCTGTGATAATCTATCACTATATATCGGATGCACCCAATACTCTCGGTTTTTCTTTTTCATTACTTTTTTTCGTCTATTATTTATAAAATATGATAGCTTTTCTCGACAACATTTTTTTTATGTGTGCAGTTGGCACAACAGTTTTAGCTTGCGCGCCTTTTTCAGCTCACCAACTATCGCACAGTGTGCGCATCCACCAGCAACCAAATAGTTCAGTCGGCGTAGTGTACGCGCATGCAGCCCAATCCGACTAAACTGTTGGCCGATAGTTTAGTCGCTAGTGTGCGGCGGCTCTAAGGGATGTTCACAAGCGGTCTTTTGGGAGTATACTTTGTTTTCAGAATAATAAAATTCTTAATTGAAATAATTTTAAATGACATTGCCCTACACAAAGTAGCCGGATGTGGATTGTATCTATTGGCATGTATATGGGACACTTTGACAGTGTGGGTGATTCATAAACATCACACCACTACTAATCCATCACAGCCAGAGAATAATCTAAACAAGAACAACGATATTAAAGTGACAACTCAGCCAACTTCGACGATTGACCAAAACACAGCAGCGGATACTCCCACCAGTGTTATCGCTAAATGGCCATAAGAATATTAAAACATGAATCAACAAATTTAAGTAAGGTAGAGCTGCCAAAGAGAAGAGCAGCATTAGTTGTCTTGTAACCATGGAGCGATTCATCAGGTTAATAAGAGGTATCACCAACGGCGAAGATCGCCGTCAACAATGGCAGAATTGTTTACAAGTCTACGCTGCTTTTGGTGCTACAGCACCAGCGCCAGAAGGGGCATATTATGCTTTTATCGAAGCTCTGTGCCAATACGAGCTGAGCAGGTTGCACCGGGAGGCCGCTCCACAACCACTTCCGGACAACGAAGAACAAGCAGACGTCGCGGGCGCCGTCGCGACTCGAGTAGCCACACCAGAGAGCGCAACAGCTCCATCACCGTGCTACTCTCCGGTGGGCTACGAGCCTGATGCGGAGAGTAACACCAGCGGCGAGAGTGTCAATCAATACGAAACAACCATCCAGCTCGACTCAGATGACACCATCGAAGAATTGCTGCTCAGTGACCACAGCATCAGGGACGCAATCTGTCCCAGCTTTGAGTGTTTGCCCCTACCCTTGTGGGAATGAAGTGTGCCCTTAATTTTTTCCAATGAATACGTGTCAAACTGAAAAGTGCCCCCCCCCCCAAAAAAAAAACTGAAAGGTCGGGCCCAATACAATTAGTAAGGATATACCAAGCAAACATTCTTTACAATAAATCAAACGAACAAAAGCTTATCGGCCTACAACGCGCATAGTACATTAGCAGGAACGTCACTCCGAATCAGTTTAGACCCTCTAACTCAATAGACAGGGTGCCACTTCGACCCGACCTAAGTATGACTATTGTTTTTTTTTTACTATTGTTAATTTAACCAAATATATATAAAAATATTGTGTAATTTGCTCATAGAAATGAATTTCGAAAAGCTTAACATGGTCGCCCAGGGCAAAGAGATGAAACCGATTAAAAAACTGCAAGATCTTGAGCTGAATAAAAAGCACGAGATAATATACACAAACGGGGCTACTACGCGGTTTGGCAGAATAATAATGGTTGAGCTTGAAGATAGTGTAGTATTCCTACCTCAGAGATTTTCAGAAGTCACAGATGACCAGTTAAAATATTTAAATAACAATAACAAACTGGAGAAGTGTGGCCTTGTGTACGAGTGTAAAAAGCAAGATAAATGCAGTGACAAAAAATTTGCAATGAAATGTATTCGTTTTGTAAAAATTGAATAAATCGTATTTTATGCTATGTAGAGAGAGAATTAAACATTTACCTGTGATGGAAGGCCGAGGGGAATGTTAGCTAGAGGAGGTGGTTGTACCTGTCTGTCCTTATAAAAGAACAAAACAATGGGTCAGATTTATTCAGTATATATATATATATATATATATATATATATATATATATATATATATATATATAATGGCTGCCTATGGTGATGCTGCTGCTGCACCAGGTGACGAAGGCGCAGGATATGATGCCGTAGACCATGTCCAGGTGAGTGGAGAACATCGTCAGCGGTTCCCCATAACATCGGACATTCAGAACCATGTCAAGAGATTTCGCATGATCGGACGTAAAGTAATATTTAGTGTCACGGAACCCGAGGCCAACAACGAGAACCCCGTGCATTGGTTCCGAGGCGGCATGGAAGACGTCATCCAGCATGTGCTGCAGACTATGGCAGCGTCGAACATGGTGGGGGATGATATTCCACACACCGCGATTCGGGGTTGAACCTGCCTGGATGAGCTTCAGAAGAGCAGACCGGCTGGATATTGACGTTGTATGGGATGCCATTAATCAGATTCTCCAGAGTAACGCAGAGATTTTTAGTGATGGACAACTAGTGATTGAACTAACACAAGTGAGCCTGCCGGTGGGTTGTGGAAAACATTTAAACGGTAACGGTCTAACGTACGCTGAATTGTCTCGAAAAAAGTACGGTATTGTGGAGATAGACAATAGAGACAATATATGTTTACCGCGAGCTCTGAATCGTGGATGAAAAAGTCGTGGCAAATGATAGGAACGGTATTCAGGGTATAAAGGCCCGCGATTTGCTTTTAGAAACCGGGATAAGAATACCTGATGAGGGCGCAGGTATGCAAGAAATAACAGAATTTCAGCGTCATTTTAAGGAGTTCAGTATTGTAGTTTACGCGTACGGTGGGCGAGAGGAAGTTATTTTTGAAGGGGTCAATGATCGAAATTTCCCGCGTCTTAACATCTTGCGCTATGAAAAACATTTTGCCGTTATTAAAAATCTTACTGATGCTTTCTCATCAAAGTAGTTTTGTGCGCCGTGTCACACGCTGTTCAATGCATTAGCTAAATCACCGTGACAATATATGTGCATTTTGCCAACATAACCCGGCCTGCCCTCCGAATGTATTGCACGTGCATTGTGATCGGTGTAATAGACGATTCTGTGACCAGCAGTGTTCTGATAGACATAACCAGCATATGTAATAAAGTACGGATGTGTAAAAAGCGCCAGAAAGTTACGAAAGATAGACAGCATGAGTGTGGTGAAGTTGTTTTGCAAACTCTGTGACGCATATAAAGTGCCGAACCATAAGTAAAGACAAAAAGCCCGCGAAAGATAAAAAAAACATTTATTCGCGTATTACGATCTGGAGACACGTCAAGAAAAAATAGCTGGTACAGACAAAGTACACGAAGTAATTCTCTGCGTTACTCAGCAAACCTGTGATGCGTGTAGTGATGTAGAAGACGTGACAGTATTGTGTGGTTCGTGCGATGTCCGTCAGCATGTATTTAAGGACAACGTGATCAAAAACTTTATCGAATAGATACTTTTGAGGCGTAGTTCATTCTCCACCGTAACTTGTATTGCGTAAAAAAAGGTTATTTCCCGCACCTGTTTAATGCTTTGAATAATGCATTCTACGTAGCCCCGCTACCTGCTGTCGGGTTTTATGGCTGCGATATAATTCCTGTAGATGCCTAAGTTCTTACAATGGCACACACAGCAGTCATCCGTCAATATAATTTTTGATATGCAGCGGGACATTGTAGAATACTGTATTTCCGACATCGAAATATTGCGTCGCGCGTGTAATAAATTTAGGAGAGCCTTCATAGAGGACTGTAACTTGTAACATTCACGGAGACCGTGAAAATTGCTTCAGCTTGTATTCGTGTTTTTCGGCGGGAATATAAAAAAAAAACAGCATCGGTCAGCGCATTTTTAAAGCCAAAATCACTGGGCGACATAGTACAAAACAAGGGCAGACTGGCCAAAATTTATATGCGTATTTATTTAGATCTTAGTAATGATACATATTTATAATTAAAAGAAAAATATTACCTATACTATGTATATCTATGATATTTAACATAAATTCAAGTTCAAATTTACTCTCACTTCATTATAAATTGGAACCAAAACAATTTTTAGAAATTCAGTCTCGAAGGGTGCGAAACAGGGGTTTAGAACTTTAGCTCATCAATATTTCGTAGTTTCCAACAGAAAACTCGTGTTGAACGTACCATATCCTAAAATACACGCAAGCAAAGCCGCGGACAACTGCTAGTCACTGGATAAATGCATGCCTTCTAGTTTCTCACATGCCTGACTGTTGTGTAATTGTCTTTTGAATGGCAATTGCATAACAGTCAATCAAAAATACTTGCCTTCCAGATTCTTAAATCTCTGACTGTCATTCTGTTGTTATTTGAAAGACAATAGAGAATGTGCATCACGTGACCAACATGGCTGTCTGGTGGGTAAACAAACCGTCTTGTATATGACAGTTACCATTGCGTTTACGTTGTGCTTAGCTGTTTTTGTGATTTTCTACCTTTATACTACGATTTTTGTGTTTAATTTTATAAATATGGGAAACAAAAGTGTTTACTTTGAATCGTTGTCAACTGAAGTGAAGCAACGCTATGTAGAGAAATTAATCTTTGTTGATAATTTCGAGCCATACTGCATTAACCTGAAAACTGGATTGTCGCAAAATGTTGATGAGTTTTTGAATGTTTCTTATATAGACTTGATAAACTATTTATTATTTAAAAAAAGTGCATATACACAAGATGAATTTAAAGCATACAAAAGTTTGGAGGCGTATAATGCATTTGCATGTGGCTGAATCCGTCATTTGGGTGTTAAGAAATTCAATAAGGCTACATTGATTATGAGAAAGGTAACTTTTTGTTTACGTATAATGAATGTGGAACTATATAGTTAATTTTTTTCAGGTTTTACATTCGCAGCTATTGAATGAACGTCCATTAAATCCGTGGGTTATTGCAAAAAGGGATGGAGAAGTTCTTTGTGACCACTGTGATTGTGTTGCTGGGTTAGGTGAAGCATGCACTCACGTTGCTGCCCTGTTATTTGCAGTGGAACATGCCGTGAGAAACAAAGAAGCAAAGACTGTAACAGACGAGAAGGCATACTGGACAGTTCCTTCAGTCAAATCAGGCCAACCATCAAAAGTTAAGGATATTAACTTTGCAGCTGGCAAACAGTTGTATGATTCAACGAGGGACGAATCAAATGTACATGTATCTTGTACCAAGAACAACAGTGTTCCAGAACTGTCTGATAATGAAGTTGTAAGGTTTTTAGAAGATTTGGAAGTAGATGGCTGCTCTTCTTTACATAGCATAGTCTCATCGTTTTGCGACAGTGTTATAAAAAATTTCAACAGTAGTATGCTAACATTACTTGATAAACCAGAGAATGAAACATTAAGTCTGGAAGAGTTACGTACGCGTGCAAGAGATACACTTGTCAGCGTTTCGCCAGCAGAATGTGTAGATATTGGAAAAAATACACGAGGACAATCATTTTCTAACTTGTGGTTTGCAATGCGAGCTGGTAGAATTGCCGCTTCTAAATTTAAAGCAGTGTGTAATATAAATATTGAAAAGCCATCAATCAGCCTTTTGCGAAGCATATGCTATCCGAAAGATTATTCTTTCTCATCATTAGCTACAAAGTATGGTTGCACGCATGAGAAAGATGCAATTAAAGCATATTGTGAACGAATGAAGAGTACACATCAAAATTTTGAACTTGTAAAAGTTGGATTAGTACTAAATATCCTTACTTTGGGGCATCACCAGACTGTCTGGTACAGTGCGATTGTTGTGGGCAAGGCTGTTTAGAAGTAAAGTGTCCATATTGTGCGGATAAAGTAAATATAGACGAAACTAAAAAAAAAAAAAAACGAAGATTTATTTGAGAAACAAAACAAGACGGAACAATGGAGCTTACAAAAATCATGAATACTTTTACCAGGTTCAAATGCAACTAGCTTTGACTGAGAGAACGTACTGTGATTTTGTAGTATGGAGTAAAGAAGACTTTTACTGTGAAAGAATTATAGTTGATACGCAGTTCTGGTCATCAGAAACCTGTCGTGCTAATGAGTATTTCCATAAAATTATTTCACCTGAACTCCTAGTAAAATATTTTACCAAACAGGAACAGTTATGAGTCAAATCATTAACCACTTATATTCGTACTTTACACTTGGGAGTTGATTACAAGGGCGAATGTACAGACTAATTACACCTAATCACGTAGTACTTCAATAAGTAGAGATAATTTCAGGAAATTATGTGTAAATTATACGATATTATATTTTGTAATTAATTTATTTATTTAATGTCTACATTGAAGGCACAACTGAAGCAGAAATATTAGTCAAGGCACAACATACTGTCACAATTTTGTCTATAGCAGAAACATCATCATATTTTGTTAACGTGGATATTGGTATTATATGCGATAATATTTGCTATTTTTGCCTTTACATACCTATAACTCGTTCGACGTGAATTCGCAAGTGTGTAATTTTGCTTGTTGCTTCCACATCTTTTGAATGCAATTGTTTGTTTTTTTTTTTTTAGAAAGCTAGTGTTAATACTTCTGCCATATACAGCCGGACACTATCTTGAACCGTAAAGCCTCTGTCAGTAAGCACGAATCTCCTGGAAGAAAATTACACTAGTTTACACGAAAAATGAACCAAGAAAAAAAAGTGTTTTTTAGACTAATTTGAGGTCAGGGAAAACGAAAATGACAGTCATTTAGTTTTTCAAAGAATCGTTTTCGAGATATTTGCAAAAAACCTGTTTTTTGGCTCTTTCTTCACTTGATAACGGTTGATCCAATTAATATAAACTGTATATCGTTCGAAAGGTATGTTCTTCCGCTTTCCGACGGTATCTTATTTTTGTAAATCGGATTAAGATTCTTTGGGTTACAGGCGATGAAAGTCGGAAAAACATGGATTTTTCGACATTTTTTAAAATCACTCATTTTCAGTTGTTCCATTGAGATAGAAAAAAAATTATTTTACATACTTTTAAGATTTCATATGAAAGATAATTTTATAGCAAAAAAACGAAGCCTGAGTTTGCTCAAATCGGACAAAAAATACAGAAGTTATGACAGATTAAGTGATGTCAAACAACATTAGTTTTTCAGAAACAGGTTCATACTTTTGGTCGAAAATATGTTTTTTCATTTAAACTTCTCCGTTTATGTTGCATTGAATCGTCACGAAGTTGCATCCAGCAGTAGTCACTCATCATTCCTTCATCCCAAAAGCCTGTTTCGCCTTGTTCATCGCTCTCAGCTCCCAAATTCGGAGGAAAAGAGTCCAAATGTCTGTGCAGGAATTGTATTTTACTTTTTCATCATTTTTTGGAAAAATTTTGTTAGAGCGTGTCCCAAAACTGTCAACGGGAAAAATTGAAGCGGGCATATTTCTTTTCATCAAGAAATTATTCAATGACACCGAGTTCACAAAATGCTTGAACAGTACCGAGACGAAAGCTTGAAATGCTTTTCAGGACGTAGTTCTGGATTTTCTGGGAAACAACAGAAACCTGAACATCCGTCAATTAATCCAAAAAATGATGAAAAACTTTCATGCCATTGGTGAAATGTATGAAATAAAATATAATTCCTGCACAGACATTTGGACTTTTCCTCTGAATTTGGGGGCTGAGAGCAATGAACAAAGCGAAACAGGCTTTTGGGATGAAGGAATGATGAGTGACTACTGCTGGATGCAACTTCGTGACGATTCAATGCAACATAAACGGAGAAGTTTAAATGAAAAAACATATTTTCGACCAAAAGTATGAACCTGTTTCTGAAAAACTAATGTTGTTTGACATCACTTAATCTGTCATAACTTCTGTATTTTTTGTCCGATTTGAGCAAACTCAGGCTTCGTTTTTTTGCTATAAAATTATCTTTCATATGAAATCTTAAAAGATAGTAAAATAATTTTTTTTCTATCTCAATGGAACAACTGAAAATGAGTGATTTTAAAAAATGTCGAAAAATCCATGTTTTTCCGACTTTCATCGCCTGGAACCCAAAGAATCTTAATCCGATTTACAAAAATAAGATACCGTCGGAAAGCGGAAGAACATACCTTTTGAACGATATACAGTTTGTATTAATTGGATCAACCGTTATCAAGTTTTATGCCAGTATATGAAGAAAGAGCCAAAAAACAGGTATTTTGCAAATATCTCGAAAACGATTCTTTGGAAAAATAAATGACTGTCATTTTCGTTTTCCCTGACCCCAAATTAGTCTAAAAAACACTTCTTCTTTTAGGTACTCGCCGGAAACCAAAAATTTGTAAACTAGTGTTATCTACAAATCCAGAATGTTCCGTTATATATTTGTCGCTTGTTCTGCCACCAAATTCATCCGAAATAAAACAAATAGAACCTTGCGAACATATCCCAATTAAGTACTTTATTGTGTTGTGGTGTTTGTAAGAAGATCATGTTTGTGATGCCACATTTTTGTTAGATGGTCTTTCAATAAATATTTCAAAGCAATCTATAATTACTGAAATTTTATTTCCAAATAACTCTTTGAAATCTTGTAGCATTGTTTTGATTAAATTTTCTCGCTTGGGCCAAATTATAAATTTTTTAAGCCTTATATATAAAATATCGATACAATGATAAAAAATTCTCCTATCAGTAGTTCTATTTATAGAAAATCTATTGCTCAAATCTTGGAACGGAAAATTGTGCCGTAATTTCCTTAGAGTTAAGGCAAATTGTTGGAATTTTGACAAAGAATAACTGTGCGAATGGGTGATGTGCGGCTCCACTATTTTATAAACTTTCCATATATTTATAGTTTGCATGCCAGTATAAAACAATGTATTTCTATCGCTTCTCTTATAAAATTCCTCATTTATAGTGAGCAAATTTAATTTCTGCCGTAAATCATAAATTTCCTTATTTGCTACTAAAAGAGCGGTATTCAATTCGTCCGGAAGCATAACATTCTCTTCACGAACTGGAACATTTGCAGCTGGATGTTGGCTTGTACTGGGCATCTGGTGTTCAATAGCAGTTTCTACATCCTAGGAAGAAATATAATTTATGCATAATACAGTTTAAAACAATAATTACGTTTTCCCAAGAGAATTGTCTAGATCTGCTTTTAAGAAAGAAGAGAAATTTAAGTACATACTCACGTTTACATAATTTATAAGAATAATTATGTAAAAGTGAGTTATAAGATCTGCTTTAGACAGTATCAGTTAAACTTGCATCTATTATAAATAAAATGATATATCAAATTACTTCGCTAATTAAATAAATTTCCACAGAACAAATAAAGAAAGCATCATATTACGTGAATTGATGAATCAAGTTTTTGTTTTCTACTCCTAGATCGTTCATATCTACTCAGAGCGTTTTCGCTAGTCGCTTTTTTATATCTCATGTTCCGAGTGCGTACCCAGTCAGGGTTTTCTTCATCCTCCAAAGCAGCTGGTTTTCCTAGTTTTAAAGTGCCTACTATTAAGAATAAAATTCCAATACTAACCGTTTTAAATTACCTAAAATGAAATGTCTACTACAAACTCTTTCATTTCTTAATTTACTTCCAGTCATATCTGTCCGCTTTAATGACCTAACCCACAAATCTCGTCTTCGCACGGCTTTGTCATTTATCCTTTCTCTATTGTCATTTTCGGATAGAAATCGGAAGAAAGACAATTTCTCATCTCTCTGACTGGTAGAACCGCAGTTCACAATAGCACAAAATTGAGCCATGTTTTAAAAATCTGAGAAAATAGCACAACTAAACTGACTTTTCTGTGTTAGCTAAATGTAACACATGTCAATGTTTACCCACCAGGCAGCCATCTTTAAATGTCCGTGACGTCACATGACAATCATTAAACACTAGTACTAGCCTTCTAGATTCTCATACCCTAGACGGTTATTCTTTTGTTATTTGAAAGACAATTGACAAACATTAGACATCTTCTAAATTCTTCCAACTCTGTACTGTCGTTCTACTGTTTATAAATACGTGCCTTCTAGATCGGTGGTGTGTTGGCATAACAACAAAACTCAGTGTCTAGCGACCAAAATATAGCAAAGCGATTAGTAGCGGCCTTCTTTGAATTCGTTAGAATGAATCAATGTCGCGCTATTTACCTATGCCAAATTACATGCTTTCCGTGTATAAAAAGAACATAAGGCGAAATAAAAAGCTATAGATTGTTCATTGAAAAGATTTCAAAACTCTAAAAACGAAAAACGCCCGTTGTGGTGCACAACTATGTTTGAACCAATTTTGAAATATATAATGCAGTAAATTGATCAAAATCTTTGTCGCCTAGTACGTCAAAATTTCAGTCGCTTGGCGACCAATTTTTACAAGTGAGCGACATTTGCGGAATTCGGATCGAGCATGTGGGACACGATAAGCAAGCTGTCCTTGCAGGATATTTAAAAGTTGACAGGCTTCATGCCCCAAGTAATTCTGTGTTCGAATTTTTAGGCTACTTCTGGCATGGCTGCGAGCTGTGTTATCGAACGAATCGTGACGTGTCGCTGTATAGCACAACTAAGGAAAATCGGAGAAACTTCGTAAGATTCAAGCCCTAGGCTATAATCTGGAAGTGATGGGAGAATGCGCGTCTAGAAAAAAATCTAGAATCGGATAAAAAAATTCTGCAATATCATCCGCTTCTCTTAAATTTGCCATACAACCGCGTGACGCGTTTTTCGGCGGACGTACCGGAAATACTGTGTTGTACAAAAAGACCAAAGGACTGGAGAAAATTAAATATGTAGAAGTTTGTTTCCTGTACCCCTACATCTGCAAGTATTGCAAATTCCCGGTCGGGCATAAGGAAATTTATGTGGGTACAGAGTGTGCTGCTGTAGTAGGACCCGGTAACAACCTTGACCAGGTAGACGGTCTCATAAAATGCACAATTCTGCCACCCACTAATCTATTCCATGCTGTATTACCACCGAAAGTGCCTAACAAGCTAATGTTTGCATTGTGTCGTACATATCCCTCGGATTGTGCCGATCCAGCAGATACATCACAGAGTATGCTGACGTGGAGAGGATCGATTTAAATCCGGGAGATATAGAGAAGAACGCTGGAAAACGGTCACTGGCCAAACAGATGCTCAACTCGTTCTGGGATATGTATTCTTAATAATACTAATAATAACTTTATACTAAGCGCATATGTTCATTTATGTGCAGGTAAATTTGCGAAGACCGAGAATAGGCCGAGTACAACGGTGATCTGAACGGCAGATGAGTTGTACGATCTGCTGACGAATCCCGAAGTGATCGTTAACCGTCCTATACCTGCAGGAGCCGACATGATATATGTCAACTGGGAGTATAAGGGTGAAGCCACAGAACAATTACGCACCGTGAACGTCGTCATCGCTGCGTACACAACAGCCCAGGCGAGATTACGGCTTCACGAGTTTATGCACCTGCTAGGTGATAGAGTTCTGTATTACGAAACAGACTCTATCATCTATCTACACAAACTCGGAGAGCTGGTGCACCCGTAGGCAACTTTCTCGGTGATTTGACAGACGAATTAACCTGGTACGGGGCGAGTAGTTTGATCACAGAGCTTGTTTGCGGGGAACCGAAAAATTATGTATATAAGATTTACAATCCGGGTAGTGTAGTGTTTAAACAGGTGTATAAAGTGAAGGGTTTCACCTTGAACTATAAAAACGCACAGACAGTGAACTTTGACAGTATTAAAGACATGATTTTATTGACAATGTAACACCACCAGTCTTAGTGTTGGACAATATACCAGTGAACATAGTGTAGTGACACTTTCAATATATTTAAAAAAAAATTATATTTATTTTTCAAAATTTTATATTTATTTTCAAAATTTTATATTTATTTTCAAAAATTTTATATTTATTTTCAAAATATATATATATTTATTTTGTTCTCTCTTGAGGAGACATTTTGGTTTTGTCGCTCCCATTCGAGTGAGTAGAACCCTCGCTATCTGAGAGTTTGGTCTTTTTTTTTAAATGCTTCATTTTTTGTAAAAATTTAAAACCATTGTAATTCTGCTAAACACTGTATGCCGTAACCAACGTCCGAGACCGAAATCCAGCACGTGGTTTGTACCATGATCCTTTGTGTTCTCCCCTTTAATTAAGATATTTTTTCTAGCTATTTACGAATCGGGGTAACCTGTAACGCAGTCTGTCTGGAAGTCTCAATTTTGTTTATTGTTAACTTTGGTTATACTGCAGTTCCGTCAGTCAGGTCAGTCACGTTTATGCAAATTTGGTATATTGCTCTTACGCCTGTGCGCTGTAAACTTGTGAACATTTCTGTTTTACGTGAATTGCACGCAGTCACAATTGTAAAGTAATTTTGTCCTGCTTCTGGAATAGAAGCAGTTTAGTTTGAGTTTTTTTCGACCATTTTTAACCCATTAACGCCCAGTGATCTCATATGAGACTTTCATTTTGTTATTTTTTTAAACAAATATGGTGAAATAATTTTATATTCTGTAATCAGGATATTGTTTACCGTACTTAACTTTGTTTATAAAAAAATATATAATACGTTTTATTTAAATATTACTTATATTGTAAACAATTAAAAATTGTTAACTTTTAGCAAATATGCGCCGCGGGAATATGAAATGCTGTAAATAGTAATATATAAATAAAAATAAATATGTTTATGATTGATTAGGTGAATAATAACTATCTTTAACTTTTCTAGTAATTATTTTACAAAATAGTTAATTTGTTGATGTAAAATTATACCGCAAAATTGAGTGATCTCATGCGAGATCGCTGGGCATATATGAGTACAACGGTAATTTCTAGACAAGCTTCGACAAGTTTATGCGCGTTTGTAACAAGCGGTATTGGTATGACTAAACTGCATTGCTATTGCATTGTGTTCTCTTCTCTGTTACTGTGACAAAGTCGAGTGTTCGAAAATGGCTCATAACGTACAGAAAGCTTTAACTTTGGAAGAAATGTGTAATATTATAAACGATGAAGAGTTTTGGGAAGATTTAGAAATGGGTGAACATAGTGTGGATATTGTTGCTCTGCCACCGGAACCAGATGAACTGACTGACGAAGATGAAGCTACAGATGAAGATCTTGGTGTTGTAAATGTTAACGATGTGCCAGGGACATTAGCAGTGGATGTTATTGAAATAGAAGAAGATATACCTAGTGCAAGAAAACAACGAAAAGTGCATAGTAGTGCAGTATGGAGAAAAACTGAACCGGTTTATAGTAAGTGGAACGATTCTACCTCTAAGTGGGAAGAAAAATTAGCAATAATGAAGGAAAAATTAATAGGTTTGACTCCCGTGGAAGTTTTTGAGAAATTATTTTCTGAATAAATTTACTCTCACATTACTCATGAAACACTACGCTATGCAAAAGAGTGTAAGAACGACGCATCTTTTGATATTACAACAGAAGATCTAAAAGTTAGTATAGGATTTTTTTTGTTTACTGGTTATAATGTTCTACCATCCGAAAGACATTATTGGTCTGAAGACGAAGATTTGGGAGTGAATTTAGTAAGGAATGCTATGTCTAGAAACAAGTATTGCAAAATAAAAACTTATTTGAATTTCAACGATAACAAATTAGCAGAAACCAACAAAGCTGATCGTGGTTTAAAAGTTCGACCATTAATTAATTTATTTAAAAAATCATTTACTCAATACGGTGTGTTTGAGGAAAAACTAGTGGTAGATGAAATGATTATAAAATATTATGGCCATAACAGACTGAAACAATTCATTAGAGGAAAACCTATTCGCTTTGGTTACAAGTTTTGAGCTCTGTGTGGAACAACAGGTTTCTGTTATAATTTCGATTTGTACTGCGGGAAAGATAACCGAAGAGAGACAGGGATACCTCTAGGATCAAAGGTTGTCCTAGATATGATAAGCATTATTGATGATCCCAATAGTTACCAGATTTATTTTGATATTTTTTTTACTTGCCCAAGTTTATTAAAACAATTGGCGGAGGATAAATTTAGGGCTACAGGAACCATGAGAGAAAATCGTACAGATTCATGCCTCATAATTAGTACAAAAGAAATGCAAAAACAAAAACGTGGCAATTTCGACTATCGGTTTGACAAAAACAACGAAATATTTATTACAAAGTGGAATGATAAAAAGTGCGTAACCGTGGGAACTAATTTTGACAAAATTGAACCGCTGGCAAATGTGTCTCGTTGGGACAATAAAAATAAAGAAAAAACTCTAGTTAGTCAGCCACATATACTGAACAACTACAATAAATTTATGGGTGGTGTTGATCATCATGATTGGTTAGCTGGAAAATACTGCACCAAAATAAGAGGTAAAAAATGGTATTGGCCAATATTCACACGCCTAATTGATATGGCCGTTGTAAACTCCTGGATTTTATATAAAACTGTAAATGGAAACAAATCCATGAATTTGCTGGAATTTAGAAGGTATGTGGCTGTTTATTATTTGAAAATAACAAATAAATCAAAAGTTGGCCGTCCCATACAATCAGGAAGTAAAGCAGTAAATTATAACGTACGTGTAGACAAATTGAATCACTTTATACTACAACGAAGTGAACAACGCCGATGTCAAATGAAAAACTGCAAGAGTCGACCGCGAACTTATTGCGAAAAATGTAATGTCACTTTATGCATACCATGTTTCAAACCATATCATATGTAAAAATTATATTGAAAGTTTAGCAATATATGTAAATAATATTTTAAGTAATTTTTCTTAATTATATTACATGTATATAGCAGAAGTAAATATAATAAAAGTTATATTCTTAAATGCACAATAACTTCATTTATTATGTTATTTGCCCAGTGATCTCATATGAGATCAGTGTATTACGGACAAACGAGCATAAAAAAAAAATTATTTCGAACTATTATTTCTCTTTAATTAATACTTAACGACATTTCACTTAAAAAATTATAAAAATTACTTAAAATTTGGGCGTTAATGGGTTAATGTTGACAAATTTGTGTTTGGGCTGTACTGGTCGTGAGGAGGCAGTAGATGGTACGAGACTCCTGTAACAGGCTTGTCCTGAATAGGGTATTAGGCACTGGCAGGCTACACCGGCCGCGGCCCGGCGGGAGCCCAAACCAACGCCGAGTGTACTCTGACACAGAGACAGGAAGGATCTACCCCGGGAGGAGTAACACGCTAACAACACGGTATATACAGTCCACCCGCGGGAGCAGCCTGTCCCTCCACCACCGACATCGCCGGCACCCTGCACAGTTGGAATCCGCGGTTGCGGGTACGCCTGGCCAGTGAAGAAGACGCCGAGCTAACCTCGTACCCTTGCATGTTTCTTTTCGATTTGTAACTACTGTCCCTGGACACCGTGTACCCCAGGTTGGAAGCCCTACCTTCCCCAACTGATATTGTGTAAGCTCCAAGGCAGGTGGCGCCCACTTTGCAATAAGATAAGTATTTTTCTGTTCTATGGTTAAAGTTAATAAGCGAAATAAACTTGACTTTTGTTATTCTGGGAGTTTGGTGTTTTCTTTTGTTTGTTGTGTGTGCTACTGCCCTCTCCTCTCAGTCACGCTTGGTTCGAATCCATGACTGCTCTCCATCACCGTCACTAACAAGCCAGGGCTGTGCAATTGTTTGTTGGCGAGGCGCAGAAGAAATCCAGCGATTTTGCAAGGGTTGGTAGATATTTTAAGCAACTAAGAATAGGCAAGACGTTTCTTCAGTGATATACAATAACAAAATGGTAATGGGAAATATTACAAACATGTTGACGAACCATTCTTCGGCTGTGCATCATAGAAACAATGTATCACTTTTCTTCAATGCACAACACGTCCTGGATAATGTTGTGGCAGACGTAGAACTAATATATATTATTTCGATATATTACAGACTATTTCAATTGCGTATATATTGATGTCAAACCGAATGCAGCAGACCTATGAAGGCGTATTCGTTGTTTTGAAACAATTCGCTCCTACACTGGAACATGTAATAATAATGACAGATTATGAAAGACCTCTCAGGCAAGCTCTCATTAATACCATTCAATTGAATTAACTCTTAGTAATTTGCCATTATTACTTGGGCACGAATTAACTTATAATATTCAATAGAATCTATTGTAGTGGCACCCAAGCTAACTGCGCAACGCGAAGAGAAAGGGACAGACTGAACAGCGAGACGCAAGAAATCGTAACTGTATCGTGGTAACGTGAGATATCAGATTGTAACAAAGTGTACGATCAGAATAATAATTGTGTTAATATATTTACATAGAATATCTTAAAACGTTGTCAGTGTTCAATTCAACGACCAACCTGGCCTCCTACAGCTTCAGAAGTGGGATAGTGAACTAAATCCGTGAGTAATTGATCGAAATTTGTTGTTTTGTGAATGTACAAAATGGAGAACTCGCCGTTGTCCAACGCTACGAACAGCCCGGTCTCAGAGCGCATGTCTCAACCGACAACTGTTCAACCGGCTCCGGCTCCCTTCCCCTCTCCTACGTACAGTACATCTGCACCAGTGTTGCCAGATGTAACATAATTATCAAATTGTAACATAATTTTAGCGTAATTCTGGTAGTAAAATATATTTTACATAATTATCAATTGTAACATAATTTAATCAGATTTTGGTTGCATTGTACTGTGCATTTATTAATAATTTAAATTAAATTATTCCTTAAAATTTTCAGTAATTATTATTTATAGTTGTTTTGCCGCACACTCGCGCGGGGAATACCCTATTTCTCTTATTTGTTAAGCTGACGCAGTCGGACAATCCGACTGCCGCAGTTGCAGCCGTTTCATTTTATGTTAGACGCTCGCGCCAATGTAGATTGTGAACGCTAGTCAATTTGTGTTGTTGTGAACTAGGAAACTGCTATATTTCTAAAATGTTACCTAGTCCTAGTACTAGTAGTGGACTGCAAAAGAAAAAGAATACGAGAAAAACTTCATCTGATTCGGACTCTGAAGTAGAAATTAAGAAAAAATGTAAAAGTGCTAATCGGAGACAAGTCCGTCCGCAACAATTTAGACGTGACTGGTTAAATAATTCCAATTTTAAAGGATGGTTAGAAGAAATTAAGGGTACTTAATTTTATTTATTTATTAATAAAAATTTAATTAAAATGTTTTGTATTGTAGGCAAATCACACAAAGCCCGGTGTAAAGTCTGCGACACGGAATTTATTGCTGATTTAACGGTAATAAAAAACCATGGCAAAGGAGAAAAACACAATAAGAACGCGGCTATATTGACAAAGGGACAAAAGAAAGTGAATGAAATGTTTAAAGTGCATAGTGAAAGAGATGAACAAGTAACCCAGGCAGAAATAAAAATTGCAGCTCTAATTGCAGAGCATAATTTACCGCCGCGATTATGCGAACATTTAGTTCCACTTTTACAATCAGCATTTCCCGATTCGCAAATTGTTAAAAAAATAACTTTAGGTAGAACAAAGGCAACGAAAATAGTAACAAATGTTCTTGGAAAGTGTCAGCTCCAAAAAATTGTAGATATTTTAAAAAAAAGAAAGTTTAGTTTATTAACGGACGAATCTACCGATATAAGCACCGTGAAAAATATTTGTGTGTGTGTCAGATATTTTAATGAGGAAACTGGTAGCATTTGTTCTAACTTTTTAGGATTATTGCAGTGTTTTAAAGGAAATAATGATGAAGCATGTGAAGGCATGACAGCGAAAACTATTTATGACAAATTAATTAATTATTTAATATTTCATAAGATTCCGCTTAATAATTTGATAGGTTTCGGATCAGATGGGTGTAACACAATGTTTGGTGCAAACAATTCGGTAGTCAGCAGACTAATTGAAAATTTTCCTGGAATACAAGTTCAGAAATGCGTGTGTCATTCTTTGCATCTTTGTTCAAGCGAAGCTTGCAAAGTACTACCTAGACAATGTGAGGATTTAGCTCGCGACATCTACAATTTTTTTAAAAATAGTTCCAAGAGGCAAGCACAGTTTATAGAATTTCAACATTTTTGTAATGTCGAGCCACACAAAATTTTGCGACCATCTCAAACTAGATGGTTATCACTTTTAATGGTAGTCAATAGAATTTTGGAGCAGTGGAGTTCACTTCAGATTTATTTTAATGAACAATTTTTAGGTCACAGATTGCAATCTTCAGAACACATATGTAACTGTTTAAACAATAGTGAAATGAAATTATTTTACTATTTTTTACAATGGGTATTACCTAAATTTGCCGGATTAAATGAATATTTTCAAAGCGAACGTGTTGTCATTACAAACTTATACAACAAAGTCAGTGAAACATATAAAACGTTGCTGTTCAGTTATCTTTTACCAAATTATATAAATAACAGCGATTTATCTTCTATAAATCCTAAAAATTCTTCAGAATATGTTACTTTACAAAATATTTATCTTGGAGTGGAAGTGCTAAAAAATATTGATAAATTAAGTGAAACTGAAAAAATGGATTTTTTATGCAGATGTCGTGAGTTTCTTATTGTTGCTTGCTTAGAATTAAAGAAAAGATTTGATTTTAGTAATAGTTTTTTGTCAAAAATTTCTATATTTGATCCCAAATCGAGTAACAAGCCAAATACTATATTTCCGATTATCATTGCTCTACCTCGAATCATAAATAATAATGAGAGTGAAAAAATACAAAAAATAGACGATCAGTGGCGATTGTACTGTAATTATGAATTTTTAGATGATATTAAAAATGAAATTGACGTCGATAAATACTGGTACAAAATCTTAATTTTTTCTGATATCGCAGGAAACTACATGTTTCAAGATCTTGCAAATTTTGTTCTAAATATACTTGTTACACCTCATTCGAATGCTACCTGTGAAAGAATATTTTCAAAAATGAATTTAATTAAGACTAATATTAGAAACAGGTTGTCCAGCGAAACAGTCAGTGGATTTATGTTAGCCAGTGAAGGAGTTAAACAATGTCATACATTTGAAATTAAAAACAGTATGATGGACTTAATGAATAATCAAATGTATAGATCTAAATCTGATGAAGTATTAGAGGATGAGGATGTTATTAGTTTTGAAAATAATTAATATTCTTTTATGTTACACGTAATTTTTTTTTTATTCCTTAACAGTACTTTTGTATTTATTTTTGTAATGTTATTTGTTTTGTAAACTATTTATAATTTTAAAAATAAATGTTTAAAATATAATTTGGCTTTCAAATTCATTTAAAAATGTGTTATTAAATGAATAGATTTGGTCATTCCAAATTAGAAATATGTAACATAATTTTTCGGTAAATTTGATAATTTTGGCAATACTGTCACATAATTTCATACTTTACATCTGGCAACACTGATCTGCACTAACACAAACACCTATTACTCACACTAGTCTTGCAAACGCAATCACTACGGTTCCAAACTACCCGCAAGTGACAAGTTATTTCACCAACAACCCCGAGTTGCCGCCGTACGGTTACCCATACTTATCTCAGCCACAGAGTACGCCGTATTTTCAACAAACGAATTTTACGCAACCTCAACTGAATACAGTAACGGCACAACTTACGATCGTGCAACTTCAAGAGCAAATAAATTCACTAAAAACAAGCATGGAGCACGCGACAACCGCGAGCCAACAAGCTGCAAACGTATCACAAAATCATTTCGTCCGCGGCCGGTTCGCGCCGGAAGCACAAAACGAAATCTTCGAGTACGATCCTGATCTTCTGTCAGTGACCGCGGAACGTTTCATTGAATCTGTCGAGAACGCCCGTACTTTTCACGGACTCGACGACCGCAACACCATAATTCACGCTAAAATGAAATTACGAGGAGCCGCGAAACTCTGGAACGAATCCGAACCTAACGTTACAACATGGTACGAATTCAAGACGCACTTCCTCAGTACATTCTGTACAAGAACCCATTCGATTGACATTCACCGAAAACTCCGGGAACGTAAACAGCGCCCCGACGAATCGGTTAAAACATACGTGTTCACAATGCGCCAAATCGCTAGCAGTCACGTCGACCAGTACAGCCTTATATCATACATAATACAAGGCCTAAATGATATCTATTTGGCACGTCAATTCTACACGACCGTACCAGCAAACACGACAGAGCTACTGCAAAGAGCTGACGCATACACCTCTTTCGAAAATAATAGAAAACATATCGCGACCGGCGGTAAAGACACTAGAACGGTTAAGACTCAATCTGCCGAAAAAGCTAACCTCAAACCGGCCGAACAAAAGAGTTCAACAAACCAAAACTCGACAACTAAGCCAAACAATTACGCGATCTGTCCATTCTACATGGAAGCAGAACAGCGCATGAAAGACTGCCCCAAGGTCGTCTGTTGCAACTGTAACACTAAAGGGCATCTCACTCGCGACTGTGAACAAAACCAACCTAATAAAACAGCGCTGATCATTGACGCACGCGCGAAAAATAAAATCATTCCGATCAAGATCAACAATAAAGACGCGGAAGCCTTTGTTGACACCGGTTCGACAGTAAACCTAATAACGCTTAACAAAATCAACGATCTGGGCATCTGTTATATCGAAACCGACCAGACCGAGGTCCGACCTATTTGCCTAAGCGGACTGAAGAACGCGACGTGTTACAACATTGGACTCGTGAAGCTCACAATTACTATAAAAGAAAAGTCAGTGAATACGCGCTTCTACGTCGTGGAAGATGACGCCATCCCCGTACCCATCATTCTGGGAGATGACTTCTTCGAAACTCCGTGCGTGGTACTCAGAGTTGAACGCGGCATCGCGGACATCAGTATCAACGAAGACACCGATGAAGCCCACGAAACGCGCGACCTCAAGATAAACCCAGACATTACAAACGAACAAAAAGACAAGATCGTATCACTAGTACGAAACACCACCGCGAGTAACTCCGAGCCAGTCGCTCCACCCGGTTTTGAAATGAATATACGACTCACATCACCAGAACCCGTCACGTACCGACCAAGAAGGTTCTCCATCGCAGAGCAAAAATGCGTAGAAGATAATATTCAAACACTACTCGACAAGGGCATAATACGACCGAGCAAATCGGATTACGCCAGCCCAGTTGTCCTGGTAGACAAAAAGAACGGTGAAAAGCGATTATGCATAGATTATCGCGCCATAAACAAGATCACGATCAAGGACAAATTTCCACTACCGTTAATAGACGCACAAATAGACGCACTGTCTAACCACACTTACTTCACAACGCTAGACTTGAAGAACGGATTCTTTCACGTACCAGTAAGCGAAGAATCTAAAACGTACACTGCGTTCATCACGCATAACGGACTTTTTGAATACAATTTCATGCCGTTCGGATTGACAAACAGTCCGGCAACCTTCCAGCGTTATATCAATAAAGTATTTGAACCCCTACTGTGGGAAAAATAATCCTCGTATACATGGATGACATACTCATTATGTCCGAAACGGCAGAAGACGGAATAACCCGACTAGAACGAGTCATGGAAATAGTCAGGGAATTCGGACTAAATCTGCAACTAGAAAAGTGTCAGTTTCTACAAACGGAAACGGAATACTTGGGATTCAGGATAAGAAAAAACGAAGTACGTCCGCAACTTCACAAAACTGAAGCCGTAAGCAAGTTTCCGGTACCAACCAGTGTGAAGCAAGTCCAACGATTCCTAGGGTTAGCTGGATACTTCCGACGATTCATACCGTCCTATTCGACAATAGCGCGACCCCTCTCCGCGCTCACCAAGAAAGATGAGTCTTTCAAGTTCGGCTCAAAAGAACTCGAAGCATTTGAGAAGATTAAGACGATCCTCTGCAGCCAACCCGTGCTGGGAATCTACTCTCCACATCGAGCAACAGAGGTCCACACCGACGCCAGTTCGTTCGGCTATGGTGCAGTATTACTGCAAAAGAACGACGACGGCAAAATGCACCCAATCTACTACATGTCGGCTACCACATCGGACGCAAAGTCCAGGTACGCATCCTTCGAACTGGAAATGCTAGCCATATACAAAAGCCTAGAGAAGTTCCGCGTTTACCTCCTTGGCATACCGTTCAAACTAGTGACGGATTGCAACTCACTCAAGCTCGCGTTGTCAAAGAAAGAGGTAAATTCGAGGATATTCCGTTGGTCAATCCTATTAGCAGACTTCAACTACACCGTGGAACACAGGTCTTCGAAATCTATGCAACACGTAGACGCTCTTAGCCGTGTTTCCATGATGGTGCACTGCGACCCAGACAATGAACTGCGTTTCCTCAAAATAATGCAGCAAAAGGACCCCGAAACAACAGTCATCATAGACAAGTTGGAAAAGGAAAGTAGTCTACAACTTAAACAGTAGGGGAGACCGGGGCCGGTTGCAACACGGGTAGATTGCAACAGTGCGTTTTTTGTCAGTGTGGAAATAGAGAACTACACATTAATAGTATAGTAGTATGCGAATACTTAAGCTCTTCGATGACTGATGGCGTTACTTTATTTCCTTCATTCGTTTAGAAGTTATAGCTGTAAACGTGTTTTCACAAGTCGTAAGTAAATTTCTCATCTATTTCAAAATATCGTCTAGCTTTGACATATATACTTACCGAAAAATAACCTTAATATTAAATTATGCTATGGATACAGTTCTTTCATTCTGCCTAGCATTCAATTTTAATCATAGATATTTAATTGTCATTTTGTTGGTTAGAAGTGGAAATTTGAACTCGGGGTAAATTGCAACAAGTGTTGCAATTTACCCCGATCATTCCATGAACACATTGTATATTTTTGTTATTTTTCTATTTCTTAGAATATGAGAAATTATGTGCGAAAAACCGAAAGAGGGAAGACTCCGGCAGATACATTTGAACGTGCGGCAAAGTTGATAATTGAAAATGAAGGTGATAAGGATTATTCAATTAGAAAAGTAGCGACTGATTTTAATATCCATTATTCAACACTGTCTCGCTATATTGCGAAATTAAAGAAAAGTAGAGAAAATGACACACATGCTGAGCTATATACTTACAAGGGATATGCGAAAAATCGCCAAGTATTTACTAATAAGCAAGAATTAATTCTGATGAACTATATCAAGCGCAGCAGCGAAATTATGTTTGGTTTAACACCCGCTTGTGTTAGGATACTTGCATTTCAGTGTGCAGAATTGCATCAAAATAAAATGCCTGAATCCTGGATTGCAAACAGGAAAGCTGGGGTCGACTGGTTTAATTCATTCATGAAGCGTAATTCTGACCTGAGTATTCGTCAACCAGAAGCAACAAGCCTGGCAAGAGCAACTAGTTTCAACGCGACAAATGTTGCACTATTTTTTGATAAACTTTCAGAAGTCTTTTCTCGTTATTCATTCCAGCCATCATCAATCTGGAATATGGACGAAACAGGCGTATCAACTGTACTTCGTCCAAATAAAATTGTAGCACAAAAAGGTGTTAAGCAAGTGGGTGCTATTACATCTGGAGAACGTGGAGAAATGATCACAGTAGCTGCTGCTGTCAATGCACAGGGAAACTCGATTCCATTAATGTTTATTTTCCCACGGAAGAGATATAAAGATCATTTCATTCGAGATGGTCCACCAGGTTGCATTGGAGATGCAAATGGCTCTGGATGGATGCAAGAACCTTCGTTTGTAATTTTTATCAAACATTTTATAACTCACACCAAAGCTACCAAAGAATCGCCAGTTATTCTTTTACTGGACAATCATTCATCTCACTTGAGCTGCAGTGCTTTGAGTCTGTGTAAAGATAACGGAGTGATAATGGCATCTTTCCCACCTCACTGCTCACATAGATTACAGCCACTCGATCTAACAGTATTTGGACCATTTAAAAAATTATGCAGCTCAGGCATCAGTGCGTGGTTAAGATCTAATCCAGGCAAAACGTTAACAATATATGATTTGCCTGGAATAATCAAACATGCTTATTTAACCTCCGCAACTCCTTCTAATATTATTTCTGGATTTCAAGCTGCGGGTATTTTCCCTTTGAATCCTAATATTTTTAATGAATCGGATTTTGCATCAGCATTTGTCACCGATAGACCAAATCCAGTAGAAAATGAAAAAGCGGGACCGAGTGGTATCCAGACATTAGGAACACCAACTAGTTCAAAAAATTCGTCGCAAGAGTTTTCTCCAGAAACTCTAAGACCATTGCCAAAAGCGCCTGCCAGAAAAGAAAATACAAATAGGGGAAGAAAAAGAAGACGCGCAGCTATATTAACGGACACTCCGGAGAAATCCGCACTCGAGGAAGAAGAGAAATTAAGAAATATCAAAAAAGGTAAAACAAAAGGAAAACAAAGAGAGGCAAAAACAAAGACCACCAGAAATATAAAGAAGAAAACAAATGTGGTTCGAAAAATATTCAAAGAAGACTCTACAGACGATTCCGATTGAATGTTGGAAAGTTGCAATATACCCCACGTGCTGTTGCAACGTACCCGTATCTCGGGGTAAATTGCAACATTTGCCAATAAAATTTATAATTGTTATATCTTTGTTCATTTTGATAATTAATAATATGTATCATATGATTTATGTACCCAAAGCATTAAATTATCTTACAAGCTGAGAATTATTTATTTAATATACAAACTTAACCGTACAGGAAATAAAATGTAAAAAGTGTTGCAACCGGCCCCGGTCTCCCCTACGAGCTGAGAAACGGCATTCTCTGCTACAAACACGGAGACAGAAGACTGTTTGTCGTTCCAAGAAACATGCGCCGCAATATCGTTTGCGCTGCCCACGACGACAATGGTCACACCGGACGCGAAAAGACGATCCAGAAGGTGCTGGAGAGCTACTGGTTCCCGAGACTTCGGAGATACGTCGCAAAACATATAAAACACTGTCTAAAATGCGTGACTTACAATGGAGAAAGTGGCAGACCATCGGGACGGCTACATAGCATCCCTAAAGGCGACCGCCCCTTCCTTACACTCCACTGTGACCATGTTGGTCCCTTAGATCCTCCTTCCGCCGGATTTAAGCACATACTAGTAGTGATCGACGCGTATAGCAAATTCGTGTTTCTAAACCCGACCAAGACAACTAGTTCGCGCGAAGTGATAAAAGTGCTGGAACGAATCTTCCAAACATTCGGTCCACCACAAGTTCTCATATGCGACCGCGGCAGTGCATTTACGTCTGAAGAATTCACAGACTTCATAATAACACAAAGAGCGATTCGTACGCTCACAGCCACCGCTACACCCCGGGCCAACGGACAATGCGAGCGATATAACCGAACGATCGCTAATATTCTCGCGAAAGTGACCAAAGACAATAATTGGGCTGCACAGCTTACCACCGTGCAGCAAGTACTCAACAACTCGCACCAGCGTAGCATCGACGCTACCCCCGCGAAGCTTCTCCTTGGGTACAGCCTGCGCACCCACCCGGACCAAGAACTGCGCGACTCCATCCGGATGGCAATCCAGAGTCCCGAGCCACCTCACCTCGAGCAGCGACAAGCTGCCAGAGACCACGCTGAAGCCGAACAAGCAAAGGCGCAAGGCGACAATGAACGCCGCTACAACCTGAGGCGACGCCCGCCAGGCAGGTATGTAATTGGCGACCATGTGTTAATAAAATCCGTCCGATCAGCAGGAAAACTCCAGCCGAAATACCAAGGCCCGTATCAGGTTACCAAGGTCTTGGAGCATGACCGGTACGTCATCGAAGACGTACCCGGCGCACAAGTTACACAGCGCTTCTACAGCGGGATCCTCCCCAGCGACCGCATCCGCCTCTATGTGCCGGACGACTCGCCGAGTACCAGTTCCTCTTCGGAAGAAGAAGTCGAGTTCGAGGCAATCGAGGGCGATCGCAACGTCAGGCTGGCCGAAGCTGTAGTGGCACCCAAGGGCGCATGTGCCGCGCGCCAGCTAACTGCGCAACGCGAAGAGAAAGGGACAGACTGAACAGCGAGACGCAAGAAATCGTAACTGTATCGTGGTAACGTGAGATATCAGATTGTAACAAAGTGTACGATCAGAATAATAATTGTGTTAATATATTTACATAGAATATCTTAAAACGTTGTCAGTGTTCAATTCAACGACCAACCTGGCCTCCTACACTATCACATTATCACACGAATATAACTTGCGTGTACTGAATACCAATGCGATGTAAATGCGCACAGAAAATTCGTACACGACCAGAAACGCACCGTTCGAGAATAGCAATATCAAAATAGTATACGCATCTGCGACAATACCGTATACGAAATTATTGCGCGTGGTCCAAGAATTGGGCCCCAGGGTATTTCCCAGATTTACTTCCATCCACGCTAGTATGTATTGCAGCAGGAAAGTGGCAACTAAGCCCATACTAGCCAATTTTGGTCAATATGCGACGGTAGATATATTTACAGTAGAACGTCGATTATCCAGATTTTTTTAAACGAGAAAATTATTTTACGAATTCGCTGTGCTACCCCGCTGTGTACCGGTTTTCACTCGCGTCGGCAAGCAAACTGATGAGTCATTTGAGATTTATACTCAGCAGATTCATGACGTGTGTGAACGTGCGATTTTAATATTGGCAATATCTAGTTATTATGTGGAAAAGCAATATTTTTCACCACAAATGTAGCAGTCGCTAAAATATATCGGTACATTCTAAGGTTTGATGGTAAACATTTTCTGGACTGTAACGGGAGTTTACCCTTTTTTGTCAAATAGTCATGTAAAGTTTAATGTAAAAATCAGAATTGGTTAATATTAATATACTCTTAATAAGATGTAATATGTCCGTTTTATGAACTCATCAATGTTAGTTAAGATCACAATGAATAATTAATATACTCATTGTATTTAGGAAAACAGGCCATACACTGCCACCTCTCTACCCCTGCCTAGCGAGACAATTTTCTGGAGAAAAATTGGTGGTGGATAAATTCTAACTACTGATACCACTACTGATCGAATCAGCAAGATTTCGTACCAGAGAGATTTCGAATCAGCGAGATGCTTCGGTTCGAACTGACAAATACAAATGCTGCTATCCGCCCATGTAACTATATGACAACTATTTCAAAGTTATTAATTATCATTATCAATTAGCAAATTGAGAATCCATCAAACACTCGCTATCTATATTTTTCTTTCACGATTACTATATGTTTGTATATTTCGTATAAGAAAGTAAATATGTTACGGCATAAGGCTAATTGTTTAACAATCATACTTAGTTCAGTTTTATTATAACGACTAACAACCAGGGCCGCCGCGTCCTATTGTGCGGCGTGTGCGGCGCACACAGGCGGCCAAATGAAAAGGGCGGCCGCAAGCCGCTCTTTTCACTCAAAATTTAAACATTTATATGTAAAAATAACTTTTGCTATATCATGATGAAAATAAATAGCATTTGTTGTACTTGTACTGTATGATTTCCAGCTCAATCTTTCAAATGCACATAACTGCATTTCCATCCTTTACGAGTTGTACAGTAACCCACTTTAATTTATCAAGAATACGTCACTTCTTCATGATGTGTATTGTGCTGTTCCGCACTAATTATTGTCGATGAAAGCCGACAACAGTCGATCTTATGTTTTTACGTGCACATCGTAGGCTTACACAGTAGCGTATCTGAGTGTATCTACACTATCTAGCTTATTATCTTATATCTAAATTATTTGTGCATATAAAATATTAACCGAAATTTAATATGTCCGAAAGAAGAACCAAGCGATTATCTGGTGCTCAATATAAACAGAAGAAACAGCGAAAACTAGAACAACAACAAAAACTATCGGGATCTTTACAAAAATATTTAGCTGTCGGTAATAATACACACAGTGAGATTCATAACAATGAACAAGACAGTGGCAGTGATAATGTGTTTACATTGAATACTGGGAGCATCCCCTCAACATCGCGAGAGGTCTGCGATGATCAAGCTAGTGAAAATGACGGTAGTGTAGTAAGCCGAGGACAAGTCGAAGATTATATATTTGATATTGAAGGAGAATGTACGGAACGAAGCTTAAAGGAAGAAGCGGAAAATCCTTGTGAAGTTGAAAAAAACGAGGTGAAGATTTGTATGGTTTTAAATGATCCTGCTAAGTGGCCAGAAAAATTAAATGTTAAAGATATTCAGTATCTCACGGAACATTATCCAACTCATATTAGTAATATAGATTACCCACGGGATGTTCAAGGTAGGAAATTTTCAGCATCCTACTATTATCGCACAGCAACGAATAGAGAGACAGTATTTCGACAATGGCTATTGTATTCAGAGACAGTAGATTCTGTATTTTGCGGTCCGTGCAAAATATATGGGGAATCTTTGAAATCTGATAACATTTCGGGTACGAATGGTGTCAACGACTGGCAACATTTATCAATAATACTTAAAAGGCATGAATCTAGAATAAATCACGTAAAAAATATCAAAAAAATGTCAGATTTCTTAGCTGCTTTAAATGATTGTGAAAAAAAAAACATTGGTACTCTGTTATAGAACGAATTATTTTAATTGTAAAATTTTTATCGCGAGTGTCTCGCATTACGAGGTTCCTCGCAGCGTCTTTATGACACAAATAAAAATAATGGAAATTTTCTCCAATTAACACAAATGATATCAAAATTCGACACTGTAATGGCAGAACACTTACGCAGAATTCAGACATCTGGCTATAAAAGCATGCCTCATTACATTGGTTGTCAAATTCAAAATGAAATTATTGCATTACTAGCTGAATCAATCCAAGAAAACATTCTTAAAATGTTGAGAGATTCAAAATATTTTTCAGTTATTTTAGATTGTACCCCTGATGTTACTCATACCGAACAAATCACAATCATAGTGAGATTTGTTTCGTGTGCACCACCTTTTGAAATACATGAACATTTCTTAGGATTCTGTCCCATAACTGATTCAACTGGAAAGGGATTAGCTGATTTTATACTCAATAAATTGAAAGAATTTAAATTAGATATAAATAATTTAAGAGGGCAAGGCTATGACAACGGGGCAAATATGCGTGGAAAACGTAATGGACTGCAGCAAAAAATTATGGAATTAAATCCTCGCGCTTTTTTTATACCTTGTGCAGCTCACAGCTTAAATTTAGTCGTAAACGACTCTGCGAAAATTTTGTTTGAAACGGTGAATTTTTTTAATCTTCTGCAAAAATTATTTGTATATTTTTTTGCATCTAACCATAGATGGAGTATATATAGCGTTACGCGAAAATTGAACATTTGGTAGCATATTTTGTGTATACGTACAAAAATTTTACATTCTGTCTATTTGATTTCATATTTGTAAAATTGTATATTGTCGTCCTCCCTAGAAAGGGGACAATAAACAGTATCAAGATCCTAATTTGTTAGTAGATAATTCAATAGTTGGAAAGTATATTATTACATTGTCAGAAAGCTTAAATAAGTGTAAACCATTACATTTGCAACCAGGAATATATCGGAGAATGAATACATGTCGAAAAGTGAGATTTTATAAATTTTCATTTTATATTATATTTTTAAATTCTTTTAATTACAAATGTACAGGTATTGTTACTGATGCAGAAGTTCTTAATATATCAGAAACAAAATACATGTAGGAAATGAAATTATTACATTAGAAGATCCCGATTTGTTCCTAGAAAATTCAACAGTTGAAAAGGATGTTATTACATTATCACAAAACATCCCATTGTGTATTGGTATTATAAACATTAATACTGAAACAGGACTTATAGAATTGACTTATCCAAAACATTTTACATGCAAGTATATGCAAGGATCATGTTTTCTTAAGTGAGGACTATAGTTGACAAGGAATAATTACCGAAACTCAATCTTTGGATACATCGATTCAGGCTTGCTGTAAGTTTTTGCTATTTTAAAATGTATATTAAAAATTTATTTCGCACGAGTCAGTTTAATTACAAATTTTAAAGTAACCTACTAGTAATAGGTTACTTTATAAGTTTTATTAATGTGGAAGTATAATAAATACCGTTTACACCAACTCTGCTTATAATCAAGTGTGCATTATTGTTATGTCAAAAAGTGAAATAACCGTGTGTGTTCTTTCTTTATTAAAACTTTTCTTTTAATTAACATATTAATAAACTGAGTACACTGCAAAACTATTATCCAACAGGTTATGGGCCCAGTGAACAATCAACAACTAAGTGAATTGTTTTAAAAGCTAAAAATGACGGATGTTGCACGAATTTCCATTGATAAATTGAACATGGAAGTATGAAGCTGAACGGGAAAATACGTGGATTGCAGTGAGTGTAACAAAGCCAGATGAAGACGATGCTTCATATGCAGCTCGGGAGCTCGCGAACAGCAAGGCGATTGGTACGATAGGCTTGCTGGTTGAAAACGGACAGCATGTGCACAACTAAAATTTAAAGAAACGATCATGAGAAGGCAAGTTTGTCCAGTACGGTTCATATGTATGTTACATTGGCAAATAATAAGTTATCTGAAAACGATGATATTGTAGCTTTATTAGAAGAGATCGAGTTAATCGTAGATAACCTTGTTGCTGTGAGCGAACCTGTAACGGATCGTTTCCGTATAGGAATGATGTTGGGAAATTTACCGCATGGTTATGGAACGTTGATCACTGCTCTGGAATGCCGCGCAGATGCTGATCTAACCATCGGCATGGTTCGAGAGAAAATTCTTTTCGAATTCAAACGACAAAAAGAAGGTGGAGAAATCAATGTGAAAAATGAAACGGCATTGAAGATTGAAATCGGTGGCAAAATCGAAAACTAAAGCGGCGTACTTCTATTGTGGAAAACCGGGAAACTTCAGGTGTAAATGTTTGAAACTCAAAGCCGAGAAGTGGCGAAAGTTGAAACAAAAGTGAACTCGAACGACGGAGGTGACACCAGTAAACCGACTCAATTTTGCTTCAAGACTTTAGAATGTGCTCCAGACAAATGATACAAGTGCCACATGACAAGTTCTCGGGATCATTTTAAGAATCTTAATACATCCGAAAAAGAAATTGTTCGTGTCGCGGATGGAAGAAACATTGTAGCAGAAGGCATAGGTACCTTGCGACTCCATTGCACGACTCCACAGGGAGAGGTGAATGATGTTACTGTAAAGAAGGTTCCCTACGTGCCGAAGCTTGACAGAAATTTGATATCTGTACGTTCATTAGACAAGAGTGGACTAGTGCTGACTTTTCATAATGATTCATGTACAATAACAAAGGGAAATTGGATTGTAGCAATGGCTGTTGCTCGGGAGAATCTTTACGAACTGAACTGTTCACAGAACGCAATGAAGACCAAGAACACAACTGTCTACATTATTGGCATAAACGATTCGGTCATCACGATCCAGTTGCAGTCAAACGACTAGAAGACGACGGGTTGGCTACAGGTATCAAGATCAGCAAAATGTAGCGTTACAATTTGCTGTGATGCATGTGTTAAAGGGAAGATGGCGCGTTTGCGGTTTCCCAAGAGTGGGACGAAGTCTAAGAGAATTCTAGATCTGGTACACAGCGATTTATGTGGTCCAATGCAAACGCAGACTCCCTGCGGTGCGAGGTATATCTTGACACTGATAAACGATTTCATTCGTTACTGTACTATTTACCTGCTACCTGAGAAGAGCGATGCATCAAATAAGAGAATTTGTGCAGAACTGTAATAATCAAGTTGGCCAAAAACCGAAGACGATGAGGACGGATGGCGGGAGAGAATATCTCCGTAATGAACTGCGGTCATTCTTTGAACAGCACGGTATAGAACACCAAAAGACAGCACCGCTGCAAAACGGTGTCGCTGAAAGAAAAACAGAAGTTTGATTGAAATGGCACAAGGCCCTAGAATTCACGTTCGTGGGCTATGCTGAGGGATCGAAGGCTTATTGTCTTCTGGATTTGAAGAGTGGACGGATTCATTTTAGCAGGGATATCAAGTTTATTGAGCCAGGTCACAACAATTCGGGTAGAAGTAGAAGTTCATTATTTCAACGCTCCAGAGTCATCAGAGTCATCAGTGAGAGGACGATACAACGACGGTCAAGACTCCGCTGGTAATTGAATAATTTAGTCAACGAAGCCGAAGAGAACGTGTTTCAAGCACCCGTTGCTGCAGATACTACTAGACAAGTTTCATCTCAAACGAATAAAGGAATTCCAGCACAGAGATTGATTAAGACGTGTAATAATGCATTAATGATTCAAACTGACGAACCAAGATCGTTCAAGGAAGCGATAGCTGGACATGACCGACAGAATTGGGAGGAGGCGATGCGCGAAGAGGTGACATCACTTCACCTCAACAAAGTCTGGAACCTGTCAGAACTTCCAGCAGGCAAAAGGGCAGTTGGAAGCAAGTGGATCTATAAACAAAAGACCGATGCAGAAGGCAAAGTTAATCGGTATAAAGCAAGGTTGGTCACGCAAGGATTTTCGCACCAGTCATGAAGAACACAACTTTAAAGTGTCTACTAGCCAATTCCGGGAAAACTGGGATGACAGTAAGACACTACGACATCAAAGCAGCCTTTCTGAATAGCGAATTAACGGATGAAGTCTACATACGACAACCGGAGTGTTACGAAGTGATCGGAAAAAAGCACCTCGTATGTCGACTCAGAAAGAGCATCTATAGACTGAAACAGTCGGCGAGGACTTGGAATCAGAAGTTTAACGATGTACTTCTTAACCTTTCAGCAGTCTGGTGGGGTTTACTAGACCCAGATGAATATGTTAGAATCATTAAAATGCGAATGCGCTTGCGTAGTAGCTTCTCCCTCCAAGTACCTGTTCTAGTTGATAATAGCGACGGTAGGTTAGAGCATATTAGTTGTGAGTTCATTTTTCTATCGTCTAGTCGTGTTTTACATGCGTAGACCCCACCAGACTAAAAACGTAAGTTTTTTTTTGCGTTAAAAATTTAAATATTTACGTATAATATAATTCGGTAGGTAAAAAAAACAAAATGGGAGACTATGAAAAAGATCAGGCTCGTTTATTGGCCTTATGGAAAGAAGGAGAAGCAGAAACTGACGAGTCCATAAATTCCGAAAATGATTCTGATGAAGTGTATGTAGAAGACAGTGACCAATCTAGTATTGAAATTTCCGATTACGAATCTGTTCATGTTAGTGACGATGAATTTGTTGGTAAAGATGGTGTTACAAAATGGCGCAAGAATTGTGGAACTAAATCGACTAGAAGAAGAAGTGAAAATATAATTACAAATTTGCCCGGAGTAAAACAACAGTTCAAAGACCGCAAAACTCCAATTGAATGCTGGAATTTATTTTTTGATGAGGAAATAGTAGAAAGAATATTGACTCACACTAACGTCAAAATAATTGAAAAATCACGTGCATACAAAGAAAGTGAAAAATATAAAGTAAAAGGAACAACTAAAAATGAGATTTTAGCAGTTTTTGGTTTGTTGTACCTGGCTGGCTATTATAAATCTGGGCGACAAAATTTATCTGATGTCTGGGCGCAGGATGATACAGGTGTCGCAATATTCCGAAATACCATGACAATGCAAAGGTTTTATTTTCTTTTATCGTGTATGCGATTTGACGATACTACATCTCGTGAACAAAGAAAAAAATTAGACAAATTATGCCCGATTAGAGATGTGTTTGAAAAATTTGTCCAAAATTGCCAAGAAACATACACTCCTAGTGAATATCTCACTATAGACGAGAAACTAGAAGCCTTTAGAGGTCGCTGTAGTTTCCGTCAGTATATTCCAAATAAGCCCTCAAAGTATGGAATCAAAATATTTGCCTTGGTAGATGCTCGCTGTTTTTACGTTGTAAAAATGGAAGTCTACGTTGGCCAACAACCCGAAGGCCCATTTCGCATTAGCAATAAACCCGAAGACGTGGTAATAAGACTTATTTCTCCGATATCAGGTACAAAAAGAAACATTACATTTGATAATTGGTTTACCAGTTATAACTTGATGAATCGCCTACTTCAAGATCATAGTTTAACATCTGTAGGCACAATTCGCAAAAATAAGCGTGAACTACCACCAGTATTTTTGTCTATAAGAGGAAGGCCAGTTAGATCTAGTTTATTTGGTTTTCAAAAGAATATAACGTTAGTTTCGTATACTCCCAAGAAAAATAAGAATGTGCTCCTTTTTTCAACACTGCATCATGATGACTCTATCGATGAATCTTCAGGTGATTCCAGGAAACCAGAGATCATAAGTTTTTATAACCAAACAAAGGGAGGTGTGGATACGGTGGATAAACTTGCAGCAAGTTATGATGTATCACGTCAAAGCAAACGGTGGCCGCTAACTGTTTTTTATTCTTTGCTAAACACAGCAGGGGTTAACTCTGAGATTGTTTACAGAAATAATACAAACGATTATAAAACAAAACGCCGTGTATATCTAAAGAAATTGGGGCAAGCTCTAATTTGTAATCACGTAAGTGAAAGAGAAAACAATCCACGAATTCCTCGAGCAATGCAGGGAAGAAAGCGACAAGTACCGTTGCAAAAGGAAGATGAAATTCAAAAGAAAAAACGACGCTGTGACTTTTGTCCTAGAGGGTCCGATAGAAAGTCACAATACTTTTGTGGATTATGCTTCAAAACAATTTGTTTACAGCATGCCCTGTTTAGATGCCAGGAATGTTGTGAATCCGAAAATGAGTTACACTAAGTTTTTATAAACATTTAAACATAAATTTAATATTGTCCATTTCAATAGGTTTTGATTTTGTTAAAATAATCCATTGTAATAGGTTTACATTTTGTTAAGAATAAAATTTTCTATCATCAAAATGAATAATTATTTAATACATGCATTAAAAACATATGGGTCCATCAGACCCCACCAGACGTAATATGAAAAAAAAAACCACCAGACTGCTGAAAGGTTAAAAATGGATTCATAAGGGGCGAGGCACACCAATGTGTATATTCAAAGATGATCGACGGTAGCTGGATGTACGTGCTCATCTACGTTGATGACGTAATCATGGTAAGCATCGACGGCACAGCAATAGAGATAGTGGAGAAGATCCTACAGGAGAAGTTTTAAATCACTAACCTGAAAAATCTGCTTCACTCTCTTGGGCTGCACTTTGAACGAGACAAGAATGGTATTTTTCATATACACCAGAAGGCATACATTGAGAAACTACTCAAACGTTTTGGTCTATTGGCCGCAAAGAGTTCCAAAATACCAATGGATCCGGAATATTACCAACGAAAATGGAAGAAATGTTTCATGATTTTTAATTTAATGATAAAAATTTAATTGTTAAAATAGGAGATGAACTCGAAATGGTGGAACAAATTAAGTATTTAGGAGTAATAATAGATAGAAAATTAAATTTAAAACAAAATGTGCAATATATATGTAAGAAAATTAGCAAAAAAAATAATTTTATGTACAGAGTAAGTCAGGAATTGTCAATGTGGGTTAGACTGTTAGTATATAATACGATAATACCGCATTTTTGTTATTGCAGTACAATTTTATACCTATGTAATAAGACCGACTTGGATAAATTACAAAAATTGTAAAATAGGGCAATGAGGATAATTTTGCAGTGCAATAAATATACAAAGATTAGTGATATGTTATTAACGTTGGAATACATGAACATTAGTCAATTTTTGGAATACAATATAATGGTTTATATATTTAAAATAATTCATGGAATTGTACCTGATTACGAAATGCATAATTATAAAACAAGACAAATGAATAATTTTTAAATTGATAAAACAAAATAAAATGAGTACTACGAACCTATTGCTTGATAAAGGTCTGGCCAGATTTAATCAATTATCTAATGATATAAAGAATTCAAGTAATATTAAAGAATTTAAGACTAAATTAAAAAATATGTATATAAATCAGTGATTTACTACTTTTCTTATTAATATTTGGTTTTTCTTTTTGTATATATGTATGTAATTGTATTTATGTATATAGGCTGACCCATCTTTGAATTCTCACCATTGGAATCTCCGAAACAAGATACAAGGTCGGTTAAATTAGACAAAAGTTGCGTATTTATGTTCCGATGTTGATGGCGATTTTGTATTTTGAAAATATTGCATAGCTCACTAGATAATGACAAAAGTGTTATATTCTCGAATTTTTATTTTACTTTATAAGTCAGAAGGTATTGGAAATATTGAAAAAAGCTTCAAATATTTTAGTATAACTAATAAGCTTTTTGATGAATCAGATGAAATTTTTTTTTACTAGATATTGCCGAAGATACAGCCTACAACTTTAATTTTTTAAATGAGAACAATAGTTCATTTTTATCAAGTTAAAAAGTGCTATTTTTTCTCTTTACGATAGTGTGTTCACATATATAAATATCTTTTTCAGCTTTGAAGAAAAAGTGAAAAGTATCACAAAATAGTGATTTTCGTAGTGTGCCATGAAAATTTGGTATAAAACAGTTGCATCTAAATATGTTATGAACATGCAAAACAATTGAAATTCAATAATATTTGTTAAACAAAAGATTAGAGAAAAAAAAAATCGATGTAGGTATGGGTTTCATACGAGAATCTGTCTACTAGCTTTCAGTTTACGCTAGGACTTTTGTTTTATTTATCAAATGTTATTGAATTGCAATTGTTTTGCACGTACGTAACATATTTAGTTGCAGTTGTTTTGATACCAAATTTTCAAGGCACACTACAAAAATCTTTCATTTTATCTTACTTTTTAGTTTTTCTTTGAAACTAAAAAAGATATTTAGGTAAACAAATACATGATAGTAAAGAGAAAAAATAGTACTTTTTAACTGGATTAAAATTAACTATGATTCCTATTTAAAATATTGAACTTACATGCCATATCTCCAGAAGTAAGTAATAAAGAAAAATTACATTCAATTCGTCGAAAAGCCTGTTGTCTATGCTAAAATATTTATTTGAAGCATTTTTCGATATTTTTAGTACCTTCCGAGTTATAATGGAAAATTAAAATTCAAAAAAATTACAATTTTGTCATTATCTAGTGAGCCATGCAATATTTTCAAAATATGAAATCGCCATCAACATCGGCCCATAAATGTGCAACTTTTGTCTAATTTAACGGACCTTGTATCTCTTATAGTTATAGATACCCAATGGTGAGCATTCAAACTTGGGTCACTCTGTATATACTGGGATTGTGTAAAAGCTAAATAAACGTTATATTTTTATTATTATATTATTATTATTATTAAAAGGAGCGATTGCTTCACTACTCTACGTGACAGGGAACTCAAGACCAGGGGACCAATTCTTGAATATTTTCGTATACGAAACTGCCGAAGATTCGTATACGATTGTTGTGTTGGTATTCTTGAACCGTGCGAGTGTGTTCACACGAATTTTCCGTGCGCAATTACATCGCATGGGTGTGTTACGTTCGTAATGCCTGGTGTCCACATGAGAGTAAAACTCTCGAGAGTCTCTGTCGAGAGCCTTACTCTCATGTGGATATGCTGCTGAGAGTAACTTGCAGGCAGTAATGTCAAACTCTCCGAGAGTAGACTTCTGAGAGCTTGCTCTTAAGTGGACAAGCTCAAACATGCTATCTGAGAGTGACTCACAAAATTCGAAATCGGTTCGTATTGCGACAGTACTCTCAGAACGACAATCATGGCGCATATGGACAAGGGAAGACACGTGCACATTGATTGAAGAATACGAAAAGAACCAAGTGCTGTGGAATATAACAAGTTATGATTAGCGTAATAGAGAACTAAAAAACGAGGTGCTTTCTAAATTTGCAACTGAATTTAATTGCACAGTAGTAGAGGTGCAACGGAAACTCCATAATTTGCGAAATCAGGTAAATTGTCTCATCCTTGTATCTTTTTTTGCAATTGTCGGACCAATTAATTGGATTAATTCCTCCAATAGAATTGCGGTCATTCGGATAAAATTACCAAATTGACAACCGTCGTCTATTTATAATTCGCACGCGAGATTATTAGCAACGCCAAATTGCAGTCTCCGCGATATCCAGAATTTAACCCAGCAGCTTCTTTATTTTTTTTTTTTTTTCATAATTTTCATTGCAACTATTATTGCTGCGGCGATTTGTTGTCTATGCGACACCATCTGGAACACTACTGAACGCGATGCGACGTTTACGAACTACAGTACACACGCTCTCCAGTGGACATGGTTCTGAGAGTAATTTGTGACAGAACTCTCCGGCTACTGCCCGAGCTGCTCTCGAGACTGAAACTCACGACAAAATACTCTCACGTGGACACAGTCGTGAAAGTACTCTCGAGAGCAACTCTCAGAATTTACTCTCATGTGGACAGGCACCATAAGTTACATTCGTGTGAGAAGACTCAATTTGGTATTATTCCGTACTCGTTAACCAATAATGGCAAATTATGAAGAATATTTACATTTGGAAGTGATTAATGAATTGAAGGAACAGAAGCGAATTTGCAATTAGTAAAGCGAATTTTTAAAAGAGAAAATGCGTTTGATTTGCCTGAACGTCAATTTGTAAAATTGTTTAGGCTTACAAAAAATATGACTTCTAATTTAGTTGACATACTTGACAATTATATACAGGCACCAACCAGGAAATCTGCTTTGGATGTTTCAGTGAAAGTATGTGCATCAATTGTCGCTTGTAAATAATATACACATTTATATGATAGTAATATATGGACAGTTATATTACTTTTAGGTTTTAATTGCATTAAGATTTTTTGCGTCTGATTCGACCAATATGATATTGAATATAATGTGTATACTGGTGTCAGTCAATCTTCGGTAAGCAGATGCCATAATGAAGTGAGCGCAGCTTTAAATCGTCCTGAAATATTTAATATCTGGGTGAAGTATCCGGGACACGTATACGATTTACAAAGATTGCGGAACGAGTAAATATATTATGGCTAAATGAAATTATACGGTAGTGTATACAATTACTTCTTCATTCTAGATTTTCTGAAACACATCATTTTCCTGGAGTTGTTGGCTGCATTGATTGCACACATGTAGCAATTATTGCGCCAAAGGAAAATGAACACATCTATGTTAACCGTAAAGGCTACCATCCCATTAATGTCTAATTGGTAAATATATTTTGATCTAATCAATGATTGATTCATTGCTTGCATTATAATTCTCCAGAAATGTTAATTTTAGGTATGCGATTCCAAATTGAATATTTTAAATGTTAGTGCTAGATATCCTGGAAGCACCAATGATAGTTTCATGTGGAATAATTATAATTTGAAGAATTTTTTTGTAAATTTACTTTTTATCTGCTCGGTGATTCTGAATATGCTTTAAGACCCTACACGATGACTCTAATCCCAAATCCAAAGCCAGTAATAAACACACCGGAATTCCGGTATAATATTAGCCAGATGAGTACCAGATCAACAATAGAACGTTGCAATGATGTTTTAAAAATGCGATTTAGATGTCTTTGTAAACACCGAGTACTGCATTATTCTCCGGAGGTTGCTTGCCAGATTAATAAAGCATGTGTAATTTTGCATAATATGTGCTTTATAAATAATGTTCCGGAACCAGATTTTGATGAAGAGGATCAAATAATGGGTGGGGTCAATCCAGAACTTGCAAAAGGTCGAAATACACAAAGAAATATAAGCCAAAACTATTTTACGTAAATTATTATATTGCATATAAAACTTCTAAATAAAAACAAAAAAGTTATTCTATATTGCAGGTATATTAATACACATATAAAAAAAAACAAGAGCCGTGTTTTATTTCTTTTTTTTTTTACAAATAAATTTTAAGTGTTGTGCAATTTCTTCTTTTATTTGTATTTCACGTGTAATTAGCTTTAATTTTTCTTCGTAATAATTTTGTTTAATTTCTAATTTTTTTGGGGCAATTTTCTACATAGTTTCAGCTGCTTTTACTGTTACGCTCATATGTTCAATTTTTCTCTTCTTTCCTCGTGGCGTAAAATATGCTCAAAATATTACTTTGTCATCAGGTATTATACAAATCATAAATATTTCTGTACCTGATATATTTTGAGGTTCTGTATCACTGGACTGTATGGGTACACCTGTTGATATTTCTGTTGTTTCAATATTATTAGTTGTGTTATTTGTTGTGTTTTCTAAACATATTTCTGCGGGTATCAGTTCAGATTGCGAATTTGGAATTAATTCCGTCTGATCAAACTAAAATAACATAAAATAATTTACATAAAGAATCATGAAAAGTAAATGTATTTGCAAAATTGCACTAGAGCTAATATATGCGAAACTCGGTAATTAAAATTAACTTACACCTTCGACAGTGGATTTTGTAATTTGTCCAATCCCCGACCACAATATGGGACTCATTAAATCTAGTACTGCATTTTCCGTTTGTGTTAAATTATTTGTTTCAGGTATTCCAGCACCTGTTTAATTTCTATCGTTAACAATTTTAGCCTCTTTAATTTACTTTTGGTCCGCATGTCTTGCCACACCTATTTAAAAAAATTAATATCATTATTTAACAGTTCTTAGCAAAATATAGTAATTTGACATACTTTTCTCCACTGATTCCATTGTTTTTTTTTTTCCACCATTGGGAACACTATTCAAGCAATTTGCCAGCTCGTTCCATAACTTTTGCGAATCTTTTATAAATGAAATCTTTTGTAAATTTTCCTGATCTTAATTTCGGGTGTTTGCGCATATACACAATTAGAATGTCTTTTTGCTCTTTGTAGCATAATTGTTACTATTAAATTACTATTTAGTGAATAATTCTAACCAATACTTATTACAGTAAACGGCAGTCTTAAGAAATGTCAAAATACTTCGTTTTCATTGGTAGGTAGTAGATGCGTTCGTTTGAAAATATAAGTCGTGTGCGCAAGTCGATTGAATATTGCGTGCACCACTCATGAATACCTATTGAATGTTTGAGACGGTCGTAGGCGAGAGTCACCGTGCGCAATGGTTCTTATGCGGGACTTTGCGCATGAATTCAAGAATTGGGCCCCTGACATCGCCGTGAGTGTGTCTAGATTCAGCAGGAAGGTCAGCAAACCAAGCCAAGCTGACTGGGTTGAGGCAAAGACAATTCTTCGCTACCTAAAAGAAACTTCAGCAACAAGTTGCAGCTCGGCACAGTGGAACGTCGTGAATAAACTATCCTGATAGGATATGCGGACGCAGACTGGGCTGGTGACACCAAGGATCGGAAGTCGAACACAGGATACGTCTTTATGCTACATGGAAGAACTGTGAGCTGGTGCAGTAGGAAGCAACAATGCGTGGCGCTCTCTTCGACAGAAGCAGAGTACATCGCAGTCGCAGAAGCCAGCCAAGAAGCAATGTGTTTGCAGCGGCTGCTGAAAGACTTGCATCAAGATATTTCTGACATCCGAATCATGGAAGACAATCAAAGCTGTCTTCGCATGCTCGATAGTAAGAAGATGAACCAAAGATCGAAGCATATTTACACCAAACTCAATTATGCAAAGGATCTGAAGAATTCCGGGGTGGTACAATACCAGTACTGTCCAACTGAAGCGATGGTGGCTGATATTCTCATAAAACCATTTGAGGCTGTCAAAATCCGAAAGTTCACCGAACTGATTGGACTATTTTGATAAATGAGGAATAATTATATTGGAGTAAGGCTTAAATGAATCCACGTTGGTATTCACGTTAGTTTATTTTAAAAAACATATAACGTTTCGCTTCAGGTTTGAAGCATCATCAGATCTAAAATATACAAACTTCCTTAATTCTAATACAAAAATAGGTTTGAGAACTGTACTTACAATAACAAGAAAAGCAGAACTACTGTGCATTAAAAATAAGTCCCATATTAGCTGAAATAGTGATGTTTGAACTAGAATCTTCTATCCTAACTCAAAATAATTTCAACCCCTTATTTTATTACAGATATGTAGATGACATTTTAATTTGTCTACATTCCTCTCACATTAATACAATTTTAGATAAATTTAACAATTACAATACTGAAATACAATTCACATCAGAAATCGAAACTAACAACTCCATAAACTTCCTAGATATAACTATTATCAGACATATGGGTCAATTTCAAACTAACTGGTATCATAAACCGACTTGGTCCGGCAGATATTTAAATTTTTTAGAATATTTTCCTATGCAATACAAGATTTCCGTTATAACTGGACTTGTTGACAGAGCAATCAAACTGTCAAACATACAATTTCATAAAGAAAACTTAAAATTAATTAGAGAAACTTTAAAACGAAATAACTACCCTACGAGGATTATTACTCAAACCATTAAACAGAGACTAAATTTAATTAATCAACAGAATAACAATAACACCAGAATAATTAGTTATAACAATAATTCGGATCATTCTCAAAACATCATTTACCTTTCAATACCTTTTCTAAAAAACTTAAGTACGTCAATCGTAAATTTACTTAAACCATTTCAATTTAAAATAGTATACACAGTAACCAATAGCCCTAACACTCTTTTCAGTAAACTTAAAGCTAAAATCAAGAAAGAACATTCGAGTAATCTAGTTTATTCAATACAGTGTCCGGATTGCAATCGTAAATATATAGGCGAAACTTCTCAATACGTACAAACAAGAATACAACAACATATAAATAATGCAAAAAATTTCAATAGTAACCACAGCGCCATGATAGAACATAGCATCAATGAAAAACACGGTTTAAATTACAATAATTACACTATTTTACATTTTGAACAGAATAAATATAAACGGTTAATGTTGGAAAGCTGTTATATACAACTAGAGGGTAATACTGCTGTTAATCAAAAAACGGATTTTAATAATAGTGTCGCATCTTTCGCTTCGCTTTTTCAATTACTAACTAAGAAATGACAGTTTTCTGTTTCATTCTGGTTGTTTATTTCATATTTCAATTCAGATTTTCACTTATAGAGGACGTAGTGATTGAGTTTATTGCTATCGTTGCAACTAGTTTTGTCATGTACACTCACCACGTTTTGTACTCGTGGTAACCATTTTGTATTATAATGTAACAAAAAATTTTACTGAAGTTATTTCCTCATGTTTTTTATGTTTTTGCGTTTTCAACGTAATTGAAAAGGATGCACAGTAGTTCTGCTTTTCTTGTTATTGTAAGTACAGTTCTCAAACCTATTTTTGTATTAGAATTAAGGAAGTTTGTATATTTTAGATCTGATGATGCTTCAAACCTGAAGCGAAACGTTATATGTTTTTTAAAATAAACTAACGTGAATACCAACGTGGATTCATTTAAGCCTTACTCCAATATAATTATTCCTCAATTAACCATTGGCTTAATAACACAACTACAATGAATATTTTGATAAATGTTTGTTATGTCGTTGAGAAGGGGTGTTAAATAACAGTGTAAGCAACGACCGCTAGATGTCGTTGGTGTAAAACACCAACTCTGCTGATAATAAAGTGTGCATTATTGTTATGCCAAAAAGTGAAATAACCGTGTGTTCTTTCTTTATTAAAACTTTCCTTTTAATTAACATATTATACATAACTGAGTACACCGCAAAACTAAGATCAAAAATTTTCTTCAATATACGTATTATGGAAACTTTTAATTAATTACTACAAAGTAGAAGAGAAATCTATTTCATACTTTTATTATGGAAACATTCGAAGGCACTAATATTATCATTATTTTCCAGCATACATTCAAGAATCAACGATACCATTGCTTCTTACATTGGATTTACCAAATCTGATATATAATATCAACTTTAATAATTAATAATAATAAAAAGAAGCATTTTTGCATCTCTTGTAAAAAGCTCGTTGTTGCTATCGGAAGGCACATCATTACGCGACATTCTGAAATTCGTGTAAAAGACATATGTAAAATGCTGAAAAGTAGTACGATAAGGAAAAGAGACTTATATTTACCAAGATGCGAAGGTATGAATGCTTCCAATATGCAATCAGAGGTAAAAGATTTTATTGTAGTTAGATATCCTAGTAAATCATAGAGTGGAGATTTTTTACCATGTCCAAACTGCAAAGGGCATATTTTACCCAGCAATGTATAGGCAGGGAGGCAAATAGAACACGTGTGGTATCTGGCAGCAGCATTTGCAAAGCCTGTTGTATTTACAAGCGTAGAACAAATTTAGTACACATTTTACTGAAAGATTTGACTGATGACGTTGTATCGGATATAGTTTAATCCGACAAGGTTATTTTGTTGTTGGTAAAGAATGCTGTGAAATTTGCCAATTATTTTCATCAAATAGCTTCGTAAGCTTGCAAGATTTATTCTAGAAATGCGAAAATTTGATGAACAAATTACAGCGTCATGATTACAGGTAAATAAGTATGACATCTGTAAAAGTGCGATTCAAAATATTTGCGAACTGAACGAAAACTTTATGAGTAGTATAGTAATGGGGTTTCTAAGTCACATTGCGGGTTGCCTACCCCGCACCTGTACTGTAGTACGGCGTTGAGGAGTGGGGCGCGCGGATTTCAGGTGATCGGGGAGCGTGGCCTGGATGACGTCATCCAGGGGGCCAGGATGTACCGTTGTATGGGCTATTCTTTCAGACTTGGAGGTCTTCTTCAGGCGGGATGTACAGTAGGATTTTCTTGCAAGGTCATGGTACCTGGAGGTGTTCTTCAAGGGTGAACTCGGGGGTCACGTTAGCAGGAGTCTGGATCAAAGGTTACGTGGTCCAGTGAGCCAGGTCGTACTTGGAGGGGTTTTCTTTAGGTAGAGTACGGACCTGGTGGCGCATGTGTACTGAACGTGAATTGTGAACGCACGTTGAACGTATTGCGTTTATAACGCAACCTACCACGTTTAGAACGTAACTTATTTTGTTTTGGTACCTAGGACACGAGGCCCAGACCGTATCGTTGCATGACCTCTTCATGAGAGACGGACATGGAGCCGTGACTTCACGCGGGGTCAAGTGGCCGGGGGACTGCGTCAAGGGTCACGTGGTCCAGGCTGTACCTTTGTATGACCGCTGCGGAGTCCATCACCTCGTCTTCTTTAAAAGTCATGGGAGACGACGAACCTAAAGCATGTGACCCAAGGACCGTGACTTTCTCAATGATTACGGATTTATATAAACTTGTTTCATAATTCCTAGAATTTTATATGAATACGCAATATTGCACAACTATTGCGTCATGACAATTTTAGCAACGTTGCAAAATTATTAGAATTACCCCTTCACAAGAACAAACTTATCGAAACCTGTTTATCACTTTCAAAAATTTTACATGTGATTTCGCAATATTTCATGGTGATGATATTTATTTTTTAAATTATTATAACAACGTCGCAGAAATGTAGTTGTGATAAATTATAATAGATGGATAAATTTGCATATATAAAGAATATGTAAACCGAATTAACAATAGTTTTTTTAAATATATCGAAACAGACACTTGTGTGCAGCATGGCAGTTATTCTTGATCTCCAAGGTTTTATTGTGAACAAAAAACAACTTGTTTGTAACGAAATTGCAGTAACTTCTATTTGTGATGGAAAATGTGATTCGGAAATATTTGCTTTACCTTATTAATGGAGCCAATTGCATAGAGACACCCGACGAAATGTGAATTTCCTCGTAAGACATCATCATAATTTAAAAAACACAATATTCTGATTTGATAAGAAACTTACTTGTTGTTGGCGAATGTTAGCGAATGTGCCATTAATATACGTAAAACATCTATCAAAAATGAAATATTTACATGAAATTTAACCCAAATATTTTAAACATATATCAATCAAGAATCTAGAAAATATTAAATGACCTCTGCATTAGAAGAATTATTATTGCCAACCACATATCAGTGCTGCGATTTTCATAACAAACATTGCGCCGTACAAAATATTCGGGCATTGCACGAATGGTTTACATGGCGGTTTACAAAATTAATTTTAATGTATATTACATTTTTAAATATAATCTTGGGTTTCGTGTTCGTACAATTTCCTGAACTCCAGTTTAGTAGTTATGCAAGTTTCCAGCGGTCCTCGGCTGTCTTCTTGTAGGTTAATGATTTAAACCTCTCCATGGCTGAAACCTGCTACAAATAGTCGAGGCAGAAATACTTGGAAATCTTCTAGTTCAGCAATTATTGCCAGTGTTGAATCCAAGGGGGTACCCGGGGGGGTTTTTCCCCCCCGGGTGAAAAAAATACCCCCCCGGGTGAAATTTCAGTTTTTGTAAATTAAAATGAATATATATATTAAATCTACTTATGCATAAAATTAATTTGAAGACGCATTCGAAAACAGCCAGCGTTTATATTTAGTTAAGGAAAATTAACTGTCTGTGATTTAAGTTAATTTGTAATCGACCAATTTGAATTTCGCGCTCTCGATTGTAGCTACGCAGTAGGCAACGCTGACCGCGCTCGAGACAAGTCGGTAAAGCAGAAAGCCGATTATGTTGCGTTTCTCAGTCTCGAGTAATATATATATGTAGTTTACAGTATAACAAATATTGAAAAAGCAACGTTTGACACTAAACCGGTTCATATATATTTTCTGTAATATTCTCAGAAAAATTACGTTTATGTGAGTGTTCAAATTTTATTCAATTATTATTATTACAAGTTTCCATTTCACTGCACTTGTAAGAATCAAGATTCTTGATTGCATATGGCACACCTATCAAACAGAATCGAATAGCATCGATGAAACAACAGAACAAACCTGTTTTTCAAACCAAAATGATTTAATATCAATCCCAAACTAACGTAAAATGAGACACAAAAAATATGTGTGAAATGAGACAAATTTGTTTCATCGAATTGCTCTTCGATGAAAATAGTGGAGCTGCTCTGGTTGGCAAGTTTTGAAATATTATTAAAAATATTTTACTTGCATGTTGCTCAATATAAAACATAAAGGCGCATCCTAGGGTTTATAAAAAGTATAGTTATAATTTATAAGACATTTCACGCTTTTAAATAAATTATAAATTTATAATTAAAATATTATTTTTAGATCATTTCGCAAGAAATTTGTTTCAACGTTGTCTCAAAATATGTCTGGTTCAAGTAAACGTAAAATTGTGGAGTCGCAACAAGCGATTACCTCATTTTTTAAAAAAAGAGCTAAGGATGAGGAGTTACATAATGCAACAAATACAGATTCAAGTGATATAAAAAAAGAGAGTAGTATTTCGGGCAACTTAAGAGAGGACGATGAAAATATTGATGATCAGAGAAAATCGCTTCAAATTGAAGAAGTTCATAATGCTGACAAGAGTAAGAAAAGTATTTATAAATACAATACAAAATGGGAATCAAAATATGACTGGATTTATTATGATATTATTCGTGGAGGAGCTTTCTGCAAATATTGTGAAATATGTTTAAAAAATGATGCAGAAGTATTGCAAAAAACTGGTGCTATTTTTATTAGTGTTCCTTTCACTAACTATCGGAAAGCTTTAGGAAAAAGTGGTAAATTGGAAAAACATACAAATTCAGAAAAGCATGCATATAGTGTTTCTATGGGAAAGATACGTGCCCAGGGAATTGAAAAACCAATACATACTATATTATTTAATGAAAGTGAAAAACAAAAAGAACAAAATCGTCGAAGTATTTCTGCTCTTATAGAAGCCTTGTATTTTTTAGCAAAAGAGGAAATACCTCATACAACTAAATATGAAGCTCTTGTTAAAAAAATTCTGATTAAACGTGACGATATCCTCAATACGTGGGTAAAAAACCAAAGCAGTCGCTCTACTTACATTAGTAAAGCGACTGGATCAGAATTTATTAACTGCATTGGAGAGGCATTAGATCAATTTGATTCCAACATTGTTGTGAAAAATAAATACTATTCGTTGATGGCTGATGAGTCCACAAATATCAATAATATTTCCGAACTGACAATATTGGTTCGTTTTGTAGATAACAATAATATTAGGGAAATGTTTCTTTGTTTGGTTAAATTAGATAATGGAGATGCACAAACTATAACACAAACGATTTTATCGCAGTTACAGCAGCGAAATATTCCATTAAAATATTTGGTTTCATGTTCATTTGATGGGGCTGCTACTTTCTCGGGAAATATTTCCGGGGTACATAAAAGACTATCAGCAGAAGCTGGACGCGAAATTCCTTACATACACTGCAGGGCCCACATATTATCTTTGGCTCTGACTAGTGCTCGAAACAAACATCCATCGATTAAACGTGTGCTTCATGTTGTTAAAGATATTTACAAACTCTTTCACCAGTCATCTAAACGAGAAAAAATGTTACATGATGTCCAAACAATTCTTGAAGAACCAATATTGAAAATTCCAGAAACCATAGATATTCGCTGGCTGAGTAATTTTAGATCTATTAACGCTGTCAAAGTTTGTTATAGCTCTATAATAATGACTTGCGAACATATACATAAAGATGGCGCAGATCTTGCTTCACTGGCAGGAGGAATATTATTAGAAATGGAACAAAGCAGTTTTTTAATAAACCTCTGTGTTTTACATGAAGCACTTTTTAGTGTTTCAAATTTAAGCAAAATATTGCAAAAAGAAAATTTATGTTTGTCATCTCTGCCTAGTCTTATAAGCGGTACTATTAACCACCTTGAAAACATATCTCGAGACTGTCTTGAAAAAAATAAAGAAAGTCCAATATGGAAAAATTACAGCTTAATGCTTAAAAAACTTGAAAATATTCGGCCTATAAAAATAAACGAAAATGCTGATATAAGCTTCAAAACTGTAAATAAATTTGTCGAAACAATGATCAACCAGATGACGCACCGGTTTAATGACAACGCAATGCTTCTGATTAAAAATACTTCAAAGTTGGAATCTATCGAATCATTTGGAAATTTAACGGAACAAGAAATTAAGGAATTATCAGCAGTGCTGCATTTAAATTTCGAATCATTATGGAATGATATACGGTCCTTTAAGTATGTTATTGCGTCTGAAAATGATTTAACTAAAAATGAAGAAAATATATTTAAAATAATTTTGAAATCCAATATTGGATATACCGAATTAAAAACGTTATGCCTAAAATTAAGTTGCGTTCCACTATCCACCGCAAGTGCTGAACGTTCTTTTAGTGCAATGAATAGACTGATGACCAAATTAAGAAACAGATTAGGACAAGAAACTCTGCAAGATCTTATGAAAATTTCAATTGAAGGGCCCGATGAGTTACCGGATAATTTAATAGACATTGTTATAGACACGTACGCTAAGAAAAAGCAAAGACGACTGAGACTAATTTAAATGAATTATTAAATGTACCTTAAATATGATTTAGTTATATCTTAATTTTTTCACTAAATAATATATAATAGTTACCTCCTTAAATATGTGTTATATATTTTACTTTCCCCCCCGGTTCATGAAGTTTCCCCCCCGGAGAAAAATGTCTGGATTCAACACTGATTATTGCTCTTCCAGATTTAGTTTTAATTTCCCGCGGATTTATTATTTTATACACTTGATTTGTTAATCGCTATCTTGCAAATTTTTCGTTTGCTTAAAATCTTCGCACACACCAACACTTGTTAACTTCGCAACAATATCTGATTTTTCCGCAGCCATAGTTACTTGTCTCAGTAGAGTCGTGAAATGAGCACTAAATGTATAGTGCAAGCTTAGTTTATACTAATTTTCTGCAACGTTGTCAAATAAACATGATGAAATATTGCGCAATAATTCTAGAAAATGTTAAACAAGTTCGGACAAGTTCGTTAGGGCCAATTCTAGAAATGCATCTTTAGCAGTATATTTACGTAATATTTTTAGAACGGTGTAACTATAAGAGATGAAATTTGATGTGGGAAATTCGGAATTCTAAAAAAAATTGATAAATTGGTTTAGACAATTTTTATTTCTTACATAAGATACATATATTCATACACATATTTTTTCACATTTCGATATATTTACAGCGGGAACATTTGTAAATGGACGGCGCAGGACCGTCTATATCATATAGACTATATGTGTTCTGACACTTGGTACATTATAATGATCGTAGCATGTAACAAAAATTTTTTTCAATTAATTTTTTGTGTGTTCTTGTTTAATTCTGAAGTGATGATTGAAATGGTACTATTTATTTTCATGTAGCTTCAATATTTTGGTATATAATTTGAAATATTTGTTTTAGTATAAGTTTTTATTTCAATTACAAATTTTTCAAATTTTTATTTTTATAAGTATAACATTTCACAGGTTTCTGTAACATTCTATAGCATGTTGGTGCATTCTGGGATATTCTAGAACACCATGGAACATTTTTATAGTTTCTGGAAAATGCAAGTAAATCCTTACTTAACGTATAAAACATCACATTGTGCCAGGCTGACAGCATTGACAGTGTAATTAACATATCAGTTACCATTTTTTATATAAAATAATGTCTTCCAGACCTTGTAAGTTATCGGCCAATTGTTTTTGTTATGTGTGTGGGTACTACATTGGTTCGACACAAGTAAAATGTACTATTTCGCTAAGTATGAAATATTATGTCGCATACGAAAAGTACTTCGGCATGCTAATTGGCAACGAAAACAAGTCATGGGCACCTCACGTAATCTATGGTTGTTGCAAGTCGACGCTGGAAGGATGGTTGGGAGATAAATTTATTTTTCCACTAGCCAAATAACCGTTCTACTACGTTTCTAGTTTTTATGTGAGATCTGTTGTAACTTTGTTCAGCTGGTGTTATTGGGTTTAATAGAGGTGTTAGTACATATCGTGAACATGCGTACCCATTGTCACCCAACACAATACAGTAGAACCTCGATTATCCGAGGTAATGTGGGGGGGGGGTACTCACCTCGGATAACTGAAAACTCGGATAATCCGGAATTTGATAAAATGCATCACATACATGCGTACTTTGGATTAAATTTTATAGTCACATAAAGGAAATGCATAGAAGTTTTCATAACGGTTTATTTCTATTAAAAGTATGTGAACGCAAACAGAAAAATATGAGGTATGAAACTCCGAACAAACGTAATAAAACTTAACTGAATATGTGTATTACATATGTATGTATATGTATGTACTTACATTTATGTGTACATATTATGTAAACTCTACAAAGCAATAAAAAATGTATCGATCCGGATCACTTTTGAAGCAACCTCGGATAATACGGATCATGTTGGAACTGATTTGGGCTCGAATAACCCGGAACTCGGTTAATCCAGACTCGGTTAACCGGGGTTCTACTGTACCTCTTATTTCGCCTCTCTACAAATTTATAAAGTATGTACTTTAGTTCACATGGCAATTTATATAATTTTATAATTTACTTCAAATTTTCTTTTCAATTCACAGTTATTCCAGATTCTAGAATCATGAGTACTTCCTCGCCACCTGGCTACAATATCTCTTATCTTGCATTTGGCATCACTAACAACCTGTTACAATGTAATTGAAAAATGATTTGCTTTGATATTATATCAAATATTTGTACTTGGATATTCAGCGAGTAGTATCCTTTCCGGTTTATGTATAACAACGGGTAATCGCCACCTGGACATTTAATTTTAACGTGGGTACCGTCAATTGCACCTATTATAGATGGGCACTGGCCAATATTGTAGAATTCTTCCTTGGTTTTGTTTACTTCGTTGCCTTCAGGAAACTTTATAAACCTTTCCCTATATGCTGCAATAGCTTCTCCAACTCTTTTAACAATCAAATTTAATGCAGGTTGTGAAAAGCCGTGTTGGTCACCTATGCAAATATAAGCTATCTACAATGTTTAATTATACGTAAACATAGATATTTATACTTGCCTATGTCTTGGCCATATGCTCCTTTTGCTAGATATCTAATTGTCGCTAGCACTTGCAAAGATACACTTATAGCACCACCACGTTTACTTGGTATAGGCGCAAGTTGCTCTTGGACTAAGTCAATCACAAATTGCACTAATTGTTTTCTCATTCGATATCTATTTTTAAAATTTTTATCGTCATATTTCGAATGGATTTACGCGCTCTAAATATATTTTAGGATTTCGAATTATAACCAAGTCTGCTTCATCAGCTTCAACTATTTCTTCATTAATGATAATTAAATTCATTTTGGGGGGAAATAGTTACAAAAAAAAAACAGCTATATATGCAATTATAAATATTATGCTATGAGTTTAAGAGGTTAGCAGCTACCTAAACATGGGCAGGAACGCTACTAAAAATATAGTAGACAATTAAGGATAGTAGACAATTAAACTTGATTATTAATAGGAATTTTGCTAGTAAGTTTTTAGTGTCATGTTAGTGGCTACTAATTTCATTATTAATACGGCTGTTAGTTCGTAGTGACATCTAGTGGTGAGAAGATGCACTATTTAAAAGGTTACTAAGTAAGTCAGCATGCGCGAATGTAGTTGAAGCGAGATGTTGTTGATGTGAGAAGCTCTTGTACCTATGTAGATGTTTTTGTGCTATATTTATAGCAAGAATATAATAAAGCGTGTAATCAAATATTAAATATAATACTGTGTGTCAAATAAAACTACCAAGTTCTATTTGCAAGTGTTAACAACGTTTTTCATTTGTGACACACAACCCCGACAAAATGTACTGAGAAAAATAATTAGGTATGTAAGGAACCGTTTTAATTTCGTTATTTTTAATGCGTGTTATAACACTAGTTATGGGTGACGGTGCATCCGTAACCACTTCATGTAACTTTAATGTCTCCCCGTCTAATAACCTAAGATTATATTCAGTCTAGCACGAGTATTCCACGGAACTACAACTCTCCTTGGGTGAGTGCAACCTTCTGCTGTTTTGGGTGTGTGACTGCGATTGTGTTTGTGTGGATGTTAGTGCTTCCGTTGCATGTGCAGGTGACTCCAGGTGAGGTAGATCATGTTGTTGTATGTGGCGCAACGTGTATTTCTGTGGATCTGGCCGATGTGTGTAAGATCAGGTAGTTTTATAGTCCAGCGTTGGCTGTAATGCAGGGACGTGGCTGCGTAGGTCAGCACGTCCCTGGTCTAGTGGTTAGCCGACACGTCCCTTATTGGGCTGCTGTGTCGCAACGTGGGAAGGGTACGTGGCTGTCGTGTGTCCCTGGCAGGGCTGCGTAGTGTCTCACGTGGTCCACCGTTGGACAGGGGCGTGACTGTGCGTGCTATGTTGTAAGCACGTGATCCACCGTGGGATGGCTATGTTGTAGAGCACGTGGTCCACCGTGGGATGGCTATGTTGTAGAGCATGTAGTCCACCGTGGGACTGCTATGTTGTTGAGCACGTGGTCCACCGTGGGACTGGCTGTGTTGTCAGCACACGGTCCAACGTTGGACAGGGGCGTGACTGTCGGACCAGTTGCGTCCCTGGCAGGGCTATGTTGTGGCACATAGTTCAGCGTGGGAACAGGGGCTGGCGAGTGTTGCCTTGAGTGAATGATGAGTGTATTCTTTACAGGCTCCCCATCGGTTGAGATCGTCTCGAAGGAAATGGGTTGACACTCACTGAATATTTATATATTCATAGTTGCGAAGTGAACCTGTAAAGGTTCACTTCGCCACCTCCAGAGTAGCCTACGCGGGAGCAGTTATCCTGGACGGGATATTTATTATATTTTATTTATGTTTATAGTTGGTTTTATATTTTCATTGAAATATATTATTTGCTTAATTTTCCTTTATAGTTGTCTTGTTTGATTTCGGAGTGTTTCAGGTATCATTTATAAAAGCTTCCTAACATGTACTTTACATTCTTCACGTGTGATCTACATTAATTTTTTTATTTCTTTTTATTATAGTACACTTTCTTCCAGTTATATTGAAAACTTTGGAAGTTACCAGACTGGAACAGTTGACGCCAAGAAAGAAGAAACTTTTTGTGGAACTACAGGCAAAGAAGCTTGTAAGCACCATACGGAGAAGACAGTCTATTAGAAAATTACTGATAGAAAACCAGGAGACAGATATTCTGAACAGTCGGCTGTTGAAAAATTTCAATACAATAGGTAAAATGCCAACTTTGGTCAAAATTTTTATCAAAAGTTTCTTAAAAAATGTACCGAAAAAGAAGACGGCTAGCCGTTACACTGACGAAGAAAGAGCGCTGTATATAAGTATACTGAAATATCGATATTTAAAGAGATATTCCACCTACCTTCAACGAAGACATTAAATCGTAGTTTGGGGAACGTGAAGTTAAATGCAGGAGTAAATAACCACCTTTTCCATTACATGAAACATACTTTCAAATAACATGAACCAGCAGCAGCGATATTGCATTTTAATGTTCGATGAAGTTTCGCTGGCGCCAAACCTATCGTACAAGACGGATTGATAGGACTGGTCGATTTAGGGGCAGAAAAATCTACGAAAATTGCCGACCACGCGTTGGTTTTCATGATCCGCAGCATTCAAGAAAAGTGGAAACAGTCAGTAGCATATTACTTTGCAGCAAAAGCACCTGTTTTAAAATGGTGCATAAATGAAGTAATTTGTGAAATTCACGAAAATACTGATTTTAAAATACTAGCGTCCGTGAGCGATTTACCTTCGAACAACCGGGCAGCTGTACAAAGTCTCTGCTAAGATTACATATTAGGATACAATAAGCGAGCAGAAGAATTTATTTATGGCGTAGATGGGAATGAAATTGTCCATCTTTTTGACATTCCACATTTCATAAAATGTTTACGGAACAATTTCATGACAAAAGACATTGTTTTAGAAGGAAAACGGGCAAAGTGGAGTGATATAAAAAACTTTAGGAATATTATTCGAAAACTCCACCACAGAAAGCAACAAAATTAACAACTATACCGAGCCTGCTGGTAGAACCAAAATGCGTGTTAAGTATGCTGTGCAAGTATTCAGCATAAATACATATTCGTTGCTGCACATATTGACAAACAGCGGCGCCATGGAAGCAACTGCAACAGGCGAATTTGTACATTTTGTTAATGACTTATTCGATAGTTTAAATTGTGTTTTCAAGTTGACTAATCCACTCTCGGGAAAACTATGTGAGGGACCACCGCATTTCAAGTTTTGGAGCAGAGCAAAGATTGTGAGCCAACTCAAATTTATGAAAGGTGACAAGGTAGTACCAACCCCGCCAAGTATCCGGTATGTTATTTGCACTATTAAAAATATCCAGTCTCTGTGGAAAATTCTAAAGGGTCTTGGATTTAAACATTTAAACCAAGACCCTTTACGAAATTTCTTTGGGACCATCAGAGGATTGTGTGGGAAGAATACTAATCCCACATGTTCGCAGTTCGTATCTGCGTCCAAAACTACTTTAATAAATAATAATTTGAAAAGTAGTTCCAGTTCGAACTGTGAAGATGATGGGTGCAGTGTTCTGCTAGCACTAAATAATTTGTTATCCCAAACACCGTTACCCGATAGAATATCTCCTACTGATCCCGTTCTGCTAGATCCTTCTCCTACCTCTTCCAGATCCTCTGTTGATTCCGAGACCGGTATTTCTAACATCTTACAACTCAACACTTGCGAGAAACTTACAATAACTTTCATAAGCAAATATTTAAATAAATTGGAGTGCGAAGAATGTCTTCGATTTTATGCATCAAACGAAGGCACTTCATCATGTAGAATTATTTACAAAGGCGACATGCTGGTAGTCCATGCAAATAAACAGTTTATTGAATTAATTAAAAAAATTCAAAAACATTTGTATAAAAAACATGCCAATAACATTTGTAAAAATCAAAATTACATTTTTAATAATTCTTGTAAATTTACATTACCAGTATGTCACCGCCATATGTACATATGTATTGAAGCAATATTTATTTAATAATGTTTTAAATTTGTTTTTAGCTGATGTAAATCAAAGTTGGAGAGACAATATTAAATATAATAAAATTATAAAATAATTTCTAAAAACAAATGCAAAATAAATATATTATACAATATGTATCATGTGTTTTCTTTTATTTTAGTCAGATTTCCGTGTACCAAAAACACCCTTGTTAAAATTCAAATTTCCCTCCACCAAAATTTTTCTTGGTCAATACATGTGGCAATGTCTGTCCGAACTAAACTCCTCCCGCCCCACACCCGCAAAAACATTTCATTAACACGGCAGTGTCCCTGCCCTGAGACGCTTTCCTTTCGACTGATCTAGCTACCCTGAGCTACTCTCAGCTGAAATGAACTGCATAGTTTTGTTCCTTTCGGCCTTGGGTAGTACGATCTGATCTGCTCTGTTACTTCCCCCTTTACCCCCCGAAGCACTTAAAAATTCTTGGTGCGAACAGAACTGCTCGCCCGGTTAGCTGCGTTTGTTGTATATGTGCAAGCAAGTTGAATAATGTTCTATAAAACGTATCTTCATTTGTCAGATATTTGTGATACTTTTAAGCCTGGGTTATACTGGATTTATTTAATATATTTAATTTATTTAGAAAATATAAAATGTACACAGCCCCATTTGGTGGGTTATACTGAGTTTACGAATATTTAGAAAATTTAAGACATTTAGGGCATTTAAGAAAATATGGTTATATTTTATCTCTTAAATGTTTAAAAATGTCTAGTTCCCAAAATCGAAGCGGCGTTCAGCATTATGTTCAGGCTGAATAAAATAATTAAATCATTATTGCTGTCACTTGTCATATTGATGTACAGGGTGTTAAAATAAAAGGGTAAAAAAAATTCATGGTATATACATTTCGATGTACTGATTCACAATCAAAAAGAATTTTTTCAAAATTCGCAAAATTATGGACATGCTTCTAGAACAGTACATTTCTAGTGCCACTGGTAGTACACAAATGAGTACGGGTATTCAACATAAATTTTTTAGCACGTAACTGATGTTGAATAACAAATGAACTAATTTTATTCTGACGTTTTGTAATAATGTACTGTCACCAGTGGCACCAAAAATGTACTCTTATAGAAGCATGTACGTAATTTAGCGAATTTTGAAAATTCTTTTTGATTCTGAATCAGCACATCGAAATGTATAAACCTTGAAATTTTTTACCCATTTTTTTAACATCCTGTATGTATATATCCAAGATATGTCTCAAAATACAAATAATCTACACAAATTACAGTACAATATTTGACAGCTATCAACTACAAGAAAAAGTAAGGGTAAGAAGAACTTTGTTCTGATTGGCCAATTCGCTTAAATATTCTAAATGCCGTAAATTCAGTATAACCCACCAGTGTGTGTGATAAATAAATTAGATAAATTAAATAAATTTCTTAAATGTCCTAAATCCAGTATAACCCAGGCTTTATGTAGTTAGTAAACAAATTATACTTTGTAATCCATATTTAGTACTTACGATGCATTTTCTAATTTCTCGCAATCGTAATTTTTAATAATAGCTTGATATAAGTATTCCTTAAATATGTACGAATACTTGAAAAATGACTGTTATATACTCTATGTTTTCAACAAATAAAGAGATTATTAAAAATAAAATGATACCTTGTTTCAAAACATTCTTTTAAAAGAAAAATATTATTATGAAAAATAAAAATAATGGCAATTTTCTTTTAAAGCACATATATAACCATGCTTATCTATTAATAAATTTAAGGTGTTAACAGACAAGGAAACAAAAACGTTCAATACGAAATTACTGAATTAACAAACTAGGCAAGGTAATATGATTTAAATCAGATTTTTTGCCAATATTTTTCAAATCGATTCAAAACATATCACTGAGCAATTCCAAAATCAAGGATTGAATATTGGTTTTAAATCAGATAAAGATGCAGAACCGAAGTTATTTTTGCTACCCGAATATATTCCAAACGTAGAGCATCTTGCGCATCCCTCAAGCTAACATTAATTTCACTTTCTCTTTCAATAAATACATATTATTCTAAATACTCAGTTGTGTTATTATTGCCCTTCTGCTGATGTCTATTACACTATTGCTCTAATTGTAAAATTAACTATGTAATTAGTAATAAACATGTTTATTTTATAGCATAAAGTAACTGTATTCATTTAGTAGTTGACCTTAAAAGAATAATAATGATATCACTCGTTTGATCGCTTATCATGAATCAATGCCATCAAACTGAAAAGTATTAATTATTTACTGAACAATAAATAGTACATAATTAGATGTAAATTTACCTGACATTATTGCCATGCGACACTATGTGCATATTTCTGTAAGAAAACAAATTGATTAAATATTTTTTGGAAACTACTAGATATTATGTACACTTTACATATGTATAAGAGAATATTACAAAATATTAACAAAACAAAATATTTTCCACCTCAAAATACAACATGTGAAACACATATCCAGGAAATTACATATCCTTGCATTTTTATTTTAAACTTTTAATTGGACACCTGTGTACAATAGATAACCATATTTTATATTACAAGTATTGTATTTTATGATGACATTACATACCTGATTGATAGTCTCTGCTTAATTCAATTTAAAATAGCAACTATGTACTAGTTTCAAGGACTTCGAAATGATCTTGAGTATCACTTTCTGACCATACTTAGCAAACAACATCTCAAATTTATTGATATATTAATCAATAAGTACATATTATCGGTTTTCTTAACAAGTTTATATATGTTTCAAGATATTATACATTGCAAACGAGCACTTCTTAATAACCTCACTTCAAGTTCGCGTTACATTACTGTCAACCAACTGACCAACTATAAAAATGCACAGTAGAAACACAGCGCTGCCAAGCCTAGATTAATGTAACTGTTATTGGGGGCTTTTTCTGGTATTGAATAATTTTCTATTCAAGTTTCTTGTAATGAATACTCCAATAATTAGAGCAAATGCCAAAAGCAGTGATGCCAAAAGATGATTACTCAACATATGAAAAATTAAACATTAAGCGAACTTGCCAACCTGGTAATTTTTTTTCCAAATCTGGAGAAAATAAGGATTTAATTGAGAATTGTTTTCTTAATTTGAGAAGTGTCTCCAATATAGAGAATTTTATTGTTTGGCAGAGAATTTCTGGATAATACTGAGAATGTACAAAATTTGTAATGATATCTAGCGGCGAGTAGCGGAAACAGGGCTATATGACGTCATGTTGGGAGCAGCTCATAATTCCGACAATGACGTCAAAGCCCACACGTCATCAAAGTCAGAATCACATGAGCGAATTTTAGGCAAAATTTGTATAGTTCTACCAAAAGTAAGAAGTATTGGAAGTAAAATTACACCAAGAAATTAATTAATTAATGTGTCCCAGAGCATTTGTTAATAACAATAAGTACGGTATATCTTGCAGTTTTGTTATTAAAATTTCTTTAAATTAAGCTATATTACAATTAGTAATTTGGCATACATACGACTAAATATAAGCGTTTATCATAGAAAAATTACTTCCGGGTTAATATTTGAAATGTTTTTGTTTTAGGTTGTAATAAATATGTTCTAGTTATAGTTAATTGTGTAACATTAGGTGTATTCTTTTTACAATTTGGCTGACTGAGTTAAGAACTAAGCTAAGCCAGGCTAAGCTCACTTGACGGTATGTAAAAAGAACAAGATTTTTTATTTTTCTCAGATAGTTCACTGGCATGCAATAAATATAAATTAGCAGAGTAGCAATTTTGCACTGTGGTTATATTGCATATTAATTAATACCATCGTATCATTAAATGGTCAACTATTTATTCTATGTATTTATTTATAAAAAGTATTTTTTACAAAACTAATGCGTTTGCTACGTTTTCGTTCATAATTATAATAGTGGCATCGTTTACATATTCGAAATGATCAATTTTTAAACAAAAAACAACAAAATAACTTGAAAATAACCTCACTATTACTCTTTATATCAAACTTTCGCGCGTACAAATGCCGCATAGCTCATCTAAGCCTGTGTTGCGGGTAGTGCGTCATCGGTAAGGGGGAGGTTGAAAAGCGTAGATAAAGTGAGCTACGACTTGTAAAAAGAACACACAAATAACTAAGCTACTGTGAAATAACCAAGTAATTAAGCCAGCTTAGGTAAAAAGAATACACCTATTAATTCCTTCATTGTTACAAGTAAAATAAAAATTTTCTTCATGGAGAATTCAAAATGCGCCATCTGTTAATTATTTTCGGAATTCACGTGGTGTCGGAATTATGACCCACTTGTGATTTTCATATTATATGACAGAATTATTAATGTGTTCTCCTTTTTCGTTTTGACATGACGCCGTGATTGTGTTAGTTGTATTTTATGTAAGTTATATTCATCATATATTGTTATATATTATTGTATTATTGCTATATAGTATCTATGCCCATTACATGTCCATTTTTTGTATACATTTTTAGATCTGATGAGGCTGGAAAAATACCAGTGAAATATAATATTTAAATAGCTGAATTCCTTTCTTACCCTGACTCTATATGTCCAAAACAATCCTAAATAAAGAATTATTAATGTTTGGGCTTTATTTTGTAATAAATATGTTCTAGTGGATTGTATAACATCAATTTCTTGTCTCTTACAAGTAAAATAAAAATTTTCGTCATGAGGAATTCAAAATGCGCCATCTGTTAATCATTTTCCCAATTGACGTGATGTCGGAATTATGACCCACTTGTGATTTTCATATTATATGACAGAATTATTAATGTTTTGGCTTTATTTTGTAGTAAACATGAATCAGTCTGCTTTCACAGCCTTTACTAAACATACATTAGAAAAAAACATAGTTATATAGAAACAGTGCAAAGTTATGTATGTACTGGATAGCCCATCATTGGAATTATTGTCAAATACGATTTGTTAACACATTTTATAAGAAAACTATGTTAATTATCCCAAAGTGATGCACATCAGTATTTAGCTAAAGGTTATATGTATCGAGATTAATAATTACAAAGGCGATATTTGTACATATACGAAAGTTATATGATTATAAACAACCAATGGTTCACTTATGCATATTTTTACTAATTAATTATGCCCTTATAATAGTATTATTTTATTAGTACAATATTTTCACCATATTACACCTTACATTTAATTAAAGATCGCATGTTTATATCTATTTTTAAATAAAAGTTATAAACATTTACCTCAAATCAAATGTTATGTTATAACATAAAGTAACATCCATATTTAATGAGAAAGTTTGTATTTTATATTGAAATGAAAATATTACCAAATTTTTCAGGAAAAAGTAGTGGGTCATAATTCCCGACATCACGTCAATTGACGAAATATTATATACAGTATGTACAAGTGGCGTATTTTGAATTTATTTTCATTACTATCGTGTAATAATTGTAAAAAGTAATGTTAATATTAAAATGTTCACTGAATCACATTGATTAGAAATAGAATAAAAAACATTGACAAATATTATATACATTACTAGTTACATAAATGGATCATTATTTAATCATTCCGATAGCTGCCAACAGGCAATAAGTTCGTGATGTGTAATGTTTTACAATATAATCAAATTAATGAGATGAATAGTTATAATCACATTTATGTATATTGCCTTTCCAGTCTTTATTGTTATCATAGTAATTCGCAAGAAAATAATATTGATATATTGTTATAACAAAAGATTCTTATATAAATTAACAGAACAACAACACAATTCTTAACATATTTTACATGAAACCTTAGCATGAAATTATTCTTCCCATATAGAAACATATACCCGTGGCCAATTCTCATGCAATTTCTTTTTGAACCTATATGTTTATTAACATTTTCGCCATTTCTTCTTGGTTTGCAGCTTCCACTGTAGTTCCCTTCCAGTGTTCTATAGCACTTCGAATCTACGTAGTTGAACCTCCTTTCTTTCTGGTCGTGAACAGACCGCCACAATATGTTCTATCGTCTCCTCCTCATTTTCGCATCATATTCTGCATCTCCGTTCTTCTGTATATTGCTAGAATTTGTTCGCTCTTTCCTTGTTTCCACATCTGAAACGGGCTATTGCATTAATAGGTTCCTGTTCTTATTCTATAGGTATCCTGGAATGTATAAAGTTGTTATTATTTCATACTTATTGTAACTTGAATTGTGTATTCTCTTGGGATTGTATTTCTGCTTCTTTTCTTTTCTGCACCAGGCTATGCATATTTCTATACTCTTCATAGATTAATAATCCAATCCTTAACATATTTTATATGAAATCTTCATGATATTAGTATTTTCTGATAGAAACATTTAGTAAGAATTATAAAATGCATAACAGAACAAATAGGTTAACTTAAATGACAGCTTGCACAAACGTCATCATTTGAGAAGGTCATAATTTCACCTAAAGAATAAAGTGCTATTAAAAATTAAAATTAATTTCATACAACCTAATAAGGTCTACGTATATCACTGCAGATCTTAGAATCTTATTTTAAGTACACATGTCATGAAACAAGAATTAAAATCTTCAACTATTTTCCTTCGCTGGTGTTACTGTGGTTTTTGACGTATTAGTGACGTATAATGACGTCAATTCGGGGCGTAGTTAGAGTGTGTGTCGTGCCATGGAATTTAAACGAAATTAAAAACAATTGTATGACATTTGCTGTCAAAAAAATTATTAAATCACGAATATTTAGATAAATTTGTCCAGAATAGAACCATTTTATTACTTGAAATGTGAAAACTGTTCCATACTTTTAGAAATATCTGTTATTGAACGAAAATTACGAAACACAATTTTTTTTGACAGTTACAATGTCATACAATTGTTTTTAATTTTGTTTAAATTCCATGGCTATTCCTATATATTATGTGTTTTCATGAAATTTTAAACTTGATTTTCTCAGTTAGGAAATGTCAAAAATTAAATTTGATTGCTCACTTAGATGCAGAATTTAATTCTCTACAACTTTTATTTAAAGTATTTTTCTCTAAAGTAATTTGGGAACTAATGCAGGAGGAAAAACTGATTTTACATGTTAAACGCCTATGGCCAGTTTTTTAATTAACACCCGGTATATGTAAATTATTACAATAGATTTGATATAATTATTATTTTATTATATTAATGAAAATATATAATAATTATTATAATATAATAATAATTAATTAATTAATTTTATTTTCTTGTAATATTAGGATTTAAAAATGCACATATGAATACTAGAAGTGAAAATGAATTATCATTTTGTTAAATAATTATTATATATGTACATATATTTAATACGCTTATCAAATAATTTGTATATTACCACTGGCATGTATAACTTAATTATTTAGCTGCAACCATAGATCATATATATGTATACTACTGGATATGCGGAACATGTTATACGTAGGATCAAGAGAGAAAGAAAACAGAGGCAAAGTTCACAGTGCGGAAGCGCAAAGTAGCAGCACGAAGATCGCGAAATAGTTCAAATTTTAAAAGTTCAAGTGGTGTAAGTAAATGTAGTCCAAAAATATTTAACATTAAACCCATAGCTACTATTGGAACAACTACATTGATTTACTTTGGAATTGAATGTGCTGGAAGAGGTAAACCAGGATTGAGGAGAAATAAAAAAATTACTCTAGGAAATGTTAGTGAATGATAGAAAGAAGAAAATAATTCAATATTTATTAGTTTTAATTCGTGAGAAAATAATATTAATTTAGTATATTTCTGGCGAATGCCAGTTTTATACTTCATATTTTTACAAATAAAATGTATCTGTTGAAGATAGTTGTCTTCGACTTTAGGAAAGACTAGGGACTTTTGTATGTTACGGTTACATATACTAGTTACTTTTCTTTTTCTATGATTTGTCACAATACATGTTGTACTTGTTACCTGTTGTTACCATTGAATGAATGAAACACGTTATTTGTAGAGTGCTAAAATATATGAAATATCTTTTTCAATACAGAGTGAAATTATTCTGCATCCACTAAAAATCCAACAGTAACCTACAGTTAATGTAAACTTCGATTCTATGTGAATATAATTTATATTCATTTGTATTATGCACAATATTATACACAATTCATTGTTTGACACAACGCGTGCACGGAAAATGACGCGTTGTGAGTCTGCGCACTCCGAACTTTGCCTCTGCTACTCTATCTCACTCGCTCTTGTATAAAATCCTTATTCCATCTCTCTTAATCCTACGCATAACATAAACTTGCTTTTAGAAGATATGCTTTCGCTTATCCAGTAGTACATATATGATCTATGGCTGCAACACACGACCAGTACTAAAAAAGGATAAAGCTATATAATTGAACATTTGTTAGAGAGAAATACAAGATTAAGAAAATGACAAATAAATATGCTTTTTTTGTGAGGTTAGATACAATTATTTGTTTACATGTCAAAACTTCAAACATAACTAATTTTCAATAACTTTTACATACGGCATTGACTATAAATAAAGAGAAGTAAGTAATTGTTTATATTCAAAACAATATAGAACCAACAATATTAAATATGATGTAAAATGAAAATAGACAAAAAATATTGCAGAAAAACAACAGAGGAAATAACCAAACATTTATGAAGAATATTTGCTGCAAACATTTAGAGCGATAATAATTGTCTATACAGAGTTGGCTATTAAACATGTATTTATTTCAATATAAAGTATAAATGTAGAAATTTATTCACAGAATATTCATGATCAAGAAATAAATGTGTGGACGAAACTGAGTATTAATTACTGACGATCATCTAATACCAATATATTCTACTAAACGACACAGCAAGGAAAATGAAAATACAAGAAAACTACAACGAAGCAGAATATTGAAATATGATAAGAAGTAGCTGTACAAGGATATTGTAGTTCAACTTGTGCGAAAATCTTTGCAAAGATCGCACTCTGCTGCTGTTCATCTTCCTAATGTCTGCAGTTTGCATTCCTCATTCGGATGATGCTTATGACCAACTGCCAGCACCTTCCAAAAAATTTAATATATAACATTGAGTATAAATAAATAGGAGTAACCGGCCGTTAGAGAATCATCACATAAGTCCCAAAAAGTATAATTTCATATTCACACTGTGATCATGTGATTGTGCATGTAAAAAATATCTATTATATCTAATAATCTATTAATAAATGTGTTATTTTTTATTTATATTTACTGTCTTCTTATATGATAAATATTAATGCATAATGGTATGCACTGTTAATAAGATAATTAAATAACATTTTTAATATATATATATACTAACGTATACGAAATATAACAGGTGGTCATCTGTTATATTATGTTTTAATTCTCAACAAAATATTAATATATGGTAAAAATACTTAATCCACATATTAAAACTATATGCACCTATTTCATGAATTAACATGATTAAAATATTACTGTATTGCTCAAAATATAAGTAACAAAAATCTACTTACTTTGTACCTACATATTTAAACGATTCTGAGTGATATGTAAATAAAATATAGGAACATTAAATTTGCTGTAGCAGCTTACATGTGCACAAGTGTTCATGAGTTAAATTCGTGTTTGTTTTTATGACATGTAATATAAGTAGGTAGCAAAGCGGCTACAATTGATTGTATTTACATTAATATGTGATACATAAGTCTTTAGCTCGGTAGATTTGTATTGAATTCTTGTTTGGCTAATAGAATATTTCAATTGATTTATAAATATTTCTTTCAGTTAAAATTTCACTGAGAACCATGTCAAATATATAGAGTGTGATATGAAAGTTTTAGTTATTGCAGTATATACATTCACGATTTTTGTTACTGTTATTTTAAGGAATATAGTAAATATTTTATCATATTAATTCGTGATATAAGTGTATATATGTCTTAAAAATGTATATTAAGTATTTTTATTATCATGTTAATATATATTTGCAAAGATTCGGTGAAAAAACCGTACACGAAAAAACCGCACATGAAAAAACCGCACACGAAAAAACCGCACATGTAAAAAACCGCACACGAAAAAACCGCACACGGAAAAAACCACACACGGAAAAAACCGCACATGGAAAAAACCGCACATGGAAAAAACCGCACATGGAAAAAACCGCACACGGAAAAAACTGTACATAGAAAAAACCGCAGGACTGGGTAGGGGTAGAGTATGGTAGGGTTTGCCAAGGTATGCTAGGGTATGGTTGGGTATGGTAGGTTATGATAGGGTATGGTAAAGTAGGGAGGGTATGGCAGGGTATGGCAGCTACTATGGTACCTAATAATATACCCTGCCATACCCTATCACACTTTGCCAACCCCTACCATACCCTACCATACCCTACCATACCCTACCATACCCTACCATACCCTACCATACCCTACCATACCCTACCATACCCTACCATACCCTACCATACCATACCCTACCATACCCTACCATACCCTACCATACCCTACCATACCATACCCTACCATACCCTACCATACCCTACCATACCCTTCTATACCCTACCATACCCTACCATACCTTACCATGCCCTACCATACCCTACCATACCCTACCATACCCTACTATGCCCTACCATGCCCTACCATACCCTACCATACCCTAACATACCCTACCATGCCCTACCATACCCTACCATACCCTACCATACGCTACTATGCCCTACCATACCCTACCATGCCCTACCATACCCAACCATACCCTACCATGCCCGACCATACCCTACCATACCCTACCATGCCCTACCATGCCCTACCATACCCTACCATACCCTACCATACCGTACCATACCGTACCATACCCTACCATACCCTACCATACCGTACCATACCCTACCATACCCTGCCATACCCTACCATACCCTAGCATACCCTACCATACCCTAGCATACCCTACCCTTACTCCGTCCTGCGGTTTTTACTATGTACGGTTTTTTCCATGTGCGGTTTTTTCCATGTGGGGTTTTTTCCATGTGCGGTTTTTTCCGTGTGCGGTTTTTTCCATGTGCGGTTTTTTCCATGTGCGGTTTTTTTCGTGTGCGGTTTTTTCGTGTGCGGTTTTATACATGTGCGGTTTTTTCGTGTACGGTTTTTTCATGTGCGGTTTTTTCGTGTGCGGTTTTTTCCGGTCACCATTTGCAAATAATTTAATATATTCTATTCCACAGCGGTCAGCATTGTACGAGAGTCAGTATTGTATGCATATGTGTTAGCTTGGTTGCATATCATATCACAATTGATCACAATCATCATGCGTATAAAAATTATAGATATTATAATATTATTTTTTAATATAATAAATAAATAATGTACTGATTACTTTGGCTAAATGGCTAACATTAAAATATCTTGTTAATTTTGTTATGAAATACATAAAAGATTGTCAGGATCAATAAATATAAATTAATTCTTATATGTGAATTATTCAAACATTATTACTGCTAGTATTTATTACTGTGTGTACGCATAATAGATCATGTGTACAATACATATGTTAATAAATAAATTTCACTTTTATACTCTTTACTTTTGTACCGTAATCGGATTGTTTGAGTGTCACTGGTATAGTAAAAGATTATTCTGTTCCCGCACTTGCGATCAAATACAATTTCGAAACATCAGAGTACAGATAATATTTAGCTGTGTAACATAGGCCGTAAACAGCCGTAAAGCCGAAGATTAACGAACTGTCGACGCTACGAAATGTCGAGCGCAAAGACTGCTCCCCGTAGCTATGCGATGTCGGAATTATGAGCCTCACCCGTCATGTTAAGGCCCTTGCACAATCAAAAAAATAAGAAATAAGAAATAGGAATAAGAAATAAGAATCCAACACATATAAACGCGTATATCAATGCACAACGGAGAAATAAGAAATAAGGAATAAGAAATAAAAATAAGATTTCCGACGCGTTGGAAATCTTATACTTATTTCTTATTCCCAACCAATCACAGCGTTCCTGGAATTCCCGCGTTTCTTGACAGTTCACAATAGTTTACATCCGTCGTTTAGCAGAATATTTGAGAAAATGGAATCGCATAATTATGCAGTTGAATACGTATTGTCAAGTAAACAATAATTATACACTTACTTATTTTGACGTTTACTATTAATATCTCAGGTTATGCTTCCGAAACTGTCAAATATATTCTAGCACTCTGATTGGCCGATTCTTATTCCTATCGAGTCATTGTGCATTGCACTTATTTCTTATTCCTATTTCTTATTTCTTATTCCTATTTCTTATTTCTTATTTTTTTGATTGTGCAAGGGCCTTTAGGCTCTGTTAGGCTCTATCTGCTACGCGCCGTAGAACTACCTACTTGGGTGTTGCTATTTCATAGAGCTAGCTCCATATTGACATTTGTTAAAAAAGGTTATATTTTATTTAGAACTTTTGTGTGTGATTTTGAGTGTCAATTGAGAAGTATGTTATAAAGCCAAACAAATATAAAAAATTATTAATTGATCATATTTAAGTAAATCTTTCATAATTACTGCCAACTTATATCATTCATCACAACCTCTAGGCACCAAAATCACTAACAAGGAGACATTGTTACGACCGGAACACGGATTTGGCTGAATTTTTTTTAGTAGTAGGTGGACACTAGTAGTGATTTGTGGTAAAGTAATAGCGCGCAACGTTTTGTCCTTTTCGAAAAAAAGGGCTTTAAAAATATAGCAGTGTTTATATAGCTGTTTAAAATACGCACTGACAGTTGGTGCAGCGTTGCCGAGTGGTTAACGTCCTTATCTGCCACGCGAGTGGTCTAAGCGAGGCTCTAAGTTCGATTCCCGCCTAAGTTGTTTTTATTTTTATATTTTAATTATGAATAATAAATGCAAAACAGCTTATATTAATAATAAATTTATTTTATTTTCACTCATCAGTCTCGTCGTTCTGTGGAGTTTTTTTAGTAGCTTTTGGGATGGCAATCGTCACAAAAACGATTGAAGCAGAATCTTATGTGGAATAGAATAATCACTATGAAGAAACATCCTGTCATTGAATAATATTATTTATATCTACTGTATTTATATTTACAGTAAACTTCGCTTATAACGAACCCGCTTATAACGAATTTTCGGTTATAACGAACCAATCTATAAGGTACGAACTAAAATATCATTAAACGTGTGTTATTTTTTTCGCAAATAACGAACCCGTTTATAACGAACTTTCGGGTATAACGAACCTTAATTTTTATTATAATCGCAAAAGTTTTCGCTTATAACGAACTTAAAACGGCATTTTACCAAATAATCAGGGGATTCTTCGAAATCTTTCAATTCCGCATATGTAGGGTCACCGTAACAGTTCTTACGGTACTTGTGTATATGTGATTAATTGTATGAAAAAAAAATTATCGGACCTTCCCGCGATTGGAGCGGCCCATGTAGAAATTTCAGCATGCCCGACATGGCCTGCCCGCCCCTGTTCACTGTATTTAATGTGTTAAAGAAGTACAATTATGAGTTACGCAATTTTGAAGAAAACACGTAAAAGCTCTTACTTTAAATAAATAAAAATCATATAAAATAATAACAAATATAAACAAAAGTAAAATAAACGATTTTTTTTAAATAAGATTCATAAAAACATATGTAAGTATATGTATTACAAACCAATATCTATCTCAATTTTGAACAAATCTGGATTTGTCTAGTTTTGCAAAAGAGTTCTTCATATTATATATCTACTTGAAACATGTACCTATGAATTAACAAAAATTATGAATTTTTGATGTTTATCGTTTATTACGAACTTCGCTTATAGCGAACTATTTTCGTCGGTCCCTTGAGGTTCGTTATAAGCGAAGTTTACTGTATGTTCAATGCCATTCAACCAAAACTATTTTATTAAATAAGTTTCTTTTGCTGAGGAAATGATCAACAATTTGTTTGTTTTTTAGATGTATTATACGATTTTTTTGTTACAACCGAAAGCGACACAAATATACATTTTTACAAAATGCAATGATAACGAATTTAACTGATACTATAATTAACACAAAGTCTGTAGTGATAATGTTCAAGAAAAAGTTTTACACTAGAACTAACCACTAATAACACAAAAAGTCAGTAATGTTCAATACAATTACACAAGAAAAACTTAACAGATCAATAACCATAAAAACAGTGCACTTCGACAACATTCTGATTTTGACATGAGGTCATACAAATATGGCCGCCGCATTTGAAATTTGGCTTCACTTTTTTACGTTGCTTCCTCTTTTTAGTTTCTTTACTCTAAGCGTCAGACAGACAGACAAACAGACTCACAAGTGAAACTAAATAAGAGTTTGTAAAAATAACGAAATACTTTGTTTTTAATTCAATTAGTGAAATAATATTAATACACTTGAAAAAATGAATAAATTTTCGGTTACCGAGTGTTTAAAAGTTAACAAGATACAAATTACCGATATTGCACTGGCATTTATAAAAGACCCTATAATTATTTCAAAATTAGAAACGCAATGGACCATGTTGCGTACAGTTAATTGGTAAGAAATTTCAAACACAGAATCATTTTGGATTGAAGTACATAACTTCCGTGATGGGTCGGGAGCAGTGGCGTAGCTAGAAATTTTGGGCCCCAATGCAAGTATGGCCGGAGGCCCCCGTCTCCCATGTTGGTCATAATTTTAAAAAAAATATAAAATATTTATTTTCCTTGTTAATTTTTTTTTATATTTTTATTTTCTTTTATGTTGATGATACTGTGCATTTTTTCTCAGTTCACTTGTCCAAGGTAGGGCCCCCTATACTCGTGGGCCCCTATGCATTGCACACGTTTGCTTTACAGTAGCTACGCCACTGGTCGGGAGAAAATCCTTTTAACGATATAGTAAATTTGGCTTTTAGATTATTATGCCTGCCACTTTCCAACGCTGATGTGGAGAGGTTGTTTAGTGTTATGAATATTTTAAATAGTAAGTTGAGAAATCGCATGAAATTACCTTTGTTGGACAGCCTTGGACTGCAAAGACTTGAAAAATGTAATTTTACAGTACCTGATAGCATTTAAAAAAAAAATTGGAACCAATGAAAGATATGAAACTGAAGAGACTTAAGACGTTGAAGATTTTAATGTACTTGATATAGATTATGATTTGTGATTATTTGATCAAATTATTGTTTTCTTTTTTTGTAAATATTTTCTTTTTAACTTAAACAAAATTTACATTGTAGATGATAGTATAATAGTTGTCGCTCACCGTCTACGCCATTAGGCATGACGTTTCACAATTTTATAAAATAAATTTTACGTTAAAAATTTAAGCTTTGACAATGGCCAGAACCACATGGCCGAAACGTTAGCATTTCTATTCAGCTTGCTATTTTACACTAATATATAGTTCTCTACAACTAGAACTTACAGTCATTCATTCCAACCCATGCGGATAAAATATTTTCATACTTAAAAAAATTTACTTATATATAGGACACGCGTATACATGTTATACTACAGCATAGGCTGCGTAGCCAATTGTAGCATCTTTTTGGAACACACTTACAGCAAAAACCATTTACTTGATTAGTTTCAAATTGATTTCATTAGAAAGTTAAAATATCAAACTGGCCGGGTTGCTAATTCAAAAATCGCCAAAACGTAAATTTCCTTTCGAAAATCCTACTGGGAAATAGTACGAAAAAAAGGTAATTTTCAATAAATCCCCAGTTATGCCTATTTAAAACGAGTTAATATTCAATTGGTATCCCCGATAGCCACAACTTTAATCTACATACAAGTTTTTTTTTTTAATTATCACTATGTATAAGCTCTGTGAGTGTGTTATGCTAAACCCCTTTTTTCACGATCCAAGCCGCCTGCAATCGTATAGGAAATAGGAGAACACCGTAGGGGAATACGTACTCCCACCACATACGCTTTCGGCCGGCAATGTTGTGTATCTGTGTTTACTATACAAGTCCCAGGCAAAACGAATACATATTGTATAGTTCATCCATAGATATAAGAATTTGACTAAACGCAGCATGCTATTAATAGAGGATTATCCCAGATTATACGACATAGTAAATGCATAAAAAGCAGAGATGTATTCAGAAATTTATAAATACATTTTGAAAAATAAAAACAACAAAAATATGAATATGATATACATCTTAACAATAACAATACAAATTAACATAAATAAATGTAATATTCAATAAATTATTATTATTACGTCTTAATTATAAACAAAATGTAAAACTTGTCTGTCTACAAATTTACCTGAATACCGCCACTACTAGTAGTTTATGGCCTCTCCTGCTGTGAAGGGTACCCCCTACCTATTAAGGAATCATGTCAAATTCTTATATCTATGGATACACTATATATAGTATATTTTATATGTGTCACTCTCTATTTCCATTGGCTTGGTTTCGTAATGAACGGGCAAATCCCTTGCAGCGAGACGGTTTGCGGCTTATAAATAAGGGTGGTATTACCAAAATATTAAGGAATAATTTGATTGATTTATTTATTATGCAAGTTAGTGACAAAATTGTAAATTGATATTTGTAAATTGTAATGTTTGTTAATATTTGCCATATTATTATAATAATATGTATAAAATTTTGATTATTGAAAAGTGAATTTTTGTTAAATACGGCCCAATACTTTTACTCCTGTAATCCGCTTAGGAAACTGCTTGGAGTCATTTGTTTGGAATTTGACACACACTTTACTTTATTTCATCGTAAAATGCCCTTTCTGATTTCTAACGGAATTAGTTTATTGGGGATGCAATAGCTCGTGCTACGTACTGGAACATTCCTATTTTGTATTTACAGTTTGTATCATAAGAAGGGCGTGCACAAGCAACTAACCACTAGGGTAGTTTTTTAAAATCTTGTATCTGTATTGTTTATTAGAGCCGCTGCAAGCGTGCAAGATGTGTTAAAATTGTTGGAATTTTTTTTAATACCCGCTATAATGTTTATTACCACCACAGTTCAATTAGTTAGGCACCAACATCTGGATACGTTTTTCAAAAAGAGGGAGTTATACAATGCGATGCAATGCTGCAGCACTATCATATAACTCGAAAAGTGACATGCAAAGCATTATATGCAAAAAAATAACTGGTGCAAGTCCTGGGACGCACACAAGAAAGTATATGTTGAATAAAAAACACGAATTGGATTACCATTGTCGGCGAAGATTGTTAAAAAAACCAATCAGAAAAAATACAAAATCAAAGGCAGGCGACGATTATGGACTAAGTGCTCTACAAGTTGGAATAGAAATGACTGCAGAAATCTTCGCACAGAGAAAAGATGTGTTTTTGGGTGAATTGTATAAAACATCTAATGAAATTAAAATTATTCAGTTAGAAACCATAATAACCATTAATAAAATTCTAGTCATCTTTGGCACACCGAAAGATTAAAAAGATTAACGGCATCAAATTTTGGTCGAATATGTAGAATGAGAGCCACAACAAACAGGAGTTCAGCTGTTAGAAACATTCTTTACTCAAATTTTAGTGGGAATGAATTTACTAAATATGGAGTTGAACACGAATCAACAGCAATAAAGTGTTTCGAAGTCGTTGTAAAAGAATGTGGACTGTTTATTGAAAATGTTGATTTGTTATTTAGCTGCAAGTCCTGATGGTATTGTTCATAGTGACGGTCTGGTTGAGGCAAAATGTCCAGCCAGTGCTTCAAATATGACACCAGAACTTGCTATACAAGAAAAGAAAATTAAATTTTCTGAAATTAATAACAATGAATTACATTTAAAAAATACTCATCCATACTATTACCAAGTGCAAGGATAATTGCATATTGCAATAAATTATTTTGTTATTTTATTTGTTGGACACCACAAGGATTCCTTGTGGAGAAAGTAAGGAAAAGAATAATTTATTCAATTATATTTTCAACTAATCATCCTTACATGATTTTCAGATTTATCGAGATGACCTATTCTGGGAAGAAAAAATGAAGATTCAGTTACGCGATTTTTATTTTAATCACCTGCTACCAGAAATTATTAATCCGAAACTAAATAAATAATGCCGCCTTTCATACAATACAGGTTGGTTACACACATACAGCGTCTTGTGCCGACTCGGCAGAAGAATTGGCCGCCGAGTATATCTGCGTTTTCAAATGATGCAAAACAGACACTGCGGCAAGCATTGTCTGGCGGCTGAGGAGCCGCCTACGTACGCGTGCAGTTTTATTGCTGATGCGGCGCTTGATAACGTTGTTTTGTCCACACACACATCGGTTTATCGCGGATTTTGTGACGAACCGTGCAGTTTAGAAATACATATCTTAATTAGTTTTTTACCTTATATATGTTAACATATTTTATATTTATTGTTTTATTTGCACCGTACTGTTTAGGATTTTGGAAGTGAATAAGTAAATATTAATTTATTGTGATACATATATTACAACTTGGACATATGAACTACGGGCATGGGTGTCTAGTTTGAATAATTTTTATTTTATTTTATTTGAAAAGTATTTTGCACAGCCACCCGGCTGCTGTATCAATATTGCCAATACGCTGTGTGTGTCATCGTCGCGCGGTACCCGACTCGACCGACGAATTGGCACAAACCGCTATGTGTGTAACCGCCCTTATTGTTTTATTAGTACCTGCTACGAAAATGGTGACATAATGTCAATCTCTAACAAATATTGTTGATTGTTCTTCGCCATTTGTATATTTCTATATTTTCTAGAATTGATTTCATGATCCATTACATTTACTGCTCAGATTTAGTTTCCTTTAGTATTCTTATATAAATCTTGCTCCTGCATTGTCATAACGTAAATAATTCTCTCCGTAGATAAAGAATAGTATGCGATAAGATATCTTGTTTACTATGTAATAAAAAGAATGAGGCATATGTATGAAATAGAAAATCACAACTACCGTATGTTAAACAGAGTGAGACATAGGTATGCGACAACACATCCATTCTGTTCGTAACGAGCATTCACATTAGGCAGCCGCGGTCTCGGGTCTCAGTGCGGTCTCGCTTGCAAGGTGTAGTAGCTTATATTTAATAGATTATATTTAATTTTTTCTGTAAAATTAAAACTTTTTCTAAATAGTTAATTCTAATTACACAGACGTATCTACATAAGTAAAAATAGTTCAACTAGCTAACTTGTCATTTTTGTACATATTATATTACACACTATCGGATTTAAGATAAGCGTCCACTAATCGGCATCGTACGCATCGGAAAAATATATTCTATGCCTTGTTTTATATGAACCATCGTTCATTACATCGTATCGCACGCATCGCATCTCGGCAAATCCGATCGGTATTCTCAGCAGGGCAACTTCGCCGATGCGTCCGGCTGACGTCATTAGCAAATGCGATCAGTGAACGATGACAAACGGAACGGAACGAACGCATTGGACAAATTTTTGTTAGTACATTCAGTCTGTTTGCAGTTATCATGGACGACAGCACGTTAATTGCAGTAGTTCAAAATTATGAAGAACTGTATAACCTCAAATACAGTAACCAACAGCCGCGGGATAATATTTGGGAGGAGATAGGAAAGATTTTAAAAAAGCCAGGTTGGTTATTAGTATATATCATACATTTAATTAATATATAGTCACTAGACAGTAAGATAACATGGCAGTACAGTGTTACTACAGAAAATATTTTGTAAGTACATGATAATGGAAACTGTACAATATTACGTAGTAAATCTTCGTCCTGCTCGAACTTTATTAATTTGCCATGATACAGATCCTAAATCTGAGTTAAAGTAATTCATAAAAGAATCTCTGATATTTAATGCATCGATAGGTGCATTTCCACCAATCCTGTTTATGTTTTGTAAACCTCTCATGTCAGAAACAGAAACATTTAAATCACTTTCTGTCCAATGGCAAGTGTCATCTCTCAGAAAATTATGTAGATAACATGCAGCAAGTATAACAGTATTTATATGTTCGTGTGACATACTTAATTTGTGTTCGAAAATTCGAAATTTTCTTGTCAAAATTCCAAAACAATTTTCTGATACATTTCTTGCTCGGCTAAGCCAATAATTAAATATTTTTTTCTCTTCATTCCCATTAACTTTATCTCTAGAGTATGGCCTCATTAAATATGTGCGTAATGGAAAAGCTTCGTCTCCAATTATTACAAATGGCAGAGATTTATCACTTCCAGGCAGCTGCTTATCGGGAGGAATGTTTAGTGCGTTATTGTTTAGTCCTTTCCCTAAATTTGAGTTGCTGAAAATACTACCATCAGAGTTTTTGCCATATTCACCTACATCGATAGCGATAAACTTGTAATTAGCATCTAGTAAAGCTAGTAAGACAGTACAAAATGTTTTTTTTTATAACAAAAAAATTGTGATCCACTGTGAGGAGGTGCTTGAATTACTACATGCTTGCCATCGATAGCTCCTATTAGGTTTGGAAAATCCCATTTAGTATTGAAGTCATTCTCTATTTTAAGCCACATTGCTTCGTCAGGTGTTGGCATAACTATTGGACGCAGTTTTCTCCAAATAACTTCACAACATGAATATACTATTTCTCGTACAGTGCGTTCTCCCAAACGGTAGTTAAACGCTAGTGACCGAAACGAGTTTCCAGTAGCTATATATCTGAAATAGAAGATTCCATTTATTATTAATACTGTAACAATGAATTATGAAAAACTACTGTTGCAGATAACATATGTCGAGAACGTTGGACACGCCTACGTGACAATCATCGTAAAGCTTTGCACTTGCGAAAAACAAGATCTGGTCAGGCAGCTTCAAAATTAAAACCTCCAAAATTTTATAAAGAATTATCGTTTCTTGTTGGTTATTTTTTTGATGAAGAGACTCGACACTCTAACATTACCTCTCCGACAACTTTATCAAATGACAATGACTCTGAAACTGATGATAGAGCAAATACTAATCTTGATGAAGAGCATCATAGTGATAGCAGGCTATCTGAAAATTTATCTGATGGTATATCGGCACCTTCGTCATCCCATGCCTCTACTCCCATGCTTAAGAAGCGCCGCATAGGAAGTAAAAACGTTTCAGAAGTACCTTCTGCAGCATCTGTACAAAAGATTTTTTAAAATCCAGAGAGAAAGCTGATACAAACAAACAATGTGGAGAACAGATAGCCGCTGACGATCATTTAAGCAACTTCTTTGTAACGATGGCGCAAACTGTAAAAACATTTCCTTTGCGTGATCAAATTGAAATAAAAAGTAAGCTATTCCAAATGGTAAATTCTGTGGAGATGAGAATTGCTACTGCACCCCCCATTAGTTATGCGGCCAATACAGATCAAATGGTTACTGCTAATCAGGAATCAACAGGAATCTACACTAATTCTTATCCCAGATATGATGTCTCTCAACAGGGAGATAGCAGCCAAGATAGTTATTTCTCTCTTTAGATAAACATACATTTTAAACATAAATTGTAATGTACACAATAAATAGTTATCTTAAACAAAGCGACAGTCTTTCTTTAGATCCTACTGCCATTCTGAATGATGTGTTTTCTCTATTTAAATCGGGTGTCAGTATATTAAGTACAGTTGTAAATTTTTCGTGTGTCATACGATAGTATTGGAAAAATTTAACATCATCTGCTAACAGATCAGGAAACAATGTATGGTATTCTCCATATTCTAATCTTTTGTGTATATACTATGCACCCAAAATCTTTTTCTTTTCCTCATTTTCTTTTTTCTTTCTTCTTCATCAATTAACAAGCAACTAATAATTATTTTTTCTGCTTCACTATCACTGACACTCATCATGACTATCCACTATACCGGCTAAAGTAAAACTGACGGAAATCCGTACGCTGTACGATACAATCCGTATCAGTGGACGATTAGTGGAAAAACAGCATATCACAAAAAAACTACGTTCTGTTATTGAAATACATTTAGGCATATGTACCGAAGACGTCCGAGTGGTATCGAGAACAGACAATTTGTGTTTTGAGACCCAAGCGAGACCCTTGCCTTATTCACACATGTCAACCGCGGTCCAGGCGGGCCCCGGTCTATGCTATTCAGATTCTCTGCCAGGCAAGCCTCACAGACCGTGCCGGACCCCGGCTAGACCGCGGTCTACAAATGTGAATGCTCTCATTGAAATACATGGAAAGAATCTGTTTTGTATGAGACCGGCGAGACCCGGCCGGACCGAGCCCTATATATGTGAACGCAGCTTAAGAGACCATCCTCTCAGTATCGTATAGAAATCTCGGTTTCTTGTTTCGTAATACTCAGCATTTTCGTACTACACTATGTTTAAAAACTCTATTTCAAAGTTTGGTTCTAAGTAAATTTGAATATAGGACTGTTATATGGAATCCAAGTCATCACTACCAAATTTTTAATATTGAGAATTTGCAAAACAAAAAATTGTAAATACATGCATTTTAGAATTTTTATTATATAGCCCAGTCTATAATGTATGGATTTACTCGATCATTTCATTCGGGAAAGCTCGGATATTAACACAAAACGGAATTAAAAACTATGTGCTTCTCGCAATACTCGCTACATCACAATGCGCAGTATTTTCTTTTTCACGTTCAGACCTTACTTGAAACAGGGAATGTACATGTTTCGAACGGATTTATGAATAATTAGACAAAATGACGTTACAATATATATATATATATATATATATATATATATATATATATATATATATATATATATATATATATATATATATGCAGGGTGTCCCTAAAATGCGTGGACATCGCTTAACCACAGATTCCTGGTTCGAAAATAAGACGATTTAACTAAACTTACCTATATGCAATTACGTTTCGTTTACCTAGTATTCTGCTTCAAAGTTCTTCCAAGAAAAAGTTATTTTATCCTTAACTGCAGAACGCTTGGATCGATTTTCATAATATTCGGTACTGTACTTCTTACAGATGTAGGTCATCTTTTAAGGTGATATTAGTTATTATCAGTGGACCATTCGTGTACGAAACACGAGTAACCCGGCATAAACCAGTACAAAACTTTTTAATGTTAAGGCCAATAACTTTCAAAAAAATAGTTTCAGAAAGAGACATTCAATAGTAATTTTTTTGTTCTTCTTATCTGTACTGATATCTGTTAAGGTATAGACACAAAAAAATAAAATCTGAAGGACCGCGCACTGCATTTCATAAAAAAATGTCATCTAGCAGTCTGGTATTTTAAGAAATAAATGACGATATGATATTTATTAGTGCAATTATTTAGATTTCCTTATAAAAAGGAATCGCAAATATATAAATCTGGTGAACGAGGTGCCCATTTTGCAAAAATTGAAAGGAAATCTGTATATATATATATATATATATACAGTGTGTCCCAGCGACTACCATACATAGGGAAATTAACATTGGGAAATTTTATAAGGATCAACTATTGCCTTGAGCTATATGTGTATTCTTTCTGAGTGACAAAAACAAAAGATTTAAAATAAAGAAATTTACTTCTGTCAAATAATTTTATATTACATAATTATTTAAAGGAATTTTATTTAAATTAGGAAATTGGGTACGTCAATTGCTTTCGCAAAAGTAATAGAAATGGAAACCAGAATGATAACAACGAAGTAGATATTTTGGCAGCTGTCGAAGTGTGAGGGAAATTACAAATAATCTCGGAGAATCACTGCACTCATAAAAAACACAAATATTTTGCTTACAAATATTACACGCTGTTATTAGCAGCAGATAGTGAAAAACGAATCACTTTTTGTTAATTAATGTTTAATAAATGTCATGCTTTAGAAAATATTTGTTTCACTGACGAGCACACATTTACCTTAAATGTGGGACACAATTTTGTGACAGATTAAGCCACTGTCTGCTAGTCAATGGGAATACGTTTGAACATTTCATTGATTAGTACCTGCTAGTAATATTGAATTTAGTGCTTAACTGTTGTGTTTTGTTCGTTTTTCCATTACAAAATGCAAACTCTTAAGCTTTCTGTTGTAGGTATGTATTACTGAAAATCATCCAAATTTGTTTCTACGCAAACTTTATTGTAAAAATAATAAATATAACCATATTATTTATTTCTAAATATTGTTTATTTGCAAGAATGTTGATAATTCAATGGTAATAGTTGTATTGTGTCAGCAAATTCTAAAAATAACAGCAATCTGACAGTTGTAAATTTGATTAATCCAATTACCTACTGTTTAATTTGTGCCAATCACATGTTTAAATACAGACACAGCAATACTTGATCCTTACATAATTTCCCAATGTTAATTTTCCTATGTATGGTAGTCGGTGGGACACACTGTATATATATATATATGTATATATATATATATATATATATATATATATATATATATATATATATATATATATATATATATATATATATACAGCGATCAAAATTAACTGTAGCTCAGGTGACCAAACAAAGTTCGCATTGTAAACAAAACTACCTGCCACGGAATAAAAATAAGATCAATATTTAGAAATTTTTGACGTTTACCGACCGAGCATTCAGTTGTCATTCAGTAGCGCCGTGTCTATTTTGCCGTTATTTCTTTGTGATTGTATTTTACTTTTTTCATATTTTCTTGTATAATCAGTCTTTTTAGCTCATCGACCTCCTGTCGAAGAGCTATAGTGTTCGGTACGATGTCTGTAGCATCTTCCGATTTAAAAATTTTTTGCACAGAAATCCCGGACAGACCCCCTGGACCACGAAATGACTATTACAACATATGTCCGTATGTATGTCGCTCGTCCGCTCGCTCGCTCGTACGAGATTTTTTTGTTCCACCTAGATCTCCTAAACTACCCAACGGATTTTTATGAATTTTTTTCTGCAGATACGTGTTATGGTCTAGTTGTGCAAGGTACACTTTATTTTTCAAAATTTTTCTTCGTATTTGAGAAAAAAAAACATTTTCCAATTTTTTTTTCAGTTTTTATTTTTTTTCTGTGTTATTTTTTATTCAATTGTATTCAAAATTTTCATGCATATGCAGGAAATGGAACAATATTTTTCCATATTTTTTATTTTGAAAAATTATGTAAGGCCATTGGAGAAAAAAATATTTTTTAATTAAAAATTGAACAAAAGAAGATCAATGCATTTATAGTCGGCTTAGTTTGCTTTGCTTTTGTCAACAGAAGAAAATGTATTTACACTTGTTTTAAATTTGTTGTTTTGTTTGCGACCTAGGCACCTAGGATTTTAAAAGTGAATCTTGATAAATAATAATTTGTGATATATTCAGACTTGCACATACGTCGATGAGCTGCAGGCATGTATGTCTGTATACATTCCTAGTTTAAGACTAATATCTTTATCTGTGTTTAATAATAACGTAAGTACTTATATAATTAAGTATATTTTCTTGTATTTCTAAATAACAGTTTTATGAATATTTTAGGTTACAATGTTTGGTGAAGAGCACGATAAGTTTATTTTAGAAGCTTATTTTCGTTCTGGCGTTCGAAATTAAAACGAATGGAAGTATTCTATTCAATGTTGCCATGAACAATTTATACAGAACTACCCTACAGTACTACTTCTTGGGTGACTTGGAAATGTACTGATCTCATAAATAATGTTATAATGTAACGTAAATATTCTAAATACATAAAAATAAAAAATATTTTCCTTTCATGGTATAAAATTATTTCCAACTTTAACTGATCTAAATTATTTTTATTATAAAAGTATTATATGTCACAGGCCGGTATAAAGCAAGGTCGTAGGCACGCCTATGTATTGTGTTTGTTTCAAATCGTTACTATGGTCACTATAGTTACTACTATAGTGAAGCGGCAACTTGACAATTGCAATAGAGCGGCACGCTTCAGTCATTGTTGCTCTCTCCGTATATATATATATATATATATATATATATATATATATATATATATTTTTTTTATTTATTTAAAAAATAATTATTTTATTTATACTCATAAAGAAGGCCTATAATAGATATTCAAATAAGCTCCCATTTTTTTTACGAGACAATAGCCTAATATTCTATCATAAAAATTAATTGATATATTGTTGACCGCGTTATTATTAATTAATTATTAAGTAATTATTGTCATACTCATATTGTTCATAATGCTGTGAAACATGTCATGAAGCACTTGGCTTGTGACATAGAAAATGTTGTTTTAAATAACAAGCCAAAGCACAATTCTAAGTACGTAAAGAAGTGGCTGAATGATAAAAAAATTGCAGTACTTGATTAGCAGGCACAGTCACCTGGTTTAAACCCCATAGTTAACCTGTGGGATATTCTTAAGCACCGCGTAAGAAGACAAAAGACTTTCTTCATCTAGTTCACTTTTCAATACTTTAAAACTTGAATGGGAAAACATTCCTATGAGAATAATTAAAAATCTAGTAAGCTATATGCCTAAGAGATGTGACGAAGTGATCAAACGCAATGGTTATTGGACAAAATATTAAAACCAAGACTCTTCTGATGAATAGTTATGGTTAGTTGCATATGTTTTGCACAGCTTAATATAAGCATTCCTTCAATATCAAAGATTTTTTTTCTAAATGTTCTCAATGTAACCACATTTTTTGTGCTCTTTATGTTTAAAAAGACTACATTAATGAAATGAATATAAAAATAACTAAATAAAACTAGTTTGTTGTCAGAAAATCTTACAAAATAGCAGTTTCGTTTCCAGTTGCATATGTTTTGCACAGTACTGTATATATATATATACATATATATATATATATATATATATATATATATATATATATATATATATATATGACTGAAGCGTGCCGCTCTATTGCAATTGTCAAGTTGCCGCTTCACTATAGTAGTAACTATAGTGACCATAGTAACGATTTGAAACAAACACAATACATAGGCGTGCCTACGACCTTGCTTTATACCGGCCTGTGACATATAATACTTTTATAATAAAAATAATTTAGATCAGTTAAAGTTGGAAATAATTTTATACCATGAAAGGAAAATATTTTTTATTTTTATGTATTTAGAATATTTACGTTACATTATAACATTATTTATGAGATCAGTACATTTCCAAGTCACCCAAGAAGTAGTACTGTAGGGTAGTTCTGTATAAATTGTTCATGGCAACATTGAATAGAATACTTCCATTCGTTTTAATTTCGAACGCCAGAACGAAAATAAGCTTCTAAAATAAACTTATCGTGCTCTTCACCAAACAAAAGACTACATTAATGAAATGAATATAAAAATAACTAAATAAAACTAGTTTGTTGTCAGAAAATCTTACAAAATAGCAGTTTCGTTTCCAGTTGCATATGTTTTGCACAGTACTGTATATATATATATACATATATATATATATATATATATATATATATATATATATATATATATATATATATATACAGTACTGTGCAAAACATATGCAACTGGAAACGAAACTGCTATTTTGTAAGATTTTCTGACAATAAACTAGTTTTATTTAGTTATTTTTATATTCATTTCATTAATGTAGTATTTTTAAACATAAAGAGCACAAAAAATGTGGTTATATTGAGAACATTTAGAAAAAAAATCTTTGATATTGAAGGAATGCTTATATTAAGCTGTGCAAAACATATGCAACTAACCATAACTATTCATCAGAAGAGTCTTGGTTTTAATATTTTGTCCAATAACCATTGCGTTTGATCACTTCGTCACATCTCTTAGGCATATAGCTTACTAGATTTTTAATTATTCTCATAGGAATGTTTTCCCATTCAAGTTTTAAAGTATTGAAAAGTGAACTAGATGAAGAAAGTCTTTTGTCTTCTTACGCGGTGCTTAAGAATATCCCACAGGTTAACTATGGGGTTTAAACCAGGTGACTGTGCCTGCTAATCAAGTACTGCAATTTTTTTATCATTCAGCCACTTCTTTACGTACTTAGAATTGTGCTTTGGCTTGTTATCATGTTGAAAGATCTATGACAGAAGCATTTCTTCTTCGGCATACAGCAGCATTGTCGTTTCAAAAATGTCTATGTATTTGAATAAATCGACAATTCCTTTAATTTGATAGAGAGGACTGCAGTCTTGTCCAAATAAGCAAATTTGAGGGCTTACAGGACTTTAAAAAAGCCCGTATTGTTTAAAGTGATCATGATATTTTGCTTATGCAACCGAGAGCCAGACTTGCGGCAAACATGAGTTATCCCATCCGACCCAAAAGATTAAATTTGCTCTCATCACTAAACAAAACTGCTTTCCATTTCACAACAGACCAATTTTCATATGTACGGGCAAAGTTCAACCTTAAAATCGGATTCCAGGCTGCAGTATAATTTTCTTACCTTTTTTGGCGACGTTTCGAAGACAATAGGGGCTTTTTTAAAGCCCTGTAAGCTCTCAAATTTGCTTATTTGGATAAGGCTACAGTCCTCTCTATCAAATTAAAGGAATTGTCGATTAATTCAGATAGAAAGACATTTTGGAAACCACAATGCTGCTGTATGCCGAAGAAGAAATGCTTCTGTTATAGATCTTTTAACATGATACCAACCCAAAGCACAATTCTAAGTACGTAAAGAAGTGGCTGAATGATAAAAAATTGCAGTACTTGATTAGCAGGCACAGTCACCTGGTTTAAACCCCATAGTTAACCTGTGGGATATTCTTAAGCACCGCGTAAGAAGACAAAAGACTTTCTTCATCTAGTTCACTTTTCAATACTTTAAAACTTGAATGGGAAAACATTCCTATGAGAATAATTAAAAATCTAGTAAGCTATATGCCTAAGAGATGTGACGAAGTGATCAAACGCAATGGTTATTGGACAAAATATTAAAACCAAGACTCTTCTGATGAATAGTTATGGTTAGTTGCATATGTTTTGCACAGCTTAATATAAGCATTCCTTCAATATCAAAGATTTTTTTTCTAAATGTTCTCAATGTAACCACATTTTTTGTGCTCTTTATGTTTAAAAAGACTACATTAATGAAATGAATATAAAAATAACTAAATAAAACTAGTTTGTTGTCAGAAAATCTTACAAAATAGCAGTTTCGTTTCCAGTTGCATATGTTTTGCACAGTACTGTATATATATATATACATATATATATATATATATATATATATATATATATATATATATATATATATATATATACCGTGTGTCTCACGACGATCTACACATAGGACGTAACGCGCTCATTTGATTTTTGAATTCAAAATATTAATCTGACTGTTTTTGTTTTTTTTTTACTATTTAGACAGTATAATTGCCAATTTGACGTTTAATATTTTATTTTATTTGTGACATTCTAACAAATTTTATCAAGAAAAACAAACAGAAAGTGAAATCTAAATTAAAGAAAATGCAATCAACAGCTAGTGCACTAAGAAATAACTATTTATTTGGAGTAGTGTTTGACACTTCAAAACAAAAACAATCAGATAAATATTTTGAATTAAAAAATCAAATGAGCGCGTAACGTCCTATGTGTAGATCGTCGTGAGACACACGGTATATATATATAAATATATATATATATATATATATATATATATATATATATATATATATATATATATATATACATATATATATATATATATATATATATACATATATATATATATATATATATATATATATATATATATATATATATATATATATATATATGTATATAGCCATCCAATATTTTGAAAAAACTAAATCGCCATGCATCTCTTATAGTTTCCGAGATCCCTGTAGTGGCCCGTTTAAATAGGACACTCTGCATATATACCGGGTGTCCCAACATGTAAAATTGAAAAAGTTGCGAATACTTCTGTATTATACATTTTAGAGCTCTGGAATTTGGAACAGGTGTAGGAATAAGTTATTAGCATTGATTGGTTTTAATTAAAATGATATTAATGCTCATATTTCTGATAATGCTTTTTAACAGTAATAATTAAAAGGTGTAGCTTAAATACCATATTTGCAAAATTTTATTTATTACGTTGCTAGCACAACGGTAAGACGCGTATTTGGTAATTTAAATAATTTATAAATGATATGGTTCGGATCTAGACTGTACTTTAGAATGTTTTTGAAATTCTAAAATAAATTAGATAAAATTTTATTTATTTAAAAAATAATTATTTTATTTATACTCATAAAGAAGGCCTATAATAGATATTCAAATAAGCTCCCATTTTTTTTACGAGACAATAGCCTAATATTCTATCATAAAAATTAATTGATATATTGTTGACCGCGTTATTATTAATTAATTATTAAGTAATTATTGTCATACTCATATTGTTCATAATGCTGTGAAACATGTCATGAAGCACTTGGCTTGTGACATAGAAAATGTTGTTTTAAAAATCTAGTCATTTTTCTGTATCAGCTTGTAGGAGAGAAGAGTTAAAAAAAATCGTCTCTATGGTCGATGGTGCATTTCATGAAATCAAACGTCATATTGGCACTCTTTGGTTATCTCTTCTTCCAGCCGTTGATACACTTTTACTTAATTGGATGCCAATATGTAATTATTTTAAAAGTTTGGGTGATGATTGTCCAATAATTATACAGAATTTATTATTGTTAAATAGAGAACAGGATCATGATGTCATTGAAATTTACTTACACTTTACAAGCCATATGCTGAATATATTTAATAAAACAATGAAGCATCTGGAAGGAAAATATGTAACCATATTAGATGTATATAATATTATGGATAATTTAAAAAAAAAATAGTATAAAGAAAGCCTGGTAATTATTTTGCTTATGAATCAAAAACGAGAATAAAAAGGATTGAACAGTCATCACCTTTTATGTATTTGAATCTAGATTTAGATTGTAATTGTAGTCATGTAACTTTTAAAAATATTAAAAAATATTAGCTTGTGCACAAAAAATATGTATTTAAGGCAATACAAATTTGAATTTAGGAAATACTTTATTTTTCTTTCAAATACTTTTTTCCCTCTTTCAATAGACAAGATACTTTATTTTCCTCAAAAAAGTTGGCAACCCTACTGTGTACAATGTACATTGTACATGTACATCTGATTATAAGAATTGGTGTTTATACATTTACTAATATTTCTAGTTTCAACAAAATATCAGGTAACCAAAAAAGTTCGTGCGGTTTTTCTAATATAGATTGCCGTGGATATTTTCTTAGTTATTTATTGATAGCACTTATTTACATACGGTCATTTACTTTCGTATGCATTCCTCTTTCATTTGATGCATACAAATTTTGTGACAATTGTTTAATTCCTATTATAAATAAATAATAATAATAATTTAAAATGGCCACGAACAAAACGTTAATTCGAAGATCTTTACTCTATGAGTACAAACTTGGCACCTTTTGAAATTTGAACCTTTTCTTGATCGGTTGTTAACTTCCGACGAAAAGTGGATACTGTGCTCCAATTCTAAACGATCTTATCATTGGTTGTCACCAACTATTGCATATCAAACACTCCAGAGAGTTGATGTTATAGATGCAGTCCGCCAATTTTTTTGTTCCAAATCCGTAGATTTTACAATACCGGCATACAAAAATTGGTGTCACGTAGGCACAAGGTCATTGAGTGCGATGGATACTTCGCTGAATAATAGTTTATTACAGATTTGTAAATTTTTTTATATTTTTTCATCAAAAACCGCACGACCTTTTTGGTTACCTGATATAAAAGTAAGTAAAATATATAAATAATATAATAAATAACTAATGCTTTTTTATTGAAATTCCGTAGTGAAGAAGAAATTATCAATGAAGTTGACGACGAAATAAATGAAGATGATTCAAATTTGGCAGAAGACTTCACATGGGAGTACACACCAACCTAGACTCCCCATGAATATGATTTTGATGAAAATAGTAGTAGTATTCAAAACAAAATTATTACTGACGAATACTGATCGAATAATAATTATAAACAAATAATTGAGCAAGACGCTAATATGAAAAAGAATATGAAAAGTTTAGAAGCTGATGAGTTAATGTGTCTCGTAGGAATAGTGTTATTTAAGAGTAGAGTAAAAAAATTAGAAATTCATGAATACTGGTTAACAAATACCCTAATAGAAACCCCTATGTTTGCTAAAGTAATGAAAAGGGGCAGATTTAAATTCATAATGATGATTCTACACTTTTGTAATAACGATGAACAAACTAATGACAGACTACGTAAAATTAGTTCCATAAAAACAGCACTAAAAGAAATTTTTCAGACAAATTTTACTCCGTTCCAAAATGTGTGCATAGACGAGTTTACTACTATTCAAAGGTAGATTGCTTTTCAAGCAATATATTCCACCGAAACGGAGTAGATTTGGAATAAAAATGTTCATAATTTAATAAGTGATTGTAAAATTGGATATTTATTAGATTTCATTATCTACAGTGGTTCAACCACTGAATTAACAAATCAGAATCCTGAATTAGGAAAATCAGGATAAATAAATAATAATAATAAAAAAAAAATAGGAAACACATGCCTGATTTTTCACAAAGATTGCGAAAAGGAGATGTAATTATTAATTCGTCCGGACCAATCCTTGCAATAAAGTGGTGCGATAAGAGAGATGTGCATATGTTAACAACCATTCATGAAATGTCAATGACTGCTACGACAAAAATTGATAAAACAACAAAATAAAATGTATAGAAACCTACTGTAGTGCTCGAATATGATCAAAATATGTATTTTTTTTATTAAGCAATAAAACGTGTTGAAAATAGATCAAAAAATAATAATTACAAGAAACACATGTTTTAAAACTACAATTATTGGATTAGTTATACAAATATAGGTATATAGACGAGCTGCCCCTATATATATATATATATAAATATATATATATATATATATATATACATACATACATACATACATACATAACATCACGCCTTTCCCATTACTGGGGTAGCAGGCCCTTTATTCCCTACAATCACTTTCATTCCTTATTTTCTAACAATAGCTCGCCAAATACTCCTATCCATACATAACTGTCTCGCCTCGTTAATATCCATACACCTTGTCATACATGCTCTCCTATTATTTCTACTTTTAATTTTACGTTCACTCAAAACATTTTCTATCATATTCATCCATTTACTCCTCGGTCTTCCTCGCAATCGTGTTCCTTCAATTTCACCCAAATAAATCTTCTTAGTCAATCTATCATTTGACATTCTTTCCACATGTCCAAACCAACGCAGCTGACTTGAAGCCACTCTTTTCACAACATTTTTACTAATTTCACATTCATCATACACTACTTTAATCCTAATACGGTCTCTTCTAGTCACTCCGCACACTCCTCTCAAGAATCTCATTTCAACTGCAGTTACCCTTTTTTTATTCCGGTTATCCCATACCCAACATTCACATCCATACATCAACGATGGCACAAGTACACCATTATACACACATAACCTAGCTTCTCTTGATACATTCACATTTCTAGCAAACATTCCCAAAGCGCCCAAAACTTTTCTACCTGCAACCACTCTTCTTTCAATTTCAGCATTCATCCGTCCATCTTTCGAAAACATGCATCCCAGATACATAAATTCATTAACTTGTTCCATTTGCTCACCATCTATGCTAATCTTGCATTCCGTAACTTCATCCTTCTCAAAAACTAAAATCTTACATTTTGAAGCATTCATGATCAAATTCAAACATTTTCCCTGATTTCTGACACTCTCAATCATTCTCGTCAATTGTTCCTCAGATTCACCCATAATAACCACATCATCATTTTCACACCATCATTTGTACACTCTAACGCTCGTCGCAATAAAACATCCATATACAAATTAAAAAGCCAAGGAGACATCACACAACCCTGTTTCACACCCACGTCAATATTGAACCATCTACTCAAACTACCATCCACACGAACTGCTGCTTGATTATTTACATATAAAGCCATTAGTGCTCTCAATAACGTACCACTAACGCCATACTCCTTCAAAATAGGCCATATTTTTTCACGCACAACACTGTCATATGCCTTCTTTAAATCAATGAAAGCACAAAACAATTTCTTGTTTCGGTCCAAACTCTTTTCCACAATCATTCGAAGCGAAAACAATTGATCCACACATCCTCTTTCAGGCAAAAACCCACCTTGCATACCATTCAGTTTACTACATGTAATCTCCCTTACTTTATTAATTAGAACACTACTATACAACTTACACACAACACTCAAGAGACTAATCGCACGATAATTTGTACATTCACTCATATTTCCTTTTCCTTTATACAGTGAAACAATTACAGCACGCTTCCAATCTTCTGGAACAACATTTTGCCGCCAGCAGAATTTACATAAATAAACTAGCCAAGCAAACACTTTTTCGCCACCATACTTTAACATCTCTACTGTAATATCATCTATTCCTGCAGCTTTTCCAGTTTTCATTCTAGCCAAAGCATTACTTACATCGTCTTCATTTATATCCCAACATTCATTTTCACCACAATCAAAATCATTCATATTATCATTTATAACACAATTATGTTCATATAATTTGCTAAAATAACTGCTCCATCGTTCCCTAATCTCGGATTCTTTCCACAATAAATTACCATCATGATCTTTAACTGCTTTTACACAAGACATGTTACCACCCTTCAGCTTTTTCACGCATGTCCAAAACATCTTTTTATTGAGAACAAAGTCATTCGTCAATTTTTCATTCTTCTCTTTCTCACGTTGCATTTTACTTTCACGCACAACACGCTTTGCATTCGCTCGCATACTTTTATATTTAAGCAAACATGCATCTCGAAAATCGCCATATGAATCCTTAACACTCAAAAAGCACAGATATGCTTCTTTCTTTAAGCGTATAGCCTCCTTCACATTATCATTCCACCACTCATCTTTCATTCGTACACCTACTTTCGATACACCACATGTTTCAGTTGCACACGTTACTACACAGTCCCTGAAAGTATTCCACTCACTAGCTAGATCTTCAAAATTCTCTGAGCAAATGGGTAAAACGTTATTCAATTTATTAATATATTGCAGTCGGACCTCTTCATTCTGCAATCTGTATGATCGAACACGTGTCATTCTTTCAGATTTCTTTACCCTAATTTTCCAGCCCTGAGCCAATTTAACACGGGATACAACCAAATAATGATCATTCGTTCCCAATTCAGCACCACGTTTTACTCGTGTATCTACAACAAGGCTTCTTAATCTCTCATCATACATTATCAAATCAATCACACTACGTCTATTCTCATGAATATTCTCCCATGTATAGATATGTGAAGACTTATGTTTGAAGAAAGTATTCGATATAAAGAGACCATATTCTATACAACAGGCAACAATCATTTTTCCATTTTCATTTACCCTTGCATCACCAAAACTTCCCACAACATTTTCACTTTCATTTCTCTTTACACCAACCCATCCATTTAAATCACCTGAAACAATCATCCGCTCACCAGGCTCACAAGTATCAAGCACATTATTTAATTCATTCCAAAAACATTCCTTCTCATGATCATTTTCACATTCAGTCGGACCATAAACACATATGAGAAATATTCTATGGAACCCAATTTTCATTCTTACATATAAAACACGAGAAGAAACACATTTATACTCACGAATACACGGTTTCACTCTTTCGCTAATAAGTACACCAACACCATGCTTTGCATGAATGTTTTCACTGACACCTGACCATAAACAAAATACACCATTTATTTCATTTTCACTGCATCCTTTCTTTTTTGTTTCACATAATGTTAAAACATCTATTCCATATTCTTTCATAACATTCAATACCTCATTTTCCTTTCCAAGTATTCCTCTCACATTCCACGTAGCAAATCTTCTCTCACAATGTCTGTCACGTGCTCTATTTATCTGTCTAACATTCATTACAAATAGATAAAGGGCGAATGGTAGGAAGAAATTATGTTACAAAAGCTTACCAGGCTATATTGTAACGGAAAAACTGTAATAAATATTATTTAACTGACATACATATTAATTAATAATGTTGCTAATAGCAACTATCAAACAAACAAAAGCATATGTAAATAAATTAAAAATACTTATAAATAAATATATAATATCGACGTTTTAAAAGGAGATAATACTTATCATGGTAGCTAATAACCAATACTCCTTGAAAAATCAAGTTTCCACCAAAAAGGAATAGAAAAACCCTTGAAAAAACTTGATCAAACACGCAGTAAATGACAGCCCGTCCGTCGCTAAGGAGTTGTTATTTGTTGTTATTTTATAGAGTGCTGTTATAGGGCTTTTGCCCTCTTCAGCACATGATTTTCGTTAACCTGTGAAAAAAAAAAAAAAATATTCATTCAAATCTTGTCTTGCTGTTTCTGCTGTGTGCACTGGGTATAAGTGCATGTTTTGTGTATTATAGTGTGTCAGTGTATGTTTTGTACATGTGCGCATATGGTGGGTTTATGTAACGCTTCAATTTGTGTCCCAGCGACTACCATACATAGGGAAATTAACATTGGGAAATTATATAAGGATCAACTATTGCCTTGAGCTATATGTACTTATATTCTTCCTGAGTGACAAAAACAAAAGATTTAAAATAAAGAAATTTACTTCTGTCAAATAATTTTATATTACATAATTAATTAAAGGAATTTTATTTAAAATAAAAATTTAGGTGCGTCAATTGCCTTCGCAAAAGTATTAGAAACGAAAACCAGAATGTTAACAACGAAGTAGATATTTTGGCAGCTGTCGAAGTGTGACGGAAATTACAAATAATCTCGGCGAATCACCGCACTCATAAAAAAAACACAAATATTTTGCTTATAAATATTACATGCTGCTACTAGCAGCAGATAGTGAAAAACGAATCACTTATTGTGAATTAATGTTTAATAAATGTCATGCTTTAGAAAATATTTGTTTCACTGACTAGTACACATTTACATTAAATGGGGAACACAATTTTATGACAGATTAAGCCACTGTCTGCTAGTCAATGGGAATACGTTTGAACATTTCATTGATTAGTACCTGCTAGTGACATTGAATTTAGTGCTTAGCTATTGTTTTTGTTCGTTTATCCATTACAAAATGCAAACTCTTAAGCTTTCTGTTGTAGGTATGTATTACTGAAAATCATCCAAATTTGTTTCTATACAAACTTTATTATAAAATAATAAATATAAGCATATTATTTATCCCTAAATATCGTTTATTTGCAAGAATATTGACAATTCAATGGTAATAGTTGTATTGTGTCAGCAAATTCTAAAATTAAGAGCAATCTGACAGTTTTAAATTTGATTAATTCAATTACCTACTGTTTCATTTATGACAATCACATGTTTAGGTACAGACACAGCAATACTTGATCCTTACATTATTTCCCAATGTTAATTTTCCTATGTATGGTAGTCGCTGGGACAGACTGTATACAGACCGCTTGTATTCACAAAGACGAAAGAAGTAATTTCATTGGATGTTTATTGAAAGAGCAACAAGGTGAGCACGCTTGAGTGTTTTATATCTGTACCATTTGACAGCAAATGATTCAAGGAAGATCTTCCTTGGTTTGTTTAACCTCACACAACTGGCAGATAAATATACAATATATGTATTTAACATGTGTAGTGGGTGGAATAAAGAAAAACTCATACTTTTAAAACTTTCCCCAGTTGCTAAATACCTCAGAGTTGCGGATAGTCTGTAAATTTAGACATTGTGCTTCACAGATGATGTTGACAATTATGATGTATCTTGTCCTAGCAGATGTACATTGTCGCAAATGAGTATCTGTACGCAAAATTCTTTCATTAATGCTATTTAAAATAAATAATAAAAATTTCTTCTGTTATCCTTAAATAATTATCCTTATCTTCAACTTGTAATTCGTCATGAACCATTGTTAATATATCTTTGCTCTGATCTTTTTTATTTAACCATGGTCTAGTCCACCAACGTCTTTTGTTTCGATTTATTTGCTTTATTACTACTAAACCAAGTAGTCCTACTAACCTACTATTAACGCTTTTAATAAATTTTTGTTTCCCATTTCGATTATAAATAATGATGCTAACCAACAAAACTGATTAGTGACATTCACTTAAGTTTTTATAAAAAGTTTTTACTGTGTGATATACCCTTACACGGTAAACATATTTTTACGCATATTTGTAAATATTTATATAAAAATAAATACGAAAATTTTTACAGTGGGATACTGGCTTAAAGAGAGGAAACGACGTAAAAAAGTGAAGCAAAATTTCAAATGCGGCGACCATATTTGTATGACCTCATGTCAAAATCAGAATATTGACGAAGTGCACTGTTTTTATGGTTATTTATGTGTTAAGTTTTTCTTGTGTAATTATATTGAACATTACTACACTTTGTGTTATTAGTGATTAGTTCTAGCGTAAACCCTTTCCTTGAACATTCTATACTTTGTATTATTAGAGATTAGTTATAGTATAAAACTTTTTCTTGAACATTATCACTACAGACTTTGTGTTAATTATAGTATCAGTTAAATTAATTATTGTATTTTGTAAAAATACCTAGTTGTGTCGTTTTCGGTTGTAACAAAAAAAAAATCATATAATACATCTAATAAGAGCTGTGGCAGCAAAATATATTAGGGTTTGATCACATTATTTCGTCAAACAAAATGTTGATCATTCCCATAGCAAAAGAAACTTATTTATACATACATACATACATACATACATAACATCACGCCTTTACCATTACTGGGGTAGCAGGCCCTTTACTCCCTACAATCACACAAAAAATTTAATTTTATATAGAAAACTGCCTTTCATTCCTTATTTTCTAACAATAGCTCGCCAAATACTCCTATCCATACATAACTGTCTCGCCTCGTTAATATCCATACACCTTGTCATACATGCTCTCCTATTATTTCTGCTTATAATTTTACGTTCACTCAAAACATTTTCTATCATATTCATCCATTTATTCCTCGGTCTTCCTCGCATTCGTATTCCTTCAATTTCACCCAAATAAATTTTCTTAGTCAATCTATCATTTGACATTCTTTCCACATGTCCAAACCAACGCAGCTGACTTGAAGCCACTCTTTTCACAACATTTTCACTAATTTCACATTCATCATACACTACTTTATTCCTAATACGGTCTCTTCTAGTCACTCCGCACACTCCTCTCAAAAATCTCATTTCAACCGCAGTTACCCTTTTTTTATTTCGGTTATCCCATACCCAACATTCACATCCATACACCAACGACGGCACAAGTACACCATTATAAACACATAACCTAGCTTCTCTTGATACATTCACATTTCTAGCAAACATTCCCAAAGCGCCCAAAACTTTTCGACCTGCAACTACTCTTCTTTCAATTTCAGCATTCATCCGTCCATCTTTCGAAAACATGCATCCCAGATACATAAATTCATTAACTTGTTCCATTTGCTCACCATCTATGCTAATTTTGCATTCCGTAACTTCATCCTTCTCAAAAACTAAAATCTTACATTTTGAAGCATTCATGATCAAATTCAAACATTTTCCCTGATTCCTGACACTCTCAATCATTCTCGTCAATTGTTCCTCAGATTCACCCATAATAACCACATCATCAGCATATGCTAATGCAGGCACAACGAAATCACTTATTTTCACACCATCATTTGTACACTCTAACGCTCGTCGCAATAACACGTCCATATACAAATTAAACAGCCAAGGAGACATCACACAACCCTGTTTAACCCACACGTCAATATTGAACCATCTACTCAAACTACCATCCACACGAACTGCTGCTTGATTATTTACATATAAAGCCATTAGTGCTCTCAATAACGTACCACTAACGCCATATTCCTTCAAAATAGGCCATAATTTTTCACGCACAACACTGTCATATGCCTTCTTTAAATCAATGAAAGCACAAAACAATTTCTTGTTTCGGTCCAAAGTCTTTTCCACAATCATTCGAAGCGAAAACAATTGATCCACACATCCTCTTTCAGGCAAAAACCCACCTTGCATACCATTCAGTTTACTACATGTAATCTCCCTTACTTTATTAATTAGAACACTACTGTACAACTTACACACAACACTCAAGAGACTAATCGCACGATAATTTGTACATTCACTCATATTTCCTTTTCCTTTATACAATGGAACAATTACAGCACGCTTCCAATCTTCTGGAACAACATTTTGCCGCAAGCAGAATTTACATAAATAAACTAGCCAAGCAAACACTTTTTCGCCACCATACTTTAACATCTCTACTGTAATATCATCTATTCCTGCAGCTTTTCCAGTTTTCATTCTAGCCAAAGCATTACTTACATCATCTTCATTTATATCCCAATATTGTTGTTAAAAATCAGTTGGTAAACTATTTAAATACAAATAAAATACTGGCTAAGGAACAATCAGGATTTAGAGATAAACATAGTTGTGAAACAGCAATTCAATGCGTAATTACTAGCTGGAAAGAGTTGTTAGATAATAATGAAACGTTGATAGCAGTTTTCTTAGATTTAAAAAGAGCATTTGAAACTATAGACAGAGCTAAATTGTTACAAAAATTAGAAGGATACGGAATTTCGGGAAATGTACTACAATGGTTTACCAATTATCTCATGAATAGAAAACAAAAAACAAAATTTGGTAGTAATATATCATCAATGTTGGATTGCAACGTTGGTGTTCCTCAAGGTAGTGTGCTAGGTCCAATACTTTTTGTTATATATATAAATGAATTACCTAATATATTACAGCACTGCAGTGTTCAATTATTTGCAGATGATACCTTAATTTACTATGAAAATAAAAATCACGATTTACTAATCGAAATGCTGAACTCTGATCTAAAAATAATTGATAACTGGTTAGCTGCAAACAAATTGAAGCTAAATTATGATAAGACAAAATGTATGATTATTGGTAAGCAAGGAATGTATAATAAAATTCAATTGGAATCACTATTTGTTAGAATAGGAAATTATAGAATAGATTATGTTGATGAAATCAAATATTTGGGAGTAGTAATAGATTCAAAATTAACATTTAAAAATCATGTGCATTATATTATTAAGAAAATTGCTAAGAAAATAAGTTTTATGGCTAGGATTAGTGACTATTTAAGTATAGAGACTAAGATCTTAATTTTTAATACAGTAGTTTTACCTCATTTTACATATTGCAATACAATTCTATTTCTGGTGAATAATGAATGTATGAGTAAGTTACAAAAAATGCAAAATAGAGCAATGCGTGTAATCTTAAAAGCGAATAGATATAGCAAGATTGAGAACATGTTGGATGATTTGAATTGGCTTTGTATTCGAGATTTTATTATCCTCAATACGATGACGTTTATATACAAAATTTTGAATAATTTAACACCGGAATACTTAAGCGCGAAAATAATTAAAAATATTAATGTACATTCACATTTTACTAGAAATAGAAATGATATACACATACACAGGAAACATTCAGAATTTGCTAAAAACACGATATTCGATAAAGGTATGGTAATGTTCAAAAAAATATTTAAAAATAAACTTAAGCTAACACTTCATAATTAACCACACTATGTTCGAAATATGCTGACATATGCATGGTTACTGACCGAAGGATGTACTGTCAGCAAGGTCGAAACGTGTGGAGTAATTATTTGTAGAATAAACATAAGTATAAAGAATGTAAACTAGCAAATTTGCTAAAATAAAGAAATTATTATTATTATTATTAATATTCATTTTCACCACAATCAAAATCATTCATATTATCATTTATAACACAATTATTTTCATATAATTTGCTAAAATAACTGCTCCATCGTTCCCTAATCTCAGATTCTTTCCACAATAAATTACCATCATGATCTTTAACTGCTTTTACACAAGACAAATACTGAGCAAATGGGTAAAACGTTATTCAATTTATTAATATATTGCAGTCGGACCTCTTCATTCTGCAATCTGTATGATGGAACACGTGTCATTCTTTCAGATTTCTTTACCCTAATTTTCCAGCCCTGAGCCAATTTAACACGGGATACAACCAAATAATGATCATTCGTTCCCAATTCAGCACCACGTTTTACTCGTGTATCTACAACAAGGCTTCTTAATCTCTCATCATACATTATCAAATCAATCACACTACGTCTATTCTCATGAATATTCTCCCATGTATAGATATATATAGGCTTTTTAAAGTCCTGTAAGCCCTCAAATTTGCTTATTTGGACAAGACTGCAAGCCTCTCTATCAAATTAAAGGAATTGTCGATTGATTCAAATACATAGACATTTTGAGGACGAGAATGCTGCTGTATGCCGAAGAAATGCCTCTGTCATAGGTCTTTCAACATGATAATAACCCAAAGCACAATTCTAAGTACGTAAAGAAGTGGCTGAATGACAAAAAATTGCAGTACTTGATTAGCCGGCACAGTCACCCGGTTTAAACCCCATAGTTAATCTGTGGGGTATCCTTAAGCAGCGCGTAAGAAGACAAAAGACTTTCTTCATCTAGTTCACTTTTCAGTACTTTAAAACTTCAATGGGAAAACATTCCTATGAGAATAATTAAAAATCTAGTAAGCTCTATGCCTAAGAGATGTGACGAAGTGATCAAACGCAATGGTTATTGGACAAAATATTAAAACCAAGACACTTCTGATGAATAGTTATGGTTAGTTGCATATGTTTTGCACAGCTTAATATAAGCATTCCTTCAATATCAAAGATTTTTTTTCTAAATGTTTTCAATACAACCACATTTTTTGTACTCGTTATGTTTAAAAATACTACATTAATGAAATGAATATAAAAATAACTAAATAAAACTAGTTTGTTGCCAGAAAAGCTTACAAAATAGCAGTTTCATTTCCAGTTGCATATGTTTTGCACAATACTGTATATATATTGTAACATTCCATTTTTGCTAGAACAAGTCTGAGTATCTGGACGTGTCACGACGGCAAAAGAAAGAAAAGCAGAGAGTCGTTTGTCGGAAGTCGACCGCATAGCACGACTTTATGTACGGTGTACATTTTTGTTTTCACTTTGAAAGTCATTTCCAGTCTCAATGTGAGTTTGTATCGAAAAATACAAAGTGAAGAGTTTACCCTATTATGCAGGGGATTTTAGTAGAAGTATCGTGCTGTGCTAAATTTCAGTAGTGCTACAATGTTGAAGCTTGTCTAAAGTCACGAGGTAATGACTCCTACTGAATTCAGCCTGATTAAATAAGGGATCGAGAGAGTCGGCGCTATCTGTATAACAGAGGAACCTGTAAATCTTCGCCTACACGCCTGGAAACCACCCTTGAGAACACCAGCGAGGACGAAAGTGGTGTCGAATCGTACGAGGACGATTACATCGGTCATCATCCCGTCAACACTGCATCAAAACCCCGTCATCGGCCGTGCAGCATCAATTTGAGACAGATAAGTGTTGGTCAAATCACCCCTTTTCTCTGTATTTCTGATTTTCTAATTACTTGCTAGAGAAATTTGTATTGCCGCCATGTTTGTTCTTAAGTGATCCTGTACGCCGCCATATCGCCAGTGTCTCCTTAGTTTCAAAATCGACCACCGAGTGTATTTGACAGTCATAACCTTGACGTTTGACCTTACAATTTAAAATATCATGTTAGATTTTAAAGTTTGTTTTTGATGGTTCGTTGGTAGAAATTTAACGTAGATTAATTCGGTGCATAGCGCGCCGTAGACAACGCAAATTGCCGACCAGGCAAAATGTCGACAATCCAGATCCACGTTGAGGCAAAATGTAGAAATTACCCCCACCATTGGTGCAATTCGCCGACGATCACAGATGGTTCAAAATGTCGACAACCGATGTTACACAACTAAAATTATAAATATTACAAGCATAGTTCACTATTTTTACCACAGATGCCACTAGAATGAATTAAATTAATTTAATTGACATATGACAGCTGAAATAAAGATAAAAGGAAATATTTGTTTAATTATCCATTCTAATTGGTACCATAAGAAAAGAATAAGTTCCTTTCACAATTATTATGGTAGTATACAATAATGTGTTTGATTACATAATAGAAATGTTTTATTATGCTTCAATACAATATACAATCGTTTAAATCAATATATGTCGCCGATTTCAAATTTAGAATGGATAATTAAACAAATATTTCCTTTTAATTTTATTTCAGCTGTCATATGTCATTTAAATTAATTTAATTCATTGTAGTGGCATCTGTGGTGAAAGTAGTGAACTATACTTGTAATATTTGTAGTAATAATATAGTCCAATTTCAAATCATATAAATATATATTGCACACAAATATTTCCTTTTATCTTTATTTCAGCTGTCATATGTCAATTAAATTAATTTAATTCATTCTAGTGGCATCTGTGGTAAAAATAGTGAACTATGCTTGTAATATTTATAATTTTAGTTGTGTAACATCGGTTGTCGACATTTTGAACTATCTGTGATCGTCGGCGAATTGCACCAATGGTGGGGGTAATTTCTACATTTTGCCTCAACGTGGATCTGGATTGTCGACATTTTGCCTTGTCGGCAATTTGCGTTGTCTGCGGCGCGCACCTTACTCGATTAATTCTAGTTGCTCTGTGTATGTTAACCATTAGTTTCTTTTTTTATTTTGTTTTCAAACCAAGAACATTAATTGCAGAATCATATGTAACCATAGATTTAAGGAATATTCACTAGTAAAGTTTAATTGTGGAACAATTGCTGTGAATTAGAAATAGGTTTCATATCATCTCATCTCATATCATTCCATGTAGTGACTAAGTTAACTATAAGTTAAAATCTGGGCTTTATTTGAATATTACCATTGTTAGGGGTTCGGGAATATTGAAATAAAAAGAGTTTGTGCTTATGATGAAATGATAAATATGTCTTTATTATATCGAAGCTGATGTACGACTAAACTATATATACATTTTGCACAGTGCGCGTAACATAGATAAAAGCAGTTTTTATCAGAACTGTCCCACGGAGCTTCCCTGAGCGGAAAGTGTCCAACAAGCAAAAGTAAAAAAATGATATGACTAAAGTACACATATATGTTGGCTTAAAAATTAAATATATGTATTTAATGTAATAAAAGTAGCGGATTACATAACACCTCCCTCCGGAAGATTGAAACGGTAGTAGAAATTCTTCTATATCGTCTAATTGAAGAGATGGTCGTCGAGCTTCATTGTGAATATTAGTGATAATACAGATTTCTCTGCACTTTGTACAATTTTTGGGAAAATATTTTCTAATGAATCTGTAACATGGACAATTGCAACATTTGCAAATACAACATATAGTTATAAGTACAACAAATATAATACCGATAACGTAGTAAGAAGAATAGCGAGTAATGTGCTTAGCCAATATTATATCATCGAGATTTTCCGATAATTTATGTAATTGGTGCTGAGCATATTGCAATTCTTCCAATTTTAAGTTAATTGGTTGAAGTGTGTCAAAATGTATAGTTTTTGAATTTTTGAAGTTTGCATTATCGCAACAATCTTCTTGAATTGAAATGATTGGAACTATATCAGTTATATTATACATTTCCACAGTTTCTGTTAACAATTGGATATATGATATATATTGTGGAAAGAATCCGAGATTAGGGAACGATGGAGCAGTTATTTTAGCAAATTATATGAAAATAATTGTGTTATAAATGATAATATGAATGATTTTGATTGTGGTGAAAATGAATGTTGGGATATAAATGAAGACGATGTAAGTAATGCTTTGGCTAGAATGAAAACAGGAAAAGCTGCAGGAATAGATGATATTACAGTAGAGATGTTAAAGTATGGTGGCGAAAAAGTGTTTGCTTGGCTAGTTTATTTATGTAAATTCTGCTTGCGGCAAAATGTTGTTCCAGAAGATTGGAAGCGTGCTGTAATTGTTCCATTGTATAAAGGAAAAGGAAATATGAGTGAATGTACAAATTATCGTGCGATTAGTCTCTTGAGTGTTGTGTGTAAGTTGTACAGTAGTGTTCTAATTAATAAAGTAAGGGAGATTACATGTAGTAAACTGAATGGTATGCAAGGTGGGTTTTTGCCTGAAAGAGGATGTGTGGATCAATTGTTTTCGCTTCGAATGATTGTGGAAAAGCGTTTGGACCGAAACAAGAAATTGTTTTGTGCTTTCATTGATTTAAAGAAGGCATATGACAGTGTTGTGCGTGAAAAATTATGGCCTATTTTGAAGGAGTATGGCGTTAGTGGTACGTTATTGAGAGCACTAATGGCTTTATATGTAAATAATCAAGCAGCAGTTCGTGTGGATGGTAGTTTGAGTAGATGGTTCAATATTGACGTGGGTGTGAAACAGGGTTGTGTGATGTCTCCTTGGCTTTTTAATTTGTATATGGATGTGTTATTGCGACGAGCGTTAGAGTGTACAAATGAGGGTGTGAAAATAAGTGATTTCGTTGTGCCTGCATTAGCATATGCTGATGATGTGGTTATTATGGGTGAATCTGAGGAACAATTGACGAGAATGATTGAGAGTGTCAGAAATCAGGGAAAATGTTTGGATTTGATCATGAATGCTTCAAAATGTAAGATTTTAGTTTTTGAAAAGGATGAAGTTACGGAATGCAAGATTAGCATAGATGGTGAGCAAATGGAACAAGTTAATGAATTTATGTATCTGGGATGCATGTTTTCGAAAGATGGACGGATGAATGCTGAAATTGAAAGAAGAGTGGTTGCAGGTAGAAAAGTTTTGGGCGCTTTGGGAATGTTTGCTAGAAATGTGAATGTATCAAGAGAAGCTAGGTTATGTGTGTATAATGGTGTACTTGTGCCATCGTTGATGTATGGATGTGAATGTTGGGTATGGGATAACCGGAATAAAAAAAGGGTAACTGCAGTTGAAATGAGATTCTTGAGAGGAGTGTGCGGAGTGACTAGAAGAGACCGTATTAGGATTAAAGTAGTGTATGATGAATGTGAAATTAGTGAAAAGAGTGGCTTCAAGTCAGCTGCGTTGGTTTGGACATGTGGAAAGAATGTCAAATGATAGATTGACTAAGAAGATTTATTTGGGTGAAATTGAAGGAACACGAATGCGAGGAAGACCGAGGAGTAAATGGATGAATATGATAGAAAATGTTTTGAGTGAACGTAAAATTATAAGTAGAAATAATAGGAGAGCATGTATGACAAGGTGTATGGATATTAACGAGGCGAGACAGTTATGTATGGATAGGAGTATTTGGCGAGCTATTGTTAGAAAATAAGGAATGAAAGGCAGTTTTCTATATATACATATATATTTTTTATATATATATATATATATATATTTTTTTTTTTAGTGATTGTAGGAAATAAAGGGTCTGCTACCCCAGTAATTGGAAAGGCGTGATGTTATGTATGTATGTATGTATGTATGTATATATAAGCTTTACAATTTTTTTCTAAATGTAAAATGTTCGTATCTTTCAATACAAATAATTGTACGTTTTTATTTTTACAATTTAAAGTTACTTCTTGACTTCTAGAAGTAGCTAATATCCAGTTGTTATTAGGTAGATTTTGCCATAAAAATATTTCTTGATTTACAATTTTGACATTACAATTTTTTGGTATGTACTTAATATTATTTTGTAACAATAATAATTCACAATTATCTCTTTCATTTCGAGTAACAACACTTTTAACAGTACAAAGATATTCCTTAGGAAATATTTGTTTACAATTATCGTTAAAATTTGTATATTGAACATAAGTTCTTCGATTCTTTGTAATTAACAAATATTCATAATCTGGTAATATGAGTTGATATTGATTTTCATCTATAGGTATAGGCAGGGTTGGACTGGCCCACCGGGACGTCGGGAAGTTTCCCGGTGGGCCGGTCGTATTGCGCGATGAACAATCAACAAAAGTTATTATATTCAGAAACATTTTCTAAAAATTTAATAATTTAAATAGTAATCTTAATAAAGATGTGATTTTGCATAAGCATTGCATTTTGTTGTTGCCTTTTCTCAGAGAAAATGGGCCGGTATTCCTAAACTTCCCGGTACAATTTGCATAGCCAGTCCAACCCTGGGTATAGGTAAAGGGTATAAGTGAAATATATCAAATGTAAGAATTTCAGTTAAAGGAATTATAATGATGAATATTAATTTAGTTTTGATGATTTTAACACTTGCGGATGCAGTATATTCTGTTTTGCAAAAAGGATTGAATTTAACAATGTATCTACTTGCTCGAGAGTGATTAATATGTCTAAGTTTAACTTTGAAATGATTTTTTGTAAAGAATTAATCTGCAATGAAAGGTTTTAATCTATTTAGATGTACTTTGATATTTTTCTTATTTTTTAATATAACAGCGTTTGTTTTAGTTAATTCAAGAATTTTATAAGGACCTGTATACAAAGGAGATAGTTTTTTATTCAATTTTGCTTGTTCATTAGTTAATAATACCATTTGGTTAATATGGAATTTATATTCTTTTGTTTGTTTGTCATAATTGTCTTTACTTTTTATTTTAGATTGGTTTATATTATTTTTAGCAATATTATTAATATGTGCTAATTTTTCCTTTAAATTAATAAGGTAATCATCGTAATTATATTTTATTGATTGATTTATATTTGGAAGTGCAATTTTATTTGAAAATAGTAATTCATAAGGTTGAAATTGAGTGACTGAATGAACATTAGAATTATATGCGAGAGTAGCTAATGAGAGATATTGATCCCAATCGTTTTGATTTTGATTTATGTAATGTTTTAAATATTCTTTAAGTGTGGAATGTGATCTTTCCAGCATCCCATTAGTTTGTGGATGATATGCTGTGGTAAATTTTTGATTTATCTTTAATAATTTATTAATATTTTTGAATAATTCCGATTGAAATTCTGTTCCTTGATCGGTAAGAATTGATTTTGGAAATCCAAATAAAGAAATATATCTTAAAAATTCAGCAGCTACGTTTTCTGAAGTATGATTTTGCAAAGGTTGTGCATATAAATACTTGGTTAAATCGTCCTGTATTGTCAATATATATTTATTTTCCTTTTCTGTAATAGGTAACGGACCTACTATATCTAGAGATATACGCTCAAAAGGTTTAGAACTAGTAGTTGTTATTTCCATAGGTTGTTTTCGTTTTTGTCGATCACATTTGTTTTTCTAACATTCTTCGCATGATTTTACATATTGCTTAATTATTTTTGACATATTTGGAAAAGTGTAATTTAATTGAATTCGTTTTAAAGTTTTATGAAATCCGGGATGTCCTGCTAATGGAGAATTGTGATTTTCGTGTAAAATTTTATTAATTTCTTCTGTAGTTTCTAATATTGTTTTATTCAGATATAGACAAATTTTATATTTTGATTTGGCGAAAAGATACTGAAGCATTTGTTTGATATAAGTTAAATTGAGATTATTGTAAGGATCATTAGGTATTGATATAGAAAATGTATTAATTTGACTCAATTTTAAAATTTGTTTTAAATGTTCTAATAGGGTATAAAATTCAATATAAGATATTTTATCATAAGAATTGGTTTTATAAGGTAATATGAGATAATCATCGATCCAATAAATTTGGTCTAATTCTAGATTTCTAGGAAGTTTTTCTTTTACGTTTTCGTTATTAATTAAAGTAAATGTTTCTGTAGTATAAAAACATGGTAAAAATGCAATTTTAAGTTCTTCTGATTTGGATAAATGATCGTTTAACACGGGTATAGTTTTATTTAACTGATCAGAGTTTAAAGATTGTAATAATTTATTAAATTTGTTACTTGAAGTAATCGTATAAATTTGAATTCGCGAAAGTGCATCTGCGTTTGAATTGATTTTTCCTGGTTTGTATATAATTTCATAATTATATTCTTCTAATAATAAACGCCAACGCAATAGTTTTGCACTAGGATTTTTACACGTTTTCAACCATGTTAAGGGTCTGTGATCGGTTACGATTTTGAATTTGGTGCTATAAAGATATGGACGATAGTGATTAATTGCCCAAATTATAGCTAAGAGTTCTTTTTCGGTGGTAGAATATTTTTGTTCAGTAGTATTTAATGTTCGCGATGCAAATGAAATAGGCAAATCTTTGTTAATTTCGCCTTGTGATAAAACAGCGCCTATTGCGAAATTGCTTGCATCTGTCGTTAACACAAATTCTTTTGAAAAGTCTGGATATTGTAATATTAATTTATTTGTTAAATAATTTTTCAATAAATTAAATGAATTTTGTTGTTCTTCTTCCCATAAAAATGTATTGTTTTTATGCAATAGAATAGTTAAAGGTTTGGAAAGTTTTGAAAAATATTTTATGAATTTTCGATAATATCCTATAAGGCCTAAAAATGATTTGACTTCAGTAGGAGTTTTTGGAATAGGAAAATTTTGAATTACTTTTATTTTGTCTGGATTTGGTTTTACACCATTTGATGTTATAATATGACCTAAATATGTGACTTCTTTTCTTAAAAATTCACATTTATCTGGTTGAAGTTTTAGATTATGTTGTCGCAATCGGTCAAAGATTGATTTTAATTTGATTTCGTGATCTTGTAAATTTGAAGCATATATTACTATATCATCGAGATATGTAAAACAATGTAAACCCTGTAAACCGGTTAAAGCTAAATTCATTAGACGAGAAAATGTTGCAGGTGCATTTTTCAGACCAAAGGGCATTCTAGTGAACTCAAAATGACCTTGTGGAGAATTAAAAGCTGTTTTTGAAATATCAGATTCTTTTATAGGTACTTGATGAAAACCTGACGCTAAATCCAAAGTAGTAAAATATTGTGACTGACCTATCTGATCTAAAATTTCTTCAGTAGTATAGTAATGGGGTTCTGAGGACAGCACTGCGGGTTGCCTACCTCGCGCCTGTACTGTAGTACGGTGTTGCGGGGCGTGGTGGGGGGCGCGGGGGTCACGTGATCGGTAGAGGGGGAGGGGTCACGTGACCCGAAGAGTGGGAGGGGTCACGTGATCGGGGGCGTGGCCTGGATGACGTCATCCAGGGGGCCTGGGTGACGTCATCCAGGAGGTCAGGCTGTACTGTTGTATGGACTCTTCTTTCAAGGTCATGCACCTGGTGATCTTCTTCAGGGGGAGAACTCAGAGGAGTTACGGGGTCTGGAACAAGGGTGACGTCATCCAGGTGGCCAGGCTGTACCGTTGTATGGCCGAAAGGTCATGTACCTGGAGCTCTTCTTCAGGGGGTGAACTCGGAGGAGTCACGGGGTCTGTATCAAGGGTGACGTCATCCAGGGGTCAGGCTGTACCGTTATATGGCCGACTTGGAGATCTTCTTCAGGCAGGATGGGTCTTCTTTCAAGGTCATATACCTGGAGGTCCTCTTCCGAGGGTGAACTCAGAGGAGTCACGGGGTCTGGATCAAGGGTTACGTGGCCCAGTGAGCCAGGCCGTACCTGGAGGTTTTTCTTTAGGTGGAGTACGGACCTGGTGGCGCATGCGCAACGTGGACACACTACGAACTTGTTCAATCCTGTTGCCTTGTAGCGTTGGATGGGGGGCCTTCCGGGTCACGTTTACGGACTTGTTCAATCTTGTTTCTTAATAATTCCACGAATTTTACCCATGATTACGCAATATTACGCGTCATTTTTAGAAACGTTGCAAAATTTCTGGGATTCCCCTTTACGTGTTCAAACCTGTTTCATATAATTCCAGGAAGTGATTACGCAATATTGCGCAACTATTGCATCATCTTTATTTTAGCATATTGCGCAATATTTCATCATGTTTATTTGCCAACGTTGCAGAAAAATAGTATAAATTAAACTTGCACTATACATTTAGTATTCATTTCACCATTTTACTGTTGAAGAGATAAGTTGTAATAAATATGGCTGCAGACAAATCTGATATTGTTTCGAAGTTAACAAGCGTCGGTGTCTGTGAGGATTTTAAAGAAACGAAAAAATTGCAAGATATTGATATCAATCGAGTGTATAAAATAATAAAACTACGTGAAATTAAAACCAAATTCGGCAGAGCAATAATTGCCGAATTAGAAGAATTCCAAGTGTTCTTGCCTCGACGATTTGCGGCAGATCTCAGCCATGAAGAGGTTGAGAATATTAACCGAGTAGGAGACTTTGCATTGATCAGCCGAGGACCGTTGGACGCCTGCAGAACTACTAAACTAGAGTTCCGGAAAATGTACGAGCAGGAAACTCAAGATTTTATTTGAAAGTGTACATTCGGATTATAAGTGAAGTGTAAACACATTTAAATAATAAAACTGCAGTTATATGTAACTAATTTTTTTTCTTTTATTTGTTTATTCCATACAAGTGATTATACATATTAATACAATAGTTATACAATTTTATTAACATAATTGGTTAACGGATTATATTCTACAACCCGATCATGTATTATTAAACAGTATGCAGAAGTGTTCGGAGGGAAATTAGCGCTTGACTCAAATTCAATACGAACATCAACTGATCCAGTTTTAATAGATTCATTTTGGTTTGAACAATCGATTACTATCATTGCTCGGGTTTTGAATTCATTTCGTAATGCTGTGAATAAGAAGGTACGTTCGAAACGCAATACGGTACGTTCTGAACGTAATACGTTACGTTCTGAACGTAATACGTTACGTTCTGAACGTAATACGTTACGTTCTGAACGTAATACGTTACGTTCTGAACGTAATACGTTACGTTACGTTCAAAACGTGATACATCGCGTACCAAACATGATACGTCACGTTTTAAACGGAAGGAGTATTAAACCAGTAAAGAAAATTTATTTCCTAGTACGGACCTGGTGGCGCAGGAAGCATAAGCCGGCACTGGCAGTGCTACATCGGAATAAGTAAATGATGCACAGAAATTTACCAATATAGAAAAACAAATAGTCTCTTATACATTCATCAGCTTAATATTATATGTGTATACCTCAACATTTTTACTATACACTATACAGAAGAACAGACATTACAAGTTCGCAACAGCTCTTCAAGTTGTACAGGTAGAACATATAAATTTTAATACTAATATGTATAGGTCTGTAATGGTTAAGGACTGTATGAAATGTAAAGAAAAACTTTGAATTTTAATTAAATTACATACTTTATTTAATATAGATATTTTAATTACAAAACATCATTTTTATGTATCCAACTGTTGTGTGTTTTATCCATTCCTAACCATTTTACATACACTAAATCCCCTTTCTTCTTAACAATTTTTTCCACTAAATACACGTCAGGCTGTTTTGTACGTTGTAATTCATATTCGTAAAATGTCCCTGCGATAGGCTGTTCTTGATAATCAATCAGTTCATACGTAATGGGATTAGTACGTCGCACTTTATGTATAGTAAATAGTTCAGTTGACCAGTTTGGCCAGTATCCTTTATCCAAAATTCCCTTATACTTGCTGATCCGTACTTTATCACCTGCTGCAAATTTAGGAATTTGTTTGTCATTATATTGATAATTGTAGACGGATTGTAGTATTTCTTCTTCATTTTTCTTCGTTACTTGAACGGGTTTCATTTTAATAGTCCGATGTTTCGTGTTATTATACTTCTCAATCAGAGATGGTAGTACTGCAATCCATTTATAAGTTCCCTGCATACTAAACTGTTTCCACATCATATTTTTTAGCGTTCGATTGAAACGCTCACAAACTGATGCTTTCAGGTTACTGTATGTGGAGTAATGATTTATGTTATGAGACTTCATTAACTTCTTGAAGTCAGAATTGTAGAATTCCTTTCCTAAGTCCGTTTGCACATTGTTTGGAATGCGATCTTTAAGTACTTGCTTCATAGCAGTAACAGCATCTTTTGCAGATTTACTTTTCATCGGTATTGCCCAGGCATATTTGGAGAAAACATCGATGACGGTTAACATATATTTAAAGTTTTTATTAACCTTTGCATAAGGAATCATTTCCACAAGATCAGCTTGAAACAAGTCATTGATTCCTTTAACAATCACATGACGTCGCCTATAGTTTCTGCGTGCAGAACGATGTATTTCATTAACTATTATTTCTTTATTATTCATAATTGTTGGTCTTTGTGTAGTTCAAGGTTTTTATTTCTTTCTCCAAAATATTTATTCGTTTTTCTAATGTTGTAAACGTTGTTTTAATATGTTTATCAACGTATAATTTATTAGCAGCGTCTTTCGCTTCCACCGGTTTGCTCACATTAACAAGACGTTTAGAAGACACATCTATATTTCCATTCGAATTTATATTAAGTCCAGTTTGTTGAAAAATAACACGGGAGCTCTTGACACTCTCACCATGTAAATGACGTCCGAATTTATCAACACTGCTCTTCATCATGTATACACGGTAACGTTTGCACTTATACTATATAAAAATATTTCTATCACTCAATTATATAGGCTTCACGCAGTTCTTCAATAATAGATATTATTTCATTGTTATGTCCAGTATGACCAGCACTGCGAGACGCAATCAATAGTCTAAGTCTATCAACAAGTTCATTCGGATCATCCCAATGTACATAATCAACTTTATTTGCAGCAATATTAGTTATCATGTGTACTGGTAAAAATCCTGTACCAGTAACAGCACCCGATGAAAATAGTTTAGATATTATCTTCTTATATTTGTTCCCTCTATTGGAGCGTATTCGCCCATTCGGTTTATAGTTCTGTTTATGAGCGTTAGTTTTTTCAAGTATTTCTTTGTAATGTTTTAAATCTGTATCTGTAACTATATTCACATCAGGATATTCTTTAAATAATAATTCGAGTAATCCGTCCGTAGAATTGTAAACGTTATCATTTACAACTATATTTTCCTTGAGAAGATGAATCTGAGAATCTCCAATTCTATATTCACCGTTACTTAAAGCTCTAACACCATAGAAACGATCTCGTCTACTATTCGGTATATCGTCATTCCCTAACATGTATTTCATGAAACGATTGTCGTTATCAAATTGTTCTGTTTTCTCAATTTTCATTTCGTGATCGTTATCAGATGATGATATTGGTTCTCTTGTTTTCACAAGTTCATTGAGGGGGCTGATAATAGGTTTCAGAAATCGATTTAATTCATCTTCATTATATGTCTGTTGTTTCCTAATAAGGTTATGTTTGCGACGTATTGCATTGCTAACATTTATTATTTGTTTAGTAATGCAGTCATTAGAAATATTTGTCGCCATCTTTAAATATAACTTGAGGACGTTCTGAACGTATCACGTTTCGAACGTAACTGATTACGTTTCAGACGTGACGTTTTAAACGTCCGTTCGTGACAACGCTTGTTAGCATACTGAGGGTGTGGGGGACGATCTTGACTATTTAATTGAAATAAATGTATCAAAGCCTTGTCTATAACGTCCATTATTTTTATCACGATCTTTATCAATCACTAGAAATCCATACCGAGCGTTCGTCCAGCATGTGGAGCACATGTCACGGAAAATTGAATACGTCATGTCTGTATTTACATGATCATCATATATGTGTTTTAAATTCATGTCATCTTGTTTGAAGAGTATAAGTAGATTTGCATTGTCTCGTACTAAATGTTTCGGTATTCTGGTGTAAGTTTGACATAAATAAAAACAATCAATTTTTGAATGCCTTCCCATACTGAAGTATGCTCGAATATTTTCCTGTTTTTCGCATGCAACATCATCAAATACAAACAGCGAATTCGGTTTAGCGTCATTAGGATGATCAATTTCTGCATTATCGGTATACTGATAAAAAATTTATTATGTCCGACACTCGAGCGAATACATTAGCTAAATACTGATATTTAGGCTGATTCAGCGATTTTGCAAACAAATATAGATTTTCAAAACGTAACCCGTTCGGATGTAGTATAAGTGCAAGCATTACGTTCGTTTTTCCACAATTAGACGGGCCGCAAATAATACAACGTACAGTATTCGGTAGAAGTTCTCCATGTCGTTGATAATTCGTTTGACTCTTATTATCAATTAAAACGTCAAAATCCTGAACTGGTAATGACAGCTGATGTTTAATGTATTCCATCTTTACTCTTACTGACGAGAGATGAGCGTTACATCAGTATTTATGTATAAATTGGTGATCTTATGTACCATCACCTCATTATGTGTACGAAGATGAAAGAGTGCACACGTCATCGTCGTCCTCGGCACGGACGGGGACTTTTAAATACAGTTATTAATAAGTTACCATTTGAGATGCACATTCCCGGTTATCAGTATTGCGGGCCGGGAACAAAGCTGAATAAACGTATCGCACGCGGTGATCCTGGAATCAATCAACTAGATGCTGCTTGCAAAGATCATGATATCGCATATTCAAAACTAAAAGATTTGCATGAACGACATAATGCTGACAAAACATTAATTGAAAAAGCGCGGGAAAGGCTTCATTCAAAAGATGCTGGCTTAGGAGAAAAATCCGCTGCCTGGCTGGTGAAGAATGCGATGAAAACTAAGGTTAAATTAGGAATGGGCTTAAAACGAAAATTCCCTGTGAAACTGGCTGTAAACCAAGCTAAAACAATGTTACGAGAAACGAAAACATTAAATGACGATGATGATGATGATGATAGTGTGAAAAAAGCAGTCAACATTTCATTGGGTGCTGCACGTAAAATTGTGAAATCAAGAGGTGGAAAACGGCGATTTAAAAAACCTCGAGTGATACCAGTACCAAAGCGTGGTGGTATTTTACCATTAATACCAATTTTTGCCGCATTGGGAGCCATCGGCAGTTTAGCAGGTGGCACTGCTAGTGTTGTACGCGCAGTTAAAGACGCTCAGAATGCGCGTAAAGAATTAGAAGAAAATGTGCGACATAATAAAACAATTGAAGCCATTGCTCTTGGAAAGAAAGGATCCGGACTTTATATGAAACCATACCGTAAAGGTTTTGGTTTATATTTAAAACCACATAATTTTTTATAAATCTACCCAGGCGTGCTTTAACTGACATTGAACTGCGAAGATATTCGCGTGAGGTATTATATTTTCGCGGTGTTTTTATGAGAAATAATTTACCATCTCGCGTGCGTTTAAACGAATGTGGTATTATAAACCTTGATGATAAAGATGGCGAAGGTACGCACTGGGTTGCTTATAGGTAATTAAAGAATAACGTCGAATACTTTGACAGTTTTGGTAATTTACGTCCCCCTACTGAGGTTATACGGTATCTTAGTAATTTAGATCCTAAAATAACCATTAAATATAATCATAAAAGGTTTCAAAATTTTGATACAGTAATTTGCAGACATTTATGCTTAAATTTTCTTCATAAATAACAATTTGTATCAAACAGTCAGTCAGTCTCACAATGTCACCCCTACTGATATCATTGTCTGGTAATCAGTCCATACTAACGGCAGATTTTTTCCCGCCAATTGATTTAAATTATGAATCGCAGTATGCACTGGGTCTTGTTGACTTTCAAACGTTCAACTCTGTACCAAACATTGATAAGTATAATAATAAATTCTACGTAGAAGATGACGTCATTGAAATTCCTGTCGGATCGTATGAGATTGAAGATATTGAATTATATCTGAATCAGCAATTTAAAGCTAGACAAGTTTCAATATCATTGAAAGCGAATAACAATACACTAAAGAGTGAAATTAAATGCAATCGAGCAATAAACTTTGAACCTGATGATTCCATCGGGTCAATATTAGGTTTCACAAAACGCACACTACAGCCTAATATTCGTCACGAATCTGATTTACCCGTGAAAATTCTCAGTGTAAACACAGTGCGTGTAGATTGCAGCATTACAACGGGAGCATATCATAATGGAAGCCCGAGTCATACAATACATGAATTTTCTATAGCAGTGCCACCTGGTTACAAAATTGTTGAAGTACCAGCCAATGTTATCTATCTTCCGATCAGTGTTAGAAGTATTCCAACAATAACACTTAAAATAGTCGATCAGGATGGAAATCTCATCAATTTTCGAGGTGAAGTCATCACGGTAGGACTACACGTGAAATCAGTCTAGTCAAAATGGGTATTCATTTTGGTGCTGTACGAAAAACGTATAAAATGGGTGTACCAATAAAGAAGCCTATCACTAGTAAACGTGGTGTTAAACAGTTAACATCAGCGAATAAGCAGTTCCTGAAATCATTAGGATTAAAACTCCGGCAAAATTAAGTGGTTACGAAGATTCTTCAAGCGGCATAAAATACGATACCGAATTATTTGTTTATTTTCGTGCAAAATAAAAAAAGAGGACGAAGGCAACAATGGAAATTCTACAAATTAACGAAGAAATTAATTTCGCTAATGGAATAATTCGGAAGGAAGTACATTCACATCAGCCATATGCATCAACTACATTCAACAATAATGATGAAATACGAATTCCTGTGCAACAGCAAGATATATTTACTCTTCCTCATGAAAGTTTTCTATACATCGAAGGAAAAGTAAAGCATGAAAGTGATACAAGTGTAACACTAAGCAATAATTCTATCGCATTTTTATTTGATGAAATTCGTTATGAACTGAATGGAATTGAAATTGACCGATCGAAAAATGTTGGTATTACTAGTACAATAAAATCGCTTCTATCTATCAATGATGCTGAAAGTAAATTTCTGGAAAATGCCGCTTGGAATCCTCATGATTACAGCAATCGAGTATTATCCAGTGATGGATATTTCAATGTTTGCATTCCCTTAAAAATGTTGCTGGGGTTTGCTGAAGATTATAAAAAGATCATTGTTAATGCACGTCAAGAACTTATATTAGTACGTGCAAAGAATGATGAAAATGCATTCATAGCAACATCTGAAGCTAATACAAGCATTACAATAGAAAAAATTCAATGGCGTTTGCCATATGTACATGCGTCAGACAGTGAGCGTTTGACATTATTGGAGCATATTGAAATGAATAAGTCTATTTACATACCGTTCCGAACATGGGAGTTATATGAATATCCATTGTTGCCCCCATCGCAGAATCAACTATGGACTGTGAAGACTACAACTCAACTTGAAAAGCCCCGTTTCGTCATACTCGCTTTTCAAACAGCACGAAAAAATAAATTGGAAAAAGATTCATCGTTATTCGATCATTGCCAGCTTACCAATGTAAAATTATTTCTTAATTCCGAATGTTTTCCGTATGAAAATTTAAATTTGAATTTTGATAGAGATCAGTATGCACTTTTGTACTCTATGTATTCAGAATTTCAAAAATCTTATTACGAACGAAATGCTCAACCACTATTATCGCGAAATGAATTCAAAACCCGAGCAATGATAGTAATCGATTGTTCAAACCAAAATGAATCTATTAAAACTGGATCAGTTGATGTTCGTATTGAATTTGAGTCAAGCGCTAATTTCCCTCCGAACACTTCTGCATATTGTTTAATAATACATGATCGGGTTGTAGAATATAATCCGTTAACTAATTATGTTAATAAAATTGTATAACTATTGTATTAATATGTATAATCACTTGTATGGAATGAACAAATAAAAGAAAAAAAATTAGTTACATATAACTGCAGTTTTATTATTTAAATGTGTTTACACTTCACTTATAATCCGAATGTACACTTTCAAATAAAATCTTGAGTTTCCTGCTCGTACATTTTCCGGAACTCTAGTTTAGTAGTTCTGCAGGCGTCCAACGGTCCTCGGCTGATCAATGCAAAGTCTCCTTCTCGGTTAATATTCTCAACCTCTTCATGGCTGAGATCTGCCGCAAATCGTCGAGGCAAGAACACTTGGAATTCTTCTAATTCGGCAATTATTGCTCTGCCGAATTTGGTTTTAATTTCACGTAGTTTTATTATTTTATACACTCGATTGATATCAATATCTTGCAATTTTTTCGTTTCTTTAAAATCCTCACAGACACCGACGCTTGTTAACTTCGAAACAATATCAGATTTGTCTGCAGCCATATTTATTACAACTTATCTCTTCAACAGTAAAATGGTGAAATGAATACTAAATGTATAGTGCAAGTTTAATTTATACTATTTTTCTGCAACGTTGGCAAATAAACATGATGAAATATTGCGCAATATGCTAAAATAAAGATGATGCAATAGTTGCGCAATATTGCGTAATCACTTCCTGGAATTATATGAAACAGGTTTGAACACGTAAAGGGGAATCCCAGAAATTTTGCAACGTTTCTAAAAATGACGCGTAATATTGCGTAATCATGGGTAAAATTCGTGGAATTATTAAGAAACAAGATTGAACAAGTCCGTAAACGTGACCCGGAAGGCCCCCCATCCAACGCTACAAGGCAACAGGATTGAACAAGTTCGTAGTGTGTCCACGTTGCGCATGCGCCACCAGGTCCGTACTCCACCTAAAGAAAAACCTCCAGGTACGGCCTGGCTCACTGGGCCACGTAACCCTTGATCCAGACCCCGTGACTCCTCTGAGTTCACCCTCGGAAGAGGACCTCCAGGTATATGACCTTGAAAGAAGACCCATCCTGCCTGAAGAAGATCTCCAAGTCGGCCATATAACGGTACAGCCTGACCCCTGGATGACGTCACCCTTGATACAGACCCCGTGACTCCTCCGAGTTCACCCCCTGAAGAAGAGCTCCAGGTACATGACCTTTCGGCCATACAACGGTACAGCCTGGCCACCTGGATGACGTCACCCTTGTTCCAGACCCCGTAACTCCTCTGAGTTCTCCCCCTGAAGAAGATCACCAGGTGCATGACCTTGAAAGAAGAGTCCATACAACAGTACAGCCTGACCTCCTGGATGACGTCACCCAGGCCCCCTGGATGACGTCATCCAGGCCACGCCCCCCGATCACGTGACCCCTCCCACTCTTCGGGTCACGTGACCCCTCCCCCTCTACCGATCACGTGACCCCCGCGCCCCCCACCACGCCCCGCAACGCCGTACTACAGTACAGGCGCGAGGTAGGCAACCCGCAGTGCTGTCCTCAGAACCCCATTACTATACTACTTTCTACTTACAGGATAAGCATCACCAATTGTAATTTCGTTTAACTTTCTATAATCGACTACCACGCGCCATTTTGTTTTTCCGGACGCATCGATTTTTTTCGGTACGACCCATAAAGGAGCGGACCATGGAGATAATGATGGACGAATTATTTGTGAATCTAACATGTTTTTGATTTGATTTTGTACCTCTTGTTTATGAATTTCTGGGAATCGATAAGTCTTGGTATTTATTGGTTTGTTTGAAGAAGTAGTGATTTCATGTGATATTAAATTAGTATTAGATAGTTTATCATTGGGTAATTTAAATATGTCATTGTATTCGTGACAAATTGAAGTTAATGATTTTCTTTCTTCACAATTGAGATGATCAATACGTAAATTTTGATCAAGAATTTTTAATCGATCCGAATCTTGTGTGTTCTCATTATTAGGAATATTTAGAGTGTATATTTCCTGAGGTAAAGGATCTAATTTTATTAGAGATAGTGTATATGTATAATCGTGAGATGTTGTATTTAAGATAGAAGCTACACATTGTTTATTTCGAACTTGAACGATAGCTTTCGAGGGATAAATACCTTTAGGTACTTCAATATTTGGAATGATACCTTCCATTATTTCTGGATTTACAACTTGAAATGGTACATAAACTTCAGTTCTTGCTTTGATAAGGTAAGTTGATTTTATTTTAGGTGATTTTGAATAATTATATATTGGTATCAATGAATTAAGTAATTGTACTTGTTCTTTTTGATATGAAATTATCGCTTCGGTTTTCTTTAAGAAATCATTGCCTATGAGGCCGTCATATGATAGATTTATGTGATTTGGTATGACTTGAAATTCGTGTTCGATTGTTTGGGAATTGATTTGGAATTTGAGAGTACACGTGCCTAGTGTATTAGTAACAGATGTTGAATTGATTCCATTGAATTGGATTTGATTTTGTAAATTAATTTGAGTTTGTGAATTAAGAGAATTATGTTTTATTAATGAAATATTAGAACCTGTGTCTAATAATAATGTGTTGATTTGGTTTTTATTTGTATTTGAGATGATTTTTAATTGTAAATAACGAGCTTGTTCTTGACTTTGTTTTTTGATATCAGCAATTTGAGTTGGATTTGATTTAGATGAATTGATATCTGCAATTTGAGTTAGATTTGATTTAGATGCATTGATATCTGCAATTTGAGTTGGATTTGATTTAGATGCATTGATATCTGCAATTTGAGTTAGATTTGAGTTAGTTGATTTTGCAGAATTAATACAGTAAACTTCGCTTATAACGAACCCGCTTATAACGAATTTTCGGTTATAACGAACCAATCTATAAGGTACGAACTAAAGTATCATTAAACGTGTGTTATTTTTTTCGCAAATAGCGAACCCGTTTATAACGAACTTTCGGGTATAACGAACCTTAATTTTTATTATAATCGCAAAAGTTTTCGGTTATAACGAACTTAAAACGGTATTTTACCAAATAATCAGGGGATTCTTCGAAATCTTTAAATGTAGGGTCACCGTAACAGTTCTTGCGGTACTTGAGTATATGTGATTAATTGTATGAAAAAAAATTATCGGACCTTCCCGCGATTGGAGCGGCCCATGTAGAAATTTCAGCATGCCCCACATGGCCTGTCCGCCCCTGTTCACTGTATTTAATGTGTTAAAGAAGTACAATTATGAGTTACGCAATTTTGAAGAAAACACGTAAAACTCTTACTTTAAATAAATAAAAATCATAAAATAATAACAAATATAAACAAAAGTAAAATAAACGATTTTTTTAAATAAGATTCATAAAAACTATTGTTAGTGTACATATGTATATGTATTACAAACCAATATCTAACTCAATTTTGAACAAATCTGGATTTGTCTAGTTTTGCAAAAGAGTTCTTCATATTATATATCTATTTGAAACATGTACCTATGCATTAACAAAAATAATGAATTTTTTATGTTTATCGTTTATTACGAACTTCGCTTATAGCGAACTATTTTCGTCGGTCCCTTGAGGTTCGTTATAAGCGAAGTTTACTGTACAATTGATTTTTTCAGTTGATTTTTCTTTATTTTTATTATTAAATTCCCGTTTTCGACATTCATTGATTAAATGTCCAAATTTTTTACAATATTGACATTGTTTGATTTCGTTTTGATTTTGCGTAGAATTTGCTGATGATGAAGATTGAGTTTCATTAACGTGATGAACATGAGTTTTATTTTTATTTTTAAAACAATCTTTAGTAAAGTGTGTATTGTTATTACAAGTTGAGCAATGTTTTTGAACAATTTTATTATTTTTAATGCCTTTGTAATTTTGCATACGTAAAGCAGATTCTTCAGCCATTGCAATGGTTATGGCTTCATTTAAATTTTCTGGATTTGAAGTACGAAGGCGATCAGAGATTTTTGGATGTGTAAAGTGAATAAAACGATTAAGAGCAATTTCATTCATTAAACATAATTTTCCTTCTAAAAGATTTTGTTGTTCAGTATTTTGTTCAATACTTGTAGATGTTCTTTTTATTAAAGTTTCTAATCTTTGCACAAAATTTGAGATTGATTCACTTTGTTTTTGTGAAATATTTGTTAGTTCATTGAGTAATTGAGAATGATGTTTTTTATCTTGATAAAGTAATTTAAGATAATCTTTTAATTGTCCCCAATTTTCGAATTTTCTATTACAAATAGCTGCTTTTGCATTACCTTTGATTTGTGAAATCATATATTTTAACAAAATTGGTCTTTGATTGTCGGTAGCAAGAGATATTGCTAAATTTGAGTCATGAATGAATGTGATTAATTCCTCGCGTTTACCATGAAACTCGGAAATGAATTTAAATAAATCGGATAGATTTACACTTGTTGAATTAACTTCGTTGGATGATTCTGGCATTTTGTATTTAAGATATTAGGATATTAGACAGGATTATAATTTTTTTTTTTTTTAAATTATTTTAAACAAAGAATCGTAGAGAAATATGTGCAATACTTACAAAAATATTGACAGTAGCATATTGAAGAACACTGTGAGATGATTTTGATGACGAAGTAGTTGAGATTTCGGTGTAGAGAAATTGATGACGTAGTTGATAATGGATACTCGTTCGTTCTTCTTGTTTGATGAAGAATCACAACACACGATGATTGAAATCTTCGGCTGATGTTGATATTTTCTATTTAACTTTTGATGTAGAATCACAACACACGATGATTGATATCTTCGGTTGATGTTGATATTTTCTATTCTCACTTCTCACTTGTGATAAAGAATTACAACACGCGATGATTGAAATCTTCGGCTGATGTTGATATTTTCTATTATCTATTCTCACTTCTGACACCACTTGTTAGGGGTTCGGGAATATTGAAATAAAAAGAGTTTGTGCTTATGATGAAATGATAAATATGTCTTTATTATATCGAAGCTGATGTACGACTAAACTAGATATACATTTTGCACAGTGCGCGTAACATAGATAAAAGCAGTTTTTATCAGAACTGTCCCACGGAGCTTCCCTGAGCGGAAAGTGTCCAACAAGCAAAAGTAAAAAAATGATATGACTAAAGTACACATATATGTTGGCTTAAAAATTAAATATATGTATTTAATGTAATAAAAGTAGCGGATTACATAACACCATTGTATTTAGTTTGTACATTTCTATTATATTTCTTTTCTGTATATATATTTAAATGCAAATGAACATTCAGGGTATTACACTTAATAATAATAAATTTACATTGCATTTTGCTTCAAGTAGTTGTTCTAAATGAGAGATGTCCATCCCCATCCGTAGAGCTTTTAGACTGTTTTTTTCGTATTCTGAGATTCAGTCCCTTCACCCGATAGAATACGTGGCGCCCTTATTAAATTACATCCGCTTTGCCTTTACCCACCCCGTCACCACTAGCAACTAGTCGGTTGCCGTGTAAATCACGTTAGTTTAGAAAAATACCGTTACAATATATATACAGTGCACGCCGCTTATTGGAATCACGGATAATGTTATCAATCGGTTATTATTATCACTTTGGCAAAGAACGGCCCGGACGTATCCAACACCATTAAAAAAATTCGGTTATAGTAATCAAGACATCGGTTTATGTTATCAATTTTTTCTTTGGAATGTTTTGTCCCGAGCAATTTTCAAAGCAAGAGTACAATAAAGTAGTTTATAGAAATTTGATTGTCTAGTTTATTATATTATACCCGGCTGGTTGTCAGTAAAGACATAAACTCGGATAATGCGTTTGTATAGTCTTAACTCAACAAAGTTTTGTGGCAAGTTGTGCAGCAGAGGTCATCTGATTTTCAAAAGCATTACGCATATGAATTTTTTATTAATAATTTGTTCCGCGAATCAGAGACTAAGAATTGAATAATTTTTTTTTAAATTTGAATTTCTCTTTGCTAATAAACACATACATATTATAAATGTACAAAATAATTACATACATATATGTATGTACTACATACATTTCTACACATTTTCAAAATTTAAATGCAAAAATGTTATATTTATTTTAAATTGTTTAGTTAATTTCATTCTTTATTTACTGTTACGTATGTATTTTAAATTAATTAATGATATTTTGTGGTTATGTGTTTTTCGGATATTATTATCAATTGGTTATTGTTATCAAAAACCTCGAGTCCCGATGTGATCACATTAAGCGGCGTGCACTGTATATATACAGTGCGAATAATGTAAGGCTATACATTGGCAACTTTATTTTAGCGTTAATCAATTTGCCCATGCTAGTATCAACTCGTTGAATAATTTAAAATTAGACATAGGGCATTTACTTAATGTTACCATGGTGATATCATACAAAAACTCCAATTTATTATGGTTGAATAATGTAAAATTAGACACTAGTCCACAGACTACTATATTTATTTAAATCATTTACAGAATTTATTCCAATATTTTATTAAATCTTTACATGTTATTGAATTAAAAGTACACTTCAAGTACTGAAATTGTCATTGGTATCAGTACATTTCCAAAATCACTTGGGGGTGATAACTAAATTTGCCATCGTTTGATGACATGTGATGGGCCCTGCCCGGGAATTCAAAGCTGAAATAATCAGAAATTTCTCGCAAAGACGCCCCTTCTAAATACCAGGAATACATCTTAAACTTTTCTTCTGTGATGTACATTTTTTGCACTAATTATTACGCAAACTCGTGAGATATCAGTAACACAATATTGAAAATAGTGACATTTACCAAAACAAACGTCATTGTAATTTCAGTTGTTACTGACATGGGCATATTGATTAAAGCTAAAATAAAGTCGCCAATGTATAGTCTTACGTTATTCGCACTGTATATATATATATATATATATATATATATATATATATATATATATATATATATATATATATATCTAGGCAATATATATATATATATATATAAATAAATATAAATATATATATATATATATATATATATATATATATATATATATATATATATACAGAGTGTCCCTAAAATGCGTGGACATCGCTTAACCACAGATTCCTGGTTCGAAAATAAGACGATTTAACTAAACTTACCTATATGCAATTACGTTTCGTTTAGCTAGTATTCTGCGATGTCCACGCATTTTAGGGACACCTACATATATATATATATATATATATATAATTTATTCAAAATTATTATATACAATTATAATTATAAATAATCAAAATTTTATTGAGTGCTGTTCTAGGGCTCTAGCCCTCTTGAGCACATGATTTTCATGAACCTGTGATAAAAAAACTTATTCATTTAAATCTTGTCTTGCTGTTGTTTGTAGGTGTTTGATGTTCTGGCGAAATGCTATTTATTGCTTTACTTAATATGCACTAATACTTGACAGCTGTTGAACTTGTGGTTTACACAATCAAGTAACAAGTCATTTATTTGAAAAGTTTCAACCAATCAGAAATCGTTACGCTATTAATCCGAGATTAGAATAATCCTCGTTTTAGCAACGCATCGTGGATTAATTCTCGGAACCAAACAATCCGAGAATTATTAGGTTCCGAGAATTAATCCACGTCTTAGCAACCGGGCATAAGACAACATTTATTAATTCTTTTCAAACCGCTGCGGATAGTTAATATGGAATTAAGCATTGGCAACTGAAATCTGTTTCAAACTTTAGTTTTTACAATATTCATCTGACTGAACAAGTGATCTATTTCCGCAATTTAAAAGTTAATAATGATATGGCGGTATATGCTAATTCTTTAAAAAATCGTTAATACAACTGAGTATCCTCCTCATACAAATGATATGTGGACGTTTTGATTACTTTACAAATATCAGAGGTGTATATTGAATATAGAAGTGGGCCGAGGATAGAACCTTGAGGAACTCCAGCGGGTACGGGGCAGGAAGCTGAGAAATTATTATTCAGAACAACACATTGCCTACGATTATATAAATATAATGATAGCAATCTAATTGATGACTGATCAAAATTATAAAATTTTCTTTGGAGCAAAGAAACGAATTGTTGATGGTATCGAATGCTTTACTATAATCTAACAAAATCAGTACCGTGACCATTCCATTGTCGGTTGCGGTCATAATATTATCTGTAATGTTTGTAAGTGCAGTTGATATGCTGGACTGGACTACTGGGAGTATTCAGGTAGAGTGAAGATAGCTTTTAATTGTGGTATTTAATAAATATGTTCTCAAATATTTTGGATAACACAGGAAATACACTGATAGGTTTGAAATCGCTGTAGCTGGAAGGACAACTAACTTTGGTAACCGGAGTTATTAGGGTATGCTTCCATTTAGAAGTGAATTCGCCAGCCAATATTGCCGAATTAAAGATGTGGACGAGGTATGGAATAATGTCAGAAGTACAGAGATGCAAAATTTTAATTGATAATTTGTCTGCGCCGGTTGTTTTACTTTTTACTTTATTTATAAGTTGTTGTACTTCATTTCACGAGCAGAGGGAAAATAAAAAAGGAGGACACTTGATTGGAAAATTCAAATACAGTGCATGCCGCTTAATGTGATCACATCGGGACTCGAGGTTTTTGATAACAATAAACGAAAAAAATATAAACACAAAATTGTATTAATTAATTAAAAATACGTGTGTGAAACAGTAAATAAATTATGGACATAAACATAACATAACAATTTTTAATTATGCTGCTGCATTCCACTGACTCATTTTCGGCAACTTATACTGTACTAAAATGTTAATTTTTTTCTTTTAAGCTAAGATCACGTGTCTTTTTTACGCCAGCCATTACAAACGGTTAGAATGAAACTGAATTTGTTTTAGTACTTAAAGGTGCGTCCAGACCAAGCGCGCCTAACCGAACAGACTGCGCAGCGCGGCGCAGAACGTTCGCGAACGTACTCAAACTGAAATTCGTTCACCATCCACACTGGCTGTATCATTCTGTTGTTCGTTTGCGTTCTACAAGGTTCCGAATATTTCACGCGCACAGTTGTAACATTCTAGCACTATGAGTGAACTTGGAATAGCATGTGCAGCATTTATAATTCTGCATGATGCACTAGCGAAGAAGAAGCCAAGAAAACGTCGTTATTGGATGACAAGAATGTTTAGAAACAGGAATATTTACAGTGGTAGTAATTTGTTAAGTGATTTGTCTGTGTGTGATACGGGACAATTTAAAAATTTCTGTCGTATGTCTTCTGAAGACTTTGAATTATTAATAAATTTAATCAGTCCCATAATAAGCAAAAAAGATACCAACTTTAGAGAGTGTATACCTGTCAAGGAGAGATTAGCTATTTCTCTTCGATTTTTAGCAACCGGAGATTCATTCACAAGCTTAATGTATTTATTCAAAGTATCGAAGCAAAGCATTTCTGTTATTGTAATGGAAGTATGTAAAGCGATTAATGGAGCATTGAAAGATTATGTACAAGTAAGTAATTAATTATTATTTATTTTATTTACAAACACACCGTATACCGGGCGTAGAATTGATTTATGTAATAAATTACGATAGGGAATGTGATATCGCGTAGTACAAAAATTTAACGTTGTATTTCTTATATTGTGTGAATAAATTCTACACCTGGTAGAAATATATGTACAAAAATTATTAATTACAAATTGGAATCTGTGAAAGTATGCACAAATTCCTGCAATGGACTCTAACTTCCTTGCGGACTCTCCACATATGACATTATTAATGAATGGGGAGAATTTAGGTAGGAGAGAGATGATGACGAAAAACTTTCTGGGTAATGAGGAGACGCAGATTCATTTTGTTGCTTCTCATGTACAGACGCACTATGCCCCATTTCTCCATAAAAAATAATATTATTTTTACACGTCCGGGAGTAGAAGTCGGTTTCTATGGCGTCAAACGCGTGACAGAAATGAAGCATTTACTCCCTAGGAACGAAAACACTTTTCATAAGGGAGTTTTTATTATAACAAAGGTTTTTGTAAATAAATGTATGTTGTCGTGGTACGCGTTGCATGGAAACGTTTCCAAAGGCTTCTAAATATTGCAATTTCGCTCCGATTTATTATAATTCATTATTTATGAAATTAAGTGTTTCTACTCCCGGACGTGGAAAAAATAGTATATACACCTCGGGAGAGACCACCATTTTTCCCTCGATGTATTTGTAGCCCTCTGGCTTCGCCCTCGGGCTTCACACTACACCTCAGGAAAAATAAGTGGTTTCTCTCCCTTGGTGTATAATGTACTATTTCATGGTCCCATTGTTTTGTAGTGTCATTTGCATTTTCAAATATTCTGGAACAATAACAACTGAATCGTCTATTAATTTGAGAAAAGTAATCATTAATAATCTTCAAAATGCTCCTTTTATTTATTGTCATATATGCGCGCGTATGTTCGCTGTTCAAATACTGTATTGCCGTCCAAACTGCGCAAGAACGAACAAGCGAATTCCTTTGATGTACCGACAGGCTGCGGAACACGATTGTTCGCGCGCGTAAGTGCGCACAAATGCGCGTTCGTGCGCGCTATAGCGTCCATACTGACACGTAGTGTAACGTTCGCGAACGTTCAGCGCGGCTCGGCGCGCTTAGTCTGGACGCACCTTAAGAAACATCGCCAAATCAATCGCGGTGTATTGTTTAATACTAGACCAATTATTAATAATTTCTTCAACCACCATTTCTTTAGGAATATTAGTGAATAAAGATCTAACATCTAAGGAAATTAACACATACTCGGATGGTAACTGAACCTCTTGAATAAATTTGACAAACTCAAACGAATTTGTTACATTATATGAAAACTGTGCCATCACATTATTTAAAATACATGCAACAAATTTTGCTTTGCTATAGGCAGGAGAGTTTATGCACGACACCACTGGACGCAAAGGAATTGGTGGCGGTTTATGTGTTTTCGGTAGACCATATATTTTCGGTGTAACAGCATTAATGATTCTAAGTCTATTGTAAGCAGTCATCAATCATTTCATTATCATGCATAGTAGTATAGCAAAGGGAATCTGAGATCAGCATTGCGGGTTGCCTACCCGCCGCCTGTACTGTTGGACGGCTTGTTGCGGTGGGGTGGTGGTGGCGGGGTGTGTCACGTGGTCGAGGTAGGCGTGGCCTTGATGACGTCATCCAGGGTGACGTCATCCTGAATGACGTCATCCAGGCTGTACCGTTCGATGGCTTCTTCTTTCATGAACCTGGAGGTCTTCTTCGGGGATGAACTCAGGCTGTACCGTAGAGTCTTCTTTCAAGGTTATGTACCTAGAGGTCTTCTTCGGGAGGGTGTTACGTTATCAGGGTTCTGGATCAAGGGGTACGTGGGCCAGTGAGCCAGGCCGTACCTGGAGGTTTTTCTTTAGGTGGAGTACGGACCTGGTGGCGCATGCGCAATGCAAGCACACTACGAACTTGTTCAAACTTGTTTCCTGAAATTGACTACGTCATAGCTATTTCAGTGATTCCCCCGTTTCCTGGAATTGATATGATAACGAACCTGTTCCATAATTCCTGGAATTGATTACGCAATATTGCGCAACTATTTTTAGCAATGTTTACGCAACGTTGCTAAATTTCTGGGGGTGAACTCGGAGGAGTCACGGGGTCTGTATCAAGGGTGACGTCATCCAGGGGTCAGGCTGTACCGTTATATGGCCGACATGGAGATCTTCTTCAACGTTGCAAAATTTTTTTATAAATTGCGATGCCGCATTTCTAGAATTCCTCCTAACGAACTTGTCCAAACTTGTTTAACATTTCCTAGAATTATTGCGCAATATTTCATCATGTTTATTTGCCAACGTTGCAGAAAATTATTATAAATTAAGCTTGCACTATACATTTAGTATTCATTTCACCATTTGACTGTTGAAGAGACAAGTTGTAACAACTATGGCTGCGGACAAATCTGATATTGTTTCGAAGTTAACAAGCGTCGGTGCCTGCGAGGATTTTAAAGAAACGAAAAAATTGCAAGATATTGATATCGATCGAGTGTATAAAATTATAAAACTACGTGAAATCAACACCAAATTCGGCAAAGCAACAATTGCCGAATTAGAAGAATTCCAAGTGTTCTTGCCTCGACGATTTGCGGCAGATCTCAGCCATGAAGAGGTTGAGAACATTAACCGAGAAGGAGACATTGCATTGATCAGCCGAGGACCGTTGGACGCCTGCAGAACTACTAAACTAGAGTTCCAGAAAATGTACGAGCAGGAAACTCAAGATTTTATTTGAAAGTGCACATTCAGATTATAAGTGAAGTGTAAACACATTTAAATAATAAAACTGCAGTTATATGTAACTAATTTTTTTCTTTTATTTATTCATTCCATACAAGTGATTATACATATTAATACAATGGTTATACAATTTTATTAACATAATTGGTTAACGGATTATATTCTACAACCCGATCATGTATTATTAAACAATATGCAGAAGTGTTCGGAGGGAAATTAGCGCTTGACTCAAATTCAATACGAACATCAACTGATCCAGTTTTAATAGATTCATTTTGGTTTGAACAATCGATTACTATCATTGCTCGGGTTTTGAATTCATTTCGTAATGCTGTGAATAAGAAGGTACGTTCGAAACGTAATACGGTACGTTCTGAACGTAATACGTTACGTTCTGAACGTAATACGTTACGTTCTGAACGTAATACGTTACGTTCTGAACGTAATACGTTACGTTCTGAACGTAATACGTTACGTTACGTTCAAAACGTGATACATCGCGTACCAAACATGATACGTCACGTTTTAAACGGAAGGAGTATTAAACCAGTAAAGAAAATTTATTTCCTAGTACGGACCTGGTGGCGCAGGAAGCATAAGCCGGCACTGGCAGTGCTACATCGGAATAAGTAAATGATGCACAGAAATTTACTAATATAGAAAAACAAATAGTCTCTTATACATTCATCAGCATAATATTATATGTGTATACCTCAACACTTTTACTATACACTATACAGAAGAACAGACATTACAAGTTCGCAACAGCTCTTCAAGTTGTACAGATAGAACATATAAATTTTAATACTAATATGTATAGGTCTGTAATGGTTAAGGACTGTATGAAATGTAAAGAAAAACTTTGAATTTTAATAAAATTACATACTTTATTTAATATAGATATTTTAATTTCAAAACATCATTTTTATGTATCCAACTGTTGTGTGTTTTATCCATTCCTAACCATTTTACATACACTAAATCCCCTTTCTTCTTAACAATTTTTTCCACTAAATACACGTCAGGCTGTTTTGTACGTTGTAATTCATATTCGTAAAATGTCCCTGCGATAGGCTGTTCTTGATAATCAATCAGTTCATACGTAATGGGATTAGTACGTCGCACTTTATGTATAGTAAATAGTTCAGTTGACCAGTTTGGCCAGTATCCTTTATCCAAAATTCCCTTATACTTGCTGATCCGTACTTTATCACCTGCTGCAAATTTAGGAATTTGTTTGTCATTATATTGATAATTGTAGACGGATTGTAGTATTTCTTCTTCATTTTTCTTCGTTACTTGAACGGGTTTCATTTTAATAGTCCGATGTTTCGTGTTATTATACTTCTCAATCAGAGATGGTAGTACTGCAATCCATTTATAAGTTCCCTGCATACTAAACTGTTTCCACATCATATTTTTTAGCGTTCGATTGAAACGCTCACAAACTGATGCTTTCAGGTTACTGTATGTGGAGTAATGATTTATGTTATGAGACTTCATTAACTTCTTGAAGTCAGAATTGTAGAATTCCTTTCCTAAGTCCGTTTGCACATTGTTTGGAATGCGATCTTTAAGTACTTGCTTCATAGCAGTAACAGCATCTTTTGCAGATTTACTTTTCATCGGTATTGCCCAGGCATATTTGGAGAAAACATCGATGACGGTTAACATATATTTAAAGTTTTTATTAACCTTTGCATAAGGAATCATTTCCACAAGATCAGCTTGAAACAAGTCATTGATTCCTTTAACAATCACATGTCGTCGCTTATAGTTTCTGCGTGCAGAACGATGTATTTCATTAACTATTATTTCTTTATTATTCATAATTGTTGGTCTTTGTGTAGTTCAAGGTTTTTATTTCTTTCTCCAAAATATTTATTCGTTTTTCTAATGTTGTAAACGTTGTTTTAATATGTTTATCAACGTATAATTTATTAGCAGCGTCTTTCGCTTCCACCGGTTTGCTCACATTAACAAGACGTTTAGAAGACACATCTATATTTCCATTCGAATTTATATTAAGTCCAGTTTGTTGAAAAATAACACGGGAGCTCTTGACACTCTCACCATGTAAATGACGTCCGAATTTATCAACACTGCTCTTCATCATGTATACACGGTAACGTTTGCACTTATACTATATAAAAATATTTCTATCACTCAATTATATAGGCTTCACGCAGTTCTTCAATAATAGATATTATTTCATTGTTATGTCCAGTATGACCAGCACTGCGAGACGCAATCAATAGTCTAAGTCTATCAACAAGTTCATTCGGATCATCCCAATGTACATAATCAACTTTATTTGCAGCAATATTAGTTATCATGTGTACTGGTAAAAATCCTGTACCAGTAACAGCACCCGATGAAAATAGTTTAGATATTATCTTCTTATATTTGTTCCCTCTATTGGAGCGTATTCGCCCATTCGGTTTATAGTTCTGTTTATGAGCGTTAGTTTTTTCAAGTATTTCTTTATAATGTTTTAAATCTGTATCTGTAACTATATTCACGTTAGGATATTCTTTAAATAATAATTCGAGTAATCCGTCCGTAGAATTGTAAACGTTATCATTTACAACTATATTTTCCTTGAGAAGATGAATCTGAGAATCTCCAATTCTATATTCACCGTTACTTAAAGCTCTAACACCATAGAAACGATCTCGTCTACTATTCGGTATATCGTCATTCCCTAACATGTATTTCATGAAACGATTGTCGTTATCAAATTGTTCTGTTTTCTCAATTTTCATTTCGTGATCGTTATCAGATGATGATATTGGTTCTCTTGTTTTCACAAGTTCATTGAGGGGGCTGATAATAGGTTTCAGAAATCGATTTAATTCATCTTCATTATATGTCTGCTGTTTCCTAATAAGGTTATGTTTGCGACGTATTGCATTGCTAACATTTATTATTTGTTTAGTAATGCAGTCATTAGAAATATTTGTCGCCATCTTTAAATATAACTTGAGGACGTTCTGAACGTATCACGTTTCGAACGTAACTGATTACGTTTCAGACGTGACGTTTTAAACGTCCGTTCGTGACAACGCTTGTTAGCATACTGAGGGTGTGGGGGACGATCTTGACTATTTAATTGAAATAAATGTATCAAAGCCTTGTCTATAACGTCCATTATTTTTATCACGATCTTTATCAATCACTAGAAATCCATACCGAGCGTTCGTCCAGCATGTGGAGCACATGTCACGGAAAATTGAATACGTCATGTCTGTATTTACATGATCATCATATATGTGTTTTAAATTCATGTCATCTTGTTTGAAGAGTATAAGTAGATTTGCATTGTCTCGTACTAAATGTTTCGGTATTCTGGTGTAAGTTTGACATAAATAAAAACAATCAATTTTTGAATGCCTTCCCATACTGAAGTATGCTCGAATATTTTCCTGTTTTTCGCATGCAACATCATCAAATACAAACAGCGAATTCGGTTTAGCGTCATTAGGATGATCAATTTCTGCATTATCGGTATACTGATAAAAATTTATTATGTCCGACACTCGAGCGAATACATTAGCTAAATACTGATATTTAGGCTGATTCAGCGATTTTGCAAACAAATATAGATTTTCAAAACGTAACCCGTTCGGATGTAGTATAAGTGCAAGCATTACGTTCGTTTTTCCACAATTAGACGGGCCGCAAATAATACAACGTACAGTATTCGGTAGAAGTTCTCCATGTCGTTGATAATTCGTTTGACTCTTATTATCAATTAAAACGTCAAAATCCTGAACTGGTAATGACAGCTGATGTTTAATGTATTCCATCTTTACTCTTACTGACGAGAGATGAGCGTTACATCAGTATTTATGTATAAATTGGTGATCTTATGTACCATCACCTCATTATGTGTACGAAGATGAAAGAGTGCACACGTCATCGTCGTCCTCGGCACGGACGGGGACTTTTAAATACAGTTATTAATAAGTTACCATTTGAGATGCATATTCCCGGTTATCAGTATTGCGGGCCGGGAACAAAGCTGAATAAACGTATCGCACGCGGTGATCCTGGAATCAATCAACTAGATGCTGCTTGCAAAGATCATGATATCGCATATTCAAAACTAAAAGATTTGCATGAACGACATAATGCTGACAAAACATTAATTGAAAAAGCGCGGGAAAGGCTTCATTCAAAAGATGCTGGCTTAGGAGAAAAATCCGCTGCCTGGCTGGTGAAGAATGCGATGAAAACTAAGGTTAAATTAGGAATGGGCTTAAAACGAAAATTCCCTGTGAAACTGGCTGTAAACCAAGCTAAAACAATGTTACGAGAAACGAAAACATTAAATGACGATGATGATGATGATAGTGTGAAAAAAGCAGTCAACATTTCATTGGGTGCTGCACGTAAAATTGTGAAATCAAGAGGTGGAAAACGGCGATTTAAAAAACCTCGAGTGATACCAGTACCAAAGCGTGGTGGTATTTTACCATTAATACCAATTTTTGCCGCATTGGGAGCCATCGGCAGTTTAGCAGGTGGCACTGCTAGTGTTGTACGCGTAGTTAAAGACGCTCAGAATGCGCGTAAAGAATTAGAAGAAAATGTGCGACATAATAAAACAATTGAAGCCATTGCTCTTGGAAAGAAAGGATCCGGACTTTATATGAAACCATACCGTAAAGGTTTTGGTTTATATTTAAAACCACATAATTTTTTATAAATCTACCCAGGCGTGCTTTAACTGACATTGAACTGCGAAGATATTCGCGTGAGGTATTATATTTTCGCGGTGTTTTTATGAGAAATAATTTACCATCTCGCGTGCGTTTAAACGAATGTTGTATTATAAACCTTGATGATAAAGATGGCGAAGGTACGCACTGGGTTGCTTATAGGAAATTAAAGAATAACGTCGAATACTCTGACAGTTTTGGTAATTTACGTCCCCCTACTGAGGTTATACGGTATCTTAGTAATTTAGATCCTAAAATAAACATTAAATATAATCATAAAAGGTTTCAAAATTTTGATACAGTAATTTGCGGACATTTATGCTTAAATTTTCTTCATAAATAACAATTTGTATCAAACAGTCAGTCAGTCTCACAATGTCATCCCTACTGATATCATTGTCTGGTAATCAGTCCATACTAACGGCAGATTTTTTCCCGCCAATTGATTTAAATTATGAATCGCAGTATGCACTGGGTCTTGTTGACTTTCAAACGTTCAACTCTGTACCAAACATTGATAAGTATAATAATAAATTCTACGTAGAAGATGACGTCATTGAAATTCCTGTCGGATCGTATGAGATTGAAGATATTGAATTATATCTGAATCAGCAATTTAAAGCTAGACAAGTTTCAATATCATTGAAAGCGAATAACAATACACTAAAGAGTGAAATTAAATGCAATCGAGCAATAAACTTTGAACCTGATGATTCCATCGGGTCAATATTAGGTTTCACAAAACGCACACTACAGCCTAATATTCGTCACGAATCTGATTTACCCGTGAAAATTCTCAGTGTAAACACAGTGCGTGTAGATTGCAGCATTACAACGGGAGCATATCATAATGGAAGCCCGAGTCATACAATACATGAATTTTCTATAGCAGTGCCACCTGGTTACAAAATTGTTGAAGTACCAGCCAATGTTATCTATCTTCCGATCAGTGTTAGAAGTATTCCAACAATAACACTTAAAATAGTCGATCAGGATGGAAATCTCATCAATTTTCGAGGTGAAGTCATCACGGTAGGACTACACGTGAAATCAGTCTAGTCAAAATGGGTATTCATTTTGGTGCTGTACGAAAAACGTATAAAATGGGTGTACCAATAAAGAAGCCTATCACTAGTAAACGTGGTGTTAAACAGTTAACATCAGCGAATAAGCAGTTCCTGAAATCATTAGGATTAAAACTCCGGCAAAATTAAGTGGTTACGAAGATTCTTCAAGCGGCATAAAGTACGATACCGAATTATTTGTTTATTTTCGTGCAAAATAAAAAAAGAGGACGAAGGCAACAATGGAAATTCTACAAATTAACGAAGAAATTAATTTCGCTAATGGAATAATTCGTAAGGAAGTACATTCACATCAGCCATATGCATCAACTACATTCAACAATAATGATGAAATACGAATTCCTGTGCAACAGCAAGATATATTTACTCTTCCTCATGAAAGTTTTCTATACATCGAAGGAAAAGTAAAGCATGAAAGTGATACAAGTGTAACACTAAGCAATAATTCTATCGCATTTTTATTTGATGAAATTCGTTATGAACTGAATGGAATTGAAATTGACCGATCGAAAAATGTTGGTATTACTAGTACAATAAAATCGCTTCTATCTATCAATGATGCTGAAAGTAAATTTCTGGAAAATGCCGCTTGGAATCCTCATGATTACAGCAATCGAGTATTATCCAGTGATGGATATTTCAATGTTTGCATTCCCTTAAAAATGTTGCTGGGGTTTGCTGAAGATTATAAAAAGATCATTGTTAATGCACGTCAAGAACTTATATTAGTACGTGCAAAGAATGATGAAAATGCATTCATAGCAACATCTGAAGCTAATACGAGCATTACAATAGAAAAAATTCAATGGCGTTTGCCATATGTACATGCGTCAGACAGTGAGCGTTTGACATTATTGGAGCATGTTGAAATGAATAAGTCTATTTACATACCGTTCCGAACATGGGAGTTATATGAATATCCATTGTTGCCCCCATCGCAGAATCAACTATGGACTGTGAAGACTACAACTCAACTTGAAAAGCCCCGTTTCGTCATACTCGCTTTTCAAACAGCACGAAAAAATAAATTGGAAAAAGATTCATCGTTATTCGATCATTGCCAGCTTACCAATGTAAAATTATTTCTTAATTCCGAATGTTTTCCGTATGAAAATTTAAATTTGAATTTTGATAGAGATCAGTATGCACTTTTGTACTCTATGTATTCAGAATTTCAAAAATCTTATTACGAACGAAATGCTCAACCACTATTATCGCGAAATGAATTCAAAACCCGAGCAATGATAGTAATCGATTGTTCAAACCAAAATGAATCTATTAAAACTGGATCAGTTGATGTTCGTATTGAATTTGAGTCAAGCGCTAATTTCCCTCCGAACACTTCTGCATATTGTTTAATAATACATGATCGGGTTGTAGAATATAATCCGTTAACCAATTATGTTAATAAAATTGTATAACCATTGTATTAATATGTATAATCACTTGTATGGAATGAATAAATAAAAGAAAAAAATTAGTTACATATAACTGCAGTTTTATGTTTTTAAATGTGTTTACACTTCACTTATAATCTGAATGTGCACTTTCAAATAAAATCTTGAGTTTCCTGCTCGTACATTTTCTGGAACTCTAGTTTAGTAGTTCTGCAGGCGTCCAACGGTCCTCGGCTGATCAATGCAATGTCTCCTTCTCGGTTAATGTTCTCAACCTCTTCATGGCTGAGATCTGCCGCAAATCGTCGAGGCAAGAACACTTGGAATTCTTCTAATTCGGCAATTATTGCTTTGCCGAATTTGGTGTTAATTTCACGTAGTTTTATAATTTTATACACTCGATCGATATCAATATCTTGCAATTTTTTCGTTTCTTTAAAATCCTCGCAGGCACCGACGCTTGTTAACTTCGAAACAATATCAGATTTGTCCGCAGCCATAGTTGTTACAACTTGTCTCTTCAACAGTCAAATGGTGAAATGAATACTAAATGTATAGTGCAAGCTTAATTTATAATAATTTTCTGCAACGTTGGCAAATAAACATGATGAAATATTGCGCAATAATTCTAGGAAATGTTAAACAAGTTTGGACAAGTTCGTTAGGAGGAATTCTAGAAATGCGGCATCGCAATTTATAAAAAAATTTTGCAACGTTGCTAAAATAGAGAGAGATGACGCAATAGTTGCGCAATATTGCGTAATCACTTCCTGGAATTATATGAAACAGGTTTGAACATGTCCGTAAGTGAAGGGTAATCCCAGAAATTTTGCCACGTTGCGCATGCGCCACCAGGTCCGTACTCCACCTAAAGAAAAACCTCCAGGTACGGTCCGGCTCACTGGGCCACGTAACCCTTGATCCAGACCCCGTGACTCCTCTGAGTTCACCCTCGGAAGAGGACCTCCAGGTATATGACCTTGAAAGAAGACCCATCCTGCCTGAAGAAGATCTCCAAGTCGGCCATATAACGGTACAGCCTGACCCCTGGATGACGTCACCCTTGATACAGACCCCGTGACTCCTCCGAGTTCACCCCCAGAAATTTAGCAACGTTGCGTAAACATTGCTAAAAATAGTTGCGCAATATTGCGTAATCAATTCCAGGAATTATGGAACAGGTTCGTTATCATATCAATTCCAGGAAACGGGGGAATCACTGAAATAGCTATGACGTAGTCAATTTCAGGAAACAAGTTTGAACAAGTTTGTAGTGTGCTTGCATTGCGCATGCGCCACCAGGTCCGTACTCCACCTAAAGAAAAACCTCCAGGTACGGCCTGGCTCACTGGCCCACGTACCCCTTGATCCAGAACCCTGATAACGTAACACCCTCCCGAAGAAGACCTCTAGGTACATAACCTTGAAAGAAGACTCTACGGTACAGCCTGAGTTCATCCCCGAAGAAGACCTCCAGGTTCATGAAAGAAGAAGCCATCGAACGGTACAGCCTGGATGACGTCATTCAGGATGACGTCACCCCGGATGACGTCATCAAGGCCACGCCTACCTCGACCACGTGACACACCCCGCCACCACCACCCCACCGCAACAAGCCGTCCAACAGTACAGGCGGCGGGTAGGCAACCCGCAATGCTGATCTCAGATTCCCTTTGCTATACTACTATGCATCTCTTTTACTAATTTATTATTGATATTTTGTTGTAGGGTCCTTAGTTAAAACCTTATAAATATTGGTGTCACTCAATAGTTCATTCTACTTTTGAATATAATCGTTTTTATACATTAAGACTGTACATTTACTTTTATCCGACTTAGTTACAATCAAATCGGGATTCTCCTTTAAATACTTTTTTGTATTAGTGAAAGTTTTATCAATCGCGTTAAAACACTTACTATTCGCTGACTTATTTATATAATTCATAATAACATTAGTCGTTTTTGCACGTAATTCATTCTTATTCTGTTCATCTGTATGTTGTTGACCGTTAATACAAAATTCTATATCGGTTATTAGTTTTATTAGAGGAAAGTCATTATTATTATGGGCCACCGCGAACTGTGGACCACAAGCTAATAAGTCTTTAACATTGTCAGGCACCGTCTCATTGGTTAAATTTTTAAAACAATCATCCATATTCTTATTTACAAAATTACTATGTTTATCCATTAAACTTATTACTTTTTTGATCTGTCTTCTTTTTATATTATTAAAATATTTGTTATAAAATACATTTTGTTTAATACTAAACTGTTGTACAATATGGTCCGGTAACAGCGAATCAACTTTATGTTTGCACTTGTCCAATGCGGTTTGTAAACTATGAATGTTACTCAAGGTTATTTTAATTTCTAAATTTAACATTGCTTTCTTTGTTGAATTTAAAATTGAGTTGATATCTTTTAAGTACTTATGATTATATTCAAAATTATGAAATAACACATTTACATTATTGTTAATATGTGATGGGTGAATTTTGTGATATCTACACTGTAACAAAAATACCTTCTTATTTTTACAGGTTGCAAGATCCTTGTTGATATTAGCCCATAGTTTAAGCGATATTGTTGCTTCCTTGACATAGGTAGTTGTAATATCTTGAAGGAATCCCATGTTGAACAAAACTCCGATAGATGAGAAAAATGTAACTATTTTAGATCAGGAACAAAATATTTAAAAAAAGACTTTTTATGGAAATGATACACATTAGTTTAAATAATAATACTGTAAACAATAGAACTGACATAGATAATTTGAGTAAAGTTTACATCAATTTGTTTAATAATACGGTGTAGTTGACAACATATGTTCTGCTATGCATTCATTTGTATATTTAACCAGTTGTAACATAATTATTTATTATTAATTGCACACTTTAGTGATTCGGCACAATTGTACCGTGTTGAACCAATTTTTTTTTGTTCTGATGTCAATCACTCCCTGGACATCATGGCTGAATGATGTATACATTGTAACAATTTTAATCATAATTTATGGATGGGTTTAATTTCAAATTTCAATTTTCATCATGTTTAATATATTGCCAGACGATCTGATGGTATGTACCTACTGATATTTTGTTGTAAATTTTATTTTATTTGTGGAAAAAATTTGTACCATATAATATGTTTTGTGACGCTCCCTTGTATCGCGGGTGTCGGATTGTTCGGACGCCAATTTGTGACGCTCCCTTGTATCGCGGGTGTCGGATTGCTCGGGCGCCAATCGGTTTTAATGCCAGGATAGTTCAATGGAGATCAGGGTAGCGGAAATAAGATAACACAGTATATTCAATGTATTAGGTAGTGACGTGCGCTACGTAACGTAGCTATGGTAGTCAGTGATTTTAATAATCACGCATATAAACAATACACCTTATTGCAATTCAATCAATTATTACACATGTGACATTTGAACAGGAAATACAATCAATTAGTAAACCAGCATCTATGATACATTAAACAAGAAATACAATCAATTAATACATCGGCATTTATCATACATGAAATACAATACTCGGGTTTCGGTACCAGGTCGGTTACTGATAACTTGACAACAGGACTATTGCGCAGTGTCAAGCAACAGATGGCAGAGACCACAACAGGACTATTGCGCAGTGTGGCGATACCAGACCGGTTACTGATAACTTGACAACAGGACTATTGCGCAGTGTCAAGCAACCGATGGCAGAGACCACAACAGGACTATTGCGCAGTGTGGCGGTACCAGACAAATTACTGATAACTTGACAACAGGACTATTGCGCAGTGTCAAGCAACAGATGGCAGAGACCACAACAGGACTATTGCGCAGTGTGGCGGTACCAGACAAATTACTGATAACTTGACAACAGGACTATTGCGCAGTGTCAAGCAACAGATGGCAGAGACCACAACAGGACTATTGCGCAGTGTGGCGGTACCAGACAAATTACTGATAACTTGACAACAGGACTATTGCGCAGTGTCAAGCAACAGATGGCAGAGACCACAACAGGACTATTGCGCAGTGTGGCGGTACCAGACAAATTACTGATAACTTGACAACAGGACTATTGCGCAGTGTCAAGCAACAGATGGCAGAGACCACAACAGGACTATTGCGCAGTGTGGCGGTATCAGACAAATTACTGATAACTTGACAACAGGACTATTGCGCAGTGTCAAGTAACAGAATACAATATGGTTACTTCTGCAACTGTGTTGAAATAACACTCAATAATACACAATATACACTGTCGTACCAGGCGGCACGATGAATTAAGATACGGAAAAACTTTCTTACCAAACGGTTCGGATGTAGCGGCGGTCGGAGAGCAGAACACTAACTGCCTATCATGCATTTCGGTGGGCTATTTATACCCCGGAGATACGCGCATGTTTCAACCCTGTATGCGACTAGTCAGTGCGGCTGAGTAGTGTCTGGGTTTGTCCGGAGCGCGAGAACGGACCGCGTTAATTGGTGCGCTAACGGTCAATGCTCTGTGAACAATAGTCTTTTTTCCAAAAAAAAAGACTTTGTCACAGTATATATATATATATATATATATATATATATATATATATATATATATATATATATATATATATATATATATATATATATATATATATATATATACAGGCTGTCCCTAAAATGCGCGGACATCGCTTAACCACAGGTTCCTGGTTCGAAAATAAGACGATTTAACTAAACTTACCTATATGCAATTACGTTTCGTTTAGCTGGTACTCTGCTTCAAAGTTCTTTCAAGAAAAAGTTATATTATCCATAACTACAGAACGCTTGGATCGATTTTGATAATATGCGGTATTGTACTTCTTACAGATGTAGGTCATCTTTTAAGGTGATATTAGTTATTATCAGTGGACCATTAGTGTACGAAACACGGGTAACCCGGCGTAAATGAGTCAAAAACTTTATATATATATATATATATATATATATATATATATATATATATATATATATATTGCCACGGTTAAAAGTAGCTCGCGCAATTGACCTCACCTTGGGTGAAGGTGCCAGCTCTCAGTGGAGATGGGGGTGGTTCTTAAATAAATGGGCGCCACGTAATTGTAAGTGACCTTCACCGCACCAAATTACGTTGGTGGTTCGGCTGTCAAGTTCGGTACAGGTATCAAACGGCGCGTGGGGAGGAGAACAAGGGCCCGAGGGCATCGGAGAAAAACACAGTTTATGAAAACAAGTTACATTTAATATCAGGTAACGGTAGATGTATAAACTGAAATAATTGTACGATAGCATATGAAGCAATAAATGAATGTAAACAATTTCTAACTGACTTAAATAATAGTTAGGGTGCATTTAATTATTACAGGTATAATTAACAAAATGGTGTGGATGTGCACCGCAAGAGCCACAATAAAATAAACAAACAAAATGCCGAACGGGCGTGGCGCATGCGCTCTACCTAGCCAGATAGTACAACAATCGTCGGATAGGGCCCTAGGTTGATCAACTTCGGTTCACAGGTGAGGAGGAGACGCGAATGCGACACGGCGCTGGCGCAACAATATTCAAATTTACGACAAAGTATCGTAGAACATTCACGTAACATAAATAATTTGCTCCCAATATAATAATGCACGCACAATAAATCACTAGACTAATATAAATATTTATACGTATAATATACAGAGATACGTAGAGGAATCTATTCGTAAATTAATAGTATTTCAGAAATTAAATTAATAAAATATTTGCTCAACAAAATAATACGGGAAACAACAAGAATTTGGGCAAATATAGGGATATTAAGCGTCTTTAGCGACAGAATGAAAATTAAGTCTGGTCCACTTAGCTTCCACCCCACGTGGCGTTGAACAAGTCCGGTCTGGTCAGCGGCTCGGTAGGTCTCACAGCATGAACAGGATGCCAGCGTGGATTGGATGATCCAGGGCACGAGGACTGCGCCTTTTTTTGGAAATGTGATGTGGCGGAAAACTATCGTCTCGTGTGAATAATACTCCAGCGCGTCAAGTCGCACTAATCCCCTTACGGGAGTCCGTCGCAGAGTTATCCAAAATTACTTAACTCGACAAGAAAACCACTACAACGGCGACTACCGTGTGTTAATCTCCCCTCAAAAGGGTAACTTCGAAACTTCGAAATTCAATAACTGATAACGCACGAGAAATCTTAATATTTTGCGGCTCACACAATGCCTTCGATATTCACTCACACAAGGTCGGAAACAGACTTAAACTCTCCTTTACAAGTTGCCCTAAGTCAGCAAAAAGGAAGACACGAAAATCAGGAAGAACAGAGATAGAACATTACTTAGCCTCGGCGCCAAAAAGTCTAGGTCGACGACAAGGTCACTAGAAGAGACATTTATACGGGAGAAGATAGGCAACTGATTTGCAATGTAATTAAAAGTATAGAAATACGGATTGTCAATAAATATATATATAAACATAATATCCTGGAACATGTACTCGTTATTTAATCCAAACGAAGACGTTACGATCTTCGTAAGTCGTTTATCCAAGATAAGTGAAGATGCGGAAATTATTCTGGATTTTTGTTGTTACAGTGTAAACCGGTCTCAAAACATAATTATCGTACGGACAGGTACAACTTCATTGTTTTGTTATGAATGACAGCACGTGGCTAACCTAAATTTGTCTATAATTTTTATGAATGTTAAGGGGACGTAAAGATATGAAATTGAAGCGGTATTTTTATATTAAGGTAAGCTAAATGAATTTAATATTGAAGTGAAATTGCAAGGTAAACATACTAACGAATCTTAATTTTTAGACAAATATTAGAAGAAAGATACTAAGATACAGAAGAAATATACGAAAACACAAAGATAGAAAAATAAATGTGACAATATATATATATATATATATATATATATATATATATATATATATATATATATATATTATCACTCACCTTCTTCCGGGGAGTGGGGGTGGTAAACGGTGGCCGGCTAGTCGGTGTCGGCGAGGGTACGAACTGGCGTACGGCGTGGGTCAGATAACGGGGAGCTCGTGGTGGGCGCCACGATACTTTGGTTGGGATAAAAGTAGCGGAAAATATTACTCACGATAGGAGGGATCCTTGGTTGGGCGTTCGATGAAGAAATGAAACATACGTGACGTATTTTGAACTGAATTTACCGTGATCTGTATTCGGGTTAAAGGCGACGAAAGTAGATTCACAATATCCCGCCACAAACATGTGGCTCACACAAATAACGATCTTAATTAGCTTACAAACTAGTTAAATGGTGGGGGCCACTAACAGTGACAGTCCGGGGTCCGTACGAGTATAAATCGAAAATAATGCAGGGGGGCTAACCCACTCCTGTCCTCACGTACAATTGAGTTGTAACGTAGCCGAACTGTCAATGCGTGTGGTTCACCAAGAGAGAGAGAGAGAGAACATATGACATATATAAATAAAATATAAACGTGAACAAGACTTAAATTACTTACAGACTAGTGAAATGGTGGGGGCCACTAACAATGAAAGCACGGATTACGAAAGTATAAAACGAAAATGGTGCAGGTGGGCTAACCCAATCCTGTCCTCATGTACAAGTAAGACGTAACGAATTCGCGCTGTCAGTGTTGGTGGGCCACCAGTAGGGAGACAAGATATGACAATAATGACGTTAAATTAGTAGCAAATATGTGGCTTAATTTCTAATAACAATAGCCAAGAGAACAGAGTTTACAATAATGCACGATAGCAATCGTTATGTCAGACATTGCAGACATTGAAATGTGAAGTTATCGGCCGAGTTGAATAAGTGGGGGGTGATGGTGTCTGTCGTAGTCGAGATTTACCGATCACTCGCGAACTTACTCGAGCGGTGTTCTCGCGAACTACGTACGACTGGGCAAGAGGGCGTTGGTCAAGTTGACTACGAGCAGAAACTCGTCGTTTAGCACGTGGTCGTGGACAAAGAATAAAGATGATACTTATCCGAAAAGGATGATAACTCAGATGCAGAGGTGTGGTCCACTGAATCCCCTACCGTGAGGGTGGTGAGTTCGGCTGGCGGTACAGAAGGTTCCACTCGGGAGGTTGGTTCCAGTCGAATCACTCTAGTCGAGGGATTGATGAGCTCGTCACGGGAATCCACCGGGTTCACGGTGTGATCTGTGTTCACTCGGGCGATAAGGGTACGAGATTTGGTTGAGTGAAACACAGAAAGCGAAGCACATACAGAATCACCTCTCTCACAGCACTCTACACTATACTCTTTTCTTTGACGACACTGAAACTACGTCTGCTCTCTCGAACAACACTTATTCGACTCTTTTTTCTTCTATTCGGCCGTGCACTACCTGGTCTTAATTATCACTTAATTAACCTTATCGTTACCCGTCGGTGTACATTCTATTGACGTTATCTACTTCCGTCGATGCCCAAACACAGAAGCGGCAAGTATGAAAAAAAAAGATCCGTTACAATATATATATATATATATATATATATATATATATATATATATATATATATATATATATTAGTAATTTCTTTGGTTCTTAACCTTGTTGTCAAGATCATTGTGCAGGTTAGTCACACCTGCCATTTTCTTCTCGTTTTGTATCTGTCAATGGAAGTCCATATCTCTATTTTTTTAAAAAACAGTAATTCCTACTTTCCCACTCAGTCAGAAAATGAAATCAACCAAAAATACATATTTGTACATGGTTTAAGGCAACAAACGGGCAATCGATGCAGAATTGAAGCTCTGGAAGTACGCCATGAATTCATGGAATATGTCAATGGTGTAGGAAGTGTACCATGGCGAAATAACATGATTTAAAAACATCTTGTAATTTATAATTATTATTCGTAAGCTATTATTAGATTAATACTGTTACATGTACTCGTTATATGAATTTATATATAAATTATAAAGAATAATAATATGACTAAACTATTATACAATTAGTTAATTATTCTAAATCCTGAGATATTTCATATGATGTTGCAGTTGACGCAGAACGTGCCAAAGACGTTATCCCTTCTTTTGATCCTGAAGACAGGACACAAACGATGAAGAAGTCCAATTATTCGACGATGTTAGCTCGAACGTATGGTTGGGATGATCAAAACACCACTATTAATGCTACTGTTAAACTGCGAGACTTACCAAAGACTTGGTATCGTGCTCTTCCGAGTCTTAACTATGACTGACATACCTAGAAGCAAATGTTGAAAACGGCTTTCCCAAGTAGTTTAGAATACTACCCGCAACTGAAAACAATGACACAGCGCATGAAACTTCCAGGCGAAAGCTATAATCGTTCTATAGTTAGCGAAAAACCGGAACAACTGGGCCCACTTCGATGCTTCTGGTGCGGTCGACGTGGTCATACACGAAACGTATGCCAAGAACCTCTCCCTACTCAACGGAAACAATCACGCGAGCGCGGTGCTGCATAAGAAGACAGAATAATATTATGGAAGTACCACCTCCATGATTATACCGGGTATGTACCTTGCCAGATACCTTATCAAGGAGAACTTTTTATTGATAATAGTATCCGCCACAAACCGAGAGCACTGGGGGATGTCATGCTGAAAAGCAACGTACAAAATTAGAGACCAGAAAAAGCAAAAAGAACACTATGATCTTCGGCGGAAAGCTGCAAAAGTCTATGCTGAAAGTGATCTGGTTGCAGTAGCTATGCAAACAATAACTGATGGTACTAGTATTAAGTTGAGCCCACGTTACGAGGAACCTTTTGAAGTTACAAAATGGCTACCGCATGATCGTTATGTCGCGAAAGAGGATATTTCTTCACACAGATCATCACTAAGGAAATGTGATAATGTCGTCGCTTGTGATAGAATTAAACCATGGGTACCTATTCTTCCTCGGAGGTGTGTTCAGAAGAGACTTAAGAAACCTGCAGCCTTGCATTCTTGAGGACGAGAATGATTGTCAGGATGGTCGAGCAGTAAGGAACAGTTTTAATTTCCCTTATTGGGCTGCTGTGTCGCAACGTGGGAAGGGGACGTGGCTGTCGTGTCAGTGCGTCCCTGGCAGGGCTGCGTAGTGTCTCACGTGGTCCACCGTTGGACAGGGGCGTGACTGTGGGGTCAGCGCGTCCCTGGATGGCTATGTTGTAAGCACGTGGTCCACCGTGGGATGGCTATGTTGTAGAGCATGTAGTCCACCGTGGGACGGCTATGTTGTTGAGCACGTGGTCCACCGTGGGATTGGCTGTGTTGTCAGCACACGATCCAACGTTGGACAGGGGCGTGACTGTCGGACCAGTTGCGTCCCTGGCAGGGCTATGTTGTGGGATATAGTCCAGCGTGGGAACATGGGCTGGCGAGTGTTGCCTCGTGAGAATGATGAGTATATTCTTTACAGGCTCCGCATCGGTTGAGATTGTCTCCAAAAAAATGGGTTGACACTCACTGAATATTTATATATTCAGAGTTGTTCTGGTTTGCTTACAGGTTCACTTCGCCACCTCCAGACTAGCCTACGCGGGAGTAGTTATCCGGGATGGGATATTTATTATATTTTATTTATGTTGTAACGTTCCATTTTTGCTGGAACAAGTCTGTGAGTATCTGGACGTGTCACGACGGCAAAAGAAAGAAAAGCAGAGAGTCGTTTGTCGGAAGTCGACCGCATAGCACGACTTCGTGTACGGTGTACATTTTTGTTTTCACTTTGAAAGTCATTTCTAGTATCAAAAAAATACAAAGTGAAGAGTTCACCCTATTATGCAGGGGATTTTAGTAGAAGTATCGTGCTGTGCTAAATTTCAGTAGTGCTACAATGTTGAAGGTTGTCTAAAGTCACGAGGTAGTGACTCCTACTGAATTCAGCCTGATTAAATAAGGGATCGAGAGAGTCGGCGCTATCCGTACAACCGAGGAACCTGTAAATCGTCGCCTACACGCCTGGAAACCGCCCTTGAGAACACCAGCGAGGACGAAAGTGGTGTCGAATCGCACGAGGACGATTACATCGGTCATCATCCCGTCAACACTGCATCAAAACCCCGTCATCGGCCGTGCAGCATCAATTTGAGACAGATAAGTGTTGGTCAAATCACCCCTTTTCTCTGTAATTCTGATTTTCGAGTTTATATTGTTTCTAATTACTAAAAATATGAAATAGATTCTTCTTTAACTTTGTAGTAATTCATTGTTTTATAATAAATTAATAAAAATTACATTGTTTTACTACTTTTATATTTTTTAAATGTTCTACATGTTTCGACATAATATGTCATCATCGGGAACAAAAATTACAAATTCAAAATACATAACAACCAGAAACAAAAACAAAAACAAATAAAAATTTTTCGTTTAAATAATAATTTTTATTTGTTTTTGTTTTTGTTTCTGGTTGTTATGTATTTTGAATTTGTAATTTTTGTTCCCGATGATGACATATTATGTCGAAACATGTAGAACATTTAAAAAATATAAAAGTAGTAAAACAATGTAATTTTTATTAATTTATTTCTAATTACTCGCTAGAGAAATTTGTATTGCCGCCATGTTTGTTCTTAAGTGATCCTGTACGCCGCCATGTCGCCAGTGTCTCCTTAGTTTCAAAATCGACCACCGAGTGTATTTGACAGTCATAACCTTGACGTTTGACCTTCCAATTTAAAATATCATGTTAGATTTTAAAGTTTGTTTTTGATGGTTCGTTGGTAGTAATTTAACGTTGATTAATTCTAGTTGCTCTGTGTATATTAACCATTAGTTTCTTTTTATCGTTTGCAAACAAAGAACATTAGTTGTAGAATCATATGTAACCATAGATTTAAGGATTATTCACTAGTAAAGTTTAATTGTGGAATAATTGCTGTGAATTAGAATTAAGTTTCATATCATCTCATCTCATATCATTCCATGTAGTGACTAAGTTAACTATAAGTTAAAATCTGGGCTTTATTTGAACATTACCATTGTATTTAGTTTGTACATTTCTATTATTCTTTCTTTTCTGTATATATATTTAAATGCAAATGAACATTGAACATTGTTACACTTAATAATAATAAATTTACATTGCATTTTGCTTCAAGTAGTTGTTATAATTGAGAGATGTCCATCCCCATCCGTAGAGCTTTTAGACTGTTTTTTTTTTCGTATTCTGAGATTCAGTCCCTTCACCCGATAGAATACGTGGCGCCCTTATTAAATTACATCCGCTTTGCCTTTACCCACCCCGTCACCACTAGCAACTAGTCGGTTGCCGTGTAAATCACGTTTAGTTTAGGAAAATACCGTTACAATGTTTATAGTGGCTTTATATTTTCATTGAAATATATTATTTACTTAATTTTCCTTTATAGTTGTTTTGTTTAATTACGGAGTGTTTCAGGTATCATTAATAAAAGCTTCCTAACATAAGAGTATACAGATATTTGAATCAATATAAAATTATTGAATTTACATGCTTTACAAGAAACCAAGTTTCTTATATACACACAAGTGATGTAATAACTATACAATTAAAAAAATCAGGTGTGATCACCACACTACTTATACTCAATTTCACGACCTTCTCGAGAAGGTCGTGCTCAATTTAAATTGGCACATATTTGATATTTAATATTTTGTCTTTGTTTTGTTTTCATAGCATATATGATATTTTAAATAAATGCCAATATATAAATACATTTTACTCAAAATTGGATAAAGATAGACGAAAAATGTATAGAACATTTTTTCTTCATAATAATATTTGCTACAATTTTTATTTGAAATATTTTTTCATATCGTTTTTTGTTTTTAAAATAATTTGAAATTTACAATTTCTGTGTTTAGTAAACTTCCTCTTCCGGTTTTCTAATTATACCCAAAATCTAATCAGCTCTTCGCCAATCTTTTAAATCTGCATTTTCATTACTCTAGCTTTATTCGTTTTTGAGATAATGAACATACGGCCACACATCCATACACACAGACATCATTGAGAAAATAGTCAAAACGTATTCAGGGGACCTCAAAACGTGTATTTCCATCAAAATCTCGCAATCGAAAATTTTCATGATTCCTATACTTTCCTTATACTATGTATAAGAAAGTAAAAATTATGAAAATTATATAAATATATACACTATTCCAAATAATACTTACATTGCAACACCAAATCTGAATAACAAGTAACAACCTAACCATTTCTTTGGAAAATGCTAGAAATGTCAATATATTTTAAGTTGGTAACAACTTTACTGAGAAAAAATTACCAGAAATAACCAAAACTTTTACTTGTGTCTTTCACAAATTAGAACATGTTGTTGGAAGCCGGCCCTGCGCTGGGCAAACGGGCTAAGCCGGTACGGGCGAGATTTGTTGGAATTAGGGTGATAAGGTTCGACACTAACCAGATGTTTTCCATAAGCGCGAATAGGGGTATAGGTCGCGGGAGCGCGATTAGCATAGGGCGATTCATGCGCTCTTCGGGCAAAGAAGGTTACTACCTCACTGTTTTAACCCGTTTTTGCTTCCGTTTTCGTATAAAAAGGGCAGATATTCGGTAGCTAAATCAGAGTTCACCCTGGCTCTCACCCACAACGAAGTGCTGCCCGACTACCAAGTGAATCAGTGAAAGTAATTAGAGTTCACCCTGGCTCTCACCCACAACGAAGTGCTGCCCGACTACCAAGTGAATCAGTGAAAGTAACTAGAGTTCACCCTGGCTCTCACCCACAACGAAGTGCTGCCCGACAACCAAGTGAATCAGTGAAAGTAATTAGAGTTCACCCTGGCTCTCACCCACAACGAAGTGCTGCCCGACTACCAAGTGAATCAGTGAAAGTAATTAGAGTTCACCCTGGCTCTCACTCACAACGAAGTGCTGCCCGACTACCAAGTGAATCAGTGAAAGTAATTAGAGTTCACCCTGGCTCTCACCCACAACGAAGTGCTGCCCGACTACCAAGTGAATCAGTGAAAGTAATTAGAGTTCACCCTGGCTCTCACCCACAACGAAGTGCTGCCCGACTACCAAGTGAATCAGTGAAAGTAATTAGAGTTCACCCTGGCTCTCACCCACAACGAAGTGCTGCCCGACTACCAAGTGAATCAGTGAAAGTAATGAGAGTTCACCCTGGCTCTCATCCACATCGAAGTGCTGCCCGACCACCAACTGAATCAAGTGATAGTGAAAATAGTTCAAAGTCTAAAAAGTGAATTGTACTTAGTACAATCGGCTTCGCGATTGAAAGTGAATTTAGTTAGAGTCCACAAAGTGAATTGGACTTAGTACAATCGGCTTCGCGATTGAAAGTAAATTGCTGTTAGAGTTCAAGTCTTCGAACGGACTTAGCGCGAACTACGCTAAGTGTTTGTGTGCTACGGTGTTCAAGCCAACCCCAGTATACAAGGTCAGCCCAGATCAGCTGTTGGTGCCGTCAACAATTATCATTATCATACTACATACTGGCCGCCCGTAAGACGAGTTGCACGACTTACAACCAGACAACCCGTGCTGTACAACTGTAAGTGTGTTCATGTTGCTGATATTACTAAATAAACAGTGTTAAAACTAAGAGTGTGTTTAATTTAATTACAACAAACCACTTCACATTCAAGAAGCGAACCCACCATCTATCTGTAAGATTCACTGACATTTTTCCCGTTTGGTGTCAGTGGCCATAATAACGAGGTTATTCACCCTGGTAAACTCATATGGTTCCAGCTCTTACAATGTTCTAATTCGTACAAGAACTTGACAAAAGATCTTTTCCAAAAAGATTTACCTGTATTACACTGGTCAATTTTCTTGATTCTCTCACTTAAACTCAGTATCATGACCAATGTAAGACGAGCATGAGGGAACAAATTGATTAGATATATTTTTTATGAAAGAATTAGACATTATGTGCCCATTACATATATGAATATATTCCAATTATCATCAAAGCAAAATAATCTGTAACACAAATATTTGTCACCGTAAAGCACATGTGAATCACATTTCCAGCAAATCATGTATCCTTGCACTTTTATTTTAAACATCTAATTGGACATATGTATTACAATAGATAACCATATTTTATATTACAAATATTACATTTTATGACATTACATACCTGATCAAGTCAGTTAGAATAGCATCGATTTTCAAGGGATTGTAAATGGTCTAAAGCTCGGTACTGACTAGAGCATTCGCCGTGCGCGTAAAATTACTCAAGTCAGTACATACATGGTGAATTTGGTATTCGCGCACCATCGTGCGCGCACGAACGTTATCCATCGCTTGTCGGTTTCTTCGAAAACATCAAAGAACCTGTATGCTCAGTCTGGACGGGGTTTAGTCTGTCCAGTTCTTGTGCGCGCACAAATGATGTAGACTACACCTAGACTATATTAACTGCTGTACATCTTTTAATGTGTCTGATGGACATAAATTAATGATAGCAAATAATTTTATAAATAGTTTAATTTAATTCTTGTCAGTACCGAGCTTTAAGTTTGAGTATCACATTTTGACAATTAGCAAATAACGTCTTGAGTTTATTGATATATTAATCAATAGATACATACTGTCGCATTTCTTAACATGTTAATATATGTTTAAATATATACATTCCAAACTGCCAATATTTACTAACGTCACTTCTACTTCGCGATACTTTATTTAGCTCATTGCCAATGCTGATGCCAACTATTGTCCACATTATTCCCCATGAAAACAGACATTGCAAATACAGCGTCGCTAAGCGGTGAGTACTGCAACTGATATCAGTGGATTTTTCTGGTATTGAGTTATTTTGTGTCCAAATTTCTTGTAATGAATATTTCTGGGATGAAAGCAACCTTAATAAGCGTTTCCCTTTCGACTGATCTAGCTACTCTGAGCTACTCCCAGCTGAACTTAACTGCACAGTTTTGTTCCGTTCGACACAGACAAACTACACAGATCAACACAAGAGTCTAGTTTCCAGACATCTGCCAGTACGAAGATATACGATGTCTGTTTACGAAATAAGGTGTACAATTATTGACTTATTATTATTAGTTTTGTGATGAAACCGTGTACATAATACATATGCAGAAAGTATAGGATGTAAATTACAATAAAAGAAAAAAACATCGTTGTAAAAATATCCATAAACACATACATCATTGGAGAGTTACTATTTTTAGTTACCTGTAAATTCCATGTAATAATTATAGATTATAGACAACACGTGCATTATTTCGCAGAATCTTATTTTTATCTGGTGGTCTAGACCTTCAAAAGATCGTGCTAATATACTTTTTGGGTTCTAGATTGGCGGTACTGGAAGCGGCTCGCTGAAGATAATATCCACAAGAACCTGGAGTACAAGCAGAACACCAATGTGGCGAAGAATGTCATCATATTAATCGGTGATGGTATGGACTTGATGACAGTCACAACTTCCCGGATTTATAAGCATGGCGAGAGCAAGTTCTTCCCGTTTCACAAGTTCAACAACATTGGTCTATTGAAGATAAGAATAAATGAGCCCTGAATATGTAGGCATTCGATGTATAATTTGAACTTCTGGCTTTGTAAAATTACTCCGCTAACAAACAGGTACCAGACTCGAGTAGCACAACAACGGCTCTCTTCACTGGACTGAAAATTAACCACAAAAAGACCGGCTTAGACCCCCTGGTTAGCTTAAATGATTGCGAAGGCTCACTGAAGGACGAGATGCAGGTGGAGCGAAGCACGTCTAATTCAAATAAATTATAAATTTAGTTATATATATATATTTAAAACAAACAAGAATTTGAGGATCGATCCCAGCGTCTCCATGGTATCGAGTGGGCATCGGATACAAATTATTATAACGGTCGCACTGTGTACGGGCCATACTGTAACATACATAATTATACATTAATTATTTTCTGATTATATAAAACACAGTACGCGGTCTCTTATTTAACGTAACTAGTCGGCACTGAAAATATTTCATTCGAAACACTTAAACTATACGGTACGGCTAGGAAATGCAGCGCCGGCCATGATGCATTTTATGTCAAATTTCTGAAGATTATGCAATTTTCACTGACTTCTAGACGATGTAAGAAAAAAAGTGCGAGAGATGAAATCGTTTTCATTTTCTCTCTATCTGCGTTTGTTTCTAGTTTTGTACTAATAGTTGGAAAATTATTTTTCACAAACCTGTTTCTCATACATTGCAACGCAATTGAGTATACTTCTAAACAGATCACAATGCGACAGTCGTATGGGATATTTTACTGAAAATAATAAAATAACCGTAGTTAAATGTTATACGAATGCTATATATGTATGTAAGATGGTGTACTTCTCACGTAACATGCAGACATGAGTGATATGATTGCACGGAGTCTGTGATAAGGTTTCAGAGTTTCCCGATAGATGTTGACACCTCCAAAGAACACTTTCATACTAATTTTGTGCTTTACACTCATCTATAAACAATCAACAATATAATATATCATTTCCATGTAATATCATAATAGAGCGAACCGTACCAGGCCAATTGTCCTCGCGTAACAGTACATAAAGCAACCAAATTGTTCTGAGACAGTCATGTTATTTTCAATGACGGTCCTGTGCACTCCATCTAAAACTGTAAAATTCAAGTCAGTCATTAATTGAATATATATATATATATATATATATATATATATATATATATATATATATATATATATATATATATACCGGGTGTCCCAAGAAATCTGGGACATAGGGAATTAACATGTAAAATTGAAAAAGTTGTGATTACTTCTGTATTATACATTTTAGAGCTCTGAAATTTGGTACAGATGTAGTGATAGCTTATTCGCATTGATTGGTATTAATTAAAATGATATTAATGCTCACATTTCTAATAAAAATGCTTGTAAAAAGTAATAATTAAGAGATGTATCTTATATAACATTTTTGCAAAAATTTATTTACGGCGTTGCTAGCACAACGGTAAGATGCTTATTTGGTAATTTAAATAATTTATAAATGTTATGGTTCGAATCTCCAATATATTTTAGAGTTTTTTTTTTTAATTTTTAAAATAATTACTCCTATTTTTTAAATAACTGAAATTCACTCAAAAAATTTAATATTATATATTATATAAAAAGCTGCCTTTCATTCCTTATTTTCTAACAATTGCTCGCCAAATACTCCTATCCATACATAACTGTCTCGCCTCGTTAATATCCATACACCTTGTCATACATGCTCTCCTATTATTTCTGCTTATAATTTTACGTTCACTCAAAACATTTTCTATCATATTCATCCATTTATTTCTCGGTCTTCCTCGCATTCGTGTTCCTTCAATTTCACCCAAATAAATCTTGTTAGTCAATCTATCATTTGACATTCTTTCCACATGTCCAAACCAACGCAGCTGACTTGAAGCCACTCTTTTCACTAATTTCACATTCATCATACACTACTTTAATCCTAATACGGTCTCTTCTAGTCACTCCGCACACTCCTCTCAAGAATCTCATTTCAACTGCAGTTACCCTTTTTTTATTCCGGTTATCCCATACCCAACATTCACATCTATACATCAACGATGGCACAAGTACACCATTATAAACACATAACCTAGCTTCTCTTGATACATTCACATTTCTAGCAAACATTCCCAAAGCGCCCAAAACTTTTTTACCTGCAACCACTCTTCTTTCAATTACAGCATTCATCCGTCCATCTTTCGAAAACATGCATCCCAGATACATAAATTCATTAACTTGTTCCATTTGCTCATCATCTATGCTAATCTTGCATTCCGTAACTTCATCCTTCTCAAAAACTAAAATCTTACATTTTGAAGCATTCATGATCAAATTCGAACATTTTCTCTGATTACTGACACTCTCAATCATTCTCGTCAATTGTTCCTCAGATTCACCCATAATAACCACATCGTCAGCATATGCTAATGCCGACACAACGAAATCACTTATCTTCACACCATCATTTGTACACTCTAATGCTCGTCGCAATAATACGTCCATATACAAATTAAATAGCAAGGGAGACATCACACAACCCTGTTTAAGTCAGGTATTCTACAATATTCTGAAAATCTAATTTAAATGACGGGGATTATTTTCTTAGAATACCAACGATGTAAGACAAATTTTGGCATTTAGATTCTCTTTTAAAAATAAAGAAAAATATGTTTACTATATTCAGAAAATTAAAATTAACGGAATGTAAAAAAAGATTTAATAATTTTTTTAATTGCTCGATCTCAAACACCGAATATTAAAAATAAATTAAACGTATGTTCAAAATTAACAGTATATTAATCTTTTGTTGGTATGTGCAAAAGCAACTACAAAAATGAAAGTACATATATTGCAATCCTTTTTTTCAAATTTACGTTAACTTCATTTGTTGGCATGTGCAAAGCACACTACACAACTAAAATAGTACATTGCATTTCTTTTGTTCAGATTTACGTAAATGTTATGGAAATAAAATAGTAAAAACCAAAATAATAATATAAACAATCAAATAGGTGTTAATTTCAATTGATTAAAGAAGTATATTAACCACATCTGATTTTTTACGATTTTGTGTGTTTGTGCATGTGTCCGTGCGTACGTGTCTGCGTGCGTGTGATCGTGCGGGTGTGTGTGCCTGGGTGTCCTACCAGCAGCATACGTTATATTTGTCTCTCGTTCACATGTTTGATAAATCCTATTGTATGCCGGTAATAATTGCGCGTGCCTCCGTTTATAGTCCCACGGAGTAGACTCACTTACGTTGAACTGAATTAAGACCTGGATAAAATAATGTTGATTATTAAAGGGTGGGGCACACACACGCTCACAGATACTCACACTGCCTCCATGATGAATTAGCAACAAAATAACGCAACATAACTTTCCTAAAAACATGTTGTATCTGGTTATATCACATACAATGACAACACTAATGACAATAGCTAGTCTCGGGCAAATGTACTTGTACATTGCGGCGTACCTAACATGACATATTTCGAAACTGTTGTCTTTTCACTTACGTTTCTACATAAAATTAAATATTTATGTAGCCTAAGTGCACACAGTGGCGTGCGGTGGGTTTCAACGTTAAAAGCTCCGTAGTGACTAGAGCATTCGTGCGCGCACGAACGCTGTGCGCGTGAAATTGCTCAAGTCAGTACAGGGTGAATGTGGTATTCGCGCACGTTCGTGCGCACACGAACGCTATCCATCGCTTGTCGATTTCTTCGAAAAAATCAAAAAACCTGTGTGCTCAGTCTGGACACAAGAGTCTAGTTTCCAGACCTACGCAAGTAACCGAGCTCGTACGAACATATAAGTCTGAGATTTACGGAATCGGGAAATCGTGGATCTGCATGCGTTCCTGATACATGAGTGATGAATCCGAAGATTTCGGACAGACCAGACTAACAAATGAAAGTAAATAAAAGCTTGTAAAAAGCGCTTTATATAGTGGTTGAAATTAAGTATAAATAAACCAATATAGACGCTCTAGTACAGGGGTCTCCAAACTTTTTAGCCTAAGGACCACACTGATTCCTCCATTATGTCCCAAGGGCCAACACCTAGCTAACTCATCATACCAACATACTTTTCATAACATAATTTTCGTATTGGGCTAGCCGGTGAGTGTGATATATATGGCGCAGGGCGCGGGAGTGAACTCCACGCAATTTTAGTTGGTAATTAATTACCTTAAAGTAAAGAAACTAAAGCCAGTATCCCACTGTAAAAATCCCGTATTTATTTTTATATACATTTTTATAAAAACCGTTTTTATAGTGTGATAGGGACAATACTGATGTGTTCATAAATATATTTACGGTGCTTGTAATTTTGTGATGTTACATAAAATATTTAGGTGACGTCACGTATACAGTGTGTCCAAGTTCAAAGTAGTTTATTCAAAATTATTATAGTTTTATATTAATATAGTCATAAATAATCAAAATTTTATAGAGTGCTGTTATAGGGCTTTTGCCCTCTTCAGCACATGATTTTCGTTAACCTGTGAAAAAAAAAAAAAATAAATATTCATTCAAATCTTGTCTTGCTGTTTCTGCTGTGTGCACTGGGTATAAGTGCATGTTTTGTGTATTATAGTGTGTCAGTGTATGTTTTGTACATGTGCGCATATGGTGGGTTTATGTAACGCTTCAATTTGTGTCCCAGCGACTACCATACATAGGGAAATTAACATTGGGAAATTATATAAGGATCAACTATTGCCTTGAGCTATATGTACTTATATTCTTCCTGAGTGACAAAAACAAAAGATTTAAAATAAAGAAATTTACTTCTGTCAAATAATTTTATATTACATAATTAATTAAAGGAATTTTATTTAAAATAAAAATTTAGGTGCGTCAATTGCCTTCGCAAAAGTATTAGAAACGAAAACCAGAATGTTAACAACGAAGTAGATATTTTGGCAGCTGTCGAAGTGTGACGGAAATTACAAATAATCTCGGCGAATCACCGCACTCATAAAAAAAACACAAATATTTTGCTTATAAATATTACATGCTGCTACTAGCAGCAGATAGTGAAAAACGAATCACTTATTGTGAATTAATGTTTAATAAATGTCATGCTTTAGAAAATATTTGTTTCACTGACTAGTACACATTTACATTAAATGGGGAACACAATTTTATGACAGATTAAGCCACTGTCTGCTAGTCAATGGGAATACGTTTGAACATTTCATTGATTAGTACCTGCTAGTGACATTGAATTTAGTGCTTAACTATTGTTTTTGTTCGTTTATCCATTACAAAATGCAAACTCTTAAGCTTTCTGTTGTAGGTATGTATTACTGAAAATCATCCAAATTTGTTTCTATACAAACTTTATTATAAAATAATAAATATAAGCATATTATTTATCCCTAAATATCGTTTATTTGCAAGAATATTGACAATTCAATGGTAATAGTTGTATTGTGTCAGCAAATTCTAAAATTAAGAGCAATCTGACAGTTTTAAATTTGATTAATTCAATTACCTACTGTTTCATTTATGACAATCACATGTTTAGGTACAGACACAGCAATACTTGATCCTTACATTATTTCCCAATGTTAATTTTCCTATGTATGGTAGTCGCTGGGACAGACTGTATACAGACCGCTTGTATTCACAAAGACGAAAGAAGTAATTTCATTGGATGTTTATTGAAAGAGCAACAAGGTGAGCACGCTTGAGTGTTTTATATCTGTACCATTTGACAGCAAATGATTCAAGGAAGATCTTCCTTGGTTTGTTTAACCTCACACAACTGGCAGATAAATATACAATATATGTATTTAACATGTGTAGTGGGTGGAATAAAGAAAAACTCATACTTTTAAAACTTTCCCCAGTTGCTAAATACCTCAGAGTTGCGGATAGTCTGTAAATTTAGACATTGTGCTTCACAGATGATGTTGACAATTATGATGTATCTTGTCCTAGCAGATGTACATTGTCGCAAATGAGTATCTGTACGCAAAATTCTTTCATTAATGCTATTTAAAATAAATAATAAAAATTTCTTCTGTTATCCTTAAATAATTATCCTTATCTTCAACTTGTAATTCGTCATGAACCATTGTTAATATATCTTTGCTCTGATCTTTTTTATTTAACCATGGTCTAGTCCACCAACGTCTTTTGTTTCGATTTATTTGCTTTATTACTACTAAACCAAGTAGTCCTACTAACCTACTATTAACGCTTTTAATAAATTTTTGTTTCCCATTTCGATTATAAATAATGATGCTAACCAACAAAACTGATTAGTGACATTCACTTAAGTTTTTATAAAAAGTTTTTACTGTGTGATATACCCTTACACGGTAAACATATTTTTACGCATATTTGTAAATATTTATATAAAAATAAATACGAAAATTTTTACAGTGGGATACTGGCTTAAAGAGAGGAAACGACGTAAAAAAGTGAAGCAAAATTTCAAATGCGGCGACCATATTTGTATGACCTCATGTCAAAATCAGAATATTGACGAAGTGCACTGTTTTTATGGTTATTTATGTGTTAAGTTTTTCTTGTGTAATTATATTGAACATTACTACACTTTGTGTTATTAGTGATTAGTTCTAGCGTAAACCCTTTCCTTGAACATTCTATACTTTGTATTATTAGAGATTAGTTATAGTATAAAACTTTTTCTTGAACATTATCACTACAGACTTTGTGTTAATTATAGTATCAGTTAAATTAATTATTGTATTTTGTAAAAATACCTAGTTGTGTCGTTTTCGGTTGTAACAAAAAAAAAATCATATAATACATCTAATAAGAGCTGTGGCAGCAAAATATATTAGGGTTTGATCACATTATTTCGTCAAACAAAATGTTGATCATTCCCATAGCAAAAGAAACTTATTTATACATACATACATACATACATACATAACATCACGCCTTTACCATTACTGGGGTAGCAGGCCCTTTACTCCCTACAATCACACAAAAAATTTAATTTTATATAGAAAACTGCCTTTCATTCCTTATTTTCTAACAATAGCTCGCCAAATACTCCTATCCATACATAACTGTCTCGCCTCGTTAATATCCATACACCTTGTCATACATGCTCTCCTATTATTTCTGCTTATAATTTTACGTTCACTCAAAACATTTTCTATCATATTCATCCATTTATTCCTCGGTCTTCCTCGCATTCGTATTCCTTCAATTTCACCCAAATAAATTTTCTTAGTCAATCTATCATTTGACATTCTTTCCACATGTCCAAACCAACGCAGCTGACTTGAAGCCACTCTTTTCACAACATTTTCACTAATTTCACATTCATCATACACTACTTTATTCCTAATACGGTCTCTTCTAGTCACTCCGCACACTCCTCTCAAAAATCTCATTTCAACCGCAGTTACCCTTTTTTTATTTCGGTTATCCCATACCCAACATTCACATCCATACACCAACGACGGCACAAGTACACCATTATAAACACATAACCTAGCTTCTCTTGATACATTCACATTTCTAGCAAACATTCCCAAAGCGCCCAAAACTTTTCGACCTGCAACTACTCTTCTTTCAATTTCAGCATTCATCCGTCCATCTTTCGAAAACATGCATCCCAGATACATAAATTCATTAACTTGTTCCATTTGCTCACCATCTATGCTAATTTTGCATTCCGTAACTTCATCCTTCTCAAAAACTAAAATCTTACATTTTGAAGCATTCATGATCAAATTCAAACATTTTCCCTGATTCCTGACACTCTCAATCATTCTCGTCAATTGTTCCTCAGATTCACCCATAATAACCACATCATCAGCATATGCTAATGCAGGCACAACGAAATCACTTATTTTCACACCATCATTTGTACACTCTAACGCTCGTCGCAATAACACGTCCATATACAAATTAAACAGCCAAGGAGACATCACACAACCCTGTTTAACCCACAGGTCAATATTGAACCATCTACTCAAACTACCATCCACACGAACTGCTGCTTGATTATTTACATATAAAGCCATTAGTGCTCTCAATAACGTACCACTAACGCCATATTCCTTCAAAATAGGCCATAATTTTTCACGCACAACACTGTCATATGCCTTCTTTAAATCAATGAAAGCACAAAACAATTTCTTGTTTCGGTCCAAAGTCTTTTCCACAATCATTCGAAGCGAAAACAATTGATCCACACATCCTCTTTCAGGCAAAAACCCACCTTGCATACCATTCAGTTTACTACATGTAATCTCCCTTACTTTATTAATTAGAACACTACTGTACAACTTACACACAACACTCAAGAGACTAATCGCACGATAATTTGTACATTCACTCATATTTCCTTTTCCTTTATACAATGGAACAATTACAGCACGCTTCCAATCTTCTGGAACAACATTTTGCCGCAAGCAGAATTTACATAAATAAACTAGCCAAGCAAACACTTTTTCGCCACCATACTTTAACATCTCTACTGTAATATCATCTATTCCTGCAGCTTTTCCAGTTTTCATTCTAGCCAAAGCATTACTTACATCATCTTCATTTATATCCCAACATTCATTTTCACCACAATCAAAATCATTCATATTATCATTTATAACACAATTATTTTCATATAATTTGCTAAAATAACTGCTCCATCGTTCCCTAATCTCAGATTCTTTCCACAATAAATTACCATCATGATCTTTAACTGCTTTTACACAAGACAAATACTGAGCAAATGGGTAAAACGTTATTCAATTTATTAATATATTGCAGTCGGACCTCTTCATTCTGCAATCTGTATGATGGAACACGTGTCATTCTTTCAGATTTCTTTACCCTAATTTTCCAGCCCTGAGCCAATTTAACACGGGATACAACCAAATAATGATCATTCGTTCCCAATTCAGCACCACGTTTTACTCGTGTATCTACAACAAGGCTTCTTAATCTCTCATCATACATTATCAAATCAATCACACTACGTCTATTCTCATGAATATTCTCCCATGTATAGATATGCGAAGACTTATGTTTGAAGAAAGTATTCGATATAAAGAGACCATATTCTATACAACAGGCAACAATCATTTTTCCATTTTCATTTACCCTTGCATCACCAAAACTTCCCACAACATTTTCACTTTCATTTCTCTTTACACCAACCCATCCATTTAAATCACCTGAAACAATCATCCGCTCACCAGGCTCACAAGTATCAAGCACATTATTTAATTCATTCCAAAAACATTCCTTCTCATAATCATTTTCACATTCAGTCGGACCATAAACACATACGAGAAATATTCTATGGAACCCAATTTTCATTCTTACATATAAAACACGAGAAGAAACACATTTATACTCACGAATACACGGTTTCACTCTTTCGCTAATAATTACACCAACACCATGCTTTGCATGAATGTTTTCACTGACACCTGACCATAAACAAAATACACCATTTATTTCATTTTCACTGCATCCTTTCTTTTTTGTTTCACATAATGTTAAAACCACGACCTTCTAGATTCATACCGGCCTGCGACATTAGCGATAGAACAATAGATTTTTTGTGCTGACAGCTCGACCAAATGTTGAAGTATTGGCGCTAGTTACAGTAGCTACTTGTCACTGTCAAACAATGTCACCTAATGTTGTAAAAGGTTGTTGCGTAAGAATTATTAATTATAAATGCAAAATTAATTGTGAAATATATAGACATATTAATATTATCAATAATTATTAAAGAAATTTGATTTTATAAAATTTCATCATAAAATAAAATATATAACATAGGTATACATTTACTGCAAAAGATAAAAATATATCTTTTATTATTTGATCCGCGATTTAACATTGTAGAAAAACTAACATTTAATAATTTGCTAGTAACAGTGTGTGAATTTATACCCTCAAGCCATTTATGTGTCATATTCATGTTTGATGGGAATTCTTGTAGTACATTTGTTTTGTACCTTGTCGATTGCAGTTTGGTATATAACACTTCTTATAATGAACCAAATTACAATTATTCGTTATTAATTACATCACACCAAACTGTGTACGCTGCAGTTGAAAATCTTCCTGTAAAAACAACTAATAATTTTTACTAAAATGAATAATAATACCTATGAATAATAACACTGCAAATATTACACAAATAATTAATATGCATTTGCACCAAATGTATAGTTTATAAATCAATTTTACACAAAATATTCATGTATTAAACTGAATCTGAACGGAATACTGGAGTTTGTTGATTAACAACTGTCAAAATCGTATTTTGTTCAAATGTTTTCCTACTGTTACTAGCGCCAGCGGCGGCACGCTGAAACTGGGCCTAGTCGCGGGCCGGAATAGTACACTTTTAATCGAGAAGGTCGTGGTTAAAACATCTATTCCATAATCTTTCATAACATTCAATACCTCATTTTCCTTTCCAAGTATTCCTCTCACATTCCACGTAGCAAATCTTCTCTCACAATGTCTGTCACGTACTCTATTTATCTGTCTAACATTCATTACAAATAGATAAAGGGCGAATGGTAGGAAGAAATTATGTTACAAAAGCTTACCAGGCTATATTGTAACGGAAAAACTGTAATAAATATTATTTAACTGACATACATATTAATTAATAATGTTGCTAATAGCAACTATCAAACAAACAAAAGCATATGTAAATAAATTAAAAATACTTATAAATAAATATATAATATCGACCTTTTAAAAGGAGATAATACTTATCATGGTAGCTAGTAACCAATACTGCTTGAAAAATCAAGTTACCACCAAAAAGGAATAGAAAAACCCTTGAAAAAACTTGATCAAACACGCAGTAAATGACAGCGCGTTCGTCGCTAAGGAGTTGTTATATAATTATATTATTTAATAAGAACATATTTCGCTAATATTAATATAATATATTATTTGTTTTATATTGTTCTTTTTTATTTTCAATTTGTATGCTCTTATATAAAAATATAATATGGTTATATTGTTCATTTATATGCTACATTTGTGAAATTTGTACGATATTTTTTTAGGAATTTTTATAGCAAGAATTGGGATAGTTTTACAATTTATTGAAATTCTTCCATATAAGCCCAGCAAAACGCAGGTCATACAAACATGGCGAGCACTTGCTTCCCCCTTCCGCTTCATGGCTTCATTCCCCTACTCAACAAATCGATGTTGTATTTCCTCTATAGTTTCTTTACTCCAAGGTAATTACACAAGAGTCTGGTTTCTAGTTGCCAGATGTCTTGTGTACGATGCATTTCGCACGGTATACGATGCAGGCCAAAGACGAGGCATTTTGTCGCCATCGCAGAACCACGTTGATCATTCGACATTGTAAACCTTCTGTGATTGTCGGCGAATTGCACCAACGTGGTCCAGTGGTGGGAGTAATTTCTACCGGATGACCCAACATGGTTCTGGGATATCTACGAAATGCCTCGCTTTACCCTACCCTACCTAATAATACACTACTCTACTTAACCTTCCCCTAACCTACCCAACCCTACCCTATCTGTAATAATAATTAATGTAGCTCCACGATTTCCCCGATTCCGTAAATTTCAGACTTGTATGAACGTGCGAGCTCGGGTACTGGAGGCGGTCTGGAAACTAGACTGTTGTGATACGAATACGGGAGACAACCGAGAATTGTACAGTTCCAAAGTTTGAATTCAGAGCGACAAGTGCGATCTGAAAAGCGAAATATAGTGTTAATTATTATGTTTATAAAAATTGGACATTACAACATTTGCGCCCTACGCTTTTATTTATTAATTTTTTTTTCTTTTTAGTGTAATTTAATAAAAGCTTTTTAAAAATTATTTTTTATTTATTTTTTAGACTTTGGACAGCAAAATTGATATGAGCCGCAGAGAAATTCGCTGCGCCCAGCGAAAGAAACAGCCATTTGATTCTGTAGTGGACTGTAAATTCTATCTCTCTTAGAAAATCCATATCTATGCAAGCATACATAGTAAGTATGAAGAGTTCCGCGCGCAGGATTTCTTCCTGTACATACACACTGTTAATATAGGTATTTCACATCTCTCTACGTGTTATTAATAATAATTTTTAATTTAAAGTAATCGGTATATTTTCAAATAATAAGTCACAATGGTAAACTACATAAATATATTAATACCAATTCTAATTTTGAATTCAAACTAGGTGCACAGTGTACATATGGACTGCACGCCACTGGCGTTAATATAAAATAATAACCATTTCATTTCATACTGTAATACAAATTTATGTCTCAAATTAGAATTAATAATTGAACAATCTACATATATAAAAATCAATTTCTGTCTGTCTGTCTGTTCCTTATACAATTCTACACCCGTCGATCGATGGGGTTAAAAATTTGCAGGGATACCCTCTAGGACCATGCGGGTGTCATAGGGTACATGGAAACGCCGATATCTAATGCAAAATGTAGAAAGGACATAAAATTAAAATTGACGTATGAACATAATTAACTGTCATCCTTAGAATATTATTCTTTTGTTGGCAGATGTAAAGCCGACTATACCACTCACAATAGTATGTTATAAGTCATTTGTTCAAATATATTTACTTCCATGGCAATGGTACTGCTATTGTATTGTTGATTGTTGACAAGACGATACTATCTGAATTTAATAAGTGTACGTAATACTAATAATGTTACGCAATAATTTAACATTTATTACGTAAGTAATTATACATGTAATTAATTGTAATATTTCAGTGCAAAATTAATAAATTGTACGCATAGAAATGTATTCATATTCGCACCGGATGGAAAAACACAAAATATTGTTTATGAATAATAACTATTGGAAGAACCTCGAGCGACGCCGGGTACTTTTAGCTAATATTTCTATACATATGACAATATATTCGGTTTATTCGGAAAGTAATGCGACCCTTGGGCGCTACACAATTTTTTTTCGCGATTTCTATGATTGGTTAGCATCCTTGAAAGCCTTTTCTGGAATTTCACCCCTCTCTTACGTCTGTATGTATGTTGCCTGTATGTGAAAGTGCCGGCAAACGGCACAAGGTGCAAGAATATCGCGAAACAACTCGTCGAAGATGTGCCGGGGAAGAATCTCAATGCAAGTATTTCGAATGATTTCATCAGGCATGATGATAAAGTCCTTTCTCTACATCATATAGTCTTCTTCATCTCTTACTATATCATTTTCATCATATAGTCTTCTAATTTCATCATCTTCAGTTTCATCATCTTATACTGCATCATTATCTTCATCCAATCCTCCAACTCCATTATTGTATCACATAATCTTCCGCTTCATCATTTTCCTATCTTCCTTGTGCTAAATGTTGTTGCTCTGTTTCCTCCAGATGTGAAGGGCGACATAAAGAACCCTGTGGACAAGTAGGCGTGTGTCAGTAAAGATGGCCGCAACCTCATCCAAGACTGGGAACGGGACAATATATATATATATATATATATATATATATATATATATATATATATATATATATATATATATATATAAATAATTGCACTAATAAATATCACATCGTCATTTATTTCTTAGAAAACCAGACTGCTAGATTACATTTTTTTATGAAATGCAGTGCGCGGTCTCTCAGATTTTATTTTTTTGTGTCTAAACCTTAACAGATATCAGTACAGATAACAAGAACAAAAAAATTACTATTGAATTTCTCTTTCTGAAACTATTTTTTTGAAAGTTATTGGCCTTAACATTAAAAAGTTTATTTATGAAAATATCCATGAACTCAAATTATTAGATAATAATTTATTGTGAAAGAGCATAATTACTGCAAATTCTTGCAAATCTTAGCAATATCACGTGTGCGGCACATATCTGAAGAACTAGTTTAATTAATATTTAAAAAGATTATTGCTATAATGTAAATTGCAGTCAGTATGAATGATATATCGCGTGTGTCTTGAAACTGATGTATTAATATATAATAATATTAATATTATAATTATTATTATTATATTAATATTGTATATACCGGTTGTCCCAAGAAATCTGGGACATAGAGAATTAACATGTAAATATAGAAATATTGTAATTACTTCTGAAAATACATTTTAGAGCAAAAGTGTAAATAAAAAAGATGTTCAGAATTAAAAAATGCATGATATGACGACATATTCACTGCTCAAATAAATTTGTATATCGTGTAAATCAAGTTTGAAACATGGCATTTTGATGACAGATCGGGAGGTCATGGAACAAAAATTACTTGTATTTTTGTTAGTTACAACAACAAATAATCCAACCATAGCATTTTTGTTTAACGGCCTCCTAATCTGTCATTAAAATGTAGTATTTGAAAATTGATTTACGCATTATAGAAACATATCTGAGCATTAAATATGGCATCTTATCATGCAGTTTTTAATTCTGAACAACTGTTTTATTTACAGTTTTGTTCTAAAATGTATTATTCAGAAGTAATCACAATATTTCTTTATTTACGTGTTAATTCACTATGTCCCAGATTTCTTGAGACACCCGGTATATACATATATCAATTATGTCAATTTATATAAATGTCTTATGTTCAGAGCTGGGACCAGTACTCAAAAAATGTATTTAAATACTAAATAAGTACTTTTAAAAAAAGTATTTGAACACTAGTACTAGTATTACTTAAAATACTTTTTAGCATTAAAATATACTTACAGTACTAAACACTAGGTAAAATTAACAACTCGATTATTCTAATACAAAATTCAGTTTAAAAACAAAATTGATAATAATATTATGAAAGATACTTGATATTTATTTTTTCATATATAATACATATATAAATAAATGTAGTTATCTTATAATTTTAGTAAATTGTACGAAAATACGAAGTAACTTGAACCAATTTAGATAGTATAATAGTATAAATAATAGAAAAAACAATAAGGCTATTTTCCTGAATTTACTAAATTAGTACTCATCATTTACAAATTATTATTAGATGATTTAGATTTAAGCAGTACTAACTGTTTAAAATGTCGCAACAGAAAATAGTTTTTACACGGCGCTGACTAATAACGTCAGTGGTGTGTTATATTTAATAAAAAGTTATTTAATATTTGGGTAATTTTTGAGAATTAACAATTCAGTTCTTTTATCGTCTAAATATTGTGTTATTTCTAATTCATATTTATTTAGCTAAGTTCCCTGTTGATTCAAACTACGCACTGGTTAGCAGTTATGCTACTTCCAGTACTTTTACTTTAAGTACTTTCCAGCTTTGCTTATGTTCAACATTATGCACATGCTCAAAATGTAACAGATTGTAATTAGGATTGCCAACCGTCCCGTTTTTAGCGGCATTTCCCGCTTTTAGTTCAGGAAATCTCGCGTCCCGCCTTAACCATTGGCGGAACACTCTTTGTCCCGCTTCACTAGGTTTGTGCCACTGTGCGATGCGATGATGTACCTATACCTATAGTAATCAAGCCGCTGCTAGTCAGCTGTTTAGTATCTGTGTTTGTGGGGTATATTTCGTACGACCCGCTAATCTTACATTTTACATGTTTACAGTAGTTTAAATGAAAGAAGTCCCTTGAAGGTCATTGAAGGACAGTACGAGTTTAGATTTTAACCACGCCCATTTTCTCATATTCAGTAGCGTCGTTTATCTAATTTTTAATGGGGCATATAAGATACTGTAATTTCCGATGGTGAGGAGTTAGCAGATGACGGGGAGATATAAACAAAAGAAGAACAATGCATGCATTAGTATATACCAGATATAAAGTTTTCTGTGAATAGTCGGCTCAGCACCGGTAACAACAGAAATACGATGTTTTGACAGTTCATTACGTTAAGCTTTTGTGTCTCACATTTTGAATTACAACAACGATTTAGATGATATAATATCAGTGGTTGCAATAAAAGTGATTTATCATAACTGTGTTTGTGTTAGTGCATAATATTGGTGTTAATTAGTGGTAAATAATGCCCGTGACACACCTATCATACAGCATCATACACCGTCATAGAAACTATGATGAAAAAAACAGAACGCATCCGTTTTTCAAACTAAAATGACAAATATAAACCCAAACTAACGTAAAATGAGACACAAAAGATACGTGTGAAATGAGACACCTTCGTTTTATCATATTACAGTATGATGAAAATAGAGGCGCCGCTATTTTTCATCATAGACGGGTGCGTTCTTTTTTTTCATCATAATCTGTATGACGGTGTATGATAGGTGTGTCACGGGCATAAGACAAATTGACAGAAAATGCAGCAAAATGACGATACACGCCTATGCGACAGCTAGTAGTGTAGGGAATAAGAAATCAACGTACGTTATTGCAATAGCATCGAGTACAACGAGCCTCATTTTGTTTTGCTTGTCGTAGTATTGTTCGGACATTCTAAAGACAAACGCGTTGTATCCATCCTTGTCGCGCGTGCTGTTTGACAATTGAAATGAGAGAGATAGATATATAACTATACGTTAATTCGTATATGATACAGATAACCTTCATGGGACTTCTTTCATTTAAATTTCTGTAAATGCTTTTATTGTTAGTTAAAAATTGTCCCGTTTCACATTTATAAATCCCGCAGTTTTTTAAATCGTGTCCCGCAAAATTCACACATTGAGTTGGCAACCCTAATTGTAATATAAGTAAATTATTTCTAAAATCTTAATTTTATATTGCAAATACACCTCTCTATTAACAATACAATGCTTGTGTCTCCAAACTGGTGTAAATATATGCGGATATTTTATATGAATGTACGAAGATATTTTAATTAATTGTAATATCACAGAATTACATGTATGTACTGAAAGCTCGATGCACAGAGTAAAATAAGTAGATTATTTGTAAAATCTTAATTTTAAAATACAAATACATTTCTCTATTACCGCTATAATGCTTGCGTTCCAGTAGCGTGCAGTCCATATGCGATGTGTAAATTTTGCAGAATTTTTAGAATTGATATTAATATATTTAGGCAGTACACAGTGGAAGCAAGAATATGTATTTGAGCAAAAATGTTGTATCTTTAAATTTGAAATTATTAACTATACACAGCACTGGCGCAGCGAAGGGCGGTATTTGGGTGCGTGCACATCCCATATTTGAAACGAAATGTCGTTAAAAAACAAATGATTGAAAAGGTGGCGACAATACAACTACAGGTATTAATACACGTGATAAAGGCTGTTTATAATTTAAAAATATTTTATGTGTTTAAATAAGGTTTAAATACAATACTTCCACTCTTTGTCTAAAATTTTTTCACAGGAAATATTTGTCACAAAAGGGATACTTATACAATAATAATACTGTTTCCAGTATTAGACACAGTAAAAAATTGTATACTTATATAAAAAAACTGTAAATATTAGATATCATTATTTTCCTGGTAAGGAGAAATTACTAAGTTATATTTACTTGCAAAACAATAATTTTAGATAATTTTTAAAAATGCAATATGTAATACATTTAAAAAAAAATAACCGTTGCAGAAGCTCCAGACCTCCTTTTTTCATGAAGGGATGGTTACATACTCAGAATTAACATAATTTATTCAAAGTCTCGTTATGCGTATATTTTTACATGAAAAATAAATTTTACTAGACCGTGACTTTTTAATCTTTGGTGGAGCATTCTGCTGTTAAAAATACATACATACAGTTACAAACTTTAGTTGTAAGTTAAATATAAAAAAAAAACAATACTAATAAAAATAATTCCTTTGTCACTTTCGTAACGAAACATTACTAGGAATGGATACAGGCATCCATGCCTGCAGCTCACCGACGTATGTCCAAGTCTGAATTAATCAAATTATTATTTATCTAAATACACTTTTAAAATCCTAGGTGCCTAGGTCGCAAATAAAGCAACAAATTTAAAATAAGTGTGAAAACATTTTCTTCTCTTGACAAAAGCAAAGCAGACTAAGCCGACTATATATGCATTGATCTTCTCTCGTTCATGTTTCAGTTAAAAAATATATTTTTCTCTAATAGCCTTACATAATTTTTCAAATTAAAAAATATTAGAATACAATATAATAGAAAATAAAGGAGGAGAAAAATAAAAACTGAGAAAAATTTTAAATCGGAAGATGCTACAGACATCGTACCGAACACTCTTCGGCAGGAGATCGATGAGCAAAAATGTAATATGTAATGCGGTTTTTATAAATCCTGGCTACGCCACTGATACACAGTGTAAATCATTGTAGTCTGTATGTGCTCCACATACTGTGTAACCTTGTGCTACTATGGATTTTCAGATAGAGACAGAATTTTACAGAATCAGAATGGTGTTTCTCTGTCGCTCCGTGCTGCTATTTCTCTGCACGTAATATCGATTTTGCATCGGGTGGTCTGTAGCGCTTTGACCCATAATTTATGCTGTTGTTGCTGGCGAATAGATCTGATTTACTCATAAATTTCAAAACATGTCGCACAATTACATTTTTCTTCTACCTAATTAAGAGACAAAGGATGCCTAGAGATTTTTTTATTAGTGTGATATTCTTTTTACTCTGCACATCTTACATCGACACCGTACACCACGGTTGTGTCCCCAAAATGGGGTAAATATGATATATGCGGATATTATATATTAATATAGGAAGACTTTATAATTATTTAAGAGTGCTATCGAATTTGGCAGTATTACATGTTTATACTAAAAGTTCGATAAATAATGCAAAAATGTACATATGTATAAAAATTATTTTTAAAATTTAAATTGTACACTGCAAATTTTTGTCCCCATTTACAATAGGTATAATAAAATTTATATACATTTATCAGAATTAAATTTTTAATTATAACGAATTATGTACTCTTCCCGTTAATTACAAAAAGTTCCACAGCTATATATTTACCAATGGCACCAAAATTGTAGTACTTATGTGCTTGTTATATTATTATCTCGAGTATAAGGAGTTTGCAGCCGAACTTTTCCCACGAAAATTGTATTGTTACTATTATTATAATGTGTAGATTCTTAGTTCCCTGTAGGGGTAGGATTGATTGACGATTGACGTTCAAGATGTACATTGATATAATGTTTGTTTCTTCATGTTATCTGGGAGATATCTGTGTTTCTTTATTACTTGACACCCTCATCAGTGGTGTTTTCACGAATATTGTTATATATAATTTTCGCTTTCGTTTTTTACTATATAAATTTTCACTTTTTAACTTATGACACGCTGTAATACAGATTATGTGCGTTTTGGTCCCGATGATGGCCATAAACTGATGGCTGAAACGTTGACATTTTAATAAAAAGATCAAAAAAATCCTGAGATGCTTTTCTATTGTTCTGTCTAACCTTCAAGTTCTGCGTACATCTTGAACGTCAATCGTCAATCAATCCTACCCCTACAGGGAATTAAGAATCTACATATTTACAGTAAAACTTCCATAACTCGAACTTTTATTACTCGAAATTTCTATAAGTCGAATTGTTCGAGTGGCAATATCGTTCAGGGAGCAAATTACGTGCAATTTTACTTCTATAACTCGAATTTCTCCATAATTCGAATAAAATGATTGGTACGTGCATTCCATAAGTCGAATTTTAAAGAAAAATCCCTGTTTGTGGAGGATATTTTCTGTTTAGGATATTTTCTGTTTGTGCTTGGTTCCTTTTGTTTACGTTTTATTTCTTCTCTATAAATTATTTTAAAAATATAATTATTTCATAATGAAATATCAAAATGCTTTTATTAAATATTGATTTTGTTTTCATGATACATCTGCGAACTCTAAAAGTTGTATACATTTTACACAAAATATAGTCGGTATTGACGTAGAAAATATTATTGTTGATATATTAATTTATATTTCAAATTTAATGTAACGTAAATGTGCTATCAAAACTATATATGTACCTAATTTTGTTAGAAAATGGTTTGTATATAAGGGCAGTAAATACAGTATTATGGTTTTAAAAATTGCTAATTACTATCGAGCAAAGATAAATTCATAAGATTGTATAAAAAAAATATATTTATTTGTCGTCAATTTCTTAAAAAGACGTTAACAAATATTGATATCAGCATGTCCTTGCTTTACCATGTATATATAAACACATTTTACACAAAATATAATCGGTATTGACGTAGTAAATATTATTGTCGATGTATTAAATGGCACTAAATGATATACTAAACTTTATTACATTTAAAATTGTATGTAACATGTTGTCAAAACTATATCATTTTGTTAGAATAAAACACTCTACAAAATCGTCCATATTGCCAGTGATTTGAATATAATGACAGTAAATAAAGAATTATGATTTTAAAAATTGCTAATTACTGTCGAGCAAAGATAAATTCACAAGTTTGTATGAAAAAAATGTTTTTATTTGTTGTCAATTTCTTAAAAATACGTTAACAAATAGTGATATTTCGATATTCGCGCTTTACCATGATTTGATTTCACCATCGGGTTTGTTTGTAACGTGCTATAACACAGCGTCTGCACATAGAATCGCCGTGAACGCTCGGACATCAAATAGGTGGTAAGAATGTTCCGGCATAGTTATCACTATAATTTTATTGTGAAACGCATGATCAAATGAATAATTTTCCACAAAAAAAGTAAAAAAGTATAAAACTAGCTCATATAATAATGATAATATCCATGAAAATTTTCTTTAATAGTAAAAATCACGACCTTCTCGATTAAAAGTGTACCTGTAAATTTAGTTTACCGATAACAATTATAATTCTGCTCAAATCAAGTGATTACTTGACAATGAACAAAAATTTGAAACTCGTAGTGATCTTAACTAAAACTAAAATTGACGTGTTCATAAAACGGATATATTATATCTGACTATATAATATCTATTTTATTCTTGTCTTTATTTCTGTTTTATTTTGTATGGTGTGAAAACATCATGATTTTAGGTCGTAAAAGGAGTCATGCATAAAAATTTAAATTATATTCTTTATTCATTCATCCATTGCTGCAAGAATCACTACAAGCTTTATTCACTAAAATCATAAGTTTTCAATTACCTATTCTTATTACAATCCGACATTAAAAAGTTTATCTACATTACATTTACAAAATCAAATACGCAAATTACCAACTTTTTGATAGTTACGATGTCATACAACTGTCTGTAATTTTGTTTAAATTCCTTGGCTATTTCTATAAATTACATGTTTTCTTGAAATGTTTCTCAATTATGAAATATCAAAAATTAAATCCAATTGCTAACATAGATGCAGAATTTAATTCTCTACTTTTATTTGAAGTATTTTTGTATAAAATAATTTGGGAACTTATGCAGGAGGAAAAACTGATTTCCCATGTTAAACGCCTATGGTCAGTTTTTTAATTAACACACGGTATATCGTTAATATAATATATAGTACGACCTCGATAACTCAGACTAATTAGAACCGCGGCGATCCGGATTAGCAAATAATTCAGATTACAGAAGTGCAATAGTTTTTTATTGGAAAGTGAAATATGTAATACAAAACAACTATACAGGCTGTCCTATTTAAACGGGCCACTACACAGATCTCTGAAACTATAAGAGATACAAAATCGGCTAAATTAGACAAAAGTTGCACATTTATGGGCCGATGTCAATGGTGACTTTGTATCTCTTATAGTTTCCGAGATGCCTGTAGTGGCCCGTTTAGATAGGACACCTGTATAAACAAAAAATTATGTAACAGAATGTATACATATTAAATTTCATATTATTTTTAATTTTTGTTTGCTTGACATTTGTCTGGTTCATTGTAAAAGTAGTTTTTTAAATCTCTATGGTGAGATATTATATTCTTTCTCCCGCTTTTTGCACATATTTAGCTGCTTCGTCATTCTTAAAAGTTCTGTTTGTGTTTAACTCTGGATTTTCATTGTCATTACGGTCATGGTGTTCATCGAATGGTAAAAATCCTCATAATATTCAAGCCAGTTACGCATCTCTATAGTTTTTTTTTTTTTTTATTAATTTATATTAAGTACACGCTTCGAATTTAATCAAAATAACGCAGGACTGAATTAACGGGTACTATCAAATAAGCATTATAATGTACACAATGCCTCCGACATGGTTGCCCGGATTACCGAAGAATCCGGTAGGCTGAAGCTCCGAATTATCGAGGTTGCACTATTAACGGAAGATTAAATTACAGCATTAGCAACTATTGGAAGTCAAAAATGGTAAATATAAGCGTTATTTAATATCAGTCACTGTTAATGTGAACGTTGATATTAAAAAAAAAACTGTATTGGTTAAAAATACCATTTATTATAGTCAACAATAGTATTCTTATTAATGTCTTTGTTCGTACCTAAAATATATGCTTATTTACAATTAGGTCACCTTGAAATGTGCCTGTAGGAGTAATAAAACTAATACATATACATAATGAATTTCATACAGAAAACAATATTATGTATCTAATGTAAAATATTCGTTGTAAAATTACTTAAGTTTTACTGAAATTCCCATGTTTATATCACTTTGCAACCTATAGATATTCACATTAAAACAAATTATGAGAATAAGGCCTAAAACTCGAGTTTTAAACATCGATAATATTGAAAATATTAGCTTATGTAAATTGTAATTGTTTTCATTGAAATAAGTTAGTCATTCAGCATTGTATGTTTTGGAATAAATTTTAGATATAATTGTTATAAATAATATTTTAGTAAATACCGATATGTAACTTTCCGGTCAATATGAAGTTTTTAATTAGATTTATTTTTTCGGTCGGCATGAATTTGTTTGAAAATCCACCCATAAATTTAGTTTTTAGTAATATATTAAAAATTTCTATCTCTTGGCTAATATTATACCCCTTCCCTCCAAATCGAACCATGAATGTGACGGTATGACAATTTTCTCTTACACCAAAAAATGTTTTCAAGTTTAAACAAATATGCCGACAGTTGAACTGCAAACATAAAAAGTCCTTTGAGAAGTCCGAAGTCCGTATTACACTATTGAGTAATAATTTTATCGACATATAATTAATAAAATATTCTAGCAATGAAACTTTACATAGAAAAAACATAGTAGAAAAATTTACAACGTAGTAGTTTTAATTTATTTCTACTTTTATATCTATCGAAAAGTCATAGTTATGAATTTGTGTAATTTCAATTGCATTGAAAGGTCCCGTTTAAACTTGGCTTTTTAACTGTTCGTAGACACTGCTGTAACCTCAGGGGTGGGGGGTTCTTATACTGTTTTATACGTTGTGTGGCGTATAGATACACGTTGGTACATGTAGCGTAGTACATGTTAGTCAAATGTTAGTAGTTTGCAAAAGTTTTGTCTGGTTTTGTTAAGTGCGTGTGACTGAGGTGTTGAAAAGAAAGACGGTAAGTTACATTAAATATTGATAAATATATTTCATATTACAATCGATAGTAGAATTTATGAAAAAAATTTGACAGGGGAACCTCAAACTAATCCTTTTTTAAATAATTTAGTTTATTATTTGTGGCAATAATAACACATACTATTTCAATTCAGTATATTATTTATGAATTTTTCTTGTGGAATACATTGAATTGTTCATAAATGCCATATATCTAATTTTGTTTTGTATTTAATATTAATTTAAAATTATTAGTACCACTATATGTACAAATGGCCAATTATTCGTATCTACCATATGTGCAAGTAGCCACATCGTCATGCAAATACGTTGCCTGATATAAAAATCATGTTTTGAATAAAACTTGAATGTTTTTGAACACAGGTCGCTGCGAAATCTTGTGTCTATCATATTTTTATATCTATTTTTTCATAAGAAGCTCTCAGGTGGTAATAATTTGTTTATAATTTACATGTATAAAGCCCGTATGACACGTTCAATGTTTTGTACATTTTTAATGTTAATTTTTATGTACATTTTCTTTGGGCAAATCATTAAAGGTAAATAAATTCCTGTATGCAATGACGTTAATTTTCTGTTAGAGGCGCATGTATATTTATTTACTGGAGTGAAGCTGACAGCCGATTTCTAGCAGCCGATAGACAATACTGTTAATTGTGAACGGATCTTATCTCATGCGTCACCGTGGCCAAGTGGATATAACAATTCGATATAATTAAGATTTTTGGCACAATAAATGTGTAACATGTGAAATATTGATTGTAAAATATTGTTGTGACGTATTAAAAATTGTCGCAAATAAAACGTATGTAAAATAATCCAATTTAACAATAATTGAAAAATAGTCCAATAAGGCGCGAAATACAAAGGTTAAAACGAACCTTACAAGCAATAACAATAATAACATAGATACCAGTTCTTGTTACATTACCAAATTTTTTTATTAAACATCCCCATATACACCCCTCTCACCCTGAACAATTAATTTTCCAATCAGAGTTTAAGGGGAGTGGGGGAAAATGATTAAATTGTCGTTGTTCATAACAGCCTGTAGTATACACCCCCATAACTTTTAAACCAGATCTTGTTACATTATGTAATTTTATATACAACATCCCCATATACACCCCTCTCACCCTGCACTATTAATTTTTCAATCAGAGTTCAAGGGTAGCGGGGGAAAATTATTTAATTGTCGTTGCTCATAACAGCCTGTAGTATACACCCCCATAACTTTTAAACCAGATCTTGTTACATTACCAAATTTTATATGCAACATCCCCACATACACCCCTCTCACCCTGCACTATTAATTTTTCAATCAGAGTTCAGGGGGAGTGGGGGAAAATTATTTAATTGTCGTTGTTCATAACAGCCTGTAGTATACACCCCCATAACTTTTGAACCAGATCTTGTTACATTATGTAATTTTATATGCAACATCCCCATATATACCCCTCTCACCCTGCACTATTAATTTTTCAATCAGAGTTCAAGGGTAGCGGGGGAAAATTATTTAATTGTCGTTGCTCATAACAGCCTGTAGTATACACCCCCATAACTTTTAAACCAGATCTTGTTACATTATGAAATTTTATATGCAACATCCCCACATACACCTCTCATCCTGCACTATTAATTTTTCAATCAGAGTTCAGGGGGAGTGGGGGAAAATTATTTAATTGTCGTTGTCGTTTCATTGGTGCGTTGCTTGCGGCCCCTTCCATAAAGATATAAAGTAGCGCTTCTCAATCTTATTCCGCTTGCGACTCCTTTTACCTAAACTTAACTACGAGGTCCCGACCCACACTTTGAGTAGCCCTGATATAAACTAGTATCGTACTTGCAGCGCATCCCCCCCGTACCATTGATCAGCGTCTATCTGGCGAGCTCATTAGCATCTAACGTATTTCTTGGCGCCCAATTACGGTGCATTTTCCTGCATCAGCGCCAATCTGGCGACTTGATTTGCGTCTAGCTTGCGAACTCTTCTATGATGATATACAGCTAACGAATTTCTTGGCGCCCAATTAGCGTGCATCTCTCGTACACAGGGCCTTATCTAGATCTTTTGAATAATTGTATCCCACTTATGTAAAGAATGTAGACAATAACATAATTTACGATGCCTATCCTGTTACAGCATCCCCACTACTTTCATAGGATATAAATACTCGACGACTATGCTATGAACAATATATTATTACGATCGCCATGAAACAAGCAGTATTTCAGAAATACGAAATTTTCGGTGCAAGCAACATGGTTCGCTTCTGCAACCATGTGTTACATGTGCGGCCGAAGAAAAATGGTAAAATTTATTATTTCATTTATTTGTTTTAATTATTTACATTTATTTTGGAATAATATTGTAGAACAAGGTTGTGCTCAAGTGGGGCTGTGTGTGAACGGCCAGGGGATTCGGCACCTTAGCCGCAGAATGCGCAGAAACATAGATGCCATTGGCCAGAATATTATAATCTGTATTGGGACGAACGACGTGAAAAGAGTAAGATACATGATATATAAGTATTTGGATGATAGTTAACTATAATTTATAAATTACTAATGTTCCATTCCAGATGATGAATGTTAAGGCATTTAAAATTGCGTTGCGGGGGTTGTTGACAATGCTGGGCAATAGAAATATTGTCCGGCTGACAATCCCGCCTATCCCAGCATTGTCAACACCTAAACTAAAACACAGAGTGCATCAGTTTAATGATGCAATTAAGAAGCTACCAGGTAAGATCGACCAAAATATTTATAATAAATACAGTGCACGCCGCTTAATGTGATCACATCGGGACTCGAGGTTTTTGATAACAATAACCGATTGATAACAATATCCGAAAAACACATAAACACCAAATTTTATTAATTATTTTAAAATAAATAAGTAACAATATATACAGTATGAAATTAACTAAAAAATTAAAAATAAACATAACATTTTTGCATTTAAATTTGAAAATATGTAGATATCTATGTAGTACATACATATATGTAATTATTGTGTACATATACAAAATGTATGTACGTTTATTAGCAAAGAAAAATTAACATTTAAAGCGGAGCAAATTCTTAATAAAAATTTCATACGCGTGTTCCGTCTGAAAAATCAAATGACCTGTGCTGCACACATTAGTTCAGTTTAGACAATACGAACGCTTTGTTCGAATTTATCTGTGTTTACTGACAACCAGCCCTGCATAATTCAATAAACTAGACAACACAATTTCTATAAATTGCTTTGTAAAAACTACTTTATTGTACTGATGCTTTGAAAATTGCTCGGGACAAAAACATTCCTAAGAAAAATTGATAACATAAACCGATGTCGTGATTACTATAACCGAAATTTTTTTAATGTAGTTGGTTACGTCCGGGCCGTTCTTTGCGAAAGTGATAATAATAACCGATTGATAACATTATCCGTGATTCCAATAAGCGGCGTGCACTGTATATACATACATACATACATACATATATACATACATAACATCACACCTTTCCCATTACTATGGTAGCAGGTCCTTTATTCCCTACAAAAAAAATTTTAAACTATACGTAATTAAAATTTCCAGAAAAAAACCCAGGAGTGCAAATTCTTGACCTACACAAAGAATTTGTGTCAGCAGATGGGCGTGTAAGAGAGAAGTTTTTTGAAAAGTATGTATGAAATACACTACGTTAATACAATATATACTAAAATTAGGTTTGCAGGTTCTACACACAACCCCTGGCACGTCGGCATCTGCCACCAAGACGCGACGGAATTCACTGTAACATTACGGGTTTTAATGTAATGAAAAGATTTTTGATCGAAAACCTTCGTCCTGGTAAGTTTTTGTTTTATACGAAGCTTCTATATTATATTTTATATATATTTGTTTCAGCCATTCCCGAATGAAAGGGACACATTGCAATCGGCCCTTTTCAGGGCCAACAAATGATTAAAAAAGAATTTACTAGTATATTGTTCTTATTTGTATTTTAAATATATTAAATATATTTAAACCAAAACAAAAATTTTACATTTTTGTTCAAATCCGAACATGACATGTTACGTCAAGTCAAGAATTATACTTATTATTATTATTTTCCAGTCATTTTTCAAATATAGTGTAAGTATGTTCAGCGACCAACATTGCTCGGGTGTACAACGGGATTGCATACCCTACAAATTAAACCTCTCACATGGATTCCAGATAAAATAATTTCCCCTCACTCCCCTTGCACTCTGATTGAAGAATTAATAGTGCAGGGTGAGAGGGGTGTATATGGGGATGTTGTATATATAATTTCATAATGTAACAAGATCTGATTTAAAAGTTATGGGGGTGTATACTGCAGGCTATTATGAACAACGACAATTAAATAATTTTCCCCCGCTACCCTTGAACTCTGATTGGAAAATTAATAGTGCAGGGTGAGAGGGGAGTATGTGGGGATGTTGTATATAAAATTTGGTAATGTAACAAGATCTGGTTTAAAAGTTATGGGGGTGTATACTACAGGTTGTTATGAGCAACGACAATTAAATAATTTCCCCCTACTCCCCTAGAACTCTGATTGGAAAATGAATAGTGCAGGTTGAGAGGGGTGTATGTGGGGATGTTGTATATAAAATTTGGTAATGTAACAAGATCTGGTATCTATGTTATTATTGTTATTGCTTGTAAGGTTCGTTTTAACCTTTGTATTTCGCGCCTTATTGGATTAGTTTTCAATTATTGTTAAATTGTATTTTGTTTGATATGTTTTATTTATGATAATCTTTAAAACGTACTTACAATATTTTACAATCAATACTTTATATATTATACATTTCTTTTGCTGGAAATACGTAAATATGTATTATTTTAGGATCGAGTAGGTCATGGTTACACCTAGCGCGTGATCTGTTCACATGTTATCGGCTGCCAGAAATCGGCTGTCAACTTCACCGACATATTTATTTCTATTTTGAAAATATGTTAATAATAATTTAGGGATTGTTATGTTTCAAAATTTATATACATATATAGAAGTATGGCAGAGAGACAATATATCTAACGAGTTTGGCCACTTTAAATATGTATTACGAAGAATTAAATAAAACATTGAACTATTTTACATGCATGATACGTTCAATTTTGTACTATGTAAAATATTCGTATTAAAAATATACATAATCAATTATCGTGTCATACGGGCTTCATATACTATACTAGTAAAAGTAAAGAATAAATGTAATAAAGCGGTCTTATGAAATGATTAACAGCATGCGCAATAAGCAACAACACATACACAATGGTAAAAATTAACACAAAAACTATTGAAGCTCGCGATTTACAACAATGCCGTTGGAATAATTAAAGTAGTCTAAAGTCATCTGATAGTCACTAGTGTACGAAAGGGTTGTGTTTGATGTGATTTGCATTTATACGAGTACTTATAGATGTTACAGTTGTCATTTCATAAGGTCACTATACTACATATACAGGCTGTCTAAAAAACTCTTCAAATAAATATTTATTGTTATATAAATCCTTAATTCAACATAAAATGTGTTTTAATGTTGGTATCACATTTTGTTACAGGTTAAATTCAGGCGTCATTAATATTAATTATTCAAAAGTTAGTCCTAGAATAACTATAATGACACATGTTTTAGTTCAATACGTGGATGATGACATTTTGCACGTTAACAAACTACAAAATATATCGCAATCTGAAGGTACAAACTGTTTAGCTAAATATCACAACGGAAAATACTATGAAGCTAGAATATTACAACGCGGGAGTGAGTCAAATTTTAAAATACCTACTTGTTCTATAATATATTTTTTCCGCGTCTGGTAATAGAAGTAGGTTTCTATGGCGTCAAAATTGTGACAGACGTAAAGCATTTACTCCCTAGGGACAAAATGTGGCAACAAATTCCCTAGGGGAGTTTTTATTATAACAAAGCTTTTGTAAATAAATATTTGTTGTCATGGTACGCCTTGCATGGAAACATTGCCAAAGGCTTCTAAATATTGTAATTTCGCTCTGATTTATTATACATAATTCTTTATTTATGAAATTAAGTTTTTCTATTCCCGATCGTGGCAAAAAACAGTATATACATTTCGGGAGAGACCGCCATTTTTCCCAAAGGCGTTTCTCTCCCTTGGTGTACATTATACACAGTATAATATGTATAATATATATTTATTTTTAGCATTATCTGAAATGCGTTCTTATAAATCAAAATTAACCAAAGGATTATCGTTATCTGCTGTAAATGATATTCGTAACAGTACGGTGAAAACCAAAAGTAGAAATCGCTCAAAGAAGAAATGTATTAGTGAATCATTGAGAACAAAATCAAATCCTTTATTGGATCACAAATTGGCCGCCACATGCTCAGTTATTATTTTGAAATCAGTTACAGGTAAATATATAATTTAACTCATTGTTTTGTAAAGAAAAAATAGTAAAATGTACTTTTGGGGTACAATATTTGGTAAATTGTCTTAGATAGATCTGTAAATTCTACCATAAAAGTTACTAGTTGTAAAAATATAATAAATGAAACAGAAATGAACTTTAAATATTTAATAGCATTGTCGGCAGTCAATCGAAGAATTGTCTGTTTTATTTAACATCTTAATATTATAGATGAATTCTACGAAAAGCGCGACGCAGAAGATTCGTTATCCCGTAAATTTATTGATATTGAAGAAAAAAATATATCGCCACAAACATTATCTGGTGAATCTTATGAACAACAAATATGTTTGGTTACATCAAATGTGGAAAAATACAACACAGGTATAAATTATTACGAGATCAAGTTTAATTTTAGTTATGTAATCTCTAATTTTGCTAATTGAGAAATTTTTAGATATGACAACTGTGCCGGGTAATACAGTGGGAGAACAATCGAGTACAGAACTTTCTTCACCAATTAAATCTATCGATATGTTAGAAAAAACTATATCGTCACAAATATTATCTGGTAAATCTTATTCACAACAAACATGTTTGGATGCTTCAAATGTGCGAAAATACAACACAGGTATACATTTATAAACATTTTTCAACCTCGTATTTAGATTTAGATTTTAGTTTCAATTTTTAAGTTTGTACTTTCTGATTTAAATTATGTATCTATTAAAATGCACTGCCAACCTTATTTAATTGATTACAATAAAAATAGTAGTATGTGAACAAGTGCACATTTTTTCATTATTCAGCCATAATGAATTGGAGGTTTTGTATGTAAACACCATGGTAACATTACGGAAATGCCCTTTGTCTAATTTTGCATGATTCAGCGAATTGTTACTAGCATGGGCAAATTGATTAAAGTTAAAATAAAGTAGCTAATATATAGCCCTACGTTATTCTCATTGTATACATATATATTATTTTGAGATAAAGTTTATTACGCTGATCTGTCATATATAATGTATTTACAGAATTGTCACTGTTACCTGATAACATAACTATTCTTGATAAAAGAGTGGAAGCAGAAAATTGTTTGGTAGAAGCAGCACAAACAGAAAATGTACAAGGATCAAACTCGGGTATAATTTATACTGAAATAAATATAGGTTATTTATTTGATTTATTCGTGTTTGTTATAGCATTGCCGAAAGTAATTGAGATGTTGCCGAGTTTAACGACTGTCGATTGTGAAACAGTGGAAAACGGAGAAAAACAGGACGTAGAAGATTATTTACTGACTAAATCAAGTGAACCTTTACTGCATAGTGAATCATGTAACTACCCTGACACATCTGCATTGCCAAATAATGTTCAAACTTCGAAATCTGGGACAAAAAAATACTTTTGTGTGTTTTGTAAAAAGTTACTTGCCAAATTACCTAGACACTTCATGCATTTGCATCCTAATGAAACTAAAGTGCAACAATTCATGGCCCTACCAAAAGGTGATTAAACGTAACCATAATCTATGTTTATTATGCTGATATGTAGTGATATAAATCTAACGATCTTACGAATTTTGATATTACATAATTTGTTTTTAGGTTCTGTGGAAAGAAAATATATCTTAGAAAAACTTCGATTATCAGGCACTTATCTATTTAATTCAGATGCGTCTTACAATGATGGTAACCTTATTGTTGCTCGCAGACCAACCGAGAATAAAAAACGGAATCCTGAACACTATATTCCATGTACGAAATGCCGTAATTATTACAGTAGATTAACAATTTATAGGCATTTCCAGAAATGTAATACATATAATAATAATCGTAAATCTCGTGAAATACAAACATCGGGTCGCAGATTATTGAGGAGAATTCATAGGAAGGCAAATGCAGTTATGGCAAATAAAATTTGTCCATTATTACAGCCTGGTTCGATAAGCGAAACTATACGGTTTGATGAATTAATAGTAATATTTGGTAACAAATTGACGTGCAAATACCGACAAAGTTACCTCATGTACCATATTCGACAAATTTTACGAACACTAGGTAGTAGATAGGAGAGGCCGATTCTGGACCACAAGTTCCGATTATCGACACCAGTCGCTGATTTGGCGCTAGTGTCGCTGGCGGGAAATTCAAATTTTGGTTTGCGCTACTGGTGTGGGGGGTTTGTGTCCCGGCTAATGATTACACTTTTGGCCGCTAGATGGGCGGGAAATTCAAATGGGGGTTTGTGTCCCGACTAATGATTACACTTTTTGACTGCTAGATCGCGCTAGTGTCGCTGGCGGGAAATTCAAATTTTTTTTTGTTGGCAGGAAATTCAAATTCTGTCACACACGAATGAGTATAGGTTCAAACCACCGATTTTGAGGTTATGTGTGTGTGTGTGTGTGTGTGTAGGATCTTGACTGGTGTTTTTAACCATCAGTTATTGCGCATGCGCAATATTCAAATTTTTATTTATTTTTATATACCGTGTGTCTCATGACGATCTACACATAGGAACGTTGCGCGCTCATTTGATTTTTAAATCAAAATATTAATCTGGTTGTTTTTGTTCTTCTTTTTTGTAATTGAAATGTCAATTTGACGTTTAAATTCGTTGAAAATGTACTATTACATCGAATATGTTACAAAATTATACTAGAATATCAAATAAAATAAAATAGTAAGTATAAAATTAACAATTATACTGTCAAGTTCGTAAAAAACTAAAACGATCGAATTAATATTTCACGATCAAGAGCGTATGCAACGTTCCTATGTGTAGATCGTCATGAGACACACGGTATAATAGTCATACATAAAACAATGAGTCCGAGAATATAACATTATATAAATGATTGTAAGTTTTTACATAATTAAACAAGTATTATGAGTAAATATTATTTATTTTATATACAACATAAAACAGTGAGTCATACAGTAGAAATGATGAATATAACATTATATAATTGATTATAAGTTTTTACATAATTAAACAAGTATTATGAGTAAATATTATTTATTTTATATACAGCATAAAAACAATGAGTCATACAGTAGAACAGGTGAACAGTATATAAATTATTTTTTAAGTTTTACATATCAAACAGTTATTATGTGGGAATATTAGAGTTATCTCACTGCTACAATAACAACATCTGAGTAAATTCTCAGTAACGTTTAATTTTGAAATTATTGAATGATTGCTAAATAAACTCCATGTGGAAGTTGAATGTAAATTATGGCAAATAACACAAGCGTAGATTTCATTAAGTTTAATCGTTGAACTACTGTCACTGATGAACTCACTTTCACAATGTTTTATACTAGTCAATTTTGGTGAATTTAACAGTACTACAATCTCCAACCACCCCCGTGAATATCATAGCATATTTGCCAGTGTTGAATTCCAGCATCTGCTCATCTGTAAGGTCGGCGAAGCGTTTTGGTAGGAATGTCACAGACTTCGCAAGTTCTACCAGTATGGTAGGACCGAATCTTGTCGTCACTCTTTTCACCGAAATAATCTGATGCTGGATACCAACTATGAACTCCGTAAGTTTGATCACAGGTTTCTCGTTCTCCACTTGACCAATGTGATTCAGCGCATCTAGATCCATTTTTATTTCTATATAATACGTATATTTGAGAACAATACAAATTAAGATATACATTACCGTTGTTAAGCTGCACAATGCTGATGATGATGAACAAACTATGTCTTTATTGCTGTACGACTGATGCGCGATTGCTACGACAGCTGTGCGATTGCCTTGACAATGCTTCTGTTATATGACTAAAGAAGGGGGGGATTTTATCATAGTCTCACCGAGATAGTCATGCAGATATTGCTTAGTTAACAAAAAAAAAAATTCTCGGAAAATGATATTGAGATTTTGCTGAGTTAACAAAAATACTCTACAGCGTAGTGAACATGAGATGTAGTTAACAAGAAATTAAGATATACATGGTCTGCTGCGTAGTTTACAACGAATGACGAGTTCGAAATATGATCTATTGCTTAGTTAACAAAAATTATGAGATAAAAATTATCCGTTGTAAATTTTGAAAACATCTTTGAACAATAAAATTACACATAAATGTGAAACTATTACAGTATAGCAATTCAGACAGATTTTTGAAGTGATTGAATACACACATACAACGTCTGTTGAGGTAAGTTAACGAAAAAATTTTTTATATTTCAAATATTAATGTTCATTATACATTTGATATGTAGCATTATGAGGCAGACATCACTCGAGTCGAAGAAACGAAAAATGGTAACAGGATTAGGTGCCTGTCAAAAACGAGTCAGCTTGAAGGAACAAATTCCTACAGCACCCGAAATGGAAGTCATAACACCACAAGCATTCACTACAAATTATGTACAGCCGCAGGAAGATCTGCGAAAACAATTAATACTAGAATATAAGTATGCGATAAATGATACTTCTACGAAATGGTTATCTGTCGGTATTGATCCCATGCAAAAATTTGCTATTGTTGTAAATATAACAAATTCAAATTCACAAAATGGAATACACTTCAATACAAATGACTGGAACGAATTCCTACAATGCCGTGATATAATTATGGGATATTTAGAAGGTAGAAATAATGTTGAATGCCAAAGTTTACGGATTCATAAGCTACATTACCATACAATACAAGAAAATGTTAAAGTAATTTCAATTTAATGTATGAATAGAGAAATTTGGTTATCGGCTGAACAAGTTTGGAAAATATTTTATGTACTGGAGCCACTAGTAACGTATTACATAAATTTATTATTATCAATCGATTTTGATGAATGTTTCAATGAGCTGATATCCAGAGCAAGTGTGCTTGGTGATGATCTGGGTTGTTTGTTAAGTGTTGATGCTAATAATAATTTATGTAATTTCGCAATGAAAGAAATGCTCTTGATATATCCAGAAATGTTTCACGAAAGTATACTATCCTATTATAATACATGTTAAATTGTAGTATACTCTCTATCATGAGCATATGTACATAATACAATACATACATAACATATATATATATATATATATATATATATATATATATATATATATATATATATATATATATATTTACATACATAACATGTAAGTATATATAAAACAGATATTCAAATATAACATTCAGTTCAGTTCTGTTCGTTGCTGAAGAGCAAAGAAAAAAATGTTTACGACTCTGAATAATGACGTGCAGTATTTGCTACGTTTTGACGTTCACAGTCCCGAATTTCAAGCATTAAGAAAATACTACGCTATTGCAAAACATAACCATTTACGTATTTTACCGAGAATGAATGTTGAAGACATAGTGGCACTTCCGAGAGAGTTTGTTCTAAATAAGTGTGGTGGAGAGATTAGCCACATTTGGGACAAATTACCAGCATCATGGAAGGAAGATCCTGCATTCAAGCAATACGAACCGTGTATGAAACATGAAGACACCAGAAGAATTCGTGCAGATCATATTAACGATTGTCTGCTAGTACGAAACTGTCCACAATGTTTCAAAGAATATATATATTCAGTGAATATGGAAATTCTGCAGGGCAGCGATGAAGACATGAGCGTGCGGGAAGTGCAAAGTGATTAATATTTGTAAATGGTATTATATGTTTGTAAAAACTAAAAAAATAAATAACAATATACAAATAGTAATTTGTTTTATTTCAAAACATTATACATACATTGTTCTTACTATTACTACATGTTATAAAGTCAATTTAATTATACCAAGGTTTTTACATAACCAGACATGGGGTTATATTCAATGATACGATCATGTATAATTAGACAGTATGCCGTAGTATTAGGAGGGAAATTATCGTTTGATTCAAATTCAAGTCTAATATCAACAGATGCTGATTTCAATGATTCATTTTGATTTGAACAATTAATTACAGCTAGCGGGGCGTACTCTTTGAACTGCTGCTTACTCAGTAGCGGTCCCGTGTTGCGGTCGTAATAGGATTTTTGAAATTTTGAATAGTTATCATACAACAATGCATACTGGTTATCATTATAGTTCAAATTAAAATTATCGTACGAGTAACATGTGGAATTTAAGTATAGTTTTATATTTGTAAGATTGCATGTATCAAATTGACTCATGTTCTTATCTTTCACATTCTTTCTTGCACTCTGAAATCCGACAATGACGTATCGTGGTTTTTCTAATTGCGTGCTAGTTTTCACCGACCAAGCTTGTTTCATTGTTGTGGGCAACAGCGGATACTCGTACAAATCCCAGCTACGAAATGCTACCGATAACGTTTTATTGCTTTCAACAATTCTCAGCAAATTTAATCGTTCAGCATCTGCCACAGATATATGCGGTACACGCCACTGTAATTTTGCAATGTTAAATTTCAATTCTGATGTACTCTTGTACGCATTCATATCATGTCGAGCGCGAATTAATATAAGTTCTTGTTTAACATTAACAATTATTTTTTTGTAGTCTTCAGCGAATCCCAATAGTAATGGAAGTGGTATGCAAACATTGAAATATCCATTCGCATCAGCAATATTCGATCCAAGGCTCCATCCAGCGTTCTCTAGCGCTTGACTTTCAGATTCATGTAGCGAAACATATGCTTTCATAGTACTGCATATGCCAACAAGTTTATTCTTCTCAATTTCGACTCCATTAATCTCATATCGAATTTCATCAAACAGAAATGCAATACCATTGTTTACAATTTTTGCATCATTCGGAGGGCTGGTTCCATCGTCGGATTTAACAACTCTCCCCTCAATGTACAGAAAACTCTCACTGGGCAGTGTGTAAATGTCTTGTTGTTGTATAGGAATTCTTATTTCATCTGAATTATTGAACGATGTTGCAACGTACGGTTGATGTGTATGAATTTCAAAACGTGAAATTGCATTATCATATCGTACATCGTTATTGATGTTTATTATATCAGCAGACATTTTATTTTTTCTGCTTTATTTTGAAGCCTTGCGATATTAAGAACAAAATATTTTCTTGAGTTAATCTGTTCACTGCTGACGGTGCACGAGTTAATCTATTCACCGCTGACGTTGCAAGGTTACTGGCAATGTTCGTGTTGTCAGCAGTATCTTTATAACAAACTCCCATATCGTTTCAGGTGCAGTCTAACTGTGATTGTTTCACCTCTGAAATTGATTAACTGACCGTCTTGGTCAGTGAACGTAAGCGTAATATTGTTTATGCTTCGAGTGTTGACGGGTAAATAAATTACGTTTGATGGCACTTCAATGATTTTATAGCCCGGCGGTACAGTTGGAAAGAATTCATGTATTATATGTACAAGTTTTTCATTTTTATATGTACCAGTCACGATATTACACTCAATTAATACAGCGTTTACTTTAAGAATGCTCACTGGTAAATCTGACATATGCCATATATTTTCTGCAAGTAATCTTGGTTTGAAACCTAGCAATGAACCGATACTGTCCGAATGAGTGAAATCAATTTTACATGAACTCTTAATTTCACATCTTAACGTATTATTATTCGGTTGTAGTGTTAATTGCTTCCTTTTAAGATTTTTCACAATCTTTACTTCTTTATCTTCTCTGCTTTCATTATTGTCTGACACATTCTGATTTCCCAACGCTGCACGCAAATATTTATTTAAATCTTCGATTTCATATGATCCCACAGGAATTGTCAGTATGTCATTGTCATAGTAGAACTTATTGTTTGTTTCATCAACGTTCGGTATTGAATTGAATGTTTGCAAATCAACCAATCCAATGTGATATTCACCAAGTAGTTCAATTAAGCAGTTAAAAGGTAATAAAAGTTATAAATGGGTGAAGATTTTAAAACCAGCATTTCGTGCTGTACGCCACCGTTCACAGTCTGCGTCAGTGTTAGGACGCGGAGTTGTCAATAATGATGTGATGAATGTGACACCATTAAAACGAGAATACATTTACTGGAACGATACTAATGAACTTGTGGATCGATTACGGCTATTGCTGGCATCAACACAAGCTGGGCATACAGCTCATAATAATGAAATAGTATCCATAATTGAGGAGCTGCGAGAAGCTGATATTATCGAATAAATATATATGTGGGGACTGATTTAAATAATATTTCATTTTAAATATGTCTGTTGATAAGTTCGGAAGACGTTTAGAGCAGAATGCGTTCGCTCGAGAAAAGAATAGTCTGAAACTTAATGAATTCGGGGAGTATGATGTTAATGGACGGAAAATTGTTAATGTTGTAAAACCACAGGAATATAATGATGCTGTAAATAAAGAATATGTCGATAATATACATGCTGATTTGGCAACTTCTATAAAGGATGTGGTACTCATAAAAAAGAATATTGTGGAAAATGCAAATATATATGCATACGACGCTGAAATGCAGATTATTGCACAAGTAGCAGATCCATTGTACATGTATAACGCAGCAAACAAGAAATACGTGGATGATTCATTTAATACTGTGGAACGGAAACTTGATACTCTCATTGAAACGATCTCGGAAATAGTAATCAGCAAATGTCGTGTACTGATTAGTGAAGAATTTACAGCCATACTGAATATTACTATTCGACGGAAAATTGATGAATACATGCATAAAACTACTAGATCGAATGCCATACGGAAGGAAAACAATAACAATGAGCAAAAGGCAACTCGTGCAAGAGCTGCACAAACCAGCACGTCGAAATTATCCTAGAAGACGGGTAATAACGATGGGTATTGATGACTTATGGCAAATTGATCTCGTTGAAATGATTCCATATGCACGTGAAAATAAGGGATATAAATATTTGTTAACTGTCATAGATACGTTTTCAAAGTATGCATGGGCAGAACCAGTGAAAACAAAGTCTGCTATTGATGTGACGCGCGCTATGACTAACGTGCTTCAGTGTCAACGATATCCTAAAAATTTACAATCCGATAACGGTAAAGAATTCTACAACGCGAAGTTCCAATCTCTGATGAAAAAACATGGAATCAATCACTATTCCACGTATAGTACACTGAAAGCCTCAATTGTTGAACGATTCAATCGCACATTGAAAGAACGCATGTGGCGTGAGTTCAGTGTGAATGGTACATATAAATGGATAAATGTACAACCGCAGCTGATAAGTGAATATAATAATAAAATACATAGTACTATACGAATGCGACCGATAGACGTCACGCCAGATAAAGAGAAGCATCTGTTACAGACTGTCTATAGTAATATAAAAATTGCAGGTCGTGCAAAATTTAAAATTGGTGAATATGTACGTATTAGTAAGATTAAAAGTTTATTCGATAAGGGATATACACCGAATTGGTCTACCGAAATATTTGTCATAAGTAAAGTGCAAATAACCAATCCAGTCACATACAAATTAGAGGATCTTCAAGGTCATCCAATTGAAGGTGGATTTTACGAGCATGAACTGCATGAAACAAAATATCCAGACATTTACCTGGTGGAAAAAGTGTTAAAAAGGAAAGGTTCAAAGGTGTATGTCAGATGGTTAGGTTTTGACAGTTCTCATGATTCGTGGATAGATAAAAAAAATGTAGTATAAAATTATTGTATTTTTTTATTTTTAATAAAATAATATTTGTACAATATAACAGTCTTTTTTTTTCTTTTTTATATTTTAAAATGTCCCCACGGTAGCGTATCACTAGAATTTGGTATAACATATCGTTTATCATCGTTCGCAGAGAGGGCTAGCTTGTTCTGTTCAATACTAAATATGTTATGATTCTTTGAGATGATACTTCTAGTTTTCTTGCACACATTTCTATTGTTAAACAGCGTGTCTTTGTAATCGTCTATCGTTAATGTTCTAGTCACAATCCCCGATATGCCTTTTGCTCTGTTATATGATCGATCATTTTCCAATGAAAATGAATACATTTTAGCCCGTAAACCTGCAAATTCAGTCATAAGCATACCTGCATTCTCATCTTTAAATAGACCAACAATCTTTTTATTGACTTGAGGAATTCCATATCTATTGTCGCATTCATAATCTGACGTATCGAATCTGTGTATATCATGTTTAATTTGTGTATACGGATCGGGTTGTGTAAATTCATATATCAACGAGTCAGTATCCATATAAAGTAATTTGGGCATTGTAAATGTTCTGTGGATGTAATTGTAGTGAAAATCGTACATAAGATACTTTGAAATATCCAAAATTACCATACCCACGTACACCGGTTTATCAAATTTGATTTTAACTTTATTCATTTCAACCGATACTAAGTTTGATGTTATAACGGAGAGTTTATTGAAATTTGGTCGTGCAATGTATTTCCGAGCCCCACCCTGACCATCCCACTTGGAAATTAATTTTATATCGCGACGGTTTCTGATGTTTTCCATAGATTTTCCAAACACAGCATTATTCATTAGTTTGAAGAAGATTTTCTCAAATTCATTAAGCGCATTCTTTCTGAACTCTGTATTCAAGTCTATATAGGTTTTCAACCAAAGCGATTGTTTAAACCTAATAACGCGATTAATTTTTTTTAATTTCAAACCGTGTTCGAGAGCTTGCTTTAAATTTCTATGATGTATAATATACTTGTTTTTATCATGTAGCGTGGTTAGTAATTATTTAAATTTCGAACCTTCCGGCTTTCTGTTTTCAGCGCACATAGGAAAATCTTTATGTGCGTCATGAATATTTACTGGGTACTCCAAATCAACTTCCATAACATAACCATATACACCGTTATCGGGAATTGCACTAATATCAAGTGTATTTATTTCGTCCGGTGTTAACCATTTAAAGTCGCCGTACGGTAAAAATTGAGTCATGGCCCAGCCATATAAGTTACATGCATCGAAATACATTAAATACGTGTCAACTTTTTCGGGATCATGATGAATTCATGTAGGGGTTGTTGGCATGGGCATAGCGATTGCAGCATTGACTGATACCACCTCTAATTCCCCGCTCAAAGAATAGCAACATATCAATGTCAGTTAATAGTTCTAATGTTATCCCCGTCATCTTCAACATAACGTCCCACGCTAACCCTGAAAACCCATACAAATTAGTGTATTTGTGACACACACACACGCACACAAAATAATTTACCCGGCGTTGTAAAATAATGAGCTGGGTCCAGAGCATATGAATTGAGACATACATCTCTGAAATTTTCAAATACATCTGCGAGTAACAGCACATCAGTTTGCAGGTACAGCTCCATATAGTCACCTAACGTCTCATGTTCAAACTTTTTCCACACTGTTTGCGCATGAGAATAGTCTTCGGTGCTGATACCCTCATTGCGCAATTTCGAATAGAAAGATCTTTGTTCCGGTAATGCAGTCTCTTCCAAACGTTCCCACGAATTCGCATAGTCATAGGGGAACACACCTTTCCGTCGCATCAACTCGAATTTTTGCTTGTCAGGAAAGTGCTGATTCATAAATTTAAATGAATCGGGGTGTAAATAGCTGACTAGTTTATCTAGTGAACTGCCCATAAACCTGTATGAATCAAGGAATCGTAACGATATGTCGCCAAGCTGTTTCGAAAATGAAATGAACCGTTCCCCATTACAGGGTAACACTGTAATTGGATCTTCATCCGCTCCGAGCTCTTTCACCAACAGGTGACTGTCATAACCACTTAAATTATGGAAAAATACGGGGATGTAATGCGGTTGCTGGTAATTCAAATTACAACTAAGATGAGCAGCACCGCGATATTTACCTAAAAAAACAAATACATAAGTTCATATATATATATATATATATATATATATATATATATATATATATATATATATATATATATATATATTTCATTGACAAAAATCTTACCAGACAAATGACAGTGGTCCATAACTTTTTCTTCTTGGTTTGAAATTTCTTTTTGACATATATGACATACTGTAGCTGCATCATAGTTTTCCCAGTCTTCCAGTCTCATCTCTATTGGAGCTTTGTTTTTGTAAAAAATGTTTACCATATCAACAACACTCCGCAGTCGTTTGAGAAACCATGCTGACACTTCCGGACCGCGGTATGACTCGTAAAATGATAATGAATTATCATAAGAACATACTAATTGATAACCAACGGCACAGGCTACATGGTGTTGATATGCATTTGTATATGAAGATGCAGGATCTGGTTGACATGAGTCGATTGGTGCTGTAAGACATTCGAAGTCTGCATAAATTACGAATGGATGACGCTCCTTCCTCTTAAAATTTTTAAATTTTAACCACTTTTCCGAATCGGTTGGCATAATAATTCGAATAGCATCCGTACAATCATTTTCGTGGCATTTAAGTAACTGTTCTGTACCAAAATACTGCAAACATTTATCGCAAATCCACTTGGCATGCATATCTTTTGAAATTTGTGATGATATTAGACGAGATAATGACTTTATCCACGCATAGTGTCGTTTCTCATCACGCTCCCAAAAGAGTAGGTTCATGTGTCTATTCTTCTTATTTTTCGTGTAATGCAGCGGGCCCACTATGTGAAACTCATTTTCATCTATACCGTACACATTCACTGAAATGTCATTTTGTTTTTCAAATTTTTCTATATCACTCAGTGGTGTGGGGAAACGGATGCCAGATAGATTGAAAGGATGATCTAACAGTTGAGGGTAGCTCAATGTGCGGTCAGAATGGTGTTCAACGGGATAGAAACGTGCAAGCAGTGCCCAGAGAAAACATTTCTCATCACTATTTTTCACATTGACCACTGCCTTTCTATTTTTTATTAATGGTGGTAAATCAATATATGATGACCCACCACTGTTGGTCGGATCGAATTTATTAATGTTCACCTATAAAAAATATTCCACGTAACGTATAATTAGAAAATGTGTTAGTATATTTACCTGTAGATAAAGAATTTTATGTAATGCCTTTCCACTCTCACGTTCTTGAAATTCTGACATTTGTGTTAGAATTGGGCCACGTACGTTTTCCGTGAACCATATTGGAAAGTCATCATTCTGTGTCACCGGTGCCATTTTTGCCACATGATAGATTGTGGCTATAGAAATCACATCACCTTTTTTAATCGCATACTCACATGCTAAGAAACTGTTAATTTTAACTGGCGATTTATACTTAATCATAAATTCACCAATTTTCTGAATTAAAGTAAAATAACATTTTTCCAGAAATTTATCGGGGTCTATTAAATCCGTACTATTTAATATCTGACCACTGAAAACTCTGCTTTTGAATGCTAATTTCACATCTCTCCATTCTGCAGCCATGTCCAATTGAAGATTAATAATGTATGAAAAAAAAAAATCAACTACTCGCGTAAGTATCACCTTAACACAAATGATGAAAATGAGATCATGGGCATTGTTATAATAACTGCATATGTAGTTCACACATACATATCTACATACATGTTATCAAAACATATGTTCCGCATATGTATATAAACTGTATACATATATCACATTTCAACGCGATAGCAACGTTTGCAAAATAATAAGAGATTGCGGTTGCATGTTCTACCTCTGAGCCACAAGTGACATACCAATTAATATTTAGAAAGCAGCAACATTTGTTCGCGGGTTTGCACCTATCATGTTGCGGGTTGCCTACTTAGTATAGCGGGTTGCCTATCGAGGTATAATGGGTGGGTAACCAGTATGACATATTCCTGATTTGAATTTCCCGCCTCAGTTTAAATTTCTCGACACTAGGGCTAAATCAGCACCATCTGGCGACCAAAATTTTGAATTTCCCGCCAGCGACACTAGCGCCATCTAGCAGTCAAAAAGTGTAATCATTAGTCGGGACACAAACCCCCATTTGAATTTCCCGCCCATCTAGCGGCCAAAAGTGTAATCAGTAGCCGGGACACAAACACCCCACACCAGTAGCGCAAACCAAAATTTGAATTTCCCGCCAGCGACACTAGCGCCAAATCAGCGACTGGTGTCGATAATCAGAACTTGTGGTCCAGAATCGGCCTGTCCTATCTACTACCTAGTGTTCGTAAAATTTGTCGAATATGGTACATGAGGTAACTTTGTCGGTATTTGCACGTCAATTTGTTACCAAATATTACTATTAATTCATCAAACCGTATAGTTTCGCTTATCGAACCAGGCTGTAATGGACAAATTTTATTTGCCATAACTGCATTTGCCTATCTACTCTAGCTAGATTTTTATTAACAATTAAATCATTAAATCCAGACATTTCAGATTTGAAAGCTGTATACGAACCCAGATATTATGATTTAGTTTTACAAGCGGTTAACATGCTGGCAAAATTAAATCCAAAAACAAGTGAATATGAAGTACCATCTCTTGCAACAAGATTAGGAACCTACATCAAGAAGTGTGGAAATTTGCTCTTAACTGAATATATAAAAAATTCACAATTTGAAAAAAGGGAATTAGTTAAAAATTTTCTAAAAGTACATGCAGAGGATTATGGTCCATATGTTAATAAAACTGCATTGGATACTCAAATAAGATTGAAAAGGAATAAACCCATCAATTTGCCAATTCATGAGGATATTAAAAAGCTTCATGATTTTTTAAATATTCAAATAAAAAAACTTAGTTGTCATTTAAAAAACTCATTTTCTTCAACACATGGATACGCTTATTGAAGTGTCTTTTAACAACAGTGCAACTTTTTAACCGAAAAAGAGCTGGCGAAATTGAAAGGCTTTTAATTTCTGATTATGAAAATCGTCAGAGTATTAATAAAGATAAACATTCAGATTTATATGATTCACTGAGTGCACTAGAAAAGTGCTTAGCGGAGAGATATGTTAAAATAGAATTACGCGGCAAACTGGGACGATCTGTACCTATACTATTGAATTTTGAGCAGATTGATTTAATTGATTTGATTTTATTAAATCGGCAAAATGCTCAAGTGTATCCACAGAACCCTTATGTATTTGGATGTCCTGGAAGTGATGATAAATATTTAAGAGCATGCATATGTCTTAAAGAATTTTCCGTACAATGTGGCGCAAAACATCCGGAGCATTTACGAGGAACTAGATTGCGCAAACAGATCGCAACAGTTGTACAAATTTTGAATTTGAAGGAGTCGGAACTTGGACAACTGGCGAATTTCATGGGTCATGATTTACAAATACATAAAGATCATTATCGCCTACCTAGCACAGCTGTACAAATAGGTCAATTATCAAAGTTGTTAATTATGATGGAGAGTGGTAATATGAGTGACCACCGGGGTAAAAATCTACAGGAAATAAATATTCTTGGTACAACAACGGTTATTTATTGCTTTTTTTCCATTAATTTATCTTTATTAACAGGTGATACATCTGTAACTACACCATCTCTCGTACATCTTGCGAAAAGGCGGTTAGAAGAATATGAGGATACCAGCAGTAACAATGAAGAGGAACAGCTATTTCATACACCTATAAAAAATCATAAAAGCATAGGTAACAATTATTCTGTTTGTTAATGTTTAAACAATAATAGTTCATAGCTAACATTTATGACTTTGGTGGATGTTATTACACTCAATATACCTGGTGATGATTTAAATTCATAATTAGAGCGAGCTATGAATTTTTAATTAGATTGTCAACATTGACAGTTGATAGTATTATTTGAATTGTTAAAGAGACACTTCAAAATGTTTCATTTAGAACATGATAATTTTGGATATTTCACAGGAAAATTAGGAAATGCATTTTGAAAATCATTTACACAGTGGTGTATGGAATACTGACTTTCCCCATATTCTTGCCGATCGGTGTTCTTAAAATAACTGTAAGAAAGACTTTATGTTCTAAATTTAACATTTTGAAGTGTCACTTTGACAATTCAAATAATACTATCAACTATCAATGTTGTCAATCTAATTTAAAATGTATAGCCCGCTCTAATTATGAATTTAAATGATCACCCGGTAGAATCAGTAAATGTGTGGGAGTACTGCATTTACATTAAACGCACTATACAGGGTTAGTCAAAATTACCGGAACACCTAAATAATTCTCCTACCGTAAAGAATTTAAAAAAATGTTTCGTACAAAAGTTTTTTAGTTGTAAACAAGCTATCGTTTACTTATTTTTTTAATATACAGGATGTTCATTTTATTGTGGAAATTAGGTCAACTTTCTTTTTTCAAATAGAACACCCTATATATTTTTACATTTTTTAATTCTAAGATTAATCCTAAGTATTTTTTGTACAAAGAATTTTTTTATAAGATGCCTAATTTTTGAGTTATAAGCAATTAATCCAAACTCCTGAACTTCAAATTAAGAGTATTTTCATACATACATAACATTTATTTTAACCAAAGGTATAAAAAAACATTGCAAAATAAATAAAAATAACAAGTTAAATAAATAAAATTAAAGTAAATGTAAATTAAAGCACATGTGCCTGCTTGATAATGCTCCACAACTTCATGAAACAATTGACAAATTGTCATTTAATTGACATTTAAACGACAGATTAATTGCTTATAACTAAAAAATTATGCATTTTATAAAAAAATGAGTCCTACAAAAAATACTAAGAATTAATCTTAGAATTTAAAAAAGTAAAAAAATATAGGGTGTTCCATTTGAAATATGAAAGTTTACCTAATTTCCGCAATAGGATACTTAAACGGTAGCTTGTTTACAACCAAAAAACTTTTGCACGAAACATTTTTTAAAATTTTTTACGGTAGGAGAATTATTTAGGTGTTCCGGTAATTTTGACTAACCCTGTATAATCATTGTGATTCTCAGTTCATGTCAATTTAATTGGTTGATTATTTTTAATTTTAGATTCAATCGACATCAAATACAGAAGCAATGATGAAATCGACAATCCGGAAACACCAAAGAAAAAAAAAATAAAGCGTTTAGGTATTATTATCATTATATTATAATATATCGGCGTATATGGAAGTCTAAATTACTTACATTCTAAAAAGTTATGGATTTTTTATCATATGTAAAAATATTATAAAATATACATAATTAACTGTTGATTAACAATAGGTTGTTATTTCTGAATTTTTTTTTAGCTCCTGTATCACCTATTGGGAAAATCAAAAGGGTGACGTGGTCTTCACCTGAAAAGCAAGCTGCTAGAAGATATTTTTCCTCGTATTTACAAAATGGGTATCTACCTAGTGGTATGGAATGTGCGAAAATTATAAAAAGTGAACCAGCATTAAAATGCCGCACAGTAAATCAACTTAAAGCATGGGTGAATAATCAGATAAAAAGAAAGCTTAAATATTAATATTTTACTTCTTCTGTATACATATACATATGTATTATATATATTAATATAAATATTTTTTTAAATCTATAATAGTATTAATTATGTATGTACAATAAATGAATATTATACCAATTATTGTCTAATCATTATGTGTAATAAAATACCTCTATCATGAAAGGCTCCATAATAATATTTACATAATTATAATATTTCTATGCATATAACAAACACAACTGTCTTTGTTATTTTCACATTTGATTTGATGGCATTGCAACATTTTTTTTAATAATAGACTGACAGAAATACGTTTAATATATTCTTATTACTAATATCATTGTAAAAATACATTAATAAACAGTAATAAAATACAATTACAGTATTAGTACAATAAAGCCGTATGCAGAATGATAGATTTCAATGGTATTTCAATCTAACCTGTTTTACAGAGTTCTACTTTACCCACAATGCCAGTCCTTAAACTGTCGTGAAAACATGTTTTCAAATTATGGTCATAAAAATTAAAATATCTTCATTATTATTTATCAAATTTCATTAAATTTGAAATTGGTTGTATTATACAAAAGTATAAATAATTTTCGGAAAGAAAATTTAGAGTCCTCAAATTACTGATTTGTAATATATATATATATATATATATATATATATATATATATATATATATATATATATATATATATATATATATTATCCAGTGAAAACAACAGATAATCAGGTATGCTTTATATATATATATATATATATATATATATATATATATATATATATATATATATATATATATATATATTGTCACGTTTTAAAATTATTACTAATGATTCGTTTCAAAACTAGTCGCGTTTGCGAACGAGATTTTGCGGGTTGGTTCTATGAGAACAAAGGGACGAACGTTGGTCTAGCAATGGCTTGCATGTGAGACGGACGGGCGACAAGTACACGGACATATATTGCGATATTGAGAATTGAGTTTAAGTGTGTTAACGGGAGGATATCGTTACCACCCCATTGTTGAGGGGGATCTGCGTATGTATTACTGTAAGTTACTTGCGTCCCGTTGTGTGGTGCTACGATCACGATAGTGTTGTGTAGCCACGTGCGTTAGTGATAGTGCCAGTCCCGTACTCGGGGAATTTGTGTATTCGTCTCACCGAGTTGTTGCACCCTTGTTGTGGCAACCAACGCCGCCTACGCCGTTCCAAGTTGGACACTGGTGCCGCCTGCACCCTCCACGTGACCAGCGTCCACTCAAGAATCATCAGGGAGCTGTTCCACCGGCCAGAGACCACCACCACAGCTAAGTTCACATTGGTTACCTTAAAATTGTGCTTTGAGCGTACCGGTTTCTGCCCTTGCGTTGAGCGCTCCTTCCCGGGAACTTGAGGAGATCATATTCCGCCACGCGGTCATAGTGCGTGCAAGTGTCGTGCGGACGCCATTCCACGTGACACGGTAACCCCCCTCTGAAACTACACTGGTCCGATCCAGCGTACCAACGTGTTTGATAAAGTTAATTGTAATTATTGTTTTGCTAGTAAATAAGTATTAATTATTGTACCAATATTTCGGATAGACCCAGGGGTGAGTCGCCGGATGCACGGTGTCGGGAAGAGATCTTAAAATATTTCGTTCCACCACTTTCGTGGTAATTAATCTAACTTCGTAATTTTATTTGATCCCGCTACCGTGGAGCCACTCATTCCGGGACCCGTCTGTCCAATTGTTGTATTTAGGCTAAGTACTAACCTGTTCTAGATTTAATGATACCGAATTGTACCGGGTATGTTTATTTAATTACTTGTTTAATATATGGTTTTGATTTACCCTCAACATACGTGGGTGAATGTATATGCCTTTTGTTACGAATCTTCCCGTTACTGCGTTTCGTGTTTTTCCAGTAGTGTGCACTGGAGAATATTTAAAACACGTGGCGCCCTTATTAATAATTAGTTACGTTTATTTATCAAGTTTACTGAATAATATTGACCCGAATCAAATCCGAACCCCCCCGTCTCCACAGAAAGCTAGCCGGAGCACCTTTTTATCGCTCCACCCCTCAGGAGGCGTGATAATATATATATATATATATATATATATATATATATATATATATATATATATATATATATATATATATATATACAGTGCACGCCGCTTAATGTGATCACATCGGGGCTCGAGGTTTTTGATAAGAATAACCGATTGATAACAATAAACGAAAAAATAGGAACACAAAATTTTATTAATTAATCAAAAATACGTATGTGAAACAGTAAATAAATTATGAAATGAACTAAAAAATCGAAAAATAAACATAACAACAATTTTTAATTGTGCTGCTGCATTCCACTGGCTCATTTGCGGCAACTTATCATGCTGTTCTAAAATGTTAATGTTTTAACAAATTCAGTTTAATTCTAACCGTTTGCAATGGCCGACGTAAAAAAGAGACGTGATTTTAGCTTAAAAGAAAACATTAACATTTTAGAACAGTATGATAAGTTGCCGCAAATGAGCCAGTGGAATGCAGCAGCACAATTAAAAATTGTTGTTATGTTTATTTTTCGATTTTTTAGTTCATTTCATAATTTATTTACTGTTTCACATACGTATTTTTGATTAATTAATAAAATTTTGTGTTCCTATTTTTTCGTTTATTGTTATCAATCGGTTATTCTTATCAAAAACCTCGAGCCCCGATGTGATCACATTAAGCGGCGTGCACTGTATATATATATATATATATATATATATATATATATATATATATATATATATATATATATATATATATATATATATATATATAAAGCATACCTGATTATCTGTTGTTTTCACTGGATAATATATATATATATATATATATATATATATATATATATATATATATATATATATATATATATATATATATATATATGCTATAGTCTGTCTAATATTATAACTTCTTCCTTTCGTAAGTATGTCTAAAATATTTTTTTAAGTTCTTATTTGAAACCGTCGAAGATAGAAAGATTCTCGGTTTTAATAAATTCTGGAACTCCTCCCGAGCATTTCGTTCGGTTCCAGAATTTATAGCGGAAGTTGAAGTTATTGTTATTGTGCTGCTAATATTTTAATCTGGATTGTGTAATTTCACTTGTGACTAAATTTGAAAATATATTTTCCAAATCTCCGAAAATTCGGACTGTCTAGTATAGTAAGTACAATAGCACTTACGGACTACGAGAAAGGTTGCATTTAACTGAAAATAAATAAATTCAATGAAATATAGGATAACTATATAGTAGGTATATGATTAAAACTTGTTTTTTGGGGAATTTTTCATTGCCCATACTGCCAAGAGTAGATATTTTTTATTTCGTTGAAGAAAATATCAATAAAACGTAATAACTGTTAAAAAAAGTCACCCTCCTATCCTTTTTAATGTACGTAACTATATGTAAGAATATACATTGTATTAGTTGGCGTATTATATAATCGTGAAATTGTCATATCGTGTAGCCATCAGAGAATTGCCAGTCGATCGCGATCTACAGGTCGATCGCGGAGTGATTTTAAGTAGATCTTTAGTTTTCTCTTGCTTCCATGTTCTTAAAAATACATTTTATAAATATAAAGTAAAAATTTAAATAAGCTTCTCGTTAGCCTATATTCGCTTGATAAACCTCAAGTCCGCCGAATCCCCACCAGTACAACAGCTTCCGTTGACTGCCGATGTACCGGTGATTTTTCCCGACTATTATTCACAAGGTCTTAAGTTTCCACGTTAGTAGTTGTCTAGAACTGACGTTATGTGCTGTGCTGTTCAGTGCACGTAATATATTGAATATATTTACTTAATTATAAAACTTATACATAACGGTAAGTTGTTAAATAATCTGTAGGAAGTTATGTTAATGTACAAAATAAATTTATATTTAGGCCTATTCATGAGTGCAACAAAAAAAAAAAACATATCATTACCACGATGAATGGGAACATGATTATTTTTTTACTATGATTAAAGAAAAATGTCGCTGCTTAATATGCAACTCAGCTGTGGCGATTGCGAAAAAAGGCAATGTCGAAAGACATTTTCGTACAATGCACTCCAAATATGAAACAGAATATCCAGGAAATAGTGACATGCGCAAAGCAAAAATTAAAGATTTGAAAGTTGGTCTATCATTGCAGCAAAACATGTTTGTAAAAGCTCTTAATAAACCAGTTGGAACAACCGTTGCATCTTTGAGAGTGTGTCATTTATTAACTAAAAAGAAAAAGCCTTTTACTGATGGAAATTTAATTAAAGAATCGTTTTTGACGGCTGCAGTTTCACTTTTCTCAGATTTTAAAAACAAAAAAGAGATTATTGATCAATTAAAGATTTACAACTTTCGAGAAATACAGTCACGAGAAGGAATGAAAAATTAAGTGAAGATATAATTTGTCAATTGAAAGAGGACATAAATATATGTGTAGCCTTTTCTTTACAATTCGATGAATCGACTGATGTGAGAGATACTGCACAATTAATGATATTTATTCGGATGGCATTTGAAGATTGTACAGTAAAAGAGGAAATACTTAAATTAATACCTATGCACGGAAGGACGAGAGAAGAAGACATATTTAGTGTTTTTAATAACTTTGTGAAAGAAATAACGTTTCCTATTTTTAAATTGTTTTCGATTACAACGTATGGTGCTCCATGTATGACCGGTTGCAATAATGGTTTTATTGCTTTATGTAACCAAGATGATAATTATCCACAATTTGTAGCATACCACTGCGTTATTCACGAACAAGTTTTATGCTCAAAGAGACTTAATATGCACAATGCTATGGAAACTATCTTTAAAATAGTTAATTCTATACGTGGCAGTGCCCTTCAGAGACGTTTGTTTAGATTGGAAAATGATGATAATGATAACGAACTTCTGCTGCACACTAATGAGCGTTGACTCAGTAGAAATCGATTTCGCATGACGTAAAAAGTTTCCTCTCTGAAAGAGGTGATAGTTACCCACAGTTAACAAACAAAGGTGGTTATTAAGTTTATCATTCTTAGCAGACTTTAGTTCAAAACTCAACGATTTGAATCTTGAACTACAGGGTAAAGATAGAAATATGTTAGATATGATAAGTTCGATAAGAGCTTTTCAGCAACTTATAATCCTGTTGAAAGGGAATTTAAAACATAAAAAAATTCAAACATTTCCCAAGCATTCAAAAATACAGTGAAATTCCCCTTCGCAGACACCTCTCTTACACGGACACCTTCCTTGGACGGATTGACTCTCATATAATTTGCATTGTGTTAACTCCCTCTTGGACGGACATTCTCTTGAACGGACGCGGACACGCAAGAAAATAATAATAAAATATAATTTTTCTATCGCGAGTGTCGCTATTGCATTTCTCAATTGCGCCGCATGTCAATTTCACTGCCTGCCTTCACTGAGGGACTTTCCCGAGTAAACCGGGGATTCACCGACTTCAATCTTTCGGTACAAGCGCAGCCTACGTCGTGCGATTCTGCCTGGCTTGAATGAGGGACTTCCCCGAGTAAACCGGCGATTTACCATTCTCATTCTTTCGGTACACGCGGGGATTCAATATTAACCTGACATCTATGCGGAAAAGACACAGTGGGCGACACATTCATTGTAGAAATGGCTCCAAATAGAAAAATTCTCACACTTAAACAAAAAATTGAGATTGTTGAAGTTCACAATAAGGAAAAGTTAAGTGTAAGGAATTTATCCAAGCGTTTTAATATCGGAAAAACACAAGCTGCTGATATAATTAAACATAAAGAAATCCTTCTAAACAAGTGGATGTCGAACAGCAATTTGGATGAAAAAAGAAGCTTTTTGACGGGCGATGGTACCAAAATTGACAAGTTGTGTTATAACATGAATTATTTTTTTTAGATAAAGTTTTCTGGTATAGTAGCTTTTTGTTCTTTTAATATTTCTTTTCTTTTAGGCGGACATCCCCCTTGAACGAACACTTTCAGTTGGTCCCACCGGTGTCCGCCCAAGGGAGATTTCACTGTATATGCATATTCTGAATTAACTCAATTCAACCCAAACAAAATGATTCTTGAGATTGAAATTGTTGAAAAACAATTTCAGACAAGATTTCAAGATTTTGGTAAGATTGAAAATATTGTACTATTTTGACTTTCTTATACATACTATAAAGGAAGTATAGGAATCATGAAAAATTTCGATTGCGAGATTTGGATGGAAATACATGTTTTGAGGTCCCCTGAATACGTTTTGACTATTTTCGCAATGACGTCTGTGTGTGTGGATGTGGGGATGTGTGTCTGTATGTTCATTATCTTCAAAACGAGCAAAGACAGGACAATGAAACTTCATATTTAAAAGTTTATTGATTATACGAAGAGCTGATTAGATTTTCAGCATAATCGCATAACCGTAAGAGGAACTTTACTGAACATTAAAATCAAACATTGCGAATTATTGAAGAAAATAAAAGAGATATGGAAAAAGTTTTGAAATAAAACTTATAGGAAACAATAATCGTAAGAAAACATGTTCTATGCAATTTTGTTCTATCTTTATCTATTTTTGAGTAAAATGTATTTATATCATATATTGGCATGTATTTAAAATATCATATATGCTATGAAAACAAAACGAAGACAAAATATTTACAGAAATGCGCATTTGAAATGTCAAATATCTGCCAATTTAAATTGAGTATAAGAAAGTAGTGTGGTGCCCACACAAGATTTTTTTCAAATGTGTTTCAACAACATATCAACATAGAAGAAATTGCAAGTCAAATCTCTACAATATTTGAAGCAAATCAAGATAAAGTAGAATTGTAAATAATCAAACTTCAAAATGATATGTATTTAAAATCCAAAAATTGTATTTGGAAATACACTAAAGAGAAATACCCAATCATGACAAATGCGACACAAAAATTTATGTCTTGCTTTGGCTCGACGTATTTGGTGGAATCCGCATTTTCTGATATGAATATTTTAAAATAAAAAATAAGAAATTCTTTAAATGATGAACATCTTGATCAATGTTTACGTTTATCTCTTTCATCGTATGATCCTGCTTTTGAAAATATTGCCAAATCTATGCAATGTCAACGATCTCATTAGTATTAGTCTTATGTTAGTATTTATGTTCCTAATTTTCCTGTTTTATATCAGATATTATAACAATTTTATAATTTTGTTCGTATTGAAATGTTTAATAAACGTTTGTATGTAAACGTTATATGGAGGGTTCAGAAGTCAATCAGTGTAAGTCACTCTTTTATAGAATAAGACTTACGCACATGGAACATGTTACACTTTAATAAACTTTCATTTGCCTAAACAAGTACGTCCAAAAGTTATCATATTTCTCAATAGATTGCACTACTTGTATTGATCGCGGAAAGATTAGTTTCGTTTTTCAGTTGTCATTTCAAGTAAGTCACTTTTCAGCTGCCATTTCAAGCAAGTCATTTGACAGTTGTGTGAGAACATACTTTTTATGTTCGTTTCGATGGCACAAGATGAAGAATTTGCTGATTTTTCTGAAAGCGAATCAGAATATTTACCTGAAACCGAAAACAGCTCATCTGAAGGTGCGTAACTATTAAACAAAAAAATATTAATCTTTTAACCTAACTTTTGAATTTGTTAAAACTGAGTTCATGCTTTAGTAATGAGTTCATAATTTATTATAGATGATATATTATCTGAGGATGAAATTCGACAAACGACTGTAGCGGGAACCGCATTGACAGATGATACTGCTCCAGTTTTCGAAAAACAAGTTCAAATAGGATGTAAAAGAAAACGCAACGAAAGTCAATGGAATAGAGTTCAGAATAGCATTAAGAGACACAAAGGAGAATCGTATGTTAATAGAAGTGGAAGAAAGATTCAAAAAAAAAAAAATTCAAAAATACGGATTGTAAGTGTGCTCGTAAGTGTATGCAATCTGTGAATCCTGAAGAACGGGAATTGATATTCAACTCCTTTTATGGACTACAAGATAATACTAAGCAAAATATTTACTTACGTGGGTTAATTCAGAATAGTTGTGTGAAGCAACGTCGACCAAGAAATTCTTCAAAAAAACCAAAATCCAAATTCCTCAAATATTTTTTAACTACCACAGATGCTTCAATACAAGTTTGTAAAAAATTTATAGACATGTTTTAAATCAACATAATTCAGAAGATAATGTCAAGAATATTCTTCATTTGCCTAAAGGAAGTAATGACCGAAAAAATAAACTATCATTATTGAGAGGCAAAGGTATGCATATCTTTAACATGGAGACGCTAGAAAACGGAGAAACAAAACTAGTGGTTCGAAAACCTCGGATTAATAATCCTAATTTATTTGTGCCGCGTCCAAATTGTAACGGCTATTTCTTACCTCGTAACGTTGCTCGCCATCAAAAAGGATGCGTAAATAGAGCGCCAAACAAAATCCGAGTTCTTTCTATAGCAAAAGAATTACAGCAACGTCCTGCACTTGCTGATCAAGTGTTGCTGCAACAGTTATTGTCACAATTAAGGGAAGATTATATTACTGAAATTATTAAAAGTGACAAGGTACTTCTCTTACTTGCTGCCACGATGGCAGTTAAATATGCCAAAGAAAAACATTTGGGAAATTTTATGAGGCAAAAACTTCGACAACTGAGCAGGTTAATATTGAAAATACGAGAATTGGAGAATCAAATTACAGATTTAGAATCTTGTTTTACTCCATGCAAATATGATACCATTAAGGGGGCAGTTTATGATTTATGTGAATTGGACACTAATACTTTTACGTACAAAAAGCCTTCAATGGCAGCCCAACTGGGTGCCATGTTGAAAGATAGTGCACATGCATTAAAAGTGCAAAATATTAAAGATGGTTATAGGGACAGTCAACGACAAGAGATAATTGATGATTTTTTTATTGATACATGAAAAAGAATACGGTGCTATCATCACTTTAGAACAAAACAAATGGAACAAGAAACAAATGCCTTCCATAGATGACATACAAAAATTTCAAGAACGCAGAACACAGTTACAAATATCTCTGCGAATTTGGTTTCAACTACAATATTTGGCTAACGCTGAGTAAATGTTGTTTACTCATTCTTTTAACATTTAATAGACGACGTGTGGGACAAATGTCTAGGATGCTAATAAAAGATTTTGAAGGACGGCAAGTGATAAAGAATGATCAGTTTAAAACTCTTAATCGATTAGAGTGTATTATTGCCGATATGTTTCAAAGATTAGAAATAAGAGGAAAGAAAGGACGTCGTGTGCCTGTTCTTTTGACTAGCGAACACATTAAATTTATTGAATTTATTTTAAATTTCAGAAATAAAGCGGGCGTTCTCGTATCGAATCCCTACGTATTTGGTGTTGCACAGAAGAAAGAATATATTGATGCTGCCGTGGCAATTAGAGACTATTCCATGAAATGTGGAGCTTCAGACCCAAAATCTATACGAGGAACATATCTACGGAAGCAAGTTGCAACTATATCACAAATGCTTAACTGCTAAATGCAACAGCTTGTAGACTTCATGGGTCATAACGTCGCTATACATCGATTGCATTATAGAAAATCTGAAATTAGCCTACAAGTAACCCGCCTTGACAAATTTTTTATGGCTGTAGGCGGATCTGATGTAGAAAAATATCGGGGCAACACCTTAGATGAAATTGAAGTTGCAGATCCTGCACTCGGAGGGGTGTCTGCAACTCAGATTCTGATATTTCTGATGTAGGTACTCAAAGCACTTCCACTTCTGTTCAAAGTGAAAGGAAATTTTACTTGTCAGGTTCAGGTATTACGCATATTACTATTTTTATTTAATTCTTTTACATTAAGTTTTTATTTATTTGGTAGGACAAACACAAAATAAAGGATTTAAAGGAAGTGTTACTACAGAACAAATCCATATAACCCAGAAAAAAAAAATTCGCTATCCGGATCTAACTATCGTCAAATGTATAAAAAGTCCGGTACGACGACGTGTAATTCGAAAATCCAGATGGTCGAATGAGTGCCATTGTGTCAGAAGAATTCAAAAATTGTTTACAAAATAATACTCTTCCATGTTTTCAAACATGCATGGCTGTGCGACAGAAGAGCTCGAAAATACTTGCTAGAAGGACGTCAGCCCAAATAAAAGCCTGGGTTTATAATGAACTTAAGAAAAGAAAAACTATGTAGTTTGTAATTATCGTGTTTTTATATTTGCATGTTAAAATACTATATAACGATATAAAGTTATATTATTGCTCTGTATTTACTGATCTAAAATATTTTATAATATTGTCATGTAGTGGCATCTACATGTTAATAGAACAACAATAATAACTATGTTCAGTAAAAAAGGTGACATGAAGGTCACCCATGTATGCGTTATAACCATATATCTCGTGCCATGTGCAACTGGTGAACATCACTATCAATGTAAAAACTATGTGTATCCACTGTGATAATTTGTAATAAATACTATTGAAATACAAATATGTATCAAACATAACATGGTGTCAGGTGTAAAAATAGCAAAAACAGGACGAAAAAAAAAAAATAAAGTGATTAGTGAGGTTAATTGAGATTATAATTAATTTTTAGGAAAGGCTTCACATCTCAGGTATATAATGGAATTTAAGCCCCCAAGGGGTTTAAATTTAGAGAGTGATGTATCACAAAACTGGAAAAACTTCAAACAAAAATTTGATATATTTTTGGAAGCAAATGAATATACAAACAAGTCGAATGCAATTAAAATTGCTATGCTCTTAAACTGTATTGGAGATGACGCACTAGCTTTGTATAATACATTTAAATTAAGTGATATTGATAAAACAAATTACGACAGTGTCATAAAAGCTTTTGAAGATTACTGCACGCCGAGAAAATCAACAGTGTTCAATCGTTTTAAATTTTTTAATAGGTCACAGCAGGAGTCGGAAACATTTGATCATTATCAAACAGAATTGAAGAAATTGTCTCAAACGTGTGAGTTTGGTGAGCAACAAGATTCGCTGATACGAGATAAAATAATAATTGGAATCAAGGATAAAACATTGCAAGAGAGGCTGTTGCGAGAAGAAAATCTAATGTTAGTTAAGGTAATTGAAGTTTGCCGTGTATTTGAATTGAGCAAAAATGAAGCAAAATCTCTGCAAAATGTGAATAACGTAGATGCAATATCCGCAAGTTCAAGTAAATCTGATGATTCATCAAATAAGTCAAAAGTGTTCAAGTGCACACGATGTAATAGAGAACATGGAAAAAACCAGTGCCCAGCATTCGGTCAAATGTGTCACAAATGTGGTAAAAAGAATCATTTCAAGTCAGCTTGCAACAATAAATCAATGGGAATAAGTAAACACTCACTCCAGAAAAAGAAATATGTTCGTGAAATTAAAGAGAGAAACTCAACGTCAGAAGAAGAACTATTTTCGGTCAATCAAGTAGATCTAAACAAAGAAAATAATGTCGATGAGTGGTATCATAACATCTCAATTAACAATGTGCCTGTACTATTCAAATTAGACACAGGTGCAGATGTAAATGTAATGCCTTACAATATTTACTCAAAATTGTGTTCAGATACGCAACTACAGCCGACAGAATCAAAGATTTTCGCATATGGTGGAGCTCAAGTCAAAATTATAGGAATTATAAAACTTAAATGTGTTCCGGAAAACAGAAAAGAAGTGAAACTTCAATTTTATGTAATAGACAAAGAAGCCGTACCTATATTAAGCAAAAGCACATGCATTGAATTAAATCTTGTCAGCAGAATTCATTTAGCGCAACTTGTGGAAAAAACGGAAGACATTCAAAACAGGAAACAGTTTGTTGAGGAAAACAAGGATATCTTCAATGGTCTAGGCAAGTTACCGTTTACATATAAAATTCGACTAACAGAAGATGCAGTTCCAGTTGTAAAACCAGCAAGAAGAGTACCAGAAGCTATTAAAATAAAGTTGAAATCAACACTAGAGAAGATGGAAAAAATGAACATAATCGCGAAGGTCACCATTCCGACGGACTGGGTGAACGATATGGTTATTGTGGAGAAAAAAGATGGTAGCCTAAGAATTTGTCTCAGTCCATTAGAATTGAACAAGTATATAAAGAGAGAAATTTACCATATTCCAACAGTAGATGAGTTAACTGCCAATCTAGCAGGTAAGAAAGTATTTACTGTATTGGATATGAAAGATGGGTTTTTCCAAGTATGTTTAGAATCATCATCCACATTTTTGTGTACATTTAATACGCCATATGGAAGATATAAATTCAACAGATTACCATTTGGATTATGCTCGAGTCCAGAGGTGTTCCAGCGCGAAAATGTCAAAATTTTTGGCGACATAGAAGGAGTTCAAATCTACTTCGATGACATCATAGTTGCGGCTGACAATGAGCAAGAACATGAAGAAATTTTAAATAAAGTTATTAAAAAAGCTCGTGAGTGCAACGTCAAATTCAACGCTCAAAAACTTCAGTACAAGGTAAATCAAGTAAACTACTTAGGGTTAGATTTTTCAAAAGAAGGTTTTAAGCCAAGTGAAAAACATATTGCGTCTATAAAAGAATTAAGTGAGCCTAAGAATAAAAAGTCATTGCAAAAATTTCTTGGTGTCATAACTTATCTCCATAAATTTATTCCACACATGTCGAATATAACAGCACCGTTACGAAAATTGTTAAAACTAAATGTACCGTGGGAGTGGAAAAGTGAACATCAAAAATCATTTCAAGAACTTAAAACAATTGTGTGCAAAGTGCCTATATTAAAATTTTTCGATCCACGCCAGGACATCGTCCTACAGTCCGATGCAAGCAAGGATGGATTAGGCGCGTGTTTACTACAGAATGGACAACCCGTGGCGTTCCTGTCAAGGAGTCTCACCGACGCGGAGAAGCGTTACAGCATGGTTGAGAAAGAACTTCTAGGGGTTTGCTTCGCGACACAGAAGTTTCATCATTTTATATATGGTCATCGTGTCACTGTCCACACTGACCATAAACCATTAGTTAATATCATTGAAAAAGATTTACATAAATCTACTAACAGAATACAAAGATTGTTATTAAAGTTATTAAACTACAAACTAAAATTGGTATATATTCCTGGTAAATTTATGTATATCGCAGATTATTTGTCGCGTAATTTTATAAATAAGAGGGTTTTTGATGATCCTGACATGACTGATGTTGTGCATACTATCATGTTAGAGGATGATCTACCTATTTCAAAGGGCAGATTAAAAATGTTGCAATTAGAAACTAAAAACGATACTGTATTGAAACAAGTAACGGAAAATGTACATAATGGCTGGATTGATAAAGCTAAATTAGATTCAAGCTTAAAATGTTTTTATAAAATTAGAAATGAACTTCATGTAAAACAAGGTATTTTGTTTGTTAATAATAAAGTTTGCGTACCAGAATCAATGTATAGTGAAATGCTAAAGCAAATTCATGGTGATGCTCATGTAGGAATTGTCAAAGCGAAAAAACGAGCTAGATCTTTATTGTACTGGCCAAAAATGTCATTGATGATAGAAAATTTTATTAAAGCTTGCAAATATTGTGAAATTCACCAAAAGTCAAATGTTAAGGAACCAATGTTAAGTCATGAAATACCAAAGATACCATTCTATAAAATAGCTGTAGATATAGGAGAATATGGTGCGAAGAATTATTTAATTGCTGTGGATAGAAATATTACCTATTAAGAACAAAACAATGTGTGAAGTGATATCAAAATTGAAATTTATATTTTCAGTTCATGGAATTCCAAAAGAAATAGTTTGTGATAACAATCCTTTTAATAGTTATCAATTTAAGAACCTTAGTAAAGAATTAGATTTTGATATTACTTATATAAGCCCGTACCATCATCAGAGTAATGGGCTTTGTGAAAGAGCAGTAGGCATTGCTAAAAGCATAATTAAAAAATCTACATGTAAGGAAGATATATTTTCCGCTTTGTTAGACTATAGAGTCACACCAGTAGCCGGCACTAACTATTCACCATCAGAAATGTTAATGGGAAGAATGTTGAGATCAAAACTTCCATGTACTCTTGAGATTCTAAAACCTAAACTGGTAATAGAAAGTGGCTATAAACAGTTGATGGCGAAACAAAATAAAAGTAAACTTTATTATAATTCGCATTCTAGAAAACGAGAAAATTTTGAAAAAGGGAACAAAGTTGTAGTGCAAAATCCTGTAGACAAATGTTGGAAACCAGAAATCATTTTAGAGAAAAATAACACACCTAGATCTTACAAAGTAGAGACAGAGGATTGTAAGAAATATACTCGAAATAGCATTCATTTGAAAAAGTCATTGAATAGCCCTAACTTTGTAAATGATGATATTGTTAATGATATCTTAAGTGAACCTGTTCAAAATAGTGATCAAAGTAACATTAGAGATTCTGAATTAACGTGCCAATCAACCTCAGAAACAGATAACCTTGTAAGAACTAGGTATGGTAGAATAGTTAAAAAACCTGTAAGATTCAATTCACATAATAGCTAGTTATTGTAGTTGTAATTTAATGTGTATTATAAACGCTTGTGTGTGTGATTACATAAAAAAGGGGGATGTCATGTAGTGGCATCTACATGTTAATAGAACAACAATAATAACTATGTTCAGTAAAAAAGGTGACATGAAGGTCACCCATGTATGCGTTATAACCATATATCTCGTGCCATGTGCAACTGGTGAACATCACTATCAATGTAAAAACTATGTGTATCCACTGTGATAATTTGTAATAAATACTATTGAAATACAAATATGTATCAAACATAACAATATAAAAATCACTTCACAATGTTTAAACTATTTTCTCTAATTTTAAGCTATCTAATTATTGTTGTTCATCTTTATTTTGTTTCTTGATACTTGATACAATGAATTGAAATGCTATGAACTTATGTAGAGTTATTTAGTACGAATTTTGGATTGCATTTAACTTATGTCGATGAAGTCTAGGTTTGCATTTTCGTATTTTAATGTTAACTTTTCGCAATAAAATGTATAATTAACAGGATTTTTTACGAATCATTAAATAGCCGTTAAAAACAAGGCAGTATATATATATATATATATATATATATATATATATATATATATATATATATGTATGTATGTTAGCATCTGGGGATGTATGTGTTCAATAGTGGTGGGGTTAAGGTAAGCGTCCACTAATCGGCATCGTACGCATCGGAAAAATATATTCTATGTCTTGTTTTATATGAACCATCGTTCATTACATCGTATCGCACGCATCGCATCTCGGCAAATCCGATCGATATTCTCAGCAAGGCAACTTCGCCGATGCGTCCGGCTGACGTCATTAGCAAATGCGATCAGTGAACGATGACAAACGGAACGGAACGAAGGCATTGGACAAATTTTTGTTAGTACATTCAGTCTGTTTGCAGTTATCATGGACGACAGCACGTTAATTGCAGTAGTTCAAAATTATGAAGAACTGTATAACCTCAAACACCCTGATTACAGTAACCAACAGCGGCGTGATAATATTTGGGAGGAGATAGGAAAGATTTTAAAAAAGCCAGGTTGGTTATTAGTATATATCATACATTTAATTAATATATAGTCACTAGTCAGTAAGATAACATGGCAGTACAGTGTTACTACAGAAAATATTTTGTAAGTACATGATAATGGAAACTGTACAATATTACGTAGTAAATCTTCGTCCTGCTCGAACTTTATTAAATTGCCATGATACAGATCCTAAATCTGAGTTAAAGTAATTCATAAAAGAATCTCTGATATTTAATGCATCGATAGGTGCATTTCCACCACTCCTGTTTATGTTTTGTAAACCTCTCATGTCAGAAACAGAAACATTTAAATCACTTTCTGTCCAATGGCAAGTGTCATCTCTCAGAAAATTATGTAGACAACACGTAGCAAGTATAACAGTATTTATATGTTCGTGTGACATACTTAATTTGTGTTCGAAAATTCGAAATTTTCTTGTCAAAATTCCAAAACAATTTTCTGATACATTTCTTGCTCGGCTCAGCGGATAATTAAATATTTTTTTCTCTTCATTCCCATTAACTTTATCTCTAGAGTATGGCCTCATTAAATATGTGCGTAATGGAAAAGCTTCGTCTCCAATTATTACAAATGCCAGAGATTTATCACTTCCAGGCAGCTGCTTACCGGGAGGAATGTTTAGTGCGTTATTGTTTAGTCCTTTCTCTAAATTTGAGTTGCTGAAAATACTACCATCAGAGTTTTTGCCATATGCACCTACATCGATAGCGATAAACTTGTAATTAGCATCTACTAAAGCCAGTAAGACAGTACTAAATGTTTTTTTATAACAAAAAAATTGTGATCCACTGTGAGGAAGTGCTTGAATTATTACATGTTTGCCATCGATAGCTCCTATTAGGTTTGGAAAATCTCATTTAGTATTGAAGTCATTCTCTATTTTAAGCCACATTGCTTCGTCAGGTGTTGGCATAACTATTGGACGCAGTTTTCTCCAAATAACTTCACAACATGAATATACTATTTCTCGTACAGTGCGTTCTCCCAAACGGTAGTTAAACGCTAGTGACCGAAACGAGTTTCCAGTAGCTATAAATCTGAAATAGAAGATTCCATTTATTATTAATACTGTAACAATGAATTATGAAAAACTATTGTTGCAGATAACATATGTCGAGAACGTTGGACACGCCTACGTGACAATCATCGTAAAGCTTTGCACTTGCGAAAAACAAGATCTGGTCAGGCAGCTTCAAAATTAAAACCTCCAAAATTTTATAAAGAATTATCGTTTCTTGTTGGTTATGTTTTTGATGAAGAAACTCGACACTCTAACATTTCCTCTCCGACAACTTTATCAAATGACAATGAGTCTGAAGCTGATGATAGAGCAAATATTAATCTTGATGAAGAGCATCATAGTGACAGCAGACTATCTGAAAATTTATCTGATGGTATATCGGCACCTTCGTCATCCCGTGCCTCTACTCCCATGCTTAAGAAGCGCCACATAGGAAGCAAAAACGTTTCAGAAGTACCTTCTGCAGCATCTGTACTTAAAGATTTTTTAAAATCCAGAGAGAAAGCTGATACAAACAAACAATGTGGACAACAGATAGCCGCTGACGATCATTTAAGCAACTTCTTTGTAACGATGGCGCAAACTGTAAAAACATTTCCTTTGCGTGATCATATTGAAATAAAGTAAGCTATTCCAAATGGTAAATTCTGTGGAGATGAGAATTGCTACTGCACCCCCCATTAGTTATGCGGCCAATACAGATCAAATGCTTACTGTTAATCAGGAATCAACAAGAATCTACACTAATTCATATCCCAGATATGATGTCTCTCAACAGGGAGATAGCAGCTAAGATAGTTGTTTTTCTCTTTAGATAAACATACATTTTAAACATAAATTGTAATGTACACAATAAATCGTTACCTTAAACAAAGCGATAGTCTTTCTTTAGATCCTACTGCCATTCTGAATGATGTGTTTTCTTTATTTAAATCGGGTGTCAGTATATTAAGTTGAGTTATAAATTTCTCGTATGTCATACGATAGTATTGGAAAAATTTAACATCATCTGCTAACAGATCAGGAAACAATGTATGGTATTCTCCATATTCTAATCTTTTTTGTATATACTATGCACCCAAAATCTTTTTCTTTTCCTCATTTTCTTTTTTCTTTCTTCTTCATCAATTAACAAGCAACTAATAATTATTTTTTCTGCGTCACTATCACTGACACTCATCATGACTATCCACTATACCGGCTAAAGTAAAACTGACGGAAATCCGTATGCTGTACGATACAATCCGTATCTGTGGACGAACTCGGTAAAAAAAAATACGATGCGTCCGATACGTGCGATGCGTACGATGCCGATTAGTGGACGCTTACCTTTAGTGCCATACAAAGCCGAAGAGGATGAGAAATCCATATTCGAGACTATCTTCGTCAGCACTAGCAGCAACAACACGCATTTACGTTCACCAGAGTAATGCCTGGTGTCCACATGAGAGTAAAACTCTCGAGAGTCTCTGTCGAGAGCCTACTCTCATGTGGATATGCTGCTGAGAGTAACTTGCAGGCAGTAATGTCAAACTCTCCGAGAGTAGACTTCTGAGAGCTTGCTCTTAAGTGGACAAGCTCAAACATGCTATCTGAGAGTGACTCACAAAATTCGAAATCGGTTCGTATTGCGACAGTACTGTCAGAACGACAATCATGGCGCATATGGACAAAGGAAGACACGTGCACATTGATTGAAGAATACGAAAAGAACCAAGTGCTGTGGAATATAACAAGTTATGATTAGCGTAATAGAGAACTAAAAAACGAGGTGCTTTCTAAATTTGCAACTGAATTTAATTGCACAGTAGTAGAGGTGCAACGGAAACTCCATAATTTGCGAAATCAGGTAAATTGTCTCATCCTTGTATCTTTTTTTGCAATTGTCGGACCAATTAATTGGATTAATTCCTCCAATAGAATTGCGGTCATTCGGATAAAATTACCAAATTGACAACCGTCGTCTATTTCTAATTCGCACGCGAGATTATTAGCAACGCCAAATTGCAGTCTCCGCGATATCCAGAGTTTAGCCCAGCAGCTTCTTTATTTTATTTTATTTTTTCATAATTTTCATTGCAACTATTATTGCTGCGGCGATTTGTTGTCTATGCGACACCATCTGGAACACTACTGAACGCGATGCGACGTTTACGAACTACAGTACACACGCTCTCCAGTGGACATGGTTCTGAGAGTAATTTGTGACAGAACTCTCCGGCTACTGCCCGAGCTGCTCTCGAGACTGAAACTCACGACAAAATACTCTCACGTGGACACAGTCGTGAAAGTACTCTCGAGAGCAACTCTCAGAATTTACTCTCATGTGGACAGGCACCATAACTATTGGTAAGTATACCGGGTAAATTCAATTTGCATTATTTGTACTGTATGTGTTTGTCTATGTTTATAGATCGGGGGAAAGATGGAAAAGACGAACGCAATCGGTCTATTGAAGACGGGTAAGCCGACCAAGAAGCTGTGGGATCTTCCGGTCGATATTGCACATCCAATCAATGAGTTTTAACTTGTAAAAACAGAGTTTGGTCAGAAGCTCTTGGTGGTACTGCAAGAATTTCAAGTGTACCTACCCGCCCGTCTGACGTGGTCGAATTAAACAAGAGTTGTCCGACGATTGGATTAGTTTACCGTGGAAAGAAGGAATGCTCAAAAGAACGGATGGCGCATTGTGCTGAATTTGTTCATGCTACATAATGTATACTTATGCATGTTTGTAATATATAGAGAAATAATAAATTAACTATTTAAAAGATATTGTCTATTCTGTCTGTGTGTGTATGTGGGGGTGGGGGGGGGGAATACAATGTTTAAATATAAGAACAATTATGTATGTCTGAGGATATAATACAGTGTTTAGCTTCTATTTCAAACTATGCATGATTAACTATTCTTTACTGCTTAAATATATGGACAATTGAAGTGCTTAGAACCATTAGGGTTTAAGTGCAGAAACATACATTTAAAGATATCGATGGTAAAAGTTTTTTCATAATAATTAATTATAAAATATATTATAAGTTTAAAAGTTTAAAAAAATCAATTATGTTGCTTTCATAGAGAGCACGCATATATTTTTTCTCTACATCTTAATAACTTTTTATTTGTAACAGGCTTCCCACTTTTTACTTTCTTATACATAGTATAAAGGAAGTATAGGAGTCGTGAAAAATTTCGAGGGTTAACAGATGGCATTACAAGTTACAAAAACACTTGTTTCCTTATGCCACTGTAACAGTCACGTACGTGGATTAGACATATGTATGCTAACGCAGGCGGTTGCAGCAACATGCTGACTCCGCCGGACCACTAACCGAGTGAAGCAACACCTTAAATCTAGTTCAACCGGCAATGACTGTTCGTTTTGCCATCGTCAGTAGATTGAACCAGCTATAAGACGACGAGTAAAGCGCGAAGGAGATTCCTGAACAGTACGCGGTCACGACGAGGTGTGATTGTAAACGATAAGTAGTCAATAAAGTACTCTAGATTAAATCATATACACGGTCTTGTTATTCGCGAGTGTCACCTGAACTCCCTCAAGTCCCATCTTTGCAGTCTGGACAGGGTGCCGGAAACGAGGTAAGTATACCTTCTTATATTCCCCATCTTTGTACGCCCTGCGGTAAACAGCACGCACAATAGCGGTGTTCGTTGCCACGCTATCTGTTACATTGGCGCAGTCGGTAGGATCAGTAATTGAAATTGAAAATTTGCTCCGAGTTACTGACGAACGGTACGGCTTGTTTACTGTATAATCCAGTCTGCACGAGGAACGTCCACGATGCCAAACAAAACGACTACCACTACAGCTACGACTTGCACACCTACACGACTAACAACCATGACTACAACTTCCATAAGTCAAGGGGTTGTAGCCACAACGACCGAATATGGGAATCCGAACGCGCTTCGTTACACGCAAACAGTACTGGGTAACCTCTACCTGCATTTGTACAGTCACCAGGCCCATCTGGCCTGAGAGGCTTCCCATACCCGTTAACCGTTCCACAGTTACCGAATCTTCCGTTTTCGTACCATTTACCTCCATATCACGACCCAACCAAGATGCCCACGACGTCAAATATGGACCATGAAACAACACGTCCACACAGACCGCCATCCCACATCGTTTTCACCGATCCAAGCTCCATGTCCGCGCTAAAAACGATCGAGACATACTCCGGTGGTCTGGAATTAGAGGCATTTTTAGACAACGTAGCCGCGGTAGCGGAATGTTACCGATGGACGGACATCCAAGTCGTGAACGCGATAAAGTTAAAATTAAGGGGCGAAGCTCAGACGTGCTTTTATGCCTTGCCTGCGGATAGACGCCCAATGACAGTGATCGGGATACGGGATTGGTTAATGTCGGTATTTGGCCGTAAAATAAACGAAACAACGGCAGAACGTGAATTTTATAGAATATACCGACGTAAAGACGAGTCATTACGTAAATTCGCGTTAAGATTAGAAATCGCGGCAGCAAAAATGTTCTCCGCTGTAGAGTTCAACGAGATGATGTCACTTCGGCAATCGGATCAAACGAGAAACGGTTCTCATAAAGCAATTTTTCGACGGGTTAGATACACGCCTAGCTAACGAGATCTGTAAAATTAGAAAATTTGAAACAATCGAAAAAGCGTTACCGTATGCGGAACATTGCGAAGACGTGTTGGCGCGGTTATATAAAGAAACGAAAGCTGACGCGCATAAATCGAGCGTCCGTGTGTTGACCAACAAAACAGTTCAAGAACCGCGGAAAAATGTCGCGAGCGCAGCAAAACCTAAGCGCGAACAGACGATAGCGAAAACGGCAACACTCCGGACTGATCAGAAATATCCGCAGATGAAGGATCGTTGCTTTAATTGCGGTGAAACAGGACACAGCTTTAGGGCTTGCAATAAACAAAAACAAGTCTTCTGTTATGCGTGCGTAACCCTAGGACGTAGGCAAAGATAAGAACCGACAGATCATTTTTGGCATTAATGAAGCTAAGCACAGTTTCTTAATAGATTCTGCCGTGTCATTAATTAAACAAGGTGTCGTCGACAAGCATAACTTGTCGATTACACACACGAACGATGTAATTGTTGACGTTTCTGGCAATCAATTAAATAACGCTGGACTGGTAGAAGTCTGTCTAGGATACGGATTACAGAAACTAACACATCATTTTATCGTTTGTCCAGATGACTTGTGTTTCATGTCGGATGGACTAATCGGAGTCGACCTTTTGGAGACTCACCACGTAGTGCTAAATTTCAAAATTAACGAGTGAGTTTTGAATAATATGGTCTTATCTGTGTCTACGGGCAACTGGGTACCTATTCTGTAACTTAGAGCTAGCTCTGAAACGCCGGTGTCTCCATATTTAGTGATGGTATCTAGCGGAGAGTAGCCGAAACAGGGCTATATGACGTCATGTCAGGCTCTATCTGCTACGCGCCGTAGAGCTACTTAGTTGGGTGTTGTTACTTCATGGAGATAGCTCTATGTTCAAATCTCATGTTGACATTTGTTAAAAAAGGTTATATTTTATTTAGAATTTTTGTATGCGATTTTTAGTGTCAATTCACAGGTATGTTATAGAATCAAATATGAAAAATGAATATGTGTAATTAATAATAACAAACTAAACAAATCTGAAGCTGAATAACAACATCTGTTACATAATTGCCAACCTACATCAGCACAACCTCTACGCACCAAAATCACTAAGATAGAGCAACCGAGCTGATTCTGTAAATAGAGACAGTCACTGTTGCTTGACGTCATAGCTATAGAGATAGCACTATACAAAGCTAGCTCTAAGTTACAGAATAGGTGCCCTGGAGCAACGATGCCGATAACGTTACGCTGATTAACCCTTTGATCGAACGTGTTACTTTGCACGATAAAATAAAGCACGATGGCAACGGTTCCCATTCGGAACAACAGCCAACCCCGAGACGTGTTACTTTGCACGATAAAATAGAGCACGATGGCAACGGTTTCCATTCGGAACAACCGCCAACCCCGAAACGCACCTTAAGAGTAGCTTCGTTGTACGCCTGTTAGAGGAGTTAGAAATCCCCGCGCGTCATACCGTGATTTGTTCTGCGCGGTTAGATTGTCGCGCGCCGGATGGAAATTACGTACTAGAACCAACAGATTTAAATGTACCGGGTCTCCTAGTTGCTCGTACTCTAACAACGTACAACAAAACGGAACAGAAACTTGTAACGGTTAACTTGTTAAACGTTAACCCAGAGAGTGTGCGCGTGGATACGAGAACTCCTCTGGCCATAGCGATAGCTGCGGAAGCCGACTCGATCTGCGAACAACCAACGGACGGCCCTTCGGTAAGGGTAGTCAAGAAATCGGACGTGGTAAATCAATTTGAACTCGATCGCCCTACCGAGTGCCGTTTAGCCGACGACAGATTATGAAAGAACTGATTGACGATATGGTTGGCGCAGATATAATTACTCCCTCCACTAGTTCATACTCAGCACCCGTCGTGCTCGTCGGGAAGAAATCGGCCTCTGGGAAGAATTCCTTCAGATTCTGTATTGACTACAGAGCATTAAATAAAGTCACAAAGCGCGACTTCTTCCCGATCCCAAATCTGCAGGATACCATTGATCAGTTGGAAAAAGCAGCGCGATTTACTACCTTAGATCTGACGAAGGGCTACTGGCAAGTAGAGGTCGACCCGCAGGACCAGGAGAAAACCGCTTTCTCTGTGCCTTGGGGTCATTACGAATGGAAACGAGTGCCTTTCGGACTCGCGAACAGCCCTAGTACATGGCAACGGCTAATGTACACTGTACTATCAGGATTAACTGTCACTCATTGTTTTGTGTACTTGGACGATATAATCTGTTTCAGCGCGGATAATCTTGAAGAACACACTAGTAAATTAAAATTAATTTTCGATCGTTTACGTGCTGCAAACTTAACATTGAATCCGAGAAAATGCAAATTCATGAAAAGAGAGACCGCATATCTAGGACTTATTGTTAGTAGTAATGGAGTGAAACCTGATCCCGAAAAGATTCCCGTCATCAAAGATTATCCAATTCCAACTAGCGTCACAGAAATTCGCAGTTTCATAGGTTTAGTAGGATTTTACCGACGTTTCATTAAAGTTTTCGCGTCCGTAGCATTGCCGTTAACCTCTTTAACTAAAAAGAACGCAAGATTCACGTGGTTGGAACAAGCAGAAAGTGCTTTTACCCATCTTCGCGATGTATTAACCGATGAACCGATTTTAAAGTACTCCGATTTCGAAAAACCTTTTATTTTGTGCACGGATGCTTCCGGTTTTGCTATCAGCGCTATATTTTGTCAGATTCACGATAAGCATGAAATGCCTGTCGCTTATGCTAGCCGTCAACTTAGCAGATCTGAACAGAATTATAGCACAACGGAACGGGAATGCCTGGCCTTAGTATGGTTTATCAAACATTTCCGGTGTATACTGTACGCTCGATCGTTGATCGCCAGCCCTTACAATGGCTTATGAACATGACCGAACCGAATAGTCGACTGATGCGATGGTCCCTATTACTCGCAGGATACGAAATAAAAATCGAGTACCGACCGGGGAAAAAACATACGAACGCGGATACCCTATCTCGGATCAAGCCTATACGAATGCTAACTCAGTCGAGATACGAACCCATGATCTGGGACCGTGATCGTATAAAACAATCCCAGCGCAAAGATCCAGTAATCCAAAAATTCATAGATTCAGTACAGTCGGACGGTCCACCGTCTTTTACTAGATGATGACGGACTATTATATCGGAAAACCGAAGACGAGCGGTATCAGGACCGACTAGTTATACCAAAGAACATCCGAACTAGCATTATGCAAGCTTGTCACGATTCATCCCTATCTGGTCATGGAGGGATGGAAAAGACTTTCGAGAAAGTCAACTCTAGATGTTTCTGGCCGGGTTTGCGCGCGGACGTACGTACTTATGTAAGTAAGTGCATATCATGCGCGCAGCGAAAAACATCCCCGCATTTGCGACCCGCCCTGCTTAAGAAATTTCAACCCGCAAACCGCCCTTTTGAACGGATAGCGATAGACGTAGTAGGTCCTCTTGCTACGACAGACTCGGGACACAAGTATATACTGACAGTACAAGACGCCACCACTCGTTATTTAGAAGCGTTTCCCATGATCAGACCGCAGAAACAGTGGCGAAACATTTTACAAAAGGTATAATCCTCAGACACGGTACACCCCTATAATTACTAACTGACTTAGGAACAAATTTCATGTCAAGGTTAATGAAACAAGTATGTTCCAGTTTAAAAACAGATCGCCTTCACACAACGGCCTACAAACCAACGGACACTTAGAACGCTCACATCGCACTTGATATGCTATCACATTACATAAACACGGAACTGCATATTGCAGTACGTTACACTCTACAGTAGGTGATAGTCCGTTTTTCTTATTGTATGGACGAGAACTTGAATTACCATTTGACGAAATACTCCGACCTATGAGAACGCGATATAATACCGATACAAATTACGTAGCCGAATTTATGCAGCGGATGCATATCGCACATAAATTAGCTAGAGAACGCCTAGACCGAAATACTGACCGCATACACAAGCCATTTAGTAGAAAGACGAGACCGATCAAGTTTCAACTTGGTGACCGAGTGTATTTATATACACCGGCGGTCAAGGTTGGGACAAGTGCTAAGTTAGCAAAACGGTGGACAGGTCCGTATCGCATCGTGGAGTTGAACGAAGTAAACGCGACTATCAGCGAGATCTTCGGGCGACGAATTATGAAGGTTCACGTGAACCGTCTGAAACAGTGCCTGTGTTCCGACGCAGATTTGGAACCGATGATTTTCCCGACACGAGCCGGTGTAACAGAGAGCGACGATCAATAATACCTTGCCAACCGAACCCGATTCCTCCAGCAATCAGTGATATTGATCCGAGTGGCACGGTAGCAGGAATTAATGAAAGTCTAGTTTCAGATCTAAATTACAGTCAAAGATCTGGCCAGCTCGACGCCAGTAGGTCAAGTTCAGACGCCAACAACACTTCCGGTTCCGAACCACTCGTCACCAACGGGTACCTAACCCGTAGTAGAGGGACTGCACGTGACCTTCCGTGGATCAGTAACTCCCGAATTTAACATTAATATTAACGTAATTAATAGAATTTTGTGTCTTATGTGATTCGTAAAAATGTTTAAATTAGTAAGTTTGTTTCTTGTATTACCGATGTTAACATGGGCTGACGTAATTGCATACGACTGTGCGGACTCCGAGGCAGAGGTATCACGGGTGTCGCTGCTAGACATCCAGCCATGTCGGGATCCACGAAATGCGTCGCAAGAAATTGCACATCGAATCAAGCTCGTGCAAGAGCGAAAGTACGTAGAGGTTCACGTATACACATGCCTCGTAACGGTGCAACAGTTGATACAACACTGCGGGATGCACTCGCATACCAACGCGGTAACCGGCGGCTTCGCCAAGTACGTCCATTACATGAAGGCGGAGGCCTGCCTGGACGCGCACCGTTACCCACGTATTGACCTCTCTTGCAATGGAGCTGGTATTGTAGTCAGCTTACAATCGAACGGCACCACAGAAGTTTCCACCACTCTGGAAGGGCATATCGAGCCCAGTGGGAAGTGTCAGGGGGTGCATTACACGGCCAGCGGCATCTCCTATGAGGTACATCCTCATCAGGGCAGCTATCTCTATCGAGTTTCATGACTACATCACCGTGGCGAATGTCGAAGAAGATGGCCTTCGCCTCGCCACGAACACCATTTGCGGGTATACAGAGAAGTACTGTTTTGACGATCTATCGGGAGAGGTCACATGGACATCCGAACATAAGGACCGCTGCTCTGCCAGCCAGCCACAGAATGGCGACAGTGTTGACTATGAACGAGTCCAACATCAAGTACGTCATCGTGGAGACGAAGGATACGATGTTCGCGTTACGTTTGGTCAATCAAGAGCTGCTGTGTCACTAGCAGACGTGGAGGACCGAGCAGAACCGACTGTTGATTATCTTTGAGACTTCACTTGGATTCTACTACCAGAAGTCTCGAAAGATCAATCAGAACGTGGACCTGATGGCACAAGTGCTCAGGAAACTCTTATTCTTAGAGATCGCCTTTAAGAATCATATGAGGGAGCTGGTGTACGATTCCATTGTAAAACGCTGCCATCTGCGTGAGAAGATTTTAAGACACCGTATCGCTTTGGCTCTGGAGTCACCAAACATCATCAGTAACCTGGTGAAAGAAGCGGCCGGACACACAGGGCGAGTGATGGGCGAAGTGCTGCACATCGTACGTTGCGGAGTTCCGGAAAACAGAATTTTAGGAGCTTCCTATTTGGTATCGGAACCGGTCCAGATTCATGACGCCGGCAACACACATCATACAAGAGTACGGGACACAGGTCGATTGTGATGGGAGGCTGCCAGTTCTATTCCACATTACCAATGATGAAAATTGCACCCATTAGTTCCCACGGAGTGTACACTACAGACGAAATGAACGCATTCCAGCACACACTGCTCTTCCCGAACGAACGCCGAGCAGTGACAAACCTTATGGCCCGTAGAGTAGTGGGGGCTGAAGCCGACACCCAGGGGTATCACCTACCGAATGTCTTCAGTAGTAGCGAGTTCACCAAGATGGCGGTGAACGCGGCTGAGCAGGTATGGGGTTTCCTGTCTCGATTAGGAAACCTGTTCTCTATAATGATGCTGCTATACACCACCTTCTCAATCGTTGGATACGTAGCCAGTGTAATACTAAATTTCTTCAGTTTGAGGAAAGCTGCCAAAGCCGAACCGCAAAAGAAGTTTATGCTATGGGCTAGCCTGTGGCATGCGTTGACGAATCGTTATTTGATTAACCTCGTGCAGCCACAGCGCAGAAAGTCCGAAGTATAAGAAGCCCTAACACCCCCTCTCTACCCTCGAATACGCATGGGCACTAGCCCGACAGCCGATGTCCATATAGTGGAGATGAACCCTCAGCCAGGTCCCGCACCTCGCCACGAGATACCGCCAGCCGACGTAAACATACTCCGTCAGCCTATGCATTAAGGAAAAATTATGTAATTAGGATAAGAGATCACACACGACGCCGGTTCAATGTAGGGACGCTGGCCCCAGGAGACTTGGTTAATTCTTCGGAATTAACCCAGTCTTAAAGGGGTGGGTAATATAACAATCACGTACGTGGATTACACATATGTACGCTAACGCAGGCGATTGCAGCAACATGCTGACTCCGCGGGGCCACTAACCGGGTGAAGCAACACCTTAAATCTAGTTCAACGGGCAATGACTATTCGTTTTGCCATCGTCAGTAGATTGAACCAGCTATAAGACGACGAGTAAAGCGCGAAGGAGATTCCCGAACAGTACGCGGTCACGACGAGGTGTGATTGTAAACGATAAGTAGTCAATAAAGTACTCTAGATTAAATAATATACACGGTCTTGTTATTCGCAAGTGTCACCTGAACTCCGTCAAGTCCCATCTTTGCAATCTGGACAGGATGCCGGCAACGAGGTAAGTATACCTTCTTATATTCCCCATCTTTGTACGTCCTGCGGTAAACAGCAAGCAAAATAGCGGTGTTCGTTGCCACGCTATCTGTTACACCACCAAACAAATTGGATATTCATCCACCATTTGCGTCACTTTATTCAATTTCTCTTAAATATGCACAATTATGCTGTGTCTGTGAGGAGATTGAAAGAAATACACAGTTTAAATATAAGAACATTTATTAATTCTAATTTACAACATAAACTATTAACTACCGTAATCGGTTACTACATTTGATTTGTATTTAAAAAGCGAGGTGTAATGTGAGTGTTTGTGAGGAGCACCATTTTACGTTCATCAGACTGTGGAGTAAATATATGTAAGTATGCCGAGTGTGAATTCAATTTGTATTATTTTGTAATGTGTGTGTGTGTCTGCTTTGTGTTTAGATCAAGAAAGATGGAAAAGATGATTTCTCCAGACTTGTAAAATATTTTCGGGTTTTACCTGCTTCGGGGTCATTTTTCTATCAAGAGACAGGAAAAAATAGTATATATAGAAGAAAAATGTTATTTGTACAATAATTGATATATGATTTAAAAAAATTATTTAAATGTACATTACACTAAAGTTATAACTTAATGAAAATTACACATTTATAAGATACAGAGCAATGGTAAGTATTACAGCCAGAACATCTCGCTGGTAAACTGTATGTACATGTAATGTACATTACACTAAAGTTTTAAATTAATGAAAATTATAGATTTATAAAATATAGGGCAATGGTGACTATTACAGCCAGGACATCTCGCTGGTAAACTGTATGTGCGTGTTGGATTCCCACAATATGAGCACTAAAAAATATAGATATACAGAAACTGATATAAAGCACTCACACGATATTTAATACTATTATCGAGTATTACCGAATTATTTTCAGTGTGTTCTTGCTGCTGCTGCTTCTTTCTTGAGATGGGCGTGTCGTGCCCGTTCTTTCTTTCGGAATGCCCGTCTACCATTTTTATTTAATATTTTATTTATCGCAGGCTGCAGTAGTACCCGCTTATTTATAACTTCAGCTTCTGCGTTGTACGTACCAGAATAGAATTCATCCGAATTTTCGGTGGAATACACGTTCGGAATAGGCGGCAACGGTTTTCTAACAGTCACCTCCGTATCATCGTCCCAATTTTCGGTGGAATACACGTACGGTACAGGCAGCAGCGGTTTTCTCACAGTCATCTCTGTGTCATTGTCCCAATTTTCGATGGAATACACGTACGGTACAGGCGGCAGCGGTTTTCTGACAGTCACCTCTGTGTCATCGTCCCAATTTTCGGTGGAATACACGTACGGTACAGGCGGCAGCGGTTTTCTCACAGTTACCTCTGTGTAGTCGATCCAATTTTCGATGGAAGACATTATCGTTGTGTTCACTTGTCTCACTTTTTGACAGTTATTACTGAAGTGTAGATTGACGCAAATATATATAATGCCCACAAAACCGATTTTTCAAAATATTTATTTACCTTGAATGTTTTTTAAAAATATTGGAGATAATAAGCCAGTAATACGTGGTTGGCTGGTTGGTTTCTGAAGATGGAAACTGAATGTGGAATTTGGTTTGGAGTTTTTCCGATTAAAAGTTGTAGCTACTGAACTTTTTCTTTTGATTTGGTTTATGATACGATAAGTAGATTTAAACACGTGTTGTTCTTTTGGTCCGTTCATGTTTGTGATCACTGCTAATATTTAAAAATTTTTTGTCTTTATTTTGTCCAGAATAAATTAAAGAAACTTCCTAAAGGGCTCCACAAACCGGAGCGGCCGCGGCCACATTGCGGCTGCGGATTCAGTGAAGTATTCGGTGTGCACTAACCAAAGCGGACGCGGTGGCGGCCTACTAATACTATTTATTGAATTTTTTTCTTATATTTAGTGTACTAATATCAGTGTAAAATATAATACAAATGTAATGAAACCGCAACTTAACTACATATTGCTAAAAATACTCTCTGCACCTAAAGATTTGCCTATTTTGTTCTCATATTTTATTTTTAGTGCGGATATTTCTTGTACTCTGAATGACACATATTAAATAAGATCTGATATGATTTTACTTTTTCGATAATTTGTTCTGAAGAAGCCATTTTTACCACGCGGCCTGCGGCCAAATTGAGCAAACTGCGTTAGGCCGCGGCCGCACTTTAGAACGCTGCATAGGCCGCTACCGCAAAAGCCAGGCCGATGTCAGTGTAAAGGCTGCGATAAGTTTACACAGGTTGCGATTGCACGCCACCGCGGCCGCGGCCGCTCCGGTTTGTGTCGCGCTTAAAAGTTCACGCCTTTGAGAATCCAAGAAATTTTCCCCCACTCTCTTGTGACGTCACGTATTAGTAGATCGTTTCACAGTAGTCAAGTATAACCATTTATATGTATACTTTAACTGTTGTGTTTGGTTATTGTGGTATACACACACACATACAATTCGAGTGCGATCATCGGTGCAGTGCGGATGTGCTTACACCGTTAGTTCTCTGTTTTGCGTTCATTGTGAGTTTAGTTGACCAACTAAATGCTACCTCAGTTTGTGCAGTGTGTGTAGTGCTGCGTAGTGGTGCAAGCCCACTGTGGCGCTGTGCGGCTAGCGCGCCAGAGGGCGCTAGTAATGACAATAGATGCGGAGTCGCAGTCGAACACGGGTGCTGTGCGTGTTGTGCGAACTCAGGCGTTTGTTTAATTTTGTGACATGAACACTACGTGACATGGACACTTGTATAGTGTAGTGAACACTCAGTCCGTCTAGTGAACAGCTCTTTTACCCCCCCCCCCCCCGCCCTCATAGTGCGGAACACAAACTTTCAGTGTAGTGAACTAACTATATTTCCATTCAAAATGGTGTCCACAATAGAGTCAATTTCTACCCGGATTAGATTCCTACAGAGCCAGGAAACCATAACCGAGGATGAATCGGACGAATTATTCGACCTACTGGACAGGAAAATAGAGCTGCAGGACAAGGAGATCAAATCGCTGCAGGCAACAATGACTGCTTATCAGAAGCAGCTCGACAAGCTGACTCTTGTCATTAACACTATGCAAGAAAAGGCTAACCATAAAAGCAAGTCAAAGAAGAGCAAGAAGAAAGCATCAAAGGCGACTGCAACTTCAACCAAGAAGACAACACAAGCAGCAATCACCTGTACAGATAGTGACAACGCACAGGACTCGTCCCCAGAGACCGAGGCAATACCAGTGCAACGCTACAGCGAAGTTTTTGCTCTCTCGGCGTGCGGCATTCGGACTGAACGGGTGTGTTGTGATAAACAAATACTTTTACGACGTGTAAGAACCACGTGACAACGTTCCAATAGTTTTATGTTCTGGTAAGAAAAACGTATACTTAGTTTACTGTTTTTTCATTTCAATTTTCGGTGTTGCAAAGTCACCCGTACGTTACATACGTAGTTTTTCCACACCGTTCAGCCCAAGTGTTTCGCGACGTGAGCAGCCGCTCGTCGGCAATATTTTGTCATAATCGTGAGTATATTGTGAAATACAATATTGTGCTTGCACGATTGGTTTAGCGCAGGGGTTCCCAACGGGGTCGGTATGGACCCCTTAGGGGTCGATGGACATTTGGAAGGGGTCGATAAATTGTTATAAAATTTTTAGGGGTCGATAGAAGTTTCTAAGGGGTCGATGGACAAATTATATACAGTTTTTTCCATATTATTATATTAATAAAGTAAATATTCTGCTGAAGAACGTTAATAAATGCTTAATTGTGGTACTCCGTGTAACTGGGATATAGCTTGATGTTGTAGAATAAAGTAAAATAAAATTTAATATTAACTAGCCTAATTCGCCAACTGCGAACGCCTCACATAGTTGTTGAGTTCTCTGCACTGGCTGTACAGCGCGACGTAAAACGTAAGGCTGGGATCACACATTGGCGCCAAACCGTTCCCGCCAAATTGCGCATGTTTCACAGTAAATTGTACTATAAGTATTACTACGCGACTTAAAATGTATGTTCTGCAAAAATTCATTTTAGTATGTACGAAGAGCTAACAAACTGCGCGTGCATCACACTGTGTGTCACTAGGTAACTGGCAAGGATTGATTCAACATAGTTGTGAGTATTTTCATTGTCAATCTTTCAAACGTAATCAATTTTTTACTATTTTTATTTTATATTTCAGGATCGATATGTCGCCTCCAAAAAGAAAATGTAGACAATATTCACAAGAATATTTAAGCTTTGGATTTATTAGTTCATCTGGAAATAATACAATACCATTGTGCCTTATCTGTGAAAAATCATTTCATAATGACGCTATGAAACCATCAAAGATGAAAGATCATTTAGATAGGATGCATTCTGATAAAAAAGACAAGGAATTGGAGTACTTTAAAAATCTTAAAGACAAATTTCTAGTGCGATCCAAAACAGGACTGAAATCGTTTTTGACACCTTCAACATCTAAAAATATTGATGGATAACTAGAAGCTTCTTACCAAATATCATTACTTTTGCTACACAAAAGCAGTACAAGAAATAATTAAAACTGTGATGAACATGGACCCAAATCCAGTACTACGAAGCATTCCGCTAAGTAATAATACAGTTCAACGCCGCATCGATGAAATGGCTGAAGATCTTAAAAAGTCTTTGATATTTGAATTGCGAAGCTGTAATTTTTCTGTTCAACTGGATGAAGCTACCTTTGGAAGAATGAGTCTTTTAATGATCTATGTTCGTTATTATAGCTCCTGGAAAGAAGAAATAACGGAGGAATTCCTGTGTCTGGAGCAATTCGAGACTTATACAACAGGAAAAATGATATATAATTGTTTAGAAAATTTTTTGGAACAAAACCACATTCCTATTTTCAATATTATTGCAGCTTCTTGTGATGGAGCACCTTCAATGGTAGGAAAATATTGGGGTTTTCTAGCTTTTCTGAAAAAAAAGGTCCTTACATTCGAACAGTACACTGTGTTTTACACAGACAACATTTAGTTGCAAAGAGGTTAAATGAAAAACTTCACGAAGTTCTAAAATTGTGCATTAAAACTATAAATATCATTAAATCAAAAGCTTTGAATGATCGGCTCTTTGCACAATTATGTGACAGTAATGATGAATGTTATAACAATTTGCTTCTACATACGGAAGTGCGCTGGCTGTCAAAAGGTAACGCTTTGCAACGATTGGTTGCCATTTTTGATACAGTAATAGAATTTCTTCTTGAAATTGATCAACCTACAGCAACACAATTAATTGAATTTAAAAAACATATATTTTACTTGACCGACATATATTCTAAATTCAATAGCATGCAAAATAAATTGCAATGCAAAGATATAAATCTCATTCAAGCACGAGCAAGTATTCTAGGATTTCGTTCCAAAATTGACTTATTTATATCTACATTGAATCGAATGGACTTTATTTATTTCGATAACTTAATGAGTTTATCTGTTATTGAAAAAGCTAGTATTTGTTCTGACGATAGATCTGGAATTAAAAATTTTATTTCAAACAACTGGATATGCCAAATTTTGGAATAATAAAGATATTCGTCAAAAATTCCACAAATTAAAAAATATTGTTGAACCAATGTTTTTAACATTCCCCAGTTCATATCTAGTAGCAGCTGGTTTTAGTCACATAAATAACATATTAAGAAAAACAAGAAACAGGTTAAATATAGTAGAACGTGGTGATTTAAGAATTATTTTGAGTAACTTCGAACCTAATATAAGAAATATTGCTGCAACCCATCAGGCCCAAACATCACATTAACAATTTTACAATCAGTGTTCAATCTAATATTTGTTGTATTACAATACAAATTGTGATAATATATTGTTGCGATTTTTTATTTGTAATTGTTCTTTTCGTTTAATACATTTTTATAAACAAACTATTGTTTCTAATTCTTCAAACGAATTTATTACCCTAAAAACTATTATATATATATATATATATATATATATATATATATATATATATATATATATATATATATATATATATATATATATATATATATATACAGGGTGTCCCTGAAATGCGTGGACATCGCTTAACCACAGATTCCTGGGTCGAAAATAAGACGATTTAACTAAACTTACCTATATGCAATTACGTTTCGTTTAGCTGGTATTCTGCTTCAAAGTTCTTTAAAAAAAAAGTTATTTTATCCATAACTACAGAACGCTTGGATCGATTTGGATAATATTCGGTACTGTACTTCTTACGGATGTAGGTCATCTTTTAAGGTGATATTAGTTATTATCAGTGGACCATTAGTGTACGAAACACGGGTAACCCGGCATAAATCAGTCAAAAACTTTTAATGTTAAGGCCAATAACTTTCAAAAAAATAGTTTCAGAAAGAGACATTCAATAGTAATTTTTTTGTTGTTGTTGTCTGTACTGATATCTGTTAAGGTTTAGGCACAAAAAAATAAAATCTGAGGGACCGTGCACTGCATTTCATAAAAAAATGTCATCTAGCAGTCTGGTTTTTTAAGAAATAAATGACGATATGATATTTATTAGTGCAATTATTTAGATTTCCTTATAAACAGGAATCGCAAATATTTAAATCTGGTGAACGAGGTGCCCATTTTGCAAAAATTTAAAGGAAATCTAAATAATTGCACTAATAAATATCATATCGTCATTTATTTCTTAAAAAACCAGACTGCTAGATGACATTTTTTATGAAATGCAGTGCACGGTCCCTCAGATTTTATTTTTTTGTGCCTAAACCTTAACAGATATCAGTACAGACAACAACAACAAAAAAATTACTATTGAATGTCTCTTTCTGAAACTATTTTTTTGAAAGTTATTGGCCTTAACATTAAAAAGTTTTTGACTGATTTATGCCGGGTTACCCGTGTTTCGTACACTAATGGTCCACTGATAATAACTAATATCACCTTAAAAGATGACCTACATCCGTAAGAAGTACAGTACCGAATATTATCCAAATCGATCCAAGCGTTCTGTAGTTATGGATAAAATAACTTTTTTTTTAAAGAACTTTGAAGCAGAATACCAGCTAAACGAAACGTAATTGCATATAGGTAAGTTTAGTTAAATCGTCTTATTTTCGACCCAGGAATCTGTGGTTAAGCGATGTCCACGCATTTCAGGGACACCCTGTATATATATATATTATATATATTAGTTGCTACATTTACCAAGGGGGTCATGAAATCAAAAAATTTCTTGGCAAGGGTCGATGCATGAAAAAGGTTGGGAAACCCTGGTTTAGCGTTTTAGCTTGTTTTCGCGGTATAACCGTGTTTTGCTTTTTGTAAGTGGTTTCTCTTGTGAGACAACCACGTGTGCGGTAGCCGGTGTGCTATCCGCCATTTTGTTTAAAAATTTGACCTGAGTGTCAAAAGGTTGGTTTTGGTCGCTACCCGTAGAGGGAGTAGAACTTCTGTTACCGGGAAGTTTGGCTTAGTTTTGAATAATATTTCAATTTTGGTATAAATATAAAATCACGGTAATTCTGTATAAAATAGTATGTTGAATTTTCAAGTCAGAGACTGGGTGTCTAGAACTTGATTTGTATTGTTTTTGCGAACACGAACTGTATTTCAGCTTTGAGATAGATTCACACCTGCATGACGGGAACAAGTAAGACCGGTACGAGAATTAACCTTCTCCCCTAACATCCTACCCTTGCGTACGAGATACTTTTGTTTTTGTTCAGTAAGTAAGCGACCCTGTGTCAATTTTTGGAATAGAGCACGTGTCTCTGTTAAGTTTGTTTTGCTACGTAGCGCCATTTTGGGTGCTGGGCATTTTGATTTTACGTGCTCTCAATACTGCTGTTCATCGGACTGCAGAGTCCTTGGTGTCTCCACGAGCAAGAGGTAGCTGGTAACTTTCCTTTAGTGTAAGAATTTTCTCTTTGTTGTAACTTCGTTTTGCGCGTGTGCGCAGTCATTCTGTAGTTCTGTCTTTGCTTACGCGCGTGTGCGCAGTTAACTGTTAAGGTAGTTTTAAAATACTGGGTTTGTACAGGCAATTATTGTCTATCTTGCACTAGTGCACTGGTACTGTGTATTTATGATTTACACTGTTTCTTTTTGTTGAGCTGAACGAGTCGTAGAAGACGGTCGACGGTGTGAGTATTGTGTGACAGGCTTGTCCTGAGTAGGGAATTAGGCACTGGTATTCTCCTCCGATGACCGCCTGCCGAGTTCCCAAACCACCAATATCTGAGGATCCGATTAGAACACAGAAGGATCTACCCTTGTGGAGCAGCCCAAAGGCTTTGGGGATCAGCCCACAGCGGGAGACGCTGTCACTATCTGACCAACACACCGTAGGACGTCCGGCTGGTGTCGTTGACCGAGGGGGAGTCTGCCAGTGCAGAAAAGGAATAGCTAACCTCCATCTGACGCTGTCTTTCACCTTTACGTTTGCCTTATTATAACATCGTGCTGCTGAAGCACCTGTCGGCTTCTGTAGCCACGAGAGCTCATTTGACAGGTGGCGCTCAACACGGTGTAAATCTCAGTTGTTTCTGCTTTGTTCCCCAGTAATGGTAAATACCTTTTTTGTTGTTATTTTTTAAAGTACAATCATTAATACAAATTGTTAAGTTTAAACTTTGAAAACTGTCGTGTTTCTTTGTTCTAACCTTCCTTTGCCTACCGACGAACCTTGGACTGCTCTACTCAACAAGCAACGGCTAGCCAGGGCTGTGTAAGGCGTCGTAAACGTCATAACTATTGGATATTCATTTAGTTTCATATTGACATCTGTAGGTGAGAGGATGCACTATTACAGTGTAACTGGTTAGGTGAGCATGCGCGAGCCGAGAGTAGAGTAGTTGTGCGTTGCTGAAAATGTAAGAATGTTCCAGAACAAATGCAGATGTTTTTGTGTTATATTTATAATAATATGCGTGTAATCAAATGTAAAATAATAATACTGTGTGTTAAATAAAAAGCTACCAAGTTCTTTATATAAGTGAAAGCAGTGTTATGTTCTATTTGTGACACACAACCCCAACAATAACATCAATGCACAAAAGAGCTCGGCTATACTCTTTACAAAGCGACGAATACAACCATTCGGCCACATAAATATGTTTGGAATCCAAATTCCATGGCACAACAGCACGAAATACCTCGGAGTAACATTCGACAAAAGGCTAACGTGGCGCGAACACGTAGAAAAATGTACCGCCAAGGCACACTCAACCGCTGGACGACTTTATCCACTGCTTGGCAGGAAAAGCGAACTGTCTTTGCGAAACAAACTGAGATTGTACAAAAGTACAATAAGACCCCCAAATGCTGTATGCTGCACCAGTCTGGGGCATAGCAGCTCCGACACACATGAAAAGACTCGAAGCCAAACAGAGTAGAATCCTGAGGCTCATAACAAACGCTCCGTGGTACGTCAAGAATGCTACCATCAGGAGAGACACCAAGATGCCTACTCTAAGCGAAGTCATCAGAGACGCTGCCACGCGACTTTACGAGAAGATGGCCACACACTCCTCATAACAGATCCGGGACGTGTCAAGTGCCAACGTAACACAAACAATGAAATACAAGCGCCCAGTGCAAGTATTACAAAACACAGTGACTAGTGACATATAGTGACAACGTAAACCAGTGAACAGTGGTTAGCACCAACTAGTACACACAAAAACATTAAATAAATTCAACTAGTTATTTTAGGGAGAGAAAATGTTATAAACACGGGTCCTCCTATCAAGAATTGAAGCTCCTAAATATATATTGTGGTATATTATTCTTTGAACGCTATTAGTAATTTCGAAATCAAGTTTTAGAGATATAATTCTGTTTACATACAGGTACGAATTTTATAGAAAATAGAATTGATTTCTCTGAAAAATCCGACAAGCTTCGTCCTGTAGCTGTCACTCACGATCTCCTTTTCGGCAGTATCAACGGCACTTGAAAAAGTATTTTATCACTAATTTTTTTGCACAATGTCACAATACAATATTTTCTACATTTATCTTTACGTATTTTTGTTTTATCCATTTCAGATATTATTCAAACTTATACAATTTGTCAAAGAAGTAAGTGAACGTAGAACTGTCAGAATACAATCTAAAATACGTACTAATACATAACGTCACAACCAATGAGACGTGCTATGCATGCGGTGGGAACATTTGAATTTTGAAACAAATTTGAAAGTGAATTTATTCAAAAATAGTTTACAAAAAATAGTTTCTTTGCATTATATCACATTTTAAGTACGCAGGTTTATAATTTTAGAAAAAAAAAATACAAATTCCGTGAAAGTTGCCTATTATGTCATTCTTCAAAATTCATTATATACTGGTTATCCTAGTAGCTATAATAAATAATAAATATATATTAGAGGTTATATCATTGATAGAAATTATATATATAGTGTGTCTCAGTGACTACCAGACATAGTAAAATTAACATTAGGAAATTAAATAAGGATCAACTATTGCCATGAGATATATATTCTTTCTGAGTGGCCAAAACAAAAGATTTAAAACAAACAGAAATTTATTTCTGTCAAATAATTTTCACATTACATAATTAATTAAAGAAAATATTTAATATTACATTTTCAAATACTTAATAATGAATGTGTATTGCCACGGTTAACTGTAACTCGCGCAATTGCCCCCACTTTGGGTGAAGGTGCCAGCTCTCAGTGGAGATGGGGTGGTTCTTAAAATGAATGGGCGCCACGTAACTGTAAGTGACCTTCGCCGCACCAAATTACGTTGGTGGTTCGGCTGTCAAGTTCGGTACAGGTATCAAACGGCGCGGCGGGGGGGAGGGGGAGAACAACGGCCCGAGGGCATCGGAGATAAATAGGTTTATTATCAGGAAACGATAGATGTATAATTTGAAATAATTGTACAATAGGAAATGAAGCAATAAATGAATGTAAATAATTTAACTGAATTAAATAATAATAATAATTAGGGTGCATTTAATTATTATAGAACTAATTAACAAAATGGTGTGGATGTGTACAGCAACAGCCACAACAAACAAAATGCCGAACGGGCGTGGCGCATGCGCTCTACCTAGCCAGATAATACAACAATCTTCGGTTAGGGCCCTAGGTTGATCAACTTCGGTTCACAGGTGGGGAGGAGACGCGAATGCGACACGGCGATGGCGCAAGAATATTCAAATCTACGACAAAGTATCGTAGAACATTCACGTAACAAATAATTTGCACTCAATATAATAATGCATGCACAGGAAATCTGGTGTGGTCACCACACTACTTTCTTATACTCAATTTAAATTGGCACATATTTGACATTTCAAATGCGTATTTCTGTAAATATTTTGTTCTTGTTTTGTTTTCATAGTCATACATGATATTTTAATTACATGCCAATATATAAATACATTTTACTCGAAATTGGATAAAGATACAATAAAAATGCATAGAACATTTTTTCTTAAGCTTATTGTTTCCTATAACTTTTATTTTAAAACTTTTTCTATATCCCTTTTAGTTTCTCCAATAATTCGCAATGTTCGATTTTGATGTTCAGTAAACTTCCTCTTCCGGTTGTGCGATTATGCTAAAAATCTAATCAGCTCTTCATATAATCAATAATCCTTTAAATACAAAGTTTCATTGTCCTGACTTTGCTCGTTTTGAAGATAATGAACATACAGACACACACCCACACACACAGAGACGTCATTGCGAAAATAGTCAAAACGTATTCAGGGGACCTCAAAACATGTATTTCCATCAAAATCTCGCAATCGAAATTTTTCATGATTCCTATACTTCCTTTATACTATGTATAAGAAAGTAAAAAGGAAAACACGAAAATCAGGAAGAACAGAGATAGAACATTACTTAGCATCGGCGCCAGAAAGTCTAGGTCGACGACAAGGTCACTAGAAGAGACATTTAAACGGAAGAAGATAGGCCACTGATTTGGAATGTAATTAAAAGTATAGAAATCCGGGTAGTCAATATATATATATATATATATATATATATATATATATATATATATATATATATATATATATATATATATATATATATAAGTGCACGCCGCTTATTGGAATCACGGATAATGTTATCAATCGGTTAATATTATCACTTTCGCAAAGAACGGCCCGGACGTATCCAACTACATTAAAAAAGTTTCGGTTATAGTAATCACGACATCGGTCTATGTTATAAATTTTTTCTTAGGAATGTTTTTGTTCCGAGCAATTTTCAAAGCAACAGTACAATAAGGTAGTTTTTACAAAGAACTTTATAGAAATTTAATTGTCTTGTTTATTATATTATACCCGGCTGGTTGGCAGTAAACACAAATAAACTCGGACAATGTTGCGTTTGTATAGTCTTAACTCAACTAAGTTTTGCGGCAAGGTGTGCAGCAGAGGTCATCTGATTTTCAAAAGCATTACGCGTATGAAATTTTTATTAATAATTTCCTCCGCGAACATCCGAGACAAAGAAATTGAATATTTTTTTTTTAATTTGAATTTCTCTTTGCTAATAAACACATATACATATTATAAATGTACAAAATAATTACATACATATATGTATGTACTACATACATTTTTACACATTTTCAAATATAAATTGTTACGATTTTGTTCACCTTGTGCTTTCTTCTGCTGTTTACGTTTGTATCTTTCCCATTTTCCATTGCTGTGTCATGTCATTAATCTGGAATACATTGTGTTTAGTCCCGTTCAATTCTCATATACATAATTATATAGAATTTAGTGTCAAGTTTAATAGTTTTCCTTTCTACTCACCGTTTTATTACTATGTATTCTCCATATATTATTTTCTTTCATTCGACATTTTAGGTTAGTATACATTGTATTTGACATTAATATGACGCCGAACCAGCTTGGACAATAATAATGACAGACAGACAGACCTGTTTACACGTAATTACTACCGTATGCCTTTTATTTATTCCATATTCAATTCAAACTTAGATTAATTCAAGTAATATTACTAAACCTAATACTTTATTCATTGTTTATTCACTTATTTATTTATTGTAAATTTTTTGAGCTGCTCCGTGTTCCAGATTATTCTTCCGTGTTTTGTGTAAATATACCTTTTGAATAACCTTGTGAAGGTTATTGTTTTGGCGCTATATTTGTATGTTTTTTTTTCTTCCTTGTCTTCTCTACTTAAGTAAGTTCTCTCTCTTCACGAACGGGCTGAAGGACGTTGATTGCGGCCCTTGTCTGGTCAATACTGATAAGTAAGTAGAGAGTTTTTGACCTTCAAGCGAGTGGTACAAAAAGGGCGTTGGCCGGGTCGCAATTTTGGTTATCAAGTGGATTTTCTTTAAATCTGTCGTTTTGTTGTGATTTACCCTTGTGGGGATTATCTTCCCTTGATATTTTCCGGGCGGAGAATTGTGTTTGTTCTCCGACGGACTACCCCTGTCGGGATTAGTGCGTCACGGGCAACAGCCGACCACGTGCTGTTTCAAGGAGGTTCAGAGACCCTTAAATTGGTCGCGTGAGGACACCCACCTTCCTCGGGACGAATGTCGGTGCTGCCAAGGTCCAGGAACCCGCAGCCAAGCAATCTGGGGACAATTTCGCCGTTTCACCACCTAGGCAGATTCAGCACAGTGTGGGAGAGCTAAGTGCAATCTTTCATCTTTGCTGTTCACTATTTTATTGATTTACTTCCCCATATTAGCCCCATTGACTGTCGTGTTTCTCGGTGTCTCACATTTTATAAACATTTGATTGCATTTCTTGTCGTGTATTCTTTCTGCACTCGTGTAGGTACGTGTATGTATGTGTAACTAAGGGTTGCATACGTCCATGTAGGCACACAGTGCGGTCAGTTTTGTTTTGCATTTAATTAATTTTTGCCATTTTGTTTCTTATTGTTTTGCATTTAGTTGTTAGTCGTAAGTTTAATTTGGTTTCTCGATTGAGTAATGTTAAGCCGCGTGTGGATGCGCCATTTTCACTTTGTATCATTTTGCTCTTTGCGACTGTGCCGTGACGCATTCGGTCCCCCACCATCTACTCTGTGAACCGAAGCTGATCAGTTAGGGCCGTCATTTTTTTTTATACTCGACGAACTCGACCAGGGGTCTGACACGGCCATGTTAAAATGTACGACCGTCTATATTTAGGCAACCAATTAGTTCTGTAGGACACCGATTAGATGGCGCTGCATGTACTAAATTTAACGCTGGCGGATTCTCTGTAATATGTATACAATATTTGAATTTGACAAGTGGGAACATAATAATAAAAGTTCATGACATTGTTTAAATATTTTATTAAATTATAGCACTTGTAATACTACAGACACGTAACGCTTTTAGTGTATTGAATGGTTTCACAAACAATTCCGGAGTCCCGATACTTGCAAGCCATTCCTTTCGTAACTGACCGGGTCTTGCCATATAATGAAACGTCAAATCAGGATTGTTCTCTGAATTATTTTCGCAGCCGGGAACACAACTCCTTTATGCACCATTTTGCTGAAACATAAATTAAACTAGTTTAACACTAAAACATACTTCATCAATACTGCACATAAAACATGTGCACATTATTTGTAAACAATGACAAGTAACAATAAATAGGAAATTAAATTAATTTCGAATCAAAGAGAAACTAATTTCTACTAAATGAAGTCAAACGTATTTGACAAATAAAATAGTTTCGCCTTGATGGTTTAATTATGATTCGACAATCAATTTAATTATTGTTCTAGGAACATTGAATAAGATATACAAAATATAAAATGAACTTACTTTTTCCAACACTTACTGCAATTCAAACTTTGAAATATAACACTGTATAACTCGTAAAAACACTAGATTCGCACAAAATAGTTCTGTATAGTTCAAGGACTGATACACAACTGGTAAATGTTCTTACATTTCTTTTCAGGTAAACTTAATCCGCCTTAATGACACAAAATGTACAGAAATCAGTTATACTCTTTTCAAACAACTGTCATCTGCTGTAACATAACGAACATAACGGTTGCCAACTGCTCCTTTGCATCACATGACTGCACCACGTGATCGTACCTCACACCGTTCCCCCCGGAAAGTTGTCCTACAGAATTTAGGCATCCTGCATTACATGAGAGTCACAACGCCTACCATTGAAGTGACTAGCCCCTGAACTCGACGTTGGCTGAACGCATGCGCCACGCACATCGGTACCTGTCGGCTAGCACCGGACATCCACGCGTTTGTCATTGTCCGATTTATTATTATTATTATATATATTACCATTATATGTCCTTTGTTCGCTCACGATTCACTTGATGTTAATTTAGTATCATTGTTCATTTACATCTTTCTCTGTTCGCACCACCGTATTTAATTTTGTGTTCTTTGTTGAATAAACGTCAGGTTAAATTTACCCCTACCGCCTTTTTTTTTGTTACGAGTCTTAACGATCTCACACCCTCACGTTGCGTTTCCGATATTTGCGTTGTCCCGCCCACCATCGCAGTTTGGCGTGGTGCAGGAACTGAAGAAATTGCGTGGCGCCCATATTTTTTTTGTATATGAACCACCCCGTCTCCACTGAGACCCGGCAACCTCACCATTTGGCGAGGACAACCGTTCGTGTACATCCGGGCACGTAACAAAATACAAAAATGTTATATTTATTTTAAATTTTTTAGTTAATTTCATTCTTTATTTACTGTTACATATGTATTTTAAATTAAATTAATTAATAATATTTTGGGTTTTTGTGTTTTTCGGATATTGTTATCAAAAACCTCGAGTCCCGATGTGATCACATTAAGCGGCGTGCACTGTATATATATATATATATATATATATATATATATATATATATATATATATATATATATATATATATATATATATATATATATATATATATATATATATATATATATATATATATATATATATATATATATATATATATATATATATATATATATATATATATATATATATATATATATATATATATATATATATATATATATATATATATATATATATATATATATATATATATATATATATATATATATATATATATATATATATATATATATATATATATATATATATATATATATATATATATATATATATATATATATATATATATATATATATATATATATATATATATATATATATATATATATATATATATATATATATATATATATATATATATATATATATATATATATATATATATATATATATATATATATATATATATATATATATATATATATATATATATATATATATATATATATATATATATATATATATATATATATATATATATATATATATATATATATATATATATATATATATATATATATATATATATATATATATATATATATATATATATATATATATATATATATATATATATATATATATATATATATATATATATATATATATATATATATATATATATATATATATATATATCTAGGCAATATATATATATATATATATATATATATATATATATCTAGGCAATATATATATATGTATGTTAGCCAATATTCAATTCGAGGGCGAAATTCAAACGTCGCGCGCCCGACACCAGCGCCCTCAACAACGCCATAGAGGAGAACGTGTGTTGAAGCGAAGCCGAGCGTGCGTGTGTTCCAGTGTTCCGAGCTACCGTTTGAAGATTACAAGTTGTAATACATTTAATATCCAATTAAATTAATGTAACAAATATATAATAAATAGTTTAAATGAAAAAGAAGAGTTTAAGCTAACAAAGCAGCGGTGGGATCACAAAAATCAAACCTAAAACAGTGAGTGTTATTACGTTGTGGAGTATTCAGTGGTGTAAAAGTTCTACTAAAAGTATTGTCGCTGTGTGTGACAAGGGTGTTTGAGTGTCGATACTAATTTCGAGGTGAAAAATTAGTGTTGAGACAGAGAAACAGTAAGAACTTGTGAAAGTGAGTGAACCACGTGGCAACGTAACAAAGAAACTTGTGTTCCTGTTGAGATTTTCTGTACGAAAACACTATTGTGTGGTAGATCAGACATTTATAACGCTAAAACCGAAGTTTCAATAGTGAGAATCGTCGCGTTTAGTGAAAAATTAACCATTTAATAGCCGAAAACGCTAGCTGTTGTGTTGGTTGCCTATGTTGCAAGGCGTACAATAAGTTGTGTGTCAACAAAAAAAAAAGTGCACGATGTCTAGTCCGAATGACAACGCGAATCAAACGTTAACAAACGTAGAATTTGTTGCGGTAGATACGGAGTTGAGAGCTACATCTACACCCGCCGCGAATAATGAAGACAGTTTAAGACGTCCAGTAACTAATCTTGAACGTGAACGTGCTTTGTTAGAACGCGAACGCGATCTATTGAGGCGCGAACGAGAATTATTCGACCGCGAACGTAGTATGACCCAAAATGGTGTAAATGTGACAACAATAATGCGAGCACCGTATGAATTGGCGGAAAGACTGTTACCAGAGTTTGACCCGTCGAGAATTAGTGGGTTAAGTGCAACACAGTGGGCTCAACGAATCGAAAGCGTAGCAACCGCGTACGCATGGGACGACACCCTGAAGCTCATGCAAGCTGTGACCAAACTGCGAGGTGCTGCCAAGTTATGGATGGATGGTTTGGGTGACGAGATCACCTCGTGGGAGGCGTTCAAGAGACAATTACTACGAAGTTTCCCGTCCGTCTGTGATCAAGCAGACGTCCACCTCCAGCTCACAAAACGCAAGAAGGAAAAAGGCGAGAACTATGAATCGTACGTATATGCGATGCGTGCCATCTCTCGTAGAGGTAATATCGACAATTCCTCTCTAATAAAATACATTTTAAATGGACTCGGTGATCGAGAATTGGTTCGATCACTGGCATTGTGTGAGTTCCTAGACATTGAAGAGCTACTTAGGAAGATCAAGCGTCTTGAAAGCGTGGATGAACGAACTAGAGTTGCCGGTGCCACACGCAGTACCATAAGTCCGAACACTCCAGGGCAAGTATCGCAAGAAAATCAACGCCCAAACGAACGCAGAGAGAAGACAGTCCGCTGTTACAACTGTCAAGGACTCGGACACATTGCACAAAACTGCGTGAAACCATCAAAGCCAAGAACTTGCTTCAAGTGCAACAGCGAAGATCATTTCGCCAGAGATTGCAACCGACAAGAACAGAGAAACGGTACTACTGAGCGAGTCGCTGCGAGACCGTCTGTGAGAAAAATTGATGCCGACGAAACAGAACCAAAAGATGAGTACCACAAATGGGTGGAAATAAATGGAGAGAAACTCATTGGCTATATCGACTTGGGGAGTGATGTCGTCACAATGAAGAATGAAGTCGCTCAAAGAATCGGTGTACAGTACCACCCCGAACAACGGAAGCTGCGAGGATTCGCGAATGGAGTTTGCGAAGCCCTTGGCAAACAGATACTAACCCTGACGATCTGTGGCGTCGACATTACGACAGAGGTTTTGATTGTCCCTGATGATGTCCAAACAGAGTCAATCCTGATTGGACAAACGGCACTGGACCAACCCGGAATTCGAATTGTCAAAGAACAAGGAAGTCTAACAATTAGCAGAATAAACGACGAACATTCTGCGAAAAATGAAGTACAGCGAGTGATGAGACTTGTGAAATATGAAGACATTCGGCAAGAAGAAATTAAATGTAACCCGAATGTAACCCAAGAGCAGAAAGACAAGTTGTTTGAAGTAATACAAGACAATCGACAATGCTTCGCAAAGAATATACAAGAGGTAGGGCGAACTAGTTGGATTAAGCTCAATATTGAAGTAAAAGATGAATCACCCGTAAACCAGCGACCATACCGTTTATCGTATGCTCAACGCGAGGTGATGAAAGAGAAGACTGATGAACTCCTTGAAGCAGGAATCATAAAAGAATCGACGTCCGAATACAGCAGTCCAGCGTTGCTTGTGAAGAAACCCAATGATGATTACCGTTTATGTATTGACTACCGACGCTTGAACGAGAAAACCAAGAAAATGAAGTTTCCAATGCCCCGTATAGACGATCAGCTGGATTGTTTGGCTGGAAATCGATATTTTACAACACTAGACCTTGCGTCCGGGTATCACCAGATACCGGTGGATCCGAAGTCTTGTCATCTGACATCTTTTGTCACACCCACTGGTCAGTACGAGTATGTTGTGATGCCATTTGGAGTTGTCAATGGACCAGCAGTCTTCAACCAATTGATGCAAATGGTTGCAAGAAAAATGAAGTTCGGAGACATCTTAGTGTACATGGACGACGTGTTAATACCCTCTCGAACCGTTGCGGAAGGCATAGAAAAATTGCAAAGTTTTTTGAAAATCTTACGGACTGCGGAGCTGACGTTAAAGTTATCCAAGTGTTCCTTCCTCGGGGAACAAATCGAATATCTGGGATACGAAGTGGACAAGAATGGTGTTCGACCGGGCAGGAAGAAAACGTGTGCCATTGAGAAGTTTGAGAAGCCTGAGAATGTACACCAAATCCGACAGTTTCTGGGTTTGTCAAGTTACTTCCGTCGATTCGTGCCAGGATTTGCGACGATATCGAAACCGCTGGCAGAATTGACAAAAAACGATGTTCCATTTGTGTGGGGTGAACGTCAAGAGACCGCATTCTGCGAGTTAAAGAAGAAGCTGTCCGAACAACCTCTACTTGCATTATACGATATGCGAGCGGAACATGAAGTTCATACAGATGCCAGTAAGGATGGACTCGCAGGCATCTTACTACAAACATCCGTTGGTGACACTGCGAAACCGGTTGCATACTATAGCCGTCTGACAACAGCTGCTGAGAAAAATTATCATAGTTACGAACTTGAAACATTAGCTGTCGTGGAAGCTGTGGAGAAATTCCGAGTTTACCTGCTGCACAAGAATTTTCGGATTCTTACCGATTGTAATGCTCTCAAACTCACGATGAGCAAGAAAGAAATAATACCAAGAGTCGGAAGGTGGCTACTACGGTTGCAGGAATATTCATTCACGATTGATTACCGTCCTGGAAGAACGATGAAGCATGTTGATGCTTTAAGTAGAAACCCAAGTGAGCCAGCTGCGGAAATAGAAGTTGCCGGAGCCAAGACAATGATCTTCCGTATTGAAGACGATGACTGGTTAGGCACAATGCAACGACAAGACGAGAAGTTGAGCAGGATTATAGATATGCTTCAACGACGACCAGAAACCAGCGAAGAGAAACAAGTACACATCGATTATAAGATGAAAAAACAGAGACTTTTCAGAAATGTCGATGGAGACCTTAACCCTTTGAGGACTACCGGTCACCTGATGTGACCACATATAAAATATTTTTTCTTTATTTTCCTATCGGTTCTGCAGTAAAACCACTATGTACACATGGTTGCCTATATTGTTACCAATGCATATACGCGGTTGCGTACACTTCCATCACTTGTTGCACTGTGGGCTAAGCATACAGTCTTCTGTCTTTGAGGTTACGATTACACCGGTTGTATTTTATTGTGTTTTATCGAATTCTGCACACAATGGCAGGTGAGTGTTGCTTATATTATTACATATAAGTATATATATGCAATATTCGATAATTATTTCATTATATTCAATCATAATATTTCATTATACGTAATTTATTCATGTGGTTTTATACGCTAACCACTAGGAATATACTAACACTTGTTTATATTTTTTACAGGAAATGTAAAATTCAAGATTGTCGATGTTGACAAAATGACTTCGGATGATGTTTATAATATGATAGAACAGATTCCATCGGATAATGAATCAATTGTATCTTCATCGTCTGAGGATGAAAATAGTGAATTATTCAACATTGAAGAAATGCAGGTAATTTTTGATGGTGCGAATATAATAAATCTAGCTACAAATAATACTGAAAGCGATTGGGATAGTGAAGATGAGGTACCATTATCAACTTTGAAACCAAGGGGTATCATTTGGACAAAAAATATTTCAAATTGCACAAAACTTAACAATTTTTCGGAGCCCGTAGGACCAAATATACCTGACACTGCTGAAACCCCTTTAGATGTATTTTTACAATTATTTCCATTAGAATTTATAGACCATGTCGCTTTTCATGTAAATTTATATGCTTTGCAAAAACATGGAGGAGATCCTAAGGCATTCGTTCAAACAACAGCAGATGAAATCAAAGTATTTCTTGGCATAAATCTCCTGATGGGACTAAAAAAACTGCCAAGCTACAAAGATTATTGGTCTTCAAGAGCTGAGCTGAGAGATGGTTACATAAGTTCAGTAATGTCACGAGATCGATTTTCATGGCTTCTTAGCTATTTACATTTGAACGATAATGAGAGACAGCCAGCAAGAAATGACAATAATTATGATAAACTGTATAAACTTAGACCGCTGTTAGATACATTAGGAAACACGTTTTTGAAGTCAATGAATCCAAATGAAAATCAATCAATCGATGAATCCATGATTCGTTTCAAGGGAAGAAGCAGCATCCGTCAATATATGCCAATGAAACCAATCAAGCGCGGATATAAAGTTTGGATGCGGTCTGATTCTACTGGATACGTACATCAATTTCAAATATATACAGGGAAAATAAATAACACATGCGAGAAAAATTTGGGATATCGTGTCATAAAGGATCTAACGAGAGATATCGTTGGGAAATATCATAAAGTCTATTTCGACAACTATTTCAATTCAATAGAACTTCTAAAAGATTTGCTGGCTGATAAAATATACGCTTGTGGAACAGCGAGAAAACATAGGAAAGGTATTCCTGCTGATTTGAAAGATGACAAGCAAATGCTAAGAGGGGAGTCAGATTGGCGTATATCTACAGAAGGAATTTGCTGCCTAAAGTGGATGGACAGAAGAGCAGTATTATTTTTAAGTAATTTTCACAATCCATCAGATGTACAATCTGCAGGAAGAAGAAAAAAGGATGGTTCCAAAGAAGAAATTTCTTGTCTTGGAATGGTCAAAGATTATAATAATCATATGGGCTATGTAGATAAATTTGACATGTTAAAATCGCTTTACGAATGCGATAGAAAGTCACACAAATGGTGGCATCGTATATTTTTTCCATTTTCTGGACGTAGCTGTTACAAATTCATACCTTCTATTTGATAACAGGCATGCTTCAAAAATCAATCTGAAACAATTTCGACTTGCTGTTGCTTCAGGATTAATTGGTGCTAGTCAAGAAAATGTAAAACGGGGAAGAAAAAGTGGTGAAAAGCCAATAAACAGATTTAAAACTATTATTCCATTAGAAATACGGTACGATAAAAACGCGCATATGCCTATGCGATCAACATCGCTACGATGTGCTCAATGTAGTACTAAGGAAGTACCACATAGAACCTTGTGGAAATGTTCCACATGTAATGTTGGTCTCTGCATTAATGATAAAAGAAACTGTTTTTCTACGTTTCACACCAAATAAATGAAGCTAAGTTAGATTTACATACTTTGTAATATATTATAAACATGTGCTTAATAAGAAATGTCATGGTCCTAGTGGTTAGCCCAAGTAACCATGTCACCCCTCATTAATTATAATTGTTTAATTTTTAATTTTTGTAAAATACATGTTATTTAGTCCCTAATAAATAGTTTCTCATACTAAAAATCTTTTGCTTAAGAAAAATTTAATTCCGTCCTCAAAGGGTTAAATGGGTTGTTCCGAGAGGAGCGATCTGGAAAATCCTGTATAACAGTCATGACCGGATGGGTCATTTTGCCGAAGACCGGACGAAAGAGTACATTAGCCGATACTTTTGGTTCTCGAAAATGAGAAAAAGGATCAAAAAGTATATTGCGGCGTGTGTCAAATGCGCGTATTATAAATTGCCCGGAGGAAAACGAGCAGCCGAGCTGCACAATATTGAAAGAACCACGATACCTTTCCAAATGATACATGCTGATCATCTTGGACCGTTTCCAAAAAGCAAAGCTGGAAACACTCACATTGTAGCGATACAAGATAACTTTACGAAATTCATCATGTTACGTGCTGTGAAGAGCACAAAAACGAAAGAAACATGCGCAGCGTTACAAGAAGTTATTGCAATTTTTGGAAGTCCGAAGTTTCTAGTGACCGATCGAGGGACTGCGTTTACCGCCAAAGAGTTCGAGGAACTGTGTAAGAACAATAGCATCACCCATATCCGGAATGCTACGGCAACACCTAGGGCAAACGGACAAGTGGAACGCAGTAATTACAGTATTGCGACAGCTGTAGCCACCATGGCCGAAGTACAGGGTGATTGGGACAAGAACATACCTAATATTCAGTTCTCTATGAATGCATTTAAAAACAAAACGACTCGCCGATGTCCACATGAACTACTGTTCAGCTTCAACCCCAGGAATGCGCTACAGAACGAAGTTATTCTTGCTCTGCAGGATGACGAAGACCCGAGAACAGTTAACCTTGAAGAAGAACGAGTTGAGGCGCTCAAGAACATTAGAATAACGCAACACCAGCAGAAGGTGCGGTTTGACAAACGTCATCGGAAACCTAGACAATTTAAAGAAGGTGACCTAGTTTTGGTTGAACGTGAGAGCCAGGCGACGGGCGAATCAAGGAAGTTGACAGAAAAATTCAAGGGACCATACATGGTTTCTGAAGTTCTTCCACATGATCGCTATCGTCTCGTAGATGTACCAGGTGCCAAAAGGACGCAACGAACTTTCAATTCGGTATTTGCATCCGACAGGATGAAAGCTTGGTGTGCTTTATTAGAAGATGAGGATTCTGGAGATGAAGATCCCGAAGATGACGATCCAGGAGACGAAGAAATTAATAAAAACTGTTCTAGCTTGTTTACAGGTGAAACACAACCGGATCATAGGACCGAGGACGGTCTAATTGGTCAGGAAAGGCCGACTGTTAGCCAATATTCAATTCGAGGGCGAAATTCAAACGTCGCGCACCCGACACCAGCGCCCTCAACAACGCCATAGAGGAGAACGTGTGTTGAAGCGAAGCCCAGTGTTCCGAGCTACCGTTTGAAGATTACAAGTTGTAATACATTTAATATCCAATTAAATTAATGTAACAAATATATAATAAATAGTTTAAATGAAAAAGAAGAGTTTAAGCTAACATGTATATATATATATATATATATATATATATATATATATATATATATATATATATATATATATATATATATATATATATATTGTGACGCTTCCTGGTAGTGCGGGTGTCGGGTTGCTCGGGCGCCAATCGGATTCGTGCCAGGATAGTTCAAGGGAGATTAGGGTAACAGAAATAACTTAGCTTGCACAGAAAGTTTGATGTTTTATTAACGTTGTGCTGTTGTACTGTAGTACCAACTGTAAAGTACACTCCCTTGCGCCACGCGACGTGGTGCAATAAAAAATAGCAACAGTGATTCACTGATCACTCAGATGAACAATACACGTTATTCCAATAGATATTCCATAAATCATAGCCAGTGCGGCTGGTACGGGGGTAGGAACTGATATCTTGACAACAGGTCGGGTCGCAGTGTCAAGCAACAGTGTAGGACAGCCGCCCAGGTCGGGTCGCAGTGCGGCTGATACGGAACAGCAACTAATGACTTGACAACAGGTCGGGTCGCAGTGTCAAGCCACAGTTGGAAAATACAAGTCAAAAATGCGGCTACTTCTGCAACAGTGCAGAGCAACACTCAACAATACAAAGAATATACACTGCCGCACAAGGCGGTACAATAAATCAGAATACGGAAACTTTCTTACGGTTCGGTTGTAGCTGGAGTCACCTCGGAGAGCGGAACACTAACTGACTATCATGAAATTTGTTGGGCTATTTATACCCCCGAGATACACACATGTTTCAACCCCGAATTAAACCAGTCAGTTCAACGAATACTGTTTCAATCCGTCCGGAGCTCGAGCGCAGACCGCGCTAATTGGTTCGCTAACGGTCATTGCTCTGTGCAAAAGTAATTTTTAACACAAAAAAATACACTTTGTCACAATATATATATATATATATATATATATATATATATATATATATATATATATATATATATATACTTTTGTCATTATCTAGTGAGCCATGCAAAATTTTCAAAATATGAAATCGCCATTAACATTGGCCCATAAATGCGCAACTTTTGTCTAATTTAACCGACCTTGTATCTCTTATAGTTTCCGAGATCCCTGTAGTGGCCCGTTTAAATAGGACACCCTGTATATATAATATTATATATATATATATATATATATATATATATATATATATATATATATGTGACGCTCCCTTGTATCGCGGGTGTCGGATTGCTCGGGCGCCAATCGGTTTTAATGCCAGGATAGTTCAATGGAGATCAGGGTAGCGGAAATAAGATAACACAGTATATTCAATATATTAGGTAGTGACGTGTACTACGTAACGTAGCTATGGTAGTCAGTGATTTTAATAATCACGCATATAAACAATACACCTTATTGCAATTCAATCAATTATTACACATGTGACATTTGAACAGGAAATACAATCAATTAGTAAACCAGCATCTATGATACATTAAACAAGAAATACAATCAATTAATACATCGGCATTTATCATACATGAAATACAATACTCGGGTTTCGGTACCAGGTCGGTTACTGATAACTTGACAACAGGACTATTGCGCAGTGTCAAGCAACAGATGGCAGAGACCACAACAGGACTATTGCGCAGTGTGGCGATACCAGACCGGTTACTGATAACTTGACAACAGGACTGTTGCGCAGTGTCAAGCAACAGATGGCAGAGACCACAACAGGACTATTGCGCAGTGTGGCGGTACCAGACAGATTACTGATAACTTGACAACAGGACTATTGCGCAGTGTCAAGCAACAGATGGCAGAGACCACAACAGGACTATTGCGCAGTGTGGCGGTACCAGACAAATTTCTGATAACTTGACAACAGGACTATTGCGCAGTGTCAAGCAACAGATGGCAGAGACCACAACAGGACTATTGCGCAGTGTGGCGGTACCAGACAAATTTCTGATAACTTGACAACAGGACTATTGCGCAGTGTCAAGCAACAGATGGCAGAGACCACAACAGGACTATTGCGCAGTGTGGCGGTACCAGACAAATTACTGATAACTTGACAACAGGACTATTGCGCAGTGTCAAGTAACAGAATACAATATGGTTACTTCTGCAACTGTGCAGAAGCAACACTCAAAAATACACTGTCGTACCAGGTGGTACCATGAATTAAGATACGGAAAAACTTTCTTACCAAACGGTTCGGATGTAGCGGCAGTCGGAGAGCAGAACACTAACTGCCTATCATGCATTTTGGTGGGCTATTTATACCCCGGAGATACGCGCATGTTTCAACCCTGCATGCGACTAGTCAGTTCGACTGAGTAGTGTCTTGGTTCGTCCGGAGCGCAAGAACGGACCGCGCTAATTGGTGCGCTAACGGTCATTGCTCTGTGAACAATAGTCTGTTTTCCCAAAAAAAGACTTTGTCACAATATATATATATATATATATATATATATATATATATATATATATATATATATATATATATATATATACATATAATATATATATATATATATATATATATATATATATATATATATAATATCCTGAAACGTGTACTCGTTATTTAATGCAAACGAAGACGTTACGATCTTCGTAAGTCATTTATCTAATTGTAAGATAAGTGAAGATGCGGAAATTATTCTGGATTTTTTGTTGTTACTGTGTAAACCGGTCTCGAAACATAATTATTATACGGACAGCAAGGACGTTTAAACGTCCTTGACGGGCAGGTACAACTTCATTGTTTTATTATGATTGACAGCACGTGGCTAACCTAAATTTTTCTAAAATTTCTATGAATGTTAATGGAGCATAAAGATATGAAATTGAAGGGGTATTTTTAGATTAAGGTAAGCTAAATGAATTTACTATCGAAGTGAAATTGCAAGGCGAACATAAACTAATGAATTTTAATTTTTAGACAAATATTAGAAGAAAGATACTGAGATACAGAACAAATATACGAAAACACAAAGATAGAAAAATAAACGTGACAGTATACCACAGAAGAAAACATTCAACGCAGCAAGAGCTATTAGCAGCAGATAGTGAAAAACAAATCACATTTTGTGAATTAATGTGTAATAAATGTCATGCTGATGAACATTTTTTAGAAAATACAGGTAGTAAAAAAAGTATTTGGAAAAGTGACCATCTTTTATTCTAATTCACTCAACTTATACCAAGACAAATTTATTCAAATAAAACTATAATCATATGAAATCTTGAACCCTTTCTTAGTAATATTACATGAGAAAAAATTTTAAAAAATCGGGCAAAGAAATCGAATAGAAAAATTATTACCTGTGTCAATAACAGCACAAAAAAAGTATTTGGACAAAAATATGGAGTAATTTTTATAAAATATCTTACAAATTTATTTTAATATTTAGTGCGATATCCTTTGAGTCTTATAAACTTCTTTTAGTCGTTTTGGCATAGATTCCACCAATTTTTTCTTCTCTTAAATCTTGGATATAAGCCTGTCGATTTTTAGTTTGATGATTTTTCACTCTGACTTTTAATTCTTGCCATAGATGCTCGATGGGGTTGAGGTCGGGTGATTGTGGCGGTGTTTGTAAAAATTTTGGTGTGTTGTAGAGCAGCGTTTCGCAACCTTTTTTATCTGGCGACCCATAAAATGTGAATTCAAATGTAAAGAGACCCATGAGACTGTATGGTAGGAGAGGGGGCTTTAGTCTCTTAAAATTACAGGACCATGCAAAAAATATGGACGTAAGATTTAGGATTAAAAAAAATATATATACCAGCGCAATGTATAACAGCACCTCTACCATCTACCTCATATTGATAGACACTTAAATTACTAACCGCCAATATTTAAATGAAGTATTCTGATTTAGCAAGTATATAAATCGTTGGCTTCTACATTCGTTGTATTTATCCTAAACCATTAAATATTTAACCGACCCGTTTTTAAACTTTTGCGACCCAGAACTGGGTCGCGACCCAATGGTTGCGATCGGCTGTTGTAGAGTATCCACTCTCTAACGATCCGAGCTGTATGTATCGAATCGTTGTCATGTTGGAATAAAAAAATATTCTGCAGTCCCAATTTTTCTGCACTATCGGCCAAAATTAATTTCAAAATATTTAAATATCCAAAGCGATTCAAAATTCCATCTATTATTTGTAAATGTCCTACTCCACCTGCAGCCATGCACCCCCATACCGTTACCGAGCCTCCGCTGAGTTTGTTGGCACTAAATTTACTTTGTTCATCTCTTGGCGTATTTTTCTCCATACCATTTGCCTTCTATCCGAACTAAATAAGTTGAATTTACTTTCGTCTGTAACTATTACTCTATTCCAGAAGTCTTGAGAATTGTTAACATATTCTTTAGCGAATTTCAATCTTTTGGATCTGTTGGCTTTATTAATCCATGTTTTTTTCCTAGCTACACGACCGTAAAAACTTGCATCTTTCAAAACGTTTCTTATAGTTTGTAGTGTAACTATCTTTTGTGAAATGGTTTTTAATATTTTAGCTAAACTAGAAGCGCTTACTCGAAGGTTAATTTTTACTTGGCGTATAATAATTTTTTTTTCACGTTCAGTACATTTTTAGGACGGCCAATTCGAAGCTTATTTTTTAGTGTATTGTGCTTTTTAAACTTTTTTATAATATAACCAATCGTAGAATGAGATTTTCCTACTAAACTTCCTATTTCTCTGTACGTTTTCCTTTTCTTATGCTCGGTTTCACCAATCATAAGTAAATATGTAGTTAGTAACTCAAGGAATAAATATTATTCGACAGTTAATTAAAATTATGTTTCACCAACTGAAAACTGTCCAATATTTATGACCTTTTGAAGGTTTAATATAAATTTAACGATTTAATATTATTTAAATAAACAATTAAAATTACTATAAGAAAATGTATTTCTTCTGTTATTGTTTTCAATTCCCCTACAACGAAATCCTGGTTCCGCTACTGTTTGAAATCAAATATAACCAAAGATTGTGTAGATATTTACTGTTATTGTGTTATTTACTATGAGTTTTAAAAAACGAGAAAGGTGTAAAAATTTTACCAAAGAGAAGAAGGAGACGTTAGCATTAGTGGAGCAATTTATAGCAATAATAGAAAATAAAAAAACTGACGGAGTAAGAACGAAAGAGAAAAATGACAACTGGAAACATGTGGCAGAGAGTTTTAATTCGACAGAAAAAACCCGATCGAGAACGGGAGCACAATTGAAATTATTGTATGATTCTTTAAAGAAAAAAGCTAAGAAGCACAAGGCAGATAATAAAGTTAGTTTTGACTTGTTAACTATATAGGCAAATACATTGATATATTTTATTTACTAGGTTGAAGCATACAAAACTGGAGGCGGTACGTACATATCGCAATTAACAAATACAGACCATAAGTCATTGCTATGTTGGGACCACAATTATTGGAAAATGCATATGATAGTAATGCTGAAATTGGCGGTAGATGAAACTATAAAATTTGCTTTACTTTTGTAGATATTGTATACTCAACCGATGATACTTTGGAACCAAACGTCGAGTCACCTGCAAGTACAAATATTTTACTTGCTACATCTCCGGTTGAACCTGTCACCGAAAATTTAATATCTACTTTTATTAATAGAATTAAAGCCATGAAAAACAAATATAAGACCCATACAAATTTAGAAGATGTAGATAAAGCGAACAAAAATAATTTATGATAAAAAAAGAAATACATGATAAGAAACTTGAAATTTTGGAAATTATTAAACAAAAGGAATTATTGGATCTGAAATCAAAAGAACTTGATTTAAAACTTAAAGAAAAATCTCTTGAACTATCACTTTAAATTCAATATGTGTTAAAATCATTTATATGTTATGTTTTGTATTATACGATATTATTTTATATAATTAAATTGAACATGTGAGGGTTAACACACACTCCCATATAGAGAAAGATGCTTATAATTGCCCTTTACTGAATCGACGAGCAACACATTGATTATACAATCTATATATTATATTATATTATCTTGAATTATTATCTTAAATTCAATATTTGTGTTATAGTACATTATACACCAAGGGAGAGAAACCACTTATTTTTCCTGAGGTGTAGTTTGAAGCCAGAGGGCTACAAATACATCGAGGGAAAAATGGTGGTCTCTCCCGAGGTGTATATACTATTTTCTCCACGTTCGGGAGTAGAAACACCTAATTTCATAAATAATGAATTATAATAAATCGTAACGAAATTGCAATATTTAGAAGCCTTTGGAAATGTTTCCATGCAACACGTACCATGACAACACACATTTATTTACAAAAACCTTTGTTATAATAAAAACTCCCTTATGAAAAGTGTTTTCGTCCCTAGGGAGTAAATGCTTCATTTCTGTCCCGCGTTTGACGCCATAGAAACCGACTTCTACTCCCGGACGTGTAAAAAAATATATGTTGATTTTTGTATTATAGGAGTGCGATATATAATATATAAAATTAAATTTAAAACAATTACCTTGTGAACACTGAATTTATTAAGGCTGACCTTACTGCTGTATTATTATTTTCTTCTTCTTGGACATAATTTCCTGCAGAGATATAGCATAGTAATCAACGTGTACTAATAAACGAGAAGTAATCAACGAAAACCGTTGAAATTAGACTTGTTATTCCCTTAGTCATTGTTAGTGGTACGAGACGTACGGAATTTGCATTTTACTGTGAAATATTGTATTAAATATAGTGGAGTTAACTATTTGTGTTTTATTTATTTTACTTCGCAGTTTGGACATTTTGTAAACATGTAAGTAATAGTAAACGATTATTAGTTTTATTACTGAACATAGCAATCAGAAATATTATTTTTACTATTATTTTTAAAGGGAGAAAATTGATGGCGAGAGAGATGTGTATTGTGACAGTGCGAATTATTTATACATGATTGAAAAACGCACTACGAACACAGTGCATATGAAATGCAGGCATTATAAAACGTGTCCTGCTCGAATAGTCGTGCCAAATATTGGTGTACCGATGCTATCGCGTGAGCATACGCCCGATGCCGATGTCTTGGAGATTCATGTGGCGAAATTTAAAATGGCGCTGAGGCGAAGGGCATTGCAGGAAAATACTGGGATGGCAGAAATTTTTCGAACAGAACAAATAAAACATCCCAAAGCTTGCCTCCATCAGGGCAAGTATGTACAGACGTAGAAAAGCAGGAACTCCACCAATACCGCACAGTTTGCAGCAGTATTGCGAAACACTCATGTCACCACGGTAAAAATAAAAAAATCTGGTGTGGTCACCACACTACTTTCTTATACTCAATTTAAATTGGCACATATTTGACATTTCAAATGCGTATTTCTGTAAATATTTTGTCTTTGTTTTGTTTTCATAGCATATATGATAATTTAAATACATGCCAAAATATAAATACATTTTACTCAAAATTGGATAAAGATAGAACAAAAATGCATAGAACATTTTTTCTTAAGATTATTGTTCTCTATAACTTTTATTTCAAAACTTTATCCATATTCCTTTCAGTTTCTCTAATAATTCACAATGTTCGATTTTGATCTTCAGTAAACTTCCTCTTCCGGTTGTGCGATTATGCGAGAAATCTAATCAGCTCTTCATATGATCAAAAAAAATTTAAATACGAAGTTTCATTGTCCTGCCTTTGCTCGTTTTGAAGATAATGAACATACAGACACACATCCACACATCCACACACACAGACGTCATTGCGAAAATAGTCAAAACGTATTCAGGGGACCTCAAAACATGTATTTCCATCAAAATCTCGCAATCGAAATTTTTCATGATTCCTATACTTTCTTTATACTATGTATAAGAAAGTAAAAAGATATACTATCCAAAAATATGAATATTGATAATTTTATAGATGGAGAGAACGATATGCAATGGAGTTAGGTGTTGGGAGCAACCAGTTCTTCAACTCATTTTTAACTGCAAGTGATGGTTCCCAGGCAGCAGTTTTCGTGTCGCCTACCATCATGAACCATTTGCGACAAATGCAACCTGTTGCGTTACATATGGATGCAACATTTAAGGTTGTGCCAAGAGCCGGAGGTGGCTCTCAATTATTTATCATTCACGCATATTATGAAGGCACCGTAAGTATTTAATACATTCATAAATTCGAAATATTTCGAAAATATTAATATATACGTCATATATAATTTTTTTAGGTATATCCCATCATGTATGCTTTAATGACAAAAAAGTCAGCATAGGCTTATAATTCGGTTGTCCTGTTTTCGGGACATGTGTGGCCAGGACGTTGCCATACAACATATAATGGCAGACTATGAAGCAAGGTTGAGGAACACTGTTTCGGTATTGTTTCCCAACCAAGATTTGCATGGCTGTTGGTTTCATTACTGCAAAAATGTATACAAACGCGCAAGAGCATTCAACCTGGTGCACCAGGATGCTGATCCAGTTGCCCGGAAGATCCTGAAGATCTCGATGGCTTTGCCACTATTGCCAGAGAATAGAATCCAGGACGGGATAATATATCTCAGAGGCATGTCCGAGGGCGTGCCAAGTATTAACACATTTCTAAATTATTTAGTGCGGCAGTGGAGTACTAGGAATATTTCTGTTCATGACTTCCCACAGCGGACAAACAATGCGGTGAAATCATTCCACCGTGATTTGATGAGAATGTTCGGAACACCGCATCCTAATTTGTGGGTTTTTACACAAAAACTACAGCGGGTAGAGCATTACAAAGCTTGCGACTTCTTACGAAGCTTAAATGGTGTGGTTGCTCCTCGACAACCACGACCTGTGTATCGGCAACTGAATAGCAGGATTCAAACGGCACAAGACAGGTTTCAGAGGGACGGAAATATTGACCGATTTTTGAACCATATGGGTTATGCTATGGACCGATACAATCGAATTTTTGGTGAAGTATAAGGTATATATATATATATATATATATATATATATATATATATATATATATATATATATATATATATAATCACTATAATTATTAGCAGATGATGATGACATGGCAGTTGACAACGAAGCTCCTGCGGCTAACGTTGCCCTTCGAGTTGACAACGAAGCTCCTCCGGCTAACGCTGCCCTTGAAACGGACAACGAAGCTCCTCCGACTAACGCTGCCCTTGAAGTGGAGAACGAAGCTCCTCCGGTTAACGCTGGCCTTGAAGCGAACAACGAAGCTCCTCCGGCTAACGCTGCCATTGAAGTGGACAATGAAGCTCCTGCGACTATCGCTGCCCTTGAAGCGGACAACGAAGCTCTTCCGGCTAACGTTGCCCTTGAAGTTAATGCAGCTCCAGGTGTTCTCTGGGAGGAATTGTTACAGGAGGACATGAGTGAACCTAACAACGATGGTAATATATGCATACATACACAATAATTTCTAAAACTAATATATAATATTACCTTTGATATTTCAGTATAATTTTGGAACATATTCGATGTAATAGTACATTTTCAAGGAATTTAAACGTCAAATTGACATTAAAATTACAAAAAAAAGAACAAAAACGATTAATATTTTGATTTAAAAAATCAAATGAGCGCGCACGAACAGAAGTTTTTGCTGTAATAGAGCCGCATAATATATTTATGGCTGTATTACATCTATTACACGTATTAAATCCGATATAGCATTACTGGTGTTTGACAGTTTTTACTCATGTGTTCAAAGTTGTGTTATCCAGTGAAAACAACAGATAATCAGGTATGCTATATATATATATATATATATATATATATATATATATATATATATATATATATATATATAGTAATTATAAATGAATTATTGTTGACATTTATTAATATTTTCAGTCACTATGGCCTCAGCCCGTTCTAATTTAATAGTTGAATTAGCAATGAAAATTCCTACGAGCAAAGTTGAGGTTAGGTTTTTACTGAAACTTTGATATTCAATATTTGCATTTTATACAATTTTATAGAAATCGTGTACATTACAAGAAGAATATTATATCCATAATAATGATCGATCGCAGTGAAATACTTCTTACAGAAAATGAAATAAAGGTATACTGGATGCATAAGAAAAGTTTTAATTCTTTATTTTTTAATATTTCTTTAAATTTTCAGTCTCATTACGGTACAAAACAAGATAATTGTGGTGAAAGTGGCATGAACGTTATTGAAAGTGATTTTGATTCAGATGATTCTAATAAAGACAAAAAATACTTGCCTGATAGTGATGCAGCACTTTCGGAATCAGAGCAGGAAAATGAAAATTAGATTATAGAGTTACAAAATGAACAAGAAATAAGTAAGAGTAGAGAACTCGAAAACGAAAATCAGTTAGAAGAGAACGATCAAGATGAAAAGAATTGTGAAAATATTAAAAAAGAATTCGACAAACTTATGGAAAAGAAATGTAAAGAAATTAAAAGTGAATTCAGGTTATACGTCAGAAGGTAACAAGCATAATCCAGCGAAGTCACTGAAACCCCCTTGCGATGTTAAATGTAGACTTAAGTGTTCTACGAAATTCACTAATGAAAATAGAGAATTTATCCATTCTAAATTTTGGGGATTGGCTGATAACACTCTTCAGCATCAATTTGTAGCAGCTCACATGGAAGAATTAAAGGTGAAATACCGTAGGATAACTGCAGGGAGTAAAAGGGGGAACAATGTTGCCTATAATCTGACACTAAATGGTTCAAAACTAAGAGTTTGCAAGAAGTTCATTATGAACACTTTAGATATAGGAGATAAATTTATCAGAACCACTTGGAAAAAATCAACTGGCACAGCTACTGTTGACAGAGATAAAAGAGGAAATCACATGAGAAGAGAAACAGTTGATCCTGATTGTCAAAAATGTATAGATACTATAAAGAAGACAATGAAAAGGCTGGGTTACCAAAAGCAAAAAAATGTACCTACGAACACATTTTCAATACCAAATTTAATATATCCCTTTTCAGTCCAAAAAAAGATCAGTGTGCAATATGTGAATCATTTAAATTATCAACAGAACAAGAACATTGTTAAGCGAACGGTTGACACGGTGGGTGTTATACATGCAGCAGTTTGATTATGTAATTGTATGTAACACGTACCGGGAAAACTAAATATTGTAGCTGATACGTTATCTCGTTATCCACAAGATTCGGCAGTGGTGAACGATGTACGGACTCGCGAACCGATGGTAGCCGCGTTTCAGGTCAACGGATGCGCGGAAATTCAGGACGACTTCCGCGTTATAACCGATAAACAGTGCGAGGACATCCGTCTCAATGAAATAATCGAACAGCTAACTAGGAGAACCACGGTGGAGGATATGCCGGTGCATATACGTCGGGTTATTAAGAATTATCAATTACAGAATGACGTGTTAGTTCATGATCCGTTTCATGGGCGTACTACTATCGCGGTACCGCGTTGTTTAGTCGATCGGCTGATATGGCATTATCACTGGGAGTTAGGACATTTTGGTCCCGCTAAAGTCTACGCGGTATTAAAACAAACATTTTATTTTCCCAACATGGATAAACGTTTGAGACAGTTGATTCGGACTTGCGAATTGTGTCAGAAGACAAAATTGTCAAATCAGCACTTCGAAGGGCCTATGCAATCGGTATTAGCAACTAACGTCGGAGATAGGGATGTTCGATTCAGAATCGATCTTCAATTAGATCGATATTTTCTGTTCAAAAGATCGATTTTTATATCGATTCTTATAAAGCCGATTCGTTGAGGGATCGATTTTTTTTTACGAGTATCGAATCGAAATTGTACGTCGCTTGCCAACACTAATTTAGAATTTGCAGTATACTTCTATATGTGTTTATGTAGTGAGGTGTGCAGTATGCAGATTGGTGTGTTGTGTGTTACTATTAACGTTTTTTAACCGCTGTTCGCTGCTGCCATTGCTTTGTTTGTGGTGCGTCGCGCACGCGCAGTAGATAGTATATACCCGTTTGGGCAGTCACTCACAGTCAGCTGTTGTATTGCGTACTTTAGTTTTTAATTGTTCTTTAAAAATAAAGACAAACGAAGTTTTAATACTAATAGCTTGATCTATATTAAATTTTATTTAATAATATAGTCATTATGTGTGCAAAAAAAGGTCCCAGTATTGTGTGGAAATATTTCATGAAAATCAAAGTAGCCAGTGGTTATGAAGCTCAATGCAAATTATGCATATAACTTAAAAAATCATCTGCACCGAAAACATAAACACTTAAAAGCGAGTGATGATGGTGAACCTTCATCTAAGGTAATTGAACTTTTGTAATGTATACAATGTACACATGTACATGTACACATTTCTGAGGTTTACTTTACGTTTTTTTATTGTATAGATTACTAAAAGCACACCGTCCATGGCAAGACTTGCAACAGAAGGTTCACAATCAGAACAGACCGATGAAGATGATCCTGAACCCGAACTTACATCTGAAAATGAAGTTCACGATTTCTATGAACAGAATGGCCTGAATATGATTATGAATGGCGATGGTGGCGGCCTGTCATCAGCGTCACTAGTATCAATATCAACACTCTCAAGATCAAACTCTTCTGTTTCAATTGAATGTTCTACAACAAATTATAATACACCTAAAAGCTCTCGTATGAAGCAACCGCAAATTAATGATGCTATTTCGGAAATCAAGTCATTTGAAGGTTATAGTGTGAAAATTTTTACATTAGTTTTTTGTAAGTATGTAATGTTTGTTTTTTAGATGGTGGACAAAAGGCAGGCTGCATTATTAATGCTATTTTATTTATGATTGCAAAAGATAACTTGCCATTAAACACAACGGAGCACAAAGGTTTTCAATATTTGATGAAAATTGTTGCGCCGTTGTATTCGCTACCAGGGCGAAAAACTATAACTCGTCTAATAGAACAAAAATATGAATTACTCTCTAGCCTAGAAAAAGATAAACTATTAAATGCTGATTACATCACCTTGACATGTGATGTCTGGACCGATACTCTCAATACAGTGAGTTACCTTGGGGTAACGTCGCATTTTTTGAATGATGAGAAGTTACATTCTGTTACAATAGGAGTAACTGAATTAAGTGACAAACACACTGCAGATTATTTGGGAATGTGGTTATCTGACATTTGTAAAGAATGGAAAATATCTGAGGATAAAGTTTTCACAGTTGTTACCGATGGTGGTGCAAACATAGTGAAAGCTGTTTGTGTTTTATTTGACAAATCTAAACATTTGCATTGTTTTGCACATATGCTAAATTTAGTAGCCACACAATCTCTAGCAATAAATGATATTGAAACAATATGCAATAAAATAAAAAGCATAATTACATTTTTTAAACATTCGGTGTCTGCATATGACGACTTAAGGAAGTTAACTTCTTTAAAATTAATTCAATCAGTAATAACTAGGTGGAATTCCACATATATTATGTTAGAACGGTTTGTAACTTTGTATGAACATGTTGTATCAGTACTTCTGAGATATCCAAAATCACCTTCTATTTTATCGGCAGCAGAAATTGAGATAATAAAAGATATAGTTGTTATTATGAGACCATTCTTCACAGTTACAAAGGAGATCTCTGGTGACAGTTTCGTCACAGCCAGTAAAGTTATCCCACTAGTTAATTGCTTAAAAAGAAAGGTAGAAATAATTGAAACACACTCAGAAACCAGTAGATCTCTCAAAGACAGAGTTCTCCAACAAATTTCAAAACGGTTTGGTTCAATTGAAAATGTAAAAATCCTCTCTGTTGCCACATTACTTGATCCGCGCTTTAAAAAAATACATTTCACAAATCCTGTATCATGTTCGGATGCTGTGCAAAAGGTATTGCATTTTATACGTGAAACAGAAGAAAATGCTTCAGTTACCACGAGAAAACAACATGAAATGCCTAATGTAATTTCAGAACAGGACAGTGTATGGGATTACCACAAAGAACTTGTCAATAAGGCAAACACTAGTTATGAAAATATTACTGGGGAAATGCCAACAGAATTAAAGTACTTTCTTAATCAACCCCTCGTAGATATCAACAAAGACCCCCTAGAATATTGGGCTCTTAATAAAATTTCACTTCCGAAAGTATACTCTGTTGCGAAACAATATTTGGCAGTGGTTCCAACATCGACACCTTCAGAAAGACTCTTTTCATTAGCTGGAAATATTTTAGTGGATCATAGAAGCAAACTCACCCCTAAACACCTGAACCAGCTATTGTTTTTAAATTCTTTAAATTTAGAAGATTGGTGTTTGTAAAGATTTTTTGATATTTTATTATTGTTTTAATTATTATAATATGTACTTTGTAAATTTTTAGTTAAAATAAAAGTGCTGTTCCGAATAATTATTTTATTTTCATGTAATCACTGTATTAATCATAATAATTTTTTTTCAATTATGAATCGATATTTGGGAAATCGATTTTTTGCATTTCGATTTCTTCCTTATCGATTATTTATATAACGATTCAAGGTCGATTCGAAAATCGATTCTTTCCCTGCAGATCGAACATCCCTAGTCGGAGAGATTGTCGCGGTAGATTTATACGGGCCATTGCCACAAGGTCGCGGGGGGGGGTAACGTATTTATTCGTAGTGTTGAACGTATTCTCGAAATTTGTAAAGCTATACGCGCTACAGAAAGCCAACGCAGCGGCATGCGCGAATCGAATCACGCGGGACTATCTTCAGGTGATTAAATGAGCGAATATACTGAGCGATCACGGTAAACAGTTTACAGTGGACTTATGGAAAGAGACTTTGAGATCGGCGGACATCAAAGCGGTGTACTCTTCTATACGTCATCCGGCATCGAACCCCTCGGAGCGGATTATGCGAGAATTAGGACGAATCTTTCGCGCGTATTGTCATAAGCAACACAGCCGCTGGCCCGAGGAACTTCAAAACATCGAAGATTGTTTTAACGCCGTCCCACATGAGAGCAGTGGCGGATCCAAGGGGGGGGGGGGGCTATTATAATGTATATTGCACACTGTAATATTGACATTATTCTAATTGTTAATTGTATTCGAAATTTTAAAAATCTCAAATCGCCACCATCAAATTTATAACTACCGCGTTAAATCGTAATAGCTCTGAATGCAACCAAATGTCATGTAATTTGTGGCAGATGCGCATTATCTATGCGCTTATGTATTTATAGAACTTTGACAGTTCCAATAGCTGCGTACTTCATTGTTTGTCATGTACCTTATTATCTGTAATAGAAGATCTATAACAGAACGAAGATAAAAAATCTCTATACGTGATCTTTGTGGGTTACAATTGATAGAACAGCAATAAAACCGCACAGGCAATACCGGCTTTAGGGGGGCGAGGCCGGGCGACCGCCCGGGGCGCCAAGCCAAGAGGGGCGGCGCAGTCAGTTTTAGTTGTGAGTGGTTCGGTGATAGACGTCTTTGTATGTATAAGTTATATGCTACGGAAGTATAAAGTATACGTAAATACGTTACATACGGTCTTAAACTTGCCACAGAGGTAAGTAAAGATTATGCAAATTTATAGATTACTCTTAGTTTTTAGATCTATTTTACATATATTTATTCGACGTAGCGAAAAGTTGTAGATATTAATATTCTAAGGTTATGCATTACACTCTTGATTAAGGCGCGGTAATCAACTCAAATCAACTGCTCTTGATTTCTGCCTTGTCATTGGTTGTTCAATGGAATAGATGCAAGCGAAGCAGATCATTTGTCGTTTATGAGTGTTGGTGTCCAGCCGGTCAATATATCATCTTTCCGCATTAATAGTAGTAAAACCAGTTTTGTAAATAAATTATAATAGTAATTTTAATCGACTTCTCATAATAAAAATATTTTCATTCATATTAATTATGAATATTATGTATATTTTTTTGTGATTTTTATTTGGAGTGCCGCGAAACAAATTGACGCCGGCTTTTTGTTTTAGTAAATATTATTATTTTTTAGTTTCACAAACACCTCTAAATGGCGGACAGTAAAGAACCTGTTAAAAAGAAACTATCTGGGTACGAGTACCGTAAAAGAAAATCTGAAAAAGAAAAGCGATTTCAAGCGAGTAAAAAATCTATGATGATCGATAAGTATTTTATAGGAAAATCACAAGAATTAGAATCCAGTGATAATGCAGAGTTTAGTATTGCCTCTACTTCGGGAACACAAGTATTTATCGATCATTCTAATATTTTAAGTATTGACAAAATTGAACAGTCCAGTCACCGTGATCAGTCTTCAATCCCGGACGACACTGCTACAAAAGATAATACTGAAACGGAACATGTTGCGACCTCAACTGAAAGTTTCGACGTATCAGATGCAGCTACATGGCCGGAAATGCATAGTAATAATATTATTAACCATATTATCTCCGTTGGCGCTTCACAGATCCACCTTGATTATTTTCCTAAAGATGAAAATGGACGTCATTTTTCAATATTACACTATTCCAAAAAACTTTCAAATGACGAAGTGATCAGGCGTCGTTGGCTGGTTTACTCAGTTTCAACAAATCGTGTCTTTTGTTTTTGTTGTCGATTGTTTGATCGGAAGTTGACTTCCAATTTGGTATTTGACGGATTTCATAAATGGAAGCATTTAGCTGAAGTTTTGAAGATGCACGAAAATAGTACCTCACACAAAAAATTCTATGCGCACTGGATTGAAGCTGAAATGAGATTAAAAATTGGAGCAACAATTGACAAGAACAAAAATTAATATCAAAAGAAAAATTGCGTTGGAACAATGTGCTTATTAGATTGATACACATAACTCAGTATTTGGCTGAACATAATATGGCCTTCAGAGGAACGTCAGACAAATTGTACACCCCCAATAACGGAAAATTTTTAGGACTTGTGCAACTACTGGCGAAGTTCGACCCTATCATGGAAGAACACGTTAAAATGGCAATGAAGGGTGATATATCAGATCATTACTGTGGGAAAAACATACAAAACGAATTAATAGAGATTATGGCATTGAAAGTAAAATCCGAAATTTTGTCAAAAGTAAAGAAATCTAAATATTACTCAATTATAGCTGACTGCACCCCTGACATAAGTCATACAGAGCAACTTTCTTTAACAATAAGATTTGCAGATATAACTGATGAAAACATAAGCGTTAAAGAACATTTTATCAACTTTTTAGCAGTCGATGATACAACGGGTGCAGGTCTAACTGAATCTATTTTGAAAACCTTACATGACTTCGGTCTCAAGTTGGATGACTGCAGGGGACAAGGTTACGATAATGGCGCGAATATGAAGGGGAAAAATATTGGTGTGCAAAAAAGGATTTTAGATCAAAATCCATTAGCTTTTTTCGTGCCATGTGGATGTCACAGTTATAATTTAGTACTCTGTGATGCTGCAAAATCGTCCGTAAAATCTGTTTCTTTGTTCGGCATTCTTCAAAGATTGTTTACATTATTTTCATCGTCAGTAAACAGATGGAAAATTCTGACCGATCACTTAAAATCTTATAGTCTAAAGAAGTTGAGTGACACTCGTTGGGAATCCAGAGTAAATTGCATAAAAGCAGTGAGATATCAATATTGCGACGTTCGAGATGCGTTAGTTACTCTCGCTCACGAGACTGAAAAAAATGATACCGAAACCTCTCACGAGGCAATCACACTTGCAGAACAACTAGAAGATTTTAGTTTCATTGTATCTTTAATAACATGGTATGATATCCTATTTCAAATTAACGTTGTGAGCAAAGCAAGTCAGTTAGAAAACACTGATTTGGTGAACTTTGTAGAAATGCTGAAAAATTGTTGCTCTTATTTAGAAAATTATAGAAAAACGGGCTTCAAACAAGCTATTGTGACAGCAACGGATATAGCGAGGGAAATAAATATTGAGCCAGTATTTAAACCAGCAAAACGAATAAGATACGTAAAGCGACGACCTGGTGAATTGGTTGTTGACGAACCTATACAATGTCCGGAAAAATTATTTGAAGTACAATTTTTTAATACTCTCTTGGACACTGCACTTACATCTCTTAATGAAAGATTTCATCAGCTAAAAGATTTTTCTGCGACGTGGAATTTTTTATATAATTTAAAAAATATACCCCGAAAAGAGGAACTAATTAAACACTGTGCTGATTTGCAAATCATACTCACAGTAGGTTCAAAATCAGATATCAATGGAACTTTACTCTGTGACGAACTTTTAAGTTTTGAAGCTTTTCTCCGGGACGCAGTGGTAACTCCTGCCCAAGGATTAAGTTTTATCAAACAGCACAATATACAAGAATTGTATCCAAATATATGGATAGCGTTACGTATATTACTCACCATACCAGTGAGTGTAGCAAGTGGAGAACGCAGTTTCTCCAAACTGAAACTAATAAAAACATATTTACGATCGACAATGTCCCAAACAAGGCTGACCAGCCTAGCGACACTATCAATTGAAAGTGACATTGTTGAAAGCCTAGATTTCTCTGATTTAATAAAAGAGTTTTCGGATAGAAAGGCACGAAAAGCTAATTTTTAATTTTAGTTTTTTCTTTTGTATTCTATCATTTAAACAAAAATTGTATTTCTTTTATTGAAAGTATTTTATTGAATATATTATAAATTATTAGAGTAATTAAAGTTTTTTTATGGGGGCGCCGAAAAAAATCTCGCCCAGGGCGCCAGACTTGCTAAGGCCGGCCCTGCGCACTGGTATTTATTATCCATAAAATTTTAAATGTACATAAGTACTTATCATATTTATAATAAATATTTAATTCAATTTGTCATAGAATGGCGTCACCTTCCAACAAACGACAGAAAATTTTAGATTTCTTTATAAAATCAGAATCAAATACAGTTCCAGTATTAAAAAATTTAACAGAAGTTGATACAGTGGAAATACCGGCAAAGAATGAAAAATCTGTTATTAGGGGAGAGGGAGGCACATGTGGACAGAGGCACATGTGGACAGTTTAAATTTTTCGCGGTACTCACAATATATTTAGTTTTGTATATAGCCGTCAGATGTCAACTGATCTTGTGCAATTCTCAAAGAAATTTCAGATGCTTATCTAGCGTTATTTGAGAATAAACGTCATATTTTATTTTTGAGGTTAAAAAGTAAAAATTTTCCATCATGTTCAAACAATCGTCATTTTCGTCTCCGTTGTCGCACGTATTTGGGGCTGGTCTAATAAATTGCAGCAACCGTTTTTCTAAAGGTAGGATATTAAGTAAAACCCTATATCGTAATCTAAAATGTTTCAGTAGTTTAATTTTATCATGGGAGCGTGTGGGGCAGATGTGGACACTTTAATGGAGCACATATGGACAGTGTCCACATCTACCCCATCGGTTAAATTTTTTTTTATGAATTATTTTGTAGGTACTTTAAGCGAAAAAATTGCCTAATTATGCGAACATATATCAAGAAAACCAATAGGGCGCAAATATCCGAAAATATTATTGTTGATGCTATTCGGAACATAAAGAATCGCAATGGTTCATTACGAGAAGTTGCTCAGCGTTATGGGTTAACAAAATCTATGTTACATAAACGAATTAAAAAAATGAATGAAGAAACCGTTACTGAAAAGTTCAGCTTCCAAATTTGTCATCTAAATATTCCTCACAGCAAGTATTTTCCAATGATGAAGAAGATCAACTTACTAATTATATATTACAGTCTTCAAAACTACAATATGGCATGACATATTATCAAATTCGAAAATTTGCTTACGAATATAGTATGAAGCTAGAACGTAATGCACCCAAATCCTGGGAGGAGAATAAAATTGCGGGTATCGAATGGATGAAAGGCTTCATGAAACGACACACTAATTTAGCTCTAAGAAAACCGGAAAATACTAGTTTGGCTCGAAATATTAGTTTTAACTCGCATAATGTAAATATGTTCTATGACAATTTAGAAGCTGTTTTCGAAAAATATAAATTCACAAGCGATCGAATAATAAGCGTCAACGAAAGTGGGATAAATACAGTCCTTCAAATGCCCAAAATAGTTTCACAAAAAGGTTGTAAAGAAATTGTGCAAGCTGTTGCTGCCGAAAGGGGCGAACAAGTTACTTTTTGTGGAATTATAATTGCAAATGGAAATACTATTCCACCCGTTTACATTTTTCCGAGAGTTCGCTTCAAAGAAGCATTTTTAACTGGAGCAGCAGACGGAAGTATAAGTGTTGCCTCACCTAGTGGCTGGATGACCAATGAAGGTTTCCTATAAGTTATTAAACACATAAAAAAATTTACTCATGCTTCCAAAGAGCACCCTGCGCTAATTCTACTTGACAATCATGATACCCATGCTACACTGGATGTTGTTTTATACTGCAGGGATAATGACCTAGTTCTTTTAACATATCCTCCGCATACCACACACCGCTTGCAGCCACTGGATGTTTCCGTATTTGGGCCATTCAAGGCCCGTTGTAGAGCTTCTTTTAATACATGGATGTCTAATCATCCAGGGAAAGCTATAACAATTTATGATATTGCCCATCTAACTCCAGCTTTTAATGAATCATTTATAAAAGCAAATATTTTATCAGGATTCCAGAAAACTGGTTGTTGGCCCTGTAATAGGAATGTGTTTTCCCCTGATGATTTTTCGGCTTCTCAAGTTACTGACTTCGAGAGTAACGTGTCCCTAACAGACACTAGTTGCTCTGTAGCAAATTTGATTTCCACATAGAAAAAGAAAAGAAGAGACTTCTAATTATAGAAAGAAAAGAAAAAGCCAAAGGAAAGAAAAACAGCAATCACATCCGTAAAATATTGCAAGAAGGAAGTTCAGAAAGTGAAATAGAAAAAGATTGAAAACCTAATGTACCCATTTATCTATTATATGACTATTATCAATTATATACATTATTATTGTACCTGTCCACAAGTGCCTCTCACAAAAAGTATTTTGTCTACATCTGCCCCAACTTGCGGCAGATGTGGACAATCTATATATACTCGTATATATATATATATATATATATATATATATTAAAATAATTTAAAAGTAAATGTAAATTTATGCACAAAAATGTATAAGCAAAGTACCCGACTATTAAATTTTTTGAAAACTACGTATTAAATAAGTAAATAGTTAATATAAAAAATATGTCCACAAGTGCCCCCCCCACCCCCCTACACAAGCAGAAACCATAAGTATTCCTTCGACTTCCGTATTTAATGAGTGTAACATTGATAAAAATGACATAGGATTATACGCTGGTAAACAAAAGATTATTAGCGACAATAGAAAAAAGAAGCTCCTAGAGAAACCATCTTGTCCACCTAAAAATTATGATTTTCCATTCTCTGAGCACAATAAAAAAAATAAAGTAGTAAAAAGATATTTAAATCAAAAGACACTTAGATAAATATCCCTGGTTAGTGTATTCTAAATCAATGAAGGGAGTTTATTGTAAATATTGTGCATTATTTGCTCCTAAAGTTATAGGCGATAGTCAATGTCAAACTGAATCCGGCATACTAGTTACAAAAGCTCTGAAAACATTTTTAAAACTTCTTGGCAAAGGTATATATATATATATATATATATATATATATATATATATATATATATATAACAGAGAAATAATAAATATCACAGACATTGTGTTGTCGACAAAAGAATTTAAAAAAAATTAATAAACCAGGAAATGAAATTCAAAATATGTTATCTTCAACTCGTTTAAAACAAATAGAAGAAAATCGCAAAAGACTGATTCCAATTATTGATACCATAATAACACTTGGTAAACAAAATATACCGTTTAGAGGACACAGAGACGACGGTGGCTTATTAGAAAAAACTACAAGTAGCATAGTAAGTGAAAATGAGGGAAATTTTCGAGAGATTTTAAAACTAAGAATACGTGCAGGAGATACAATTCTTGAGAATCACCTAAAAACTGCAAGTGCTAATGCTACTTACATATCAAAAACTACGCAAAACTCTATAATCGAATGTTGTGGCCAAGAAATTTTAGATAATATTAGTGAATTTATGACTCAGGCAAAATATTCTATATTATTTGATGAAACAACCGACATATCCACAATCTCACAAATGAATGTTATATTAAGATATACTTACAAGGGTGAAATCAGAGAGGATTTCATTGGGTTTTTTTATTTACATGATTGAATTACGGATCAGAATTACATTTAGAAATCGAACACAAAATTGACGGTAAAAAATTAGGACAATCTGTACTGCAAATTTTAAAGAAAACTAAAATTAACATAAAATTATGTGTTGAGATTTGCACTGATACATGTAGCGTAATGCTCTCCGAACTACGAGGTGCTGTAAGCGAAATTCAAAAATCTGCGCCGCATGTAGTAAAAATACCATGTTATAACCATTCGTTAAATCTATCTTTGTCTAAATGTATACAGGTACAGAGTGTACGAAATTGTTTTGGAGTTATGCGAGAAGTCATTGCTTTTTTTCAAGCTTTTGCGAAAAGAAACTACGTATTGAAAAATATTTTAAAATCTAAGTTAAGTAGTATTTGCGATACTCGATGGGTAGAAAGACACGACAATACATTATGTTTTGAAAAAAATATTTTTCTCATTATCGATACACTACATAACATTGTAACTTGGAACGATACAACTTCCTCAACAAAAGCTGCTCTTTTAATAAATACGATGTTGACATCAGAATTTCTGGTGTCACTTGAATGTATGACACATATTTTCTCGTTTACATTTACGCTCAGTAAATTGTTCCAAAAAAAAAATCACTTGATCTTAGTTTAGCATGGTATATCATTAAAGATCTTTATCTATTTTGTCTCTACAAGAGAAAATGCCGAAGAAGAATTTAATAAAATTTGGAACAGAACATCTGATTTGGCTGTTAAATTGGAAATAACGCTCGAAAAGCCTAGAATTACAGGAAAACAAACAAAAAGAGCAAATTATTCTTGTTCTACACCAGAAAATTATTATCGCATAAGTATATTTATTCTAATACTGGACGAACTAATACTTGATATAAAGACACGTTTTAATAATGACAATAATGACACGATAAATGCGTTTATGCTGCATATTATATTATCAGAAAATTTATTACTAAGTAAATGCAATATTTTAAATTCTGAAATTTGTTTAAAATCTGAAGTGGCGATGGGGAAGGCAAAATGATTAAGAGAAAAAAAAATATCTAATAGCATATCGTGTACACCCGTTGACGTTTATAATGGCTGTGATGAAGATATTTACCCAAATTGTAAAATACTTTTGTAAATATTGATAAGTTTACCTGTGAGTGTGGCTACTGCGGAGCGAAGTTTTTCCGCCCTAAGACGATTAAAAACATGGTTGAGGAATAGAATGAGTGAAGCAAACTTCTAGGACTCGCCCTATTGCACGTGCATAACAATATGGACCTCAACCCAGAAACTATACTAAATCGGTTTGCGTCGTCATCAAATAGAAAATGCGATTTTATTTTATAAATATGTGTAGGTATTTATAGAATCTTAATCTTAAATATAAAACTCTTCATATGTATGTTTGTATGTGTGTTTGCCAAAACAAAAGAATGGCCATGCATGTATTTGTATATACCGGATATAATTTTTTTGAATAATCGGCTTTGCACCGGTCAATAGTTGAAATACAGTGTTTTGACAGTTATAATAATTTTGTCTTACATACAGAGTATTCAAATCCATCCACACATTTGACTCGTATAAATCTATACGCACATCGTATTGCCATAAGAGGCGGAGCTTCTAAACAAATCGTTAGTTTTTTTATGACGTCACTCCTATATGGATTTGATATAAGTAATATTAATTTACTGAAAATTGCCTATTTTTAATTAATGTCTTTTTTTATTTAAACATGTACAGATTACACTACTATGTATAATAACAAGTTTGAAACCCCGAGCGCAGCCGGGAAATGATGCTTGTTCTATAAATAAATTTGTAATATAAAAATGGAACATTAATTTTTTTATTTCTATGCACCCCCCCCCCCCCCCGAAAACATTTTCTGGATCCGCCCCGACATGAGAGTACCGGTTGTACTCCATATGAGTTAGTGATAGGTAGCCCGCCGAAGCGTATGTTAGATCGGGTTACGCAGAATATTTTGCCCGCGGATTAGATAGAGCAGAAGTAACAGAAGCTGCGAGAGAATATCTTCGGCGGAAGGCTGATCAGCGGCGGCGCGGTCAAGCTCGGCGAGGGGGCCGAATAGTAAAGTTCCGGGTAGGGGACTTGGTCTTGTTAAAAACTAATCCTGTCGCGAATCCACTACAGCAGTTCAACCCTAAGTTTTGTCTCTTGTACGACGGTCCTTATGAAATAAGTGCGAACCCGTTTCGTAACGCGTATGCTCTGGTAACGGAAACCAGACAGCGGAAAGTGGTATACAATGCCGCCAACTTGAGAGCGTATCATCGATAGGACGCTAAAAACACGGATAGTACGCCACTGGCCTCGGTCCATAGTCAGTGTTAGTTAGTTGGGGGGATTGTTAAACATCATAAAGAAAGGGTAGTGTACGGTCATTGCGAGGAAGTAAAATAGTTTGTAAAAAGTCACTTATCGACTTATCTATCATGGCTAGAGTCGCGAAATCAACAGAGTTACAACTTTTCCACGGCGCCGCGGCCGTGAAAGCACCCGTACCACCGTCCACCCCAGAATACGGGACGACGTTCGATTTACCACCGACGCCAGGGAAGACGATCGCCAGGGATCAGCTAGTGCGGGGGAGCGGACCCGCGAGGTATCCAGAGCAGGAAACACCGCGAGTGTTAGAGACGGCGCCGCGAAAATCTAAGACATGGAGGGGTCATCGCGGGTGGATTAGCCGGGAGAAGCGTGCACAACGAGTGCAAATAATAGACGTTGTAGGATAGATTTAAGTCGCCCTATATGGGTTGTGATTAATTTTTTCTTCTTCTATTGTTTAAGTAATATAACCAGTCTTGATTAAATATACGTGAGTTATATTATTAAAAGTGGAAGCGTGAGAGAAAGGTGAAAATGTGTAAGCAGTGTTGGTGGGGGAGCGTAGGGTAACCAAATGCAGTAACCGTCGCGCGTATAAGTTCATAATTAATTTCACCGTCAGTTCACTAATTATAGACGGGGGAGAATGTTACGCGCCGGTCATGAGATGTTTGTTTTTCGTTTGAAACCCTCTTTCTTGGAAATTCTACATCTGGTTTCAATAACCATACGTGTCGTCAATAAGTGGTAACAAATAAATCTGTCATAAGGAGGGCGAGCAAATGCGATATCTGTAAAGTCGAAGACCGGCGACACTTGACACTAGACACATGTTGTGTACACCAAAAAGGCGCCAAGAAACGACTTTGACAACAAATACGTTAAACAAAGGCCAGTTTAGTTAAGCAGAAAGAATCTATTATTATTATAAACGAAGTAATTACTACCGTTAGAAACTAATTGAAACTACGAGTACGATAAGTCGCGTCTTGACAACATTTAGTATGAGTTATAAACTTAACAGAGCAATGATAATACTGCGTTTATAGTGGTATTGACATTTGGAAAGGGGTGTTCTCTTTACTGCGGTTAGCCCTTAAGCGATAATCAGCAGGGTTCTTTTATGTATAATTATAGTGTGACCAACCTCGTGTCTGGAGCCAAATCAACGGAAACTGCGAGTAACTGACTACAGGAATAGTGTCTATGTTAACCATACAACAAAAGGATAAACAATTAGGAGATTTGTTGTTAAACATTGTCGTATTATAATTGTCAATATTCCACAATAATCTCACTAGCGTAGCGCGGTCAGTATCCGGTAGTCGAAGGGTCAAGAGGGAGAGAGAGCGAGAGATCCGGGTTAGACGAAGAGGGCGATGCTAATATACTAGAATTCGCTAGGCGAGAGGCATCGGAGTGAGGGTGTCATCCGCTAAGACAATTGGCTCATATGTGAGGGTGAGTCGATAGGAAACCAATTGGATCAGGGTAAGCTTTGCATATATCGTTTATTTCTCTCCATCTTATGATATTCCACTGTGCATCCTGTATCCCCACCCAAGCCTATCTTCATCGTTAGCACCACAGGGCGGTGCTTAGGGGGTTAAATACGACAACATCATCGACGTTCTTGATCTTGGTTCTCCGGGGCTAAGACCTTCCTAACCTATCAGTTCTGCACTGCAAATCTAGTGGCCGCTTCTGATATCCAAATCTGCCTCAGTTCTGCGCTGCAAATCTAGTGGCAGCTGCCGAAATCCAAATCTACCTCAGTACCAAGACATACCTTCGTGAAGACGATTTCCATTTTTATAATCAACCAATAGTCAACTAATAAACGTTCTCTCCAAACAAGCAAGCCACGTTCGTTCCGCCAGGGGGAGCCCAGGTCCACTGCTCCATCCGCAGGCACGAGAGGAGGATTGCAAACTACAGGGCGCATTTCAACCCGCGTTCACTAACCAGGTCCGTCATCTATCACTTGGGTCTACCACCAGCAGCCCCTGTCCCCGCGCACCAGGGAGTCGATAGTACCTGCGAGTGAGCCGTCGTGATTGGGAATATTCACTGCTTGTAAGGTAGATGCCGTATGTGCAATTTTATTTGGAGTTGAACATTGACATGTTTCATGATCTCTTTATCACGCTTAATTGACACTATCACAACTAAACTGTGTTCGCTGTCCTACATCGTGGGAGTGCGGGTTGACTGGCAATATGTCGCAAGACCGTAGGGGCAGTCGAGTGCTACCCTACACATATAAACGAATCACTGGTTCACATCGTGGGAGCGCGGGTTGGCAGGCGAAATGTCACAACACACATATCAACGAACTGTAACTATCGCTAACACAACGTAGAGTTTTCTAAAGGCTCCTTTTTGTGTTTAGTATGTAGATATCGCGTGTTCAAGTACATGTCAGTCATGTTACAATATATATATATATATATATATATATATATATATATATATATATATATATATATATATATATACAGTTAGAAACATTCAGTTGTGTACGACGTATAATTTTGTACAATTTCATCAATTTAAGTATTTAAAAAAAATCATTTTAATTTTTTCATAAAGTATTTATTAAATATGTGTCTTATTAACAAAATTTTAAATAAAATAAATAAAAATGTCAATTGTAATAGTGGTAAAGAATAGTATCTTTATAAAAGGCACCGAAAACAAGGAACATTCAGTTGTATACGACTTTAAACATTGTAACATTGTTGGAATGTATTGCAGGATTAAACACGAAAATAGGTTTTTATTCAAGTTTAGTCGTTTATATACTTTGATAGAGACCATACATAAATCTAAATAGTACTAAATATATTTAAATTTGATTTTTTTTTTCACTTCAACAAGAATGGAAACATGAATCTCGATTTATACTCGGTCTTTAATCATTTTCCATAGAGAAAAAGGAAAGTCGTTACGGGAAATAGCTGAAATTAGGAATTTGGGTAAATCTACAATTAAAAAAAATTGCGACAGATATAAAGAAGATAGAATAGAATATAATGTTAGTACAAAAGGTCCGAGAAAAATAACATTGTCTGATGAGAAATATATTTTACGTGAAATAAAAAGGATTTTAAAGCTTACCGCTGTTGAACTTACCAAAATAGTACTTGAATTTAGTGGTACGAAAGTGAATCCAATTACTATACGAGGATTGTTAAGAAAAAATGGTTACTTTTCACGAGTATCCCGTAGAAAGCCATTGATTAACTAGATAAATAGAATTAAAAGGCTAAATTTTGCTAGAAAGCATAAAGATAAAACAGGGGATTATTACAAAAATGTCTTATACATAGATGCAAGTAAATTTACTTTATTTCAAAGTAATAAAAAACAAGAGAAAATATGAAGGAAAAAGAATGAAGCTTATAAATTAAAAAACCTGCGTGCAACCGTCAAACACGGTGGAAGTAACGTAATGGTTTGGGGTGCAATGGGTTACGAAGGAGCCGCCAAACTTGAATTTATCGAGGGAAATATGAATAAAGAAATGTATCTGGATATCCTGAAACACAATTTGAAGGCTTCTGCTCGACAGTTAGGCATAGAAGACACATTCCACTTCTACCAAGATAACGATCCGAAGCACAAAGCATGGATTGTACGCACATGGCTACTATATAACTGCCCTAAAGTTATAGAAACACCAGCTCAAAATCCGGATCTTAACCCGATCGAGCATTTATGGGAGCATTTAGATAGAAAAATTCGTTCCAACCACAAGGTTAAGACCAAGAAAGATGTGAAAATTGCAATTGTAGAAAAATGGACAAAAATAACACCGGAAGTAACAAAAAATTGGTTATTTCAATGCCGGATCGTATGCGAGCTGTTATTAAAAGTAAGGGTAATCCGACAAAGTACTAAACCCAGCTTTATATCGTCAAAAAATGACAAATTTAAAATCGTATACAACTGAATGTTCTTTGTTTTCGGTGCCTTTTATAAAGATACTATTCTTTACCACTATTACAATTGACATTTTTATTTATTTTATTTAAAATTTTGTTAATAAGACACATATTTAATAAATACTTCATGAAAAAAATTAAAATGACTTTTTTTAAATACTTAAATCGATGAAATTGTACAAAATTATACGTCGTACACAACTGAATGTTTCTAACTGTATATATATACAGTGCGAATAACGTAAGACTATACATTGGCGACTTTATTTTAGCTTTAATCAATTTGCCCATGTCAGTAACAATTGAAATTACAATGACGCTTGTTTTGGTAAATGTCACTGTGTTTTTAATATTGTGTTACGAATACAATACTAATATCTCAGTTCGCGTAATAATTAGTGCAAAAATGTACGTCACAGAGGAAAAGTTTAAGATGTACTCGTGGTATTTAGCAGGGGCGTCTTTGCGAGAAGTGTGTGATTATTTTAGCATTGAATTCCCAGGCAGACCCATCCCATGTCACCAAACGGTGGCAAATTTAGTTAAAAAAATGAACTGTACAGGTTGTATTAACACAGATCACAACAATAAAAGATTAAAAGGGCCTATGGTTGCTACTGAAGATATCGAGTTAAATGTGCTGGCTGCAGTGGAAAATAATATCAACTTAACTACTAGACAAATTGCTGCTGCACAGAATATTAGCCAGGGAACCGTGATGCGAATTTTAAAAAAACATAAATATAAGTCGTATAAATATCAAAAACATCAAGAAATAACAATAACTGATATGGAACGGAGGAATCAGTTTTGTGAAAGAATTTTCGAAGAAATAGTTATTGATAATAACTTCCATAAAAATATTTTATTTACAGATGAATCAACATTCATCAAACATGGAGAACCAAATTCACAAAACTGTAGATACTGTGTAACGGCTCTTCGTTTTTTTGCCTAATTCGGGCCTGTTGTTCAACCACGATCGGGCGCGGACAGGATTTGCAACGGCGATTTCGTTCTGGTCAGGCTGTGATAGGAAGTGAACGACACGTGTTTTTGATTTTTCTCTTTTGAATTGTTTTTTTCTTGTTCTCTGGGTTATAAGTTAAGTATGACTTTTCATTGTGCTATATGCTAATTGCAACTATTCATAATTTATTAATATTGTACTAATTATATTTTAGATGGGATTTGTAGGTTAGTAATTAAATAGAATTAAGATAGAGATAATTTTCAAATATATGTAGGCCTAAGGTAGGTCGGGTTTTTTTCTTGTATTAATTTATCTTGTGCATTTCGAGGTTCACAACACCACGTGGGAACCGTTTGCCGCTTGCCATCGAGCCACCGAGCCGCCCTCTCCTACAAGAGTTCTGCCGAAGCAGGACTGGCGCCCTACAAATAAAACTTGAGGAGACGAGCCTGCCGAACCATCAAGCTCCGGAAACGGTCCCACTACCCGCACAACTGTTAATTGCAGATAGGTTTAGTCATAAGTATTTCTATATTATTATAAGTGTTAAATTTGCTAACAAACTTCTTTTGTTTCTGTGTAATTGCAATTAAATTCTTTTTCGTAGTATATAAGGTTAGTTTAGATTGTAGGAGGCGTCCATAGCCCAGTTAAGTCGTATTTGTGTAAATATATTTGTTGGTAATTCACTCCGTGTATCTCTCTGCTTCTGCCAAGCTTCACCCGTCCCTACTCCACTGAGTAAGTCGCTGGCCGACCAACCCCCGTTACAAATTGGCGCCCAACGTGGGGCTGTAACGGCTCTTCGTTTTTTTGCCTAATTCGGGCCTGTTGTTCAACCACGATCGGGCGCGGACAGGATTTGCAACGGCGATTTCGTTCTGGTCAGGCTGTGATAGGAAGTGAACGACACGTGTTTTTGATTTTTCTCTTTTGAATTGTTTTTTTCTTGTTCTCTGGGTTATAAGTTAAGTATGACTTTTCATTGTGCTATATGCTAATTGCAACTATTCATAATTTATTAATATTGTACTAATTATATTTTAGATGGGATTTGTAGGTTAGTAATTAAATAGAATTAAGATAGAGATAATTTTCAAATATATGTAGGCCTAAGGTAGGTCGGGTTTTTTTCTTGTATTAATTTATCTTGTGCATTTCGAGGTTCACAACACCACGTGGGAACCGTTTGCCGCTTGCCATCGAGCCACCGAGCCGCCCTCTCCTACAAGAGTTCTGCCGAAGCAGGACTGGCGCCCTACAAATAAAACTTGAGGAGACGAGCCTGCCGAACCATCAAGCTCCGGAAACGGTCCCACTACCCGCACAACTGTTAATTGCAGATAGGTTTAGTCATAAGTATTTCTATATTATTATAAGTGTTAAATTTGCTAACAAACTTCTTTTGTTTCTGTGTAATTGCAATTAAATTCTTTTTCGTAGTATATAAGGTTAGTTTAGATTGTAGGAGGCGTCCATAGCCCAGTTAAGTCGTATTTGTGTAAATATATTTGTTGGTAATTCACTCCGTGTATCTCTCTGCTTCTGCCAAGCTTCACCCGTCCCTACTCCACTGAGTAAGTCGCTGGCCGACCAACCCCCGTTACAAATTGAAAAATCAAAAACACGTGTCGTTCACTTCCTATCACAGCCTGACCAGAACGAAATCGCCGTTGCAAATCCTGTCCGCGCCCGATCGTGGTTGAACAACAGGCCCGAAGCAAAAAAACGAAGAGCCGTTACAACTGGTCTAAAGAAAATTTACATCTGTACAATACAACTCGTACCCAATATCCGGAAAAACTTAACGTTTGGGCGGGTATTATCAATTCGTACATTATCGGTCCCTTTTTTATAGATGGTACTTTAAATGGTACAAAATATTTAGAACTGCTGCGTGATAGGGTCATGCCGGCCCTCAATGCATTGAATTTACAAGGTCCGATATGGTACCAGCATGATGGTGCCCCGCCCCATTATTCTCAAGAAGTACGCCAATTTTTAAATAGATACTTTCCAAATAGATGGTTAGGAAGAGGTGGGACCATTGAGTGGCCTGCAAGGTCCCCTGATTTAAATCCTTTGGATTTTTTTTACTGGGGAAAATTAAAGTCGGCAGTATACACTAGTGTGTATAACTGCGGGAAAGAATATTATGGGCTTCACAACAAATTACAAATCAACAAATTCAAAGTGTCGTAAATGAATTTTATAATCGTCTTGGCTATTGTTTAGTTGAAAATGGAAACATCTTTGAATCTCTTATTTAGATTTAAATTGAATACAATAAAAAACTACACACACATTTACATTTACTGGTTTTGTACAACAAATAATCTAACATTGCATAATAAATAACTTTGTAAATGATTTAAATAAAAATAGTAGTCTGTGGACAAGTGTCTAATTTTACATTATTCAACCATGTTAAATTGGAGTGTTTGTATGTAATCACCATGGTAACATTAAGTAAATGCCCTATGTCTAATTTTAAATTATTCAACGGGTTGATACTGGCATAGGCAAATTGATTAACGCTAAAATAAAGTTGCCAATGTATAGCCTTACATTATTCGCACTGTATATATATATATATATATATATATATATATATATATATATATATATATATATATATATATATATATATATATATATATATATATATATATATATATATATATATATATATATATATATATATATATATATATATATATATATATATATATATATATATATATATATATATATATATATATATATATATATATATATATATATATATATATATATATATATATATATATATATATATATATATATATATATATATATATATATATATATATATATATATATATATATATATATATATATATATGGTGTTAATACTAAGTTGTAACACTCGAAAATGGCAAATAGAACTCATTGAAAAAAACAACTTCTCTTAGTTAAAATTTTTTATTTAGAGCCCCAGTTCAGTTATTTTATTTTACGAAAAATCGTCATTACTCCCTTATTTGAAAGAATATTTAAAAAATTCAAAAACTTTCAACATTTGCTTTCGGTTCTCTAAAACATTTGTATTTACAATTGTTTTCTATTTTATCAAATAACAAAATGGCGACCGATAAAAAAAATTGAAAACCACTCGATCGATTTTTGAAAATAAAACATTTATAAAATCCTTAAACTATCTACATATCATTTTGTATGAAACATTTTTTTCGATCTGTCAAAAAAGCTTCTGATTAAATTGAATTACAAGATAAATTTTAACAAACTGCAATAATTGGACGTGAGTATTGCAATCAAGAAATGGAGCAGTATCTCGCAGCTCAAGGAGTCGAGTGGGTAAACACGGCGCCAAGAACAGAAGAGCCGAGCGCGATAACAGGACAATTGTCGAAAGTGCTCGCACCATGATTAAAGCGAAGAACCTCCCTCTTTCGCTGTGGGCTGAAGCAGTAGATACAGCAGTTACCGTTTTTAACCGAGTATCGACTACCGGTATTAAGAAAAAACCATACGAAATCTTGATGGGAATAACGCCAGATGTCTCATTTCCGTGTATTCGGGTCGGATGCCCGTGCACGTGCACATCGACAAGCAGTTCCGCAAGAAACTAGATCCGAAAGCAACAAAGATGATATTAGTCGGGTATCAGAACAACTCAACGAATTACCGTCTGTACAATCCACAGACCAAAAGGATATCAGTCTCAAGAGACGTCATCTTCAACGAGAAGTCAGAATATGAATCACCGGAAGACAACGACGAAGAGGGATTTGTATACATGTCCTCTGTTACCGAAAGAGAAGACGAGCCGGAAGAACCCGAGGAAGCACAAAACGAACTTGAGCAGTCTAACCAGGGTAGACAATTGAGGCATCAAGAAACCTCAGGATGCCACTCAGGTACGTAGTAGACTTTGCTGAATATAATCCGCCTGACTCATTGCACGAGGCAATGAGAAGTCCAGAAGCAGAGAAGTGGGCCGAAACGGTAAAAGAAGAATTCGAGGCACACGAACCAAACGAAACCTGGACAATTGTACGCAGAAAGAACGATCAAAGGCCCATCGACCCGAAGTGGGTATTCAACGTCATACGAGACACGACAGGCGAAGTATACCGGTACAGAGCACGACTTTGTGCCCGAGGATTTCAGCAAAAAGAGTCTCGACTACACCGAGACATTCTCTCCAGTCGTGCGCTATGACTCCTTGAGAGTTCTACTGGTCATGATGGCTGAAAAGGATCTCGAAATCAAACAGTTCGATGTGCGGACGACTTTTCTTCATGGAGAACTCCAGGAGGAGATCCTTATGGAAGTACCAGAGGGGCTCATGATCAAGAAAGATGAAAAACAAGATTTCGTGTGTAAACTGAACAAATCTCTGTACGGGTTAAAACAAGCCCCCCGATGCTGGAACAAGTTTCGCCAGTTTTTAGGACAATACAGTTTTCGCGAGACTGACAAGTGTATATTTCGGGGTGTTTTTAGCTCTCTTTGTGGATGACGGATTAATAGCTGCAAAAACTAGTCAAGCCCCCGAGTCAATAATCAAAGCTTTGAAAAAAGCGTACACCAAAAGAATTCTTAATAAATTTAAGATGAATGAAGCAAAAGCTTCAAACGTACCTGCCGATCCACACGCAAAGGAAAATCCAAATGATCGCGATGTAGTCAATTAATGTACCTTTTCGAGAAGCAGTCAGGTCTTTAATGTTTCTTGCGGTCGTGTCAAGACCAGATATAGCATACTCAGTAAACTCAGTGAGTAAATACCTCAGTAATTATAACGAAGGCCACTAGCAAGCCGTTAAAATAATTTTTCGGTACTTGATCGGAACAAGTGATATCGGTATAAATTGCACAAGCGACGGGAGTAATTCGGACTTAGTGGGTTATTCAGATTCCAATTTTGCAAGCGACGTGGAGAGGCGAAGGTCTACCACAGGGTATGCATTCTGCATGTCAAATGGCATTGTGTCATGGTCATCTCAACGACAAAAATAAGTTACACTGAGCACCACGGAAGCCGAGTACATTGCAGCTGCTGCGGCTGCGAAAGAAGCTATTTGGTTAAGGAAACTATTAAGTGATCTCGGGTGTCTATCGAATACTGCGACAGTATTCCATGTAGATAATCAAAGTGCAATCCGCTTGATAAATAATCCAGAATTTCACAAAATAGCAAAACATATCGATATCAAATATCACTACGTCCGTGAAATTGTGGAAAACGGGCCAATATCAGTAGAATATGTACCGACGCAACGGCAATTGGCCGACATATTTACCAAAGCACTCCCAAAGAATCAGTTAAATTTAAAGTTCTCGCACGTAGAGGCTACAGCTCATGCACCAGCATTAATCTCATGTTGGAGGGGTGCTACGCGAGATCGCATGCACCAGGCTGGTTGTTGTACTGTAATAAAATGTAACTTTGTTATCACGTTGCACAAGAAAGTATAACATACGATAAGTGTTCAATGTACAAGTGTTGTTATTTGTGTATTATTTTTCTTTCCTTTGCACCGTAATCCTCAACATTGACAAATCTTTTAATTATGGGGGAGGAGTGTAATAAACTACGCCACTGGTAATTGAAAATGTAAGTCGGTGAATCCCAGTTAGATCGCTGAGTTAGCACCTCGATTACGAATAAAAGATTAGGGCGAATAAACAAAGAGAGACAGTCATCAGCAGACGTATTTTGCAGCTTATCGCTTTATAATAAACACTTACACAATTACAATTCTGTATAAACTGCTTCCCCCCCAACATAAATGAATGTTCACGGTAGCTAGTAGCGTAATATGTTCACAACATAATCGGGGCTATTCTGTACACCTACCGTTAGCTATTAACGATCGCTTATTTCTTAGCGATCGCCAGATCTGAAATGTGCGATTCAATACGTTACTTTGTCGCTTGTTTCCCTAGCGACAGTCGCTTATTTGTTTATTTTTAAGCGACAGCTCACTGGAAGTCTTATAAGAATTAGCGATCGTTAATGACCTGTCAAAATCAATAGAAAATAACAATTATTTATAAAACGAGTTTGAAATACAAAAGACAGATATTTAAACTAGTATTATTGCATTAATTAAAGAATGTCGAAATACATATTGTATAATACTTATCTATTTTAGATGACAATTGCGAATAAAATATCGCCGATTGTGAGACATACATTTATGTTAAAAAAAATAAAAATTTCTCTATTTATAAAATTTTTTTAACTTGAACCAAATGCAGTAATGTTAGAAAAGTTACTGTAATTCCTGTTGCCATGTCTCATGTTCATTACGCCAGTGTTATGCCAGTGGTTTGTTGTTTTAAAATATAATTTTTATTAAATCAACTAATGAATACATTACAGTCAGTGACGTTATATATTAGTAAATTAAAATAAGAAGATGTAATGAACACTATAGTAAGTTACAAGCGATTTTTATTATCCTCTTGGACAATTGTCTTTTGATATCTTCTACATATATGCACACGAAATTTTGTAGAAAGGTCTATAGGAGTTTTCAAATCAAGAATCAGATATCCTCTAAAACATCATGCTTTGCGTTAATATCCAATTAATACTAGAACAATTATACGTGTCTCACTACATTACAATTCTATTATAACCTAAATACATAACCAATATGTATTGATATAAAAACAATTCAAATAAGTTTACTTACACATTTCCATTATTTTCGTTAATTTTTATTTATGTAATTAATCAATTATTTATAATAGATATACCTAAAATATTTAAATTTTGAATTTGTTTTTTTGACGTTTAAGCAAGATCTAGCGATGCCTCGATCATTCGTATGAGTACCGTGTAAATTTTTAAACGAACGACAAGTCTGACGACAGGTAGCATCAGAATCGCAATTTGTTTGTTGTCGCTAGAGCACTCGCTAAAATATAAACGATCGCTTGAAATTAACGATCGTTAGAAGTTAGCGACAAATGTACAGAATAGCCCCGAATGTAATGAAAACGTTCTTTACGTTAGCCGGAAATTCACTTTATCCGATATTCGCGGTATCGCTTGTCGATGGTATTTAATATTATTTAAGCAAGTGTTGAGCGACATATTTTTGGCGGGAATGGCCGGTCGGATTGTCCACTGTAAGGTGGAGTGTGCCTGTACATATTTGTGTTTATTTATTTACAATATCAAACTAATTACGTATACAATATTACCGATAATTCGGGCTGATTAGGTATATCATTTAGAATGGGCGGGCCACCGGATATTCGCATCTGAACGTCCTAATTTACTTGGCTGGTCCTGTATTTTGTATGAAATTTGTATATTGTTGCAGGATTGCCTGAATTGAAATCCTATAGATCAAAGTGCCTGAAAATTTCCCATTAAGAGAGATCGAGAAATAAGCAGAATCCTGTATTAAATTAAAAGAATCAAAGAGACGATTTTTCGTTGCAGCTAATTTTTTTCTCGTCATAATAAATTTGTGCTAATAACCCATATAATAACAGTAATTTAGTAGCTATCAATAGTTTAAAAAATAAAAGGCAAGTGACATTGATTAAAAATATTACTTCTGATTTTATCTTGACGATAAGTAAGTAGTACGTACGTTCGGTAATGAACAGTTTTGCTACAATTTTTTCAGTGGACATTTTTTTCTTCTTTAATTATAGATTATTTTACTTGCAAAATAATTTTCCAAAACAATATACAAATTATAGATCATGCGTCTGAAAGTAATTCTTCACTTTAGGTACTGAGACTGAACCAGTGGCAGAGATATTACATCAGGATGGTTTCGAAAATGTAGCAGTTTCGGAAATATCAAATCAGGATGGTTATGAAAATGAACCAGTAGCGGAGATAGCACATCAAGAGAGCGATTCTGTATCTCCGTACGTTACCAGCTCTTACTACGTAACAAGAGATATAAAGCTCGTTTATTCAACACGCCGTTGTGCTGAATCCGACCAATCACAGCGTTGGTTACATTTTGTGCTCACTACAACCAAGCGTCATCTAGTGGCTGTGATATGCATGACACTTGCATATTATTAGCTGTGATAGAAAGATTTTACATTTCGTGTGAACTATAATTTTGCAATTTTTTTTTTTTTACATATTCTTATTGTATATACATGGGTGTATGCATAAGTTTTTGCCGGTTTAAGTAAGGGCTGGCGCCAGCGAAAAGTAGGCTGCGTATTAATTTGACACATACGTCATTTTGTTTCTTTGACATTTAGTTACAAACACACACAAGTTGAGTCCGCCAAAAACCAGCGTCTTTATTTTATCGTTCACTGATCATGTCGAGTTTTGTGCCTGAAAAAGAACATTTGCGGTACGCATTGCTTTTCTTATTTAATCAAAAGAAAAAATCTGTTGAAAGTCATCGTTTGTTGGTAGAAACATATGGTGAACATGCTCCATCAATTAGAACAAAGAGACATGGTTTCGACAATTTAAAAGTGGTGATTTCAATGTGAAAGACAGTGACCACCTGGTAGACCACAAAAATGCGAAGACGAGCAATTGCAGGAGTTATTGGATGATGACCCATCTCAAACTCAACGGCAATTAGCAGAAGCATTACATGTGTCACAAGAAACAATCAGCAGACGTTTACGAGCAATGGGGAAGATCAATAAACTCGGTAAATGGGTCCCACACGATTTGAATGAACGTCAAATGGAAAATCGCAAAGTCAGTTGTGAAATGCTGCTTCAACGCCACGAAAGGAAATCATTTTTACATCAAATTGTGACGGGTGACCAAAAATGGATATATTTTGAAAACCCGAAGCGAAAAAAATCGTGACTTACACGTGGCGAAGTCGGTCCTTCAACACCAAGGCCAAATCGCTTCGGCAAGAAGACCATGCTCTGTGTCTGGTGGGACCAAAGCGGTATTGTGTATTATGAACTGTTGAAACCCGGCGAAACCGTTAATATACAACGCTATCGCCAACAAATGATTAATTTAAACTAGGCATTAATCGAAAGACGACCGGAATGGGCCAGAAGACATGGCAAAGTGATTTTGTTACACGACAACGCGCCGTCTCACACAGCAAATCCAGTGACAGACACCTTGAAATCGGTTGGATGGGACAACCTTGCGCATCCGCCGTACTCCCCTGACTTGGCGCCATCTGACTACCACCTCTTCGCATCTATGGGGCATGCAGTCGCAGAGCAGCACTTCAGCGATTTTGAGGAAGTTGGAAAATGGCTCGACGAATGCTTTTCCGCAAAAAACAAGCAGCTTTTCTGGCATGGTATTCATAAATTACGCGAAAGATGGTCGAAATGTGTAGAAGCCGATGGCCAATATTTTGAATAAAAAAAATTATTTCCCTAGAAAATTACGTATTTAAAAAAAAAAAACGAAAAAGACTTATGCATACACCTGGAATTATTAAGATAAGATATTGGTGTATATATTATAGTTTTTCTGTAAAATTTTGTACAAAATGTATAAATTACTGTAATTCTTATCTTTTAGATTTCATATTTTGTTAATTGTATCTTAATATCAGTGTAATAATAATACTTAATTGAATTCAACTACATAAAAACCGTTTGTGTATACATTGCTCGCAAGGTAAGTTACATAACTTTTAGTAATAAATTCAGTTATAAGACCGCCAAACATTGAAGATGGATAACAATTTGGCTATGCTACATTTGGTTTGTCGCCGTGCAGCTGAAAGACGTCGTCGTTCACTACGTTTACAACGTCGACAACTTCGTGATGCCAGCAATGCATTCGAACAGACAGAAGTTCGATTCATAGAACTGTTTCGACTACCGCAGTATTGGGTTTTATTGTTGATTGAAATGCAGACTCCATTTTTGAGACACTACAACTACAAGACGAACTGCAGTTCCCATAAATCTGCATGTCTTGCTGCCTTGAATTTTTATGATACCGGGTCTTATCAGCGAAGTGTAGGAGAAGACTACAATGTCGGTTTGTCAAACTATGATAAGCCGTGACATTGATGAAGTGAGCCTCGCAATAGAACGGCATTTAATGGCTGATTGGATAAAGTTTCCATCTACTGAGGCAGAGATGACTGTGGTTAAACAAAGGTAATTTAATTTTCATATCGTTATCATATGAATTTAACAGTGGAGTAATCGGTGCCATAGATTGTACTCACATAGCGATAATGGCACCTTCAGCAGACAGTCATAATTATCGTAATAGAAAAGGTTATCATTCCAAGAACGTTCAAATTGTAATATAATGCCTTATCCATTTGCATGTGAATGTTTTACTTATAAATTTATAATGTGTAGATTGCTGACTATGATTTAAAAATTTTAAACATAAATGTTCGATTTGCTGGAAGTACACACGACTCGTTTATATGGAGAAATTCAGTGGTCAGGCAGCATATGTTAGTAATGCACGTACGGGAGTACGAGGATCCTAGTTGTTAGGTAACTACTTATTCTATCATGATCATTAGTGACCAGTGTAATGTAATATATGTGCAGGTCCATCACAAATGCTGCTAACGGAAGTCCGGAAGTGAGATAAACTGCGTGCCACACAAGAACAAGAGTGTGTGTAGAACGCCTGAACGGGGTTTGAAAAGTGTATTCCGTTGTCTGGGAGCAAATCGAATATTGCGATATACACCACGGGTAGCAGGCATGATCATTAATGCGTGTGCTTGTGTCTTGTACACTAAGAAAAGGCAATTCCTTATCAAGACATTCTAGAAGATGTACCAGAAGAAGCAGACGAAAATCCGCAAAATCTTCACAATGAAGGTCGTACAGTACGTGCTGATATCGTTGGACATTTTCATTGATGCAACAGCAGCGTCCGAAAAAACAATATTGATGAAATTTTAAGAATGAAGACATTAGTTATGAGAGTCTACAAACAGCGGTATGTGTTAGTCCAAACATTACAATAGTGAACGCATATACTGTTCGAAGTGTTTATTTGTTTCAGGTAAATACGTACAATAATACCCCGATTTACGTTGCCCCGTTTTACGCTGATTCGCTATAATTCTCTTTTATAGCGGGGATCCACGCCGATGGTTTTTTGGCATGTACGTCGCTGACTACGACCGGCGGCTGCGCGCCGATCTCTCGCGCGTGTCTCTTTTGCACTCTGTTCAGTGCTCATTCATACGCTCATTGCATGATTTGCGTTTTAGCTAACAGACGTGTACATATGGAATTTTGTACATACATAATAAGTTACATTGGTGATTAGTGGATTATCTTCCATCTTCATAGTTTTGTAAAAAATACAAAATATTTTTTATTCGTTTCGTTACTTGAAGTGGGTTCATCTAATAAGAGAAAAACTATTTCATTAGAAATTAAACTCGAAGTGATGCGTCGATTCGAAGGTGGGCAGCGACAAGTTGACATCGCAAGTTCCTTAAAACTAGCACCTTCAACTAAACGAACAATTTTGCAAAATTCAGAAAAAAATAAATCTTCTGCTTCAACATCATCTAGTATGTTAGCAAAAAAGTGATGAAGTACAGAAACTCAGTTTTTGAAGAGCTGGAAAAACGGCTCAGCATTCGGATCGATCACGAAACACAACATAGAATTTCCTTAAGTCAAGCAATAATCATGGTAAAAGCAAAAAGCATTTTTGATTTTATACAGGAAGAAATGGGTAATACAACTGAATCTTTTCTGGCTAGTCGAGGATGGTTTGACCGATTCAAAAAACGAAGGAACATTCACAGGTTGAGGATTACTGGCGAGGCAGCTAGTGCTGATTATAAAGCTGCGGCAGAATTTCCACAAAATTTAAAGAAAATTATTACTGAAGGAAACTTTTCACAAGTTGTGTTCAACGTGGATGAAACAGGTTTATTCTGGAAGAAGATACCATCCCGTACATACATTTCGCGAGACGAAATACGTGCTCCAGGATTTAAAGTATCAAAAGACAGACTCACCTTGTTTTTAGGATGTAATGCAAAAGGTGATTTTAAACTCAAGCCTTTGCTTGTTTATCATTTCGAAACACCACGGCCATTGAAAGGAATAAACAAATCAACACTTCCCGTAATTTGGCGATCGAACAAAAAAGCACTATAGAACTATTTGAAGATTGGTTTATAAACGAATTTTGTCCATCAGTAAAACGTTATTGCCATGAAAACAACATTTAACCAAAAGCCCTTCTTCTGATATTTGTATTCCAGTGAAAGTTGCCTACCTGCCGCCAAATACAATATCGCTTATACAACCCTATCATGGTGTTATATCCAACTTTAAAGCATATTACTTGCGAAAAACATTTCAATATTTAATTGAATAAACTTATTCTAATGAAGAAATGCTGACACAGAGGCAAAAAGTTGGATTGTTTCTTTATAACAAATAATTTTTATTTATAATATGCATGTACATATATACAGGGTGTAGAGAAAGTAATGCAACATGGCTATATTTTTATTATTATTGAATTTAGACAAAAAATATTTCAGACAAAAGTTAAATGGTAAAAATTACTTTATATTTCTGTGACCTTGAAATACTCTTAAGCCATTACGCGCATGCGTTACGCTGTGCAACTTTAATTTTTTAAATGGCAACATACCATTTTTACTAATTTTTTGGAATCAGAGACGTTTTACTTCGGGTAGTATAAAAATTTTGATGGGTTACATCACTTGTCAAGGTCACAGAAATATAAAGTACTTTTTACCATGTAACTTTTGTCTGAAACATTTTTGTCTAAATTCAATAATAACAAAAATATAGCCATGTTGCATTACTTTCTCTACACCCTGTATGTATGTACATACATACATATATGTACGTATTTCTTAACTGTATTTAAAGTTGTGAATTTTATTTTTTCATTATTATTAACTGTAATTTTTTGCATAACATGTTTGTCTTAAATAAATGGTATTATTATATGTATTTGATTTTTTTTTACGTTTGATTCGCTTAACGCTTTTTTTTTCACGAATTAAGAGCGTAAACCGGGGTATTAGTATTAATATTGTATGTTCAGATCCGGGTGTTGCGGAAAATAAAACTTAATGATGATCACTGTAATTTTGCGGCGGTCTTCCGTAACTGTCGAAATACTGCCAACGCCTGTTCTATCAATAAAAATTGCACACCAGTGAATACCAGGCTGACTGTCTAGATCCGTATTTACAACTATCACACAAGGATAATTTACACGTAATGACAGTCTGTTAACAGCATAGACGCCATAGTGGCCCGCGTCACTGAGCCGGCGTCAGAGATAGGTCTCGATGAAAGCCGCATTCATCGGAACATTTTGTATTGTACCAATTCCTGAGGTTGCCAACGTTCTCCACAGCGCAGACCATATGAGCGTGAGACAGAGGTATGCAGCATTTACTGGTAGCGTATTTTACATCTTATAATTTCCTTTAGCGAAGGACAGCCGTACGATGCCAGATCCACGACGCCCTCTCAGCAGAGAAATCTTTGAAGTATTTTTTGCATTTCTTCACCTTTCCCAATATGTCCTTTGTCTCGGCCGTGACGTCTTGAAGAATGGCGCCGAGACTTGAATACTCGGTAAATCCGTGTTCCCAGGCGAAACCGTGATGACTATTCTTCAACCAGTTTACTTGAGCTTGTAATTTTGTTGATAACTCATGTATATCATACGGCGGTTTGAATAGAAAATGATGAAATATACCGCCGTCCAGAGAAGATATAGTTCTTTTTCAATAAATTCTTTTCCCACTCCGTAAAACCCTTGTAAATCCATAATATAACCCACTCTATCTGAATGCTCGTATGTCACTGGTTCATCTCTCCTACAGAGTATGCCTATTTATATGGGGATCGCGTCGAAAAAAATTAACTACTGTAATCCACTATAACATTTCTGTTTCTATCAATTTCTATATTATCCAATTCAGCATAAATTATGCAATTTACGGTATGCGCAAGGGCTTTTTCAAAAGAGAGCTCAAGACGCAGGGAGCAATGACGTGCTAGATTCCATTGCGATAATATATTAGCCGATAAGTCAGGTGTTAAATCAAAGGCGGTCAGACAGAACCCGTCAGGATAAGAATCTCTGTCTAGCACATTACCTGCATACGAAAAATGAATACCGGTACTTGAGAACAGGCTATTGTACATTTGAACATTTTTTTCGTAAAACAAGGCTGTAACAGTTTCGCCAGTATTTGCTGCCCATTGGCACAGAGAGACAGGTTGTTTATGTTGTAATGGTCGATATTAAAAGGATTACGGTCGATAGCTCTGTTAAACGCTTTATTGGAAAAAAAAAAACCTACGACGCATCTTTTAGGTAACTGACCTATTATCTAAAGATTTGCCCTACACCCCATCAGGTATTGTTATTGCTTTACGCTCAGCACGGGTTAATGAGTACTTTGCGGTTGACACCTCCAGTGCTTTATTATGGGCCAACAGAACACTAGGATTTAACTTCATTCGACGTACTAGCAGCGTTGCTTCCGTAATTTGTACTTTATATTATTTTGCAGTAGCGATGATATAGAAACTAACGCGAGACCGAACAAGCCTTAATCTCATTTCAACGCCGCTAATTAAAAACTTCTCCTGATTGAATAAATCAATGTGTATTTGTCCTAACATATCTACGCTACTGCTATTCACGGTGAATTGCTTTCTCTTCTCAAATCCTTTATTTTTCTCTTCTTCGACGCTCTGTTACGATGTAGGAGCGATAAGCATAGGTATTATTAGAGGGGTGAGAATAATTTTTGATTAAGGTAAACATCAATCTGGCTGAAGAGCGAGTGTAGCCAATTATTTACGGATGCTACCTTGTCGGCGTCTGTCAACGGTGAGTTATCGGTCTTTGTGATTTTTGCATTTATGTACAGCATAGTCTGGGATAAGTCTGTATGTATCTGGAGATGTATATTGGGCAAAAGAGTCAGAGGGGGAAACAATAAAGTAAAGTTGTATCGACAAAATGGCCACAACGAGCCACATTTTTTTGGTTAGTGTTTAAATTAATTTGCTGAAGAAGCCGACATAATTTACGGCGAAATATACAATATATTATCAATTAGTCCTTTTTACTTTATTGTTTCCCCCTCTGACTCTTTTGCCCAATATACATCTCCAGATACGTACCACACGAGTCAATACTAACCTCACTTTATTATAAGTCTGTATATTCATCACTGCCCAGCAACAACGAATTCGAGCAGAGCGTCTTCGCAGATAGACGACAACGGCTTGTAACTGATACATTGACCATTTTCAATACTTGTCTGTAGGCGTTAACGCGAATAAATCCAGTCCTAATTTCACATATTCGCACGACTGAGAATGAAGAATTGCCATTCTAACTGAATATATCGTGAGAACTTCTTGCCTTGTTCTTTGCTCGACAGCGTGTTGTGCGTGAGTGATTGCGAATGACGCTTACACGTATCTTTTTATAATTGCAGCCTGTGAGTAATTTGTCAATTTTATTTTCAGCTTTTCTTTTTAAATTGTCTGTCGCTTCATTTATTCGTTTCCCAAAAGACTCTTTTATTGGGCGGTTTTCACTTAGATCGCCCAGAAAATTAATCCCTGTATGAGCAGCTTCTTTACCGATGGCACTGCCGCTAATTCGTAATAAAGGCATAATATTTCTAAAAAGTCTACCGACAAATCCGTAGCCCCTCTGATACGACGCACCCCTAAAGACAGCAGTACCTAATCCACTACCTGCCTGCTGACCGTAATACCTCTGATAAGGACACCCAGTCATATTTATTGCCTTTTAAAATGTAGTTTAACACTCAATGTTCCGAACTGGAATGGTACTTTATTTCCGGTGTCACACCTTATATCTATTTCAATAGGCTTAAATTCACGTTTAATACGGGATCATAGTGCAAGATGTTAAGACGCGGTAAATTTTGACTCTTGGCCCCTTCAAAAATAACTTCCCCTCGCCAACCGTACGAGTAAACTACAATACTGTACTATTTAAATTAATTATAGAATTGTTACTAGTTTTTTTTTTGTGTCTTCGTACTTCAATTCTAATCCTAAATGTCAATTGCATTTATATTCCACTCCTGAGTCCCAGTTAATATTATTATATATAATTTAGAATCAATTTAAATAAATTTCAATTCACTTACTTGCTCTATTTAAAAATAATACTTGTTTTTTTTTGATATTTTCTTTTGTCAGGTTAACGATCGCAATGTCAGTTAACAAAACAATGAAGTTGCACCTGTCCGCACTGCTAATTATTTGATGTGAGACTAGTTTACACGTTCATAATATTTCGAATCAATTCCTAATTTTTAAATAAACCTTTTTTAAAGTAGCTAGATTTGGTTAATTAGTTGGAAAGGTTGTAACGTAAAAGAATAAAATAATATAGCTATCTATTTACTGTTTATATTGATATAATTTATTTTAGTTCAGATTAGTAAAGTATCTTCTCCTGTGTAAGTGTTCCTTCTTGTGACCTTGTCGATGGGCTAAACGATTGGCGCCGATTTAATTAGGTTCTATCTTTCCTCTTTCTTTTAAAAATCTCTCTCGGGTTCCTGACTTAAGTCAAAGAAAAAAAAAAGGGGCGTTGGCCGGGAGACAGTCTGGGTTTAAGAGGTGCATTTTTCTGAGCACAAGTTTTTGGTGGTATACCCTTAAAGGGGATTAATTTTGTTTCCGCTATCCTCCTAAGTGGAGGTTGAGTGATCTTTTCCGACGGACTACCCTTATTGGGGATTTTTACGCCACGGAAACTCCAAGCACGTGTTGCCTAAGGAGGATCGAGACAATCTGGCTTGTGGGGACGCACACCAGTCAACAGTATGACTTCCCAGTATTTCGAGGTCGTAGGCACGCCGTCAGCCATAGCGGGGGACAATTCCATCCAGGCAGATCCAACGTCTTGTGAGAGAGCTAAGTGCAAACATTTGTCTTTGAAATTTTCATTCGCTTTCGACGTGTTTACCCTCATTCCTACTAACGACGTATTCGTCGTAAAATCACAGACATTCTAATTTTTGTCACGATTACTTTTAATGTAATATTTATTTCGCATACGATGGATGTGCAAGTACATGTACATGTGTATCTATGCGAAGCATAGGTCCATGTAGTCGCACATTCAATAAAAAAACCTTATCATCATTTAGTTTTATCAGAATTATATCCACTATTTTTTGTTATTGTAAAAAACGCACTTATTGTTTCATTTATTGTTATCTTGTTAAGTTCGGTTTATTTTGGTAATTAGTAATAAGTACGTGTGGATGAGCCACGAGTCATTTTGTGTTATTTATCTCATTTTAAAGCTCGATTCATATCTACAAGCACGTAGCGTGTCCAGCACGTAACGTGGCAGACACAAAAAAAATCATTACATACATTTTCTATATGCGTATTCATATCTAGCAAACTTGAGCGGAGCGTGTCTGTACAGACACGGGCCAGTACCGGCCAACATTGTCGGCAAGAACATTTTATCTGTGACTGCGCGTGTCTGTGGAATCGGTACGGATAGTATGAATGGATACACAGACAGCGTACCACTTAACACTTGACCGTCAGAGAAAATGAATAACGAAAAATTAATCGAATTAATTAGAGAATATACCTTTCTCTATGATATGAATGATCGCAGATACAGTGACAATCAACGCAATGATGATGCGTGGAAAGAAATAGCAAAAAAACTCCAAGTACATGGTAAGTAAGTATTTATTACAATAAATATTAGATTATAACTTGCTTACATTTCCCCCGCTGATGAATCAAAAAACGCAGCTAATTTGTCTCTGACATGAAAAGCGGTAGATTGACTATTCCCGCCTTGCCTTTGTACATTTCTTAAGTTTGTAACGGCTGTATTTTCACTTACATGGACATGATTATATTTTATTAAGTTGTGGAGAATACAAGTAGTCAATATTACTTTGTCTGCATTTTCGGGTTTGAGCTGGATTCGTCTATTGTATAAACGAAATTTTTGTGCTAATTGTCCGAAGGCATTTTCTACAACTTTCCTTGCGCGTGATAGTCTATCATTGAAGTTTCTTTTGCACTGATCGTGTATTTGTGGCCGAGAGTAGGGTCGCATTAGATATGTTTTCAAAGGAAATGCTTCATCGCCTATAATGACATGCGGCATCAGTATTTCAGTACCGGGTAGGTATTTATCTTTTGGTACATTCATAGTATTCGCCGCCAAAGCTTTTACGATTCTTGAATTAAAGAATATTCCCCCATATCAAGTGATAAGGTGTGGTGTCATGTTATGGTTTATATTCATTATCAAGTGATCACTTGATAATGAACGAGAGTTCGAAACGCGTCGTGATCTTAACTAAAATTGACGAGTTCATAATACGGACATATTACTTATTATTTTTATTACAGTAAGTCCTCGACTTACGCGAATTCGACTTACGTGAATTCGGACTTACGCGATTTGAATTTTACATTTTTTTTTTTTTCAAGTTTCCACATGTCAAATGATATGTTCAGTACATGCAGCGCCATCTATCAATGTCCATCATAATTAATTGGTCTAATATTTTAACATGGTAGTGTCTACCTTCTGCTATGCGATTTAGTCTTAATTTAGATTTCGTTCTTGTGTGTCGTGCTCGGGAGTTTTTCCACGTGTTCATTAAAAAACATAACCCCTAATTATGTCGAACAAACGTAAATGTGATTCTCTAGTTGATAAGAAAAAAAGACATGCCATTACTATGGAGACTAAAGTTAAAATTATAAAACAATACGAAAAGGGTGAAAAGATGGCGGACATCGCACGCGCTCATACGATGAGTGATTCTACGATTAGAACAGTTATACTCGATAAAGTTCGAATTATGGAGCATGTAAAAAAATCAGTACCAATGCAATCTACGATAATTACCAAGAATAGAGGAATATTAATAGAAGAAATGGAAAAATTATTGGCTATATGGATAGAAGATATGCAGAAACAACACATACCAATAAGCCTTATGCTCATACAAGAGAAAGCCCTGAGTCTTTATAAAGACCTAAAGTGTAAAAATGACGATAGTGTTGATACTCATACATTCACTGCAAGCCACGGATGGTTTCAAAAATTTTAAGTCCGTAATAAACTACATAACATCAAAGTGACAGGTGAGGCTGCCAGTGCAGACATAGAGGGAGCTACGAATTTTATCAAGACTCTAGCAGAAATCATAAAAAATGAGGATTACCTGCCCCAACAAATTTTTAATGTGGACGAAACTGGGATATATTGGAAAAAAATGCCAGATCGGTCATATATATATCCCAACTAGAAAAATCTATGCCGGGTTTCAAGGCGTCTAAAGATAGGTTAACACTTTTACTTGGTGGAAATGCTGCTGGGGACTGCAAAATTAAGCCACTTTTAATTTACCACAGCGAAAACCCTAGGGCCTTAAAGAATATTTCAAAATCATCTCTACCTGTGATTTGGATATCCAATCGAAAAGCATGGATGACTCAAGAAATGTTTGAAGACTGGTTTCGTCATCATTTTATACAAGAGGTACAAGAATATTGCAAAGAAAATCACCTACCATTTAAGATTTTATTGTTAGTTGATAATGCACCGGGTCATCCGCCTTGCGACTATAATGAAAACGTCAAAATAATGTTCCTTCCTCCAAATACAACCTCCATTATACAACCAATGGATCAAGGTGTAATTCATGCATTTAAAAAGTATTACCTACGGTCGACATTTAGACAGGCAATTAGAGCTACTGATGGAGAGCACGGCAAATCGTTAACCCAATTCTGGAAAGAGTATAACATTTATAAAGCCGTTAAAAATATTGGTGATGCCTGGAATGAAATTTCAATATCTACGATGAGTAACGTATGGAATAAGCTCATCCCCACATTGGCCGCGGATAGTATGCAAACTGAAGAAGTTGACAATGTTATTAGCGAACTGGTCGAAATGACCAAAGAACTGAACCTAAATCTGGAAGAAGAGGATTTCGTTAATTTAATCAACAGTTATTCAACGGAAATGAGTAATGAAGATTTGATGGATCTCGAGGAGCTGAGAAAAGAAGACTCTTTTTCAGAAGAGCGAAACGAAAATAGACAAGCGAAGCAATTTGAAACCAAGAAGATGGCTGAATATTTAAATATGATCGAAAATGGATTAGCTGGCTTCGAAGCTCAAGATCCTGATTCAGAACGATTTGCGAAAGTTTCAAAGGCAGTGAATGATGCTCTTACATGCTATGTTATCATTTACGATGAAAAGAAAAGGGCTACAAAGCAAACAACACTGGACCAGTACTTTAAAAAGTAGTTTGTAATTAAATATAACTATGTATGTAGAAATTATTATGTACAGAAATTATTATGTACATACTTATCTGAATAAATAATTACTTTGATAAATAATGTTTTATTAAATATATGTATGTAAGTCCATTCTATTTTCACCTATTCTTTGCAATTAACACATATTATATCAAAAATTTCGCTAATTAAGGTTTATTCGACTTACGCGATTTTTCGACTTACGCGAAAACCTTCGGAACGAATTAATCGCGTAAGCCGAGGACTGTATTATAAATTTATTCTTGCCTAACCGACCTAGAATCTACATGTTTATATTTACAATTAACTTATGGTGTATGACGCTATATAATTCTAAAAATTCCCTTTATTTCAACCCTGTCTTTTTTTTACGATCATCCTCATCCATTTCTCCCCTGTTCCTTGGTCATCTAATAATATATTTTCGTCCCTTTGCTCCTCTTCTGTTTCCCTACACCGTAGTCTCATATGTGTTATTGTTTCCTCCTCCCTCCCGCACAGTCTACATCGTCTTTCATCTGTGGTCAGCCAATATTTATTGTTCCTTTCTTCATTGCCACATCTAAATCTTGCTATCAGCTTTACCCTGTTATTTCCCTTATTGTCTGTTAAGTAGCGTGGGATATTAGTGGTCTTGATCGCTTTGTAACGTCCGTTATATCTTCCTTCTTGTATTCGGTTGTGCTGGTCTTGTTTTTGTATATCCAAACCTCTTTGTTCTATGCTTTCTGATATGTTTAGTCCATTATTTCTTCTTCTTTCTACTTCTGAAGGAGCATACCCATTTCTTTCATAAAACTTTCTTCTTAACTGGCCCCATTTAGTTATCTGGCTTTTGTTGGTGGCGCCCTTTTTTATTTCCTTCCAGCTTTCTTGTCTTATGTCGTTAGATCTTCGGACAATTTCTTCATATTTCATTGCTCGTCTTCCTGTCTCTATTCGTAACTTTTTTTTCTTCATTTCCTCCAGTACAATATAGTTCGGTGTGTCTCGGTCCAGTCCTAGTATCCATTTTATATACTTGGTCTGAATATCCTCTAGTGCGCTCTTTTCTTCCCATCCATATATTTCAGCTCCGTACATAATTATACTCTTTACAATTGCTTCAAACATCATCCACCTGATTTTTATGTCATCCTTACACTTTCTCTCTCCAATTCCCCATATCTGTTTCATGGCTACTATTGCTTTTGTTGTAACTTTTTTTATATGTGCTGTAGCGAGATTGTTCCTTTGAAAGGCGTAGCCTAGATAACTAAACTCTTTTACTTCCTCTATTTTTTCTCCTTCCCATATCCAACTATCTTTTACTTCTCGTCCGCCTCATTTTTTAAACCTTAAAATCTTCGACTTTTCCGTATTTAATTTTAGTTTTTTCTTTTCCATGTATTTTTGAAGCCGTTTCATGGCTGCTTTCATTCCTCCCGCATCTTTCGAAACGATAACAACGTCGTCAGCGTACGCCAGCGACCAAACTTTTCTACTTCCTATTACTGTTCCACATGATTGCTCTTTGCTTAGATGTTCTTCCATGTCCGCCATGTATACTGAAAAAAGCGACGGACTTAGCGGGCATCCTTGTCTCAACCCTTTTTCTGTCCAGAATTCTTTTGTAAGTCCGTTGTTGGTTTGTACTGCCGATATTGTCTCTTTGTAAATATTTTCTATGTTCGCTAGGAGATTCTGAATAATTCGTCTCTGTCCACACTATCAAATGCTGCCTGGATATCGATAAAAAACGTAAATAATTTTCCTTTCTTCTTGTTTAATTCTTTTTCCACCATTTGGTTTAATATATATATGTTATCTGTTGTTCTTCTACCTTTCCTGAATCCAGCTTGATTATTTGGTATTAGGTGCTTCATCTCTATCTCTTCCTCCAACCTTTCTTGTACTATCATAAGGTAAATTTTGAAGATAGTATTTAATAATGTTATTCCCCTGTAGTTTTGTACGGACATATTACTTGTTTTTAATAATTATATTATTTGTCAAAACATGTATGTACAACCATATAAAGAATAAAACTTTTTTGAGTTGAGTTGAAAGCAAGCGAGAAGTCCGCCATAAGAGTAGTATTGTGTTAGCAACGTGAACAGAAGTATCCGTGCTAGAGCAACCCATGCAGTTGTTTATCTTTTTGTTAATTTTATTAGTGTAAATCCACAAACCCATGTTTATAATAAAGTGTATAATATACCAAAACGTTATACAATTTTGTTTACTTTAGTATTACTTATCAGATCCATCATTTTGTTTGGTTGCTATTGTTACTTTCTAGTATTTCTCCTTCATTTTATTATTACTACTATTACGTGTTTATTCCTCATTTTGTTAAATTACTGCATTTCTTACCATTACTATTTAATAAATCTAGTCTAAATTAACTTTACCAGTGCTGTATAATTCCGAGCCTTATGCCCGGTTTCATAACGCGTTGCCAAATCATTTGTTAGTAAGCATCGTTGTTAAAATAACTATATGTTAAAATTGTATTGTGTTTCTTTAAAATAGCATCGAGATTTTAACCTCGGTTTAGTAAGCAACGTTGCTAAATACAATGTAGGGATTTGTAACTTAAGTTGGCATGACGAACTATGTTCATTGTTGTTATTATGTTGATTATGACAGTTATAGGCTAAAATAATTTCTCCTTGAATAGTTTTTGAACGTAAGTTAAATTGTATATGTATAATTATATTGTTATATCACACATTCTATACATAAAACAGTTAAATTATTATTTTTAGAGTTGGAGTCTGAAAAATGTCTAAAAGAAATAGAGGTTATAATTATTCAGAAAGAGAAAAGCAGGAGTTGTTAAGCGTTGTGGAAAAATATAAATCTATCATAGAAAACAAGAAAACAGATAATACAACATTGAAAGAGAAACAGGATTGCTGGCAGAAAATTGCGTTGGATTATAATAGCATAATCGATAGACCAAGAGGTGCTGAACACTTAAAAAGTTGCTACCACAATATAAAAAGGAATGCAAAACAAAATACTGCAAAGGTTTGATATAAAATTTAAAGAGAAATGAGCAAATTTATTGTTTTGGAAATTATAGGAAGAATCGGTACGTACCGGCGGAGGGATTTATACAACAAAAACTACAGATATAGATGAAAGAATCCTTGCTATCTGCGAGGAGCAATTTAATCCTTTGGCCAATGCATACGATGACGCAGCCGCATATTTTAAAGGTGTTTTTATTACTAAGTACGTAAATGATTAAATTATCGCTCTGGTCCCACTATTCGTTTAGTTTCGTTAATTATTGAACAAATTAGTGAAATTAATAGTGTTGTACGAGTGGTTAATGTCTTGTTGCTTCCAGATAATGATAAAGAGTATTTCATAATAAATGTGGATGAAGAACAAGATCGAAAAGTCGAAATTCTTTCTACCCCAATATTATCTGTTGATTTAGAGACCGAAGGCAGAGCGCAAAAAGAGAATGATAAAGCAATTGAAAATGTACCGGATTGTTTCTTACAGAATAAAAAAAAAGTCGAATGAAAATACAGGCGTCAAACGTAAAACATTTCAAGAAAAGCTATCAGAATACACATCACAGAGAAAGAAAAAATTAGAGACTGAAACAAATTTAATTCAAATATATAATGAAAAGAAAATTGAATTAATAAATATAGAAATACAACAGGAAAAGGGGAAGCATACCTTACAAATGAAATTATTGAATGTGGAAATAAAACTCAAAGAAAGGGAGCTTGAACTGAAATGCATTGACAAGCAGTTATAAATAATATTGGTTATAAATATTTATTATTACAGTATTTCTGTTTTGTTTTGACATATTTCATTTTAAATTTGAAATATTATGTTACGTAAGTGTATGTTATTTGTAATGTATAATAAAAAATATAAATAAAAACTTATGTGAATACAGAGTTTATTAATGACGTTTTTGCTGATGTACGAGATTGTGCATTTGCAGGTTCAGCTGGAATAGCATCATAAGCGTCAGGAGGAACGTTTATATTTGGATCAGCAGGCGGCTCTTCGTCCTTTACTTCCAATGCAATGTTATGTAAAACAAAACAAGCGACAATCACTGCTAGTGTTGTTTTTATTTGCAACCTTAATCCAACAGACAAGCATGGAAATCTTCTTTTTAATACTCCAAATGCTCTTTCAATGGTATTTCTTGTTTAAATATGAGATCTGTTATATGCCTGTTCTGGTTCGGTTGTAGGATTAAGAAGAGGTGTTAACAGATATTGCTTACATGGATAACCATTGTCTCCAAGTAGATAGCAATATGGAAAGTGTCCTGCTTCCATCTCATGCTTTAATGGAGAGTCGTTAAATAGTGTACTATCATGTACAGATCCAGGCCAACGTGCTACTACATTCCAAAAATTTAATTGAAAATTGCAAACTGCCTGAACGTTTATTGAAAAGTAATATTTTCTATTTCGAAAACGTTCTACATCTTGACCGCCTGGAGATTGTACCCTGATGAGGGTGCAGTCTATAGCACTAATAACCCCTGGAAAACCTGCCACTAGATACAATTTTCGTTTGGTTTTCGTTACTTCTTCTTCAGATGGCATTTTTAAGAACAAAGGTTTTATTCATGTTGTTAAATTAATAACAACTACTCTTACTAATAGATGGCCAGAAATTACAACACGTACAGATATCCCTCTTAAAAATTTTATAGATTGTATTAATTTTATACTTAACACATCATATTTACAGTTTAGCACATATTTTTACTTGCAAATTTTAGGAGTTCCCATGGGTTCTCAACTCAGTCCGATTTTAGCAGAATTAGTGATGCAATTTATTGAATCCAGTATTTTAAACCATAATGATTTCGAATTGCTATTTTATTTCAGATATGTAGATGACATTTTGATATGTTTACCTGAAAACCAAATTAATAATATCTTGACAGCCTTTAATAATTTCAATACACATATACAATTTACTTTAGAAATAGAAGCTAATAACTCAATCAATTTCTTAGATATCACCATCATACATTTTAATAACAGTTTCATTTTCGACTGGTACAGAAAACCCACTGCATCAGGTAGATATTTAGCTTATTTTGATTATTCCCCCAAACGCTATAAATTAGCAGTAGTTATTGCTTTAGTTGACCGCGTTTTAAAATTGTCACATTCTTCTTTCCATAAAAAAAATTTTCAATATGTATACAATACTCTCATAGCTAATGGTTATCCAGAAACTTTAATTAAGACAGTGATTAGAAATAGATCTAAAAAAATTCTTAATCCAGATACCAATAATAATAATAATAATAATTTACTTACCTCTAATCAAACAAGTAATTCTACTCCTAATTTGCCACAATTCTTAGCACTTCCCTATCACCATAAAAGTTTTCATTCCCTACAAAATATATTTAATAATTTACCTATTAAGCTGGTTTTCAAAAGTTTAAATTCTATTAGTCCTTTCTTTTCTAAATTAAAAACTTCAACACCTCTTACCAAACGTAGTAATGTCATCTATCAAATAAATTGTTCTGATTGCCCGTCCTTGTATATTGGAGAAACTTGTCAATATATCGAAAGACGGTTCTATCAACATCAATATCACCATAAGAATAAAAATGACCAACACAGTGCTATAGTTGAGCATGCTTTACATACTGGACATTCTATAGATTTTGTTAATTTCAAGATTTTACATTCCGAACCTAACAAATTTAAAAGATTAATTTTAGAAAGTATTTACATTAGCTTGAATAATAACACATTGAACCACATCACTGATTTTCATAATATAATTTCCAATTTTGGCGCTTTAATTTCAACAGTTTAACTAAATGGACGCTAGAGGGCTAAATGTAGCAGCTTCGTCGTTTTTAATTTATTTCATTATCACTGACTTGTCCGACTTGAACATGACCTTGTCAGGCCATGTTGTTTCATTCGTTTTGTTTTTCTCATCACTTTAGTGTAAATACTTAGGTATTAGGTAATTATACTTTTAAATTGTTTACTAGTGTATTAGTATTATATTTTATATATTGATTATTTATACAATTTTTCCAGATGTTGCTTTCAATATAACATTGTAATTTTCGCTTTGATAATGGCTACAACCCATGGCCGAAACGTCAGCATATATTGCTAATATAGAATTGTTTCTGATCATCTCGTAACAACTTATTGTCCTTATTCCAACTATTTCCGGATTTTGAATGCCGTTGTCAACATTAACAAAGGTTTTAGTAAAGCAATATTATGCGTCACTTTTTTAATAATTCGTGATACTGTAGCCTTGCTGATGTTAATGTGATCTCCTACAACGTTTTGAAAAGTTCCTGTTATTGAAACTAGATTGTTTTCAATATGATTCAGCAGTAGCATTACAGTGTTTCGAGAAAATCTGTACCTACATTTAAATTCAGCCTCATTATAAAGATCAAATGGATTTGACCGATCTCGAAAAATTCTTGGTCCTGCTACTAATCGTATGGCATTTTCAAAAAATTCATCTTCCGATGATGAAATCATGATTTTACTGAAAAGGTAAAAAATGAAAACAGAAGATAAGTTACGTGTGAAGTAAAATTAATGCAGTAGTATACTTACAAATTACTTCAGCGTCAATAAATCAAATTTTCACTTACTTACTTTACAAATGCTAAAATTAGCAGCTGTTTAAAAATTTAACAGCACCTGCATCGAGTTGTTATATTAGCAACGCATTTAATTCGTTGTTAAAATTAACCGACGTTGGTGAAACAAAATCTTCTGATTAAACCTGTGCTAAATATTTTAACTACAAGCTAAAATTTAACAAGCTTTTATGAAACCGGGCATTAACTTTTCACTCTCGTTGGGTCTCAAGCTGCCGAATCGTCCCTCCTGTTGTCCAGCCTACCATCGCAATTTGGCGTGGTGCAGGCTACTATTTAATTGCGTGGCGCCCACGGCGAGGACAACTGTTCATGACCCGTCCGGGCACGTGACAAGCAAGAGAGAGAGAGAGAGAGAGAGAGAGAGAGAGAGAGAGAGAGTGTACATAAGAACAGCCAGAGTAAAGTTACTGGGGGACCTTAGAAAACGGCACGCGCGTAAATTACGTTTTATTCGACACGATTTATTATACAGAGGTACCTGCTATTGGAGATCACTTAGAGAAGTACCTGGAGATCATCCGTGGTGTAACAATGAAATGACATTTCTGCATATAGGCCCTATAGAACAGGACCGTAGCCATGTTTATTTTTTAACCCTTAAATGCATCGTGTAGCCATTCGGCAACAATACAAAATTTGTTGCCTAGTATAAGCCTGAGAAGAAATTAAGGTACTACGCATGTTGGTGTCGTTTGGCTACATACTGTTTGAGCATATGCTTGTGTTTTGTTTCAATAGATGGCAATATAGATTGTGATTTTGAAATAAATATCGTATGATACATACTCAACTGCAAAAATACGAAAAGGAAGTTAAACAGTAGTTCAGTTTGGGTGTACGCAGAGTAACCGACGTAGGAGGGATGAATCTACTTCGCAAATAAAGAATTAGAACAAAATATTAAATCAGAATGACGGTGTAATTAACATACGTTAAAGAGATTGATACAATCGTGAGAGCTTAATTCTATATGAGGGGGCGTGTCGAGATCATTGTTATACAACTAATGAACAATAGCAAAATACGTAAGCGAGGGGGTGCCAACACGGCAGGTGCCCTCGTTCGTATTAACAAAGAATCAGTTAAATTGCAAATCGTGATTTGAACAATCAACGATGGTTAAATTCTGTTGTGATACTGAAATGAAGCTAAATTTACAGGTTAAATTATAATAAATTAATAAAAATTACATTGTTTTACTACTTTTATATTTTTTAAATGTTCTACATGTTTCGACATAATATGTCATCATCGGGAACAAAAATTACAAATTCAAAATACATAACAACCAGAAACAAAAACAAAAACAAGTAAAAATTTTTTTTCTTATTATTATTTAAACGAAAACCAAAGGCAACTAAATTTAATTTAAACATTTAAAAAGAATTGAATAATTTAAATCAGTTTGTTCATTTATCAAATTGGAATTTTGAGATTTATGTTTATATATTTCAATTGCTTCTAAATAATTTAATTTTTGCCCTTTTTCTTCAATATGTAAAATTTTTATACAATCTAAAAAATTTACTGTATGATTATTTACCAAAACATGATTACCAAACGTAGAATTTTCTGAATTATTTTTATTTTTAATTGCCTTTAAATGTTCATTTAATCTAATTTTGAAATTTCTCCCTGTTTGACCTATATAAATAGCATTACAATTACAGGTTAATAAATACACTCCAGATTTATTTAAAAGTTCTATATTGTCTTTATTATTAAAAATAATATATTGTAATTTAGTTAATGATTTAAAAGAAATATTTAAATTTTGTTTACGTAATATAACTGCTATTTTATCAGAAATCGACCCAAAATAACTTAATGAGTAAAATTTAGATTTAGAATTAGTTTTAGCTTTTGATTTGCCATTAAGTCAATATAATTTAGATTTTGAAATTAATGTTATTAAAATTATTGCTATTAATAATGGTTACAGTATTAATACTATTAATAACTTTATTAAAAAATTTTAAAAAAGAAAGAATTCATAAAATTATTTATCCACATTCTTTCTCTAAAACTAATTCTAAATCTAAATTTTACTCATTAAGTTATTTTGGGTCGATTTCTGATAAAATAGCAGTTATATTACGTAAACAAAATTTAAATATTTCTTTTAAATCATTAACTAAATTACAATATATTATTTTTAATAATAAAGACAATATAGAACTTTTAAATAAATCTGGAGTGTATTTATTAACCTGTAATTGTAATGCTATTTATATAGGTCAAACAGGGCGAAATTTCAAAATTAGATTAAATGAACATTTAAAGGCAATTAAAAATAAAAATAATTCAGAAAATTCTACGTTTGGTAATCATGTTTTGGTAAATAATCATACAGTAAATTTTTTAGATTGTATAAAAATTTTACATATTGAAGAAAAAGGGCAAAAATTAAATTATTTAGAAGCAATTGAAATATATAAACATAAATCTCAAAATTCCAATTTGATAAATGAACAAACTGATTTAAATTATTCAATTCTTTTTAAATGTTTAAATTAAATTTAGTTGCCTTTGGTTTTCGTTTAAATAATAATAAGAAAAAAAATTTTTACTTGTTTTTGTTTTTGTTTCTGGTTGTTATGTATTTTGAATTTGTAATTTTTGTTCCCGATGATGACATATTATGTCGAAACATGTAGAACATTTAAAAAATATAAAAGTAGTAAAACAATGTAATTTTTATTAATTTATTATAATATTATGAATTACTACAAAGTTAAAGAAGAATCTATTTCATATTTTACAGGTTAAATTAATGTTAAATGATTCTAAGTTATACAATACAAATTGAAGTTACAAATCTTTTACATATGGAGCAAATATTACAATAAAATACAAAGCAAAGAACACAACGGCGGACTCGTGTCCGAACTGTCACATAGGCGTACAGTTGGCAAGTTGTCAAGAGGGGCACGAGTAGTAACGTATGGTAACGTGCTGAATAATGTCGGAACGCACCAAATTACGGCGACACTGGCCGGTAAGTAAAACGGCGCACTAACTGCACTGCGCTATGCGCGAACACAGTGAGTAACTCACGAACTAAACCAACTAAAACGAACAGGTACTCATCTGTATTACGCCATACGTTGACTCAGCGGTATTCCTCGGCCTGCGGGCGAATTTGAATGGACACGATCGACGACAGTCATGGGTCGCGTCGGAGATGGCAAACGTGGATGCGGGTGGACAGTAGACCAAAACTCCCCTAACGGAATGACGTTCGTAACGCACGTGGTCTTTCACACGATAGCGCTAAACGGCTCGACACTACACCTTGTGAGCGCGACAAAACTCCTCGAAGCAGAGATACGTAACTTTCAGTGGATCACTAACCCTTTTGCCTTCACGGCCACCACTACTACACCACGCGAAAGAACAGGAACGGCACTCTTAACAAGGCTACTGGCTCACCACGTATTCACATCCGCGATTCCGCGACTCTCACACCATTCAAAACAAAACCCGACCTTCTCTTGCCACTGCTGGGACACGAATCGCTGAAAACTCTTGTTTTCTTCACCTAATTTTACCCGATCTTACTAGAATAAACGTATTTTGCGGAACTAAACAGGAAACTAACATGCGCTTGTTAACCCGGTGGTCGCTACAAGTTCGGCGCTCGCATAAATTAGTAAAATATACATCATAAATCATTTATATATATATTTATATATATTTATAACATGTGGAAGATTTATTGAAGCAATAAACACACCTTGATTCGTCTAAAAATAAGAGTTTAATTTATTTTAATGAAATGAATTAGAAATGATTACAATAATTGCACGTGGTTTTCTAACCTAAAAATAAGAGAATCAACAATTAAATGTTTATGCTCCAACTTTTCTGTCAATCAGTACTTGTTGAATAGATCTCGATTTGTAGCTTAACACTAATTCACAAATTCGCTTTTCTTATTTACTTTAGTTTTTGTTATTGTCCTAAATTCTCTATCTCTCTATTTCTCTCTTTCTCTGTTTTTTCTGACAGCTGCTTCTCTTGTCCATCTAGTGGCGCCACCTTCAAAACGTCTCATCATTGAAGACGCATATGCGTGTACATGTACACAAAGCTTACATATATATATATATATATATATATATATATATATATATATATATATATATATATATATATATATATATATATATACCGTGTGTCTCACGACGATCTACACATAGGACGTTACGCGCTCATTTGATTTTTGAATTCAAAATATTAATCTGATTGTTTTTGTTTTGAAGTGTCAAACACTACTCCAAATAAATAGTTATTTCTTAGTGCACTAGCTGTTGATTGCATTTTCTTTAATTTAGATTTCCCTTTCTGTTTGTTTTTCTTGATAAAATTTGTTAGAATGTCACAAATAAAATAAAATAGTAAACGTCAAATTGACAATTATACTGTCTAATAGTAAAAAACAAAATCAAAAACAGTCCGATTAATATTTTGAATTCAAAAATCAAATGAGCGCGTTACGTCCTATGTGTAGATCGTCGTGAGACACACGGTATATATATATACAGTGCGAATAACGTAAGACTATACATTGGCGACTTTATTTTAGCTTTAATCAATTTGCCCATGTCAGTAACAACTGAAATTACAATGACGTTTGTTTTGGTAAATGTCACTATTTTCAATATTGTGTTACTGATATCTCACGAGTTTGCGTAATAATTAGTGCAAAAAATGTACATCACAGAAGAATAGTTTAAGATGTATTCCTGGTATTTAGAAGGGGCGTCTTTGCGAGAAATTTCTGATTATTTCAGCTTTGAATTCCCGGGCAGGGCCCATCACATGTCATCAAACGATGGCAAATTTAGTTATCACCCCCAAGTGATTTTGGAAATGTACTGATACCAATTACAATTTCAGTACTTGAAGTGTACTTTTAATTCAATAACATGTAATAGATTTAATAAAATATTGGAATAAATTCTGTAAATGATTTAAATAAATATAGTAGTCTGTGGACTAGTGTCTAATTTTACATTATTCAACCATAATAAATTGGAGTTTTTGTATGTAATCACCATGGTAACATTAAGTAAATGCCCTATGTCTAATTTTAAATTATTCAACGAGTTGATACTAGCATAGGCAAATTGATTAACGCTAAAATAAAGTTGCCAATGTATAGCCTTACATTATTCGCACTGTATATGAAAATATAAAAATTATATTTTATTATTTATACAATAAATATGTTTGCATACCTAATATATTATAGCTTACAAAAATATACGCTTAGAATACTATTCCGATTTTATTAGCGGACCTTGTAAGTTGATTAGTGCTGCTGAAATAGTTATAACATTATCCGAATATTGTATAAGTGGATATCTATTGTTGCGTGTGGTTCCAAAAATTTAAATACTCTTATTCTTCGAATCACCCTTTCCACGTGAATTCTCAAACTTGCAATGCGTTTCGCTTCCATTACTTCATTCTTTGTTGATTTTATATTGGAATAAACACCGGCGGTCTAATTAACTTACAGCCTTTGGTAGTAAGTAGTTGCTCAACATGCTTGAAACCGCGGTCAGCCATAACCTCTATACCGTCGGGCAACCAGCTTAAATAGTCGCATTCTTCTACCAAATGTACATCTGTTATCCTTCACTGTATCCTTTTGATACGAAATTAATCAAACCATCTGGAGTGCATGAAATAAGGTATTTTAGAGTATTGCATTTTTTATACTCGGACCTAGTCAGAGATTGCTTGACAGGATGTGTTGGCTTTTCAATTTGTATTTCAAGGCAAGCAATAATACCTCAGGGTCCCCGCAGACTACAGACTTTCTATCAGCCGATAGTTTAGTCTGGTTCTTAATCAGCATGAAGTTCTATGCCAGTGCTCACATTATAACGATTCAGTATCGGCCGATAAATAAGTTTGAAGGGCTACACGATGACCTTCAAACTAAAGTATCGGCCGACTGCTTAATCAGTATGCTGTGGAAGCCACGCGCACACACTGACCGATTGTTTGGTCGGCCGACAGTTTCAAGCCGCTCCGAGCTTTATTTCATGATGGCGCTGCTAGTGGAAACGTCTATCACAAATTTTATCGAAGAAATTGAAAAGAGACCCGCACTTTATAAAAAATCCTTAAAAGAGTACAGTGATGCGAACCTAAAGAAAAAACTATGGGTGGAAGTTTGTGAAGTAGTTGTTCCTGATTGGAATGTGCTTAGTGTGGAGGATAAAACAAAAGAAAGTATGTATCCATACATGTGTATTTATTTACCTATAACTAAATTTTTATTACACTGTCATATTGAAACGGAATAGCGCCTTCTGAAGATATAAAATGTGATGACAAATACTGTCGCACAGTATTCATATTATTCCTTCCTCTATTGTTTTCATTTATCGTTAAGTTATCCATGGGACAATTGTAGAGAGTATCTGTAAATTTCACTCCATCTTTGATTCGTACATACAGTATTGTGCAAAACAAAAGCAACAAAATGCTCATACAATTAAAATTGTAATTTTTAAATAGAAAAGTAAACTTAAAAAAGTTATATACACAAGTGTATGTTCGCTAGTAATTTAGAAGTAAGTTAGACATCTACGTTATAGACAACGAAATTCTGCAACTACAAACATAACAAAAATAAAATATATTCAAATGTTAAGCGTGCAAAACTAAAGCAACAAATTGGTTGAAGGCAATGGGCAACTCGAGTTGCAAGAAATAACAGTATGTAACTATGCAGCGATTCTTTTTAAGTTGTTTATGCACCATTTAAAGTAAATTAGGCATTAGTTCGTTTTAAATATTAAAAGGGTGTAGATGTTTTGAAATGGCGTGCGATAAATACTGCGATAGTCTTAAAACGCTAATAATAACTGATTTTCAGAACGGAGAGTCGCAAAGTTCAATCGCTAAAAAATGTAATATTAATAGATCTATCATCTGCAGACTTATTAAAAAGTACAACTCAACGAATAGTGTTACCACAGTGCATTCAGGTGAACGTCCGCGAAAAACTTCCAAGCAAATAGATAGAAGAATTTGTGGAATTACAAAAAAAAAATCAGTTTGCCACCTCTACTGAGGTTGTGAGGACACTTGCGTTAAATGTTCATGACAGCACAGTTCGTAGACGAGCTATTGAAAGTGATTTAAGAAGTTACAGACCAGCGAAAAAACCACTGCTTACGAAAAATCACTTTTAAAAAAGGTATAACTTAACATTTTTCATTTAATGATTAAAATTTTGATAAAACCTGTTAACCACTAATTTTTAGATCGCGAAGATTTTTCAGGGTCATATGAATCTGTCATATATTTATTGTTTGCTTTCGCATATCTGTTCGAACATTGACTCACGCCGCCGCGAATTCCTCTTTCTATAAACACTAACATATCTATGTCCGTCAGCAATTCCAATTCCACTCTGGTGAATTTTAACATTGCATCCCAAGTTAATCCCGGTGTTGTTACGTAATGCAGTGGATCTAAGTCATAAGCAATTTTACATTTTTTTCTAAAATTCTCAAATATATCTGCTAAAAGTAATACATCAATTTTAAGGTAGAGATTAGAATATTCCTTCAAATTTTTACATTTGAATTGACTCCAAACGTTTTTTGCATGCTCGTAATCTGGTTCGGATATATCGATATCATTTAATTGATTATAGAACTGGTCTTTAGTCGGTAATTTAGTTTCTTCCAATTTTACGACATTATCTAAGTAATCATAGGGAAAAACACCTTTCCTTGAAATTAAATTTAAGTTTGATTCGGATAAATCTGGAAATTGGGACTGTAATATTATTTTGTCATTGTTTTCCAGATTTGCGGCTAACTTATCTAAACTGGTATTCAAAAATCTGAATGAATCGATAAATTTAAACGAAATATTACTGTCTGCAATAAATTTTGTAAATGATATGTATCGTTCTTTGTTAATAGGTAAAAGACTTATTCTACCCTCAATTATGTTCGATAGTTCCTTTATAAAAAAATGCGCATCATATCCTGACAAATTATGGAAAATTACCGGAATGTACATAGGGATCGTATATAATAAATTGCATAATTGGTGAGCAGCTCCCCTAAATTTCCCACTTAAATGACAGTGATCTCTAACACGAGTATCATGAGGTGCAAATTCCCTTTCGCATATATGACAGATCCTCGAGTTTTCGAAATCTAATTGTTCCTGATATGTTAAAGTATCCATTGGTACACATACCGAAAATACCGGTTCAACATCTTCAACAATTTGTTGTAATTCGTTTATAAACCAAGTTTGACAATCAGAACCTGTGTAAGATTTGTAATATGATAATGAACTGTCATAGTAACAATTAAAATAATATCCAATACTGAATGGTACATGTTCTTGAAATATCTGCGTCTTTGTTCGCATTTCTGGGTTCGTTACACGTTTAAGGATAGCTTCAAAATCCGCGTAAATACAAAAAGGTACCATTTCCTTATGATGAAAATTTTTAAAGCACAATATATTTTCACCAGGTTTTGGTAACTTAATTTTGCAATTGTTCATCTTACTGCAGACTTGTGCATGTTCTTCCAATAAATATTCGGAATAAAAATAATTTAAACATCTGTCGCAAATATGTATTTTTTCACGATGTGTTACGAGACTTGAGTGTACTAAACGAGCTAGGTATTTGATCCAACAGTAATGGAACTTTTTTTCAAATAGATCATTGTTCACATTTTCATCATCACTATCACTGCATTCTTCTTCTTTATGAACCTCTTCTTCAACTTCATTTTCACAGTAATACTTTTCTTCTACAATTAATAAATTTACATGATTCACTTTTTTGTCATGCGTTAAATACACTGGTACAGTATTAAAATATTCGCGTTTCCATAACTTAGATTTGTATTTTTTTAATATGAAAACATTTATAGATATATCGATATTTTGTTTCTCAAATTTCGGAATTTGATCTAATGTTACGGGAAAGCTAATATTTTGTAAATTTAAGTGATTCTCATAATGAGGATATGATGAGATTCTATCTACATGAGAATTCGTAGGATGTAGAGCAGAATTTATAGCCCACGCAAAACATGCGTTATCGTTATTTTTCACATTAACAATAGCATGCTTATATTTAATTTGTGTCGGTAAGTCAATGTAAGATGAGGCACATAACGGGGCATACTTATTTATATTCACAACCAAGTTTATTATCTTATTTAGCGTCCAACCACTATCTCTTTCTTGAAATTCTTCAATCTTCTTTAGCAGCACTTCTCTCACGTTTGTTTTAAACCACTGGTTTAAATCAGTGGATTGTAATATCACTGAGTTTTTAGTGTTGAAGTATTTGTCTTCTATTATGTCTTTTCTCACAAATTCCGCGCACAATATTACATTCACTTTTAATGACACATGTTTTTTTAACGCATTTTTAATTCTCGCTTTAAATAAATAAAATGCGTCATCTAGAAACTTATTAATGTCTTTATGCACGATATTAATTATAACGCCTGTTCTTAAGCGGCTGGAAAAAGCAGAATCTACGTCTTCCCACGATACACGATCACTTCTGTTCTCTTTCCGATTGGTGAGTGATTCTCCATATATTGATTTCTTCTTACACAATAAAGTTTTAATTCCCTTAATTCGGCATATATTATTTTCTAAATGATTCTTCGCACCAGATGTTAACTGTGTTTTATGTAGAGCACTTGCGATTAATTTCAAGTTTTTATTTGAAAGATTAATCCAAGTGGTAAGTTCAGTAGATTTATTTGTTAACTGCGCAAATGCTTGCTTCAAATTATTAACAAACAAAGAACTGGTTTCACTTATTTTCTTCTCCATATTGAGACAAAGTCGGTACACTGTTGAGTGAATGCAATTTTTTCCATCATCGCAATTTATACAAAAATTTTGCAACGTTGCTAAAATAGAGAGAGATGACACAATAGTTTCGTAATCACTTCCTGGAATTATATGAAACAGGTTTGAACATGTCCGTAAGTGAAGGGTAATCCCAGAAATTTTGCATCGTTGCTAAAAATGACGTGTAATATTGCGTAATCATGAGAAAAATTCTTGGAATTATTAAGAAACAGGTTTGAACAAGTTCGTAAATGTGACCCGGAGGGCCCCCCTCCAACGCTACAGCCAGGCTGTGTCCGCGTTGCGCATGCGCCACCAGGTCCGTACTCTACCTAAAGAAAAACCCTCAGGTACGGTCTGGCTCACTGGACCACGTAACCCTTGATCCAGGTCCCGTGACTCCTCCGAGTTCACCCCTAAAGAAGACCTCCAGGTACATGACCTTGGAAGAAGACCTCCAAGTCGGCCATACAACGGTACAGCCCGGTCACCTGGATGACGTCACCCTTGTTCCAGACCCCGTGACTCCTCTGAGTTCTCCCCCTGAAGAAGACCACCAGGTACATGACCTTGAAAGAAGACCTCCAAGTCGGCCATACAACGGTACAGCCCGGTCACCTGGATGACGTCACTCTTGTTCCAGACCCCGCGACTCCTCCGCGTTCACCCATTAACCTCCAGGTACATGACCTTGAAAGAAGAGTCCATACAACAGTACAGCCTGACACCCTGGATGACGTCACGCAGGCCCCCTGAATGACGTCATCCAGGCCACGCCCCCCGATCACGTGACCCCCTCCCACTCTTCTGATCACGTGACCCCCCGCGCCCCCCACCACGCCCCGCAACACCGTACTACAGTACAGGCGCGAGGTAGGCAACCTGCAATGTGGCTTGAAAACCCCATTACTATACTACTATAGTCATTTCGTGATCCAAGGGGTCTGTCCGGGATTTCTGCGCAAAAATTTTTAAAATCGGAGAATGCTACAGACATCGTACCGAACACTATGGCTCTTCGACATGAGGTCGATGAGCTAAAAATATTAAGACAAAGTAAAAGAAAATTATATACGTATACTTACTTGTCAGAGACGAATTCTAAACGTTCTTCAATTAGTATTAATAAATTAGAAACAGTGGGCTTCGTTAATCGAAATCTTTGAAAAAACTCATCAAAATTATTAAAATAATCTGCGTGACTATTGATTCTCCTTGGAATACCATAAAAAATTAATTCTGACGCATCCAAGTCATCATCAGCATCGAAAATATCAAATTCCTCCATAATTTGAATGAAATGTATCGAACAGTACTGCTTTTATTTATATCTAACAGGGTAAATGTTCGGTAAGCCTTCGTTACTCGGGGGCTTAAATTTAAGTGTAGTTTAAGCAAATTAAGTAGACCTTAAACGTTCGTGCAACACATTTATTTATTTAAGCTGTACTTAATAGCTAAGTTATAGTGGCCATAACAAAATTAGCTATCTTTTTACTACACATTTTACGTATAAATCTATACGCACATCGTGTTGTCATAAGGGACGGCTTTTATAAAAAATTCATTTTTTATGACGTAATTATAATGGCTTTGACTAGACCAGTGATGGCGAACCTATGACCCACGGGTCAGGCACTGACCCACAAAGGCTTTTTAAATGACTCACACCTTAATTTTTATGAATTTTTTTATATCATAAAAAGAGAACAAACAATCAAAAATATTAAAAAAAATAAACGAAAGATATTTTTATTTAAATGAGAAAATTAATGTCTGTAGCCGGGGATCGAACCACGGGTCTTATATCTTGCCGGGACATACGCTTTAACCAACTAAGCTACCACAGACGCTAATTATCTCATTTAAACCGTGACCACATATGTTAGTAATCTTGCAGTGCCGTACGGGTTGCGCGCTACATACAAGGTACACAACGGTGTGGCACGTTGCTTGTCCCAAAGGCGGACACATCAGTAGGAAGTTAACTATATTGCAAATATTCGGCTGCACAGCCAACCTCAATTATTAACGAAAGATATTTTTATTTAAATGAGAAAATTAATGTCTGTAGCCGGGGATCGAACCACGGGTCTTATATCTTGCCGGGACATACGCTTTAACCAACTAAGCTACCACAGACGCTAATTATCTCATTTAAACCGTGACCACATATGTTAGTAATCTTGCAGTGCCGTACGGGCAACGTGCCACACCGTTGTGTACCTTGTATGTAGCGCGCAACCCGTACGGCACTGCAAGATTACTAACATATGTGGTCACGGTTTAAATGAGATAATTAGCGTCTGTGGTAGCTTAGTTGGTTAAAGCGTATGTCCCGGCAAGATATAAGACCCGTGGTTCGATCCCCGGCTACAGACATTAATTTTCTCATTTAAATAAAAATATCTTTCGTTAATAATTGAGGTTGGCTGTGCAGCCGAATATTTGCAATATAGTTAAAAAAAATAAAGTATAAATATCTAATGTCGAATTAAAAAAAAATATTTCCAAATAGACGTTTGCTAACTGATTTTCTATTGTATCACTGCATCTGACTTTAACAGTCGGTTTTAAATTTGGCGCGTATTAGTTACATCGCAGAAGGGGGGGATTCTTGAAATCATGCACATTTATTCGTGTGTGCAACTGAGTAAGAAGCGTGCACGAAACTAATAGCGTTTTCCACTTAGCAAAAGTCAGTGCGCACTGAGTGCAGCAAATGACGTCATGCACTAACCTAGGGTTTTTAGTTGCATGATTTTAGTGCGCTATAAGTGGAAAACAATTGACGAAGTCAGTGCAATATTATTTTATTTGGAAGGTTATGTATTCAGTTTCACGATGTCTCAAAATAAGAAAAATAAAATATATTTCATTATTAACGATGACCGTGTTGAAGTGGAAGGAATAGATGATGAGATATATAATCAATTAAGCAGTAAGTGGATAAAACACGATTGTAATGAAAAAATATACTATTTCTGTGCATTACAGCAGATGATGAATACGCAATAATATACGTACAACAACTAATTGAGGAAAAATTCCTTACTCTTGATGCTCCGTTAAATAAGTTAATACGTGTGGAAAATGGAAAGTATGTAGAAATCGAAATATTTGTTATTAATTGTGAATTAATTATTCTTATGGTTTCAGGGAAACGGATCTGTTCAAGTCGAAAACAAGAAACATACAAAAACAGACAGGTACATTCTTATTATTGTTTTATACAATATTTATTACTAAAATATTTATAAAATCTCGTTATAAAATAGATGGTGAATGGACCGCAGAAGAAACAAAACTACTGTTGGACAAATATGAAACTTATTTAGAATTAATAGGTCCAATGAAAAAATTCAAGACAAAAAAACGAATGTGGGCCAAGATATCTGAGGATATAAAAACAATTTTAAATATTGAAAAAGATGCTACACAGTGCGAAAACCGGTATAAAACTATTTTAAAGCGTAAGAAAAAAGCAGTCGATAATAACAAGCAGTCCGGGTCCAGCCGAAAAACAATTGAATACGAAAACGAATTAAAAAAAATAGCTGCTAAAGACGACAGCATTGAACCGGAAGCCTTGTGCGGAGTTGGACGAATAATATCGAAGGAGTATGTACAATCTGGCAGTTCTAGGGAATCAACTCCAGTAACACCTGAAGAACATTATACACCGAAATCAAAGAAAAGTAAGACTGTTTCGGACACTTTTATAGCGATACAAAGGGAAAAGGAAGAAAATAAAGAACGGAGGCACAAGGAAAAAATGGAGATGATGAGAACTTTGATTGGAGCCTTAAAAAAGGACCAATAACTTGTCTAATTTTATTACATATAGTGAAGTAATGTTTATTATTATAAATAACACTTATTTTCATAATGATTCACATATAAGATTTCTTTTTATTTCACCCAGACGTCGTAAAATTACTTCTCTTTCATCTATATTCCTATATTCTAAATCATCATCATCCAAGTCATTATCTAAATCTATAAAATCACTTTCATCTATGCATAAATTATGCAAGACACAACATGCCAATATAAATTTTGATATTTTTTAACCTTGTGAAAATCTAAGCAGGATAGCTGCCGAAATCTGCCTTTTAAAATACCAAATGTATTTTCAATTAATACACGAGTAGAACTGAAAACATAATTGTAGTTTCGTTCAGCATCTGTTAATGCACCATAATCTTTATATGGTGTAAGTAGATATTCTCGTAAAAGATACGCATTATCTCCTATTATATGATATTTTTGATTACAAATGTTCGATAATTCTTCACTAATAAATGACATTTTGTAAACCCTGGAGTCATGAATTTTGCCAGGTGGACCAGTAAACACATCTGTAAACCTTCGTTTGTAGTCGCAAATTCCTTGTAATGTTATTGATGGCGTGTCATGCCTATTAACATAAGTTGATTTAATTTTATGTGCCGGTGTACGTATTGTTATTGATGTTCCATCTATGCATCCCAGTATTCCTGGGAATCCGGAGACCTGATCAAAGTTTATTATTTGAAAGTGGCCTGTACACTGTATTACATTACACTAACCTTACTAAATTCATGAGACATACGTTCTTTTTCTTCTGGAGATCTGGGAAATTGAATATATTTCGGAGCTACATGTACTAAATAATCAATAACTCTAATAATTTGACGGAAGCATGTGGTTTGACCTATTCCGAATCTTTCCGCTACGTCTCTGTTACAACATTTGTTGCCGGAAAACCTACAACCAAAGACGTTATTTTATTACAATTGTTTAATTATTTTCCACATTATCAATTTGTACCACAGAAATGTCAGTATATGATTTTCTGCTGAATTTGTTGGAGTACCACAATTTTTCTTTGAACTTCCAGGATAAAATGTTGAGTTAGAAAAATCTTCTATTAATCCGCCGCATGTATTTCGCTCCATTCTAAATGTCTCTTTAAACTAAAATCTATACTTATGGTCAAATTATAATTATTAATCAAAGCGAGTATGTACTTATAGAAATTACCTGTTTATTGGAATATTTATAAACTACATCCGTGATGTAATTATGTATTTTCGGCCTCTTTACTTTTTCACACAATTGTGTATAATCACTTTCTTCACTGTCTGATGAAGATGAAGAATTTAAAAATTCTTGTACTAAACTAAGAATGGTTGCTGTTTTGGCATCAGTGAACGCCATATTTGCACTGAAACGATTGCACTTGCTCCTTGAGTCAGTGCAACAAAGTGTGCACTGAGGGCAACCTGAGTTCAATTTACAAGCTAAGTGGAAAACGTAGCACTAAACAAGTGTGCACTCAAATTGTAAGTGGAAAACGTCGAATGAAATCAGTGCAAGAAAAGTGCGCACTAGTGCGCACTAATTAGTCAAGTGGAAAACGCTATAAAAACGGCATTCTTGAGCGTACGCAAAACATTCGTGCACCCAGTTTTCGTGCGCACTTACATCGAGTGGTAAGAAAGTTGACAGATGGTATTATATATAGCATTTATAGTACAGGTATATTTAATTTGTAAGTGTCTACTCAAAGAAGCAGAACATGATTTATTTAGTGAGAGAAGAATATTGAATAGAATCGATTCATTTCAATTGAGTGGAAAGCAGTTTATTAAATTATTTAGGCCCCCATAAACATTAATAGCACATCTTATTGATTTATTAGAATACTATATAATTGCTGCAAAAAGATATTCTGCTCTCTCTATACAAGTAAAGGTAAAGTAACTGTTGGAAGTGCGCTTGAAACAAGCTTTGAATTTAAGCGCGCTGTGCGACGCGCTCTCACTAGAGTGTGTATGAGTGCTGATGTATGTGTGGAAGTTGATAGTAGAACAATATATGACGTATAGTTTTTATAACCTTTTTGTGTTCTGTTTAAATGTACATCAATGTACTTATGAGTTTTGTTACGCACTGTTATAAACTTTAGTTCGATAAATTAAAGGATCAGTTTGTACCAGAGTTCTTTATTTCTGTGTTAAACAAAAGTTTCCAACAGTAACTCACATTATATTATATCATTTAACTATGCTAAAACGCACTACGTACTCGCGGATACTTATTGTTCATAGGTTCTAACAGCATTAAAATTTTATGCAAATGGTAGCTATCAGACTGGCATAGGAATGAAAGTATATATATGCTGTTAGGCAGTCTTCAGTAAGCAGATGTGTAAAGGAAGTTAGTGTAGCACTAAACAACAATAATATATTTAATGCATGGGTAACATTTCCTAACACACTACATGAACTTCAACAATCTGGAAATAGGTATGTTTTTTAATGCAATTCTGCAAAGGGTTTATCAAGTTAACTTTATACATAAGTTTCATTTCAGATTTTATGAAAAATTTGAATTTCCTAGTGTTTTTTTTTTATAAATTGTATTAATATTTTTTTTTTGTTCGTTATTAACGTTATGTGCGCTTCTCCATTTTTACAAATGCCAAACAGTGCAATTTCATTGATTGTTAGCACGTACTGTAGTGGTGCGTTCGCTTGTGACGCGGCTTCGTGTGCGCTTCTGCCGAGTACAATAGAGGAGTCCAGAACACGTGACCCGAGTAAAAAATGGTGAGGCCAGAGTGGCCAGAAGTGGTACAATTGTACCAGATTTGGTACTTTTCACTTCTAAAAGGTACATTGGTACTACTGAGATTTTGATGGAAATACATATTTGGAGATCTCCTGAATACGTTTTGACTATTTTCGCAATTACGTCTGTGTGTGTCGATGTGTGTCTGTAGTTTTAGTTTGTTTAACGTTTAAGTTTTTTTGTGTTTTACAAATAAATAGATATTAATAAATAAATAAAAAGTATTTTCTTGATTAGTTTAATTAATATTGGTTGACCCATTTGAATATCTTCAGTGAAGAAGTAACTTGAATCGTCTATTTTCACATATTTTAAATTTTCCGTTTTTTTAAAGGTACTTTGATTTAAAATCTGGTACTATTTTTTGTAAAAGTTGGTACAAAATATTTTATCCGTCTGGTAACGCTGGGTGAGGCTCACATGACGTTTTGCCATAAGAATCAATGTTAATATTTGTGTAAAAATCTATTTATTGCGGTGTTATCTGTGACAGAATAATTTTTTTCTGGTTTCATTAAACCTTCGGACAGGTATATATGGTAAAATAAGAAATAAAATGTTCGGACTGTAGAAGCTATAATGATTTTTTAATGAGTGGATGTTGCAGATATGGGATCTCTGACGTTTCTGAATTATGTGGTTGTAGGCGACGTTTAGCCTAGCAACTGTTACGGTAGTAACAAATATCAACAACAGTAGTTAAAAAGTGTGATTTGTGTATGACAGTTCATTTTTATGTATCTTTTCTCAATAAATACCTAAAGTGGTGACACCGACGTGATATATATTTTTTTTAAAGTGAGCATAGTAAATACGCAGTGCGTGTTTAGTGTATTTTTACTTCGCGGGTGTTCAGATCTCGTGCCAACTTCACTAGTAACAGCACAACAATGCAAGATGAACTGAGGCCTTCCGTTTCAAACACCGAATGTGTCAATCGCGTTCGGATGCGCGTGCCTCCGTTTTGGCCTGCCGATCCAGAAATGTGGTTCCATCAGCTTGAGAGTCATTTTCGACTGACTGGAATCACGGCCGACGAGACGAAGTTTGCAACGGTCGTGGCCAACCTGGAAGCTACGTACATTCAAGAGGTACGCGACATTATCCTACAACCGCCCGACACGAACAAGTACGCAGTCCTGAAGGAAGCGTTAACCACCCGCCTAGGTACTACACAGACGCAGAAAGTACAGCAGTTGCTGAAGGACGAAGAGCTGGGTGACCGTAAGCCATCTCAGTATCTGCGGCACCTGCAGAGTTTGGCTGGGACTACCGTACCGGATATGTTGCTGCGGACCATTTGGATGCATCGCCTGCCTGTGCATGTTCAGGCGATATTAGCGACACAGAGTCATTTGGATCTATGCAGCGTTGCGGAGATAGCAGACACCGTCACTGAAGCAACGAAAAAAGAGCACATCGCCTCCACGTCTCGCACGCCGGCACCAGATTCCTCACCCCAACAGTTGAGCGAGCATATTGTCGAACTCCGCCAGGAACTCGTGGACATGCGAAACGAAATAGCGGCAGCCATGCGCAGGCGAGGGCGACCTAGCGACCACAGCCGCACTCGCAACTACACAGAATTTGGACAAAGCGAAGACGGTAAGTGTTGGTATCACCGGCGATTCGGAATGAAGGCCAAGAAGTGCACACCACCTTGTTTACACTCGCCGCAGGGAAACGCACACGGAAGTCGGTAATGGCGGCTGCCGAACCACTTCCTATTCTCCGCCGCCTTTTTGTTACGTATAAAGACAGAAAACGCCAGTTTTTGGTAGATACCGGCGCCGACGTATGCGTGTACCCCCGTTCATTCATACGTGGCCCGCGTCCACGTACAAGTTACAACCTCTACGCTGCAAACGGCACCACCATCGCGACGTATGGATCCGTCGCACTCACATTGTATTTGGGGTTGCGACGACCGTTTCCGTGAACATTTATTATCGCCGACGTATCAAAACCCATATTCGGGGTCGATTTTCTGTCCCACTACGGTTTGCTGGTGGACGTCCGCAACGCTCGCTTAGTGGATAGCACCACCAACAATTCTATCGCAGGCCGCGCCGCCGCAGGATCGTCGACGCACATCAGGACACTCAATGGGCACTCGAAATACCACAACCTCCTGGCACGATACAAGGAGGTCATGCGTCCACCTGGTGTTCCCATGCTGATGCGGCACAACACCGTCCACCATATCAACACCACGGCCGGACCGCCAGTAGCGAGTAAAACGCGCCGTCTCGCACCAGATCGCTTGCGCATTGCAAAGAAGGAGATTGATACCATGCTGCAGCTCAGCACAGCGAGACCATCCAAAAGTTGTTGGGCATCACCGCTCCACTTGGTGCCGAAGAAGGGAGACGAATGGAGGCCGTGCGGAGACTACAGGGCGTTGAACGCCAGAACTATTCCGGACCGATACCCGGTGCCACACGTCGAAGATTTCGCGCAGGAACTAAGCGGCAAGCGAATTTTCTCCACGATCGACCTGGTGCGGGCATACAATCAGGTGCCAGTTGCGGAAGAGGATGTTCCGAAGACAGCTATCACCACGCCATTTGGATTGTTCGAGTTCCCATTCATGTGCTTCGGTCTACGTAACGCTGCACAGACATTTCAACGTTTTATGGATGAAATTTTACGCGATTTGCAATTCTGTTATGTATACATAGATGACATCCTCGTAGCTTCCGAATCGGAGGTAGAGCATCTACATCATTTGGAGCGACTATTCGAGCGACTTAAGGCCAACGGCGTGGTGGTTAATCCAAGCAAATGTGTTTTCGGTCAAACGGAGGTCAAGTTCTTGGGGTACCGTGTTTCGAGCACCGGGACGCAACCACTCCCGGACAAAGTTGCGGCAATCAAGTCATTTCCGATTCCGCAAACTGCCAAGCAGCTGCGACAGTTTCTTGGAATGATCAACTATTATCGTCGATTCCTACCACAAGCGGCGACAGTACAAGCACCACTACACGACCTGCTGAAAGGAAGTATTAAGGGGAATGCGCCGATTACATGGTTTCAGGCAGCAGAAACAGCTTTCGAACAATGTAAAAACCAACTAGCCGATGCCATACTGCTGACACACCCGCGCATCAACGTGCCACTTGCAGTCGTCAGTGACGCATCGGATTTTGCAGTTGGCGCAGCGTTACAGCAGAAAGTAGGGAACAACTGGCAACCTCTCGCCTTCTTCTCTAGAAAACTCTCCCCGGCAGAACAGAAATATAGAGCATATGACCGTGAGTTGTAAGCGGTGTACCTTGCAATCAAGCAATTTCGACACCTAGTGGAAGGCAGGATATTCACAGTTTTTACGGATCACAAGCCGCTTACTTTCGCTTTCCGTCAGAAGCCAGAGAAGTGTACACCGCGGCAGTTTCGTCATCTGGATTATATCAGTCAGTTCACTTCAGACATACGACATATCTCCGGAATGGATAACATCGTCGCCGACGCGCTATCGCGCGTTGAAGCTGTCACGATACTGATTAACTTCGAAAAGCTTGCATGGGCCCAGAGTAGTGACGACAAACTCCGAACATACTTGCATCGTAGGGATACTGGCTTACGCCTGGAAAAGATACCGGTCCCAGGCACTGATACGATGTTGTATTGTGATGTATCCACGAACACACCACGTCCGTTCGTCACGGCCGAATTCCGCAAGCAAGCGTTTGACAGCATGCACCAGCTGTCGCATCCAGGGATCAAAGCTACTTTGAAGTTGGTTTCGGAACGTTTTGTGTGGCCATCGATGAAGGTCGATTGTCGCCTATGGGCGAGATCCTGCCTTCAGTGCCAACGATCCAAGGTCACAAGGCATGTTGCAGCCCCACTCGGAAAATTTAATCCGCCGTCTGCACGTTTCGAACATGTGCACCTTGACATCATCGGCCCCTTGCCACCTTCAGAAGGAATGCGTTACTGCCTCACCTGCGTCGACCGTTTCACTCGATGGCCAGAAGCATTCCCTATAGAGAATATCGAGTCAAACACTGTGGCTAGAGTTTTTTTCGACGGTTGGATCGCCCGTTTCGGAACGCCCCTACGCGTAACGACGGACCAGGGTCGACAATTCGAGTCAGCACTTTTTCGCAGGTTGCAGGATCTCTGTGGCATAACTCGCCATCGGACCACGGCATATCACCCAGCAGCAAACGGTATGGTGGAACGCTATCATCGTCAACTGAAGGCAGCGATCAAGTGCCATGAGAATTCTAGGTGGACGGAGGCACTACCGGTCGTGCTTTTGGGCATCCGCAACGCTTGGAAGGCGGATCTACAAGCAACTGCAGCTGACATGGTATATGGCATATCCCTGCGATTACCGGGTGAATTTATTCACCAGCAACCAACGGCACCGTCACCAAGCCCTGCAGACTATGTGAGTGATTTGCGCAAACGGATGCGACAGTTGAAACCCACTCATGGTACCACCCACGGCACTCGGAAGACCTTCGTTTTTTCTGAACTTAATACGAGCACACATGTGTTCGTACGCCACGACGGGCAAAGAGGATCGTTGCAACAACCGTACCGAGGGCCGTACGCCGTCATCAGTAGATCCGATAAAAATCTATTTATCCAGATGGATGGTCGGCAGGTCCGGGTCTCAATCGACCGGGTGAAACCCGCGTACATTCTGACCAGCGATGACGTGGCAGCTACACCACCTACCCCGACTCAGGAGCCGAACAGCAAGCCGCCAGCATTGACAAGATCAGGAAGGCACATTCGACCACCCGTGCGTTACCAAAACGAATTTTCGTGATCTAATTTCGATCACTGGCAGGGGGGTACTGTAGGCGACGTTTAGCCTAGCAACTGTTACGGTAGTAACAAATATCAACAACAGTAGTTAAAAAGTGTGATTTGTGTATGACAGTTCATTTTTATGTATCTTTTCTCAATAAATACCTAAATGGTTATAGTAAGCTGATTTGTGTAAATAACTAAATTTATAAAATGTCAAAAAGACTAGTACAGTGTTATTGTATCAAGAACGATTACTAAAAGTAATTATTTAGTGCAATTGGAACGTGAATATCCAGATGTTGCTGACCGATACCGAAATAAAATACAGATAACAAGTAATATAGATCATTTTCCACTGAAGAAAGAAAATTTGGATTATGGTATGGAAAGTGAACCTTCAGTATCAAGTATTGACATAGTGTCATACTTGGTTCTGACTCACATTTTTTATACGAAACAACAAATAAGGGCATTTAAAAATTTAAATGCATACAAGTATTTTGAAGCAGGATTTGTTAAAGTTGGCTGTATTAAAATTAATGACCTTGTGGTGATGATGGGAAACGTAAGTTAATAATTCTCTGTTAAGGGGGGAAACCACATTAGGAGCTTCAAAAAATCAGATTTTTTTTATTGTATAAATCGTTAGTTTAACTCTTCAAGAATACGCTGTCCAAATTTCAAAGTGAAATTCGCATTCGTTTAGATTTTATGAGTGTATAAATACCGGTATAGAAGGTATTAGAAGCATCAACAGAATCGATTATTAGCTCATCGACCTCCTGTCGAAGAGCTATAGTGTTCGGTACGATGTCTGTAGCATTCTCCGATTTTAAAAATTTTTGCGCAGAAATCCCGGACAGACCCCTTGGATCACGAAATGACTATTACAACATGTGACCGTATGTATGTCGTTCGTATGCTCGCTCGTACGGTTTTTGTTCCACTAACTCCTCCTGGACTATCCAACCGATCTTGATGAATTTTTTTTTACAAATGCGTATTATGACCTAGTTGTGCACCTGATTTTTTGTTTTGCAAATTTTCCTTTAGTACTTGAAAAAAAAAAATTCAAATTTTTTTTCAGTTTTTATTTTTTTTTCTTCTTTATTTTCCACTTTATTGTATTCAAAATTTTCTTGCATATGCAGCAAATGGAACAATATTTTTCCATATTTTTTATTTTGAAAAATTATGTAAGACCATTGAAGAAAAAATTATGTTTTAATTAAAAAATGAACAAAAGAAGATTAATGCATTTATAGTTGGCTTAGTCTGCTTTGCTTTTGTTAACAGAAGAAAATGGTTTGACACTTGTTAGAGCGTCGCTGTAACTTATTTGGCGTCATTTCTGATTTAGCCTTCTACGAGTGCGTTTGTAATTGAGACTGAGAAATGTCTTCGTATCCGAAATGTAAACATGAGGCTAAAGAACGCCGCAGTAGGCCGCGTAAAAGAAAGTTCCATGGGAACCAACACGACAATAGGCAGAGTGATAATAATGAAGATCGAAGTGCTAGTGCGAAAAAACTCGACAGTTCTACGAGTGAAAATGTGACTGTGAATCGATTGCATTTTTATCGGGTCATTGAATTTTTCACTTTGTTTACAACATTATCGGACATATTAATTTGTCGAAATTGCAAGCAAAATGTTAAATTTGAAGAAACTGGAATCCGAGGCCTTGGTTTCAAACTCGTTGTCAAGTGTAAGTGTGGATCTAGACACATCAATTCAAGTCCTCTAATAAATACTGGATTCGAGATAAATCGCAGAATAGTGTTCGTCATGCGACTCTTAGGCATTGGTAGGCAAGGGTTGAATTTATTCTGCAATTATATGGACATCGGTAGTGGCATGGCTGAAGAAACATATAATAGAATTGTGAGTCACATCCACGTTGCTGCGAAGACAGTTTTTGATTATTGTTGTAAAAAAGCTGTCGAGGAACAGAAAAAAGAGAATGAAAAAATGGAAAGACCTATTTTGAATTTCAAAGTGTCTGGAGACGGTACTTGGAAAAAGAGAGGATTTAAATCTTTGTTAGGAGTAACAACTCTCATAGCGTATTACTGTGGTAAAGTCATCGATCTAGATGTGCGAAGCAGTTACTGTCATGCTTGTGCAAAATGGCAGAATAAATCCAAGAATTCTCCAGAATATTTAGAATGGAAAGAAGCTCATGACGACGAAGACTGTGCCAAAAATCATGAAGGATCTGCAGGAAGCATGGAAGTGGAGTCTGTAAAAAATATGTTTTCGAGATCAGAAGAAGGGCATGGCGTAAAATACGGATATTATATCGGCGACGGTGATTCTAACAAGGAGACATTGTCACGACCGGAACACGGATTTGGCTGAAATTTTTTTTAGTAGTAGGTGGACACTAGTAGTGATTTGTGGTAAAGTAATAGCGCGCAACGTTTTGTCCTTTTCGAGAAAAAGGGCTTTAAAAATATAGCAGTGTTTATATACCTGTTTAAAAGAGGCACTGTCAGTTGGTGCAGCGTTGCCGAGTGGATAACGTCCTTATCTGCCACGCGATTGGTCTGAGTTCGATTCCCGCCTAGGTTGTTTTTATTTTTATTTTTTAATTATGAATAATCAATGAAAAACTACTTATAATAATAATAAATTTATTTTATTTTCATTCATCAGTCTCGTCGTTCTGTGGAGTTTTTTAAGCAGAATCTTACTGCGAACTTGGCTCACTCTATAAACGAAACTTCTTTGCACTTGTATTAATAATAATAATAATAATAATAATATATTTGGATTTTGCTTCATATTTTGAGGCAATTTTTTGTATATAATACCTCCAAAATAATGAGGACTGTTTTCAAACAAGTTTGTCCTATGAGTAGCAGAAACTATATCATTTTTGTTTCGAGTTGCACATGAGTGTACATTTTTATGTTGAACATAACTAGGCTCTAGTTTTCATGTATAAACACATCCAAGTTATAAATATAAATACAAATAAATATAAATACAGTAGATATAAATAATATTATTCAATGACAGGATGTTTCTTCATAGTGATAATTCTATTCCATATAAGATTCAGCTTCAATCGTTTTTGTGACGATTGCCATCCCAAAAGCTACTAAAAAACTCCACAGAACGACGAGACTGATGAATGAAAATAAAATAAATTTATTATTATTATATGTAGTTTTTCATTGATTATTCATAATTAAAAAATAAAAATAAAAACAACCTAGGCGGGAATCGAACTCAGACCAATCGCGTGGCAGATAAGGACGTTATCCACTCGGCAACGCTGCACCAACTGACAGTGCCTCTTTTAAACAGGTATATAAACACTGCTATATTTTTAAAGCCCTTTTTCTCGAAAAGGACAAAACGTTGCGCGCTATTACTTTACCACAAATCACTACTAGTGTCCACCTACTACTAAAAAAAATTTCAGCCAAATCCGTGTTCCGGTCGTGACAATGTCTCCTTGTAAGACATTTGCAGCAATTCTCAATTTGAATCCTTATGGTGCTGATCATCGAGTTTTAAAAAGCGAATGTATAGGTCACGTCCAGAAGAGAATGGGAACTCGACTCCGAAACATTCGAAAAACTAAAAAGCTAGGTGGAAAAGGCAAACTCACAGAGTCATTAGTGAAAAAGCTCAGCACTTATTATGGACTAGCGATTCGAAGACATATAGATAGTGTGCAAGACATGAAAAAAGCTATTATTGCGACATACTATCATATGATATCCACAGATAAAAATCCTCGACACGAGTATTGCCCAGAGGGAGAAGACAGCTGGTGCGAGTGGCAGAAACGAAAAGCCCTTGGAATGGAACTTGAACCGCACCCAACTCCATTGCACCCCGAAGTACAGAAAGAAATTCTTCCAATATATGAAGATTTATCAAGGGATGAATGACTGGAGAGATGTTTAGGTGGCCACACGCAAAATGCGAATGAAAATTTTAATTCCACAGTTTGGCGATTAACTCCTAAACATTTGCACTCCGGACTAAAAGTCATTGAATTAGCATCGTATTTATCAGCGGGTTTTTTCAATGAAGGAAATTCATCGCTTCTGGTGGTCATGAACGAGGCAGGAATTGTAATAGGCACGCAAAGTTTCAATTATGCCGAACGAATGGATAACCAGCGCGTGAGCCGACAGAATCGACGTAATTCATTGGAGTCGAAGGAAAGTCGGAAAGCTCGAAAAGAACCATTGCAAGCGCAAAACGAAGCCTATGAAGAAGAAGGATTGCTATATGGTGCCGGAATCGCAGATTAATCGTTTAGTATTTTACATTAATGTTAACTACCTTAAATTACTAGTTTTCGAGAATTTTTTTTTTCAAACGCGTTTATCTCGAAATGACTTTTTCCACATTTGCGTACAGTCTAACTCAAAAAGTAATGAACATTATGAAAATTTATGGTATTATTTTTTATGCAATTACGAATTATATGAACCAACTTTTGAGATGATATCATGATTTTAAGGTTATTTTCTTGGATAAATATTGACAAAAAAAGGAGAAAATAGAAAAAAAAATTTCCATCGCCTGCAAAATTTTTAATTTTCATTATTTTCACCTGCATTAAGGTTCATATTCTTAGAAAATAAGTTATTAATGTAAAATCAAAACCTTTTTGATTTCAAATGAAAATTGAAATGGCTACACTGCCCGCAATTGGAGAACTATACTTACAACCTTCAACGGACATCAGCGCGTAACTTTGTTATTTTTTGCTGAAATTATTCAAAAAAATTTCACAAAAGTTGTTGGAAATATGAATAAAATGATGTCAAAGTTTGATTGAATTATAATTAATTTTTCCAACCCAAAAAAAAAACCTACAAAATCAGTGACAAACAGCATCCTAATGTGGTTTCCCCCCTTAATTTGATGAATTACATGTGCAATTTTTTTCCAATAGTTTTTATAAACTCCATTTAAAAAAATAAAACTTTCTATAGATCATAACTAACTAAATTCTCTATCGTTCGGTCTTAATACAACTTGGATTCAGTAAAAAATATGATTGTTATGTCTAAAAATAAAAGTGGGGAATCATGTGTTCCCAGTTTCCTCTACACAGTAAAATATGTCTAGCAAAATCATATGGAAATGATTTTATTGCACAAAAAATTCGATGTACCAATCATTTATTGGGCAATTACTCTGAACTTTTCATTTTATTTTTACTTGGTGATCGCTTGCCGCCCAATGATTTTATGGTAGTTCGCCGATGGTATAAGCCTGGGTGCCCCTGGTCTATATTATAATGTCCATTTTAGAACTGACCTGATTCGAACAATTCAAAACAATGTATATGATTTACATCACGTGATTTAAATCAGTAATTCAAATCACGATTAAAATTCAGAATTTTTTTAATGAAAATCCAATTTAAATCACATTTTTTTCATTTCATAAACTTTCGTTTTACGCAAATTTAATAAACGAACAAAAAATCTGTGCAGTAATGATTGACTATTAATAGATTAAGAGTGTGTAACAGACAAGGAAATAGAACATGGAATAATTTTTTTCGATTTTGAATACTTAAATACTAGCTCACAAATAAAACAAATGTTTTTAAATAAATATCAAAAATTTTCTTTTGTTAACAGGAGCAAAACAGATTAAGCCGACTATAGATGCATTGATTTTTTATTCCCAGTATCGTCAAAATTCATAAAAAGAAAAATTCCTAATAAAATATATGTATCATTTCTCGCATATGCAAAAATCTTTTAAATAAAATTTACAGGAAAGTATAGGAGACAGGAGGCCGATTAGCTAAAAACGATTGGACAATAATTGGTTTTTTTACTAACTGGAAAATTACTGAATTAACGAACTTTTCAATTCAAAACATGTCACTGAGTTATTCCAGAAGCAAGTTTATTTTCCAAAGGCAGAGCATCTAGAGCATATCTCAAGCCAATACTAATTTCACATCAATTCAATAAATACGTATTATTCTAAATACTCAGTTGTGTTATTATTACCCCTCTCCTGGTGTCCATTACAATTTCATTAAAATGCAGTATTTCAAAATTGATTTAGTCGTAACAGAAACATATTTGAGAAGTCAATATGGCATCTTTTTATGCTGTTTGCAATTCTAAACATCTTTTTTATTTATACTTTACCTCTTTTGATCAGAATTAAGATCAAATTAACTAGTAACATCGTAGTAATATACATGTTTCTTTTCATTCTTGGCCATAAATGAATAATGATTTCACACGTTTGACCATTTATCATGAATCAATGCAAACAACATAGGATAGATCAAACTTAAAAGCATTGTTGGAGATAGGGTTGCCAACCGTCCCGTTTTTAGCGGGATATCCCGCTTTTAGATCATGAAATCCCGCGTCCCGCCTTAACCATTGGCGGGACCAGTGTTACCAATGTCCCGATAATTATCGGATTCTACCATAATATTGAGGCCAAACCAATAACCGATAATGCATTCCCCATAATCCCAAAATCTACCATAATTTAGTTTAGAATGAAAGTTTTCCATAATATTCATAAATAGCAGCAATAAAACACAAAAAAAAATTCTTGTGCTGCCATCTTTCACCAATTATTTTGAATATTGTTATGTTGTGATTGCATGTGGCGACCTTGTCCGTAGTCGTGTTGCTTGTCAGTTTGACGTTACAAACGAAAACAATGTAAATGTCGTGTTTATTTTTGTTCTGTAAGTTTAAGCTTAAATAATAAAGCAAAGAATGGAAAAAAAAACAAAGAAAGATCAACAACGCCGATAAGAAAATTAAGAATTAGAAAAGAAACAAATCAAAGTAAATACCAGCAAAAATATTTACCTTCTTGGGAATTGAAGTTTAAATGGATTACAAAATGCTCTACAGATACTAAAGCTAAATGCAAATCATGTGGTGATGATATCAAAGCCGAAATAACTGTGATAAAATAAATACTCAGTTGTGTTATTATTACCCTTCTCCTGGTGTCTATTACAATTTCATTAAAAATTTATTTAGTCGTAACAGAAACATATTTGAAAAGTCAATATGGCATCTTGTTTATGCTGTTTGCAATTCTAAACATCTTTTTTATTTATATTTTACTTCTTTTGATCAGAATTAAGATCAAATTAACTAGTAACATCGAAGTAATATACAGAAGTTTAAATGAAAGAAGTCCCCTGACGGTCATTGAAGGACAGTACGAGTTTAGATTTTAACCACGCCCATTTTCTCATATTCAGTAGCGTCTTTTACCTAATTTTTAATGGGGCATATAAGATACTGTAATTTCCGATGGTGAGGGGTTAGCAGATGACGGGGAGATATAAACAAAAGAAGAACAATGCATGCATTAGTATATACCAGATATAAAGTTTTCGGTGAATAGTCGGCTTAGCACCGGTAACAACAGAAATACGATTTGTTGACAGTTCATTACGTTTATCATTTGTGTCTCACATTTTGAAATACAATAACGATTTAGATAATGATATAATATCCGTGGTTGCAATAAAACTGATTTATTATAACTGTGTTTGTGTTAGTGCATAATACTGGTGTTAATTAGTGGTAAATAAGACAAATTGACAGAAAATGCAGCAAAATGACGCTACACGCCTATGCGACAGCTAGTAGTGTAGGGAATAAGAAATCAACGTACGTTATTGCAATAGTATCGAGTACAACGAGCCTCATTTTGTTTTGCTTGTCGTAGTATTGTTCGGACATTCTAAAGACAAACGCGTTATATTCATCCTTGTCGCGCGTGCTGTTTGACAATTGAAATGAGAGAGATAGACATATAACTATACGTTAATTCGTATATGATACAGATAACCTTCATGGGACTTCTTTCATTTAAATTTCTGTACATGTTTCTTTTCATTCTTGGCGATAAATGAATAATGATTTCACACGTTTGATCATTTATCATGAACCAATGCAAAACAACATAGGATAGGTCAAACTGAAAACCATTAATGATTTACTGAATATTAAACTGTACATCCCAGAGTCTAATAGTTAGTGGTAAATTTACCTCACTTTATAGCCGTGGAACACCAACATAGGTATCCATGCTTTCTCTCATGAATATGTGCATATTTATGTAAGGGAACAAATTGATTAGATATATTTTTTGAAAGGATTAGACATTATATGCACATTACATACATGAAAATATTCCAATTATCATCAAAACAAAATAATCTGTAACATAAATATTTGTCACCGTAAAGTACATGTGAATAGCATTTCCAGCAAATCACGTATCCTTGTACTTTTATTTTATACATCTAATTGGACATCTGTATACAATAGATAACCATGTTTTATGTTACCAATATTACATTTTATGACATTACATACCTGATCAAGTCTCTGCTCCATCTAAATAAGAATAGCAACGAGTTTCAAAGAATTGTAAATGATCTTAAACTTGAGTATCACTTTTTGACGACAATTAACAAATAATATCTTGAATTTATATTAATATATTAATCAATAGATACATACTGTTGCATTTCTTAATATGTTAATATATGTTTACACATATACAGTGCAAACTAGCAATATTTACTAACCTCACTTCTACTTCACGTTACATTATTTAGTACATTGCCAATGCCAACTCTTGTTCACATTATTCCCCATGAAAACAGACATTGCAAATGCAGCGTCGCTAAGCGGAGATTACTGTAACTGTTGTTAGTAGATTTTTCTGGTATTGAATTATATTGTGTCCAAATTTCTTGTCATGAATATTTCTGGGATGAAAGCAACCACAATGCCAAAAAGTAATTACTCAACACATGAAAATTTGAATAAACAAAAATTACAAGTCTCAGCCAGAACAAAAAGTATGGTTTGGTCATCACACGTCTTTTCATTCGCATTTCAAAACTCAATTATAATTTAAACATTTCTTACTAGATCGAATGTCCCATGAAATCAGGGACAGTGGAAATTAGTATGTAAATATAGAAAAATTATGGTTAATTCAGAACAATACATTTTCGAGCAAAAGTGCAAACAAGGTCGAAACGTCGTTATAATTGTACGAGCATGTGTTAACAATATATTTATTCCACACCACCAGAATACAGTCGATTCCGCTTAATCGGGACATCGGTTTATCGGGACAGCCGCTTATTAGGGACAAATCTTAAAGAACGAAAACAAAACCGAGGAAATAACACAAATTTACTTCGCTTTTTCGGGACAATATTCCGTTTAATCGGGACAGTAATCGTGTGTAAATTCCCGTGAACTCGGGGCTTCACACGTGAATATTTAGAGTGACATGGGCAAATTGATTAAAGCGAAAATAAAGTCGCCAATGTATAGTCTTACGTTATTCGCACGGTATAAGCGTATGGTGGAGTTAACGTAAATTCAGTCACAAAAGTGTAAATTGAATTAAACTAAGTAAACTAAAGATGAAAAAAAGGATTTGACACTTAAAAATAAAACTGCTATCCTAAATGAAATTAAAAGTCAGCCAAGTAACACTAGCTTTCGTCAGCTTGCTGAGATAGTGTCAAAATCTACAATGACAACAAAATGACGGGATTCCTATGTCAGCAATAAATATCTGTGCTGATTTTGTACTGCAATCTCGTTAAAACAAAATGCAAACCACTTTGCACAAATTCTTCCAGAATATATAATTTAAATTAATTTAAGTTTGTAAAACATAATTTTTCTTTAAGAATTTATTATACATACATATACAAACGTACAAATGTACATACATATTTATTGTTTCAGAATTTATATTTTATAAAATATAAATTAAATAAAAATTATATACGTACTACATAATACATTATGTAGTACGTATATAATTTTTGAATATGGATGCATATGTAAAAAAAAACAATAATCCTGTAATTTTTGTGGAACTTCGGATAATTGGGCCAGCCGCTTAATCGGGACAAAATGCACTAGTCCCGATGTGTCCCGATTAAGCGGAATCGACTGTATAAGGCCATTGGTTCAAAGTTCACTGAGTATCATATAAAAATGCAGAGAGTTTTATGACTTATTTAAGTTATTGCAGTACATAGTATGACATTTTTTGTAACTGTTATTTTAAGGAATATTGGCGAAAAAAGCTCCTGTAGGTGGCAGCACAAAATGGCGTCCAGTCGAGGATAACAAATGGAAGTTTACATGTGATTTGCTTGGGAGACGTTTTATTTAGTGGTTTATTCAAATAATATTACGATTCGTGTTGTGTCGTTTAGTTTAATATTATTTATCTGTGTAATATGGTAGCTGTAAAAGTAAATTTAGTGGATATATTTCAATATATAAATAAGCTCACCGAGACCTATTAAAGAAGGTGAAGCGGTTTTCCACGCGGGTCATGTTACTATAGGTGTATTCTATTTGTCAGTGCTGGATCGATCCAATAAAATCAGTTCACTTTCGAGATCAGATCAGAAAAATCAGATCAGATGCATAAATAGAATAACTTTTGTGATCCATAACCTTGACTAATTTAACCAATAAATAACCTCTATTTTAACTAATGATCCGGATTCAGCAAACTGATTCTACTAAATTGTGGATTACTTCAAACTGATTTGGATCACAAAATATTAGAGTGGGGGTAAAGTGATCTTTACAAATAGAATGACTACTAAAGTGATCCAACGTATATATGTGAGTTGGATCGATCCAAATTGTCAAATAGAATACACCTTATGTGTGGCTGTAAAGAACACAATACAAATGAAATTGTAGCGTTTTGTATACAAACAAGCAATTTAAATGGTGTATCCCATCAAAGTGGAAATAAAAATGCACGAAAATGTTTTATTTGTCATTGCAATAGTGAGCTAACCCTAAAACAGAAATTATTAATTTGCTTGTCATTTGAATTTACACAAGTTTCACACGAAAGTGTTTTTCTTATAATGATGACGGATTACTAATATCTTAATTTTAATATAATATTTATAATAAAACTCAGTAATAATTCCATAATTGATATGATTAAAAATTTTATTCATGTATTTACAGGCTAACCTGTTTCTGTTATCCTCGACTCGAAGCTTTTATTTTAGGCCACCAGATGTCAGCTACTTTGACTTTTTTCGCCAATAGTAAATAATTTTACATTTTAATTAGTGAGATATGTGCATATACGTCTAAAGAATATGTATTAAGTATTATTATCAAAATAGATTAACACATGTATAAAAATAATATAAAATAGTCTCTTTATATTACGCTTCACGGATAAACATGTTATTTCATTAACCTATAATCTGTGTATAAAGCCCGTATGACACGGTCAATGTTTTTGTACATTTTTAATGTCAATGTTTTACAAAGTCAAAAATTGAACGTATCATACAGGTAAAGTAGTTCAATAGGTGTATTCTTTTTACCTAAGCTGGCTTAATTGCTTGGTTATTTCACAATGGCTTAGTTATTTGTGTGTTCTTTTTACAAGTCGTAGCTCAGTTTATCAACCTCCCTCTTACCGATGACGCACTGCCCGCAACACAGGCTTAGAAGAGCTATGCGGCATTTGTACGCGCGAAAGTTTCATATAAAGAGTAATAGTGAGGTTATTTTCAAGTTATTTTGTTGTTTTTTGTTTAAAAATTGATAATTTCGAATATGCAAACGATGCCACTATTATAATTATGAACGAAAACGTAGCAAACGCATTCATTTTGTAAAAAATACATTTTAAAAATAAATACATAGAATAAATAGTTGGCCATTTAATGATACGATGGTATTAATTAATATGCAATATAACCACAGTACAAAATTTCTGCTCTGCTAATTTATATTTCTTACATGCCAGTGAACTATCTGAGAAAAATAAAAAATCTTGTTCTTTTTACATACCGTCAAGTGAGCTTAGCCTGGCTTAGCTTAGTTCTTAACTCAGTCAGCCAAATTGTAAAAAGAATACACCTAATGTTTCAGTCAATTTTAATGTACATTAAAAAATAGAACTGGTTCTATTTCCTTCAATGTTTCTTTCAATTAATTGCGCAAATAAGATGCGCATAAGCGCGTGATAGCTGATTGAAACGTCAAACGTTTTTCTTTTAATAAAATGTCGTGGTCGCAAGTTTCGTTATTAATAGACTGTAGCCGTAACAGTAGTTAATGCTGCTAATATTAATAATTCGTCCTCACTTGAATCCATTTCAATATTTGACAAAGTTTGGTTAGTTCGTAAAAAAATAGTTAACCATTTCAAACTGTCAAAACAAAAAGTCTCGACAACTGCGCATGCTCACAAAGTGAAAATCTTGTATACGTTGCATACAGAAATATTTTCTTTCAATGATTCACTTTCACAAAAATGTACAGAAAAATTGAACTTAAAAATTGACATTAAAAATGTACAAAAACATTGACCGTGTCATACGGGCTTTATCAGCTATCTTATGCCCGGTTGCACAGTCGAGGTTTAATTCGAGAATCAAACAATTCTAGATTTGTTCTGATTCTCGGTTTAAACCGAGAATTGTATGATTCTCGGTTTGTTTGTTACGCGCTCTGTGATTGGTTGATTCTTGATTTGTTTGTAGCGCGCTCTGTGATTGGTTGAATCTCGGTTTGTTTGTAGCGCGCTCTGTGATTGGTTGAAATAGTCTAAATAACTGACAAGTTACTGTACTGTGAAAAGACGTTGTGGACATCTGTCACTTTGCAAGCAGGTAATTATAACATAGAATTTAAAGTAATAAATGGTATTTTCAAATTATTTTAATGTTATTTATATTACTCATGTTTAATATTATTGTTTATTATATTTGATAAATAAAATTTGTACATTATTGTGTTGCAGAATAAAATAACCTGTTGTAACCTTAAAATATGTAATTTGTTGAACATGTAATTTTTGCAAATATTTCATATTTTAATTATAAATGAATTTCAAATGTGTCTTGATAATTTTAGATCCCTTCTAATCCATTCCATACCTATCCTGTAAAACCGCAATGGAAAATAAAAATAAGCATTACAGTGATCGAGAAAAGCAAGAGTTGATTAATATAATAGATAGATATAAATCTATTATAGAAAATAAAAAAACGGATGGAGCGTCCATAAAGAATAAGAAAGAGGCTTGGGACAGCATTTGCATAGAATTTAATGCGATCAGCGTGACGAAACGTAATAGTACACAGTTGCTGGCATTGTACAAAAATATGAAGCAAAGGGCGAGACAGCAACTGCACAACGATAAAGTACATTTTTAATATGTTTTCATCTTTATAATTCTGTTTAGTTTTACTTATGTATTTATATTCATCAATCGCTGTTTAGGTCGAATTGTACAAAACTGGTGGCGGTACATTTACCGCAACAGTTACACATGACAGCGAAAAAATTATGGAAATGGCCCGCGATCAGTTTGAGCCGTTGGAAAATCCATATGATAGCTCCGCAAATTATTACGGAGATATTGTATCAGGTAATCTTATCAAGTATTTATCTGATTGCTTTATATTTGTCTAAATATAATTTAGCAGGAATGTAAAAAAGAATTTATATTTTGCAACAATGTTGATATGTTTCATTCTTATATTTCTTGTATAGAACCAAATCCTGAAAACGATATTCCTAACCCCGTATCTAATAATTCTCCGTCGCCTTCATGCCCACCCACACCGGTTCAACAAAGAAAAACAAAAAAAAGAAAAGCGGCAGATGAAGATATTGAATTTGAAAGGGAGAAGAAAAAATTAATTTTAAAAAATCTGCGCTTAGACGCTGAAATAAAGGAAGTCAAGTTAAAAATATTACAGATGGAATTAAAAAGAAAAGAAGCAGAAAATAAATAAATTTCATATACATTTATATACATTTATAGTTAATTTTATTAATTATTGAAATGCCTGAGTAATTATAATATTCCTCATGGCAGTATTTTGTTGCAATTCCCGATTGTGCGGAACAATAACGTGCTCATCCACATTTTCATCCTCTTCTTCAATCGCATCAGTTAATATAGCCATATTATGCAGTACGGCTGTAGCTATTATAATTTTTAATGTCGTACTTAATTTTGTGCGCAAACCATAATTTAACGATGGAAATCTTCGTTTCCAGACACCAAAACATCTTTCCACAACATTTCTTGTGGTGATGTGTGCCCTATTATACCTTACTTCTGCCTGATTTGCTGGTTCCAGAATCGGTGTCAATAGATATCGCCGGCAAGGGTATGCACTGTCGCCGAGAAGCACACAGTTTGGAAATTCGCCAGATTCAAACTGTGCGCGTAAACGACTACCGTTGAATATCGTGCTGTCGTGAACGGACCCTTGCCATCTAGCGACAATATCCCTAATTTTCAAATGTGCGTCAGACACTACTTGTACATTGACAGAAAAATATCCTTTCCTGTTTCTAAACAGTTCTGCATTCTCGCCTCCGACAGATTGAATTCTAATATGTGTGCAATCAATAGCACCACATACCAAGGGAAAATTGGCTAGTTTATGAAACTGCAGTTTAACCTGATTCATTTCGGCAACTGTTGGCATGCGTATGTATTGTGGTGCCAGTGATGCTAGTGCTGTAGAAATCTCATTAATTGTTCGCGACACAGTTGCTTTATGCACAGATATGTGGTCACCGATGACAGTTTGAAACGAACCAGTGGCATAAAACCGAAGTGCTATCATCAATTTCAATTCATTGCTTAGTGGTAGCCCTCGGTTATTAACACTAAGATTAAGGTTAGAATGAATTGAATTTAAAATATGCATAAAGGTTGGCTTGGTAAATCGAAACCTATTTTTAAATTCAGTGTCATTGTAGATTTCCAAAGGATTATTCCGGGATCGAATGGTGCGTTTTGGAATCACAGGTTCTTCAGAGGAATCAGAGGTTGATGATTCATTACCAGATGATTGATAATCAGACAAATAAGAATAATCAAAGGATGACGAGGAGGATGAGGAGTCCATGCTGTGAACAATAATATAAACTTTATTATATTACTTTTCTGAAGTAATGTAAAGGAAAATTGATGTTATATACTGTTGTACATTGTGGTTATGTACACAAAAAGTGATAAATTTAAAATGCTTCAAATTAAATTAGATTAGTATTAGACAATACAAACATATATATATTTAGTGTTTTTCATCGGTATGTAAATATATATGTGTGCATCTGTTGTCTAAAAATATTAACACAAATTACGGTAAAGTAAGCTTAACCCATTTTTCTAAAAATAAACTACATACATGAAAAAAATTCTTGATCTTGTATATACGTATAAAAATTATTATTAATTTGTTGTAAAACTGTGTAATAACACACCAATGTGTAGCATTTTCAGTAAAAATATCTACTTATGAAGGTGAAGTGATATAAGCATAGAACAGTGCAAAAAAGTGACATTAGTACTACTGAATAAACGTAATATTGATTATAAAAACTACATAAAACCAATCTTGCACATATTAATTAATATTTAAAAATACTAACATTTATGATTATAACGTTTTTTTCCATAAAAATTCTATTTGTAAATTTGAAGTGATACGGTTTGATTCATGGATCATTGCGGCAAAGTGACATTTACTAATAATTATTGAAATTAACCTAATATCGTGTGATAAAATACTTTAAAATGTACTTACATATATCAATTTTGATTTGATTAATCTTAAACTATATATACAATTGTATTTTAGCAGAAAAACGTGTTTATAACTCGAAGGTGTAGCGTTTGAATCTAGAATAATTCGTCGTCGAGAATCAACCAATCACAGAGCGCGTAACAAACAAACCGAGAATCATACAATTCTCGGTTTAAACCGAGAATCAGAACAAATCTAGAATTGTTTGATTCTCGAATTAAACCTCGACTGTGCAACCGGGCATTAGTAGCGCCATTGCGGCCGACTTCTACACATTAGCCCTTATTTTTATATTGCATCCAAGCCAGTAAAGGCTGATTTATAATGAAGTAAGGTATGAGGTAACGCAACTGCGGTAAGGTAACGCAGAAGTTGAACCAGTGGCGAGCTATGTATCGTTTTATAATGAAAAGTAACGCTGCAACGCAAGCAGCAACGCGTGAAGCGAAACGCAGAAGTTGACGACCTCTCATCTTTCTGCGTTACTGCTCTACCGCTAGCCAATCAGAAGACAGTAGCTTCGGCGTGAATACAGCAATCTGCTTTATCGAACAACAGCTGTCATTAGTTAGGTGTAGTTTTCATCTGGATTTTTATTCTTGTGTTCATTATTAAGTGCAAAATGGACATGAAACTTATAGAATTAGTGGAAATACATGAGATATTGTACTATAAATATATGATAAAAACACGCTAATATTTATTTTCGTACCGATAAAAGAACTATAGTTAACATGCCAATTTCACCATCGCTAGAGTTCATGTTTAATATAACAAATAATTCAGTTAACCACAAATTTTAACCCAAATGTATGACAACTGTCAAATTGGAATGCCGCCCAATACGATCTCCGATTGGCTCCCAGTTACGCGTTACTTTTTATTATAAATCAACTTGAATGTCTTGCATTTCTTCTGCCTATACCGCTTACCTTGCTGCTTACCTTACCTGCTACCTTACTTCATTATAAAGCACGCTTAATAGGCAAGTGTAATATAAAAATATTTAAGCACTGAATATAACGTTATATTATGCAGTTTTTAATTCTGAACAACTTCATTTGTTTGCACTTTTGCTCGAAAATGTATTGTTCTGAATTAATCATAATTTTTCTATATTTACATACTAATTTCCACTGTCCCTGATTTCATGGGACATTCGATCTAGTAAGAAATGTTTAAATTATAATTGAGTTTTGAAATGCGAATGAAAAGACATGTGATGACCAAACCATACTTTTTGTTCGGACTTTGAGACTTGTAATTTATGTTTATTCAAATTTTCATGTGTTGAGTAATTACTTTTTGCCCTTGTTGCTTTCATCACAGAAATATTCATGACAAGAAATTTGAACACAATATAATTCAATACCAGAAAAATCCACTAACAACAGTTACAGTAATCTCCGCTTAGCGACGCTGCATTTGCAATGTTTGTTTTCATGGGGAATAATGTGGACAACAGTTGGCATTGGCAATGTACTAAATAATGTAACGTGAAGTAGAAGTGAGGTTAGTAAATATTGCTAGTTTGCACTGTATGTGTGTAAACATATATTAACATATTAAGAAATGCAACAGTATGTATCTATTGATTAATATATTAATATAAATTCAAGATATTATTTGTTAATTATCGTCAAAAAGTGATACTCAAGTTTAAGATCATTTACAATTCTTTGAAACTCGTTGCTATTCTAATTTAGATGAAGCAGAGACTTGATCAGGTACGTAATGTCATAAAATGTAATATTGGTAATATAAAGCATGGTTATCTATTGTATACAGATGTCCAATTAGATGTTTAAAATAAAAGTTCAAGGATACGTGATTTGCTGGAAATGCGATTCACATATACTTTACGGTGATAAATATTTATGTTACAGATTATTTTGATTTGATGATAATTGGAATATTTTCATGTATGTAATGTGCATATAATGTCTAATCCTTTCAAAAAATATATCTAATCAATTTGTTCTCTTACATAAATATGCACATATTCATGAGAGAAAGCATGGATACCTATGTTGTTGTTCCACGGCTATAAAGTGAGGTAAATTTACCACTAACTATTAGACTCTGGGGTGTACAGTTTATTATTCAGTAAATCATTAATACTGTTATATTTCTCTGGTTGTGAGGAGAACTTTACAACTGTATAATTTAACATTTAACGAATATACAGAAAAAGAGGTAAACTTATACTAAGAAATAGTGGGTCTCCAACACCTCCCCCATTAAGATGGAAATCGTTATTGAAAAAATGATTTACATACAAGTAACGCTTGTCCTTGAATGGTTTATATGCTGTGAAAGTTTCTCTGCGTTTACTTCTGATGTTTGAATGTTCATAGAATAAAAGAGCCAATGTGTAACTTATTAGTATGTTCGAAGCATATTTGTAATTTGCGAAAGTTTTCATAACATGGGGCATCACTTGATTAATAAATGGATTAATTGAGTCTACACAAATATTTTAAGAGATTGGACACACTGTACCAATTGTAATATTTAAAACGCAATACACATATAATTAAAACACATCTTGAATGAAGCTTTAACATTCTTTTTAATATTAGACACTATGATATGCTTTTTCATTTTTGTCACAATTTTATTAAATTCACTCACTTTTTACTTTCTTATACATAGTATAAAGAAAGTATAGGAATCATGAAAAATTTCGATTGCGAGATTTTGATGGAAATACATGTTTTGATGTCCCCTGAATACGTTTTGACTATTTTCGCCATGACGTCTGTGTGTGTGGATGTTTGGATGTGTGTCTGTATGTTCATTATATTCAACACGAGCAAAGACAGGAGAATGAAACTTCGTATTTAAAAGTTTTTTGATTATATGAAGAGCTGATTAGATTTCTCGCATAATCGCACAACCGGAAGAGGAAGTTTACTGAAGATCAAAATCGAACATTGTGAATTATTAGAGAAACTGAAAGGGATATGGAAAAAGTTTTGAAATAAAAGTTATAGAAAACAATAAGATTAAGAAAAAATGTTCTATGCATTTTTGTTCTATCTTTATCAAATTTTGAGTAAAATGTATTTATATATTGGCATGTATTTAAAATATCATATATGCTATGAAAACAAAACAAAGACAAAATATTTATAGAAATACGCACGACCTTCTCGATTAAAAGTGTACTATTCCGGCCCGCGACTAGGCCCAGTTTCAGCGTGCCGCCGCTGGCGCTAGTAACAGTAGGAAAACATTTGAACAAAATACGATTTTGACAGTTGTTAATCAACAAACTCCAGTATTCCGTTCAGATTCAGTTTAATACATGAATATTTTGTGTAAAATTGATTTATAAACTATACATTTGGTGCAAATGCATATTAATTATTTGTGTAATATTTGCAGTGTTATTATTCATAGGTATTATTATTCATTTTAGTAAAAATTATTAGTTGTTTTTACAGGAAGATTTTCAACTGCAGCGTACACAGTTTGGTGTGATGTAATTAATAACGAATAATTGTAATTTGGTTCATTATAAGAAGTGTTATATACCAAACTGCAATCGACAAGGTACAAAACAAATGTACTACAAGAATTCCCATGAATGAATATGACACATAAATGGCTTGAGGGTATAAATTTACACACTGTTACTAGCAAATTATTAAATGTTAGTTTTTCTACAATGTTAAATCGCGGATCAAATAATAAAAGATATATTTTTATCTTTTGCAGTAAATGTATACCTATGTTATATATTTTATTTTATGATGAAATTTTATAAAATCAAATTTCTTTAATAATTATTGATAATATTAATATGTCTATATATTTCACAATTAATTTTGCATTTATAATTAATAATTCTTACGCAACAACCTTTTACAACATTAGGTGACATTGTTTGACAGTGACAAGTAGCTACTGTAACTAGCGCCAATACTTCAACATTTGGTCGAGCTGTCAGCACAAAAAATCTATTGTTCTATCGCTAATGTCGCAGGCCGGTATGAATCTAGAAGGTCGTGGAAATACGCATTTGAAATTGCAAATATGTGCCAATTTAAATTGAGTATAAGAAAGTAGTGTTGTGCCCACACCAGATTTTTTGATATTACGTTGACATCCTTCTGTGATGGTAGTTGACTGTAGTGATGCGGCTATCTTGTGTTGTGGTGGTGAATTAATTTCTTTATTAATCTTGACTGATGATGTGTCAATACTTTGAATTAAAGTTGGTAGAGAATTAATATAATTTTCTTTCTTGTCCGTCGATTAAATCGATATCGATCGAACTAGGTTGAGGATCTTGATTAAAGATAGTTGATGGGAGTAACACTGACGACTGTTCTGCCTCTAGATTAATGGCTTCACTTTTTATTTCTGATGCGACAGTGAATTTAGTGTGATCAGCATTATTTTCGAATTTGAAAATATGTTCTTGATTGACTTCCGGAATTGCAATGTTTCGACTTTTCATTATAAATTTAATGTAATTTTCTTGAGTCACATTTTTCCGCGGTTCACGCTTTTTGATAACTTGTTCTTTATTATTAATTTTTGATGTGACATCACTTTCTTGAATGATATTCCGTAACTGACAATTTTTGATATCTTCATTATTAATACCGTCTGATATAACAGTAATATTATCCTTTGTTTGAAAGTCACTTTTTTGAATAATGTTTACTTTGTTTTGTGTAATCGATATTTTAGTATTTTCAACAACCTCTTTTAATTTGACAATTTCTGGAATAATCTTTCTTATTTCTCGTTGCTCACACTCTTCAACTGGAATAATATCCTATATTCTTCGCGATTGATCAAGTTTTTGTTCATTTGGAGTAGATATTATTAATTCATTAATAATTTGATCAGCTTCTGTTGATTTAAATGATTGATTTGATTTAAAGCTAGATCCGAATATTGGGGATTTGATTTTTGATTTAGAAGTGGATCTAGATGAATTTTGATTTAGATTAGATATCAATGAATTAATTTCTAAGGAGACTTCTAATTTATGATGTACATTTGTCAATTCACTTGGAGTATGTGGATGAGTAGATTCCAGCGCTGAAGTTGCTTTCTGTACGGATTCCATATAGGTATGATCGGCAACTACAGGTGTTGATGTGGAAATATTGTTGACATTTGAAGATGATAGTATTTCCGTCGCGGGATCTTCCGTAATGAAGTTTATTGAGGGTTTTTCTTGTTCATTCAATTTAGTCAAATACATATTTTTATCATTGATATTTATAACTGTAGGATAATCATTACTAGAGCACGGAATTATATGCATTAAAAACCCTGAAAATATGCGCATATATATGCACAATATTTTGTTAAATTATGCAACAATTTCCTTAAATATGCACTGAATGTATTAACAAAAATTGACGTACAAAAACACAATAGAATTACAAAATTGATTTAAACAAGTACAAACCTACAAACTATAAAGTATTACATCTTATTTTTTATAATATTGTAAATATTGACAATCATATATTTCTCTAAATTTTCCACGAGGAAAGATTCTCTTCGATCAGATAACAAATTTTTATATATAGAAAAACTTCTTTCTACATCAACAGAAGTGATGGGTGAAAACTTAAATTTGCATATAGTGGTGGCATCCATTGTTATAGAAGGCTCATAATTTCCATTTAAAACATTTGAAATTTTTGTAAGTTCATCGAACCCTGTATTTTTTCTTAATACGTCTTGCATCTTCGTTTTTATAAAATCACCAATTTCGCCTTTAACTTGGTTGACCTTATTTTTAAAATCTGTAATTAATTTCACAGAATCTGTAAGTTCCACGCCCTGCCTCTCCAACGTAGTTAACGTTTCCGTAATAAAGCTATAGTTAGCTTTGATAAATGCCAGTTGTTGATTTAATGTAGGAATATTTAAAATATTTTTACACTCTTTAATAGCTGCGGAATCATCAGAAAATTTTGATACTAACACAGCAATATCATTCAAATAATTTGCATAAAAAAATGCGGCCTCTAGCCACGTACCCCACCTCGTAATTATTGGCTGAGGTGGCAAAGGAGTATTAGGTAAACTGTCTTTGTACATTTGTATTCGGAGGGGTGCTTTTACAAATATTTTCTTGACCGTATTGATTAAACAATTTACATCTGGATATTGGTTACGAATTTCTTCTGATATTCTATTCACGCCATGAGCTAAGCATGTCACATGTATCATTTTTGAATAAAATACTTTTAAAGTTTGTGCAGATTTGATCATGTATGTAGCAGCGTCTGACAACATCAATAAAATCTTTTCAGTAGGGACAGCATTGGGTAAATAGAAACTTGTTAATACTTCGTTTATAAACTGCGACATAGTTACATTGTTGGTTTTCTCTAATTGTTTCAAACCAATTAAATACGCATGGCCAGGAACGTTTTCACTCAGTACACCTATTAATAAATTGGCGATATAACGGCCACACGTGTCAGTTGTTTCGTCAACTACAAAATAAATATAATTGTTTCCAATTAACTCCTTAATTTCACTCATAGTTTTTTCGAAAACATTGTTTATATATTTTTTTCTAAAGGTGCTTTCATCTGGTACAGGTCTACCACAATACTTCTCTAAAAACTCTTTCAAAGTTGGATTTTGTAATTTCATAAGCGGAATATTGGCACTAACAAAGGCTTTACATAAATCAAAATTGAATTCTTCTTTATTTTCACAGGCTGACGTCGAAGCAATTGTTTCATTAAGCGTTAATTGTTTTGTATTTTTCATTTTCTTCTTGTACTTTGTATGCGATGCTGTAGCAATATGTTGAGTAATTTGAAATTTTTTGTCACATGTAATCTATAAAATGGAAAACTGTTTTAGTACCAAATACAAATAAAAAATAATATAAAGAAAACTTACTGTTTTGCTGCAACATCGACAAAACACCTTGTTTAAATTTAAATAAAGTTCTGGATAATCCTTTATCCATGTAGCTATCAAAGCTGTTGGTGGCATTAGTACTTTGTTTAAAAACAACGACCGACCCTTGACAAATCCAAAACGAAACTGAAAGGCAGCCGATGGGAGTGAGACTCGTAGTAAAGTGTAGAGAAAACAGGGGAATCCCAGTTTGCGACGCCGGGCGGTTTGTAAAATGTAGGGGAACCCCAGTTCTCAAAATGCAGTGTGAGCAATATTTGCGTTATTTAATTTTACAAAAAAAAAAAAAATTGTATAAATATGCACGTATATGCATTTTATTGTGATTTATGCATCAATTTCCGAATATATGCAAAAAATGCAAAATGAAAATCGGTTTTTTACATTTGTTTTTGTTTAATTCGTGTAGATACGCGAAAACTTTCTTGGTATATCAATATTACAGAATATGCAAATGCATATAATTCCGTGCTCTAATCATTACTGTTGGGCATCTCATTGTAACTAACGATTCCGTTGTCATCTTCAGTATTATTCATGGTACCCAATACAACAATTGACTCGGGTTGTGCAGGTAATGTTCCTATTGAACCGTTCTTAAGAATAGGTACCTCTGGATAATTTGAAGTGTCACTGTTGATTACTGAATGACTACCAGGTAGGTCATTTGATTTCTCGGATACGTTTGATTCACATTGGTATGATTCTTCGGTGACAACCTTGTCACTTGACGACGAAGATGTAACGATTACAGGTAACTCACAAGATGTAGAAACAATTAATGGTTCAAACTCTCGTGGATTGGTTGTGGGAGAATCGGGTAATTGGAAATCATAGACAAAGTCCGTGATTAGTTCATCATAGATTAGAGGACCGCCATGATAAAAGTTATTACTATCGACCGAATTACTTTGTATATTATTTGACTTTTGCTCCCGTTTCCTACATTCTTCAATAGTGTAACCAAATTTTTTGCAATATTTACATTTAGACCATTTATTATGCATTGATTTAGCATTTGAAATATCTAAATTTTGGTCATTCTTGATTCCATTGTAATTAAGTATAGAAATATTAGACCGATCTAAATTTTGATAATTTGAGATTTCAATACTTAATTCATTCTGCCTGGTTAAAATAGCAGCATTCGCTTGATCTATTATTTTATAATCTCTACTTCTAGGAATATGTAAAATTTCTGGTTGAGAATTCTTAACAAATATATTAAATGTAATTTCCGATATTTCTATAAATCGATCAGCCCGTTCTAATATGTTTGGTTCCCATTCGGTTATCGCTTCTCCTATTTTATCATGCAAATGTTTTAGTCTATTATAAAAGTGTAAAATATTTTCATGATTTTCTTGTTTCATGCAATTTAATTCTTCTAGGAGTTGATCTATGTATTCGTTTCTACGATGCATACTCATTAATAATTCGAAAATGTAGTTCTAAGACTCTTTCATAGTGAATATTTAATTGAGCTTTTGCCCGTAACTATGACTTTTACGTACATTGATAGGTACTTCGCTTGAAACGGAGTCGCTAATTTAAATACCGAATCTACGTGTTCTATAAAACTAAGTAGTTCATGCTTTTCACCGTTAAAGCGATCTAGAATCATTTCGATTAAATGTTCGATTGGTATTTGTGTGGATGCCATTATTTAGAATTTATTTAATTAAACAAAATTTATAAAGTTGATTAAAATGGCATTTGATACGAATTCATGATTTTTATAGTAATGGATTTTATGTTTAATAGGGATTTGGAATTCGTATTATTTATGATTTAGAAAGAATTAGAAATATTCGATTGATTTTTCTTTGGATGCCACGATTTAGATTTAGAAATTTGATTTATATGGCATTTGATACGAATTCATGATTTTCATAATAATGAATTTAATGTTTAATAGGGATTTGGAACTCGTATGATTTAAGATGTAGACAGGATTAGATTGGAAAATGAGAAATGCCTGAACATATTGAGTTACAAGTAAATGAATAGTACTCACTGCGATGGCTTCTTCCGTTTTTTTTTTCTTTCGTTAAATTATTTCGGGATCTGATTTTTGCAATTGAAATTGTTACTTCTCGAATCTTGCTGGTTACGGTTGATTTCCGGCTCCAGAATCTCGACGGAATCGACAAGTCTCAGAAAATCTCACTTCTGACACCAAAATTATGTTGTATTCCTCTGGTTGTGAGGGAACTTTAGAACTGAATAATTATTTAATATTTAACGAATATACAGAAAAAGAGGTAAACTTATACTAAGAAATAGTGGGTCTCCAACTCCATGTGTGAATTTTGCGGGACACGATTTAAAAAACAGCGGGATTTATAGATGTGAGACGGGACAATTTTTAACTGACGATAAAAGCATTTAAACATGTGTCATATTTATTTAGATGTTTATAGATTATACTACACAGTACGGTTAGCTGGTCGTACGAAATATACTCCACAACACACAGACACTAAACAGTTGAATAGCACCGGCTTGATTACTATAGGTACATCATCGCATCGCACAGTCGCGCAAACCTAGTGAAGCGGGACAGATAGTGTCCCGCCCAGTGTTGCCAGCTTTAGAAAACAAAATTATCGGAAATCATTTACAAAATTATCGGAATTCGAGGAAAATTATGGTAGATTTTGTATACTTATAGTAGCGTTATGAAATAGGATAAAAATTATTTCATAGTAATTTTTTTTTTATTTATTAATAAATAAAATTATAAAAAAAACACAACTCTAATAAATTATTAACATTGACTTTGACTACAGATCAGTAACAACTAAAACAGCTTGGTCAAGGAGGACATCTTGGTTTTCAGTATGTTCCTCATTTTCATTTAAATGCGCACTTGATGATGAATATAATATTTTACTATTTGCATAGTATTTAAACATTTCTTTTATTGGTTTAAATTCAAAACAAGAATTTGCATTTTTCACACATTGTGAAGATAATAATAATCCGTTTATCGTATCTGTTTTTAGCTTATTTCTTATTTTTGGTTTTATAAGATTATATTTAGAAAATATTCTTTCACAAGTGGAATTTGAATGAGGTAAACATAATAAATCCAAACAAAATTGTCCTAAATTTTTGAATAAATACTGGTCATTTCCATCTTTTAAGTTTTTAACATTGAACCAAAAATCATCAACATCTTTGTTAATGTATAACTTTCATTCACTGGGATAAAATGATAGTAAACGCCACTCATCATCAATTATTTGCATTTGTTCATTTTCCTTTACAATTCGTGGAACTAATTTTATTATTTTAAATAAAGAATTCGGTCTATTAGTATCTAAAGTATTTCGAGGAGACAAGTTATCTAATAACGATAAAAGAGGATTCGAAAAATCAAATCTTTCCTGGAATTGAGTACAAGCTTTTATTAAAAAGTTTCTACATCTCGTATAAAAATCGTCTACCATCTGTTTATCACCAGAATATTTTTGAATTAAAATCATTACCTCAATACCAAGATAAATATTTTGAATATGTTCAAATTCTTTATCATTATCTGTTTTAATTGCTTGTAACGGTGTTGATTTTACATATTTTTCATTCATGTAAGAACATAGCAAATCTTTGAATAAGCATGCCATTTTATTATATAAATTAGTTATAACTACTTTTTCTGATTGAAAAAATGCATTTGCACCAACAATTTTTGTCAAGACCCATTCTAAAAATTTATAAAACAATTGCACTTGAGGATCATTTAGGCTTTTTAAAATTGTTTCAGTTATTAGCAAATGTGAATCAAAATTTTTGTTTACAAAATACAAACGTAATGCCTCCCATTGGCTATTTATACGTTTAATTACGTTAATAACGTGCGGTTGAGTTTCACAAAATTCTTGGAATTCCTTTATTTCAGTTTGGCGCTTATCACTTGATTTTAAAAAGTTATAAATATCCCTTCCTAAATCTTCACATCTACGTGGAAGTTCTTTACATGCTTCACTGGCTATCAAATGCAAAGAATGGCATATACATTTTTGAATTTTGATGCCTGGAAAATCTATTTTCATTCGTGCCGCTACTGAACTGTGCTTTCCCATCATTCTATTACATCTAATACCAACAAATAAAACATTAAAAGAAATTAAACTTTAAAAGCTATAAGATTGCTTACCCATCCGACGCAAATCCAATAATATTTTCCATCGAAACTCCCATTTCAGAAAATGAATCAAGAACACTTTTATACAATCGTTCAGCTGTGGCACCATCTGCTGTATTTCCTGGAATTTTTGACAGCTCTCTTAGGTTCCAAAATTGCGACACAACTTTACCATTACCAGAATCAAAAAATCGAACAGCTATACATAAATATTTGGTACTCGAAACATTAGTACTTTCATCTATTAGAACACTGAATTTTGTAGACTTTAATAAATGGGCTAATTCTTCTCTGTGTGCTTTTCCAATTACATTTGTCGTTATACACGAAGTTTTTGTTCTTTTCAATTGAATTTGTTGTGCTATTTTAGAATCCGGAAATACAGATTTTAATAAAGCAGATAAATGATCATTTGCTAAATAGGTAATATTATGCTCTGTCAAAAAACCTGAAATTTTTATTTCTGCTTCTGCTACCTTATTTTCAATCGTAATTGAAGAAGAATTTTGTGCATTTCATTTATTTTTGGTTGAGCATTACTTATTGCCTTGGTATATTTTATATGTTTTGCACTTTTTTCATGGTTTTTTATCACAGTTATTTCGGCTTTGATATCAACACATGTTTTGCATTTAGCTTTAGTATCTGTAGAGCCTTTTGTAATCCATTTAAACTTCAATTCCCAAGAAGGTAAATATTTTTGCTGGTATTTACTTTGATTTGTTTCTTTTCTAATTCTTAATTTTCTTATCGGCGTTGTTGATCTTTCTTTGTTTTTTTCCATTCTTTGCTTTATTATTAAAGCTTAAACTTACAGAACAAAAATAAACACGACATTTACATTGTTTTCGTTTGTAACGTCAAACTGACAAGCAACACGACTACGGACAAGGTCGCCACATGCAATCACAACCACAACATAACAATATTCACAATAATTGGTGAAAGATGGCAGCACAAGAATTTTTTTTTGTGTTTTATTGCTGCTATTTATGAATATTATGGAAAACTTTCATTCTAAACTAAATTATGGTAGATTTTGGGATTATGGGGAATGCATTATCGGTTATTGGTTTGGCCTCAATATTATGGTAGAATCCGATAATTATCGGGACATTGGTAACACTGCTCCCGCCAATGGTTAAGGCGGGACGCGGGATTTCATGATCTAAAAGCGGGATATCCCGCTAAAAAACGGGACGGTTGGCAACCCTATCTCCAACAATGCTTTTAAGTTTGACCTATCCTATGTTGTTTGCATTGATTCATGATAAATGATCAAACGTGTTAAATCATTATTCATTTATGGCCAAGAATGAAAAGAAACATGTATATTACTACGATGTTACTAGTTAATTTGATCTTAATTCTGATCAAAAGAGGTAAAGTATAAATAAAAAAGATGTTTAGAATTGCAAACAGCATAAACAAGATGCCATATTGACTTTTCAAATATGTTTCTGTTACGACTAAATCAATTTTGAAATACTACATTTTAATGAAATTGTAATAGACACCAGGAGAATGGTAACAATAACACAACTGAGTATTTAGAATAATACGTATTTATTGAATTGATGTGAAATTAGTGTTGGTTTGAGATATGCTCTAGATGCTCTGCCTTTGGAATATAAACTTGCTTTTGGAATAACTCGGCTTAGTCTGTTTTGCTTCTGTCAACAAAAGAAAATTTTTGATATTCATTGAAAAAATTGTGTTTTATTTGTGAGCTAGTGTTTAGGATTTTAAAATCGAAAAAAAATATTAAGTGATCTGTTTCCTTGTCTGTTACACACTCTTAATCTATTAATAGTAAATCATTACTGCACAGACTTTTTGTTTATTAAATTTGCGTAAAATAAATTTGAATGAGCGAAAGTTTATGAAATGAAAAAATGTGATTTAAATTGGATTTTCATTAAAAAATATGGAATTTAATCGCGATTTCAATTATTGTTTTGAATTATTCGAATCAGGTCAGTTATAAAATAGACATTATAATATAGACCAGGGGCACCCAGACTTATACCATCGGCGATCTACCGTAAAATCATTAGGCGGCAAGCGATCACCAAGTAAAAATAAAATAAAAAGTTCAGAGTAATTGCCCAATAAATGATTGGTAGATTGAATTTTTTGTACAATAAAATCATTTCCACGTTGTTTTGCTGGACATATTTTACTGTGTACACCATTCCCAATATATTATATTTGATACCATGCAATGGGGAATTTGCAAATTTTTTTGTCTATTTTTTTATGAATCTGTACGTTAAAACAAATTCCCTATTTTTTTTTTTTCGAAAATCGCTATACTTTTGGCGAAATAAATTATTGAAATTTTGATCATTTATCTTCGCGCGAAAACGTGCGCTACGTCAGAGTTCTGCAAGGCAGCTATAGACACTTCCGGGCGCACACACACAACGATAGGTATAACTGAGTGCATCTGTCATCTGATGTCAGCCATTATGTTTTTTGACGTTTGGTTTCTCACTAATCTTATATTTTGTGGTTATTAGTTCGCTATGTCTTCAAGAAGGAATTTTAAAACGTGTGCAGTACCAATGTGCAAACATTCAACATTATCAACGCCAAATAAAATCTTATTCCATATTCCCAGAAACCCCGATAGGCGAAATAAATGACTGGAAGCTATCGGGTTGAATGTTGTAGATTTGCCTCCCAGTGTACATTGGTACTGCTGTGAAGATCATTTTGATGTACAGTATTATTTTTATTTCATATTTTTCAATATTTAATTTTTATTACCTAGTAGTCATATGAAACACACTCGTTTTTAGTTACCAAATGATGGGGAAAATTGGATGAAATATTCAATGACAAAATTCATTTGAAGAATGATGTTGTACCTCATACATTCGATTGCCAGCCTAATCGAAAGAGAGCAACCAGTACTACAGTTTTTGAAGATGCTACAAAACGTCAGCGTCCGGAATTTGTTGATGGAACCGCAAGTGCTTCAACATCAACATTGACTGAATATGCAACTCAACCTAGTTCCAGCGGATATATGTTTTGCAAAACTAATATATTCATAATAATTTATTTAAGTCGAAATTTGATATGAAAGGATTTATCCCCAAAGGGTTGGAATGATGACTTCAACTTCAGATGTAAAGAAGTTTATTCAAAGTTCATGTAAAAACGTATGCCGACGTTTCGACCTTGAGGTATGAGGTCATTATCAAGGCTACAACATATGAAAAACAACACATGATAAATATAAATTTTTGAATTGTTATATTTATCATGTGTTGTTTTTCAAATGTTGTAGCCTTGATAATGACCTCATACCTCAAGGTCGAAACGTCGGCATAAGTTTTTACATGAACTTTGAATAAACTTCTTTACATCTGAAGTTGAAGTCATCATTCCAACCCTTTGGGGATAAATCCTTTCATACAAAACTAATATAGAAACTCTGAATTTGTATAATAATCCTTCAACATCCGATAATACTTTAACTCATAAAACCTGTGACATTGAATTAAATTTGTCGGACAAACCATTTGTTTCAAGCAAAGGTGTTCAAGTCAAACCACACTTTCGAAGCAAATACGTTCAGTGCACAAGTGTATTAAAAAATGCAAGTACTTCACCCCTAAAGGATGTGTCAGTTGATTCGATGACATCACCGATTAAGACATTTAAAATAACGACACCAATGAAGGAATGTAAAAAAAAAATTGCTTTGATAGCCCAGGGGGGCGAGTCCAGTACATCAACAGTAATCAGTTCAAAAGTAACAAAGCTAGAAACAACTGATTCAGATACTTCAAATAGTGAAGTAGACAGGGAACAATTTCGCTTGCTGTCTTTACGTAGAACATGTTTACTGATTAAGACAAATCCACGCTTTTATATAGGCGTCCCAAAAGATTGTTATTTCTGAATAAATATAATAACTGAAGTTTTAAACGTACCAGTAATTAATGTGTTGCTATGTTTGAAAAAAATCCGGAGGAATAGCGCATTTATTGAAATTGGTGATGATTTTGGTATGAATCTGTCACAGGCAAGCACAATTTTTAAGAAAACTCTTCCAATGATTGCCGTACAACTAAAGCATTTTATAATGTGGCCCGATAAGACATCAATAATAAGAAACTTGCCTATTCCGTTTAGATTTCGTTATAGTAAAGTACAGAGCATTACAGATTGCTTAGAAATACAGATAGAAAAGCCATCTCATCCCGTTAAACAGTCTCTTAGTTGGTCTGAATATAAAAAATGTAATACAATAAAATATCTTGTGTCTTGTACTCCAGATGGGTTGATTAACTTTGTATCAAAAGGTTACAGCGGTAGAATTACGGACGCTCTCTTGGTGGAAGAGTGTGGTTATTTAGATTGTTTGTCTGAAGGAGTAGAAGTCATGGCTGATCGTGGCTTCAAACATGTTGAACAACTAATTATTCAAAAAGGATGTAAATTAGTTCGTCCTCCCAGTGTATATTCAAATGTGAAACTCAATAAACTTGAAGTTCTGGAATCAAAACGTATCGCTAGTTTAAGAATCCACGTGGAACGAGTGATTAGGCGAATCAGAGAATTTAAATTTTTGGAGCCTCACGCTACTATAGACAATCATTTAATTCCATATACAGATAATGTTATAACTATTGCAGCAGCACTAATTAATTAATTTACAAGGATCTTTAATCAAATCTGAATAATAAAACACATTTGTAAAGAGCAATAAAGTGTTCCTAGGTATGCACACATGTCTATATAAGTAAATAAAGTACAAAATAATTTTACAAATATTATGCTTTCGTACAATTTTTTATAAATATTTTCTTTCAAAAATTGTTCGAGTATGATTAACAATTCAGCTATATACTCATTATCAATTCCCACTTCTCGTACATTTATCTCTTTCGTCTCCGAAAAACTTGGATGTGCAACGCAGAACAAACACTTGTCTTTTTTTGCAACGAACATTTGCAGTTGCACTTGTGCATAACATTTTTTAGATAAAATATTGTCCTTTATATAATTTCCTATAGTTCTGTCATGTGCTGGGCATTTAATTTCTAAGCAAGGTTCGTCAGACAAACCGTCGGGCGAAACCCCAATAAATGGGTAATCTTTACAGATTAAAAATCCCGATGTGTGGAATTTAATATTGAATTTATCTTCCAATGCTTCTCGTACGTAATCTTCTAATAAGCGACCTCTTTTCATGGCGGCGGTATCCGGTACTCTAGCGGCCCCCATAATATATTCAACAAGTGTGCCAGATGTTTTTTGCAGTGAGCAACTTCATGAGCTCTTGAAGCTGTTATCCTTCCATACCGTAGGTCAAACCACAACGGCGATTTATATTGCGTTTGAGTTGCTTGCTCTGCCATCCGTCACGTTCTTCTTCAAATAAAGAAGAAATTCTTCGCAGTTGTCTGTACCTGTATATATGCTACATAAATAGTGCATTGATACATGTTTTGCAGACCTCGCTGAAACATGAATATGGCTCAGCATGTGGCAATCTGGTTTTCTTGCTTTACATTGCTCTAAAAATCTTTGGACTATCATAGATTCTCCCATGGGTGGAACATCTGTTTAAACAATAAGTAGAACTATAAATTGCAACCAACATACTAAAAATATAATACAACTTTAATGTACCTGGTATATTCGTCGATGAAACTACAGACGTACTGCCAGCACCAATTTCGGTTGGTACTGGACCGTTAAATTCTACGACCATGAAGAACTTGAATGAGGTACCTACTTTCGACAGAGTGGACTTCTTCTAGTAACAGTCTGTCTCGGTTGGCGCAGGATCCCGACATCTCCGGTGTACCCACATTAAAAACGCAATGCCATGCTTGCATCTGCCTGCAAACAAATATTGTATATTAGGGTTATCAAAATAGACTTCATTTGTAGTAACAAACCTTCTGAAGCTGCACAATCACCACATGTCACATGTTCAATTGCCGCATTTTTTTCATCTACCTGTATTTCAACAGCGTAAGGTTTTTTTGTAACGTTGTGTTTTAGAGTAATTTTTCCTTTCACTATGCATTTTTCAACGTCTCTCTTTACTTGTACATAGCCGATAGCGTTGTCCCCGTATTCTTCCCTGGATGCTCTGAAATGTTTAAATGATTTGATAATTATAGTTTTAAAATATATTTATATAATACTTTTACCTGCTTGCTTTAACCCCTCGTAATTCAGTGGACGTATAGTATTCATGACTTTTTATGTAATTAGCCACCATAAATTCGTCAACATACGGCAGATTATCAGACTGTCCTTTACTGAATCCAGGTTCAACCATTTTTAGAGATATTTGATCAAAACGATATAAAATAACACAAAATAACACTTATCGAAACGCACAACACAACTTCTATACAACAAATGGCGCTCAAAATGGCTGCAACAAGTAAACACTAGCACATAGCTTGCATGCTGGTCTGCACATGTCATTTGCAGTCCGGGCTGCGGACTCAATGCGTCACTTCCCTTTTCGAACACGTCATTTTTTTTTTTAAATCTTTTTTCAAACTCTAATTACTGCTAATTGGTTTATTCTAAAAATATGTTTCTTGGCTATTACGTATTAGATTTTATGTATAAATCGAAATAGATAAATTAAAAAAAATATTAAAAATCGATGCAAATTCCCTATTGCCCACAATTCAGGGTACAATTGTGGGATTGATTTTTGTAGCCAAAATTCTTGGTAGCCATTTTTTAATTTTATTCTTATTTCTTCGTTTGTTGTCAGTTCTATAAGTTCTTCCACAAGCTGGGATGATCCTGCTGTGTTGACATTTGAAAAAGGATACAACCCCCCGTCAAGTATTTCCAATTTTTAAATGTACTGGAACCGTTCTTTGAAATTACTGTGGAGGTTCTCCAAATGTTGGCAGTAAACAAGCAAGTTGTCGGTGATGAAGGATACTGCTGATAAATTAGGGAAATTGTGAAACTCATTGCCGATGTTTTTCTTGTGTACGAGCAGTTTGGCAACGTAAGCAGTAACGATGTTTTTTGTTTCGATCAAGTTCAAGTCGTCACCTTGAAGTTGCAGCTTGATATCATTAAACAATTTATACAGGTCTGTCAAGTACGCAATATCATTCTTTTATGTGATGAGTTTGTTGCGCAATTCTGAGTCTTTGTTTTCCAAGAACTCTATCACAGAGTCAGATTATAAAATCGAGTCAGACAAGTACCTCTTGATAGCCAACGCACTTCTGTGTGAAACAGCAATCGGTTGAAATCTTCATCAGTAACAATACAAAGCTGAATAAATAATCTGTCATTTAAAGAGCTGCTTCGGATTTTATTGACTGCTTTGATGACATGTTGCAGTGATTGAAAAAGCCGTTCACTCAAATTTCTCGCTAGCAAATGTTGTCCATGAATGACGCAATGTACAGCGAGCACATCTGGAATTGTAGTTTTGAAGTACGCTATGAAGCCTTTTTGACGCCCTGTCATAGCCGGAGCGCCATCCGTAGCAGCTGATAAAATATTCTTCAAGGGAATTTCTTTCTCATCACAAAACTTTTCGAGTGTATTAAATATGGTTTCTCCTTTTGTAAATAATAATTCTTGACATATTTTCTCATCTTTGATAAACCTTACGTATGACAACAATAGTACTTCATTAGTTGGTAAAGTGCACTCATTCAACTGAATTAAGGATTGACTAGTCTTCAGATGATTGCACAATGAGACTAATATTTTCAGCCATTTCATCAATTCGTCTTAGAACAGAATTATTGCTCAAAGGAATTTTTCGAATAATATCTGCCGCTGGTTTATGGAGCACAATAGTTATTACTTCTTTTATTGCCGGTAAAATTAACTCTTTTCCAATAGTGTGTTCTTTGCCTGTTTGAGCAATTAAAAAGACATATTGTACGACGCTCGTAGTCCGTCATCGTCTTGCTTAGAAGCCACTGAAAAAAGTTTTGATATAGTTGGCTCAGCTATGTACTTCTTTTCCGGGTCTTGAAAATAGACCACACTTTTTGTTTTTCTTATCTGAATGCATTTTACTCAAATGATTTTGAAGCCTAGAAGGCTTCATTGTTTCATTCGAAAATGTTTTTTGAAAAAGAAGGCATATAGGCGAAGATGGATTTGTGGGATTTTCAATCCGTATTTCAATCCCTAATCAAATACGTATTTTTGTTCCCGACATGGTTTTGATTTTATAAATACTTGGGTAAAGTATCGAGCTTAGAAACTTTCTAACGATTGCGCGCGAAAACGCTAGTGGATAAGAAATATTACGCGCTCTTATATAGGATTAAAATACAGCACGACCTACAAGAATAAGATAAACATGCGCAAACTCGTTCACCTCATTCGACGGAATTTGTACTGAGCACTGGCGTGCGGTGAAGTCATTCTGGGGAAGCAATTACTAGAATCGGACCTCTTCGGGGACCATCGTGCTTTATTGCGCATAAGTGCAGTTGAATCATGAGTTGAACAACATATTAATTTTATTCCACTTTTTACTTTCTTATACATAGTATAAAGAAAGTATAGGAAACATGAAAAATTTCGATTGCGAGATTTTGATGGAAATACATGTTTTGAGGTCCCCTGGATACGTTTTGACTATTTTCGCCATGACGTCTGTGTGTGTGGATGTTTGGATGTGTGTCTGTATGTTCATTATCTTCAAAACGAGCAAAGACAGGACAATTAAACTTCGTATTTAAAAGTTTTTTGATTATATGAAGAGCTGATTAGGTTTCTAGCATAATCGCACAACCGGAAGAGGAAGTTTACTGAAGATCAAAATCGAACATTGTGAATTATTAGAGAAACTGAAAGGGATATGCAAAAAGTTTTGAAATAAAAGTTATAGAAAACAATAAGCTTAAGAAAAAATGTTCTATGCATTTTTGTTCTATCTTTATCCAATTTTGAGTAAAATGTATTTATATATTGGCATGTATTTAAAATATCATATATGCTATGAAAACAAAACAAGGACAAAATATTTACAGAAATACGCATTTGAAATGTCAAATATGTGCCAATTTAGATTGAGTATAAGAAAGTAGTGTGGTGACCACACCAGATTTTTTATTAAAAACATTTTAAGAAAATTGCAATGTAATATAATTAAATAATAAAACTTTGGCAATAGTGAAAAGTTAGTCATTCAAATCTAGCAGTTTAGTATTCATAACAATTTAGTTGCGAAGTACAGCCATCGCCCCCTAAACCATTTTAACACTCTCCAATTTTCTCTGGCCCTTTAACGCCCCCTGTATGCATCCAGCGCCCACGAGGGGAGTTATCGCCCACTTTGAAAAAGACTGGTTTAGACCAAGCTACGTCAGTAACGATAGTAACTAAAGGATAACCGTACTTATCAACGTCACCAATTTCCCGAGCTAAAAATGCTTCTTCTTTTCCTGCTTCTTCCATGGCTTTCCATGTCGTTTCACGAATTTTGTCTAACATGATATCATAATGGTTGGTATATTATCTATAAGACTATGAAGGTATGTTCATTATTGAATGTTGTTCAATCATTTCAGAATGGCCAGCTCCTGTACTAACCATTGCAAGTACTGCAGCAGAGTTTATATTCAACTTAGTAGCAATCTGATTTTCGGTTTCAATTTTTACTTTCTTATACATAGTATAAAGGAAGTGGGGGCTGGGAACCGTTCCTGCCTATCGGCACTACGGCTGGCGGCCTACCGAAGTAGGGATTAGTTACGTACAATCAGACGCGACTCCAGCCAACGCTTTTGTCTACCAGTTTACGCTGCCAACGCTCTCAACCCTCGGTGCAGCCGAGTGAAGAGATCCCACTGGTGGGGTCGGGCCACTATCCGAGCCCTACTAGCTCTGCAGGCCAGCACCCGAGCTGTATTGTCACGCAGCTCACCCGCGGAGCCGTCAAGCGACTCTAGGCAGACTTGCCTTTTGAAACCAAAGCCCTCCACTAGTGCAACTGCAGCCACCAGCACACCTTTACCCATTTGACCGACCGGGGGTATGCTAAGCAATACCCCCCGGACATGATCGGTCTCCCGCGGAGTACCAGATTAACCTTCCGGTCGAGGTGCGCTTCTGCCTCTCATACGAGTGGTTTCGGCTACTTAATTAGGTCCTGCTGACCAGGCGTAAGTTGCGCCAGCTACCGGGGTGGGTGGGGCGCCACTCCCAGTGCTTCCACCAGGGGGTCCTTTGGAGGGGCATGCCCATCCGCCGGTACCCCACTGGCTTTCACACCCCCGGCCCTAATAAGGTGTGACTACCTGGCACTGCAGCCTGTCAGCATGTCACACCTTTTCGCGCACACCGCGCCATTCGTCCGCACACCATTCACGCTTCATGCACACCCCTTATTCCACCCAGTAAGTTTTCCATCCCCCCTCTTTACTGCGAGCCCCCTGGCTGCATAAGCGTAGCAGAGCACAGCCCCTCCCTGGCCTGCTAACGCTTCCCATTCCCCCTGATTTTATCCCTGCCACCGGCCATCATACTCCCCATCCACTCGCTCCCACTCATACGTCACTTACACCCCGAAGTCTCCACCGCTGTGTACTGGTCCATCCACCCGCTTACCGTGCCACCCCGGTCACGTTGGGAGAACGGTCAGGCGCGGCCCCTCTCCGGTCTGCCGCTCCCCCCCCCTTCCACCTGGCTCTATCCCAGGCCCCCGGCTATCACACAACATTCACTCTCTCCCATTCATGCGATCCGTTCGTACTACATAAAACAGGACACAAGTAACCACGCCGTCATCGCCCGCCACACTCACGTCAACGCAGCTCGCATCGCGTCATCCCGGCGCCCAAACACCGCTTTCGCGTACCCCTCAGCCCGTTCGTACGTTTCCCGGCGCGCCAACAGCACCCCGACGTCGTACTCCCCGTTTGCCCTTCTAACTACCCCCATTTCATGCAAATCCCGCAAGTCGGCGTAGAGCATGCACTGGTAGAGCACGTGCTCCCAGTCTTCTTCGCCGGCCCCACATGCACACCCTGGCTCATCCTCGAGCCCCCTCGTGAAAAGAAAACCATTCATGCTCCCGTGTCCCGTTAATAAATAGTTCAACCGCAGACTGGGGTCAAACCACTGTGTCCTTGCGGCAAAGGTGACATCAGGTATGAAGGAGTAGGTTACCCTACCCTTCTCTGATGCCATCCATCTGGATTGCCAGACCGCAGTCGCTCTGGCTCCCAACAACGTCTGCACCTGCCCCGTGGACAGGCCTACGGTTTCCCTATCGCCTACTAGGTCATGATCCTTCATGCCTATGCCCCGTTTGTGCTTGAACATGCCCACTCTTCGTTTCGCTTCCAGCCACCACGGGAGTTCGCCCATGATGACTTGCATCGCTTCCGTCGAAACGGTTCTACACACCCGCAGACATGCGTATAACGCTACCCTTTCGCACCGCGACAGAAGGTCACGGCCGTACTGGAAGTTCAGCACATCTCCCCAAACACTACATGAATGCAACACACAAGCCTGAAACAGCCCCTTGTACAGGATCCTACATGCTCTCCTGCCTAGTCCCCAATCCCGTTTGAGAACACGTCTCATCATTCCCACTAGTCTGGCCAACTTCGCATGCACGGCCTCAAGGTGAGGCCGGAAGTTCAGTCCAGCCCCCACCTCTACTCCCAAATACTTAACCTGCGACACATGGCGATAACTAACCCCGTCTACCCTTACTACCGGCGGCCTACTGGCGGCGAGACGGCCCCTGAGTTGCATGGTCACCGACTTGGACGTGGAAACAGGAACACCTGCCCACTCCCCCCACTCGTGAACGAGCTGGAGGAAGCGGCCGGCGTCCTGCTCCACGGCCCGTCGGCTTCCACCCTCCACCAGGAGCACGACATCGTCAGCATAGGCCACACAGTGACAACCCGCTACTTCGAGGCGCCTTAACAGGGGATCCAGTGCGAGGTTCCAGAGAACTGGACCACTCACGGACCCCTGCGGGCAACCACGTTCTACTCTACGCCAGGCACATTCCCGTTTCCCAACAATACACACCTTACGTCCCGTGAAGAAGCTCCTCCACACTCCAACCTCTTCACATCCTATTTCAGTGAGCCGCTCTATGATCCGGTCCCACAGCAGATTGTCGAACGCTCCTCTGAAGTCTACAAAGACACCCAACACGTAACTGGACGTAGACTCCCTCACGTGACGCTTGACGTCTTCCCACGCATCCTCCGTGCATTTCCCCCTCCGGAATCCGTACTGCCGTCCATGCAGACCCTCCAACAAAGGCTCGAGACGACCCACCAGCGCCCGTTCCAACGCCTTGCTGAGCACGCTCAACAAGGTGATTGGCCGGTACGAGGATGGATCGTCCCGCACCCTGTCTTCGGACTTCAGGATCACCACCACTCTTCCATATCTCCACTTGCTCGGGAAACTATTCCTCACAAGACAAGCATCGAAGAGGGTCTTCACGTACAAGCCGAGCGACTCCCAGACATGTCTGAGAATCCTGGCGTCTATCCCATCCAAGCCGGGGGCCTTGCCGACAGCCATGGTGTAGACTGCCGACCTAAGCTCGCCCCAGCTGAACTCTCTTCCATCGTGCTGTCTACTCTCGAGCTGTTGCTGCTCTGCCGTGTCATCTGCCCCAGGGAAAAAGGTCTCCAACAGTATGTCTGCACTAGCACTCCATGAGTCGGCAACTCCACCGGCGGTCCGTATCTGCGGAAGGTCTACACTGTATAAAGGAAGTATAGGAATCATGAAAAATTTCGATTGCGAGATTTTGATGGAAATATATGTTTTGAGGTCCCCTGAATACGTTTTGACTATTTTCGCCATGACGTCTGTGTGTGTGGATGTGTGTCTGTATGTTCATTATCTTCAAAACGAGCAAAGACAGGACAATGAAACTTCGTATTTAAAAGTTTATTGATAATATGAAGAGCTGATTAGATTTCCAGCATAATCGCACAACCGGAAGAGGAAGTTTACTGAACATCAACATCAAACATTGCGAATTATTGGAGAAAATAAAAGAGATATGGGAAAAGTTTTGAAATAAAAGTTATAGGAAACAATAAGCTTAAGAAAAAATGTTATATGCATTTTTGTTCTATCTTTATCCATTTTTGAGTAAAATGTATTTATATATTGGCACGTATTTAAAATATCATATATGCTATGAAAACAAAACAAAGACAAAATATTTACAGAAATACGCATTTGAAATGTCAAATATGTGCCAATTTAAATTGAGTATAAGAAAGTAGTGTGGTGACCACACCAGATTTTTTTTTTTAATAATATTGCACATTCTACATTTTAATGTAATTTAGAATTTAGAATTTTCAGTACCAAGCCGGTTCCTTAGTTTTGAATTAAATGTTGAAAAAACTCGTTCAACCCCTGCGTAAGGGGCGACTGATGTCATCGAAATTTTTATAATCTTAATTTCCTCATCTGTGATGCATTCGATTGGATTAATTTTATTAATTATTATTTTATTAAATAATGCGCCCCTAAATGGTTCAGTTTTTATTTGAAATTTTAACAATGTTGATGTGAGATTTAAAATTGTTTCTCCATATTGTTCTTTTAAAAAATCTATTGCTTGCTCTTTTTCTGGTACTGACAGTAGTGTTGAAATCTCAAAATACGCAAATTTTTGATTTAACATATAACGCAAAAAATGTGCGGATGTTAACGCTTTGTCATACCGTTTTTTTAAATATCCATTTTATTTGGATTTAGCACATTTTTTAAATTTAATTCTAATTTCTTCCATACGTGAACTGCATCACCTATGTTGCAAATGTCGCACTGCACTGCATCCAGCGTAATTGAAATAGGTTTCAAGATTGCAACTAATTCTTGTGCGTTATGTTTGATTGCCATATTTGTTACATATTTCTTAATATCATCATCAATTTTGTCCTTAAAATTTTCAATTATATTTACTAGTGCCGCCCAGTTTTTTAAATAACTTTCCACGCAATCGCACATGGTATTTCATCGGACATCTTGTGGTAAAAGAAGATTCGTACCAGATCCTTTTAATTTCTGAAATTTTGCTTTAGCAAAATGATTATTTCGGAAGTATTTACAAATTTTAATAACATGTTGTGTTACTGCTGGAATTTCCAAATCATGTGCAAGTAAGTTCAAATAATGTACAGAGCAGCCATATGTAATTATTTCTGGTTCTTGCATCGATATATTATTGCGCATTAATGCCATATTAGCAGCGTTATCCGTAACAATACTTCCTACAAAACATTTAAATTTGTCTTGTATTTTTATTACTGTTTCTGTGAGTAACTACGTCAAATAAGTTGCATTATGTGAATGCCCGGTTGTGTCTATAATCTCGACTAAATATACGTTCCCGTTGCCTGTTATCACACATGCACATAAAATTGGTTCATTGTGTACATTTAACCATCCATCAATTGTTAAACACACAGTCTCATTTTTTAGTATTTCTGCACATTTCGTAATTTCATTATCATACACTGTATCCAGTAAATCACTACCAAATTTCTTTTTATTAGGTGGTTTGTATCCAGGACGTAACATGTCAATTAATTTTTTAAATTCTGTATTTTCAACACATCTGAATGAGGAATTTGTTGCAAATATATATCGAGCTATCTGAATATCCAATTTTTCTTTTTCACTTTGTGAAGTTTTGGACACATAATTATTTAAAGAAATGCTGGACGTATTCTGCTTTTTAGAATACGATATTGATTCATTTCTAATTCCTGGAATTGGCGTAGAAGTTGTTGACGGTGCTGATGACGTTTGAACTGCAAGTAATCATGTAGAGTAACATTTCTATTATTTATGAGAAGAAATATTTATTTTCGATACAATTATTAGTGATAAATTTACTTACTTTCGTATTCAGAATCCAAACTTAATTCCATTAAAGGAAAACTTTCTTCATCTGGTATTGGTACTGGTACACATTTTGACAAATGTGATTTCATTCGCGCTACTAATCCCTGCATATCTTTACCACAGGTTTTGCATGTGACTAATAGATTTTTTACCTTTCCGTGCATTAAAATATTGCCAAACACTATTTTTTTTTTTCCAGACATTTTCGCACGAGTTACAACGCAATACAAACACAAAACTATTGTAGAACTGACCCTGTACAACATGAACCGCCTTTCATACATGCGCAGTGTAACATATGACCACGTGATAATATTGATTGAATTCATGATTTAAATCATTTAATTTTTTTGTAATAATTCAATGATTTAAATCAAATGATTTATATCAGGCACACCCTGATTTTCGATATCGACAATGAAGCATCTTTGTAAAGATCTTCTACAATAGTGTGACTCGGTCAAAAGGAAACTCCCAATGTGATCTTTAATAATCTGCGTTTGCTCGTGTGAGAGCTTGTTCACTGGTTCGTGTTCTCGTTTATCATCCTTTAAATACCCCGATAAATTATTTCTATTTTCAAATGCTTTGTTGAGAGGTCTATTGCTAATAGCAAAAGTTTTAAAAAAAATTGACAAACTCTGGTAAGGATACAATTTTGTAGGAAATGAAACTGTTTTAAATTGGTTCGTGCTTTCGCATCCTCCTTTCGAAAGCGTTGTCTCTGTGCAATAAGTGATTTCACATTTTGTAGAATAAAATCTTTTTTCCGACATAAAGTTTCCAGGTTCCATTAGAGAAACATAAATCGATTCTGGCATCTTCGCTAAAATTTTGTGAGCATTTAAATTTGCAGTTATCACAATTTACATATTGGGTGCTTTGGCCGGTTTTGTCCCTTTTCTTGTAGTGTACTCCTGTCCTAGATTCCTTTTCTTCTTTGCCACGTTACGGGACCAACTTCACTCATCTGCTTTATTCCACCGACTTCTTTTTTTTACGATGTACAATTTCTGCTTCTGAAAGTGCAAATAGTGCATTATTTTCCATCTGATAAAGATTACATAATTAAAAAAAAAATACCACCTATCAAAACTTCCACTGAAATTGCATCACTGTTATCGGAATTACTGTTCAATTCTTGATCTGGATTAAAGTATTTATCGGCGTCACTATCATCGAATTGTTCAAAATCATCTTATGTCATCTGAATTAAACATTCAGAGTTCACAGAAAAGCATGCTACAAGAAATAATAATTATTCTTACCTCATCGGGAATTACTGAAGTAGCGTGCTCAATACTCTGTTCTAATAGTTCAGGTGAACTTGGAGGATTTCCAGAAATAAGGGCAAGTTCAATCATACGTCTACCTCTATACCCTTCCATTATTGTTTGCTTTTAACACTACTTGTACGCACCAACACTCATAATGTGACAATAAATTGACATAACCTTAAATAATAAATATGACCAGTTGCTTAGTGACCGTTCTATTTGATACATTTATGGCAAAAGTCCAGTTAGTTATTTTTGCCTGTTAAAATGTGTTTTTCTGACTTGACAAGAATTACCAACTTGATATCTCCCTCCACAGCAGCCCTTGGACTTAATGAGTTTTGCCTGTGGAAAAAAACACATTTTGTTGGCTGCCACTATTTTTATGTAATTAATAAAACTAGTATTCAAAGAATGGGTTAGTCACCCATGCCTGCAGCTCATCAATTAATTAGGCGAATAACACAATTTATTTTGGTTTCTATTTGTTCAGTGTCACATTATCAAGGCGAACGTATTATGTACAATGTAAATTAGCTTCAGTAATTTAAATATATTAATTTATATATATAGGTTAATTAGCGATTGTGCCCTGACTTTGTATCACTGTTCGGCAAAGACCATGTGAAGGTGGAAACCAACCCTTGCCAGGATGGGATGGGAACCATAGGAAAATGAATGAAATGGTGTGCAGTAAGAGTTATTTTAAAATATATATACATATATATATATATATATATATATATATATATATATATATATATATATATATATATATTTATATATTTATATATTTATAAATGAATTTGACGAAACCCTAGCATAATTTATATTAATATATATGCGTTCTCTGATATTTACTTACCTGGCGGAAGATTTTCAGCCAAATACATCTCTATTCTTCTAAAACCTCTATGAATGAAATGAATTTAGTTCCTTCTTCTTCGTAGATGGCGACGATTAGCTGGTTGCGTGTAAAACCTACAATATAAGTAAAATATCAACGTTCATGAAATAATATTTGTAATAACGTACACACTTCGTGTACATCTCTTGAATAATATGGCCATCGTGGTTTACGCATTGACCATGCAAATCCAACACCGTAATGTTGGAGTTGTTTTCTGTAATATTATTTCTTATTAAGTAATATTTCGTATACGAAATATATGTATGTGTAAAGGTAGATATATAGTTAACGAACCGGCCAAGTGGTCTATTGCTCAATGAAACTATTGGAGCCTCTCTACGTGCACACTACTGTTTCGGTAATACAGAAGTGGCGGTATGGTAATCCATACGACGTTACGTGCGCTCAACACTTTCACCAGTGATCGCAGTCCTATCTTAAACTCACGAACACTAACCAACTAAAACACAGTTATATTATTGTCAATTTAGGTATTACTTGCTGCAATAGAATGCTGAATTATACCTTTTTAACATCATTGGTTCCAATGCACACAGCCACATTATTGGACACTTCTGTGCCCGGCTAATTCGCCTGGTTAACTGACGAATGCCCTGTCCACACACACACAGACCTACTTGCACGCAATCCTATTCTGAAATAAATTTATGATAAAATTATATCTCGATGCATGTGAATTACAGAATATTGTTTGCATACCATTTTTTGTTGGCCTGGAATGCATTATCTCATTGCAGAAACGGACCATATTACTGGCTCCCAGTAATTGGTATCCCTCAATAACCTGTAAATTAAGTAAATGTGTATATGAAAATGTAAATAATTGTATAAAAACAATTGTATACTCACAGTTGTATTCATCCTAATACAGAAAATAGATGTATGTGTAAACCTAGAATTAATACAAAAATTAGTAGTATATATGTATAATGAACTATAATAATAATTTTATTATTAAAATATTATATTATTAAAAATGTGCTATATAACCGCCTATGTTTAAGGAATCTAAATGTAAACTTTGTATTTGTATGTTCATATTAATTTGAAAACAACGGTATAATTAATTCATGTAACACAATAATAAATTTTGGTTTCTACTTGGTCAGCGCCACAGATGTATATAAATGGAAAAACAAAGGTTTATATTCAAATATTATTCTGATGGAATCTTAGGATGGAATCATACATTAGTGGAAGCCAATTAATGCTTTTGTAGCACTGTTCAGCAAGGACCACGGGAAGGAGGAAACCAAACCTTGCCAGGATGGGATGGGGATTCACGGGAATAGTATGGACGGCCAATGCAGGGGTGAACAATGGGGAAATACATCGGTTATATTTAGTATTAAAATTACTGTTAAATACAATATCACTATTTCCTTATAGATAAAATTACTCTGCAGTTTCTGCGATGGACTAAGTTTTCGCCAGCACGCCGCGCACTCCGTGCACAGAAGTTTGCATTTCATTCAGTACATGTATTTGAACTTATATTTAAGGAAGGAATATTACACTGTCCATGGATAAAATCTAACATTGTGAACATTACATTTTCATATTTTCTCCAGTACTAATAAATATACATCATTTAAATTACTGGGAAAAGTACATTACAAGAATACCATGATGAATTTACATTCACTTAAGTAATGACCAGAATTTCTACTTGCACCAAAATGTAAAACTGCCCCAACAGCACGGAATTCAACCGAATCTATTTTTACTGATTCGCAATTAAAATTCTCAATACATATATTTAATTTATCATTCAAATTATACCTTATTAAGAACATTATCAAATATTTATCAAATCTAAAAAATTGTGACTTAATCATTGACGAATTCCTGTGGCAATTTTGGCAGCTGTAATCGGAATTTTCCCTCCAATCATACAGTTGATTAAAGTTTACACTGGTATTATTTACATAAAAATTAATAAAATTTACAAGTTCTGTAGATTTTGGTCTATCATACGTATGACTGCAATGTATACATTTAACAATATCATAGTACTCAAATTCAAATATCATTTTAACATTTAAGTTTTCCCTATAAGCTAAATTGTTTAATAAACTCATAAAAAATTCACAAGCATCTTGTTGTCGATTTAAATCAAAATCATCACCGTAATTTGAAAGTAATCCTCGAACTTCATAAGTATTAATTTAAGGATTCGATAATTTGGACATATTATTAGTATGTTGTACTGCTTCATGAAGTAGACCAAAGGAAATATTTCGCATGAAATGTGAAATCCCTTTCAAGGAATAAAATACTTGCAATACTGAATTACAATAACAGCCATTCCTTTCATCTATATAACCACATGGTTTAAAATAGTTGTTGACATTTACTTGATTGTCAATGTTACAATGAATATTTTCATTCGTGTCATTATTATTGTCATCCTCGCTTTCACTAACTTCAGTGATGGTAAAATTTGTGGAAATATTAAAGTTAGGTAATGAAATACATATTGGTCTATGGTAACTAAAATATGACTCATATACTCCAAATTGTATATCATTGAAATTTGAAAAGCACCAATCAATTTGTTAATTTTTACGAGTTGTTGATGAATCTGCAGATAAATTCATATATAAACCAAAATATAGCAAAAGATTTACATATCGTCGATCGTAGCTTTTATCATTTAAATTAATATTCATGTCACCTACAAATAAAACATTTTTAGATTGGTTCCGCAAACTTTTCTTTATAATCTCCCCCGTTGTTTCATACTTCGTTCCAGGTGAACTGTAAATGACACATACACAAACATGTTTAAATTCGAATTTCACTAATTCTACATGCCCTTTAATATCACTTGCGTAATGCTTTTCAACATTACGAATATTTGTTATTAGTGAATTTCTTTCTAAACAGTAGATGCCGAATGCAAATCGTTTATTTTTGCAATCAATACGGGCAATACATGTAAAATTAGGGAAATCATATTCGTCGTTAAGCAAAGTCCACGTTTCAACCAAATAAAATAATGTCCGATGACATGAATACATTATCTACTATGATATCAGAATAATGTTTATTTAAACTTTGAACATTGTGATATATGAATCTAATAAAATTTGAATCATGGTTTTGTAAATGATTAAACATTGTTTTATAACTTGCATCACGTAATTTGCTCATTTCTTTAAATACAGCATCATTCTGATTTGTTTTTGGAGGACAAAATTTTCCAAATATATACAAATCTTCTAATTTTGTCGCCTTACTACATGCTACACATAAATACGATCGCGGGAGAGAACGATTATTCGTATTTAATGCCACCTTTTCATAGGCCTGGCCTTGGCTCTTGTGAATAGTGATACCTTCAGCAGGGACCAAGGGAAATTGCCGTCTCAATATTTGCAAGTTGCAATTCCGTCGTTTCTTTATGAAACGCATCAGAGTTTCAATTGGTGTCCAATTTTCATTGAAATTTCTGCTTTCTGTTAACAACTGGCATGCCGTTCTACAATTGATTCCGACTGATGGTTCCGTAAATTTTAACCATATCCGGAGTAGTACTCTTTTACCTAACTGGTTACTTCCATAATCAATAAATTGCAAATATCCGGTTGCTTCATTTACTAGACCATCAGACGTATCTACATTAATTGTTTACATTTACCGCATGCTGAGTCGTAGTTGCAATCGGTGAGGCAGACCATATGTTTCCCATGTTTTACAATTTGCGATACTGTTTAAAAATATTTCTTTCGCTTTAGCCGAGCCGTCACCGTGCACAGAATCAAAAGAAACGGCAATTGCATGCTCGGTTTGCAAAGAATTAATTTTAAAATCATTAAAATTGTCAACCTCAGCATTCGATCTAAATAAATGAATTGTCTCTGCTGGTATATCACTATTCTGTGAAACAACTCTATTATTAAATAAACCAATATCGGTGGTAGTCATCTTACCAGAAGCCATACTATTTAGAGCCATTGTAAATAAATAATCATTTCCCTGTCGCATAATCTCTGTAAATTCAAATAATTTAAAATGATTCCATAAATATGCACCGGCTATAAATCTTAGTGATTCGCCGTGATTCATGGTAAATATCCATTTGTCACCTACAGCAGGTAATTGTCGGAAGTCCCCTACCAAAATTACTGAAATTCCTCGAAAAACTTTATCTGTTTTTAATATCTGTTGCAAACGTTGGTTAATTTGATGAAACATGTTAGAGCCAACCATTGATATTTCGTCGATAATAATTAACTTCAAATTTTTTAATTTAGAAATGTATGTATTAAGGACATCACTGTTCAAACCAGCCATTTTGATACCACATTGGTTCACCGGTAATGAAAATACTGCATGTAAAGTCATGCCCTTAAAATTGAATGCAGCCTTTCCTGTAGGTGCACAAAATATTTTCACTGAGCTGGGATCAATACCCGGTTCGGCAATAAAATATCTTAATAACGTGTGATATAACGTTTCTATTAATCGGCTTTTACCTACGCCGGCAACACCACTTACAATTTCATATTGTACATTTTGCTTCACAGACAAATTATACACAGCGAGCAAAATTAACTGTAGCTCACGTGACCAAACAAAGTTCGCATTGTAGTCTAAAGTACCTTCTACATCAACATATAGTAATTTTTGACGTTTACCGACCGAGCATTCAGTTGTCATTCAGAAGCGTCGTGTCTATTTTGCCGTTATTTCTTTGTGATTGTGTTTTACTTTTTTCATATTTTCTTGTACAATCAGTCTTTTTAAAGACTAATATCTTTATCTGTGTTTAATAATAACGTAAGTACCTATATAATTAAGTAATATTTTCTTGTATTTCTAAACAATAGTTTTAGGTTACAATGTTTGGTGAAGACGACACGATAAGTTTATTTTAGATGCTTATTTTCGTTCTGGCGTTCGAAATGAAAACGAATGGAATTATTCTATTCAGGGCCGGCCTTAGCAAGTCTGGCGCCCTGGGCGAGATTTTTTTCGGCGCCCCCATAAAAGAAACTTTAATTACTCTAACAATTTATAATATATTCAATAAAATACTTTCAATAAAAGAAATACAATTTTTGTTTAAATGCTAGAATACAAAAGAAAAAACTAAAATTAAAAATTAGCTTTTCGTGCCTTTCTATCCGAAAACTCTTTTATTAAATCAGAGAAATCTAGGCTTTCAACAATGTCACTTTCAATTGATAGTGTCGCTAGGCTGGTCAGCGTTGTTTGGGACATTGTCGATCGTAAATATGTTTTTATTAGTTTCAGTTTGGAGAAACTGCGTTCTCCACTTGCTACACTCACTGGTATGGTGAGTAATATACGTAACGCTATCCATATATTTGGATACAATTCTTGTATATTGTGCTGTTTGATAAAACTTAATCCTTGGACAGGAGTTACCACTGCGTCCCGGAGAAAAGCTTCAAAACTTAAAAGTTCGTCACAGAGTAAAGTTCCATTGATATCTGATTTTGAACCTACTGTGAGTATGATTTGCAAATCAGCACAGTGTTTAATTAGTTCCTCTTTTCGGGGTATATTTTTTAAATTATATAAAAAATTCCACGTCGCAGAAAAATCTTTTAGCTGATGAAATCTTTCATTAAGAGATGTAAGTGCAGTGTCCAAGAGAGTATTAAAAAATTGTACTTCAAATAATTTTTCCGGACATTGTATAGGTTCGTCAACAGCCAATTCACCAGGTCGTCGCTTTACGTATCTTATTCGTTTTGCTGGTTTAAATACTGGCTCAATATTTATTTCCCTCGCTATATCCGTTGCTGTCACAATAGCTTGTTTGAAGCCCGTTTTTCTATAATTTTCTAAATAAGAGCAACAATTTTTCAGCATTTCTACAAAGTTCACCAAATCAGTGTTTTCTAACTGACTTGCTTTGCTCACAACGTTAATTTGGAATAGGATATCATACCATGTTATTAAAGATACAATGAAACTAAAATCTTCTAGTTGTTCTGCAAGTGTGATTGCCTCGTGAGAGGTTTCGGTATCATTTTTTTCAGTCTCGTGAGCGAGAGTAACTAACGCATCATGAACGTCGCAATATTGATATCTCACTGCTTTTATGCAATTTACTCTGGATTCCCAACGAGTGTCACTCAACTTCTTTAGACTATAAGATTTTAAGTGATCGGTCAGAATTTTCCATCTGTTTACTGACGATGAAAATAATGTAAACAATCTTTGAAGAATGCCGAACAAAGAAACAGATTTTACGGACGATTTTGCAGCATCACAGAGTACTAAATTATAACTGTGACATCCACATGGCACGAAAAAAGCTAATGGATTTTGATCTAAAATCCTTTTTTGCACACCAATATTTTTCCCCTTCATGTTCGCGCCATTATCGTAACCTTGTCCCCTGCAGTCATCCAACTTGAGACCGAAGTCATGTAAGGTTTTCAAAATAGATTCAGTTAGACCTGCACCCGTTGTATCATCGACTGCTAAAAGGTTGATAAAATGTTCTTTAACGCTTATGTTTTCATCAGTTATATCTGCAAATCTTATTGTTAAAGAAAGTTGCTCTGTATGACTTATGTCAGGGGTGCAGTCAGCTATAATTGAGTAATATTTAGATTTCTTTACTTTTGACAAAATTTCGGATTTTACTTTCAATGCCATAATCTCTATTAATTCGTTTTGTATGTTTTTCCCACAGTAATGATCTGATATATCACCCTTCATTGCCATTTTAACGTGTTCTTCCATGATAGGGTCGAACTTCGCCAGTAGTTGCACAAGTCCTAAAAATTTTCCGTTATTGGGGGTGTACAATTTGTCTGACGTTCCTCTGAAGGCCATATTATGTTCAGCCAAATACTGAGTTATGTGTATCAATCTAATAAGCACATTGTTCCAACGCAATTTTTCTTTTGATATTAATTTTTGTTCTTCCTTGTCAATTGTTGCTCCAATTTTTAATCTCATTTCAGCTTCAATCCAGTGCGCATAGAATTTTTTGTGTGAGGTACTATTTTCGTGCATCTTCAAAACTTCAGCTAAATGCTTCCATTTATGAAATCCGTCAAATACCAAATTGGAAGTCAACTTCCGATCAAACAATCGACAACAAAAACAAAAGACACGATTTGTTGAAACTGAGTAAACCAGCCAACGACGCCTGATCACTTCGTCATTTGAAAGTTTTTTGGAATAGTGTAATATTGAAAAATGACGTCCATTTTCATCTTTAGGAAAATAATCAGGGTGGATCTGTGAAGCGCCAACGGAGATAATATGGTTAATAATATTATTACTATGCATTTCCGGCCATGTAGCTGCATCTGATACGTCGAAACTTTCAGTTGAGGTCGCAACATGTTCCGTTTCAGTATTATCTTTTGTAGCAGTGTCGTCCGGGATTGAAGACTGATCACGGTGACTGGACAGTTCAATTTTGTCAATACTTAAAATATTAGAATGATCGATAAATACTTGTGTTCCCGAAGTAGAGGCAATACTAAACTCTGCATTATCACTGGATTATAATTCTTGTGATTTTCCTATAAAATACTTATCGATCATCATAGATATTTTAATCGCTTGAAATCGCTTTTCTTTTTCAGATTTTCTTTTACGGTATTCGTACCCAGATAGTTTCTTTTTAACAGGTTCTTTACTGGCCGCCATTTAGAGGTGTTTGTGAAACTAAAAAATAATAATATTTACTAAAACAAAAAGCCGGCGTCAATTTGTTTCGCGGCACTCCAAATAAAAATCACAAAAAAATATACATAATATTCATAATTAATATGAATGAAAATATTTTTATTATGAGAAGTCGATTAAAATTACTATTATAATTTATTTACAAAACTGGTTTTACTACTATTAATGCGGAAAGATGATATATTGACCGGCTGGACACCAACACTCATAAACGACAAATGATCTGCTTCGCTTGCATCTATTCCATTGAACAACCAATGACAAGGCAGAAATCAAGAGCAGTTGATTTGAGTTGATTACCGCGCCTTAATCAAGAGTGTAATGCATAACCTTAGAATATTAATATCTACAACTTTTCGCTACGTCGAATAAATATATGTAAAATAGATCTAAAAACTAAGAGTAATCTATAAATTTGCATAATCTTTACTTACCTCTGTGGCAAGTTTAAGACCGTATGTAACGTATTTACGTATACTTTATACTTCCGTAGCATATAACTTATACATACAAAGACGTCTATCACCGAACCACTCACAACTAAAACTGAATGCGCCGCCCCTCTTGGCTTGGCGCCCCGGGCGGTCGCCCGGCCTCGCCCCCCCCCCTAAAGCCGGTACTGATTCTATTCAAAGTTGCCATGAACCATTTTTACAGAACTACCCTACAGTACTACTTCTTGGGTGACTTGGAAATGTACTGATCTCATAAATAATGTTATGATATAACGTAAATATTCTAAATATGTACATAAAAATAAAAAATATTTTTTACACGTCCGGGAGTAGAAGTCGGTTTCTATGGCGTCAAACGCGGGACAGAAATGAAGCATTTACTCCCTAGGGACGAAAACACTTTTCATAAGGGAGTTTTTATTATAACGAAGGTTTTTGTAAATAAATGTGTGTTGTCATGGTATGCGTTGCATGGAAACATTTCCAAAGGCTTTTAATATTGCAGTTTCGTTCCGATTTATTATAATTCATTATTTATGAAATTAAGTTGATACCGTTTATTGTCTCCTTTCTAGGGGGGACAACGATAAACAATTTCACAGATATAATTAACAAAAAAAATCGAAACAAGAAATAAAGAAACTAAACTAATTTAAATGTACAATGCCCAATAATACTTAATTAATAATATAAATTGTAACCTATCTTATTCTACTTCACCAACACCTGTTTCACCTTTACACGCACATAAAATACAGGTCCTTGCCTGGGGTGGGCGGTAGTTTGTCCAGCGCGCGGGGGGGGGGGGTGTATGGGCTGACTCCGTGCCGCACCGGCGACCACGCGAGGCGTGCGGAGGTCTGGTGCTCACGGAAGTGGGGCCGGCGGTGACGATGTCCGTCAGCGGAGGCGGGGGTGACGGGATCACCACTTCGGGCGAACAGTGACCTGGTGCCTTGGTCCCGTCGTGCTGGCGGGGCGGAGTGTGGTCTCGTGCTCGCGCTCGTGCCCGTGGTGCTGGTGCTCCGGGAGGTCGGAAGACCGGATCCGGTAGGGGTACGGCCTGAAGCGGGCCGGCGGCTCGTCGGGCCTGGGCAGCGGCCAGCAGCGGTGCGGGCACGGGTCGGATTCGTTGCCTTCGAGCGCGATTCCTCGTTGGCCTCGGGCACATCAGGTCGTCTTGGCGGCGGCGTGGGCTCAGGCGCAGGAGCGGGGCTCAAACTGACGGCTTTACCAATTCGTTCTTTAGTAGGAGCTGGGCTCGGCACTACTAACAGAGCAGGAGCTGGGCTCGGACTGACTCTGTCGGTGCTGTGTATGCAGCGCCTTTTATACCCATGTCTGACAGACTCGATAAGTCTCGTCTGCCAGACATGGGTCGGTTCTTGTTCATCTTTGCACTGAACGTAGCTGCTCGTTGGTTACGCAACTTTGTTTCAGCGTGTATGCGGCAGTCTGCCGCTCGTAGGGCCCGTACCGTTTCGTCGGTATCAAAGTGTTTCTACTCCCGAACGTGAAAAAAATAGTATATACACCTCGGGAGAGACCACCATTTTTCCCTCGATGTATTTGTAGCCCTCGGGCTTCAAACTACACCACAGGAAAAATAAGTGGTTTCTCTCCCTTGGTGTATAATGTACTATTCTTTTCATGGTATAAAATTATTTCCAACTTGAACTGATCTAAATTATTTTTATTATAAAAGTATTATATGTCAGAAGCCAGTATAAACCAAGGTCGTTGGCACGCCTATGTATTGTGTTTGTTTCAAATCGTTACTATGGTCACTAGTTACTAATATAGTGAAGCGGCAACTTGACAATTGCAATAGAGCGGCACGCTTCAGTTATTATTGCTCTCTCCGTATAATACGTGCAATAGATATTCTCGCTGACGATTGTTTAGCGATCTACATAAAGCAAAATAATCATCATTAGCCATTTCATTTGGGAGTAAAAATGTTTGAAATTTTTCTGTTTGGATTTCTAAACCAATTTGTGCCAGAATATCTATCAGGTATATCCATAGCATCATCGATGACAGTATTTGATTTTCTCTCTGGAATATCGGAGTCATGATCTTCATTCATTGCCTCAATACACGCTTCATTCAATATTTCTGAATTCTTATAAATAAATTCACGTGAATTCATTCTTATAACATCTTGCATTGCTAAGAATTTACTCTCATGCTCAATGTTTTCCAATTCTTCAGTTTTATTGCGCCATGGCATAAATAACATTAATTTTTCCAGATAATAATTTTCGGGTTCTTGATGTAAACTATACCGTCTAAATCGAATAATTCTAGCTTTACGGCGTTTCTTTATTGTGACATCAGTTTCCTGTTACGTGATCGTCATTTTCATTTAATGATTTCTTAGTAATAATGTTATAATAAGCAAGACAAATATTTTCCAACGCTCTTTTGATATATTTTTCAACGACACTGTCATAGAAAATATTTGTCGAACATTTTTCTAAATTATTTAACTGATAATTAGATTTAAGTAATTTAACACGTTCAGATGAGGGAGATGTTGGAATAAATACTTCGTCGCGGCTACAATTACTCAAAGGCAAACACAAAACATTATAAGCTGCTTCTTGGGCCGATATTTCTGAAGCGTTTACAAATTTATTGGCAATGATTTCCAGTTTCTTTCTTAAAGTTTTATCAGCCCGTTTCAATTCGTCAACTGTATCATTTATTAATTTCGATATTCCTCGATTTGATTTCTTAATGTAGTGATTATATATGAACAACAGGCATAAGCATCCACAATAAACTGAATGTCCATGTTTGCTCTGGGGAAGAATAAAATTTTAGGATGATAAGCATTTACCATGACATCTTCAGGTGACCTCTACTACATCTCTACACTCTAGTGCGTTTTAAACTTGAACGAATTGCTAATAAGTATTCGTCCTCATTGACATTCGATTTATTTATGAATTCTTCATAATTCATATTACATGATTCAGATAAAATTGTTTCCATTTTAATTAAAATATTTTTATATTTATTTTTCTCTGCATTTAAAATTTCATCTGATAATGGTGAAAGTATTTTTGTCTGTCTCATAGGTGGAAATGGCATATTAAATCGGCAGATTCCTGATTTGGCAATTTTACAACTTTGTGTGTTTGGAAAGGAATCAAGTTTAAAATGTCACTGTCTTTACTGTTACATGAAACAAATTTATCTATAAAATGTTGACATTCTTCTTCTGAATTTTCTAATAAATTTGGAGCATTCTTTAACCATGAAAGACCATGCACATGTGGAGATCCACGATGTCAAATTCGATTCTAAAATAGAAATCTTCAACTTCGAATAATTCCATACTTGAAATAGACATCGAAATCGATGATCGAAATATCGAGCACATATAATAGGATCCTTTCTGATTAGTCTTGCTTTCTCAAGAAACTCTGCAGATAGAACTTCTTCTTCAGACACATGCTTGCCATCCACGACTTTGTACAATATTACCAACAATTCCTTCCATTTCGTTTCCGCGGCAGATAAAGTGAAAAAAAAATGTTGGTATGCCTAATTGCCGAATCATTTTTTGTTTTCCCAATATGATGGAGTGCTACGAATCTCTTTTAAAGTTTTATACCCGTCGTCATGTTGAATTAAATTCGACATAACATTCGAATCCAATACCTGCGCTGCAGTAATTTGACCCCATCCTTTTTCCTTTCTTAAACAAATTCTGATAGCGTCAGCTATTTTACTCATCTCTTGCTTCTTATTTGCATATAACAATTTGTCGACATGAGCAGCTCTACGATCGTACCTTCTAGCTTCCAATTTCGCAATATTATTGTACGTTAATTTAGTACTCATTTGTCTTGCCAAACCACAATAAATACTCGGGAACGAAAGCTCTTCAGCATATTTGTCAAACACTAAACCTAACGGAGTCTGTCCCTCACCAGGTGCAATCGCAACATTTGTAACTTCCTCTTCATTGTCGATCAGTGTTTCTGTTCCTCCTGGATTTATGTTTTCCTTTTCTTCCTCATAGTCATATAATATTTCCTCTTCAAGTGCAGAAGTGTCATTATATATATATATATATATATATATATATATATATATATATATATATATATATATATATATATATATATATATATATATATATATATCACGCCCTTCTCCGGGGAGTGGGGGTGGTAAACGACAGCCAGCTAGTCGGTGTCGGCGAGGGTACGAACTGGCGTACGGCGTGGGTCAGGTAACGGGGAGCTCGTGGTGGGCGCCACGATACTTTGGTTGGGATAAAAGTAGCGGAAAATATTACTCACGATAGGAGGGATCCTTGGTTGGACGTTCGCTGAAGAAATGAAACACACGTGACGTATTTTGAACTGAATTTACCGTGATCTGTATTCGGGTTAAAGGCGACGAAAGTAGATTCACAATATCCCGCCACAAACATGTAGCTCACACAAATAACGATCTTATTTAGCTTACAAACTAGTTAAATGGTGGGGGCCACTAACAGTGACAGTCCGGGGTCCGTACGAGTATAAATCGAAAATAAGGCAGGGGGGCTAACCCACTCCTGTCCTCACGTACAATTGAGTTGCAACGTAGCCGAACTGTCAATGCGTGTGGTTCACCAAGAGAGAGAGAGAGAACATATGACATATATAAAAAAATATAAACGTGAACAAGACTTAAATTACGTACAGACTAGTGAAATGGTGGGGGCCACTAACAGTGAAAGCACGGATTACGAAAGTATAAAACGAAAATGGTGCAGGTGGGCTAACCCAATCCTGTCCTCATGTACAAGTAAGACGTAACGAATTCGCGCTGTCAGTGTTGGTGGGCCACCAGTAGGGAGACAAGATATGACAATAATGACGTTAAATTAGTAACAAATATGTGGCTTAATTTCTAATAACAATAGCCAAGAGAACAGAGTTTACAATAATGCACGATAGCAATCGTTATGTCAGTTCGTATCGACAAATGCAGACATTGAAATGTGAAATTATCGGCCGAGTTGAATAAGTGGGAGGGGGGGTGATGGTGTCTGTCGTAGTCGAGATTTACCGATCACTCGCGAACTTACTCGGGCGGTGTTCTCGCGAACTACGTACGACTGGGCAAGAGGGCGTTGGTCAAGTTGACTACGAGCAGAAACTCGTCGTTTAGCACGTGGTCGTGGACAAAGAATAAAGATGATACTTATCCGAAAAGGATGATAACTCAGATGCAGAGGTGTGGTCCACTGAATCCCCTACCGTGAGGGTGGTGAGTTCGGCTGGCGGTACAGAAGGTTCCACTCGGGAAGTTGGTTCCAGTCGAATCACTCTAGTCGAGGGATTGATGAGCTCGTCACGGGAATCCACCGGGTTCACGGTGTGATCTGTGTTCACTCGTGCGATAAGGGTACGAGATTTGGTTGAGTGAAACACACACCTTATCGTTACCTGTCGGTGTACATTCTATTGACGTTATCTACTTCCGTCGATGCCCAAACACAGAAGCGGCAAGTATGAAAAAAGTTCCGTTACAATATATATATATATATATATATATATATATATATATATATATATATATATATATATATAACGGGGTTCCTACTAAATATTTACATGCTTCATGTACATAATATGGCCTTATGGTTTCTAACGTGTAATGTCTATCATACGATAATTTTAGTTTCAGTTTTACCTGAATTGTCAACGTTTCATTAAAGTTACGTGGCAAAACTGAAACCGTTGTATCTACCATTACCTTTAAACTATGCTGACGTTTGTAACCCAAACTACGAATCTTCATAAAAGGAATTCGTGCAGCACAAAGTCTTTCCTCTAGTGGCGTTAAATTTTTAAGACATTCAAGTAGAACTGGAAAATCTAAACCATTTGACAAAGCCAAAGTAGGTACTTTTCCACACAAAATATTTTTCTTACAAGTAATACACAATTTATATGAACTACTATTATTGCCCGGTATATAGATGACTTTCTCAATAAATTCGCTACTAAAGCCTTTATTATTCGTCACGGATCTTCCAAATCACAAACTTCCATAACAACATCATATTTCTGTCGGACCACATTTCACATTATACCTATACATGTCGATTAGTTTATTCCAACTGCACGTTTTATTATAATGACGAATTCGCTTGTTTCGTTTTGCCTCTTCTTCCGTAACCATATCAACATTTCTACGCTTCCTGTGCGTATATCGATCTCTGATTCGCTCTCTATTCCTATAATCTTCATTCCTACGTCGTTCATTCATGTCCTTCCTCAATTTATTTCTTCTTTCTCTCTCTCTTCTGTTCTCCATTTGTTCTTTTCTTTTTTGGTTTCGCATTAAAGCATTTCTTTGCTTGTCTTGCAAATTATTATTTCTCCGCAAAATATATCTTTTGTTTTTTTTTTCATTTTTTGCATGTCTATATAATTCATTCTTTCTCAATTTCTTTATGTAGCTTGAAATATGTTCTCTTTCCTTCTCACGGAATTCACAAGATGATCTTTTTATTGCTGCACGTTGACGGTCAGTTGCCCGTTTGTAATTTCGCACCTCTTCATTCTGTACCCTACTGTGTTGATATATTCTATCTTTGTAGATTTTATATAATGATTTAATCCTGTTTTTCATTTTATTTATATAACATAAATGAAAAAAATAAAGGATAAAAAAAAATAAAAACTAAAAATTTTGAAAAATATTTTTTTAAGTACTAAATGAAATTTTGAAAAACGAATAGTTGGATGCACAACTAGATCATAATACGCATTGTAAAAAAATCATCAAGATCGGTTGGATAGTCTAGGAGGAGTTAGTGGAATAAAATACGTACGAGCGAGCGAGCGAGCGAGCGGACGAACGACATACATACGGTCACATGTTGTAATAGTAATTTCGTGAACCAAGGGGTCTGTCCGGGATTTCTGCGCAAAATTTTTAAAATCGGAGAATGCTGCAGACATCGCACCGAACACTATAGCTCTTCGACAGGAGGTCGATAAGCTAAAAATCAGTGTCCAGTACGACCTAAAATATTGAGACATGCTTGTCTAGGGTTGTTGTGATCCAAAATGAACGTAAACATTTGAAAGTATTACAATTCCTGGGAAAAAAGACTATTGTTCACTGAGCAATGACTGTTATCGTACCAATTAACGTGGTCCGTTCTGGCGCTCCAGACGAACCAAAACACTACTCAGTCGAACCGACTAGTCGAATACAGGGTTGAAACATGCGCGTATCTCCGGGGTGTAAATAGCCCCCCGAAATTCATGATAATGAATGATTAATGATCTCCATTAAACTATCCCGACATAAAACCGATTGGCGCCCGAGTGATCCGGCACTCGCGATACAAGGGAGCGCCATAATATATATGAAAATATGGTGCAGTACTTACTATAATGGTTCGGATATATAAATTAAATTCTTACCTCATCGCTGCCAGCACCATTGAATATTGATTTTTATTTTTTCTATATTTAGTCATGAAATTTGCCCTTAACGAATTTACTTTATTTTTCTCTTCGACTATTGTTGTTGTGGGACGGATTTCTTTAAACGTATTGCATATTGTGGTCCATACCGCTTGTCTTGCGTATTTGTGTTTATACTCAACAGATTTTATTGCATATAAACCAGCATTGTATATGGAAAGGATGATTATATACAGAAGTTATAAGTATATAGAAATTACAATTTATAGACATAAAAAGAAAATTTAATTTGTGCCCCCTTGAAATATGAAAGCCGGTCCTGTCTCTTTCCGTGATGGATGTTATATATACTGAGATGGCAGCACTGTACGTGTGAACCCCCATGCACAATGGTACTGAAACGATGGCTCGGCAGAGAGACATCAAACTCGCGGACACTATGAATATATTTAGTACAAACGCACTTCCTTGCATGTGTAAGCATATAGGAATTGTAATTGTAGGAGGTTCATAATATAGACATAAGAATATAAAATAGAATAAAATAATATGGATGATAATATAAATATAGAATAAAAAAAGGGAAATCAAATTAATAAGACAATGTAATGAGATACTATAATAATATAATTAAATTATTATAAGATAATAAAGTAAGATTTATAAAAAGAAAAAAATGTAAGTGAAATGTAATTAACACACTTTTCATGCACCCGGTATATAAATACATTTAAATATCTTAGAGAAACACATGTTTAGATATAGGTGTTGTGATATTTAAATGTATTTATATGCCGGGTGTATGAAAAGTGTGTTTACTTCTTATATTGGTTCATTGCCTACATCATTATATGGAAGGTTGGCAAGTGCTAAAACAAATGATACATATATATATATATATATATATATATATATATATATATATATATATATATATATATATATATATAGGGTAAGGTGGGGTAAAGATCCGCAGTTTTTGGTTTTTATTTTTTTTTTCTTTTTTTTGATAGATACGGTAAAACTTGAATTGTCATCTGAAAACTTGTTATATTGGCTACCTAACGTAATTTTATTAATTCTAAAATCAATCAGGTAAAAATAGTAGAGGGCTCTAATCTGAAACCCGCAAATGCGGACGTTTGCCCCATTGTGCGGGGTAAAGATCCGCGCACGTGGGGCAAACGTCCGCGTCAGCGGATTTTTGCCCCCTAGGCAAATTACACGTCAAAATACGGATGGTTCATTTATTTGCCAAGAAAACCAAATTACAAATAAAAATACAATTTGTTTATTTTACTACGAAATTTACAAATAAAAATACAGTTTGTTTATTTTACTACTAAACTTCCATTAAACTGAGACACTTTTAAAGAAGGTACGTAGGTAAGTAGGACCTAAAAGAATTGATCCAGTTCTGAAAAGGAGAAGATTTTGCGGGTTTTGCTGATTTTTTTCGGATTGTTCAGGTGTCCAATCACTTCTTCCCATTGATATTTTAAAATATCGGGTTGATCAGGCCATTTCCAAAGTCGGCCTGCTCGCATCATAGCACTTATAATGGGACCATTCTCTTCAATGCTGGTTACTTTACCAGCGTAAACTTGTTTCTCATAGTAGAATGCTACGAATTCTCCAATTTCTTTTTTCGTGGAGGGCAATTCTACTCTCATCAAATCATCTTCTACGCTTATCAAATCATCTTCGGCGTCATCTTCACTCTTCTCTAATTTTTCTTCGAATTCTGACTCAGACGTCGAGGAATCAAATTTCAATTTTCTCTTCGTTGCTTTAACTTTTCCAGCTGCTTTCACTTTTTCGGCTCCCTTATTCTTCCTTTCTAACTTGGCAGCCGCCCTTTTCTTCTTCTCCTTTGCCACACTTTCAGTCTTTTCCTTCTTTTCCATTAGTAACTTTTTGTTCGGTGTTGACGTTAGTAAGGTAGATTTTAAACCTTTCCCAGAGCGTTTACGTCGAATCGCAACTTTAGGTAAGATGAGGATGTCACCAGGTGACACATGATCTGGCACTGTGGAACCAGATGCTGCAGGAACTGGTGATGCATGATCTTCCTGCGCTAAAGAGCCTGGTACTACAGGAACTGGTGAGGCAAGATCTTCTGGCACATCATCACACTCGATGTACTGTTCCTTAGGCATGACGCCTGGTTGGTCGGCTGAGGGATCGTCGTCACCAGGCAGCTGAGGAATGGCCATCGGCACGGCGTCAGCATGAAAATCTACCATAACTCCCTCTACATATTCATCTGGTGTTTGATCTGTGACTTCGCTAGGAAGAAAGTCGTCGTCAGTGAAGACCCCTGGATCTAAGGGATAGATGCCAGTAGCACGAAACGAAGTAGTGGCCTTTTCAATTGTTGCCGTTCTTTCATAAGCCGTTTTGAACAGCTCGGCGACGTGGTAAATTGTGATTGTCTGCCCTGGGTGGGATGATTGCCAACTGTCGGCGACATGATCGTAGTTGCTTTTTAGGGGTTTGAAAAAGACTCGGTCTAGAGGCTGTGTTTTATGACTGGAGTGCGGCGCCAAGCTTAGCATCACCACATTATTAAATTTTGCGTGAGCTACTGCTTGGTAGTTTGTATGAGAGCTGTGGTTGTCTAAAATCAACAAAACTGGCCTCTCTTTTGTTGGCTTTGAGAATTCAATAAAATGGTCAAGCCATTTTATGAATGTAGGCGTATCCATATAGCCTTTCTCGGTGACTGCCATGCGACAACCTTGTGGTCCATCTTTGATTAGCATGGGATTTGCGCGCTTCCTCTTGTATACAAAGAATGGCGGTATGTAGCTCCCTATCGCGCTAAGGCAACAGACTACTGTGACCGTTTGGCCCTGCTCCGCACTCACATTTTTTCCTACTTCTTTTTGTCCAACATCGGACACGATTTTAGGAAGTTTAGAGGGCACAGTCTGCACGCCTGTTTCATCCATGTTGTAAATAGCGTCGGGGGCGAATTGGTAGCGGTCGTAGGCTTCCTTCAAATTTTCAAAGAAGCGTTCGATTTGAGCTCGGTTAAAGCCCATGGTCCTCGCCACACTTGTTTTACGGGGAGTTCGCAGGCTTAGCTTATGACGTCGCATAAAGGAGATTGCATAGTCTTTTCCGGCTGCCTTCTTCTCCTTAGAGAAAGAATGAAGAATGCGATTTTCTTCAGCATAGTGATACATCAGGTAACGAAGAGATTTGAAAGACAAACCATAAAACATCTTATTTAGAGTTTTGCAGTGGTCGATTATTTTTTCTTCTTGTTCCTTTGTGAATGTGCTCTTAAACCTGCCAAGTTTTGAAGCACCACACCCTTTCTTTAATCTATGAACAAAATAAAATCATATTTTAGCATAAATTTTTAGTTAACGTTATGCTAACTTCTGCTTTCTTGATAGTTAAGTTAGGTTCAACTTGATAGTTGAACAGATAGATAAGAAAGATAGGTTAGTTGATAACTTACCTTTTGCTGACCGTCGCTTCATTAAACCCGAGCTCCAAAGCGATTTTTCTCATAGATAGTCCTCTTTGAAGTAACTCCTGAGCCTGGGAAAAGAGCTCAGGAGTAAAGGGTTTTGCTTCAGTTTTCCGTTTATAGGTTGTTGATTCACCGGAATTCTCTGTAAGAAAAGTGAGCGAAAATGTTTATATCGACAGTATTGTTTGAGCAGCGTAAACATTTGTACATAATGAAATAATATGAAAGAGTAGGTACCATGGTTTAAGCGGCACTCGTTGTCGGCGGACGCCGACAAAGATAATTGGTATCTGTTTTTCGAATGTGGATTGTCTGTGAATATGGGAGAAATAGAATATTAGTACATTAACTGTATTGTACGTATTACCACTTAAATTATATCTCACCTTTGCTTATTGCACTCGATGAAAAACTGGAATAGAAAATTGATAAGTAGTTAAGAAAAATATTGTACCTATGAAATACCTAATAGAAATCTACAACAATCGCGGTTGGGGGAGGGGGGTGTTTGAACGATGGGATGTATTGCAACGAACAACTTGCATAATTCTTAAAGAAAGACGAACACGTATACAACATATCCGATCTCCATGTGTATGTGCAATTCCTTTTGTGTTCGAGGGGAATCCCCAAAACGGCGAAAAAATTGGCGTTTTTCCGTTTATTTACTGTTTTGCGGCAACAACAGTGTAAAATGCTTCGATGAACGTAAATACTGCAGTATCATCCACATTGTTTAGGATTGGTAAGAATTGCAAATCCAGCATACGTAAGAGAATTGGCTTCGAAACACATGCTGCAAAATCACGGCGAACACACATTGAAACATGCAATTTGAGATCAACAACGCAATAAATAATGGATATAAAACGGTTTACTTCGGATTGTTCTATTCGGTTGAAAGTAAAGCAATCTTATACGGAAACATGTTTATTTGTAGGAAGTGAAACTACGTGCATACCTTATCTCCATCGAATACCTTCGGAAAATAAGCGCCGACCGCATTTGAGAACGCACTTGGGGAGTGGGGCGCATTCGTGTCCGATAGTTTCAGCCGAAAATAATTTTTTTCCCACTAGATGGCAACCGAACACCTAGAGGAAAAGACCGTAACACATATTTGGCGCCAGTTGGAAACTTTGAGCATAGGCGCAGAATGATAACAGAAACAGGTAGCAAGTGATACGTTAGAAATGAATGAACGGTGTATATGCAAACATATTTCTTTATTATGCAAGTAGAAAAAAAGAAAAAAAAATTCATTTAATACATTTAGAAATGTAACATGTAATGAACATGTAAATATACCAAAATTGACTTTTACTTATTAATAAGACATCTTACGAGTAACACTGCAGCGCATAAGCAGAATGTGATGTGTTCAATGTCAGTAATGTTATTATACAACAGAGTAAATAAACTTGTAAATAATGCAGCAAAGCAACGGGATTTTATTCTCTAATGCGAACTAAATGTTAGCAGGCAAACAAACAAAAACACACAAAAGTTAATTAATTTCCGAAAGTAATCCATTATAACCGGTTGTCATTGGCTGGTATGGTTTCTAATCCCTCGCCAGTGCCATCGACGTGGAAAAGTGTTAATCGGATGAGGCTAAGTCCGGCCTATAAGCTGGATTTGTTAGCAACTTCAACCCAATCGAATTCTTCCAGTTTCTTGGTGGATTATTGGAACAGTATGAGGCCTGTAATTAGTTTGTTGGAACAGCCCGCGATTTCTGATGCCCAATTCGGAGTATCTTTGCCCAAATACTGCGTGCATTCGTTGCGACGGTTTCGTAGTATATAGTTCGAAGTTTATCGCCCGATCTTCTGGTCCCAGTGGAAAGCTCTTGGCACGGCTGTTAACGATTGATCCACTTTTCGTTCGTTACCCGTTCCAATTGGCCGACAAAAACGGTGGTCCTGCAAAGAGGCAAGAACTTGGTTTGAAATTTGCATATATGTTCTGCATGTATGACATGAGGCACCTTTATGCATCATCTGTATATCTTCTACGATTTGAGTGTAACTGGCGACCAATAAAGTTCACCACCACGAAGGCCCGAGTTTGTGTGACAATTGCCCATGTGCTGGAAGTCAGAGTGGCTTGAATTCTTTGGCAAGGGACCTCCTGACTAATGACAATGACGAAAACGTTGGTTTCTCTTATTTTCTGTTTGAATTTCTATTATTGATAGGATAGAAAAAAAACGAAAAACCTTTTGCTATACCCTACTATTAAAACTAAAGACATCCATTGTCTTTCTTCGTTGCAATACTCTGAAACACACACACCCAAAAACATTGAAAAGAGTTGGTTGTATGGTAAACATTATAGCCATTCCACTTACCCAAGTATAAACGGCGAATAGATATGTCAGTAGTAGTAGTGACGGTTTTGGCACGTCTCTTTATGGAGCCCGTCTGGACAGGGGATATGTACGCAGGTGTTCACATAACCGTGTCCACATGACCTTGGACACAGTTTGTTAATCCTTTTTTTTATCGGGGTAAAATATCTCACAGAAATATGTATCGTATAAGATTTCATAGCTATCTCTGTGTACTGTGGTAATTATTATTTTATCACGGTTTGAATTAAGTGCAGCTGTTTAAAGCATGTCGCCTAAATATCTTTCAATTTATCAATTTTTAAAACGGGGTAAAAATATCTCACAGAAATGTGTTTCGTATAAAATTCTATCTCACCGTGTACAGTGTCCGCTATCTATATTATGGTCTGTGTGGAAGGGATTTTAAGTGCATACATTTAAAGCCGAAATTAAAAAAGATTCCCACACACACAACACACATGTATCCTAAAAATCTTTCAATTTCATAATTTGTCAAATGCCGGTATCTCATAGAAATGTGTTTCGCATTTGATATGCTGGTCTACTACGGTGACAATATTTATTACAGTTTGCGTGCAAGGGTTTCTTTTAAGTGCAACTGTTTAAATTGAAAATTTTAAATGATTCTCACGCTTGTACCGTGGTAAAAATCAGTAACGGGGGTGGTTCTTTTTAATATCTTAGTATATATAAGAGAAACGATCCGTGAATAGAGTATTGAGTTCATCATGAATAACAAAGTAGCAAGATCCAAGTCAGCAGCAGCAGCAGCAGCAGCAGCGGTAGTACCAGCACGAGGTGCTAATAGGCGGAGAAAACTAACAATTTTGGAAAACAAGTTAGTGAGACCGGCAAAAGTACACAGACCTGCTGTCATCTACGTAGCGTCGTCGGGAGAAGAGGAGGACGAGCCGGTGCGGGATATCCTGGAGGCAGCCATGGAAGGGCTATTTACCAATCCCGAACCATCACTACAGCAGCAGTCTCTGGGGCTATCCGCCACCCCCGAGCCATCAGCGCAGCAGCTACAGCCTCGAAGGCTATTCACCAGCCCAGAGCCTCATCAGCAGCAGCAGCCTCTGTCCATGGAGGAGGAGGCGATGGAGGAGTTATTGCGGTACGCCACAACATCCCCAGTGAGCATCGAGAGTATCGCGGCGGTGTTGGGGACTGCAAATGCTGCAGTGGAGCCACCGTCTCCGAGTGCATCGGCAGCCGACTCGGATGCCACGGAGGTGGATGCAGCCTTCACCGTCGAGGCGAGAGGACAGTCTCCCCCCATCGAGCTCGCATCTACGTCGCCTGACGCCCAGGCTAACTGGTGGGATGACGAGAACGGCGACTGGGACAGGAACTTCCGGTTGCTCTACGTCACGGAGCATCCCGAAGACGAGGCCCCATCAGCGTCTCTGGAGAGTCAGGCTTCTCAGTCACCCATCCCTTGCGGGCAGCGGTCTCCCGTGCAACCGGAGCCTCAGGATGTCTGGTGGGACGATGACAGCGGCGACTGGAACGCCGTGAAACTTGAAGAAGACGCTCCTGCACCTCTCCGTAACCGTGAAATCGTCAACGGCTATGCTGATGTACACAGGGACTTCAAACTTCCTGGGTTCAGCAGCAGAAACGACCGACATGATAGATTGCTATGCGATCAGTTTATCAACCTGGATACGGAACGTATAAAATTCATAGTGGTTGGTTTAGATCCGCTGCGAAATTTGTCGCTCTGTTTACGGGTGATAAACACTCGTACACGCGAGTCATGTCGGTTTGCGAAGGTGGAGGACCTTTTCACGGTGACGGAGAGGTACAAGGGCAAGATTGGTAAGTACCGTTTCGCGGGCGTGACGTGGACAGGTGATGTGAGCGGCGTGTTCACGATAGCCCGTCAAACGGGCTCTGTTACATTTACAGCCGGTGAGGTTGACAATATCCTCGCCGCCCGCTCTTTCGTCCAGGTTAGATGCCAGCATATTAGAGAAGAGTACGAATATGCTGATGTTCATTATTTAACCTGGATGCAGGAGCTGGCGGTGAGGATGATTGTTGATGGTCGTGAGGCGTGCGATATACCCGAGGCAATTTACCAAAAATTATTGAAGGAGCGCACGCCTCGACGTTGCAACTTAATAAATGCAATACATGTGTATTACAACAATATGTTTGTATATAATAGTACATATGTTCTTGATTTCATGAAAAAAAATAATAAATTTGTAATATAATATATGTTTTATTGTATTTTATTTATTTACCAATCCATCTCCCTCTCCATATAAACTCTAAATAAATACATTTTCTTGTAATATTATTTATTGTCAGTCTGGAACTATAGATTCAACTTGAAAATATAAATTAATATGTAATAATTGTTTAGCCTATCCTTCTCTCTCATGTAAACTGAAAATAAATGGCGAAAGAAAAAAAACTCATATATATTATAATTGTTTATTAAAAACTAGCGTGAAAGTTTCACTTAACATTATACATAAGTTTTCACTTAACATTATACATAAAATATTGGAAAAACAAAGATTTTACAAGCTTATCATTTTCTAATAAATTATTTTTATTAAACATACAAATAAATTCATGACATGTGTAACCGTAATATCTAAATAGAACATATGTTAAACAATAATATCCGCACACACTGGAGAATAAATCTTGCACATGTACAGTATTGTATGTCCAGATTCGTGTGTTACGTAGCATAAAACTTAAATGGTGGTGATTGTAATACTGAGGTGATCTACCGTAGCTGTCGAAATAACTACCGACTCCGTTTCTATCGATGTATATTGCACACCAGTGCGTTCCAGCCTGACCATCCACATCTGTATTAACAATTACCGCGCAAGGGTAGTTCACACGTAATGGTAACCTGTTAGCAGCATAAACTCCATAATGACCTGCTCCGCGGAATCGGTGTCGGAGTCGCGTCTCTATAAACGCCGCATTCATAACGACAGGATCTGTTGTACCAGTGTTTTAGGTTAACAACGTTTTCCGCCGCACAGTTCATTCGCGAGTGTGAATACGGAATACAGCATTTACTGACACTGTTCTTCACATCTTGTAATTCTTTTAGTGACGGACATCCGAACTCTGCTAGTTCCATAACATCGTCGCGATTAAGAGCTTTTTGAAGAAATACTTTCTTTTCTTGACCTTTTACAAATAAGTCCTTAGCATCGACGGTGATGTCTCGAAGTATGGTTATGAAGTTTGAATATTCTGTAAAACCGTGTTCCCAGTCGAATCCGTGATGGTGCGTTTTCAACCAATTTGCTTGCGCTTTCAATTTAATTGATAGCTGTTCGAACTCGTACGGCGGTTTGAAGAGAAAATGATGAAATAATCCCCCGTCCTAGGATGTTATAGCAAGTTCTTTTACAATAAACTCATTTGCACACCCGTAAAATCCCTGCACGTCAATAATGTAACCCATTATGATTGAATGCTCAGACCACACTGACTAGTCCAACACTGTCTTGTTATGTATATATATATATATATATATATATATATATATATATATATATATATATATATATATATATATATATATACACGTAAATTTAACTACTATAATCGACTATAACATTTCTATTTTTATCAATTTCTATAATGTTATCAAATTCAGCATAAATTACGCAGTTTACGGTGTGTGGAAGTACGTCTGCAAAGGTGACTTCGAGTCTTAAAGAACCGTGACGTGTTAGATTCCAGTGTGATAACGTGTTTGCTGATAAATCTGGGGTGAGATCGAACGCGGTTAGACAGTAACCGTTAGGATAAGATTCGCGACCTATGCGGTTACCTGTGTTCGAGAAATGAATACCGGTACCGGCGAACAAGGTGTTGTACATTTCAATGTAATTTTTTTTCACAAAACTCGGCTGCAAAGGTTTTGAAGGCACCTGCAGGCCGTTGACACAGAGAGCCAGATAATTTATGTTATAATGCTTGAAATTAAACGGGTTATCGTCATGGGATCCGTTAAAAGATTTATTAGATACGAAACCGATGACACAACGCTTAGGTAGTTGACCTAAGAAAACGTTATCTAATGATTTACTTTGCACGCCGGCTGGTATTGTTATCGCTTTACATTCAGCACGCGTAATTGGATATTTTGCGGTTGTCGTCTCGAGCGCTTTATTATGTGCTATAAGTACGCTGGGATTTAATTTCATTCTACGAACCATCAAAGTGGCTTCGGTAATTTGTACTTTATATTCTTTCGAATCCGCCATAATATTGAAACAATCTCGCGATCCTACAAGTCTTAACCTCATTTCAACGCCATTGATTAAAAACTTTTCCTCATTAAATAAATCAACGTGTAGATGGCCTAACATATCTATACTGTTGCTATTTTCAGCGAGTTTTTTTCTCTTCTCATATCCTTTATTTACATCACCGTTCTTACTATCCATGTGGCCCGCGGTATCCTCATACCACAGCGCCGATGTCTGGTGGGATGTTTTAGCATCACTAGCGTAGTTTAGTAATGTTTCAATGTATGACCGATAAGGATAAGTATTATTAGGAGGGGAGATTAATTTTTGGTTTAGATAAACATCAATCTGACTGAAGAGTGAATGTAACCAGTTATTTATAGGTGCTAAATTGTCCTCCGTCTTTAAAGGGGTATTATCGTTTTTGATCACTTTTGCATTTACATATAGCATGGTCTGGAATAAGTCTGTGTATTCATCGCCCTGTCCTGCTACGACGAATTCCAGGGGTGCATCGTCGCTAATGGATGATAACGGTTTGTAGCTAACCCATTGCCCGTGCTCAATACTTGTCTGCGTTGGTGGTAGTGCGAATAAATCCAACTCTGACTTTACGCACTCACATGACTGTGGATGAAGGAATGCCATTCTAACTGAATATATCACGAGATTTTTTTGATTTTTTGTTCTTCGCGGAGCCGCGTATTGTACGCGACTGATTACGATTACTATTTGCACGTTTCTTTTTATAACCAGAACCCGTCAGTAATGAATCAATTTTATTTTCAGCTTTACGTTTCAAATTATTTCCCGCTTCGTTAATACGTCTCTTGAAAGATTCTTTAATTGGTCGGTTTTCGCTCAGATCTCCCAAAAAATTCATTCCTGTATGAACGGCTTCTTTACCGACTGCACTCACACCCCGTCGTAACAACGGCATAATGCTTCTAAAAAGACTACCAAAAAACCCGTGTCCGCGTTGATAAGGGCTTCCTCTGAAGACGGTGCTACCTATACCATTACCGGCTTGCAGGCAGTAATATCGTTGATAAGGGCATCCACTCATAGTTTTCGTTTTTTAAAATGTAGTTTAACACTTAAAGTTCCAAATTGGAATGGTACATTATGTCCCTTGTCAGTTCTTATATCTATTTCAATAGTCTGAAATTCGCGTATTAATACGGGGACATAATGTGGGGTTGAATAAGATATCATTCTAGACCCGCCGTATATAAATTTTTCCATATGCACGTGAACCGTTCGCAAAAGGGGCGTTTTCACATCGCCGACCAGCTGTGATTCTACAAGGTCACAATACAAAAACAGCATGTGGGGTACACCGAGCAATAAATGAACAGGATTTGCAGATACTTTGATTTTAAGTAAATCGACCATAGGTATAAATCCTAATTGCAGGGCGAGTTTAGGGGCAAATTTTAAGGAGGAGATATTTGTGTTTATAATATTCACTGTTATTCGTCTGGTATAAGGGGAATATACGAAGATGACGTATTCATTTATGTCTGTATTGTTATTTAAAACAGTTACAACTTCCAGAACATGGTCGTAGTTACCAGGTGGGATATGCGTCTTATTAAGTGTTTTTACACCTGTAGCCGATATTATCTTATAATAAATAATATTGTTATGTTCATTTATGGTGTAAAACGAGCATGGGTATTGTATTTCTACGAGAGCCATGTCCCAGGCTCCGGAAAGCTTGACAGTTTCAGGTAGCTGCGTCATAAAATGTGTTGTTTTGTTATTGGGGAAATACTCCATAGAACTATTGCTAGGTAGCGTTATGAAAAACTCGTCTCGTTCCATAATGGTTCAATATTTCTTATATCTTTAACCGAGATCCACGTATTGAAACTTTTTGGATAACCTTTCCATTTGACTAATACTTCTTTTCTGACCCCGCTACCCCGCGTTGCTATTACTTTATCTATTTTAAATGTCTTGGTTCGTTTAACGGTGACTTTTTGCAATTCCTGTTCATAAAACACTCCCTCAATATCCTCGCTATTCAAATCGTACAGCCTATATACGATCGGTTTTCTCTTAAGCACTTTCTTAATTTTAAATATCTCTTCGGACCAGTTGTTTTCATAACCCTTCTCGAATATGTCTTTTTCTCTACTGATCCGCACTGTATCACCCACCTTGAAAGTTGGTATATTTGGTTTCCCCTCTTCCCTCTCCTCCTTCTTCTCCTGTTGCAGTTCTTTTCCATACTGATTTCTCCATACTTGTAAAATATTAGTTTCATTTACATTTTTCGGTGCGAATTTCGTGGCTGAGTTTATTGTGCTATTGTATGCGGTTAAAAGTTTAGACAGCACGTCAATATACCGATACGTGTTACGATGTGTAAAATATCTGTACATTCTTGTTTTCAGGGTTCTATTTAAACGTTCAACGAGACATGCTTTTACGTCGGGGTTCTGTGATACATAATATTTTATATCGTTATCACGTAAAAATCTTCGCATTAATGCGATAAATTCTGACCCTTTATCGGTTTGTAGATGTAAAGGCTTTCGCTTGCTTTCATTGAATACCTTATTAAATGCACTGATAATTGTTGACGGTTTTTTATCTATGAGAGGTACAGCCCACGCGTACCTACTAAAAACATCGATTATTGTTAAAATGTACTTGTAGCCGTCGTTGTAACGGCTGAGCGATCTCATATCATTGAGATCAGCCTGATGTAGATCGTCAATGTTAGAAATTCTGTATTTGTTCCTGGGAAATTTTTTACAACGGGGCTTATGCATTGTGTATGCATCTTGAGTGGTTAACCATTTACGGACCGCCCGCGCCGTATATCTGCCTTGTACAGATTGAATAAGAGTAGAAGCCCCCGCAAAGCCCGCGGGGTCTGAGGGGTTGTAGTAAATATTAGATAATTTCCTATTCATTGTTTTAAAATGAGAAACGTTCCCACTCGGCTAATTTTGATGCTTTTTCCTCTGTATCGGCGTCATAAGTGTTTTCTTCGTCTTCACTTTCTAATACTCGCCTGCGGGACGGTATCCTACTTGACACGTGTGAAGTGGTGGGGATATTATGAGAGTTTACAATATATTTGCGCCTTCGGTTATTACCAATTACTCTGTCGGGAACATTTAGATATTTCAATACCGCTGTAAATTCTCGCCACCCTACCGGACTAGAGTTTTTGCGATGTCTTACAACGTCGCCGATTAAATCAGTAATGTTGGAATTAGCTAATAAATTATTATTAATAGAAACGACACCGGCGTTATCCCATGTTATACGTTTATCAGCTTTAAGTCTTTGTAGCAAAATATCTGCTTTTCCGCGATACGACTTTGGTATATTATTTAATAAACCACCATCATCATTCACCAGGATGTCTTGATTCTCTTTCATATCTACAGTCTGCATTATCGGAATATTTATCGGTTCTCGATCCTGTTTCTTAAAGTGTAAATATCTTTGTAATGTCTCTTGGTAACGGGCCCACTTATCGTGGTCACTAAGATTCGAACGAAGTACTTTATTCATATCGGAATCAAGCTGCGTGGTAATATCATTATAAACAGGCGTCTGGCGCAGTCTTTGTAGTGCTTCGGGCGTTATGAGCGCCATTTTTTTAGTATGTTCCATTGTGTTTTTAATTTTTGTTAAATAAACTGCTAAGCACGCCGGAAAGAAGGGGTGTCAATAGAAGGGGTAGGAATGAGCCACCCGACTGAACCAAAATCTGTTTCTTTTTCTGCCAGTTTTCTCCGCGTTTAACAAGCTTACGCAAAATTTTTTTATGACGGGCCAGGCACCTATGTTGATTTTTATTAAGGCGAATTTTACCTTGTAGAATATTATAAACACACTCGCAAATACAGTGTACAGTACTGCTATTAGCAGCTTTTAATAGTGCGGCACGTTGACGTGGTTTTATCTTTTGCAACGCGCGTAAATATTCAGAGTTACTAATCACTGTCTTAGACATGTTTAAGAAATAAGCTCTGGCATCGACATCGCACCGTATTTATACTTTTTTCGCGGTACATAGACATATATTTGGTCGTCACGTGATGTTCTAAATCGGGCCCAATCCGGTGTAGATTGCTTCAGATCGAAAATCAAATAACCATGCGCCTCTGATGTAGCATCATTGTATGCTTCCTGGATAAATTTCATATTTTCCGGACAAACCTGTCGTGCTAGGTGTTGAATCTGTGTTTTGTCGCGAGGATTCTTGAAGTATACTATGTAATTGGAGTTTAGGGAAATATCCCTTTGACCTCTGCCTTGGTGAAATATATTTTGAGTTAGGAAAAATACAGATAAATTTTTATGATGACTTCCTTTTGTAAAAATGTCTACTACACGTGAATCAGCTTCGCGCATAAGATCGTCTATAACAGTGGTGGCGAACCTTTTTATGTGCGCGTGCCAAAAATTTACAAATAGTATTTATCGAGATGCTGCCGTGCCAGACAGGATTTAGACAGGATTTAATGGAAGAAAAATTGAAAAAAAAAATTTTTTTCGGAATTTTATTTAAATAATTTCAGTAATTAACATATAATTCTAAAAAGATGAACTTATAAACAGAAGCCTTATAAAATTTGTCGTATAAAACACCATACCAATTAATGAGATTTTTGTTGCTGTAAATTGGATGACAAGTATTTTATGTCAGGTTCATATTTCGTCACCTTTAGTAAGACACACGCCGAACTAGATTCATCCGTCATTGCATTTCTTTTACTGTTTTTTTATATAATTCATTTCAGAAAATAATGACTCACACGCATATGTAGAAGAAAAAATTGATAAAATAGCCATCGCCAGTATTTTTAAACAACTAAAGGTTTCGGGAATGTCATTCCAAGTTCTTAGTATTTCCTCTTCTGCATTCTTTTGAAAAACGTTCAATAATCGTTCTTTTTCAATTACTCCCAAGTCATTTCTCAAATCAACAAATTTTTGTTTCCATATTGAGCTGGATTGAAAATCGATTAATTGCATTTCAATATCTTCCAAATTTAGCCACTCAAAAATCTCCAAATCAAGTTTATCTGCTGATGTCGTGTCTGGATATAAAATAAATTTTGATGTTTCTGTAAATTGTTTGAATTGGTTAAATCTTGAAGAAAATTCGTTTATTAACGACTGAATAACAGCAGAAAATTTTTTTGTCAATTTAACCTGATCAGGTTTCTCATGAGATTCTAGATCTGCAAGGATTTTTTTTGTATTTGGAAAATATTTGTATATATTAGAAATAACGTCACGATTGAAAATTTCTAGCTTAGCTTTGAATGCTCTGATTAAATCAAACATGACAACAATTGTCTTGTTGCCACCTTGTAGCTTAACATTTAATTCATTCAAGTGTAAACACAAATCAGTAAAAAACATTAAAGTGGAAAGCCATTCGATGTCCATTAATTGATGGTATTGTTCAATAATATTTTCAGTATGTAAAAAAAGTCTTATTTCATCTAAACACTCAACGAATCTTTGAAGAACTTTTCCACGACTTAGCCATCGGACGTTGTTGTACATAAGCAAGCCGTTGTACACTGAATTAACCTCAGTTAATAATTCTGAAAATTTTCGTTTGTTTAAAGCGCGTGCAGATATTAAATTGACCAATTTTGTAACAAGGATCATAATATCTTCCAGTGACTTAAAACTGGCCTTTGCACACAAAACTTGCTGATGTATGATACAATGAAAACCCAGAATTGAATGTCCAATACGTTGGGTAAACAAGTTGACAAACCCATTTTCCTGTCCAGTCATACTGCGAGCACCATCAGTCGTTACGGAAACAATTTTGGAAAGATCTATTTCTCTTTCAGCAAGTGCATTTACAACTGCATTGCAAATATCTATTCCTCTTGTTGTTGTTGCTATTGATGCTAAGCTGATCATTTCTTCTTTGATATTATTTCCAACGCAGTAACGAATAAACATTGCTAAACGAGCTGATCCAGTTATATCAGTACTCTCATCAAGGCAGAGAGAAAATAGACCAGAAGATTTTATATCTGCTTTTTGCTGGTGACTTATATTTTTAGCCATTTCCAAGATTCTATCTTTCACCGTGTTTCTAGCCAAAGGCATATCTTTTATTCTTTGAATGATTTTTTCATTGTTTTCAAAATCTTCAAACAGAGCTGGTGCACATTTTAACAATGCTTCTTTGATATATTCACCATCACTAAATGGTTTTCCATATTTGGCAATTACGTTTGAGGCAAAAAAAGTAGCAGCAGTTATATTTGAACGACTGCCGATAAATTTAAATAGAGACTTTGACTGAGTATTTCTATTTTTAATTGCTTGAGCAATAAATTCTTTTTGTTCGTCCTTGCTTTTTTCAATGAGCGATTTATGATTAGTTTGAAAATGGCGTTTTACTGATGACGTTCTGCAGACTACTGTCCCGGAACATAAAACACATACTGCTTTGTTACCATTGTTAACCATGCCATACTCATCGGTCCACCAATTTTGGAACTCTCTGCTGCTTGTTTCTGACAATTTTTGTTTTTTATTTTCACTAGCCATATTAAGTGTAACTGTAACAAATTAATTAAAATAAAATCAAATGTAGTTATGGTAACGTCAAAATATTAACATGTGATCATATGCCTCAATTAAATTACCTTTAACCCACAGAAACAGCTGAAACTCGAGCAAAAACAAAATATAGTGCACATACGCAATAACAATACACTTGCCTCTACTTAGAAACTACTGAAAAACGCATCTGCGGTTAGAGCGGGAAGAGTCAGTGCCGACTAGAACAGTGTTTCTCAACATCTGGTCCGAAGCAAAACTGTTCATACAGTTAGTACACTGTCGGCTTTTTCCTTTGATGTTTATTCATAAATGCATGTGGTGATTTGGTGAACTTGCACAGTTTTGTCAATGGTGTCTCATGCGCGCTAATTTTAAAACTACTACCTTTTTACTGTTAATATCTCATCTTCTCATCCCATTCGTAATATAATTGAGCGGTAATGCAACAAATTCAAAATGAGCAGTAGGCTTAAGTAAATTAAATTATTAATAGTTTTTCTCATTTTGAAAGCAAATTGCCTAGAATTCAGTTATTCTATTTTAATTAAATTAAATTTATAAGTGTATAAAATGATATCACTTATAAATGAATCACGTGCCAGCAAAATTTTTGTACGTGCCGCCTCTGGCACGCGTGCCATAGGTTCGCCACCACTGGTCTATAATAATGAGTTGTGGGGTAGCCCCATCAAAATTTTCCATGTCTGGAATAGCTTGTTCGAAATGTACGTTTGGGATTGTACTATACAAGTCCTGCCACACCCCATAGTACCATAGCACTCGTGAAAACTGTGTATCACACTTTTGCGATAATTGCTTCAAAAAGTCTACAACGAAATAAGATTTTCCACAACCGGAAGGACCTGCTATGATAGCAGAAAAAGGATGGTGGAGACGGGTATCCATATTTACCCTATCAGGTGTATGAAATAAATGATGTGTTTTTTCGTACTTTGTCTATTTATATGATATAGAAAAAAATTAAATATTTTAAACAAATAAAAAATATTTAAAAAATTATCAAAAAAAAAAAAAATATTTGAAAAATTAACAAAAAAAATATTAAAATTTAGTATAAAAGTAAATAAAAAAATACAAAATAAATGATAATTACAAAATAAATGAAAATACATATAACAAATATCGAAAAAAATAAATAAGCATACACACACAAACACACTTACACAAGTCTTTGTTTTTTAAACCCATAGGGGTAGGACTTATCGTCTTCCAGACGTCTCTTCATAAATTTGATATTGAATGTTTTTGTTTCTGTCCGCGTCACAACACTGTGTTCACTTGTACACCGGATATTATCCGACACTATCACTGGTGATTCTTGTTCATCATCATCATCACTTAAAATCATGTCTTTTATTTTGTCAAAGTTCACCGTCTGAGCATTTTTGTAGTTTAAGGTGAATCCCTTCACCTTGCACACCGCTACCTGCATTACACACTTTGTACGCGTAGTTCTTAGGCCCTCCGCAAACAAACTCGGTGATAAAACTACCCGGGCCATAGCAAGTTAATTCGTCAGTCAAATCACCGAGGAAATTTCCGACAGGGGGCTCGATCTCACCGGGCTTATGCACGTAGATGATGGAATCTGTGTCATAATAGAGTATTCTATCACCTAGCGGTTGCATATACGCGTGAAGTCGTAATCGCGCCTGGGCTGTTGTATACGCAGCGATGACGACATTCACGGTGCGCAGTTGCTCAGTAGCTTCGGCTTGGAGCTCCCAGTTGACATACATCATCTCATCCCCAGCAGGTATCAGGCGGTTAACGGTCACAGCGGGGTTCCCTAGCAGGTCGTGCAACTCTTCAGCTGTAGAAATGACAGTTGTACGCGGCCTGTTTTCAGCTTGTGCGAATTTGCCTGGTACATAAAACATATACACTTAGTAATAGTAATTATTATTATTATCAATATAAACACGTACCCCAGAACGAGTTGAGCATCAGCTTAGCCTGTGACCGTTTTCCAGCGTTCTTCTCGATATCCCCCGGATTTAAATCAATTCCCTCCAAGTCCGCATATTCGTTGATATAGCGATCTTTCGACGCTTGATCGACGCAGTCCTGGGGATAGCCTGACGCCTCCTGCTTCATCTTTAAGAATCTGTTGATGTAGTCAACAAAGAGTCCACCCGTGCGGTCAGCTCGGTTGTACACCGTGACCTTGTACTGCCACACTTCCAGCACTTTAATCACTTTGTAACCGAGTTGCACCGCACGGCGCACCTCGTCTACCACCCATGTACCAGTGAACTATCTCTGTTCATCGGTATGTACACACTCTACCTGAGCTAACTCGTCGCAACAAGTACGGCACAATGCGAACATTAACTTGTTATGAACTTTCCGCGGCAGTACGGGATGATACAGATTTGTAGGTGGAAGAATTACACATTTGATGAGGCCCTCTACCTGGTCTATATTGTTACCGGGACCCACTACAGCGGCACACTCTGCACCCACATAAATATCCGGATGCCCCACCGGAAATTTACCATATTTGCAGATATAGGGGTACAGTGAACAAACATCTACATATTTAATTTTTTTCCAGTCCCTCGGCTTTCTTATATAATACTGTATTTCCAGTGCGCCCGCCGAAAAACGCGTCGCGCGGGTTTAATGGTAAATTTAAAAGAAGCGAGTGGCCTTGCAACATTTTTTTCAATACTCTATCCGCATCTAACTTTTTTCTAAACGCACATTCCCACATCACTTCCAGATTATAGCCCGCGTCCCCGATCCTACGGAGCTTTTCTATAGTTCTTTGGAAACGCGCGTTTAGACTCTCTGTAGTAGTGCTATAGAGAGACGCATCGCGATTTGTACGGTAACACAACTCACAACCGTGCCAAAAACAACCTAAAAACTCGAATACATAATTACTAGGGGCATGAAAGCCGTCAACTTTTAATGATCCTGCAAGGACTCTCTCTTTACCATGACCCGCGTGCTCGATCCGGATTCCGCGAACAATTTCCTCGTTTATCAACCATTGAATCGCGATTTTAGACTGGTTATCTGTCATGCGGTAGCCGCCTAACGGGATAAGACCGATCGTATCCTTCTTCAAAAATTCCCGTCTAAAAACGCGATTACACGCTGAAGCGATTGTCACAGCTTCCGTGAACGGACACACGTTACACTCATCAATAAAGTTTCTTCTAAATTTATCACACGCGCGGCGCAATATTTCGACATCGGCAACACAATATTCTACAATTTCGCGCTGAAAATCAAAAATTATATTAGCAGTTGTTTGCTGTGTGTGCCGGGAGGTCCATAGCTTTTGTCAAGGCGGCCAGAGACATGGGTAGATAATTAAGAGAATCGATAAATCTTACCTTGTAATTAATTTCCATAAGGAGAATTTTATTCCCGTTTAAAATTAATTTAGGTTTCATATTCATCGACTCTGTTAAATATTTAAGCATGAATTGACAGTCGAAACTTTTCGCGTTGTGCGCAATACAGGTTACGGTGGAGAACGAGTTGCGCGGTAAAAGTACATACTCGATAAAGTTTCTTATCACGTTGTTGCCTTTAAATATATGTTGCCGGATACCGCACGAGGCACACAGCACTGTCACATTTTCCGTGTCTCTACACGCATCACATGTCTGTTGAGCAACGCAGAGATTAACTTCGTGCACTTTATCCGCCCCCTCGATTTTTTCTTGGCGCGTCTCCAGATCATAATACACAAACAAATGTTTCTTATCCTTCGCGGGTTTTTTGTCTTTTCTCATATAACACTTATGATCCGGCACTTTATACGCATCGCAGAGTTTGCAAAACACTTCGCCGCACATATGCTGTCTATTGTCCATAACTTTATGCACTTTGTGGCAGTTTTTACACATGTGCACTTTAGCGCATATACTGTTCACATGTCTATCGAAGCACTGTTGACCACGGAAGCGCCTATTGCACCGGTCACAAGACATATATAATGCATCAGGAGGGCAGGCGGGGTTATGATGACAGAATGCACATACATTCTCGCATCGGTGTTGAGCTAACACACTATACGGTTTGTGACACGGTTCGCAAAAATATTTACACGAAAAGGCGGCAGTTAAACTTTTAATAACCGCGAAATGATTTTGATGATGTAAAATATTAAGACGCTGTAAATTTTGTCCCCTTGCCCCCTCAAAAATTACTTCCCCTCGTCCGCCCCACGCATATACTACAATACTGTACTGATCCTCATAATATCTTTGAAATTCAATAATTTCTTGTATACTTGCGCCCTCAGCAGGTATTGTTACACCGGCTCTGTGAAGCAGATCCCTCGCCTTAACACCTTGTGCACCACCCTTATCTTTTACGATGGCTTTAAAAGTTTGCTCCCTTCTCGCCCACGCTTCGGCGACCACCAGTGCACGCGGTAAACACAAATTGTCTGAATTATTAATCTCCACTATACCGTGCTTTCTCCTACACAGTTCAGCGTATGTCAGTCCATTACCGTTCATACGTTTTCCGCGTCCCACTGGTAAACTCACCTGCGTCAATTCTACCACTAGCTGACCGTCACTAAAAATCTCTGCGTTGCTCTGCAAAATTCTGTTAAATACGTCCCAAACGACCTCGATGTCCAGCTGATCTGCTCGGCGGAAGCTCATCCATGCAGGACCATGCTCGAACCTCGGCGTGTGGAACACCATACCTACCATATCTGCAGGTGGTACGGTCTGCATGACATGATGTAGTACGTCCGCCATCCCTCCTCTGAACCATGCCACGGGGTTGTCGTTGTCCGCGTTGGGCTCCGTGATGTTGAACGTTACCCGGCGACCGAGGACGTTGAACCTCCTGACACGGTTTTGAATATCGGCGGAAATGGTGTACCTGGGTCTATGAGCGCCTCCTCTCTGGACACGGGGTGCTGCCTCATCGACGTCGTCTCCAGCCGCTGGTTCGGCTACAGCCGCGTTAATAATGTCACCACATACGCGGAAGAAATTATCAAAATTTTCCCTTTCTCGCACAATCGCATTTGTGATATCTTCACACATGCGAGCAATATCGTTCAAATTATCAATTTCACCGTTATACGCCATTTTAAGAAAGAATAAAAATACTAAACACACACACACTGTGAATAAGAATGAATTGGTCGTATGCTACAGGGTAGGCGGATATATACTACCCGTCCCCACCCTTGAGCTACCCCGCCTCTACACAACAGTAGCAGCCACCACTGAACTGAAGAGTGTATACTAGGGTGAAAATACATCACTCGCTTTTGCTTACAGATTATTCAATACAAGTGAATCTTTACGACATCACTGTAAAATCTCAAGAATCACTTATTGATAGGAAATGGATAGAGGTATATATATTAAATGAAAAGAATATATAGCATAAATATGATTTTATTACATTTCTACAAAATTAATGCGTTTCATTGTATATTTTGTTCTACTGCTACTGGTACTGTCCTGGAGCTCTCCTTCATATACGATACCCCATTTGCCTTGTTTATTATTTAATTCTTCTAATTCTGCGTCCGTGACTTGCGAAAAGCGCTGAGGTAAAAATACTATGCTGTCCTGGAGTTCGATTAGCACTTTTCTACCGAACCTCGTAACAACCGGTTTTATGCATACTATCTAGAGGGTATCTTTTCCCGGTTATTTTTTGGTCCCGGGAAAAGGGAAATATAAATTTTTTTTCTCGGGAATCTCGGGAATAACGGGAAGTTAAATAATTAATCAAAAAAACTAAATATAATTCAATAAAATAGAAGTGTATAGAAATTAACAAAAACATTAAATAACATAAAAATAAATTCAAATTGTATAGTATACAAAACCTGAAAAAAACTAGTATGTAATTATTAATTATTTATTGTTTATTTAAAAAATAACTTTTTAAAAATGAAAGGGTGTTAAGCGAAGAGTCGCTCAATGATGATCTTCTCTTTGTACAAAAATTTGAAGAAGCAGAGAAAACTCTTTCGCTTTCAATGGATGTGGGCTGTATAGTCATCACAGCATCCAACAACTTCTGCAGATTGCTTGTAATGTTCCCTGTACTCTCATATATTTGAAACTCTTTCTGAAGACTTTTTGTAGGATTTCCTGATGTATTTGTTTCTACCTTTTTGAGTGAAGCACTTATAGCTTCTGCCAATTTATCTTTTATACTAGTAACCTCCAAGATATTTTCAGGCGAAGTATCATCTGTATCAATTGTCATTCCAATTTCCTCGCATTCAACGGATTCGACCTCCTTCTCGAATAATCTAATATATAAATTGTTAGCGTAACGAATGATCGCAGTCTTTGACGAGGAAGGAAAATCTTCTGTTGTGGTACTGGTAGATTGCAAATCAAGTGTTTGCAGGAATTTCGCTAATGATGTGAGATTTTGGTTTCTTCGCTCTTTAATGCGAAACGACAAAACCTCCAACAGTCTTTTTGAAATTTTATCTTCATTATTCCGTAAAGTCTCAAACAAGAATTTTAAAATAGCATCGGCCGTCACAAGATTAGCATCTCTTCTACCTAATGCTTCAACAGCTAGTTGAATTGGCTTGAATGCATCGCAAATATTCAATAATATTGGAATATTATTGTCGTTTAATAACGTTGCGGAATTTAAATCATGTAATGCATTTCGGACCGATTCGATAATTTTTAAAAATCTTTCAATCATGGTGACAATGCTATTCCATCTTGTCTTGGAATCTAGAAGCAAACTTAATTCTGTTCCATGCTTTTCCTTCACATGTTCTTGTAATATTGAATTTTTTTTTGGTGATTTTTTAAAAAACTTTACTATATTACGCACCATTTGTAATGCAGGTTTAATGTCTTCCATTTCACATCGTTGTTCCACGCCGTTATTTTCTTCATCATCAGCTTCATCGCTATCAGATTCAGTATTATTTGAGCTAGAGACATATTCACTTTCATCAATATAATTCTTTTTATAAATTACATCTACCACAGCTAAATGTATGCCATGGTTGTAGCATAATTGATGAATGTATCCAGATAAACCTCCAAACTTTACCATAACGGCAGCACCATCGGTGGTTGATGCAACTATATCAGATAAATCTAAGCCAAAATCGAGCAGCTTTAAATTGACGTATTTAACCGTTTCCTCAGCTGTGCAACTTCGTAAAATTCTTATTAATCCTAGATTAATATACTGCTTATTATTGAAATGTATGTTTACATTTAAGTAGCGTCGGTTTCGCAAACTTGTCCACTCGTCTAATGTTAGGCTGAATTTGCCATGAACATCTTTATGACATTTGATATTTTGCACCACTTCACCATGCGCTAATTTGTAATAGTCATGAATCAATTTCATGACATTTTTTTTGGTGCTTGGCAAATTATATTGCCTATCATGAAATGATTGCCGAATAAATTCACTCTTACATATTCCGTGGATTGAAAATCCATCAACTGCTGCAAGTCTTGCCACCATTTCTGACATAGATTGTCTTTTTGAAAAAAATGATAGAAGCGATTGATTCTCAATTTGTTTTGCGTTGCTTGTACCAGCAACTTGGTGGTCATATGCGTTTCTTTTCAATATATTTATATTGTGAATATGGTGTAAATGTCTTAATAGTCCACTAGTTGAAGATCCCTTACAACTTATAAACTTATTTGGACACATTATGCATTTCGCCTTATCAGCTGCTCCTTTTTCTTTTGTGAAATATTTCCACACCGAATCTCCCATGGTAATTGTTTTATTTATTTATTAAGTTTATTTTCTACAAAAAAATAAAAATAGAAAAAAATAACCATAAAATATTTTTACATACTTACAATATGTATATTTATGATGTGTGTATAAACATTTGGAAAGAACACTTTATATACTAGGATTATAACAGATTTTTCTATAATATATATTATTTGAAATTGATTTTCACACGTTTAAACACAAAAATTGCGTACCTATATCAGTCATGGCGAACTATACTGTGCATACGACTGACATAAAATTTGTTTTTGTTCACGAAACAATCAGGTAAGGCACATATCGAGTAGCGACATCTCTGGCGTAGCAGTATAATTATATCAATGAAAGTAGAGCGAAAGTACAAAACCTCTGAATTCAATAACAATTATAGCAAAATGTTTGTAAAATATTGCCATTGATTGTTTAATTTTTTCCCGGGAAATTTTTCAGTATTCCCGGGAAACGGGAGCTAAAAAATTTAAAAAATTCTCGGGAATTCTCGGGCGGGAATTCCCGAGAACCACTCACTAATACTATCTCGTACTTCGTATTCAACCCAAGTTCCTCAAGTTTTTTAATCGGCTTCACGTCTTTTCCCTGGCCAATTTTATTGAGTTTCTCGAAATTCATTTCTATAAAAGACACAAACATATTTAGTTATTTAAAGGATCCTCAATAAAAAAAAAGCTAATATATAATACTTACTTAAGATGAGTTGACGTTTCCCAAGGAGCAGGCAGCACAGATGTTTTAACGAAGGGGTGTCTTGCGGTCAACCACTAAACGAACACTATACATAAATACGATTTACCCTCCTCATTATATTGGGACATGAGAACACGTGTTCACACATTCCAAGGTCATGTGAACCCTGCCCCCGCCATCCATCATCCAGGCTGGCGCCATAAAGAGGCATGCCAAAACCGTCACTACTACTACTTATGTCCGGGCATGGGCGTCCGCAAAGAATGTGCCCAGTGGGGGGGGGGTGGAAGAAATATATGTATAAAAAATCCGCTCGCAATTAAAAATAATGTATAAATAATGAAAGAATTGAATTATGAATTATTTTGATAGACTACCTTTTAGAGTGAGTTCCCGCGAACGCCCATGTATCCGGGACAAAAATTCTTGCTGTGCGAATGGCAGACACATAGTGTCGTGTACCAATACTGATTAAAACATATATAATGGTTCATCGGGCACGGGTAATGTAGTCAGACTACGATTACCACGTTGTGCCCGGACCACAATGCATGAATGCATTGTATTAATCATATATATATATATATATATATATATATATATATATATATATATATATATATATATATATATATATATATATATATATATATATATATATATATATGTATTATGTACGGATAGATCTCTGGTGAGTGACAAACTTGCAAATGAGTTACTATTCCAAGCACGGAATGAATACGTACGTGTTGCATAGAGTTCTGTACATTGCCTTAGATCGGGTTGATGTGTGATGATGAGTGAATGAGCGAATATCGCTCGTGTGTTTGCGAGTACAACACTGTGGGCTAAACATTGTTCTGTGTTGTCAGTGGTAGGTAATTATTGCAAACACTTGCCGTAATGGGACACCGAACATAGCAATCCGACCTTGAGTAATATGTTAGTGTCCCGAACACAGACACTAAATGCATTGCTCTAATTGTATACAGTAACATTCCGTACAGCACGGATTCTCGTTGTGGCAGTGTGTCTCAGTGGCGATGCAATATTGGCCAGCGAAATGAGACCTGCAACGTGGTGTGTCAGAGCGAAGAAGTGGTAAATTACAAACATGTTAGGTCGCATTCCAGTTACGAACGCAGTATGCTGGGTTACGTGACAAAATGATTGCGATTTGTATATAACATCGAGAATATTAAAATGTTTCAATGCTCCAGGCCATCGAAGTAAATCGTAGTCAATTACAAAAGTCAAGAAGTCAAACAACAAAGTCAATGAAAACTTATTATCTTCAGTGTATCAATGTATGTGGTATACTCCGTTGAGTGTGATGGATTCTAAAGGTATATTAGCTGTACCGATGATGAGCCGTACTGTGCGGGATATTACTGTATATGTGTATTATGTACGTGTGGTAACGTGCCGAGAAAAAGAGTAATTTATTCCCAAGAAAGAAATGTATACGTACTGTTTTGTATACATTTATTCAGATCAATGGTGACTGATTGAGCAAATGCTAGTGTGTGTGTGCACGCGTACAATTAGTGCAAACACTACTTGCCGCAATGAGAGACACAAGTAGTGCAGTCCAGCTGCGACTAATATGTACGTGCTCAGATAAATACAAAACACATCAAATGCATTCTCTTCATGAGGAGGGGTAACGGACTAATTGTGTTTGTATTACAGCATGATTCGGTGTTATATGCGTTTTGTAAATTTGACTTAGATCGTGTAGATCTGTGATACGATCAGTACGTGAGTTATGTCCGTTTGTGTTTGTGTGTGTGTGCCATAGTTAGTACGTACTTATCTGTGTGGTGGTAATACTGCCGCAGGTTTCAGCATAAAAAGGCCCACGGATATTGGCAGTATGGCACTGTAGTGAGATGCGTTTGTACCTGCATCGGAGAGTAAAAGTGCGAGCGGTTGATGGTTGTTGAATGGTGGCAGCCGTGACTCGTACCGTATGTGCAATGAGCCACGCATTTCATTACCATCAATTGCCTCCTGCAGGTATCTGATGGGTGCGTGTTTCCACTGTTCGTCTATAGCAGCATTATAGACGTACACATCTCGTCGGGCGATTTGTGCAACGGCCGTTAGGTGTGCGGCCCCGCCCCAACTGCGCTGGCCACTGGTACAGGCAGCAGTGTAGTGTATCAGTGACTGGACGTTTTCGTATTCCAAATGCAAACAGTTCCTGTGAACATTATAGTAGCTGTTGTACCGTGCGAATATAATACAACATAGAAAACGAAATAGGGAGTCGTGTCCTTGATGTCCGTAGAGCACGAGTGAGAATGCATGAAATAGACACAAATTATCACCTTCGGTTGCGATAATGTACCCCTGTTCCTCGGCAAACAGATAGTAAAATCGCTCACTGCGACCGTGGTCGACTTGATAGCCTAGAATTGTACACATATCGCTCACGGTGGGCGATGTCATCCATCCATTGTACTGTCCACGAATGTTGAGCGGTAATTTTGTTAAATTCGCGAACGTACTCGTGCAATGGTAGATTAATGGGAATCAGACTTACCGCTCGTAAGGCGTCATGTACATACGATTCCACATTACTTTCATCAACCACAACCACTGGTGGTGCTGCTGCTGCTGGTTGTGGTGGTGGTGGCATTATTGTTGTATCATCAAGCCGAGGTCGTTTAACGGCCTTTACTGAAGCAGTAACGGGCACTGCTGCTGCTGCTGGTATGATACACCTACCGGTTTGTTGCCTATAAGTTAGTTGGCCAACTGTAGGCATTTCTGGTCTGGCCCAGTCAGCGTCATGTTGGCACAAACAGTCTACAACATTAAACCATTTAATTAATGTGCGAATGGCTGGGTACAGGTAGATGGATTCTGGCTCGAAAGACAGAAAGTACAGTCCATCGAGTTCCCGTGCCCGGCTGATTGCCGTGTAAAATTGACCAGAGTTATGCAATCCCTCAGCGTTGACGGCAACGATATGAAGAGTCTGCCCTTGACTCTTGTGGATTGTGACACCGTATGCCAAGTCCAGTGGGAATTGTTCCCGGATATACTGTCCGTCCGCGTTCGGATACGGTATATCCTGACGTAGTCGGTAAACGACCAAACGTCGCTGAGGTGTGCTGGGATCTGAAATCACAACGTAATTGTCAGTCATACTATCAACTATTGCAATTCTCCCGTTCACCCATCCGTTGCCGACGTTCCTGTTTTTCAACATCACCCTTGCACCTACGTTGCAGTTCAACGTCATTCATGGCGTCTTTTTGCCTGCGCAACGGAAACAAAATTAGGCCACCTCGTCCAGTAACGTCGATGTCACGCAACTGATCGTCTGTGATCAGGCGGCCGCGTAACGTTTCAATGTCTTCCGTTGTCGGCTGGGCAAGTCGAATGCGTTGCAACAACGCAGCGAACCCGTGATCGTCCCGCTGCCGGACGGTCTCTTTCAGTACCATTACATGAAAACCACGGAACAGTACCGGTTGCCAAATGTGTCTGCCGATGGGTGGTAGCTGACATGGATCACCAAACATGATGATACTTTTGCCTGCAAAACGTACCGTTTTGTTGGTGGTGGCATTTTTCTTTTGGCAAGCTGTAACTGAGGAAGCAGTGTTATCATCACTATTCGAGAAAAGATCAATGTAGTATTCAAATTTCTCCATAACACTCTGTTCCAACATCGATACCTCATCAACGAACAACACTTGGGTACGTTCCAATAGATAGGCATCGGTTGTACCTCGGTCTAGACGACTTTTCAAATCGGGACCCATTTGCAAGTAGAAATGTATTGTCACTCCGCCAATCAGGTGGGCTGCGCACCCAGTCGTGGCCAGTACCTGTACAGTACGTCCATTTTCGTGACAATACGCGACGAGGGCGACCAATAGGAATGACTTGCCAACTCCTCCGCCGCCTGTTATAAATGCGAGAATCTGTTGATTCTCACTCCATGCCTTCAATGTGTTCAAAGGCACCCGATTGACTGGTGGTGAATGTCTGTAAATAGTCTGCAACAGGCAAGTACTTGCGTACATTAATGTTAAGACCATCACCACCATCGCCGTCTTCGTGTGTGGCAGCACATCCGTCATCATCTACAATCAAACCGCGACGTACCTTGTCGGCGTGCATATGATACGGTGCTACCGTTTCTAACAGCTTATCAACATCTTGGTCAGCCAACCAATTACCACTAATGAGACGGGATGCAATCTCACGCAGACGCTCCAGTGAGAAGCCTTGTTTTGCTGCACTCTCCAGGAAGCGTGTCGCCTCATTGGACGCCTCAATCAAGTTCCTGTCGAGACACTCCTGCAAATAAGAACCGGTACGTGTTTTGAATGCGTCAAATGACTGCCGATCGACGGGTACACGTCGCAGCAACTTGACCAAACAGTACATCTCTAGGTTCGCACCGTATGGTGAGAAGTTTGGAAATCGTACAATGACCAGACGCCTTTGCCGTTTCCGTACTGTTCGCCCCTTCCGGTCTTTGAGAACAATTGATGTTGTTTCATCGGTGTTGTTCTGATCGCCATCAGCGTCTGCTTCGTCATCGCCATCATCATCTACAATTTCATTATTATTTTGGTATTGTCTGTAATAGTATTGTTCATAGAACTCGGGATATGTGAGATTATGCAACTGTATCGGACGATCTAGATACTTCTCCAGTTTCGTATCGTAGTACAGATTCGTATCGTTCTTATTCAGATGCTCCATATCGGCACGCCGTTTTAACATACGATACTTGGGTGCTGTCACGACCGGCTGGTAGACAACTTCCCTTGTACTCATATCGTGTGGCCGTTGCTGTATGAGTGTGGCGGCCTCCAGCAATGAGACGAGTCGACCTTTCACAGTCATTTGTGGCGGAATGGATACTTATCATTGTTGCCAGGTCCGGTTTGACAACATACTTGGCCAGATACAGTTCCCAACCACCAGGGGTAACCATTTGTATGTTAATGTGACCATCCCACAGCAGTAAGAGGGCCAGATTGTACGGAATGACCTGTGCGTCCTCGGCATCGTGTCGTTTATAAACGAAACGTACACCGGTTGGATCGGGACGCACCGATTCGCAGTTAACTGCAAATGGAAAACCATATTTACAACGTGTCAACTTTGTGTTTCGTTTACCTTTCAAACAGCGACTGGGTATGCAACGATGGAGTTGGTAACTCTCGACAACGTATCTCCATGTTGCATTCATCGGGTGATCAGTGTACCGTGGCATTTCGGCACAGACAACATCCTCGGGTACAACGCTGCCCGGTTCAACCCAAACAAGCAAATGAGCGTGTAACGATCTCCGTTTCTGGTACTCGATACGGAAAAAGTAGTCCTGGAAATTGCTAATGGGTCCCGTAGGATTGTGCAAAACCCGTCGCCGGAATATCTGTAACCGATTATAGAATGCATACACCGTCTCGACGGGATGATTCATGGCGGGTCGACCAAATCGGTGAACATCTTCGAGGTCTTTGCGATCAGCGCAAGAGTCTCGAGATTGGCCACTTTCACCTTAACAGATGCATAGTATTGTATACGTTCTTTGATAATAAGATCTAGGAAAAAGAACATATATTCCGGGTTTTGACGAAACCTTGGGTCACACATTGATGTACGCCATCGGATGTACATAGCCCGTGTAAGACCACACCTACCGTCATGTACAGACCACCCACCCGTACCGTACGGTAGCAACCATGGGAACAGTTTCGCCTCGAGATGCGGATCGCCAAATGTCACCTGACACACGTCCGACTGACCACGGATGGCTGTTTCGAAGTCTCACATGTGTTGTGCCCCCGTGACAGCGTCGGCCACACTTGATACGCCACGCGTACCAACGTTGTCTGCTGGCACGATCAGTCCACACTGTTCACTGTCCAACAGTGCGATCTTCGTCAACGCCATGGACACCGGTTTGAAGTCGACGTTGCCAAAGAGTTGCAACGTTTTCGGTTGTCCCCGTTTGCGTGGTTGATAACTCAACAGTGTCTTGTAGTTCGCTGTAAACATACGATACAATGGATTATTGAGTTTCAAGCACTGCAGTGCACGTTACACTAGAACGCGTGCGTTGCCAGACGACGTCGTCTTCGCCGAATGTTGCCCGTATCGATCAACGATCATGGCGTACATGGCGAAATACTGTTTATCATCCCGGTGACTTACTGCAAATTCACCACGGAGATGTGCGAACACAACATATCTATGCGACTGCACAAATTGCAACAATACCACTGACCATTTGCATTGGTAACGGGCAGTTTTACCTGTGCTTTGGTATAATATCTGTACACATTGGCCGTTGGTGTTGGCCCGCCATCGCTGTTGCCGGGATTCTGTAAGAATTGCCGGGAATTCTTTGCTGAATCCGCCGTCAGAATGGCCGAACAGCGACTGCATGCGCCAACGAACATAGCATTCCCAGTACCGCATTGTACACTGGTAGAATGCGGCTAAAGCATGTTCATCTGCATGCATCCGCATCTTTCGATGCGGGCAACGGACGACCATTGTCGATATCACGAGCGTATTTGAGCAGAGTAGCAGCAGCTAACTTGCATTCGGGCACCCGTGCGCAAGACAGTATTCTAAGTTCGGCCGACAATTGCTTCTGATTGGATTTATTGGTAGCAGGCCGGGCATCGTTTGCTACAGTCAATGTATGCCAGCATTCCAACAGTCTCTTTCCTCTCATCCGTCCACAGAAAGGCGTCGGCGGCCGACCGGCTATTTTTGCCCCGTGGAGCCATTCTGGAAAGGGGGAAACGAACTTACGCATCGTGTATGTTAACCCTTTGGTTAGGATGTCGGCGATCATTCTCTCAATCGGCATGTGTCTTGGCTCGATCAGCCTCTCCTTGATTGCTCCTCGAATAAAGTGACATCTAATGTCTATATGTTCGCTTCAGCACCAAGCTCCTCGAGAAGACTTCGCAAGTGAAGGACTTCTTTGGTTGCTTCGCTCATCCCCATGTATTCAGCCTCGGTAGAGGATAAGCCGACTGTTCTTTGTTTCCTCGCCTCCCATGATACAGGCCCATTGTTGAGCGTGAAAACGTACCCTGTGTAGGATCGTCTGTCGACTGGGCAACTTCCCCAATCGGCGTCGACATGACCCTCTAGATTCTTTGAATCAGGACCGTACGATAGTCCAAGTTCGGTGGTGCCCTTCAAATAGCGTAGCATCCTCTTTGCTGCGGTCCAGTGAGCGTGGCTGAAACAGTTGTTGAACTGGCTTAAGTAACTTACCGCGAAACTGATGTCGGGTCTTGTTGAAATGGCTAGATATGATAAAGCTCCGATCAGCTGGCGATACGGAAGTTTTGAATCCTCGTTCGTTGGATTTTCTTCAGGCAACAGGCCCGGGCGCGGTAGCATCGGTGTACCCACCGGATTGCAATTAGACATTCCAAAACGTTCGAAAACGTCCAGAATGTGACCTTTCTGGCTTAAGATTATCTTCCCATCTTTTCGTTGGAACTCTATTCCAAGGCGGTGACTCGCTTCCCCTTGGTTTTTGATCTCGAAGTGCTGTCGTAAGTGTTTGACTAAGTTCGAAAAAGTTTGAGATTTCGTGGTCACGACCAAAATGTCATCAACGTAAACTGTCAGGAATCCCACATCTTCCCCTCTTTCTATGCGGTAGACGCAGGGATCGGATTTGGTTGGGACGGCTCCGTACTGTCGAAGGACTTTGTCAAACCTTTCGTGCCAACATCTTCCAGCTTGCTTTAATCCGTACAAGGATTTCATCAGTCTACACACCTTGTTGCCGATCTGTAGTTCCTGGATCATTTTGTTGCATTTGTCGATGAGATTACGATCACTGCTTTCGCTTGAAATAATCCTGTTCAATGCTTCAGCTAATATCTTCGGCGGTTCCATGTGGATCACCTCTTCCAATTCTCCGTTCAGGTAGGCTGTAGTTACGTCTAGCTGGTAGATCTTCATGTTTCGTTCGGTCGCAAGGCTTACCAGTGTCCTTATTGAGCTTGCGCGCGCGTCTGGGAGCGAAGGTTTGGTTGAAGTGCACCCCCGGCTGCTGTGCGAAGCCTCGTGCGACTAGACGCGCCTTTCTTCTCTCTAGGGTGCGTCCGGCTTGTACTTATTTCTGAGTACGATTCTGCTCCAAATTACACGTTGGTTTACTAGGCGGTCGACCAAGATCCAAGTGTCGTTCTTGACAACCGACTTGATTTCGGCGGCGATGGCTTCGTGTCAGTCGTCTGCGTTAGGTCCGTTCAACGCAGTAGCCAATGGAACTTCCGCGAGAAATGATGATTCCTCGTTGGCATCTCCTTCCTGTGGAGCATCTTCGGCTTCATCAGGCTCTTGATTCGGTTCGGACATCGCGTACTGATAGCGAGGTCTCCCCCTTGATCCAGTCCTCAGCTTCCTGACGACCACGACTCCGTTTTGGTGGAGGAATGGTAATCCTTTCCGGGACGGCAGTTTTATTGGATTGATCAGTGCTCTCAACTTCTCGTGATTTATCGATCTCGATGTCTACGGCCTCCTGTTCCGTGTCGATTACCTCCGGTACGAAATCCGTGAAACCTTCTCCGATGTTAATGTCGTTCTTCGGGAATTTGATGTCCCAGTGAATTTCGACCTTCTTGTTTTTTGGTAGCCAGATTCTGCTTCCTTTAGAACTTTCAGCGTGTCCAAGAAAAATTCCGTCCTGACTCCTGGCTCTCGTCTGTTTCCCGCGCGCGTAATACAAATCCCCAATGCGGTCGGCAATCAGTTTTATGTTTCCTCTAGCGTCGCAAACTTTCGCTTGGTTTTTGTCAAAGATCACTTTTGAACCATTGTTCGTTATCTTGCTTAATATAGAATATAGAAATAAAAGCGTGGGGCGTAAATGTTGTAATGTCCAATTTATATAAACATTTGCGCCCCACGCTTTTATTTATTACTTTTTAGTGCAATTAAATAAAACCTTGTTGTTAAAGATTATCTTTTTGAATATTTTATTATTGGTCAAGAGAATTTCTTGGATTGCTATAAATAAATCTGAATCTTCTTCATTAAATTTAGCCAAACTATCATTATTTTCCATATTGCCATTATTTTCTGTATCTAATATATCTAACATGTTAGGGATTAACAATATAAGTCAAAAAGTACCATTTTGCAGGAGCGACGTTTTAACATTTTAAAATAATATAATATCAAGCCGAAGAGTATATATTTATGTTTACAGTAACTCAAACTTTTCTAATAGCTTTAACTATCACTGAAATATTACCAATGTGCATAATCTGCTTTTTTTAAAAATTTAGTTGACTTGTACTATTTGAACTGTTATTATTTTAAACTTATACTATTAAGACCGGAACTTATACTATTAATTCCATCGTTGTGAATGCAACTATTTCTGCATAATTACACTTATACTGAGGCCTGATTTAAAGATAAAAAGCAAAGAACAGTAAAACAAATTAATAATGGTTAGTAAAATGGAAAACAATTGTTTTTTTTTTAATTCTAATATAATTTGAAAGAAAAATACATTTAAATCAATTTCCACTGAAAATACATTTACATGTTAAGTTATTTAAGTATAGTTTTTTCTTAGTATTCATCAAACTCTTCAACATCGGGCAAAGTTATTTTGGCAATGGAAGAAGTTTTCAAATTTTTGTAAAATTCATGAAACGATGGACTTATAAGAGGCAAAAGATCTAAGATATCTTTTTTCTTTTCCCGTGAAATAGGAAGTGATGTCTTGTAACAAGGCATAGGAACTAATTTATCTGTAACATTAGAATTTCTTCTTAATAGATTCAGACATCTGAAAGGAGCTTCATCATCTAGAGTACATTTAAAATAAATAGTTGCATATTTCCGTGTATAGCGTAACCATCGAATATCAGTCCATTTGAAGGGGTTTCCGTCTTCATCTTTCTTTCTTAAAAACAGAGTAGATCTAAATAAATCCGCAAAGTTGAGAAAATCTAAGTGATTTAATTCTATAACTTCAAATTTCCTTTTTTTTCCAATAGAACGTACGAGCTGATACCAGTCATGTGGATGCGAAATGGGGATTTGTAACTTCTTTTTTTGCTTTTCGATTAGACCATGATCCACATCGCACTCCAAGTGACTATGTCCGCTGACCATAAATTTATGGTCTATTATGTCCAAATGGCTGTTTTGCATGTGCGTTAGAAACATTGCAGATACGTGGGAATTCCTGTTTTGCCCCCCACATGTATCAGAATAAAATATAACTTGTTTGACATCTTCAGGAAGTTGAGTAAGTTCTTTGTACACGCAAGTGGCGATCTGATTTGCACCTCGAGCACCCTCTGATTCGTGCCACATGTAACAACGTACTATACCGCTTGCAGTTTCGTGCATGGTAAGGTTATAGGTCCATAATTGTCTTTTGTAGAACGATACAGAAGAGTTTACAAATGGTGTTGGCAGGCACTGTTGCAAATCGAAAGTATAGCACTTAATACTTATGTTTTCTTTAGATTTAGTTTTATCATTGCTTTTTTTAATGTATGCTTCATCAGCTTCTTTGTGGTGCTTATCCATATCTTCTTTGATAGCATTTTTTTCTTCTTCAGTGGTAGCCACTTTCAGTTTCATTGCCATAGTATCACATTTGTGGCAAGTGTCTACTTTTGGGGACTTAAATGATATTTTCAAATTACGAACTTCTCTCTCATATATATTTCGGCAAACAGGTTTAGATACAGATTCTTTATAAAGAGAATACATTACTGTTAGATTCAAAAATGCTGGTAAATATTTCTTATCATTTATTCTTCTAGTATAATGAGATTCATAAGCAGGAAATGATTGAATGTGCTTACGAACCTCATTAAGTATTTTAGGAGTTTTCTTGTTAGCAGGTGGATCTTTTCCTCTCTTGTCTGTTTCAGTTATACCAGATGTGGAAGAATTTAAACTGTTTGTAATAGCCAATGTAACGAACATTTGTGTTTCATCTAGAGTTTTCATAAAACATCCTCTGCACACATTGATGAGAACACCATTTACTTTGAAATGATATTTGTGAGTAAGCATTCTAAATTTTTCTTTATCAGGATCATCTGTACGTTTTCTTTTGGATTTTGGCTCAATTGATTCTACTAGGCTAGCAACAAATGCCACTCTCTTGTCCCTACTTCCCAAAGCCCAGTACTCTTTGAAAATTGCTTTTCTAATATCCTCAGGCAATTTATCTTTGCATTTAGCACGACAGATACTGAGCGACTTCATTTCTCTGGCTCGGATTACTTTTCCTTTCAACGTAGTATAACTCTGTCCAGTATTGCGTTTATTATATTTTTCCGCTCTTCTTTTTCGAGAAAAGTTCCCAATATTTAAATTTTCATTTTCTGATAAATTTGAAGTACGCTTTTCCTTAGTCTTACGTTTCTTGTAACTGTTATCTACTATCTGGTGAAACACATCGACATCATCTTCGTCTTCACTCGAATCTTCACTTACAGTTGGAATATAATCCTTATCTTTCTCGTCAGATAAAATTTCTTCGTTGATCTCGTGACGTAAATCATTTTGTGTAACCATAGGTTGTGAACACGCAGAACTTTGATTTGCTCTTTCATCTGAAAAATATATTATTTCAAAACAGATAATAGTGAAGTAAACATTGTGAGAAAAATAGAAAATAGAATGGTTTGTTGAATTAGGCGTAAGCTCACTTTCTTGAATTGTTAATTCTATAATATCTACTATATCCTTTTCTTTTTGGATCGTTAAATGTTCACTTGTTTGCGTTATATCTTCTGAAATATTTTGAACTATTATGAATGTAATTAGAGCATCCTACTAGTTTTATCTTAATGCAAACTTACCCAATAGAATGTCCGTTGATTCCAGCATTTCGGGTAGTGTATTGTATTGAATTTCAATCACTTCCTTTATTTCAGTAATTTGATTACTACTACTTTCTAGGTCAAACTCTATTTGCATATTACGCATATCAACATATGAGTTTAAATGCGTCTTTTCACTGTTATTTGCTGTTTCCTCATTACCTGACATTATAATAAATTTAATTAAGCGATATTTATGTGATACTTACATGAAATTTTATTTCTGGAAAAAGACTCAGAAGAGTTACCTTCTACCATAACATTGTCCTGTTTATTCTTGTAAACAAGCTGCAACATTTTACTTGATCTACTCTGTGGATTATAAAATCCAATAACCTTGTTATTATCTTCCATTTTAAATATTAATATTGTTTTCAGTTAGTGCTAAACAACTTCATAACAATTTAGGTTAAATCGCGTCATTAAAAGTGCGTAGAACATAACCTGATCTGTTCAACACGGTTTCAAGAGTACATGTCAATGCTGATCGAGAAGGTCGCGGTATTTATTTGTGGTACTAACAGTATAAGTTGACTTGTACTGTTAATCCCTATACTGGAACTATAATTTTGAATTAACATGTTAAGTTCAATGCAAGTTTACACTGGTAACACAAATAGCTATGACTTATACTCTTAGGACAAACGTAGAATAGCCAAAGAACAAATGAATAGTGGCTTATACTAAAAATGAACAGAACTTGACTTATACTCTTAATACCTAACATCATAGATATGTGAGATTTCTTGCCTTTGCATATTTAAACTATCATCTGTATAATTTACTTCATACTGAGGTGAATCACCTATTTCTAAATAATCTAATAATCGATTTGGCAGCAAAATATTGTTGTAAAACAACATCACAAGTTTCCACTGGGCTTCATTATCACTCAGGGTACTTTTAAATGTATTTTTTATATGCTGTATTACCTAATCTTAATTCCAGTCCTTTCGGAAACTGACCCATTTTATTCGCTTTTGTGCTGTTGCTTCAGACTTTAGTTTTGCACTTAAAGTTCGAGTACCTAGTCTGTCTAATATTATAACTTCTTCCTTGCATAAGCAACATTAAAATATTTTTTTAAGGTCTTCTTTGAAACCCTCGAAGATGGAAAGATTCTCGGTTTGAATAAATTCTGGAACTCCTCTCGAGCACTTCGTTTGGGAGGAGTTCCAGAATTTATAGCGGAAGTTGAAGTTATTGTGCTGCTAATATTTCTTAATCTGGATTGTGTAATTTTACTTGCGACTACATTTGAAAATATATTTTCCAACTCTGTTCGAAAATTCGGACTGTCTAACATAGAATGCACAATAGCATTTACAGACTACGAAAAAGGTTGCATTTTAACTGAAAATAAATAAATTCAATGAAATATAGGATAACATGTTTTGATTAACACGCGGTAGGTCTGGGTTCGATTCCCTCTTAAGTTATGTTTTATTTTTATATTTTAATTATTCTTAATAAATTAAAAACTCTTTAAGTTAATAATAAATCTATTTTATTTACACAGTTGCTTTTGCTTTGTTACGAACAATTGTCCTCGCCAAAGGGTGAGGTTGCTGGCTCTCAGTGGAGACGGGGGTGGTTCTTAATAAAAATATGGGCGCCACGCAATTTATCAGTACCTACATCTCGCTAAATTGCGATGGTGGACGGGACAACAATGAAACAGTTCGGCAGCTGAAATCACAACGGTGGTGGGGGAGGGGTAAGACTTAAAAAAAACACGGCAATGATAAATTAGAATTAAAAACAGAATTTATTAATAAGAATGATTTAAGAAAAATAAGAAAGTTAATAAACAAGATGATAAATAATTAAAACAAGTAGTGGTTATTGAAGTGAAACATAAGTAATAAGCAAATAAAAAAAGAAGTAAATAACAAAGTAGAGTGGAACGCAATACTACCAACATGTAGCAGTTAGAAGTAAATAAATACATAAATTTAGCCAAATACAAATGGCAAGTCTAAATCGTAAACATAAACGCGTGGATGTCCGAAAGTTGTCGACGTCGTAGTACGTAGTACAAACAGTAGGGGCCCTACGCTGATCAGTTTCGGTTCACAAATGTTGGTGGGGGACCGAATGCGACACGACACACGCGCAAGGGACAAAAATAAGAAATTGAAACAAAAGAAAAAGCACGTGGCTCATCCACACGGGATTAAAACTAAATATTATCTAAACTTAAATAATAACAAAATAAATGAACGAAAGCGGCGGCTTTTACAAAATAAGTATGCCCACTCAAACAGCGGGCACAACTAGGCGAAATACAGAAATAAATAGAATAGAAAACAAACGTGGCGTCGACAGTTCGTAAATGAACAGATAATTACGTCGGTAGAAGAGGGGTAGGGGCTAAACACGAAGAACACTGGAAAAATAATAACAAACAAACTAGCACTTAGCTCTCCCTCGGTTCGCTGGTACTGCCGGAACGGTAAGGTGTCCCACTCGTCCTCGAAACGGCTCACTGACGGTCCGAAGCCTCGGAAGGAACGGAAAACGTCCTCACGTGGCTAAGCCAGAAGGTCCTGACGTCCTGTGCCAACACGTGGTCAGGGTTGTCCTTGGTGCACAGATCCCCAAAGTGGGTGGCCCGCCGGAAAAATACACTCAATCTCCGTACGGAGGAAAATGGAAACTATAATCCCCGTAAACGGTAAATCACAAAACTGTATGTGATCAGGAAATATTCCAAAATCCGAAACTACACTCGGTCAACGCCCTTGCGTGCTATTCACTTGAAGGTCAGAACTCGACTAATCTGAAATACGGGACAAAATATGGGTCAGCCAAAAATTAATGATATTAATTACACAACTAAATGAAATAAAACTTTACGAATGCTTCTAGTATAATTATTATTAACAATATTAAACAATAAATAAGGTACGTTACGCTAGTGACTAGGTGTAAACCGGTCTGTCATTAAACTTATAATTGAACAAGCTAGTTAACTTTATTGTAATGTCAAATTAACATGTGATGCTAACCTTATCATGTGGAATTGAAAACATATATACTGAATTAAATTAAACGGTAAGTAGAATGAAAACTATGAAAATGTGACTCTAAATTATTTATAAATACTTCTAGATAATCAAAGGGATCGGAACTAAACAAAATGTATTTCAGATTAATAACAAAAGGCGAAATTGACACATACGAAAAATAACAAGAACACAAAACGTCAAGAAGAATGCAAAACACAATAGTGACAAAATAATCGTAACAGCTTTTGAAAATATGATTTGTATGGAGTACCAGGGCTTTGCCCTATAACCTCCGTCGTCTGATGTGTGGCTGTTTATGTGGGTGTGTAAAACAGGCTGGGCTGCGACACTAAGTACTTAGAACCATTTTTGGTCTTTTGTACTTGTGTTTGGCGTTTTCATCATAGTTTGCGAGGCTATGAACTGTCGGATTCGGGTTTGTTGGTAGTGATTCGAAGAACTTGGTTGCTGTTTCTAAAATGAACGTGTTGATGGTGTCAAGTTTAGTGTGCCTGTGTAGTCTAGCATCATTCGTATGGTTTTGTTTTGAAATATTTGTACATTTCTTGTCTCGATCTTGGCCGCATACCCCCTTCTGCAGCTGCATATGTTGCTATGCGTCTGAGGGTGGTTTTGTATAGCAGAAGTTTGTTGTCGATTGATAATTTACTGTTGCGTCATAGTAATGGCATTAGTGTCTGTCTTGCTGCGTTTGCTTTGTTTTTTGCGTACTTTATGTGTTTTTTCCAGGTCAGTTTGTTGTTTAGTAGTAGTCCGAGGTATTTTACGTTGTCAGTCCAGGGAATCTCGTGGTCGTACATTTTTACGTGTGTGTGAGGTGTCTGTCTGCGTCTTGTAAACAGTATTGCGCTGCTTTTGTCAGGATTTATTGTGATACGCCATTTGTCATACCATTCTTGCAGGGTGTCAGTGGTTTCTTGGAGGTGTTGTATGGCTTTTGTCGGTTGCCAGGGTTTTGATAAGATTACTGTGTCGTCGGCGTACAGGGCGAGTATGTTGTTTTGGTCTGATCTCTTTGGGATGTCGCTTGTGTAGATAGAAAATAGGAGGGGTGATAGAATAGAGCCGTAGGGGACTCCTGCTGTGATTGGACGTATCGTTGAGTGGCGGTTTTCATGCGGAATTTTCTATTTTTTAGGAAGGAGGCAATGATTTTAACTGTTTTTAGGTCGTAGCCTAATTCGGACATTTTGTAGAGCAATCCTTTTTGCCATACCTTGTCGAAAGCTTTAGAGATATCTAGGAAGATGGCAGCTGTAGATTGGTTTTTGTTGAAACCTTCTGTGGTGAATTCTGTGACTCGTAGGAGTTGATGTGTGGGGGCGAAATCCTTGTTGCTCGTCTGGCAATACTTGTAGTGTGTTTGTTTCTCTTTCTAGTCTGGTTAGGATAATTTTCTCGTATACTTTTGCGATTGATGAAAGTAGGCTAATTGGTCTGTAGTTTGTGGCGAAGGTGGTTTTTTTTCCTGGTTTGAGGATTGTAATCACGTCAGATAGTTTCCACTGTTTTGGAAAGTGGTGTAGTCGTAGTGCGGTGTTTATTATGTTCGTGAGTGCCAGAATGCCTTTTCGGGTTAGAAGTTTCAATGCGTGGTTGGTGATGCCATCTGGACCTGGTGCTTTTTTAGAGTTAAGTCGTTTTAATATAGTTTTGACTTCCAGTGGAGTTGTGTGTTGTAAAGTGCCGGTTGTTGGCTCGCTCAATTTCCTCCTGATTCTTCTGTGGACTAGTACGATGTGGTCTAGATCGGCTCGGTCGTATGTGGGGCTGAATTGTTGTTCTAGACTGTCCGCGAAGGCTTCAACCTTTTGTGAGGGACGGGAAATTATGCCTATGGCGCTGTGTATTGGTGGAATTTGGTGGTGTGTGGTTCGTAGTGTTTTGCTCATTTTCCATAGTGTGTTGTCTGATGTGGAGAGTGAAGTGATTTTTTCTTGCCAGCTGTCATTGCGATGTTGGTTGAGTGTTTTTCTTATATGTTCTACTTCTTGGTTGAGTTTCCGCTTATCTGCGGGATCCCTGTATTGCTGCCAAGCGTGCCGAGTTCTGTTTTTTGCTTTGATTAGAGTTCTAATGTTTGTTGGTATGCGTGGGCTGTCGGTTCGTGGTTTTGTGGCGTATTTGGAGTCGCTTATGGCTTTCGAGATTGTTTCTGTAAATGTATCTACTTCCGCTTCGAGTGAATCTATTGTGTTCTGGGTAATGGTGATGATTTTGTCAATTTCTTCAGTGTAATTTTTCCATAGCACGCAGTGAGTTATTGGTGCTTCTGTATGGCAGTTAAGGTGGAGATTAAGCATTACCGGGTTATGGTCTGAATTTAGTTCTGATATTGACGCGAGTCTGAGTGTCATTGTTGTTGGTGTTGTTATTCATTTTAGGTTGGATATGGTGTTGAGGACGGCTACTTTTTCCTCGTTTGGAATGGCGGTTATCAGTTGTGTTAGTAATTTTACTAACGTAATTACCGTGCTGGAGGAAATGTTTGCTTGGTTTGGTGGAGTTTGTGCACTTTCAGCAATAGGTTGTTTTGTCGATTGGTTGGCGACCTGGGCGTAGCTAAGGTTAGGGTTACTGGGTTTATATTGGGTTCGGAATGCATGTTGAGGTGCTGGGTCTGATCGTTGTTGTTGTTGTAGTGGTTCGTCGTGCTTGAACTGCTGTCGTTTTGGTGCTGCTGCGCATCCTCTATAGCTTGCTGTGTGGCGTCACCGCAGTTTGCACATTTCGCCGGGGTGGTTTTGGATTTAGTGCATGGTTTAGAGTTGTATGCCCCAGCCCATTACACAGCGCGGTGGGACGTGGCAGTTGGTGGCTCCGTGCCCAAATTTCTGGCACTGGGTGATTTCTGTCTTTCGTCGTAATGACTCGACTCTCACTCTCAAGTACAAGATTTTGTTGAGGTTAAATATGTCTTTCCCTTGTGGTTTTGTTAATTGAACAAGTATTAGGGGAATGGCTTGGCGGTTTGGCCCGCTTCTCATCCGAGTCGCGCTAATTGCTGGGTACTTTAATTGCTGAAGCTCTTTTAGGACTTCATTGGGGTCGATATCTTCGGGAATGCCGCGAATAACTACTTTCAGAAGTTTTTCTTCAACTAATTGATAAGTCTGGCGAAAGTCTTTTGCGGATTCGACGTGTATTTTGATGCAGTCCGAGTTACACAGTTCCTGATGACAAAGAAATTTATATGCATGGTACTTATACTTTTTTAAATATTGTACACTGATACATGGCTAATTCCAATTTCATTAGCGATTTCTCTTAAACTAAGAGAATGGTTTGTTTCAATTAAAGCTAGCACATTTTCTTCATTATTATCGGAAACATATTTAATTTCCTGCTTCTTAAAATTGAATGTTCCGGTCTCTTCGAATTTTTTTAATAAATATTGTATTGTGGTTTTACTTGGAATTGTGCGGTGCGGTCAGACTGCACTTATTAAATCACGAATATTTCGATAACTTTGTCCAGAATAGAATCATTTTATTACTTGAAGCTTTTCTTCATGTGAAAACTGTTCCATACTTTTAGAAATATCTGTTATTGAACGAAAATTACGAAACACAAACTGTTACAATGTCATACAATTGTTTTTAATTTTGTTTAAATTCCATAGCTATTCCTATATATTATGTGTTTTCATGAAATTTTAAACTTGATTTTCTCAGTTAATAAATGTCAAAAATTAAATCTGGCTGTTTACAAGAATCAAGTTGCTTAGTATGAGTTCCAAAATTTATATTTTTATATTTATCTTTAAACCTATGGGCTACGTAACCTGCAATATATTTCAAACTTTTGTTATTAATTTTGTTTTCTCCAATAAATCCGAAAGATTTTCATAGTTCGAAGTTATATCACTGATTTCATACTCCGGTTCAACAAACGTGAAATTATCAAATTTTACATTTTCATTACTTCTTGTAGTTTCATTGATGGTGTGAAAATCCAAAGACAGAACCACATTATTTAAAAATGTTTGCGATATGCAAAACTCCTGAGCGTCTGAATCTTGTCCAATATACTCGGGCACAACCGACAGGGTTCGGTACTTTCCTCAGTATTTTGATTTTCTGTAAACACTGCCATTGCGTGTTTACCAAGAATATACCAGCCTAATCTATATTTAAAATTAGTAGGAGATGGATGATTATTGGTGGCGTCCATTCCACGAATGTAAGAAAAGAAATTTTCGAAAACATCCTGATTTAATCTATGTGTCAATAAATAATCAACTTTATATTTATCTTGTAAATATTTATATAACTCTAGCAATGCATTATTACTTAAAAAGATTCCTTTCTGAAATTGTATCATACTTTTATGATTTCCGACAGTAATTAAAGATATAATTTTAGACGTTTCTTTAATCACATATAACTACTTTTCAAAATCAGTACCAAAACCATTGGCTGCCGGATGAGAACTATATTTTGTTTTTGCATTAAAAATGTCAAACCAGTCATTAATTAGCTTCAAAAACTGGCTTGTTTCTTGCCAGGTAGTATTGTCTAAGATTGCATTCCAGACCATTCTAAGGTTTTTGAAACAGTGTTAGAAAAAATTTGAGCGGCAGGTTTAACCTTCTGCCGTTCATTTCCTTTAACATTCAAGTGATAGTTATTAATTTTGTGCGCTAATTTTAAATCACCAGATGAGGCAGAAATTAGGCTTACGAGACAATTCTTATTTATTTGTTTACCGTTTGTTTTGAATCCGTGATCCAAAAAATGATTTCTTGTCAGTGGGTGATAAAAAAAAAACAATTTTTCTCGTATCCTATATGTAGCTCTGACCATAGTGCCATATTTGTACTTCCCATATCACTAGTAATCGAAACCACTGTATAATTAGCTTTATATAAATCTGCAATGATTTGCAACAATATATGTTTTTTCATTGCTGTGTTAAAACTACAGTACACTGGTTGTTTCCACGGAGCCAAAAGACCTCTAACCATAATTACTTGACAAGTTTTATGAGGACCTAATACTTGTTGGGTTTTTTTATCTGTACACATTTTGTTTGAAATGTAAATTTCGGCAGAAGACAAAACGGAAACGCGTTCACGTTCAAGTAATGAAGCTGATTTTTGTTTCATCAATTCAAGAACATCTTTTTTAGAATTCCTTGCTTTGAATGAAAATTTAATAGCCACTTTCGTAATGTGTTTAGTGCTAGCAAAGGATAATCCATCCAAGCAATATCTTTTGAATTCCAACGCGATTTTTTTTTATTGATTCATTAAACGTTTCATCTGTCCTGGAGTAACATATTTAGTCAATACATTGTTATATTTTACCAGTTTTGAATTTATTGTGTAATTGTTATTTTTTAGTATTTCATTTCCGACCTTTAACACTTGATTTTCGTTTTCTAATAAATAAACTTTGATTTTAATTTTTTCTATTTCTTCTAAAATATTTGATCTATAAAATAAATTATGCAATTATCATTTAATTTATGTATAACAAAAATTGAATATTAATACTGACACGACTTGACGGCAATCAACTAGTTGTTACTAGGGACGGGGGTGAGTAATGTCAAAGCGGATGTAGTTTAATATAAGAGTGCCACGTATTCTAACAGGAAAAAGGGACTGGATATCAGAATACGAGAATAACAGTCTATAGGCTCTGCGGATGGGGATGAACATCTCTCAATTAAAACTGCTACACATGAAATAAAATGTAAGTTTATTACTAATTGAAAAAAAAAACCTGAATTTAGTTTAGTACAGGGGTGTCCAAACTACGGCCCGCGGGCCAGACCCGGCCCGGCAGATAATTTTATCCGGCCCGCGAATATTTTTGAAAAAAAAACTAAATTTTTCGCTCGAACTCTTTAATTTTAAAAAATTTATATCAAAAATTGAAATAAAATGCAACAATTATATTTGATAAAAAAGGATTTTTACAAATTTTTGGATGCAAAAAAATTTCCAAATTTAGAGCAATTTGCTTATAAATTTATTTCTATGTTTGGGACTACCTATATGTGCAAACAAACTTTTTCCAGGATGAAGTATCTGAAATCAAAGTACAGCGTAAATTTATCGGACGATCATTTGCAATCATTGCTTATAACTCGTGTTTAGATCCCAACTTTAAAGAAATTCTTCAGCAAAAAACACAGTTCCATTAAAAGCTGCATGGCATAATTTTCTAATTATGTATAATTCAGCCATGTTTGTTTCGTATTAGTGTATCTGTAATTAACTGTAATAGTACATTATAAACCAAGGGAGAGAAACCACTTATTTTTCTTGAGGTGTAATTTGAATATACAAATACATCGAGGGAAAAATGGGGGTCTCTTCCGAGGTGTACATACTATTTTTTCCACGTTCGGGAGTAGAAACACTTAATTTCATAATGAATTATAATAAATCGGAGCGAAATTGCAATATTTAGTAGCCTTTGGAAATGTTACTATGTAACGCATACCACGACAACAGACATTTATTGTAAAAAGCCTTTGTTATAATAAAACTCCCTTACGAAAAGTGTTTTCGTCTCTAGGGAGTAAATGCTTCATTTCTGTTCCGATTTAGAAGATTTAGAAACCGATTTCTACTTCCGGACGTGTAAAAAAGATACAATTTACTGCTATCTTAGTCATAATAAGATTTTTTAATTCGATTTTGACGTGGCCCGCCACAAATTGATCTAAATCCCAATCTGGCCCTTGCGGCAAAAAGTTTGGACACCCCTGGTTTAGTATATAACAAGAAAATAAATATGGTAAAAATATGCACGAAAATTTACAATGGTAATATTAAACAAAGCTCAAAACTAACTTAACTACCAAATGAGATGAGATGAAGCTGATGCTTATTATTATTTCCTGTTTCACAGTATTGGTTTTAACACTATTGGTGAACATTTCTTAATTCTAAATTTACAACAAAAAAAGGAAAATACAACGTTAAATTACAATAAAGGAAACTAAATTAAACTACTATGGCCCGTATGCTCATTTCGATTTTAAACCCCCTTTTCTACAGTAGTGCTGTTAAAAGCGCTTGTTTGCTTCGTATGCACACCACTTTTCACCGCTTTTATCTAAATTACTGTTTACGCAACTATGAAAACAATAATGAAATACATTTTTTTACGCCCATTGAAGAATTAATCCAAACTCGCCGGAGGCGCTGAAGGTACTACCAAAATCTGCGTTTCAAAAGTATTTTGAAGACTGGAATAAACGCTGGCGTAAGTGCATTATATCCGATGGGAACTATTTTGAAGGGGACAATATAAAAATTCACGAATAAATAAATATTGTTTTGGAAATTAAAGTTTTGCACGAACTTTTTTATCACACCTCGTATGTACAGTAAATACAAGTTTATATATTTCTTTTGTTATTTATTTTGTAATTGTTATAAAGTAACAAATATGAGTTTTCCAATTTAGTGTAATTCAACCGTTTATGCGAGGTGTTGTTATGCGGTAAACTGTAAGTACATATAATTTTAAGTTATTTCGTTATGTTTATTTGGAAATGACATATTGTTGATATGTATAGTAAATAAATAACGTGGTAAACGATTGAATTATTTTAATACATATCATCGAATTAATCTTTCGCTGTATTATATATGTCGAAAATGATTTTGTTAGGGACAATAAAAGCATAGATACAGGTTTATTTAAGACTAGCTAAATCCCGTCTAAACAAAATACTGAACTGGAACGCAATTCACCAATGCGAAATAAATGATGCAATTGTTTTGTCATTATTATTATTATTTTCTTAAAATACGTTCTCTACATCAACAACAACATATTTGCAATTAAAAACTGTCAAAGAATAGTAAACGATATCTGACCAAATAGTGCACTTTTATCGACCAAAAAGTGGCTGAGCATACGACCGCTTTAACAAATCGCTTATTCAGAGCTCTATTTCGTTAAAAGTGAGGTGAACATTAGATCGTTTTTACAACGCGCTTTTTCGGGCACGTATTCGTTAAAAGTGCAATAAAAGTGGGTAAGCATACTGGCCTATAAATTTAACTCGAAGAACCATCAACAGCAAAATTAAATATAAAATGACATTCTAACTTGAAAGGTCATACGCCAAATACAAAACTGTCAAATACACTCGGTGGTCGAACTTGGAATTATTGGTACGCCAGCGACCTAGTAGCGCACTGTGGTACTTAAGAACGCATATGGCGGCAATAGAAAGTACTCTTAGAGGAAGTCAGAATAACATTACAGACTCAAAAATCATAGATGAAGAGAAAAGAAATGACTTTACCAACATCTATAACGATGGTGTACAGCCGACGACGAGGTTCTGTCGTGTTGTGGACGGGATGATGCCAAATGAAATCGTCCACGTGCGACTCGACACGCCTTTCGCTCTCGTTGGTGATACCGGAGATGTTCTTCAGACCTTTATTTGACGTTGGACAGGTTCCTCTTCTACTCGGATGGCGAAAACCCTCTCGATCCCCTCGTTCTTTCAAACTCTGGGCGAATTCAGTAGGCAATCACTACCAGGTGACTTTAGAACGACAAACTTCGGCATTACAGCACTACTGAATTATACACGTATACATCTACTCAAATCCCCTGAAACACTCCCTTGTGTATTCTCGATACGTAACTCACATGGAGACTAAAAATAATTTTCAAAGTAAAAAAATGCAAAAAGTACACGTAGCCGTGCTATGCGGTTGACATTCGACATACTACCCTCCGTTCTTTCTTTCGCGTTGCGACACGTCCAGAATTCTCGCTAACATGTTGCAACCAAAATGCAACGTTACAACATATACGAGTGGGGTGGGGGTACCCAAAAGAAACCGGACTTATATTGTAGTGGGCACAGTTGTTCTAGTATCGCGTTTTGCCGCCAGGGGCGTATAGAGTACTATTCATACCACTCAGTACTCTTCGCCGCTAAAAAAGGTCGTAGATTACTGTATAGTGCTATCCTTTTCTTTTGCAGCTACGTAATTACGACGGGTTCCCAACATTGTAATATTTATGATAAATTTTATTAGGAACCTTAATAACTATTAAGTGAATTAATTTTGACTGATACACAGAAAAGATGTATTTATCCAATAAACAATTTATTGTTCTAATAACTATTAGCCGCTTTATTACTTGATGGATATCACGACTCTAAATCGGAAAAATGCCCTGCAAACACACAGTATATTTTGTATTTCGCTCTCATAAATCCTAACATCATAATTTGACTGAGGCGCGGTTCTCGCTTTCAAAGCCGGATAGTTCTTCAAATCGTTTTTATTCAGTTCATCAATAAGTTTCAGTTTAAATGAGTTTATTGCGTTGTACATGTCGATGATGGTTCTGTCTTTCCCTTTTAGCTCCAAATGCAATTTAAATGACTTAATATCTGTTAACAATGCTAAAGTTTAGAGCCTTTTTTTCATTTCTAAGCATTTCAGTATTATTACCTCTTTCATCTAGAAAAGAAATGATTTTCGGTAGTATATCAGTGTGCTCGGTTTCGCCAGTTTCCAATTATACTTGAAAGATACGTCGTTACAAATTTCGGGCTTGTATAGGGTTCACTATCTATGTCTATAACATCCTTTATATTTAATATTTTGGAACATAGGACTTGCTGCTGAATAATAGAGTGAAATGAGAAAAACGATGTAAAATCATTATTAGTTCGACAAAATGCAACAAATCCATTCGTTTTTACAGTCATACATTCTACTCCATCTGTTGTAATGGATACGAGTTTACATAATGGCAGCTCGTAGTTTTTCACAAAATTTATAAAAGCATCATAAATATCTTTAATACGAGTAGTTCCTTGCAGAGCAATCATCATCAAAAATTCTTTAGATGTCACATCAGAAAATACCATCCGAACACAAACGCACACCTGGGCAGTATCTGTCATAACGGTGGATTCGTCAAACTATAATGAAAAATATGTGCATTCTAATAACAGTCGGACGAGACAGTTGGAGATCTTTGATAGCAGACATGATCGCTGCTTTATTTTTAAAGTTTGCAAACAAAGTTTCTCCTGCTTCGAGATATGCTAGTGAATATCGCTTGCTCCGTCTTTAAACCATTTTTCAGATCTTGAGGTTCACGTCTTCTTAACTAACTTTTTGCTGGAAAATCGTTTGCATATTTTGTATACATGGTTTTACAATACAAGTTCCCACGTTTAGACAGTGCAACTGAAGCTCGAAAAACTAGGGAAACACACTTATCCTGAATCCAGCGGTGTAGTACTAAATGAAAAAGTGGTGGAGGGTTGGTGTTAAATAAGTTGCCTATCCAGCAGGAACATCTAGGTGTAAGAGAAGTTGCTTTCAGATAGGAGTAAAGAACTCCAGTGAAGTATATTCACGTGGGGAAAATGGAAAGATGCAGTAAATGTAAGCAGCACTTTGCTTCATGTGAAGCCAGTTAAAAAATGAATCGATAATGTGCACAAGTAAGTGCAAAAAGTGAACGATAATAAACATACTAGGAAAATAAATGGGAGTGGATAATTATTGCAAAATAATATCAGACTTCATTCACAAACTTTTAATATTTATCAAACATGACTACGTAGATATTTTTCCTTATAAAAGCTTCCAAATGGCATTCTCCTCCACTCTTGAACTCTGGCTATGTATGTCCGTGTATTTGCAGATGAACGATGGTTTCTAAGCCACCTATGCACATAATTTTGTGGTTTCCAAATTTCAATTGGAGGACCATGCAGATTTGTAAACATTAAATTTGACACATGCTCTATAAATAATCGAGATCTAGCTTCAGATATGATTAAGTTCATACAGCTAAATCCTCTCTCGGATTCAGTAGAACTGCACGGTATTGTCTTATAACACTGGAGTAATGCATTTTAATCTGAAGGAATATTTCGCTGTAGTCAATGTGTTCTATAAATGCAATAAGTGTTTTTGGAAATGACAGTCTGATTGTCAATGTCAGTATCTCCACAATCTGGCAGAATATCTGCTGGCTATTTGTTAATATCTAAAACGTGCAATTCATCCACAATATCTTTACAAAAAATAGATTCATTTGTCGAAATTGTTTCTCCGTCATAAATATTTCAATTTCATATTATAAACTTATGAATCTATCAAGGACGCTTTCTCTGCTTAGTCATCACATCTGTGGGTTTAATTTAAATACCCACAAAAATGTAACTTGAATTGAATGAAAACTATGAATTAAACTTCATTTATATATTAATTTATAGAAACTGCAATTTATAATATGAATATATTCCTAAATGAAACCATATCTTATGAAACCGTTTTCGTTTCAAAATCAATGCACTGGAGAGAACTTATAACTATCGGTTATCCAGACCGAGAAGAAATGTTGAAATTGTCTTTGGTTTAATATCTGCAAGATTTCGTGTGTTACGACGAACAGTAGAACTTCTACCAGAAAAGGTAATATTAATTACGTCTGCGATATGCGCCTTGCATAGCTTTTTAATGACAAAATCTTCACACACTAGAAACATTTGATCATTGATTGATTGATTGATTTATGGTGGCGCTCTGCTATAGGCCTGAGCCTCTTCAGAGTGTATGCGTCAGTGTAGTGCAGTGTACCTAGCAGTATACCTATCCATGTGTTGTATTGTTTCATTTGTATGCCTTTTTTGTGGCTGCCATTGGCCCCTCTATCTACTTGTCACATGACGTACGCCAGAGGTGACATTAGTTCGATTTAGGGCCTAGCGTGTTTAAGTACTAGTGTACCTAGGCAGGGGAAACCGGAGTACCCGGAGAAAACCTGCCGCTCACTCAGCGCGAGCCCTACCGGCGGAGCGGTTCCGCTTGGACGGTCGCCCATCCAAGTACTCGCCGCGCAGTGTGTCACTTAATCACATTATCTTGCGACAAGCGAGTTACCGCCACACCGGTCCACCGGCTACATTTGATCATTAAATTGACGGACAAATAAGCCCTGCTGCATGGAAAAATGAACAAAGCAATTCTTAATATATTCAGCCACTTAATTCAAGTCAGTCCCGTCACTATAGCAATGATGCAAAAATTATCCGAAACAAATTCAAAGAATATTTTATGTCGCAACAGGGAGAAGTTCCATGGCAATATAAATATATTTAAAAAAAAATGTTAATTTTCTTTATATGTATGCTATATAATCAAACACGCGTAAAGTAACGTTACTTGCTAAATTATATGAAAGAAAACTTACAATGAATCAACTCTAGTTCCTTCCTAGTCTTCATTGTTGTACATAAAATTTAATACATCATAAAATTTCCATTTAGATTTATAAACCTCACTGGACCCTGATCCACTTTTCTTGTTTTTCCTTTCGTTTCTCATTGCGATATTTGCATCTCAAATTGTGAATTTTCTTTTCCACACATTGTTTCGTAAATCCTAATTCGGTCGCCACTTCTTGTAGCGTATTATTTCGGTTTATTTTATTTTTATAGTCCTTAAGACTAACACGCCATAAATGTTAATTTTTTTTTTTTTTTTTTCTACGCAGCTAATAAGTTTTAATGCTTTACTCCATTTATCATTAGCCATTTGACTAAAAAATAACATTTTATAAACAATTACTTTATTAAAAGTGTTTATAATTTAATTTAGCAATCTAATACTAAATACTTACTACTAAACACTTCGCTGTTTTACCATGAAAACTGCATCTAACCTCTTTCCTAACTAACGCCGGAGATCTCCGGAGCGCAAGTATCTCCGGAGATTTTGTTATTCTCTTTCCTGTTTACACAACTCTCCTCATAAAGAGATCAAATTTTTTGTTTCAAGAGATCAAATCTCTTAAAAAATCTCCTCGTGGACAGGCACCTTTATATGATTATATTTTTAATAAAAAACTAAAAAGGCATGGCAGTGGAAGTGTCACCGATCTACGATTTGCTTCAATGAAATATAGTCCAATGTTTATATTAATAATATATAAAATATTATTTATTGTTTCTTAAAAATATATATGGAAAAATACATTTTATTGATTAAAAAAAATTTATTTAGTCGAATAAGCAAAATAGATAGATAGATAGATAGATATTTTATTCCTGCCTTTCGGCTTTGAATCTTACAAATTTCTTGTCTGCACATTCCCATTTATGACATTCCCCACTTAAATATTACATTTTAAAGATACATATACTTAGAAATAGATTTACAGCCTTGACAATTCTACATTGTTTTTTTTTTTAATAAATAAGCAAAATATTAGATACCATATCTTCCGAAATGTTGCAACGTTGTGGTTGTAAGATTAATTTTAATGCTGAAAAAATCGTTCAACGCTAACTTGAGTCGCTGCTAATACGATTTGCACATATAAAACAGGGTGCAAATATTTTTGTTCTTCCCAGAAATTAATAATGTGTGTTCTTAAATATAGCTTGTAAATCCATTTGATTTATTTCTAATTATCGCTAATTATGTTCTTTTTCTCATTTTCCTTCAGAAGTATTTCCAACAAATCTGCTTCGTTTTCATCTGAATTCGATGAGTTATTTACTAGTGTTGAAGCAACTACTGAATTTTCAATATTTTCGTTACGTATATTTTCTAGTAGTTTTAATGTCTTGGTAATTTGTATCTTAGCTTTTTCCACTTTCTTTTTTTCATCAAGTAATCTAAATCTAGGGTCTAAATAAATAGCAGTAAACAATAGATCATTATTTATAAAATTTTCTTCTCGTTTAAGTGTATTGCAATATAAATTTTGCGATAGGTTATGACTATTGTTTTCATTATTTTGCACATCTAACTTAAAACGTATCCAGTGGACATGGAAGCTTCCCAACATCATTTGCTCACTTCGTAATTCTAAGGTCAACTGTTTTAACGGTGTAAAAATATGTAAAAAATTTGTGTAAAATTTCCAAGTTTCATCATCCAGATATAAATCGGAGTCCATTAGGTCAGTACAAAAATTTTTAAACTATAAAAGTCTTTGAATTATGTCAAAAATAGAATTCCAACGTATAGGGCAATCAATAATAGGTTTCCTTAGACCAAATTTTTGTATCGACATTGTTTTATTTGGTGTAAGTTTTTGCAACCATTTCTAGTTTTTAAGTCTGAAAAATTCGTGTCATGAACTGCTAATTGCACAGTATGTGCTACACATTTAAAATGAATTATATTATATTCAGGCAATGCAGCTCCAATTTGTTCAATCACCATCGTTTCGTTTAATATATCATCAGTTTTATCAAATTGAGTTTCAATTTTTATTTAATTTCCAGATTTCGCTAATTTTTTTTTTCATCGTGTTTTACCAATTCAAATGCTTTTATCATTTTTCTCCTGTTATCAGATGTTAGAGAATAAATTTGTTGTATATTTATATAAAATAATTTCAAAATTTCTAAGATGACACTTTTTAGATAGATGCCCGTCTGGCGATCTTTTGTGTCATACATTACAAGCGTACGCAATTTTATTTTCCCTTGGAAATAAATTGAGTAGTTATACCAATAATTGATCTGCGTAGTCTAGATACAGAATTAATTTTTATAGAGAACATTTTTCCACGCTTCACGTCTTTTACTTTTTGTTCAATTTCATTAGCTGTGGTAATCACATGAGTTCTTATATTTTTTGAATTTTGAAACATATTTGTAAGGAATTTAATATGGGCTCAATAATTTCACGCATACCTGAGTCTTCAAGAATTGTGAATGGACGACCATTACAGTGACCAACTTTACACATACTTCAATCGGCCCTATTACGGAGGCCATTGCATTCATTGCAATATCATATTCATTGCAAGTGTGAAAACAAGGTGCTCTAAGATATTGTAACGGTTTGCTATTATGTATTGTAAAGCGCTCTATACAATATCGTATCCATTACGATATTGTAATTGATATTGAACTGAAGTTAGAAAACCAGCATCACCAACCCTGGTTTTGTGTTGACGTGTGGTAGTTTTGACCGTGATATTAACATCTTTGGCTTGACAGTTGTTTGGAGTGCTTGGAGAGTTTCAGTTAGTTTTGGTTATATATACAGGATGTCCCTAAAATGCGTGGACATCGCTTAACCACAGATTCCTGGGTCGAAAATGAGACGATTTAACTAAACTTACCTATATGCAATTACGTTTCGTTTCGCTGGTATTCTGCTTCAAAGTTCTTTAAAAAAAAATTATTTTATCCATAACTACAGAACGCTTGGATCGATTTGGATAATATTCGGTACTGTACTTCTTACGGATGTAGGTCATCTTTTAAGGTGATATTAGTTATTATCACTGGACCATTAGTGTACGAAACACGGGTAACCCGGCATAAATCAGTCAAAAACTTTTTAATGTTAAGGCCAATAACTTTCAAAAAAATAGTTTCAGAAAGAGACATTCAATAGTAATTTTGTTGTTGTTGTTGTCTGTACTAATATCTGTTAAGGTTTAGGCACAAAAAATAAAATCTGAGGGACCGCGCACTGCATTTCATAAAAAAATGTCATCTAGCAGTCTGGTATTTTGAGAAATAAATGACGATATGATATTTATTAGTGCAATTATTTAGATTTCCTTATAAAAAGGAATCGCAAATATTTAAATCTGGTGAACGAGGTGCCCATTTTGCAAAAATTCAAAGGAAATCTAATTGAAATTCAATAATATTTGATAAACAAAAGATTAGAGACAAAAAATAATTTATGTAGGTATGGGTTTCATACGAGAATCTGTCTACTAGCTTTCAGAGTACGGAACTACTTTTGTTTCGTTTATCAAATGTTTTTGAACTTCAATTGTTTTGCACGTACATAACATATTTAGTTGCAGTTGTTTTATACCAAATTTTCATGGCACACTAGAAAAATCATTCATTTTATCTTACTTTTTAGTTTTTCTTCGAAACTAAAAAAGATATTTAGGTAAACAAATACATCATTGTAAAGAGAAAAAATAGCACTTTTGAAGCGGATTAAAATTAACTATGGTTCTCATTTAAAAAATTAAAGTTGCAGGCTGTAACTGCGGCAATATCTACTAAAAAAAATTTCATATGATTCATCAAAAGGCTTATTACTTATACTAAAATATTTATTTGAAGCTTTTTGCAATATTTCCAATACCTTCCGACTTATAAAGTAAAATAAAAATTCAAGAAAATCACACTTTTGTCATTATCTAGTGAGCCATGCAATATTTTCAAAATACAAAATCGCCATCAACATCGGCCCATAAATACGCAACTTTTGTCTAATTTAACCGACCTTGTATCTCTTATGGTTTCAGAGATTCCAATGGTGAGCATTCACAGATGGGTCAGCCTGTATACATAATCTGGGACATAGGGAATTAACATGTAAATATAGAAATATTGTGATTATTTCTGAACAATACATTTTAGAACAAAAGTGTAAATAAAAAAGTTGTTCAGAATAAAAAACTTGCTCTAAAGTGTATTGTTCAGAAGTAATCACAATATTTCTGTATTTACATGTTAATTGCCTATGTCCCAGATTTCCTGGGACACCCGGTATATACGAGCCCTAACAATTATATATTGGGACAAAATAAAATACATATGTAATTAAGTTATGGTTTTCTAATAATTTTTTAAATTTAATACTAGTAACTTGCTAATTAACAACAATTGGGGCCAATCAGCAACTTAAAAAATGAAATACTTATTCTATTATCTCTAATTAACAAGAAAAATGTTCATATTATGTGACAACTAAATATTGGGACATAGCACGAATTTGTATGTCTAAAATGGAGTAACATCGCCTTTAGATTTTATGACCGCTCGAATTCGGTTGGGCATTGACTCAACTAAGGATCTGCACTTTTCAAGAGTAAATCCATTCCAAATTTGCTCTATTTTGGCTCTAAGTTCTGGTAATGTCCGTTGTGGGTTGTTCCTCAATGTTTGTTTCATTTTAAGCCACACTGTTTCAATGACATTGAGGTCAGGACTGTTGGAAGGCGATGAAAGAACATTAACCTTGTGGTCGCCAAACCACTTTTTTGTAGTTTTGGCCGTATGACAGGGCGCCCCATCCTGCTGAATAATGTAATTTTCGCCAACATTTAACTTCACGATACTTGGTAGCAGACTGTTTTGTAATATTTGTTGATATTTCGGGGCATTCACGGTACCATCAATAAATTCAAAGCATCCTAATCCTGAAGCTGCCATGCAGCCCCAAATCATCACTCCTGTAGGAAATTTTACCGTGCGTTTTAGGCAATCCTTGTGGAAAGCCTCATGTTTGATACGAATCACGTGTTTACGGTGATCACCAACATATACGTCGAATTTTGATTCGTCGCTAAAAATACTCTGGACCAATCTTCTACCGACCTAGATAGTTTAGATTTTGCCCATGCGAGCCTGTTTTTCTTTTGTTTTTGCGTCAACAGTGGCTTTTCCTTTGCCTATACAAAAACAATTTTGTTTAAAATTATACTTTTAAATTGTTACTTGTAATTCAACCTTATAACACTTGAGTCCGCTTTTATGAATCCACTGGCGACAGCATTCCCTTGACAGATTTAATCCAGTTTCGTGATTCCATTCAGCAGTAATTTGCCTTAAAGTATTTCTTCGGCCTTTTTTGCATAGTTTTACTAATAGTCTCTTATTCCTATCAGAAACTATTTTTGGACGACCCGGACTTTTACGTTTTTTATCTAGGATATTTCCCGTTTCTCCATAATGCGTAATTATATTCCACACTGTAGTTTTAGGAATATTAAGTTCATCCGCAACTTCACGTATGGTTTTATTGCGGAAATAATTTTTAAGCACTAACTACTGAATTTAAAAAAAAATTATTAGAAAAACAAATAAACTGTCTAATAACTGAATTACATACAGTAGTTTAAATGAAAGAAGTCCCCTGAAGGTCATTGAAGGACAGTACGAGTTTAGATTTTAACCACGCCCATTTTCTCATATTCAGTAGCGTCGTTTATCTAATTTTTAATGGGGCATATAAGATACTGTAATTTCAATAAATATGTATATACGAGTATAAATATAAATAAATAAATAAATAAATATATATATATAAATAAATATATATATATAAATAAATAAATAAATAAATAAATATATATTTACAATGTAAAATCATAATCTACAAATGCGTTTGTTCATATTGGCTCACTATAATGTATGACTCACTATTGTAATGATTTTTCAGTCTTTTATGGAACAAATGGTTGACTTTGCTACACAGTACAGAGATAGACACTAATTAATTTAAAATTTTATAGGTTTAATTCAACATAAGTTTTTACACAAAACTATGCAAGTCGCAGTTAACGGCGCTTAGATGGCACTACTAGTCATCGATTGAATACTTGACAAATATGTATATTGGCGGGAAATACAAAAATATTATAAACAAGCTTACAATATCTAGGCGAATTCCCCGAAATCTTAAATAAAAACATTTACTTATTGCATTGCATTACATTGAAAAAAAATGTGATCATATTAGCGCGTTGTTCGTACACACACATGTTCACATTATCGCGACTGTATTATAACATAAATTATGTAACATTTTGATTATAATTTTTTTTCACACGTCGCTGGTACGGTTTCATTTCTTCTTTTGAACAATCATTGGTTAGGCGAGCCTAGTAGCGTGATTATTGGCGTGTTGCGTAGGTTTAGAAATGCAATTCTGTTATCCGTTTTATCATCTTCGCATTTCCGCAATATATTTGATTTTGAGTAATGTGGACTTAACGTCGAATGGTTGAACTTCCATCCTTCTGCGAATAGTCAAAATTCCTTTGCTGCATACTGTTGTCCATTATCAGATACCACGTATAGCGAACCAATCCTTAATGTGTTCTATTACTTCAGCTGAGCTTGTAACTTCAAGTGTTTTTTTATGTCTATCCAGTTTAAATAATGATCTGCAATTATAATATACTCATTTTGATTGAAATAAAACAAATCTGTGCTCACCACTTGGATCCCTTGACGTTCGTTGCGATTTCTTCTAGCATTTTCATTGGAAACTGTCTTCTCAGCAGGTTTTTGTTCATTTCAGATGGATCAATGCAGATCCAGATTTTACCATTGTTTCATACGATTACCATACCGCTATATACTGGTATTGATTCGGTGATTTGCTTAATGACACCCATCTTAACCATTCTTTCCTATTCTTTGTGTACTGGTTTCTTCAATGCGTATGTTATTCTTCTTGCTGGTTCAATGTTGAATGCTGCATTTAGTTTTAGGTCAATGGCGTATTCAAAGTTTTTCAGACAAGCCAGTCTTTTGAATATGTCCGATTCAGCTTTAAGTTCTTGAATTCTTTTAATAAGATTGAACTTAGAACTCACTGTCCTAGAACATCGGGTTTATAATTTTGGTAATAGACCTTTGCTCAATGTTTTTGACATGACATTGCATTGTGCACCTGTATTTCGCATTGAATTTGTAGTGGCTCTTCTTTTTGCAGTACAAACATTCGACATTTTGCTTGGTTTGAAGTTTTCCCTTGAAGCTGCTGATCTGTTGATTTCTATCCGATTTACATTCTTTGTTTTTGTTGAATGTTGCAAGTGCTATTGTTGATTTTTTTAGGACTGAATTAATCGTTGCTCTTCATTTAGTAATCTTCAATTATTGATTCACAAATTCCCCGCTTCGTTGTCGTCGCCACAAAGAATTCTTTCATCTTGACATTAGCTTCATCCTTTTTTAATAAAGAGAACGTCAAATAGCGTGATTTATCATCGATTACAGTCAGTACAAATCACTTACCGGTCGGAGTCTACATCTTCATGGGTCCATACTAATCTGCGTGAAACAGTTTGAAGTAGTCTTCGACTGTCGTTCCTTCTGTTGATCTGTGTTCACTCATTGAGAATGACGGTGGCTTCGGTACCCCATTGCAGATTATCTGGAAATACCAGCTGCGGTTGCTGCAGACGTTTGGAGTGCGTTTGCAAGCATGCTGATGATTGCTTGTAGTAGCTCTGGTAGAAATTCGATATTGATGATCGCTGTATCAGTATATCACTTTCTAGCACAACTTCTGTTTCTTTGTAATAATTAAATGAAACACGTGTGCGAGATATATTTTATTGCGAATTCTTGCTGCACTATTGTTAAATTGTACGCCATTTTTCTGTACTGTTAGTCAGCGCCTTACGGAACGGAAAAAATAGCTGTCACATAACAGATGTACGTCTTACGGAAGGGAAAAAGAGCTGTCACATAACAGATGTACGTGACGCGGTAAATTCAAAAAGTTTACATGTAAAAAATACTTAACATGTGTCGGTGTCACTGGAATCACTGTCCTCTCCCAAATGAATGATAATTGGTTCAATATCTTCCATATCAATCATAATTTCTCGGTCCCACCAGTCCATTATAATTTTCTCTGCATGAGAAATATAGGACACCCAATTTTCTTTAGTAACGTTCTCTATAGATTGTTGCCATGTTTGCAAAACCATTTCGTGTCTATACCCATTCTGAATAATGTGACTGTCGTAAAAGCGTTTACACTGAGACCATACCATTTCGATGGGGTTAAATTCACAATGGTATGGTGGCAGTCGAAGAACTTGGTGTCCATGCGATTGAATCAACTCATCCACAACATATTTACGTGGTGGTGAATGCATTTTTGCTAGTTCCAATAATTCCGGTTTAAACAACGTTGGAGAAAATTGAACTTTTGCATTTAAAAGATAGTCGATTATATCTTGTTTCTTCCATGCAGATGTTGGTGAGGGATTAATTACACGACTGTGATATGGAGCGTTATCCATAATAATTAAACTTGGCTCTTCCAGATTAGGTAATAACGAATGCTTCATCCAAGTTTCAAATTTTTCAGCGTTCAGATCTCCATGATAGTCGCCAGTACATCTTCCAGAAGAAAACAGAAGACTGGCATTTTTAATAAATCCGTTCTTTCCACCAGCATGAACAACAATGTACCTTGTTCCCTCTACTGCTACCTTTTTCACACTTGCTGGATCAGCATCTTGCCATGATCTTCTTTGACCACCTTTGGAGTAAATCCAGGTTTCATTAAGGTACACAGGTTCCAAATTTTGAGTCATAAAATTTCTATGGTACGCTTTTAAAAATTTTATTCGAGCTAATCGTATGTGTTCCTGTTCCATAAGCGCTCTTCGATTACAGTCTTTTTTATATTCAAACCCGATAGAAAATAATAGTTTTCGCAGGCTGCCTGTTGAGAAAGTGTACAAATCTCTCTCATTCAATATTTGTTTGAGGGAAATCAAAGTAACGTTTTCTTTATTTGCATACATCTGATATAAAGTTCTACGAATAGCTTCTTTTTTAAAATCACAAAGATCCTCTGTAGCATATTTCGCTCTAGGTCTTTTCTTCCCAGGTGAACATAACTCTTCACCATTTTCACGGCATACTTTTGATCTTTTTAGCACTCTTGTTACGCTCTTTTTTGATATTTGTAAAGCTTCTGAAACTCGCTAAAATCATAAAAATATATGCTATGACTAAATTATAAATACTATAATAGTACAGTTTCAATATTAAAACAGAACTGTTATGGGATGGACCGGATAGCGGACAGGAAGACACCTAATAAAACACGAAGTCTTCTTAACTATTCAAAAATATATATTTCTAGTTGTAGAATGAAATTACAGTGCGAAAACAAGTTGATTAAATGAATGAATGGAAGTTATAGCTGCGAAGACAAGAATTATAACGAATTGTGTCTACACGAAGTTTACTATTTAAACAGTTTTGCGGCTTGAAGGGTGTAGAAACCCCATCTTCTTCCTCTTATTGGTTAGCATCCCTTGGCTTGTTCCGGATGGTGTGCCATTCCTCAACCCCCGGGCTGTCCTTGAATCCATTTCCTAGTTGGCTCGGTGTGTAATATGATCAGTTTTAGAGACATAAAAGTTATTACAAAAATACAACAAAAAGTAACTCGTTCCATAACAAAACCATAGTTAATTTAAAACAAAAATACAGTTTAAATCAAGCAATAATAGTATATGGTGTGCAATTCAGTATTATAATTCGATCTACCATTAAAAAAATTTCTATATTACGCACCTGGTTTACTGCATGTATATTTTGAAGAGGTCCTCCATTCGATTCTTCACGTTCGAAATAGTCATGCAGGTTAACCAATAATTCTTGAGATTGCCTTCTCAGTGTTCTTCCCTTTTTACTCATCTTGGCACGTTAATTAAATGAACAAATTAACAGAAACCAATACAATTACAAAAATTAGGGTTAAAGATGAAATAGTCGCGAAAAAGACTTTTTATGATGAATTAGTCTTTAAAAAGACTCTTTATGAACTCAAAAACCAGAGCAATAAAAAGAAATAAAAAGAGCAAACGAAAATACTCAACACAAACTCAAAAAAATACGAAACCAAATACGTGATGAATGAGACAAACTGACAGCAAATGCAGCAAAATGTCACTGCGCGCCTATGCGTCAGCGGATAGTGTAGGAAATAAGATGTTGACGTACGTTACTGCAATAGTATCGAGTACAACGAGCCTCATTTTGTTTTGCTTGTCGTAGTATTGTTCGGACATTCTAAAGACAAACGCGTTATATCTATCCTTGTCGCGCGTGCTGTTTGACAATTGAAATGAGAGAGATAGATATATAACTATACGTTAATTCGTATTTGATACAGATAACTTTGAAGGGACTTCTTTCATTTAAACTACTGTATGTATTTTATTTTGTCCCAATATATAGTTGTTAGGGCTCGTACATGAATACGAAAAAAAGTGCCAAAACAACAAATTGAAATATACGTAGAGTATATAGTTAATATCGAAGTTTCACGCGCCGGCAAATTGACGCCACTAATGTCACCAGATATACCGGGTGAGTTTTTTAACCTGAGACTTTCAAATATCTCGAAAATAGGCACTCTACGAAAAAACGTTAATAATCAAAATTTAATCATTCTGGGGGGAAAATACAGTAGTGCAAAAAAATAGTCCCCCACCCCTCTCTTTGTGGGAGGGGCGGGGGTAACTTTGAATTTAAAATAGGAACCCCAATTTTTTATTGCAGATTCGGATTCTACGGCTAAATGTACGTACGATCTGAATGAAATATTTTGTTGGGGTGGGGGACTATTTTTTTGCACTAATGTATTTTCCCCTCAGAATGATTAAATTTTGATAATTAACGTTTTTTCGTAGAGTGCCTATTTTTCGAGATATTTGAAAGTCTCAGGTTAAAAAACTCACCCGGTATACAATATATCTGAAAAGTTAAATGCTTGTGGCAATGAGGGATGTTGATGGGTGGAAAAAGACGTTCACAGAATGGAAGTCCCAAGTGCGTAAGAGGGCCAGACAATCATGTCTTTTACAATCATGTCATTTACGTATTGAATTGTAATATTAAAATATTTTTTATATTAGCAATTAAAAAGAAAACCTGTAATCCATTGCTGCAGGCGTACATTAAATCGCAAGAACAGAATGTACAAGGGTTGGAGAGTATTGCCAACTCGTTAGATTCGATTGCGGGTCGGCTGTGCGATATTTTGACATCGAATAAAAATAATACAGACGTTGTTTAAAATTCTTTATAATAAAAGTATATTATTTTTTGTTTTGTTACTTATTAGTTATATTCATCATTTTGTTATTCTATGTTCCTATTTTATTTATATTACTCATATGTTACTTTATATTCCTAGTATATTATTTTAATCATATTATGTTCCTATTTTATTATATTAATCGTATATTATTCTATGTTACTACTGTATTATAAGTTGTGATTACTTGGCAATACTTTTTTTACCAGCAATAAAAGATTATATATTCGAAATTACTAGAACAATATCATTTGCACTAACACAAATGTCCTTGTTATAATAGTTCCTCGTTCAAAGAAAACATCTCAAGAACAATTTGAAATATGCATCAGTCACTTTGGATACGAAAATGAAGATGTGTACAAGAAATTAAATAGTTGCAACGGATCAAGAAGAACAGTAGAGGAATGAAAGCAAGTGTTTCGAGAATGGTGTAGCCAGATAAAGAAGAAAGCTAGAGATATCTACGTACATCGCAGCACAACAGGCAGTGGGTTACCCACCGAAAAAAGTCTGTCTGATATCGAGGAAAGGATGTTACAAAATATCAGCATGTTGGTAGTTAGAGGAATGGAAGTGCTTGAGCTTGGTTTATTAAAATAAGTACAGTGGATATCGTTTATAACGACATCTGATATAACGACATATCGGTTTTTGCGACGACATTTCAAAGTCCCGGCCAGAAACTATACTCTTTATACGTGAGGCTTATCGCTTATAACGACATCGGATATTACGACGAAACGAATATAACGACGACAAAAGGCTTGAAATTTGGATAAAATTATCTTTTATAACGACGGATCGCAATGCGTAGTAGTACCGAATTGACTCCGGGAATTACCGGGTTGCGAAAAGGCAGGACGAATCGCAACAGACGTATTCATTCAGTGGTTAACTACGAATTGAAGGTATGTCATCGATGTCGCTATGGCGAAACGAAAAGCAACGAAGTGGAAATGGACGAAACAACCGAGTTGCAAACACCTACTATAAAGGATGCATTTTCAGCAGTTGTTGAAACAATTCAGCATTTTTTCATGTTTAATCAAAATTTAAAAGAAGCTAAAACAGATTTTGCATTGCTACATTTGGAAAAGATTATTCAAAAAAAGTTTTCAGAAAACAAAAAATCACAAAAACAAACCAAAATGACAGATTTTTTTGTTAAAATTTAAATACTTATGTATGTATACTTACGTATGTAAAATTATGTGTAAAGTTGTTTGTAAAATAAGTTGGATTGTTTTTTTTTGTTTTGTAACACTTGAATATTGTTTTTGTTGCTTAAGCTTCTTGCACTCACGTAAATGTACTCTTTTCTAGAATATATATAATGTATTTTTTAACATATGTCTGTATTTATGTTATGTGAATATAGCGACCTACTGTTGTAGCGAGCGAATTTCGTTGGTCCCTTCAACGTCGTTATAAACGATATCTACTGTATGTATGATTTAAATGACAATTGTATGTTTATTACGCAAATGTTTATCTACAGGTTATTTGCCCAAAGATAAAGAAAATGTCGCAGTTAAAATTATCTCCAGCTAGAAAACAAAGAAGTAATGGTGCCTGTCCACATGAGAGTAAATTCTGAAAGTTGCTCTGGAGAGTACTTTCACGACTGTGTCCACGTGACAGTATTTTGTCGTGAGTTTCAGTCTCGAGAGCAGCTCGGGCAGTAGCCGGAGAGTTCTGTCACAAATTACTCTCAGAACCATGTCCACTGGAGAGCGTGTGTACTGTAGTTCGTAAACGTCGCATCGCGTTCAGTAGTGTTCAAGATGGTGACGCATAGACAACAAATCGCCGCAGCGATAATAGTTGCAATGAAAATTATGAAAAAAAAAAAACAAAAATGAAGAAGCTGCTGGGTTAAACTCTGGATATCGCGGAGACTGCAATTTGGCGTTGCTAATAATTTCGCGTGCGAATTAGAAATAGACGACGGTTGTCAATTTCGTAATTTTATCCGAATGACCGCAATTCTATTGGAGGAATTAATCTAATTAATTGGTCCGACAATTGCAAAAAAAGATACAAGGATGAGACAATTTACCTGATTTCGCAAATTATGGAGTTTCCATTACACCTCTACTACTGTGCAATTAAATTCAGTTGCAAATTTAGAAAGCACCTCGTTTTTTAGTTCTCTATTACGCTAATCATAACTTGTTATATTCCACAGCACTTGGTTCTTTTCGTATTCTTCAATCAATGTGCACGTGTCTTCCTTTGTCCATATGCGCCATGATTCTCGTTCTGAGCGTACTGTCGCAATACGAACCGATTTCGAATTTTGTGAGTCACTCTCAGATAGCATGTTTGAGCTTGTCCACTTAAGAGCAAGCTCTCAGAAGTCTACTCTCGGAGAGTTTGACATTACTGTCTGCAAGTTACTCTCAGCAGCATATCCACATGAGAGTAAGGCTCTCGACAGAGACTCTCGAGAGTTTTACTCTCATGTGGACACCAGGCATAAGTTTCTCAAATGTATACTGTTATATTATATCTGAAATACCAATTCTAATTTTAGAAAGGAGACCACGAAAACTGCATACAGATACATATCATCAGTTTGTGAGGATGCAGAAAAAGTACTTTGCAATATTGAATATGTTAACTGAAGCATTAGTTAACATTATGAAAGCATGTGAAAGATTAATAGAAATTTTGATAAAAACATACTAAATTGTTATATTATATTTTTTAAACTCTAAAATAAGTATTTATAATTCGATTTCTGGCGTTTCGTCGCTCATTCAACCAATTATTATTCATATTTATATTTCTTGGAATTATGTTTTCATCTGCAATACAATTAAAAAAATGTATATTATATAAAAGTTTATACTTATGTACAGGCCCGCCTTTAGCACTCACGGGGCCCTGGGCAAGTCCAGAAACGCCCCCCTCCCCCCAAAAAAGAACTCAGAGGAAAAAAAAAACACAATAATAAAAATTTAAAAAACAAGTTCAAATTAATACCTCACCGATTTGAACATTGTACTTTTATTTTCCGATGCATTATAGAACAAAAGATTTATTTACGGAAATCAATTTTTCTAGCTTTCATTTCCGAAAACGAATCTATTAAATCATCGTAATTTAAATTCTCACTTATTTCATTTTCTATGGATAGTAATGATAAACCTCCTTTCACTGCTTGCTGTAGTTACGGACGAAGTTAATAAAATTCGTAGTGCTATGGATATGTTCGCAAATGAAACATTGAGTTGATTACTTAACTCCAAACATTGAATAGGTGTAGCATTTTCACCAATTTCATGTTTCACAATTTCGGAAAAAACTCTTAATTCTTTACATAAATCAAAACCGTTTATATCTCGTTCATTGCCATATCTTAAGAGTAGATCTAGATCCGAACAATTATTTTCCAGATCTTTATCCGCCATTTCACTAATTTTTGATATATTGTAGAGGAATCCGAAATATTTCGTATACTGCTCCAATTGATCAAACCTTTCTTCTATAGATTTCAGTCCTTGGTCTACAATGGGAAGATAATATTCTCTATAATATAGCAATTTTGGATCGGAGGTAGTTGTATCTGTCCCTTCATATTCAAATAGACGTCTTTTTTTGCGACTTCTCTTGGTTTTAAATTCTGCTTCTATATCATTATCATCACAAATCTTTTTTGCAATTTAAAAACTCAATTCAAAATTATTTTCTCGATAGCTCTGCAAATTATCCTGCAACCCTTTGAGAAGATAAGTAGCTACACTTACATCTGTAGACTTGTTTTGTAAGCCTTTGCTCACTTTATCCACAGCGATCAAAAGATCGTACCAAATAACAGTGGACAGAACAAATTCAAAATTGTTCTAATGCTCGGCTAAAGACATTGCTTCACTTTTAATCATTGGCAGCCGTATTAATCATGAAATTAGTAGCCACTAACATGACACTAAAAACTTACTAGCAAAACTCCTATTAATAATCAAGTTTAATTATCTACTATCCTTAATTGTCTGCTATATTTTTAGTAGCGTTCCTACCCATGTTTAGGTAGCTGCTAACCTCTTAAACTCATAGCATAATATTTATAATTGCATATATAGCTGTTTTTTTTTTTTGTAACTATTTCCCCCCAAAATGATTTTAATTAACATTAATGAAGAAATAGTTGAAGCTGATGAAGCAGACATGGTTATAATTCGAAATCCTAAAATATATTTAGAGCGCGTAAATCCATTCGAAATATATGACGATAAAAATTTTAAAAATAGATATCGAATGAGAAAACAATTAGTGCAATTTGTGATTGACTTAGTCCAAGAGCAACTTGCGCCTATACCAAGTAAACGTGGTGGTGCTATAAGTGTATCTTTGCAAGTGCTAGCGACATTTAGATATCTAGCAAAGGAGCATATGGTCAAGACATAGGCAAGTATAAATATCTATGTTTACGTATAATTAAACATTGTAGATAGCTTATATTTGCATAGGTGACCAACACGGCTTTTCACAACCTGGATTAAGTTTGATTGTTAATGCCCGGTTTCATAAAAGCTTGTTAAATTTTAGCTTGTAGTTAAAATATTTAGCATAGGTTTAATCAGAAGATTTTGTTTCACCAACGTCGGTTAATTTTAACAACGAGTTAAATGCGTTGCTAATATAACAACTCGATGCAGGTGCTGTTAAATTTTTAAACAGCTGCTAATTGTAGCATTTGTAAAGTAAGTAAGTGAAAATTTGATTTATTGACGCTGAAGTAATTTGTAAGTATACTATTGCATTAATTTTACTTCACACGTAACTTATCTACTGTTTTCATTTTTTACCTTTTCAGTAAAATCATGATTTCATCATCGGAAGATGAATTTTTTGAAAATGCCATACGATTAGTACCACGACCAAGATTTTTTCGAGATCGGTCAAATCCATTTGATCTGTATAATGAGGCTGAATTTAAATGTAGGTACAGATTTTCTCGAAACACTGTAATGCTACTGCTGAATCATATTGAAAACAATCTAGTTTCAATAACAGACAGAAATCATCCCATTGATCCCATGAACCAACTTTTAATAGCTCTGAGATTTTATGCAACAGGAACTTTTCAAAACGTTATAGGAGATCACATTAACATCAGCAAGGCTACAGTATCACGAATTATTAAAAAAGTGACGCATAATATTGCTTTACTAAAACCTTTGTTCTTAAAAATGCCATCTGAAGAAGAAGTAACGGAAACCAAACGAAAATTTTATCTAGTGGCAGGTTTTCCAGGGGTTATTGGTGCTATAGACTGCACCCATATCAGGGTACAATCTCCAGGCGGTCAAGATGCGGAACGTTTTCGAAATAGAAAAGGTTACTTTTCAATAAATGTTCAGGCAGTTTGCAATTCTCAATTAAATTTTTGGAACGTAGTAGCACGTTGGCTTGGATCTGTACATGATAGTACAATATTTAACGACTCTCCATTAAAGCATGAGATGGAAGCAGGACACTTTCCAAATTGCTATCTACTTGGAGACAATGGTTATCCATGTAAGCAATATCTGTTAACACCTCTTCTTAATCCTACAACCGAACCAGAACAGGCATATAACAGATCTCATATTTCAACAAGAAATACCATTGAAAGAGCATTTGGAGTATTAAAAAGAAGATTTCCGTGCTTGTCTGTTGGATTAAGATTGCAAATAAAAACAACACTAGCAGTGATTGTCGCTTGTTTCGTTTTACATAACATTGCATTGGAAGTAAAGGATGAAGAGCCGCCTGCTGATCCAAATGTAAACGTTCCTCCTGACGCTTATGATGCTATTCCAGCTGAACCTGCAAATGCACAATCTCGTACATCGGCAAGAACGTCATTAATAAACTCTGTATTCACATAAGTTTTTATTTATATTTTTTATTATACTTTACAAATAACATACACTTATGTAACATAATATTTCAAATTAAAAATGAAATATGTTAAAACAAAACAGAAATACTGTAATAATAAATATTTATAACCAATATTATTTATAACTGCCTGTCAATGCATTTCAGTTCAAGCTCCTTTTCTTTGAGTTTTATTTCTACATTCAATAATTTCATTTGTAAGGTATGCTTCTCCTTTTCCTGTTGTATTTGTATATTTATTAATTCAATTTTCTTTTCATTATATATTTGAATTAAATTTGTTTCAGTCTCTAATTTTTTCTTTCTCTGTGATGTGTATTCTGATAGCTTTTCTTGAAATGTTTTACGTTTGACGCCTGTATTTTCATTCGCCTTTTTTTTTATTCTGTACGAAACAATCCGGTACATTTTCAATTGCTTTATCATTCTCTTTTTGCGCTCTCCCTTCGGTCTCTAAATCAACAGATAATATTGGGGTAGAAAGAATTTCGACTTTTGGATCTTGTTCTTCATCCCCATTTATTATGAAATACTCTTTGTCATTATCTGGAAGCAACAAGACATTAACCACTCCTACAACACTATTAATTTCACTAATTTGTTCAATAATTAATGAAACTAAACGAATAGTGGGACCAGAGCGATAATTTAATCATTTACGTACTAAGTAATAAAAACATACCTTTAAAATATGTGGCTGCGTCATCGTATGCATTGGCCAAAGGATTAAATTGCTCCTCGCAGATAGCAAGGATTCTTTCATCTGTATCTGTAGTTTTTGTTGTATAAATCCCTCCGCCGGTACGTACGGATTCTTCCTATAATTTCCAAAACAATAAATTTGCTCATTCCTCTTTAAATTATATATCAAACCTTATCATAACTTTTGTTGTGTTTCGCGACCTTTACTATTTCTGTAAACATATTTTCAGCACCGCAACCGTCAATAACAGCCGAATCGGACTGAGATTGTACGCGCTCTAAATATTCTTTACCCTGTAATGAAACACAAAATTATATTCTGTCTTTCGGTAACAATGCATGATTGTAATATTTATTACCCTTTCATTTGCAGTATTTTGTTTAGCATTCCTTTTTATATTGTGGTAGCAACTTTTTAAGTTTTCAGCACCTCTTGGTCTATCAATTATGCTATTATAATCCAACGCAATTTTCTGCCAGCAATCCTGTTTCTCTTTCAATGTTGTATTATCTGTTTTCTTGTTTTCTATGATAGATTTATATTTTTCCACAACGCTTAACAACTCCTGCTTTTCTCTTTCTGAATAATTATAACCTCTATTTCTTTTAGACATTTTCAGACTCCAACTTTAAAACATAAATAATTTAACTGTTTTATGTATAGAATGTGTGATATAACAATATAATTATACATATACAATTTAACTTACGTTCAAAAACTATTCAAGGAGTAATTATTGTACCCTGTAACTGTCATAATCAACAACAATGAACACAGTTCGTCATGCCAACCTAAGTTACAAATCCCTACACTGTATTTAGCAACGTTGCTTACTAAACCGAGGTTAAATTCTCGATGCTATTTTAAAGAAACACAATAAAATTTTAACATCTTGTTATTTTAACAACGTTGCTTACTAACAAATGATTTAGCAACGTGTTATGAAACCGGGCATAAGAGTTGTAGAAGCTATTGCAGCATATAGGGAAAGGTTTATAAAATTTCCAGAAGGCAACGAAGTAAACAAAACCAAGGAAGAATTCTACAATATTGGCCAGTGCCCATCTATAATAGGTGCAATTGACGGTACCCACGTTAAAATTAAATGTCCAGGTGGCGATTACCCGTTGTTATACTTAAACCGGAAAGGATACTACTCGCTGAATATCCAAGTACAAATATTTGATATAATATCAAAGCAAATCATTTTTCAATTACATTGTACCAGGTTGTCAGTGATGCCAAATGCAAGATAAGAGATATTGTAGCCAGGTGGCGAGGAAGTACTCATGATTCTAGAATCTGGAATAACTGTGAATTGAAAAGAAAATTTGAAGTAAATTATAAAATTATATAAATTGCCATGTGAACTAAAGTACATACTTTATAAATTTGTAGAGAGGCGAAATAAGAGGTATTTTGTTGGGTGACAATGGGTACGCATGTTCATATGTACTAACACCTCTATTAAACCCAATAACACCAGCGGAACAAAGTTACAACAGATCTCACATAAAAACTAGAAACGTAGTAGAACGGTTATTTGGCTATTGGAAAAATAAATTTAGATGTTTTTTTAACGGCTTACAAATGAATTTAGATACTACAAAAGCAGCCATAATAGCTACAGCAGTATTGCATAATATTTGTATAGATGACAAAAGGGAGCATGCAGGTAAAAAATATATGTGCGGTGTCTTACAAAAATTTCATTGATAAATGAAGATAACGCAAACTATGAGGACAATGACAATGAGGATATTGCAGAAATTAATTTGCAAGGAAATGTATTTCGAAGACAATATATTGAGCGCCATTTCAATTAAAAATAATTTTATTTCATAGAATATATAAATGTATATATAAATTTAAAAAAAAAACAAGTAATCCGCAATGTATTTTGCAAACATCTTACATCATTAATAAAACAAAAAGTCATTCTGCGACAAAAAATTGTAAATCAAGAATACATATTATTGTTGGGGATTTAACTTCAATAAATTTAATCTTTCCGCATAGTATTGTTCTTCATGTTTCAGCTTCATTTTATGTAACTCATCTGCATGTTTTATAATTTGTTCAATTCGCTGTTTATTTAATTCATATAATTTTTCTTCGTACTCCGTCATTCTTTTTGAAAATGTTGTACGTGATTTCTTTGCTGGAGTTTCTTTACTGTTAACAATTTCGCTATAGTTTGGTTTGTCAGCGTGTTGTGGTTCACTATGAATACATGTTTCCTGGATAATACAAACATTTTCCTCTTGTGCTTTTGATACCTCTTTATTACTTAATGATGGTGTAATCTAAAAAAAATGTTTAAATGTAATGGTAGTTGCAGCATACAAAAAAGAAATTACATTATCACTGTCAAACGGATTTTTATCCTGTGTGAACTCATGTGGTATCAATTCGCATATCTGCTATTCAATTTCAGTAGGTTGAACAGGTGGTGGACCTCCACCTGTTTGTTTGGTACATGTCTTAAAGTTCCTTACATTGGTTTTAGTTTGCACTTTCATACGTTGCCACTGTTCTTTCATTCGACTTACATCTCTAACGTAACCTATCAAAATAAAATATATTTGACATGTAATTCTCAAATTATGATTACCAAATTATGATTACACACCTTCATGCAACATATCTTCTTGTATCTTTCTCCAGGCATCGTCCTTTTTTCGATTTGTAATGGCACATTTTTTTTATTTTCAATTATGTGCATATGGTTTTTAACTGCATTTACAAACACCGCTTTTTCTTCCTCGCTCCAGTTGTGTGCCCTGGGACGTTTTATCTACAAGCAATATTACAAAATATATTTGTCTTAAATCACTTTTGTTTTATATATTCTAAACGGCATATAATATATAAATATATATATAAATAATAAAAATAAACCTACCTCCATTATTAGTTTTTCCTTAAACACAAACTGACACAAACAATAATCTGTTCTTTGACAGCTATATTTGTTATAACGCGCATGCGTATATTATACCGTACAATGTTGCCACGATAATATTTTACTAAATATTCTACTAGTTAGTACCAACTAAATTTTTATTTATTAATAGGAACGTCTTAGCAACATATAAGTGGCTACTAGTTAAAACTCTACAATCGCATTGATTATTAATGCGGCTGTGGATCTTTAGTTTCCTCGCTCACTTCTAGTGCATCTCGAATTTTGTTTATATGATGCCGTATAGGTTTCATGGATTGTACACGGCATTCCCATCTGGTTGCGGAGAGTGGTTTTAATGTTAGCCCTGGTAAATGGCTAGTAATTATTGCCCATCGTTCATTAGAAGCAGCAAAAATAGTGTAGAATTGTTGAACAATTCCGAAAAATGTCATTACCATCGGAACAGATTTAGCCATGTCCCCTAATAGTAAGTTTAAACTGTGTGCAGCACAGGGGACGAAAAATGCTCTAGGATTTTCAGATAGTATTCTCGATTGCATGCCTTGAGCTTTGCCCACCATATTTGCACCATTGTCATACGATTGGCTACGACAGTTATTCAGAGACAGTCCCATAATATTTAAGTGTTTCTTTTAGCGCATTAGTTAAATTTAAGCCCGTAGTAGTTGTAACATGAATAAAGTCGATAAAATATTCATTTATTGTTGCTTTAGATATTGGTGATACTTCTACAATACGAATGATTAATGTTAACTGCTCCTTGCGACCGAAAAATATTTGCTGCCTTTAATACGATTAATAATTTCTGCTTTAATTTTTTGAGCCATTAAATTAATGATTTGGTTTTGAATACTCCATCCTAAATAGTGGTCATTAGTTTGTTTATTCTTTATTCGTGTTAGGTGGTCCAACATGACAATATCAAATTGTGAGATTTTTTCTACAGGACCTAAAAATTTTCCGTTGTTGTTTGTATATATAGTGCTACTCGAGCCACGTAAAGCTTCATTATGTTTTGCTAAGTGCTGAATACAAATTATTATTCGCTTCAAAACAGAACACCAGTGTTGTATCTCGGCATTCATTAATATTTGTTCAGTTGCATCTAATGTTGCTTCACAATCTAGTCTCTTCTGTAAGTCCAGCAACTTGAATTGCGCTCTACCATGAACCACTGATCCTTGTCTGTTATGTTAAACACTACACATTGTTCACATAAAAACTTCTTAAAACTTTTGATGCAATATAGCCAGCAAAATAAACTACAGAACAGTGTTCCATTTCTGATATATACTTCACCGAAACTGGGCACTAAATCTTCATTACCAATGTCCTCATAATTATCCTCAATGGTTGGTGAATTTTTCAATATATCAGCGAGGGAAATGATTACAGAATTATTCAGATTACTGTTACCATTTAACCATTTTTTATCAATTCGATGCACAATAATATTTTCTAAATTGCTGCGAAACTGTTGAGCTGACGAGCACATATTGAAACCGCCCCGGCATCTTACTTGGCTAAAACAATTCTCGATGCAGTCCTGATTGAGTAGATTCGTGCATAGATACTGTAAGGTGAAGTGGAGTAAATGCGTTGCACGTTTTTAATAGTTCAACTTATCGTTATCGCAAATATAACCACAATGAGTTTAAAAATCTATATAAATGTATGGTGTGTCCACAGATAACTAAGAACATCTGTATAAAGTGAGATCACGTTGGTGATGAATTTGTAAAAATTGTACATAATTCACTCACTATATTACATTTTACCCTGAAAAAGGGGCAAATGTATTAAAGACTACTAAATTGATCATGCTATACTAGAGCGGAAGACACTGGGGTAAATGCAACAATATGAAAAGAAATCTACATTTTGCTTTTTGAATGATAATTTTATTGTGTAAAAAAGCTACAAACTTTTCTAGTCATAGTTTAAAACTAAAAAGGAAATAAAGATGTTTGTTAAGTTGCTAAATTATAATTGAAGAAATTGATATTGAACTGGAAAGTACCACGTCTGTTAACAATAGGATCTGGTAGTACTTTTACAATATCCTGTTCTTCTACTATGTCTTCATCATCAACCTTGGGCCAAATAAAGTTATTCTTTGAAAATCTTGTAAATTTAATTGACCAGTCATTCCCATTTTTAGCTTGAACTTTGCCAACAAAATGTTTAATTACCTTCTTAGTGCAGTATTTTACAAGAACCCACTTATCTATATAGATAACAGTCTTCTTCAGTTTGAATATCTGACAAATTTTGGATTTCCTCCAGAAATTCTTCATCATTGTCTGACTCCATGTAATTAACTATTATATCTTCCTCCGAGGTTGATGAAGAATCGGATAATGGAGTTTTTTTTGGAATGTTTGATTTTTTTAGTTTTACTTCAGACTTTATTGTTACCTTAGTATTGGCGTTTTCTTTAAGACGGCATATCGCTTCTGGGCCAGTAATTACTTCCGATCCTGGGCATACCATAGATCTCTTTTGTTTTTCATTCCCTGGTTTCTGGTGAATTTTTTCTAATAAAAGTGCTTCAAAAGATGTGGCCTGTTGTATGTTTGTAGAAGGGTCCGTAATAATGGAAGGTGTTTCGTGATTCGAGTTTCCGTCAGATATAGAAGATTGTTCAGTTTCAGTTGTTGTACTTGTTGGTTTATTTTTCTTCAGGTCCTTCTTTTCAGTGCATCCGCTGGAAAAAAATCTTCAAGTATAACATTCTTGTTTAACGGGAAGATGCCTTCCTTTCGGAAGCCATTTACAATTACTTCTGTTCATATACACTGCCAGGTTTCACAAAGAAACTGAGAAAATATTTTTTTGGGTATTTTTTACCTAAGTTTTGTCGCTGCCAGGTAATTAATTTTGCATCCCATTTATTCTTAAACGACTAAAACACTGACAGATCCAAAGGTTGAAGTAAATGACTAGCGTGTGGCGGTAACTTCAGAATGGTAATATTTTCTCGTGTTGCTGCTTCCACAATTTGCAAAGTTACATGCGTTGAATGCCCATCATATATAATAATTGCAGGTACCAATAGTAGAGAGAATAGTTTTCATAAAATAATTGGCAAAAGTATTGCTCTCCATCCATCATTTTTTGCTGGCAGCATACGTAGTTCCAGGAAATTCTGAATCTTTTGGCGCAATCCACTGGTCCCATATATGTGAACCTATAAAAATTATTAATGATGTAGCCTTAATCCCTGCAGCATTACACATCGAAGAAGAGTAGTATTGTCTCTTCCGGGAGAACTTACTGTGCGCGAAGAAGCTTTGTTTCTTTGGCCTACAACTTTACTCCTACGAGGATCAGTGCTTAAGCTGGTCTCATCCAGATTTCATATTCGTTCTGGTTTGTCAAGTAAATCAAGTTCGTTCATAGTTTTTTCCAACAGATCAAAATATTCATAAATAAAAAATGGATCTGTGCCTTTTCTTCTCGCGTATTCCACATTCTGAGGAATTTTCAGACTGAGATTATGCCTTTTTGTGAAGACTAGAAACCAATCCTCTTCTGGAAATCCGTTTTTGAAATTAGTTTCAATATTATTAGCGTTAACGTAAGAAGCCACTGTGTCAAGAACTTCCTTTCTTGACAACCCGAATCCCCATTTTTCAAGAATTTTCAATCCATCCGCTAATTTACATTCTTCATCGAGATTTATATCGGTAGGCTGTCCTTTCGATTTTTTAATTTTACCACGCAATCCTCGAATATTTGTAGAGACAGTGGAATATGGTATTCCATATTGCTTGCTTGCTTTGTAAATAGTGCATCTTATAATATAATTCCGTACCATTTCTAAAAGGGGAAAATGTATTATATTTATGTTGTTGAGCGACACATTTTCCCCATTTTGTTAATTTTCAAGGAGAAATATATGGAGAAAGTACATGTACCATGTTTTTGAATTGAAAATTACTTATCATACATGCAAGTACATACAAATATGATCAATAAATCAAGTAAATTAGAATTACCTGATAATAGCGTTATATTGCTGCTTCCGACCTAATTCCCCTAAATCTTCATACGCTTCAATTAGATCCAAATATGAACACAACTGGATGCATTTCCGGAGTGCCATTTCATCGAAAACAATAGCAAAAAGTTTATCCTGCGTAGATAAAAATTTAGTCTTATATTTCAGAGCTTTCAGTACATTATCGTTGAAACTAGGAGACAATTTCAAGATATTTGACCACATTTTAATTATACTTTCACCTGGCAAATTAATGTTTTTGTATGCTTTTAAGTAGCGATATCCTCCAGGTGATATGTAATGTAGATCAAGTTCGGATTGTTCTATCATATGTCTCAAAGTATGTACAGTAGTTTAAATGAAAGAAGTCCCTTGAAGGTCATTGAAGGACAGTACGAGTTTAGATTTTAACCACGCCCATTTTCTCATATTCAGTAGCGTCGTTCATCTAATTTTTAATGGGGCATATAAGATACTGTAATTTCCGATGGTGAGGGGTTAGCAGATGACGGGGAGATATAAACAAAAGAAGAACAATGCACGCATTAGTATATACCAGATATAAAGTTTTCGGTGAATAGTCGGCTTAGCACCGGTAACAACAGAAATATGATGTTTTGACAGTTCATTACGTTAATTATTTGTGTCTCACATTTTGAATTACAACAACGATTTAGATAATGATATAATATCAGTGGTTGCAATAAAAGTGATTTATTATAACTGTGTTTGTGTTAGTGCATAATACTGGTGTTAATTAGTGGTAAATAAGACAAATTGACAGAAAATGCAGCAAAATGACGTTACACGCCTATGCGACAGCTAGTAGTGTAGGGAATAAGAAATCAACGTACGTTATTGCAATAGTATCGAGTACAACGAGCCTCATTTTGTTTTGCTTGTCGTAGTATTGTTCGGACATTCTAAAGACAAACGCGTTATATCCATCCTTGTCGCGCGTGCTGTTTGACAATTGAAATGAGAGAGATAGATATATAACTATACGTTAATTCGTATATGATACAGATAACCTTCATGGGACTTCTTTCATTTAAACTACTGTAGTAGTTTCTAATTTTTTATTGTAAGCGCGTTATCAAAATATTTCTCTTGCGTATTTGTTGAAGTATTTTATTTCTCAATTTTGTTTCTATGTCTTTTTCGGTTTTGTTGGCCGGTCATTATTAACAAATAATATTTTGCCAATAGATGGTTTTCTTTTCTTTGACGTTTCCGGTGTGTTAAATGGCGACAAGTCTAAATTCCGCTTAGACGGTGAAATTTCGGTTATAGTAATCATGGCATCGGTTTATGTTATCAATTTTTTCTTAGGATTGCTTTTGTCCCGAGCAATTTTAAAAGCAACAGTACAGTAAAGTAGTTTTTACAAAGAACCTTATAGAAATTTGATTGTCTAGTTTATTGTATTACACCGGGCTGGTTGACATTAAACACAAATAAACTCGGACAATGCGTTTGCATGGTCTTAACTACTACAACAAATTCAGTTTCATTCTAACCGTTTGCAATGTCTGGCGTAAAAAAGACGTGATCTTAGCTTAAAAGAAAAAATTAACAATTTAGAATAGTATAAGTTGCCGAAAATGAGTCAGTGGAATGCAGCAGCACAATTAAAAATTGTTGTTATGTTTATTTTTAGATTTTTTAGTTCAATTTCATAATTTATTGACTGTTTATTATTGTTTCACATATGTATTTTAAATTAATTAATAAAATTTTGTGTTTATATTTCCTTCGTTTATTGTTGTCAATCGGTTATTGTTATCAAAAACCTCGAGTCCCGATGTGATCACATTAATCGGCGTGTACAGTATTTATATCACGATATTTTTTAAATTTCTTACAAGTTAAACTCAACGAGAACAAGCAAGAAATGCTTGTATTTTGCTACTTTTCTGCAATTGTATGAAAGCATCCTATCGGTGCATATGGGGATGTTTAGAGAGAGATGTACAACATACATGGTTCTAGAATTGTGACAAACTATTTTACTTCACCCCCACCCCCTACTAAATTTATTTATGACAAATTACTAAAACATATGAAGGATCTTGGTTTTATTTTTTTACATACAAAAAATTTAAACCAAGATCCTTTAGAAAACTGTTTTTGAATCATCAGGGGACTTTGCGGACAGAATACGAACCCGACATGCCCGCAATTTGTTTCCGCTTTTAAAACATGTATAGTAAATTCAGCATTGAAAACTACAAAGGAAACAAATTGCGAGGATGACGGCTGTAATTTTCTTGCCGCTATACATAATTTACTTTCACCAGTTCCTTCAAATAATCCCACTCCCGATATTCCATTTTCACCTGGACATTCAGCACCACTTACACCTTCTCCCATTTCCTCTCTGTCCTCTGGTGATTCAGAGTCTGAAGTTACGAAGTTGTTGCGTGTTAAAACAATTGATTTAGCCAGAAGCGTGTTAAAAAGATTTTCCCATTAGAATGCAATATTTGCCAAGATTTTTATATGACCAAAGCTAAACCGAACAACTAATTTGTTAAGTTATTAGAAAATACATAAAAAAAAAACAATATTATTCTTGATTTACAGGGTGTCACAAAGATATATTCAAAAAAATATATTTTAAATTATCTTATTATCTTTATATATACATGGGTGTATGCATAAGTTTTTCCGTTTCTTTTTTTTGTAAAAAAAATACGTAATTTTCTAGGAAAATTAATTTTTTTTTATTCAAAATATTGGCCATCGGCTTCTACACATTTCGACCATCTTTCAGGTAATTTATGAATACCATGCCAGAAAAACTGCTTGTCTTTTGCGACAAACCCTTCGTCGAGCCATTTTCCAACTTCCTCGAAATCGCTAAAGTGCTGCTCTGCGAGTGCGTGCCCCATTGATGCGAAGAGGTGATAGTCAGATGGCGCTAAGTCTGGGGAGTACAGCGGGTGCGGTAGGATGTCCGATCCAACTGATTTTAAGGTGTCTTTCACTAGTTTTGCTGTGCGAGACGGCGCGTTATCGCGTTACAAAATCACTTTGCCATGTCTTCTGGCATATTCCGGTCGTCTTTCGATTAATGCGTGGTTTAAATTAATCATTTGTTGGCGATAGCGTTGTGAATTAACAGTTTCGCCGGGCTTCAAGAGTTTATAATACACAATACCGCTCTGGTCCCACCAGACACAGAGCATGATCTTCTTGCCGAAGCGATTTGGCATTGGTGTTGAAGAACTGACTTCGCCACGTTAAAACCACGATTTTTTTCGCTTCGGGTTTTCAAAATAGATAGAAAAATGATTTCCTTTCGTGGCGTTGAAGCAGCATTGCAATGGGTGCCGCAAATGTTCTTTTTTCAGTCACAAAACTCGACATGATTACTGAACGATAAAACAAAGACGCTAGTTTTTGGCGGACTCAACTTGTGTGTGTTTGTAGTTAAATGTCAGACGAACAAAATGACGTATGTGTCAAATTAATACGCAGTCTACTTTTCGCTGGCGCCAGCACTTATCTAAACCGGCAAAAATTTATGCATACACCTGGTATTGTACAAATAATTTTGTAAATAGAATAAATAAAAAAAATTAATTTATGTGACAACCGAGCAAATACAATTTTAGATAAATTTGTTAAAAGCGCTACATGTACTCAATAAAAATATATTTCATGTAATATGATCATCTTATTTACATGTATTCCTATTATTTTTTCTTATAAATTTAAATATAATTAAAATAAATATAGTACAGTGCGAAACAAAAAAAAAACAAGCATCAGCGCCATCTATGAACCATTTTTCTGAACTAAAAGCAAGCTTCAGCGCCATCTGAGAACCTGCTTTTTGGTGTAGTGTGTTGTGCCTATAATACGTTCACCGAATATAACATGGTCGTGTCAGTAGCCCAGTATCCGTCGTAGGGCCACATTCGTTTAATTCTTTCATTCTCTATAACCTTGAGTCATATCTTTGACAATATTTGTGCTAGCCCTGACAAATTAATGGATGTCAACTTGTATAATATAAATAAATTCTTGTGTATGCCAACGCCGAAAGAATTGTTAGGCGTTAGTAGCTCGTTCAGATAAGTAGGTAAACATCACCGACTACTTTACTCACAAAAATATACAGGCTTAGTCAAAATTACCGGAACACTTAAATAAATCTTCTACCGTAAAGAATTTAAAAAAAATGTTTCGTACAAAAGTTCTTTGGTTGTAAACAAGCTATCGTATACTTATTTTTTTAACATACAGCGTGTTCATTTTATTGTGGAAATTAGGTGAACTTTCTTTTTTCAAATGGAACAGCCTGTATATTTTTACATTTTTAAATTACAAGAGTAATTCTAAGTATTTTTTGTAGGAATAATTTTTTTTATAAAATGCATAATTTTTTAGTTCTAACCATTTAATCCAAACGCCTGAACTTCAAATTAAGAGTATTTTCATACATACATAACATTTATTTTAACCAAAGGGATAAAAAAAATGCAAAATAAAAAAAATAACAAACTAAAGTAAATGTACATTGTGCCTGCTTGTTAATGCTCCACAACTTCATGAAACAATTAACAAATTGTCATTTAATTGACATTTAAACGACAGATTAATTGCTTATACTTAAACGGTAGCTTGTTTACAACAAAAAAAATTTGTACGAAACATTTTTTAAAATTCTTTACAATAGAAGAATTATTTAGGTGTTCCGGTAATTTTGACTAACCTGTATATGGGTACTACGTAGGTATGAATTATTTGTATTGATGCATTATTTTTTGTTGACATATTTGAAAAGTACTTGTAAAATATATTCAAATATAAAATATAAACATTATTTTCAAAATGGTTTTGTTCAAACCCGTAATGTTCGACAGTGATTTGGGTTAAAAACCGGTTTTTAAAAAGTATTGGTTATCGGTTAAAAAACCGGTTTTCGAACAAAATTTAATAGATAGAATTAAAAAAAAATATAGATTGTTCATGAAATGAAAAATATTAATTTTATAACGGGTTTTTGAATATTTTCTTTACTTCTTTTTGTCATTAATTCAAACAACAAACAGTTCCTAAGTTAAAAATAAAATCAGTCAGTTTAGTATACTGATGTAAATAATATTATAAAGATTAGTTAATTAATTAAACAGACAAAGAGATAATTAGTGATACTTAGGTTAGGAAAGGGAGCATTCAGTAAAAGTTGTTATGAGCTAAAAATTTTGTATTCTCGAGTGTACCAATATTGGAGTAAAAATAATAATCGAACGAATGAATAAATAACTACAATTTTTTTTTTAAATAAATGTTTTACTAATCATTATTTTCAAACCCAATGAAATTAACCGGTTAATATATATATTTTTTCGGTTACCGTTATTTCCATGTTTAAAAATATCGATTTCGTTTTCGGTTAAAATGACGTCATAAAAGTGAAAAATAAAGGTTAATCGGTTCCGAGCCCTGCTTACTTCTTACTTTAATTGAAGAATTATCTTTCGAGAAAATAAAACTTTTAACTCGACACAATTAATACTCTCAATGAAAGTTGTAATAGATTCTTTTTTAATACCGTTTTTTGTTTTTACTGTGTCACTACCTCTCTTCTCTTTTGGCATTTGAAATTTCTCATGACTTTTTCAATTCTAAAAGTACTAATGCCCAAAAATGCTTTCTTACGACTCAGATTATAACCTCATCTTCAATAGAAACATGATAATATACAGAAACAAAATATGTTGTTTTGTTTCATTTGGATTAACTGCCTCAACAATATTTCAAAAAAAGTAAATCTTCATTGATTTTATCAGCTGTGTGAAATAACACTATGAAATATTTTCACTGCATTGTAAGTGTTTTACATAAAAAGGGACACTTTTCTGCTCGGTGGTTACATTCTGGATATTCTCGTAATTGTGTAAGTTTATGTCTACAACATAAAAGATAATCTTATCATCAAAGAATTTGAAGAATAATAGGGAACTTGCATAGATTTTTTTTTATTATTTTTTTTTAATTTAACTTAGTCCTAAAAATCCTTCCACCTTTCAGTGTAGGATTTAATTCGACTTACATATTTAAAATAATACTCCTTCAATCTCGATTTTTAAACAGCAATTTTTTAATTAAAAATGACGTAATCTAAAACGGAAGTGTGGAACGAAGTGACGAAACCACTTATAGTGCGTTCAAAAACGTAAATGTTTGGTCATGTTTTGGTTACGAGATATCTTCGTAGTTTACGAACGCCGAAAATAACCAGCGGTTATCTAGGAGTAAAAATTGGTGGGTGATTGAGGGACATATACAGCTAATGCGAAACGTTAAATTTGTAGTTATATAATTGTGTGTATATAATTTTAATTATTTATATTATTTTTGTATTGCATAGACTATTTCCATAAACGAATTGCTGTTAACTTTGTCAGACAGCAGTGATGATGAAATGGAAATTATTACTGCAGAAATATATAGTATGCTTTGTATAAATTACAATAATTTACACGATAATGTTTTTTACTTTACACTTTTGCATAAATAATGTTTTACGAAAATTCTTACAAACTAGACGAATCTAGTGTATATGTACTCAACTCTTTTAAATACATTAAAAATATACGGAAACCATATGAAAGTTACGACATGTAATGTTTTAAGCAATTAAATATTTTTCTTTTTGTTCCATTCGCTCTGGGTGCCTTTTTGCATCTAGTTCCCATAGCACATTTGTCAAATTATCCCTTTTTCTATTTCGACATCGGATTTCTGCTGCTATACATAAACAATATATTAGTTATGTAAACGTCATATATTTACATTCAATTTATTATATGTATTACGTGTATTCGGTGAAGTTGCATTGGAACCAGATTGATTCTCTTGCACAACTTGCCAGCCTTCTTTTGAAGTTTGTCCAGACGACAATGCTGTAGCAAGTGGGGTAATTTCTGGTTTTTTGTTCAAAACATCATGCATTACCTTCAAATAAATACATAACATAATACGTAAGTGAGCAATTTTGAGGAAACAAGTATAAACTTTACATCAAAAACTTCCACTGTCTCCTGCTCTGTCCTGTTGAACTTTGGCTAATTTTGTGTTTTTGATAATTTTTTTTTTTCAAATTTCTCCATTTCGTATTGCACACATCGCCCGTTTTGTGTACTCCATTTATCTCCAACTCCTTACTTATATTATTCCATACCTTGGAAGCATTATACTGTGGTGAACAAAACTTATTTTCGTTTACACGGTAAGTTTCGATTAATAAAAATACTTCTCCTTCGGTCCCAGTATTTCCTGGAAACATATATATTTCAGTAGTGTGTATAAATTGCGGATAAGAAGAAAGGAATCACCTGTAGCTTTTTGATTATTTTCTTGTCCAGGTAATAATAAATAAATTCATCTTCATTTTCATGATCTACACATATAAACATTAATTAATGATGATTGAAATATATCCGTATCTTATTATATAAAGCGCTAAGATCCGGTTCCTGCTGCTGCTGTACCGTGCTTGGGAGCGTTTTCATTGAACGTTTTGTTGACAAAAGCGAAAAAGCCGACTATAAATGCAAGATGCGATGTTTTGTTTATCTGTCAAATCATTGTTTTCTGTCATTGTCGTCGAACGAATTGACATTTAATTAAGAGTTTTATTAAAAGTGTAATATTACAGGTGTAAGGAGATATTTAAGTTAAAAATTTGATATTTAAAGTATTTATTTAGTGACCTGCATTGAAATCATATTAAAGATATAAAATATCAACAAAATAATTTAATAAATATTTCAAATAGATTACGTTACTCAAGGTTTTTTTTTACATGTCCGTAATTCATGTTTTTTCGTCGTATGACGGACATTTCACCTAGTATAATTGTAATACTTACTGTTTTCCTCGTCATACATAATAAGACCTTCGACACTAAATCAAGGCACTGAACTGCTGTGCTGAACTGAACACAACTTGGGTTATGATGTTTTCCTCCATTCTGCACAAATAAGAAAATATCCAACGTAACCATGACGTGAGCCGTGGTCATCTGATTACGATGAATATGATCGAGTATACCGTAACCGCGTTCAAAAACACAAGATATCCTGGTCATTTTATGTAACCGGTTACGCTGGTTACGGTTTTGAACGCACTATTAGTATAGTGTCATGCGCAGACCGAACAGTGCGTGCTAGTGTTTAGCGTTTGCAGTGTTTACGAATTATGTAAACAGCAGCAAGTTCGTTATGCGAAAAGTTCGTTATGTGATACGCGTTTGCCCATAACAATACATGTTAAAAATCTTCTTATTCCATCCTTTGCTTCTTGGCTGCTGGCTTCTGGAAAAACCTTTCCAAGGATGTCTGTTTCTTCCTCTTCTTCAACACCTGCCGGAAATAACGGGCAAGGGTGTCATTGTAGAGATCGTTGATCCTGTTTGCCTCAGCTGAGTTTGGATAGTGAGTGTTGGTAAACTCCTGAACCTCTCCCCATTTGACCAGGATATCTTTGATGGCAGCAGTTGAGATTGGTTGATTAGATTGCTCTTCCTCGTTGTCAGATGAAGCTTCCCTTTGAGCTTCATCATATTGCTGGATCAGAAGTGCTTGGAGCTCTTCAGTTGTCAGCTCTTCTTGGTGTTCTTCAATAAGCTCTTCTACATCCTCCTCTACCTCCAATTCCAACTTTCGAGTCACCGTGATGATGTTCTTCACCACTTCTGTGCCGTCAACTGCTTCTTGGGTCCAGGAAGGAACAAGTTTCAACATCAGCTGTGTGCAACCTTCGAAGCTCGGGCGACTTCGTGATACGCAGTGCATTCGAGCGGCAAGATAAATAATGCCAGAATAAAATTCAAGATGGCGGTTTCCAAGATATTAATAGTAACTTCCTTATTTTAAATGGGCGCCATATTGGATTTTTACATCGTTGAATAGCGTTTTTTTTTATTTAAAATTTTGTTTGAATTAAAATTTATTAATTATTTTTAATATTAAATCAAATCAAGGAAGCTTATTTTGAAAACAATTAAATCAAATACAAAACAACTAACACTAAGACAATAAATTATAACAAATGCTCAAAATGCTGGTCATTATTAACTAGACATAATCGACAACGTTTAACAATACTGCCAGTTACTGTTTGCAATGTATTTCGATTAATACTATTGAATGTATTCACCACTGCTTCACGTAATTCTTCTACATTATTGTAGATGTTATTACTTCCATACACTTTATCTTTTACAGTGCCCCATAAATAAAAATCAAGCGGCGTTAATTCTGGTGATCTTGCAGGCCATGAAACGAGTGTGTTAGTTGCTTTGATTCTATTGTTAAAACGATGATTTAAATAATTAACAACATTTCTAGCATTGTGTGCTGGAGCGCCATCTTATTGGTACCATATTCTAACATTTTGTGCCAAAGGTAAATCATCAAGTAAATCTTCCAGCGATGTTTGAAGAATTTCTAAATACCTTTGTGCTGTTAAATTTCCATAAAATATTATGGGACCAACTAAACGATTTCCCAGTATGCCACAAAAAACATTAAAACCGAATCGAACTTGGTTTCGCCGCGGAATAAGTGCGTGTGGATTTTCCTGTGCCCAATAATGCTCGTTATTTCGATTGAATAAGCCACAATTTGAAAAGTAAGATTCGTCAGTCCATAGAACGCAATTAATAAAATCATCATTTTGTGTTGTTTGATTAATGAACCATCTGCAAAATATTGATCTCTGCATATGATCATTAGGTCGTAAAACCTGAGCAATGTGTAATTTATAATGGCGAAACTTGTGTTTTTTCAGAATTTTTGATAATTTTGACTTGGATACATTTACTTGGGCTTCTATTTTGCGAGTTGAAATATTCGGAATAACACACATACCAAAGTTAACTATTCATCCTCAAGTTCATGTTGTTAATTTTCTTTTGTCCAAAAAACGTGATTTCGCTTTGATAATGGCCACAAACCATGGCCGAAACGTCAGCACGTTTTGCTAAATATATTTTGTTCTGATCATCTCGAACAACTATTGTCTTTATTCCAACCATCACCGGATTAAATAATACCGTTGTCAATATCTTCATCCTCAACTTCATCTTCATCATCTATCATATTGTTACGATTGGGTTTTCTTAAACTTCCATGTTGTTCCATATTAATATCTAATCTTCTAAATATTTTATAATTGGGTTGCCTTCTCTCAGGAAAATTATTGAAATAAGTTTGTGCAGCAAGACGGGAGTTTTTGTAACATTTGATGTATATACAAAACATATATTATATTTTCAGTTCCGAAGTTCATCGTCAATATTATTAAAAACAAGTGATATGTCCGTATTATGAACTCGTCAATTTTAGTTAGGATCACGACGCGTTTCGAACTCTCGTTCGTTATCAAGTGATCATCACTTGATAATAATATCACTTGTTTTTAATACAAAACATATCCTATTGTTCTAATATTGGAAAAGTCGGCATTTTAAAATTTTAAATAATATCATGTACCTACGTAATAAATAACTTCACCACTTAAATTCAACAAATAAATTATATCAACTAATTGTTTTAATAGCTGAGATAGGTGTACTAATTTAATTGTGACAGTTCGCCTTTATAATAAATTTTGTTTTATTGTTACATGTTATTCACCTACCTATGTGTTAACGGATCACAAAAACTAGTAATTAAGGAACGGGGGAGAATTAGATGAGGAAAATCATAAAGAAAAGACAGAGTTGAAAAAAATAGTATTTTTGTCGGATCAGAGGACGCACTGGAAACATGACATTGCATATTTTCGGCAAGTTTATCATATTGTGGTTCATACGTACTAATTGCTATTCGTAAACATGCTGCCAAATAGTCATCTGTCAAACGAAACCGATGTTTTGTTTTGATTGCATTAATGGTATTTTTCTTCAAAAAATAAATTCCAATAACTCTTTTGAGACGAAGCTCTTGATTTAAAAAATATATCGTATTTTAATTTAAGTATTTCATTCTCAACGAGTGGGTGTTTACATCCAAAAATTCTTTTAATTTTATTGATGTTTTTTTCTATGTTTATTTCATCATTGAATGGGAATGACATGGATAATATTATATCCTCTATTTTTTTAAATATCTTTAAATCTTCTATCAAACTCATTTCGTAACAGAGACATCTTATTAGCATATTGATCATATTCATGTCAGTTTTTTGCAGTGGATTTAACTGCCATATTTTCGAATTGTTTTTAATCTCTTCTCCTCAATTGTGCTTCTAGGAATGTAAGTTTCCCCGTGAATGCATTCACGTCGCTAACCATTTCAGTCAAAGTTTTGTTCTTTCCTGGAAGTTGTAAATTTAATTCATTTAGCTTTCCTGTACTGTCAAGAGAGAAAAGCAAGATCACGCACCCACTTATCATCTTCCAATTGAGGATATGATTTATTAACAGTTGCCATGAATTCTTCTATTTCAGGCAAAAGAGCCAAGAATCTTTTTAAAAACTTAGCATGACTTAGCCACCTTACGTTAGTGTGTAATAGTAGTTCCCCGAGATCAGATTCACATACCTCTAATAATGCTCCGAATCTGCGTCTTTGCTAATTGCTTCTGCGAGTAGAATTAACTATTTTTAATGCGAAATTCATCACATCATCTGAATTTAATATGTTTGAGCATAAGGCCTGCTGATGGATAATGCAACGGTAGTTGGTAAAACTTGGAATAGCATCATAATTTTTACAGAGTTATAAATCCATTAGGAATCCCAACCATAGAAGGAGCTCCATCAGTCGTCATCGATACCACTTTATGTATTGGAAATGCTGTTTTCGTAATAAAAGACTTAACCCTTTCAATACTGATTTTTTTATTGGAATGTACCTAATAGTTTTGAAAAAAATGCCCGTGGGATGTATTTGTCCAGAATTTTCATAGGGACGCAATCGTCCCAACAGTCAAATAACTACAAATGAAGTAAATATCATTTTTACACGTCCGGGAGTAGAAGTCGGTTTCTAAGGCGTCAAACGCGGGACAGAAATGAAGCATTTACTCCCTAGGGACGAAAACACTTTTCATAAGGCAGTTTTTATTATAACAAAGGTTTTTGTAAATAAATGTGTGTTGTCATGGTACGCGTTGCATGGAAACATTTCCAAAGGCTTCTAAATATTGCGATTTCGTTCCGATTTATTATAATTCATTATTTGTGAAATTAAGTGTTTCTACTCCCGAACGTGGAAAAAATAGTATATACACCTCGGGAGAGACCACCATTTTTCCCTCGATGTATTTGTAGCCCTCTGGCTTCGCCCTCGGGCTTCAAACTACACCTCAGGAAAAATAAGTGGTTTTTCTCCCTTGGTGTATAATGTACTATTATTTACAGCTAAAATTTATGATACTCAAAAAAACAAGTTTTACAAAGTCCTACATTACATGCTATACACATATGGTCTTTGTTCGTCTTTCCACCTTTTTCTTTGCACAACTAAGGCATCTCCTTCGCGTATTTCCTTCTACTGGCCAATGATCACCAACATTGAACATTTTCTTTATTTTATTAGATGGCCTTCCAGAAGAACATTTTCTTTGAATATTTGCCTGTTCTTTTCCATACCCTACAAGTTGTTGAGCGAGATTGGCTAAATAGTCTAGAAATGATACTTTCTTACGGTGTAACTGTTAGTAGATAATCCAACTATTTGCAGTTGTTACCATCAGAACTTTCTGAAATACTCTTCTCCCTCATTTGTTTAATTTTCTATCATACAAACCAGAAAATTGATTGCTAAATCTACACCGCCCATATACTAATTATAAAATGTTACGGCTTCTGGGCAGGATACCTTTTTCTTTGATCCCTGCTTGGCAGTTCTGTTTACTTCTGTTATTATGTCTGAGTGGCAATTCCTTAGCACTATAACTGCCTTTGTGTCTTGCCATTTTGTAGCAATTGTGCCAAAGTTATTATATAAAGTTGTTGATTCGCTTCGTTTTAACTTCTGATTAAAATTTGGCAAATTCCGTCTCGTTTGAATGCATGTTGTTGGTACATGCATTCAAGCAAAATCTAGTGTGCGAAGTAGGTCAACTGCTGTAAAAAATCTATCACAACATATTGAAACTTCCTTGTCACGTATAGTACTGCATAGCTTTTTAACAACTTTTTCGCCTAATGTTCCGTTGATATCTGGATTAGCGTCAACATCTTTATCCGCATAAATATTCAAGTCCTATACATAACCAGACACTGCATCACAGCGTTGCCATATTTTTATTCCTCGCTTTATAGGTTTCAACGGAATACATTGCTTGATGGAGGACCTTTCCTTGAACTTTGCCATGAATTCATCAATGCTCTGATATGGTGATTCAGCATGAGCACGAGGAAATGTGTGTTTTAGGCAAGATATAATATCGTCTATATAATACGTTTTAACGGCGCTTTCTGGTTCGCTAAAGTATAATTTAGATCCCAGTAACAAAAATCTGTCCCTGCTGATTGCATTTTTTATAGTTGTATTGCCAAGGGAAACATTTTGTGACCAATACATTGGTAAAGCGGGAAAACGGTTGTAGGCCATAATAATCGTACATCCAATCACCACCATTATTTCACCAGGGCCTGTTTTTGAAATTATTCCTGTTTTTTGTTTATAATTGTGATTTGTACCTTGCTTCTTTTGCTCTTTTCTTAGGAAATAATTTCAAAAACACATCAAATGGTCTAGAATCACCAACAAGATTCACCAAAATATCCACTTGACGATTATGTGGTATTTCTTTTCTGGGTACAAAATTTTCATTTACTTCATTCCATGTCACATTAGTAGAAATAAAAGAGTCTTAACATTCCACACAGGCATTTTCCTTTGCATTGTCGGGTTTTTCTTCCAATGTGACATTACTTGTAGATGTGGAAGCAAGGTTCATCTTGTCTTTTTTCGTAGGGGTTGAAAGGCTTCATCATTTTCAAAGCATGATGCAACTTCAGATTCCACATAAGCAGATTCATTTTTGTTGTCGGTCTCTTCGTCTGGTAAATAATCAGAATCACTGCCCGTTGCATAAGGATCTGATTCAGAAGCATCGCTGTCAAACATCTCAGCAATTTCTAATAATTCTTTCTCAGACAATGGCTTTTTATTTCTGTAAAGATAGCAAAATCTTTACTACACATGACTACTGTAGGGACACTGCGATCCCACAGAAAAAACTGTTGGGTCATAGTTATCCCATATTGAAATAAACGGTATTTATGTAAGTATATCAATTTTTTTTATAGTAATATATCGCGTAACTAAATACTAGAAGACATAAACAACAACCTGTTCATTTTTATGATGATATTTTACGTAATATACAACTTAAATATCTTAAATCATGCACTGTAAACAACACACTGACAGTTTAACTTCAAAACAGTTGTCAAAAACACAATGTTACCAACTACTACCAACCTAAAACCTCTAAAATACTGTAAAGCACTGATGGGACTTTGTTTTTGGATTTTACAACGTATTTCTAACCCTACAGGTTTTCTAGAATTTTGCTTAGGAGGTATATGTCCTGTTAGTAATGAAAGGGTTAAACGAATTATATATATCCTGACCTCTCGTTCATCGGCAAAATTGAAGGGTCCGGTGCAAAAACCGGTCACCTCAATTTTTTTAAATTTTACAGTATTAACAAAAAACTATTTTCCAAAGTAGGAAAACTTAACAAACTCAAAATTACATTTTAGAATTATGGAAAATGTTACTATACAACATTTTTTTATAAAAAAAATGTAGATATACCTGTACATTTTTGTAAAAAATTTTTTTTTTTTTCAAAATGGAGCTGTCCGTTTTTTTGTACCGAAATAAAACAACAAGACTCATTACATGAAAAAAACTGGTTTATTTGTAAACTAAGAAAAAGAATAAGTATATAAGTTTAATAATAATAATTTCTTTATTTTAGCAAATTTGCTAGTTTACATTCTTTATACTTATGTTTATTCTACAAATAATTACTCCACACGTTTCGACCTTGCTGACAGTACATCCTTCGGTCAGTAACCATGCATATGTCAGCATATTTCGAACATAGTGTGGTTAATTATGAAGTGTTAGCTTAAGTTTATTTTTAAATATTTTGCTATTGCTTGCACTTTTTATTTCTTCATCCAGGTCATTGAACATTACCATACCTTTATCGAATATCGTGTTTTTAGCAAATTCTGAATGTTTCCTGTGTATGTGTATATCATTTCTATTTCTAGTAAAATGTGAATGTACATTAATATTTTTAATTATTTTCGCGCTTAAGTATTCCGGTGTTAAATTATTCAAAATTTTGTATATAAACGTCATCGTATTGAGGATAATAAAATCTCGAATACAAAGCCAATTCAAATCATCCAACATGTTCTCAATCTTGCTATATCTATTCGCTTTTAAGATTACACGCATTGCTCTATTTTGCATTTTTTGTAACTTACTCATACATTCATTATTCACCAGAAATAGAATTGTATTGCAATATGTAAAATGAGGTAAAACTACTGTATTAAAAATTAAGATCTTAGTCTCTATACTTAAATAGTCACTAATCCTAGCCATAAAACTTGTTTTCTTAGAAATTTCTTAATAATATAATGCACATGATTTTTAAATGTTAATTTTGAATCTATTACTACTCCCAAATATTTGATTTCATCAACATAATCTATTCTATAATTTCCTATTCTAACAAATAGTGATTCCAATTGAATTTTATTATACATTCCTTGCTTACCAATAATCATACATTTTGTCTTATCATAATTTAGCTTCAATTTGTTTGCAGCTAACCAGTTATCAATTATTTTTAGATCAGAGTTCAGCATTTCGATTAGTAAATCGTGATTTTTATTTTCATAGTAAATTAAGGTATCATCTGCAAATAATTGAACACTGCAGTGCTGTAATATATTAGGTAATTCATTTATATATATAACAAAAAGTATTGGACCTAGCACACTACCTTGAGGAACACCAACGTTGCAATCCAACATTGATGATATATTACTACCAAATTTTGTTTTTTGTTTTCTATTCATGAGATAATTGGTAAACCATTGTAGTACATTTCCCGAAATTCCGTATCCTTCTAATTTTTGTAACAATTTAGCTCTGTCTATAGTTTCAAATGCTCTTTTTAAATCTAAGAAAACTGCTATCAACGTTTCATTATTATCTAACAACTCTTTCCAGCTAGTAATTACGCATTGAATTGCTGTTTCACAACTATGTTTATCTCTAAATCCTGATTGTTCCTTAGCCAGTATTTTATTTGTATTTAAATAGTTTACCAACTGATTTTTAACAACAATTTCAATTACTTTTTCCACTGCTGGTAGCATATTTATTGGTCGATATTCGTTGGCTTTTTTGGTACCGATAATTTTCGGAATAGGAGAAACTGTAGATATTTTTAATTTATCCGGTATTATACCCTTCTCTAACGACGTGTTGATTAGATTTAATAATGGATATCCCACTATATCGAAGGTGTTTCGTATGAGACACCAATTTATCTCATCTGCACATGCTTTTTGTTCATTTTGATTGAATACTATGTTACGAAGTTCTTTTATTGTTATTTTTGAAAATTCTGTAAAACTTATTTTATTGCAAATATGTACTGAAGCATTAAAATTTGTGTCCGGAATTGTTGCAACGATTTCATTAATGCTTGTTATGAAGTACTGATTAAATTTTTCTGCTATCGCGGGCTCCTCCTTTTCCGAAATATTATCAAAGAATATTTCGTCCGAGTTGTTTGTACTCTTTGTTGATATAACTTGCTTTAATGTCTTCCACATTTTCAATGAATTACCTTTACAGTCATCAATCGCTAACTTATAATATTCACGCTTAGTTTTCCTGAAAAGTGCCACATATTTATTTCTACAAGCTTTATAACTCTGCCAGTGTTGCGTACTTTTTGTTATAGTAAATATTTTGTATGCATTGTCTCTAGCATTTCTGGCTTGAACTAATTTTTCATTCAAGTACCACGGGTTTGTACCATATCGAATTACTTTCCGTGTAACGGGAGAAAGTACGTTTAAAGTGCTGATTATATTATCTTCAAATTTGTCATATAATACATTAACATCAGTACTGTTGTAAAACCAATTTTTGCAAATTAGGTTTTCTTGTAATTTAGAAAAATCTACGTTTCGGTTTGTTTTAACTTTCTTGTTTATTACAATATCATCATTTAATTGTACTGAAATTATGTCGTGATCCGACAACTTTGGAGATCTTAGAATACTTACTTTTAAGTAATAATCATTACTTATTGTTAAGTCTATTCGCGTGCTTGATGTATCCGTTATACGTGTATCTTCATTTACCAATTGTTTCATTCCAGTTTCATTGACAATACATTTAAGTTTATTAGTATAACTACATTGATCATTCCAGTTTATATTAAAGTCACCCACTATTATTACTTTGATGTTTTGTTCACAATTTTCACTGCACCAGTCTTGAAAATATTTTAAGAACTCTGCCACTGATGAATTAGGCGATCTGTACAACACAGTCAAAGCAATTGTTTCGTATCTTAACTTAATTTTTAACGTTAACAACCACAGTTTATACTCATCTGCATGAATTTCATTTACTTCGAATGTAATATTATTCTTAATAAACACTAAAACACCACCTGTATGTCTAGAATTAGAGTCGCATCTTACATGATTAAAGTTGCGTATTCCTATTTCCTTGTCTCCAATTTCATTTGTTACTCTTGTTTCTGTTAAACACACTATTAATGGATCAACGGTGTTTATTAAGTTTTCTATGTCTTCTTTGTGTGCTACGAAGCTTTGGATATTAACGTATAACACAGTTTTTTTAACACTACAAGTCTCACAAGTATCTAATTGCTATATGTACTGAACTTGCCTTTTATATGCTTCCATTTTCCTTTTATAAATCACGCATTCTTCACTCCACGATGCGTGATCGGTGTTTATATTTAATTTTAATTTGTCATTTGCCACAGTACAATTTACACACTGTGACACGTTGTTTACACAATCTTTCAAGGCGTGATTCCCTGCACATTTCGGACATGCTGTCTTGTTCTTGCATTCACTTGCCTTATGGTTGTATCCCGAGCAATTAAAGCATTTGTAAATGTTAGTTAGTTCTTGCACGGAACATCTGTTCCATCCTATATTAATCTTTTTTTCTTCCATTATTTTGTTATATGCCTCCGGTGTAACTTCCGCCAAAGCCACATTGAATCGTTTAGTTTTTGGACTTAAAATATTCAGTACCTGAATGTCTACGTCCTTTAGTTTTTCATTTTGATCTTTAATTTTTTTTACAATTGTTTCCTTGGTTTCATCTTTGTCAATTCCTAATATTTTGATTTTTGGTTTTCTTAGTTTTGCAACTGTTACCTCGTATTTCTTGCCCAGTTCTTTCTCGATTGAGTTTTTTATACTTTCCGATGACATGTCATCGGAACAGTCCACTACAATACCTCCGTTTTTTACCAACTTTATACCGGTTATTCCTGCCTTTATGTCGGCAGGATTAATTTTTTCCTTAATTTCTTTTCTGGTCGCACCCGAATTTTGGTCCTGCACTTTCGGTTTAATTATGACACTTTTATGATTTTTCATTACTTCTGCATAATTACGTTTTTCATTCTTTTGTTCCATTTTTATTTCTTCTTTCATTTCACGATGTGTCCGTGCTAGTTCATCGACTTGTTGTTGAATAGTCGTCAACTGGTGTTGAAAACTATTCAACGTCTTGTTTTGTTTCTTACTTTCGGTATGGGTGTCATTCAAGTAAATTTGTAACTTGAATGACAACATTTCATTACATTTATTGCAAAACCAAGAAACATTCTTGTTGTTACTAATAATTTTTAATTCTTCTTCACGCAATTTGGCACACGTTAAATGGTATTGACACTCACATAAGCCATTACAACTTATACTTTTCTCCGATCTTTTTATATCAATACTGCACACTCCGCACTTACTACTCATTTTTTTAAAAAAACTGCGGAGCGTACAGAACACGTCCGTACGCTACGACAGCCAAATATAGTTAGTTAAGGCCCGGTATTTCCAACTCCAGTTAAATTTACTTATCTAGGGTATAAAATTTACTCCTAGGTTAAATGTAGTATCCGGTATTTCCACGCTTAGTTAAGATTTATCTCTTAGTTTATAACGCTATCTAAGGGTTAATTTATTTGGGCTGGCTACATGCGAATAAATATTTATCTAGTTGTTATTTTAACCTATAAATCACTGTAAATAAAAATTTCATAATAATGGATAGTGATTTTGAAGATTTATTTGAAGACAATGTTGAAGAAATCGTAAATTACATACAACGGTCTTATACAGTTAGAATGCGTCCTGATAATTTAACTAATTGGAGTGATATGGAATTTTATCAACGTTTTCGGTTGACAAAACACACTGTACGGACAATATTGCAAGAAATTAACCATGTATTAGAACATAAAACGGATAGAAATTATGCAGTACCTCCTATGCTTCAATTTTTAATTGCTTTAAGATTTTATGCAACAGGAGACATGTACATAGTTGTTGGGGATTTTGGCGGCATACACAAAACTACAGCAGGTAAAATTGTACAGAAAGTAACAAACGCTATCAACGGCCTACGTGAACAATATCTTTACATGCCTCGAAATGTCTATGAGATACAATTAACGCATCAAAGATTTTATAACATTTCAAGATTTCTTCGAATTTTGGGCGCTGTTGGTGGGACACACATTCGCATAGTATCACCAGGTGCTTGTACTTATTTATGAAAGTTATAGGCAAATAATTTTCTATCTATATTTTTTAATTAGGTGGAGACGGGGCCGAAAATTTCAGAAACAGAAAAGGATATTTTTCGTTGAATGTCCAAGCAATTTGTAATGCTGATAATTTAATAACGGACATCGTCGCTAGGTGGCCGGGTTCTGCACATGATAGCACAATATTTGATCATTCTGCTATACGACCAAAATTTGAAGCGGGTCTGTTTAACAATAGTTTACTATTAGGGGACAGTGGATATCCCCTTCGCTCATATTTGATGACGCCAATACGCGACCCACAATCAAATGCAGAAGAATTATACAATGAGAGTCACATTAGAACAAGAACTATAATCGAAAGAACTTTTGGAATTTGGAAAAGAAGATTTCCCGTCTTATCGATTGGAATGAGGTGTAAAATCCCATTAGCACAAGACATTATAGTGGCTGTAGCAATATTACATAATATTGCTACATTACAAAATAACCCTTTGCCCGAAGAAGATAGAGAAGTCGAGGTAGAACCCGATCAAATTGCTATACAAAATAATAATGCCAATAATAGAAACAATATGCAATTGGAATTAATTGATTATTTTAATACTTTATTATAAATAATGACAAGAGTAATTACTATAATTATAATGTAAAGAAATGTAATATAAAAAAATCTTATTTTATTATATGTTATGTTTTTTCAGCAGCTCAACTTCTTTACATTTTATTTCTTGTGTTAAAAGTTTTAGTTTTAAGGCATGTTCCTCATTTCCCCTGATTATTATTCGTTCTTTTTCTTCTAGTTCCTTTTGCAATATGGATATTCGGAGATCATTTTCCTTTTTTTTAAATTCCATATCTTCCTTTTGTCTTTCTATTTCTATCTCAGAAATTATTAATTTGTTTTTGTTGTCGGTTTTCAGAACCTCCATTTGGAGCATTGTTAGTTCGCATTTAATGTCTGCTAAATTATTAAATTTACTTGTACTATTATCTTTTCTATTGGTGTATAACACCTGAGATTTTTTCGTTTTTAATTTTTGTGTGTTCCATTTGGACCATTTGGCATCGATAGACTGAAACAATGAAGCTATTTAAAATAAATGAATTCTTGATGATGTTTTAAGAATGTTCATTTCAGGAAATACAATGATATGTATTTCCAATAATTAAAATAATTTAAACAAAATAATAAATAGACAATACAATACTTGTTAATTCAATGACCATGACCAGTAATCTTACCTTAGGCGTTGATGGCGATGGTTGCAATTTCAAACTTTTTTCTTTACCGGTGATATCTTGTACTTCCATATGATCAAATTCGATATTATGTACTTGTATATCAGCTGCTACATCCTGCAAATATTAAATGATAACGACAAGTGATTGAATTGGTATAAGTTATTGTACACAAAGCACACAAATCTTACTGCAAACCTCAGCATCAAATATCACCTCTGCATCTTCTAAATAGTCTGATCTGTTTATCTGTCAAGTGCCAAAGTTATTTATTTATTTATTTATATATATATATATATATATATATATATATATATATATATATATATATATATATATATATATTGTGACGCTCCCTTGGTGATGCGGGTTCTGGTTGCTCGGGCGCCAATCGGACTTAGACCGGGATAGTTCAGTGGAGGTCAGGGTGGTACAAGAAATAATTTATTTAACCAGAAAACAACGTTTTGATTTATTCACGAGACACTGACACTCGCAGTGTTGATAACTAATAATAGAACCAGCAAATAACATAAGAAAATATAACGTAAGCAAATAATCTATGAACTATGAAAACATAATACAGGCAGCTAATATTTGAAAATACAACGGAAATAACATAACACTATTGTGGCGGAAAGCCAATCAGAAATTATGTATCCTCTGTAACAGGACCGACACAGTACAGAGAGAAACAACGATGACGTCACAGCAGGACCGGCACAGTGTGACGGGACCAAGTGCAATTACTGTAACCTCTGTAACAGGACCGACACAGTACAGAGAGAAACAACGATGACGTCACAGCAGGACCGGCACAGTGTGACGGAGACAACCTATCTAACTGTAGCCTCTACAACAGGACCGACACAGTGTAGAGAGAGACAGTGATGACGTCACAGCAGGACCGGCACAGTGTGACGGAGACAACCTAACTAACTGTAGCCTCTACAACAGGACCGACACAGTGTAGAGAGAGACAGTGATGACGTCACAGCAGGACCGGCGCAGTGTGACGGAAACAACCTAACTAACTGTAGCCTCTACAACAGGACCGACACAGTGTAGAGAGAGACAGTGATGACGTCACAGCAGGACCGGCGCAGTGTGACGGAAACAACCTAACTAACTGTAGCCTCTACAACAGGACCGACACAGTGTAGAGAGAGACGGTGATGACGTCACAGCAGGACCGGCGCAGTGTGACGGAAACAACCTAACTAACTGTAGCCTCTACAACAGGACCGACACAGTGTAGAGAGAGACAGTGATGACGTCACAGCAGGACCGGCGCAGTGTGACGGAAACAACCTAACTAACTGTAGCCTCTACAACAGGACCGACACAGTGTAGAGAGAGACAGTGATGACGTCACAGCAGGACCGGCGCAGTGTGACGGATAACAAACTTATAAATCTTGCTACGTCTGCAACAGTGCAGAGTAACGAATACAAAAATAAATACTGCCACAGAGGGCGGTACAATAAAGAATAATATAAACAATATGCTTACCAAGCGGTTTGACTGCAGCGGAGAACGGATCACTAGCGGAATACTAACTGACTTTGTTCGTCTACTCGCAGCCCTTTTATACGGCTTGACTAATTGATCGTTTACTAACTTGCATTTCGGTTGTATCATGCGTTAGGTACGGTACTGTGCGGATCAATTAGTCGCGCGCGCTCCGAGACCTGGCGCAACGAGCCAAGTGGCTAGAGCTCGTTTGGTGACATCGTCACAATATATATATATATATATATATATATATATATATATATATATATATATATATATATATATATATATATATATATATATATATAAACTTACATGATCATTACTAGTAGTAATTAAATCTGCCGAATCAATAGTTTGCAGTACTTGACCTACAATAAAATTAATAGAATAGAATTAGAATTTTATGGAAAATAAAATATTGTACCTGCAATTTGGTCATTATCCGCCCTCGCTGGAAGACCTTCAACATTTAATTTTATTACTGGCAACAGCTCTTCTTCGAAATCGGTGAACTTTATTTCTGGACAGGAACCACCTCCTGTCATGTACAATTGTCTTTTGTGTTCACCAAGTTTTTTCCGCAAATTTTTTTTTAAACTCTCATATTTCAGTTTAAGTGTTTTGCTGGATCTGTGACAGCCCATTGTTGAAGCATTAAATATGTTCGTAACGTTTTCCCACGCTTCTTGTTTGTCTTTGGAGGTTACCTGGTCGGTTTGCTTATTTTCTAATACATGGAGATGGTCTAACGCCGATTTAATTAGTAAACGGGTTTCGGCTGCCGTGAAATTACAGCTTCTTTCTCGTTTCGCATCCATTATTAATAATAATATAAATCTAAATACCTATAATATCTCACAAAAGATTCGTCAACAATGCACAGATAAGATAGAACTGTCAGAATCACTGATGTTGCTATCTTTATCTAGTTCATATATTTCCACGTATAACTATCTCTCTCTTAGAATGATACAGTTCTGCCAACGTATCCAAATATATTTATTCTTCAGTTAACTAAACCTCGGATAAAGTTGATTGGAAATACACTTTATGTTTATTCTAGATATTTATTCCAAGAATAATTTTATACTAAAGATAGTTAACTGAAGTTTTATCTGAAGATGGAAATACCGGCCCTAAAACATTTCAACATCCACGTTTTCATCATCGCTATCCATGGTTTCCTGGGGTATTTCTGGACCAACAGCATTAAACACAATATTGTAATACCACTTATCGTTCATAGGTACATACTTTTCTGCCAGAAACCGAACATTTTCAAGTTTTTTTTTTATTGATTGGTAGCGGATAATTGCTATAAAGCTTTTCTGACGGTAATGAGTATGAACCTGATGATTTTTTAAAAGAAAATTCCGAGAACAATGTTAGACCTGCTGATATACTGCACTTTACAACATTGGTTTTTTCATACTTGAAAACCCGGTATTTCGAAATAGAAAATTTCTGTTTTCTATTGTTTATTACAGTTTTTTTCAAAAAATGTTGAAATGTTCCGAAAAATTTAGAATCATATCCTCACTCACTTCTACTACGGTGAATTTCTTAGAAGTAGTTTTGATCAAATCCTTACAACCTTTTGGCGTATAAACTTCTTTTTTACGTTTTTCTTTTTCTATTAAGCCGAAAGATCGATCACAGCGTAAGAAACTGTGTCCAGGCTCTGGAAATTGATGCACTATTACCCTAATATTTCTCCCAGTAATAAAAAATGTACCAACACAGAGTTCTTATTTTGAGCGAAGCAGTTATCAGAGAATAAATATAGTTCACGGACAGTCGGTGGGAGAAAAGTATCTATGTAATGGTACAGAAAGCTGATGACTTCATTGCTTCCCTTTTTAGCAGTTACTTCATCGTACATATAAAATTTGCTTTCGCCTGTTTTCGCTGAATGAACACAAAAGTTGTAGACCCATAACTGCCTCTTATAAAATACATCTCCGGAAGGAATGTGTGGTAAGGGCATGTTTTGCTGATAATCAAAGCATAGGACTTCAACCGCTTTTTCAATTTTGGCCTGGGCAGATTTTTCTTTTAGCGAGTTGTAAAATGTTTCTGCTTTTGCCAAATGGAGGGGTTTTTCCTGCTGTAATTCGGTTTTTGCTTGTAGGTCTTCTTCGGCTACAATGCTATTCTCTAACTTGTCACATTTTTGGCAGGTATCTGATCTGGGCTGTCCGAAACTTATATTGTAGTTATAGTTAAAATGCCGACAGTAAAAATCATATGAAACTTTTGGATTTATTTTTCCTCCATGTTCATAAAGCTTATACTGCTCTGGTTCATATTTAGCAAGATATAGCCTATACATTTTTGTCATATTCAATTCGAAAGACAAATAATATCTTTTTTTATTATCGCTCCGGCTGTAGTGCGAACGCCGTCTTGGAAAACTCTTAATGTGTTCGTCGATCTGAGCAAGAATTTCATTCGATTTCTTGTTAGCCCTGTTTGCGTGTCTTCCGCGCCCATCTTGTTTTGGTGTTAAATCTCAGTTTTTCAATTTTGTCGCAACGCCGTTAACTCGATGTTTTGTTAATCCATGAACAGAGCAAAAGGCCTGATTGCATACTACATGTGTTTCTGTACCTATCCGAACCTGAAATGATAAAAAATACGTGTTTTAGCAAACATAATAGATGAAAAATATATTTGAATTTTATAAAAGATATGTACATAACATATTTCTTTACAAAATTAAACATAAAACTTGCCTTGTAATGAAATGCGATGGTTCTTGCACTGCCTTCTCTTGTTTTCACCCTCCGACGCTTTATCATTTTTGCAGATATTAAACCTGCTAAATAAATATCTTGTTTGTGTTTGTCACCAATCTCACAAAACTGCGTCAAAATACTCTGCCTTTCAATATCATTTATTTTTGAAAAGACCTGTACTTGCATTTACAATCTGGTCCAGTAATTCTTGCGGGTATTATTTTATTTCTCCAATTAACATGTTCTTCCCCTTCAGCTTTTTTACTTTTCATCACATTACGTTTCCATGTACTGGTATTTTTTCTTCTTTTTTCCCTTTATTTTTGTTAATTCCACTTGTTCCAGGCTCGTCGTGCACGCTCCTACGGATTTGTTCTTCATCCGAAAGCATATATTCACTACCGCTATCTTCGAACGGCTCTGGTTCAGACTCACTGCTTGTATCATACATTATATCAAATATTACTAGCCCAGTTAACAAAATAAACAAACTTTTGCACAAACTAATCTCGCGAACGCTTCAACTCTAACACAGCTGATCAGCAACTGACCACGAGACCACTCCACGCAAACATGCGAAGTCAGCTCTATCTGTGATTGTAGCAAGAAACAAATAACTCTTCGGGCAACTCCGTATATAGTTGTATTTCCTATGATAAGTCATCGAGCTGTGTGTTTCTTATACCAAACGATGCAGCATGCCACGTACATTAAAATCCAACTAAAAAGTGATTTTCACAAAAAAGTGGGGGTGATCGGTTTTTGCCCCGGACCCTTCAATTATTAGCAGTTCTTCTGTAACAGACATATCTTGAAAACACATTCGAATGAATATACGAGTACACAACTGTGCGGTATCAGTAACATCCGTTGATTCGTCGAATTGTAAAGATAGGAACTTGCATTCATTAATATTTTCTTTCAGAATTTGTTCTAAATTTTGACTCATCCCTTCTGTTCTGCCCATAAAGGTGTTTCTCGACAGCGACATTTCTTTAATTGAAGCAATTATATCAGATTTATTGTTAAATCTTTGAAATAACAATTCTCCTGCCTTAATAAAACTCTCCTTCCATATTTCGCCGTCCTCAAAGGGTTTATGTTTTAATAAAATTTCAGCTACCTTCAATGAGGCCATGGTGGCTGTTTTCGACCTCGTACTTAATCTCGTAAGAAATGACTGTTGCATTTTTAATTGTTTCATTAATTGTTGTACTTTTGCTTTCCGTAACGCGATGCCAAGTGGATAATTATTCTCATATTGTTTATGAACTGTTCTAAAGTGTTTTTCAACATTGGCTCTTTTTAGAAGTGCTACGCTTGAAAGACAAATAATGCAAATATATTTATCCTTTTCTATCGTGAAAAAAAATCCTGTTCCCATTCATCATTATGGTGATACATTTTCGGCTTCTTGGAAATTGTGGTCGGGTGACTCATTGTGGGTCAAACAATAAAACTAAAATAAATTTAATTTATTATCAATAAAATAAAAGTGCATGGTAATTATAGCAGAACCTTACATGAAATTGTGCCTACTGTCACTACTAGTAACTTTAGGTGGGATCGATACAAACACGTAACTGATCGGTGTTAAAGGACCACTGATGAGGTGATGAGTAATGGCACTTCCTGCAAAGTCAAAAGTAGCCAATTATAGCGGAATGTCACTTCTAAAACTCAAAACGCCATGTAAGTTTATATAACCTACAACTACACTCTTGTTTTACCCGTCGGGTTTTAGAGAGAGACTGTCGATAATCGATTAACTTCGAGATTATAGCGCATTCTCGTTTAGCACTTGATTTCCGGAATGTCAGGCGGGCGACTACGAATAGTTACGCGGTCGACGCTTTGGCCACCCCTGACCCCCAGACAGTCCGAACTAGTTCTAATTTACAAAATACAAAACCTTGGTTTATTAATTACAATAAAAATGCAATCTTAATATAGCAGCTGCGTAATATAATTGTTGATAATTAAACAAAATACAAAAGTTAAATATAATGAAATCGAAATATGAATATAGTAGTAAACTAGTGTAATAAATTTTGTTGATTATACTTGAAAATCGTGTGCAAAATTATTTATGTTGAACAGCACTTATAGTTGGAATATGAACAACGTGTTTTTACTTATCATATGCTAACGTGTTGATATATTCAACTAGGCTCTACCCGTGGGGACCATGTGCCCACATTCGTAATTTCTATAAAAAAAACTATTTTTGAAAATTTCTGTTTCTGCGTTGCATGTACCTTTGCGTCTCCTAGTCGCAAACTCTCTAAAATATCTTGTTTTTATCTGTTTATGCATCTTTTGTGTCTTTCTCCATCTAACTGTCTTTATTGCAGTCGGATCTTATATTGCAAAAAAATATTTACAATTGTCAGGGGTTTAAAAAAAGTATCCCTCTATACGGAAGCTTTAATAGATTTCGTAGAAGTACAAATAACGTATTTTAGATATTTTAAACATACATTCACAAATACTACTTTTGCGCACCTGTGGGATGTCAAAATGATGTCATTATTTTTATGTTGCTAGGAGGGGGGGGGGCTGTCATTTCATGTCATTCATGTTGCTTAGCTTACGCAATTGCATCTAACTTCATGCGTGACTGACAGACAAGGGCTTTTTTATATATAATATCATCTGAGTTAATCGCAGGAAAATGCTATGTTAGTTTTTTTTATTATGTATTATGGTAGTATGATAGAAAATATGAAACTAGTTTTTATGTTTGATAATATCAAATGCAGTGCACGCCGCTTATTGGAATCATGGATAATATTATCAATCGGATATTGTTATCACTTTCGCGAAGAACGGGTCGGACGTATACAACTACATTAAAAAAATTTCGTTTATAGTTATCAAAATATCGGTTAATGTTATAATTTTTTTCTTGAGATTGTTTTCGTTCCGAGCAATTTTAAAAGCAACAGTACAATAAAGCAGTTTTTACAAAGAACCTGAGAGAAATTGTATTGTATAGTTTATTGTATTATGCGGGGCTGGTTGGCAGTAAACACAGATAAACTGCAGCGCAAGTCATTTAATTTTTCAGATGGAACACGCGTATGAAATTTTTATTAATAATTTGCTCCGCTTTAAATTTGAACTTCTCTTTGCTAATAAACACACATACATATTATATACAGGGTGGTGACCGCGACACCGGAACATAGGACTTTAACATGTAAAATCATATTTTTATAATTTCCTGCTTCCCTAATTATTTTAGAGAAAAAAGCTTCAAATAAATGTTGTAGAGCATTAAATTTCGTTTCAAAGAATTTGCATTTGCATGTTTAGTTTTATAGATATTATTTTTTAAATGCCCCCATAAAAAAAAGTCGTTTGGGGACAAATCCGGGGATCGCGCTGGCCATTTTTTCTTATAATTCACTACTAGCAATAAATTCATGAACCAAGAAATATTTTCTACTGACAGATAAAACATCAATCATTTGTTGAATTTTGTTCCATTTCCAAGGCTACCCCTAGGTATTTTGAAGCTAATTTTCAACATTTTAAATTTAATTTCTGCCGGTATAAAGCATGGAAAATTAATTGTGTTTATTGATTTGAATGTAGAATTTTATGCTCTACAACATTTATTTGAAGCTTTTTTCTCTAAAATAATTAGGGAAGCAGGAAATTATAAAAATATGATTTTACATGTTAAAGTCCTATGTTCCGGTGTCGCGGTCACCACCCTGTATGTACATAATAATTACATATATGTATGTACTATTTACATATCTTCATATTTTCAAATCTAAATGCAAAAATGTTATGTTTATTTTTATTTAATTTCATACTTTATTTATTGTTACATATTTATTTTCAATTGATAAAATTTTGTGTTGATGTGTTTTTCGGGTATTGTTATCAATCGGTTATTATTATCAAAAACCTCGAGTCCCGATGTGATCACATTAAGCGGCGTGCACTGCATATCGAAACCTTAGCAAATGATAGTCTAAAATATATAGCTAAAACACCTGGTCCATATTTCAACTACAAGTGCTATTCAACATTGTTGATAATATAATTCAAATTTGAAATTCACATGTCGAATCACGATCTTCGCTGTCTTCACTGAAAGAATTTGTAGAAATATCTGTCATTTTTGGCCCACCACAACGATCGGTGTCTTCTTTGAGAGCGTCTGGAACCCATGCAATATCTGGTGTCTTCCACAAGAAATCTGCCCGGTACAACAGCAATAGAACCGATGACACTGTTCTGTGGTTTGTAGTTATTCATGTTAATATAAACCAGCTTTATTTCTTCACATCGTCGGTGTACATTCGAACGGTATTTAACAAGAAATCTAGGAGCGTTTCTGCCAGGATATATGCAAGGTTCTACGGAGACTGCGTCATATCCAGGAGGATTTTCAGATGATATTAAATATATCAACACGTTAGCATATGATACGTAAAAACACGTTTTTTATATTCCAACTATAAGTGCTGTTCAACATAAATATTTTTTCACACGATTTTCAAGTATAATCAACAAAATTTATTACACTACTTTACTACTTTATTAATATTTCGATTTCATTATACAGTGATGCCTCGCATAACGTACTTAATTCGTTCCAGCAGCAAGTTCGTTATGCGAAAAGTTCGTTATGTGAAACTCGTTTTCCCATAACAATACATGTTAAAAGTTTTAATTCGTTCTGTAGCATAAAAAAGATATGTACTCACGGTTTTATTTTTTAGTCAGACTCAGGTTTAGGAGAGTCTACCGAGGCTTGCAGGGTCAAATCTTCTTGTTCCATCCTTTGTTTCTTGGCTGCTGGCTTCTTGAAAAACCTTTCCAAGGTTGTCTGTTTCTCCCTCTTCTTCAACACCTGCCGGAAATAACGGGCGAGGGTGTCATTGTAAAGATCGTTGATCCTGTTTGCCTCAGCTGAGTTTGGATAGTGAGTGTTTGTAAACTCCTGAACCTCTCCCCATTTCACCAGGATGTCCTTGATGGCAGCAGTTGAGATTGGTTTATTCGATTGCTCTTCCTCGTTGTCAGATGAAGCTTCCCTTTGAGCTTCATCATGTTGCTGGACCAGAAGTGCTTGGAGCTCTTCAGTTGTCAGCTCTTCTCGATGTTCTTCGATAAGCTCTTCTATATCCTCCTCCTCTACCTCCAATTCCAACTTTCGAGACACCGTGATGATGTCCTTCACCACGTCTGTGTCGTCAACTGCTTCTACTTGGGTCCAGCAAGGAACAAGCTTCTTCCAGGCTGAATTGAGGGTCATTTGAGAAACTTCTTCCCAGGCCTTCTGTATGAGTCTGATTGCCATAAGAATATCAAACTTCTCTTTCCAGAACTTTTGGACAGTCATGTCTCCACAAAACTCACATTCTTCAAACATCTTATTGAAGAGGGCTTTGGTGTACAATTTTTTAAAGTTGGCAATAACTTGCTGATCCATTGGCTGAAGGATGGAAGTGGTATTGGGTGGCAGATACAGCACCTTGATAAAAGGATAACTTTCCTCCAGTATCTCCTCCAGGTCTTTTGGGTGAGAAGGGGCATTGTCCAGTATCAGCAGGGCTTTAAGCGGCAGCTCTTTGTCCAGCAAGTATTTCTTCACAGCAGGAGCAAAGGTTTCCAGAATCCATTCTTTGAAAACAACTTGGGTCACCCAGGCTTTATGGTTGGACATCCAATGGACGGGCAGTTTGGACTTCACAATGCTGTTTTTCTTGAAAACTCTGGGATTTTCAGAATGATAAACCAGCAGCGGTTTGATCTTGACGTCTCCGCTAGCATTAGATGAAAACAGGAGGGTCAGTCTGTCCTTCATGGGGTTTGTGTCCGGGCAATTTCTTCTCCTCTTTGGTAATAAAGGTTCTTTTCGGCATTCTCTTCCAAAAAAGACCAGTTTCATCGGCATTAAATACTTGTTCCGGACAGTATCCTTCATCCTTTAGATATTGTTGAAAGCCAGCAGAGAACTTCTCTGCTTCTTTCTTGTCCGCACTGCCAGCCTCACCATGCATAGTGACGCTGTGGATTCCACTTCTTTTCTTAAATCTAAAAAACCACCCCCTGCTGGCTTTGAATTCCTCTTCCTCATTTTTACTGCTGCTAGCCCCTGCAGCATTTTTCTTTAAATCGTCATAGATGGCTTTGGCTTTATGACAGATGACATCTTGGGTAGAGATATCACCTTTCACCTGCCTGTCCTTAATCCAAATCATCAACAGCCTTTCCATTTCCTCGTGGATTAAAGACCTATGCTTTTCATGGAAAAGCTTTGACACTCCCTTGGCCACCATGGCTGACTTGATGGTATCCTTCTTGGACAAAATGGTGTAGATGGTAGTCTTGCTGAGACCAAACTCTTTCACCAGGTCGCACTGTTTCACCCCACATTCACTCTTTCTAATTATTTCTTGTTTTATTTCAACAGAAATCACATTCCTGCTTTTTTTTAGAAGCCATAATACAGACATAAAAAATAAATTTATTAAAACAACAATGCGTGAGATAAGCGCAGACAAGAACGACTGCCGCACTTAATGCATGTTAGTGCAAGTTTCAGCATCGGCAGTATGCGAACTTCAAAGCTAGGGCGGCTTCGTGATATACAAGTACGTTCGAGCGGCAAGATGAAATCGATGCAGTTCGTTGTGTGAAGCGAGGTTCGTTGTGTGAGTCGCGTAATGGACGAACAGAAAGTTCGTTATGCGCAGCGTTCGTTATGTGAGGCGTTCGTTATGCGAGGCATCACTGTATTTAATTTTTGTATTTTGTTTAATTATCAACAGTTATATTACACTGCTGCTATAGATTGCATTTTTATTGTAATTAATAAACTAAGGTTTTGTATTTTGTAAACTAGAACTATAAAATAAGATATATTTTCTAAATATATATTATATTGTAAGTAAATAATACAAATATATAATACTTTCTTCAGTTACCTCATGGTAATTCACCTTTAATAAAACATGTTTTGACATCATTGTCATTTTGAACAAACAACAAAAATAAAAAAATTGATAATAATAATAAATACATATTATTAATAAATGTGGAATAAACAAAGTAATTTAATATAATTTTATTAAATAATATAATTTGTCTTCAATAGAATTACATAGTTAAGGTTTTGCAAATTTATTATAAACATAAACCTTGATAGTGGTATAAAGTTTATTTTGGAATGCATCAGGATGCATCTCTTTTAATTTCATTACTTCATGTTTGTTTGGTACAATTTTTTTCTTAATGTTATCCTTGAAATATTTTTCAGTCATTTTTTTGTTCGTTTGTCCAGGGAATTAAAGTACGTTTTTTTGCCTTTTTACTTTATTTATTTGAACGTTTTCCAAATTTCGTGTGTCTTCATTACTTATATCCACTTCTTTGTTAACCTGCGAGCTAAATTCTAAGGTTTCATTTATTTCTGTGATATATTCACCCTCCTCTTCACTTTCATTTTCTTCTAAATTAAGATCTATTTCCATTTCTTCTAAGCTTTTTCCCTTTAAAGCTTTCAATTGCGCCTTCTTTATCTTTGCAGTTTGGTATATATCATCTGGTAAGCGATAAAACTGTGCGTGGGTGTTTTCTGTATGACCGATAAACGCCGCCAGTTGTTCTAGCTCATTTTTCTCCATTTTAAATATTTGCGTGATTGTTGCTAGTTGCTTTCTTAGTCTGGTTGAAGTTAAAAGAGAAGCTCTCTGCTGGTTAACTAAAGCGAGGTTTGCGTGTTTCCGTATAACCGAATAACCCGCTATAGGATTTTTGGTACCCGGTATTCCAAAAAGATAGTCATCATCTGCAAGATCAAAATTTGTTCTAATGCTTATGAAGAGTTCGATTGATTCTACTGTCTTCTTATCAAATAGCCCTGGGACACCTCTACCTCGTTTTCCTCGAATTACAATTCTCTTCAGTGATTTATATAAGATTTTTTCAGTATTCGTTAATGCTTTTTGAAATTCAGAAGAAAAATTCTATCTGCTGATACAAGAATTCCTTTGGCACTTAGGCGTGCTCTATCTGGTAGAATTTTAAGAATGAGAAGAGCTGTTGGTGCAATTCAACAGAGAAAATCTGAAGTAGCATCTCGAACAGAAAGCTTATCATTATTAAAGTCTGATATTGATAATATCATAAATCACATTTTTGGTGACCATAAACTATGCGCAGCTTATTTTTTCGATAAAAAAGAGGAATTAAATTTATATGAAGATATAAAAAAGAGTTCAGAATTTTTCAATTGATTGCAATTAATTGTTAAAACAGTTTCAAATCAAGCAAGAAGTCTATTATATGATTTTGATAATAATAAAGTAGAACAGTTTAATTCCATAATAGCTAAGTTTGTTGGTGCAAACGCATCAATTATCGAAAGGCAGATCATACCAATCTAGATGCCATGCTGCAGTATTATCACATAACTCTCAGCGTCCACATTATGAGGTTCACAAAGTGCTATGTGGAAAGAGTCCTAGTAGTATAAAAAAATCATTGGAATTTCTTCAGCATAAAAGGACAATGAACACTAAAAAATACAAATTGAAATATAAATCAGTTAGAAAAACTTTATTTAGAAATAAACTGCAAGCCGGAACTGATGCTCAATATGGGCCTAACTATGAACAACCAAACATGAACATAGATATTTTTGAAATAGGAAAACGATGTTTCCTAGAAAAACTTCAGAAATCGGAAGCAGATAAAGAGAAGTTTGAAAAGAAACAATACTGCAGGCAGATAGTGAAGTTTGGTTAGAAGAAAGAAGAAAACCTTTGACTGTTTCCAATTTTAGTCGTGTTTGCAGTAGAAGGGCATATACAAATTGCGCGACCTTAGTAAAATTTTTTCTATATTCTGCCAAAAATCTGAATAGTGCTTCCTTGACACATGGAAAGCGCTATGAAGAGGTAGCGAAACAACAATTAGAAGATCAACTAAACATAAAAATTGAACCCTGTGGAATGTTTATTAACAGAGACCATTATTTTCTTGGAGCTTCTTCAGATGGATTAGTGTACGACGATACCATCATAAAAATAAAGTGTCCTTACTCTTCTTATAATATGCCGATTGATGAAGCTATACCAAACAAGAAAGTAAAATTTTGGGCAAACAATAAATCAGATGGCAATTATGTTGTCAACAAGAATAACTGTTGCTACATTCAAATACAAGGACAACTTCGCATTACAAGGAGAAAGAAATGCATTTTGAGGGTATGGACATCTGAAAAATTACCATTGAAAGTTGAAACCATAGAATACGACGATGACTTCTGGAAAAACAAAATGAAACAAAAACTAATAAAATTTTACTTCGATTGTATTTTACCAGAACTTGTTGATCCTAGATATACCAGACAAATGTCAATAAGAGATCCTCAATATATTGTAGAAGCGGCTAGAAAACAAAAAGACAAAAAAGCAAGTAAATTGCTATACAATTTACCGAATTTCGATAATTTTTACATTCTTAATACGTAGCATAAAGGAAGTATATGAATTATGAAAATTTTCGATGCGAGATTATATGTTCATTATCTTAAAAACAAGCAACGACTGGACAATAAAACTTTATATTTAAAAGTTTAGTATAAGAAAGTCGTGTGGTGATCACACCAGATATTTTTTTTTTTTGTATTTGCAAGACACACACATGTATAACTTAGGCCTGCAGTTATTTTCGGGGAACTCTGACACTATAATCTCTGAATAACGAATCGACAGTACTACCGCCTGGGTGATTTGGAAACGTACTGACTGATTTATTCTAAAGTTAATGATACAAAATACGTTTCGAGAAAATTCGGTTAAATTACATATTAAAATACATTTAAAACTAAAAATACTTTTAAATTAACAAGGCAATTACAGCCCTCTGGATGTTCTTCGTTACTACTAACAATTAGCGTGGTTATTATCAAACGTAGGTTGCAATTAGAAGTTACCACTGTCAGTATAAAATCAGTTACTTATTCTTCCGAATTGTACGGGATGACAGGCTGAACTAAGAATTTTTGTTGGCCATGCACTCTTACTAACAAGAGTCTAGCCATCAGACCGTTTCATTTTCGAAGATACACGATGTGTGTTTACGAAATAATACGACGTGATACGAACATGCCTGTTCTTAGTTCGTAACGTTGTGCTAAAGTTGTGTGCAATACATTTGCTGTTAGTGCAATTTATAGATTTGGCTATTTTACCCTACCCTACTTAATAATACACGCCTATCCTACCCGTCGGCTAACCTACCCTAGCCTACCCTACCCTACCCAACTCCAAATGTAATATTAATTAATGTGGTTCCACGACTTCCCGATTACGCGCATTTCGGACCTACTTGTTCGGGCGAGATCGGAAATATAAATTGGTCTGACGACTAGACACTTGTCTCTTACTACCATACTACAAAGTCGCACCCAAATTACACGACGTATGTCTTTCATGATCGGATAGCGTATACGAAATCTTAATAACGCGCTAGCCTATGATTCCTCTTAATATGAGTCCATTTTTTAAGGTGCCGAATAACGTAAATGACTGGAAAAAAATTATTGCTGGAATTGATTCTTCGTGAAACTTCCACACAGTGGGATTGACGGAAAACACATTGTTATTCAATGTTCTCCAAATTCCGATTCTCAATACTATAACTACAAAGGTACATCTAGCATTGTACTTTGGCATTAGTTGATGATATAGTTGCCAACATATGCTAACTACTCGCCTGGAGGATTGCCACAAAAAACATGGTCACAATATTTTATTTATGCAACAAAAGTGTTGTCATGTATAATATTACACTTATCAGTCTCACCTATCAGTTCAAAATTATTTTATATACAGAGTTATATAGTTACTATACTGTATCCAGCCAAACAACCAATTTATGGCATCTATGCAATATCACTAGAAAATATGACGTGACGTTTACATGAGTTATAAAACGAATTAAAACGATGTTTTGCTAGATGAAACACATTGACAGTATAAGTCCCTAGGAAACGTCTACTATAAACGTGTGATATTTGTTTTCAGCGTTGTCATTAGTAAAACACAAAATAAAAATAATTTGATGTAAAATGAATGAGAAATGATTTAATGATTTTGCCGCTCACAATTTTTTTTGTCATGCTGAAATTAATAAGAATGAAAACTTCCGAAGCTCGCGACGAAATCAATTCGAATGCCTAACTCTGCTTTAACGAACTCGCATTCTACTTCCACCATTTCTCCAAGCTGATTCCATTACAGAAAAAATTCGTTCTATAAATGCGCTGCTACGCTTAGAACTTTACCAACAATTCATTTGATTTCAATTATATAAAGGGTTTTAAAAATAGGCATCTATATTTTTCTGTCGATAACTCCGCATTAAAAATTGTTCTAAATTGTTATTAACTTTTTCATTTAAAATTGAAGTATGTTTTAAAATATCTGCAAACTGAAGATCATAGTTTTAATATTACAAAATAATAAGATAATACATTACTGATAAAATTACTAACAAAACTGGAGACTGGATAAATTTCGAATATTATATTTTCAGTTCCGAACATTATCGTCAATATTATTAAAAAGAAGTAATATGTCGGTTTTATGAACTCGTCAATTTTAGTTAAGATCACGTGATCTTAACTAAAATAGACGAGTTCATAAAACGGACATATTACTTCTTTTTAATAACTATTATTTCATTGCTATATGAAGTTATGGCAGTACTTCAGATGGTGGAATATTTGCCAAATCTACGTTGCACGAAGCCATTGAGGAAAATCAATTACATTTTCATTGAAAACATACTTAATGAAGGCCTATGCTCGACGAAACCAATTAACACTTGAGCAAAAAATATAAAATTATGGACATTGTCGTTCAAGGCGTATAGTAGAAAACGGATTTGAAAACTTGTCATCATCATACCGCTTGCTAGAGACACAGTAATCAAATTGGTCAAAGCTACTTGTGCTCTGCATAATTGGATAAGAAATATGGGAAGTGATGTAATAAATCCAATAACAGTGGACATAGAGGACCATGAAACCGGAAGAATAATTCCCGGATGTTGGTGAATTGATCCCAAACCAGGAGGGTCAGGTTGATTTAACACCAGCATTACACCAGAATTATTTACCAGAAGCTTGAAAGAAAACAGACAACTTTGCTGAATTCTTGATGAATACAGGGGCAGTTAATTGGCAATACAGAATGACTGAATGATAAACATAATGGGGACAGTACAAGAGTAACAAAAAAATATATTTTGGATATTTATTATGTTTCTTTTATTAATAACATTAAAACGAAGCGTTTTTGTATATATTGTATATTGTTGAACGGAAAACATAAATATAATCTGTAAATCAATAAATTCCAATAAAAAAATCACCAGATTTGATTACGACTCATTTACCTCGGTGTTTTGTCTCAGGAAACTATCTGCCATGACAAACCTTGCCGGTTTTGGCTGAGATACCTCGTTTGCTCCTTACCCGGTGCTCATTTTTGTGTTTTACAGTTTTTGTTTATATGTGCATCTTATGCATCTAATTTTCTGCACAAGTTTTTATACTATTTGCAAGGCCTGACAGTAGCAGCAGAAGTTTCTCCTTCGATCCGATTTTTGAAATCTACCACATTTCTTCTTCCATAAACAATGGACATTTAATGAATAATCCCGTGTTTTTAATAATTTTTGAGGTTTTTTGGTTCACCCCTGCGCGACGCAAGAAATATGCTTCGCGACCCAATTTTGAACCATAGGTTAAGATCCACTGGTCTATCATAATAATTATCTCGATAGTTGCTATTATGACAGCTACTATGATGAAAACCATCATCGTGAAATCGAAGCTTTAATTAAAGTCGTGTGGTGACTGCATGAATGTATTTTACAAGGAATTTATATTTTACAGAGCAACGTCAGAGGCATTTTGAGTCGTAGAATTGAGCAAAGACGTATTATATTAAAAAAAATTACATTCGGAAATTTATTTAGACCATGAACATTTTTGTTTTTACAGTCCAAATATAAGAAGGCCTCTGTTTGCAATTTCTGTGCATGATAATCTACTTTGAGCAGATTCTGTGAAATTATTGTTTAATTGCATTTTTCAAATTTCAAAACGTCAATGGCAGTTGCAATAGGTTCCAATGTTTTTATGCACCCTACTGAATAATATAATTAATTTTCAGTTTTTGTACATTAATTTTATTCAAAATTATGTTTATATTACACTTGCCTATTATTAGCTTTTTTCACCTTGGATACGAAAACAAGCCCATTATGGCCGAGGACACAATGAGCGAGCATAAAAGTCATTCCCGTTAATCATTAACTTTATTTGCTAATTTCCAGTCAAGAAATATTTTGAAGATATAAATTGCCTTCGATTTCGTAGCTTTCTTCGCTCTGGTTAAAATATCTTGTGATATATCATCAAAAACACGTAATGCAATCCACGCGATATTCAAGAATAAACCTATTGAATGGCTAAAATGAAATGAAAGTCCTTGGCAACGCATGTCTCAATTATTTTGAATTGTCACGGGCAATTTATTTTTGATAAAAATAGGAAAGTGTAATATAAAGTCTTGTATGCACCACGGGTGTTACTAGATTGTGCCCATCAGGTGACATCCTTTCCTCGGGCTGGTACACCGTCACCCTCCGGGCATAACCATCGTCATGACACCGTTGGTACATAAATAACTATTAATTTTGCTTGATGTAGTATGAGTTTGCTAACAGCAATGTAAAATGAATTCCAACGTATAACACGGGAATAGGAAATTTGCATTGTTTATGGCCGATTGCACCATTAGTTTAATAAGTGTAACTTATATAAGTTAGACTTAAATAATAAGTTATCCTTAAATATCTTGCGGTTGCACGACTCACACTTACATTTAACTTAGTAAAGTGTTATATATATATATATATATATATATATATATATATATATATATATATATATATATATATTTATTTATTTAGGCGGTAAAATGACTGACATACGACGTAGATCAGCTAACTATACCAACGACGAAAAGATGTTACTTTTTAATACAATACGTGAATTTAAACATGTTATAGAAAACAAAAAAACGGATACAATGACATGGAAAGATAAAGAAATAGCGTGGAAGAAAATAACCGAAATATTCAACGCAAAATCACCTAACCTAATTCCTAGAACCAAGGAATCAATTAAAAAGTTTTATGAAAACAAAAAAAAGAACTCCGCAAACTAGTAGCAAACCAAAGGACAGAAACTTTAAAAACCGGTGGAGGTAGTGCTGCAATACAAAATGATGCAACACATGATATTTTATTAAATATAATGAATGAAAAAACGGTATGTGGGCTTGCTAATAAATATGATGGAGATCATATCACCGCCACAGGAACTATAAATTCCGAAACCAGTTCATCTGCGATTGAATCAAGTTCCGTTTCTAAAACAAACGATGATAATTTCGAAAATCAATTTTCTCTGGACCAAGACATTATAATAAATATAAATGAGGTTGGTATAAATTACACGAACATTTCTTTCTAAGTAATATTTAATATTTGTGTTTGAACGTAGGATAATGATGCTACAAATATGCCGGTCCATCTAAAGACATCAGTGAGTAAGCAGTTGAAACAAAACGGAACTGAGAAGAAAAATGAAGAATGGATAAAGCGCCGCAGACCAACATCAACAATTGCTTTAAATTCAAGTCATCTTTCGAAGCAATATTCCGAATTTGCTATATCAAAACTGAAGCTTGCTAAAATTCAAACTGCCGTGTTTAAAGCAGAAGCCGAAGCCAAACAGGAAAGAGACAAGATAGAGTTTGAACTTCGAAAAAGAAGTTTGGAATTAGATATTGAAATAAAGCAAAATGAATTAAAAAAATTGTTGAACTATTGAGCAATTCCCATTATTATTTTAAGATTACATGTTATACCAAATATTTATATATAGGATTAATGCCCGGTTGCACAATCGAGGTTTAATTCGAGAATCAAACAATTCTAGATTTGTTCTGATTCTCGGTTTAAACCGAGCATTGTATGATTCTCGGTTTGTTTGTTACGCGCTCTGTGATTGGTTGATTCTCGACGACGAATTATTCTAGATTCAAACGCTACACCTCCGAGTTATAAACACGTTTTTCTGCTAAAATACAATTGTATATATAGTTTAAGATTAATCAAATCAAAATTGATATATGTAAGTACATTTTAAAGTATTTTATCACACGATATTAGGTTAATTTCAATAATTATTAGTAAATGTCACTTTGCCGCAATGATCCGTGAATCAAACCGTAACACTTCAAATTTACAAATAGAATTTTTATGGAAAAAAACGTTATAATCATAAATGTTAGTATTTTTAAATATTAATTAATATGTGCAAGATTGGTTTTATGTAGTTTTTATAATCAATATTACGTTTATTCAGTAGTACTAATGTCACTTTTTTTGCACTGTTCTATGCTTATATCACTTCACCTTCATAAGTAGATATTTTTACTGAAAATGCTACACATTGGTGTGTTATTACACAGTTTTACAACAAATTAATAATAATTTTTATACGTATATACAAGATCAAGAATTTTTTTCATGTATGTAGTTTATTTTTAGAAAAATGGGTTAAGCTTACTTTACCGTAATTTGTGTTAATATTTTTAGACAACAGATGCACATATATATATTTACATACCGATGAAAAACACTAAATATATATATATATATATATATATATATATATATATATATATATATATATATATATATATATATATATGTTTGTATTGTCTAATACTAATCTAATTTAATTTGAAGCATTTTAAATTTATCACTTTTTGTGTACATAACCACAATGTACAACAATATATAACACCAATTTTCCTTTACATTACTTCAGAAAAGTAATATAATAAAGTTTATATTATTGTTCACAGCATGGACTCCTCATCCTCCTCGTCATCCTTTGATTATTCTTATTTGTCTGATTATCAATCATCTGGTAATGAATCAACAACCTCTGATTCCTCTGAAGAACCTGTGATTCCAAAACGCACCATTCGATCCCGGAATAATCCTTTGGAAATCTACAATGACACTGAATTTAAAAATAGGTTTCGATTTACCAAGCCAACCTTTATGAATATTTTAAATTCAATTCATCCTAACCTTAATCTTAGTGTTAATAACCGAGGGCTACCACTAAGCAATGAATTGAAATTGATGATAGCACTTCGGTTTTATGCCACTGGTTCGTTTCAAACTGTCATCGGTGACCACATATCTGTGCTTAAGCAACTGTGTCGCGAACAATTAATGAGATTTCTACAGCACTAGCATCACTGGCACCACAATACATACGCATGCCAACAGTTGCCGAAATGAATCAGGTTAAACTGCAGTTTCATAAACTAGCCAATTTTCCCTTGGTATGTGGTGCTAATTATTGCACACATATTAGAATTCAATCTGTCGGAGGCGAGAATGCAGAACTGTTTAGAAACAGGAAAGGATATTTTTCTGTCAATGTACAAGTAGTGTCTGACGCACATTTGAAAATTAGGGATATTGTCGCTAGATGGCAAGGGTCCGTTCACGACAGCACGATTTTCAACGGTAGTCGTTTACGCGCACAGTTTGAATCTGGCGAATTTCCAAACTGTGTGCTTCTCGGCGACAGTGCATACCCTTACCGGCGATATCTATTGACACCGATTCTGGAACCAGCAAATCAGGCAGAAGTAAGGTATAATAGGGCACACATCACCACAAGAAATGTTGTGGAAAGATGTTTTGGTGTCTGGAAACGAAGATTTCCATCGTTAAAGTATGGTTTGCGCACAAAATTAAGTACGACATTAAAAATTATAATAGCTACAGCCGTACTGCATAATATGGCTATATTAACTGATGCGATTGAAGAACAGGATGAAAATGTGAATGAGCACGTTATTGTTCCGCACAATCGGGAATTGCAACAAAACACTGCCATGAGGAATATTATAATTACTCAGGCATTTCAATAATTAATAAAATTAAATATAAATGTATATGAAATTTATTTATTTTCTGCTTCGTTTCTTTTTAATTCCATCTGTAATATTTTTAACTTGACTTCCTTTATTTCAGCGTCTAAGCGCAGATTTTTTAAAATTAATTTTTTCTTCTCCCTTTCAAATTCAATATCTTCATCTGCCGCTTTTCTTTTTTGTTTTTCTTTGTTGAACCGGTGTGGGTGGGCATGAAGGCGACGGAGAATTATTAGATACGGGATTAGGAGTATCGTTTTCAGGATTTGGTTCTATACAAGAAACATAAGAATGAAACATATCAACATTGTTGCAAAATATAAGTTCTTTTTTACATTCCTGCTAAATTATATTTAGACAAATATAAAGCAATCAGATAAATACTTGATAAGATTACCTGATACAATATCTCCGTAATAATTTGCGGAGCTATCATATGGATTTTCTAACGGCTCAAATTGATCGCGGGCCATTTCCATAATTTTTGCGCTGTCATGTGTAACTGTTGCGGTAAATGTACCGCCACCAGTTTTGTACAATTCCACCTAAACAGCGATTGATGAATATAAATACATAAGTAAAACTAAACAGAATTATAAAGATGAAAACATATTAAAAATGTACTTTATCGTTGTGCAGTTGCTGTCTCGCCCTTTGCTTCATATTTTTATACAATGATAGCAACTGTGTACTATTACGTTTCGTAACACTGATCGCATTAAATTCTATGCAAATACTGTCCCAAGCCTCTTTCTTTTTCTTTATGGACGCTCCATCTGTTTTTTTATTTTCAATAATAGATTTATATCTATCTATTATATCAAGCAACTCTTGCTTTTCTCGATCACTGTAATGTTTATTTTTATTTTCCATTGCGGTTTTACAGGATAGGTATGGAATGGATTAGAAGGTATCTAGAATTATCAAGACACATTTGAAATTCATTTATAATTAAAATATTAAATATTTGCAAAAATTACATGTTCAACAAATTACATATTTTAAGGTTACAACAGGTTATTTTATTCTGCAACACAATAATATACAAATTTTATTTATCAAATATAATAAACAATAATATTAAACATGAGTAATATAAATAACATTAAAATAATTTGAAAATACCATTTATTACTTTAAATTCTATGTTATAATTACCTGCTTGCAAAGTGACAGATGTCCACAACTTCTTTTCACAGTACAGTAACTTGTCAGTTATTTAGACTATTTCAACCAATCACAGAGCGCGCTACAAACAAACCGAGATTCAACCAATCACAGAGCGCGCTACAAACAAATCAAGAATCAACCAATCACAGAGCGTGTAACAAACAAACCGAGAATCATACAATTCTCGGTTTAAACCGAGAATCATACAATTCTCGGTTTAAACCGAGAATCAGAACAAATCTAGAATTGTTTGATTCTCGAATTAAACCTCGACTGTGCAACCGGGCATATATTATTAAATAATAAATATCTAATAAATTATTGCAATAATTCAAAATAATTATGTATAAATTCATTGCGTAAGTCGAATCCTGCTCCAGCACGTTGATCACATAAATCAGGAACATTTGGAATTGGTCCATTTGCAATAAATTGTAAAATATGTTGTTCTACAGGAGGTTCAGGTTCACGTTGCTTTCTGGCTATATTATGCAGTACAGCCGTAGCGACAATAACTGTCAGTGTGGTATCCAATTTTAAGCGGCATCCATAGGCGAGAATTGGAAATCTTCGTTTCCATACACCAAAAAGATTTTCAATTTTTACACGCGTTCTTATATGAGTTTCATTATACAAGCGTTCTGCATTTGTATTTGTGTTCAGCAACGGTGTTAATAAATATGTTCTCAGGGGATACCCACTATCGCCTAGTAATTATAATAATTGATATATTTATGTAACGAAAGGAAAAAACTTCTCGACAGTATACACATACCTAACAGCAAACTGTTGGGAAATTGTCCATTCTCAAATTCAGCCCGTATTGCGCTGTTATTAAAGATAGTTGCATCATGAGCCGAACCTGGCCATCTTGCTACAATATTCGTAAATTCTAAATTTGCATTCGAAATTGCCTGAACGTTAACTGAAAAATAATTTTTCCTGTTTCTAAAGACTTCTGGATCGTCACCTCCTTTAAACAGAAAATATATGTATGTAATAAGACGTATTTTTCAATACAAGTACATATAACTATACCAGGAGATTGTATTTTTATATGAGTACAGTCTAACACTCCTGTAACTCTAGGAAATGAAGCAATATTATAAAATGCATTTTGAGTTTTTATAATATCATCATTAGTGCTTGGGAAAACTATGTACTGAGGTGCTAATTCTGCAATCGCTTCTGACACTCTAACAACAGTCCGTGACACCGTTGATTTATGCGTCCCAGCAAAATCTCCAATTTCTACTAAATGTGAACCAGTTGCAAAAATTCTAAGACAAATTAATAGCTGGTTTACTGGTCTCACACAGTAGTTCCTAAAAAAAAAAATTAAGACAGCGTAAAAGAAAATTATATACGTATACTTACTTGTCAGCGACGGATTCTAAACGTTCTTCAATTAGTATTAATAAATTATAAACATTGGGCTTCGTTAATCGAAATCTTTGAAAAAAACTTAAATCAAAATTATTAAAATAATCTGCGCGAATAGTCATTCTCCTTGAAATACCATAAAAAATTAATTCCAACGCATCCAAGTCATCATCAGCATCGAAAAAATCAAATTCATCCATAATCGAATGAAATGTATCGAATAGCACTGCTCTTATTTATATCTAACAGGTTAAGTGTTCGGTAAGCCTTCATTATACGGGGGCTTAAATTTAAGTGTAGTTTAAGCAAATTAAGTAGAGCTTAGACGTTCGTGCAACACATTTATTTATTTAAGCTGTACTTAATAGCTAAGTGATAGTGGTGCAACTGGCCATTAATGTCATACACGTAATCGGTGGCCTTACTACTTATTTTTCATTTATTCAAAAATGTATGTGCTTTTGAATTCCAACGTGTCATAAAGGGAATAGGAAATTTGCATTGTATAATATAATACACGTAATCGGTGGCCTTACTACTTCTTTTTCATGTATTCAAAAATGTATGTGCTTTTGAAAAATTTGTAACATGTATGCGTTTATACAGTGAGAATAACGTAAGACTATACATTGACTAAATTTAGCTTTAATTAATTTGGCCATGCTAGTATCAATTCGCTGAATAATTCAAAATTAGACAAAGGGCATTTACTTAATGCTGCCATGGTATTTACATACAAAAATTCCAATTATTTGAACTTCATTCGCTTCGCTTGTAGCCAGTAATTCAATACAATATCTTCTTCGACATCTAACATTAATTGCATATTTAATATTGGTATTTCAATATTTTCCTCAGCTTCATGTTCAAATTCATCACTATCTTCAGTGCTAACATTATCGTTAATTCTTACGTTTTGTAATTTCCCATAAAACAAAGTATCCGCATGAAATGCATATTTTGTATATATTTTAAATGCTTGTGCAAAATTACTGGCATTGTCAGTAATCTTCATTTATAAAATGTACTGCCATTCCTAAATAACTTTTGTTATTTGACGACCAGATATCAGCCGTAGTACATACATATTTAATGGTTGCTAGTACAGTAGACAATTTTTGTTTTAAATTCTTAACGCGCAACTACTACGGACAAATAAATAAAACACAAGTACTATCTACGGGTCAAAATGACCCGTTTATTAAAAGTTTAAAAAATAGAACAAAATATTGATTTTTACATTAAACACAGATTAATTCTTACCATTTAATGAATTTAACAGTTTTTAAACGATTTTATTGCTCAAAACACTCTGGGCAATTTTTTTTAGCAAGTAGAATAAATGGGTCTTTTGCATATCCCACAAAACGTTGCTGTTTGCTTGTCGCTCTTGTTTGGGCAAAAAAAAACATCTGTTACTTTTCGATGTAGGAATCCGTTCATTAGATTGTGTTTCAACAGGCATTTTAACCTGCATGATATTTGCAATCAGAATTCTAACGTTTCGGGTAATCTTTTAATTGCACCTTGATCGAATGTTTATATGGTTCATATAACGCACGTCCTACTTATTTTATGAAAGACTATCTAGAAATTTTCTTTCCCAATGGTGAGGATTCATATATTACTCTACTGTTGACACTAGCAATATTTAATGTACAATGAAATAAAGCCATTGGCCAACGTCTGATTCTGCGAGACGTTGAATATATAGCACATTTTTCATCGAGTGGATCCATACCTGCTTTAGTCTCATTATAGAAGTGTATGATATCAGTTTTTTTTTGTATTTTCATACACAGTGTTTCTGTGGTGCATACTGGATATCAGAATTACTGATTTACCCCGTTTTGGTACATGGGAAACCAGAGTTATTCCACTTTGAAATCTAAATATTGATGATGAAATCTTACGCTTCCGGTGTGCTTGAAATTCTGGTGCAATTTGCCTCTTGTTCTTTCTTAGTGTTCCAACATACGTAAAATTGCTTTTTCGTAATTCATTTACTGTTTCAACAGTACCAATTATCAGCTGTTATGTTCCTATTAGAATTTACTGGTAAATGCCCAACTTTTAGCTGGACATGAGGGTGTCGCACCAGTATAAACTTCTTCATTGCACATGTAATGTGTCTTCAAATCAGCTCAAACTTGCACTTTAATCCCATACTTTCCGGGTTTGTTAGGGATATACATAGGGAAACCACATTTTCCTCTGAATGGAACGAGCATTTCATCAACGGTTAAATATTCTCCGGGTATATAGTTTTCTTTGCAATTGGGAACAAACAAATAAAAAATTTCAGATATAGCTGCCAATTTATTAATAGCAACTCTATCTTTTCTAGTTGTTTCATCATCAAATCGCAAGAAACTTAGCAAAAGGGCAAAACGAGACAAGGACATTGTGCACCGAAATATATCCCTTCTCGTACCATCAGTGCAACACATAGAATGAAAATCTTCATCATTAGATTTAAATATTGCCTGTAAATAGAGCAGTCCAATGAATGCTTTCAGTTCTTTGATACTAGTTTTATGAATGAATGAGGGAGTGAATAAAGTAGGCGATTGCCTGCGTCGTTTTAACTGCTTATATTTGATACCAATACTTTAAATTTTTTGGTTTATCTAGTTCACAATCTTCTGAAGCATATCTTCAGTTATCAACTGCAACCATGCAGATAGTGGATTTTCTGAGTTGCTAAAGCAGGCCCTGTGTTGCTTGCCCTGAAAGTTACTATATTTTCCCTTCTTACTTAAGTTTTATTGGTTGGATCTTTTGCCCATTTTGTACCATATTTTCCATACCATGCTCTCTCTGATGTTGTTTCACTGGGTACGTTTTCAACAACACTATTATCATCATCAGAAATAGAATATTCACTATTTGTATGGTGTTCGCTGGATATTTCTGAACCATCTTCTTCGTCACTTTTATCTGCTTCTTCTGTTATGATCATTAAAGTATTAACTTTATTATCAACTGTAACTACAGTTGATCCTGATGGTTGGTTTTGAAAAGTATCCGATTCTATATCTTCCCAAAACTCTTCACTGTTGAGTATCTCAGCAAGTTTTTCGTCAGAAATATTATATATTATGCTATAAAAATGATTAAAGTAAGTGGCTTTATAAATTTTTATACAAGTATAACTGTAACTACAGTTGATCCTGATGGTTGGTTTTGAAAAGTATCCGATTCTATATCTTCCCAAAACTCTTCACTGTTGAGTACCTCAGCAAGTTTTTCGTCAGAAATATTGTCTATTATGCTATAAAAATAAGTGGCTTTATATATTTTTATACAAGTTTCATAATTATTTGAACCAGCATAAAATAACTATGTAATTTGAAAAAAAAAACTTACCAGGTTTTTCAAGAACGTATTTGCTATAGACGGGTCACTTTGACCCGAAATACACTCTACAATAAAATAAGTACGGCTCACCACGACTGCTTTGCTCCTACTGAATAGTGCACTAGAAAATACTGGAATAGCTAGAAGGACAACCGCTCCATCAAATAACAACAGAATGACATATTGTTTACATATACACTGATAAAATTTTAACAACAGTTGTTTAAATGCGGGTTTTTCAATAATTGAAAAGGGATGTATTTCTTCTGTAATGAAAAATGGAATTGTTTTTGTTGTCGAAGAAAGTAGATTTATATTAGAAAAGTAATACTAGTTGTAAAGTAGAAGAAATTAATCATTTTATAATTAAACCATGAGGATTTCAGATTTCATGCTATTCCTGTCTGATTTATTTTAATTTTTCTATTTTGGAAGAAGATTTGAACTACCTGGGATTTCCTCACCCGATTCCCTATTGACATCTATGTTAATCTCTTTCTCTTCCTCGATGTTGGCTACTGCCGATATTTCTCAATGAGTGATTTCGGCAGGTAAGAACTCCTTGTTTACGAATATATCAGAGTTAAATTCCTATACTAGAAAAGGCATGTCCGGCTTTTTCAGTTGTGGCAGTTCTAGTGAATGCAGTCTTGAACACGCCAGATTTGTGCATTTGACTAACAGAACTTCCAGAATGTGTGCACAACCATTTGTCAAGTTCTTGAGTGTATATTTTCTTAAAAGGAGTAAAAATCACTCTGTCTAATGGCTGCACCATGTGACTGGAGTGTGGTGGTGATGAGAGAACTATGTCATTATTTCTACAGAACTTGACAGCAGAGATGGAGCAATGTGAAGCGTTGTTATCAGGGATGAGGAGAACTGGATCATCCGTAGAAGGTTTTGCATGTTTGAACAAGTGTTTCAACCAATACTGGAATAATTCTGAATTAATGTAGCCAGATTTAGAAACCAGAGGTAAGGTACCCAAAGAAGAACTTGCAAAAAGTTCTGACCGCATGCAGTTCCTGGCGAAAATTAACCCATTTATCGATATTGTACTCAAAAATGACTGAATATCCCAGAACAGTGTACATTTATTAAAAGAAAACCTTAACTGGGCAAGGCACCCTCTACAATCTGATAGACTAACAGGCCTATTCTGTAAAATAAATTCATAACATGTCGTTACGTAACTACGGTAGTTATGAATTTTTCATAACGACATTTACAACAACTATAATGCGTTTGTGTATTCTGTATCTCACGTCGTTGTGTTTGACGTTTAATTTTCATCATAACGAGGAGACCAATGTTTTTGAGTTAAATAGTACGACCTAAAAGAATTTCATACCTATTGAAGCAAATGTCAAATTTAGCTTATATACGTATTTTATTATTATTGACTCACACATGGTGTAAGTAAATATGGGTAATATGAAAAATTGCAGTGCTGATGTCCAGCGAATACGTTTTTACTCCTTTTTTCCACTATGAATAAACATATAAATCATAATTATTCATTTCTTTCAAAAATGAAAAAAAAAGAATTATGACGATATTTCTCAATAGAAGTACTAGGCATAAATAATAAAATTGTATACATTTTTATTCCATATTTGTATGTTCATGGAATGAATTAAAAATTTTCATCAAGGTTGTAAAACAAAATATTTATTAGAAATGTCATATGTGATGTGTCAATTGAAATTTGCAGTTTTGATATGCATGTAAATATGAAAATCGTGTGGTGACCTCAGGAATATATTTTACAAAGAATTTATATTTTACAGCACAACTTCAGAGATCCTTTGAGTCGTAGAAAAGAATTATTTCCTCATAATGTTATTAAAAACAGTTTAAATTAATTTATATATTCAAATTATGAGTTCAACGACAGCTAATTGACTATCGTCAGGATGACCAACGTAGGAATTGTCTGGACTACAAACGATACTACAACCTAAACCCTTAATAAATACATTTAACTTTAAATAATATACCTAAACTTACGTCTCTAAGCTTAAGCTAAGAAACGGGAATCTATAACCAACGTAACTTATTCTCTACAGAAAATATATTAAGAGATAATGAAGATAATACTATAAGAAACGGAAAACTTCAGCCTTTTTCGGAGTATGGCTTATGAACACCTATTAGTTTAGCCACAGTACGCTGACTTTACCATACCTCAGCAATCCCCTTGCCCTATCTAGATGTTCATGTGAGAAGGGCTTCCTATGGTATTTACCCGTATTCAAAATCTACAGAATTATAATTATTTTTTACACGGCCGGAAATAGAAGTCAGTTTCTATGGCATACAAATTGTGACAGAAATAAAGCATTTACTCCCTAGGGACGAAACAAGGCAAACATTTCCCTAGGGGAGTTTTTATTATAACAAGGTTTTTGTAAACAAATGTCTGTTGTCATGGTACGTTGCATGTTCGGTCGCATGGAAACATCCAAAAGGCTTCTACATATTGTAATTTCGCTCTGCATTTATTAGAATTCTTTATTCATGAAATGAAGTGTTTCTACTCCCGATTGTGGAAAAAATAGTATATACATCTCGGGAGAGACCACCATTTTTCTCTCGATGTATTTGTAGCCTTCTGGCTTCGCCCTCGGGGTTCAAATTATACCTCAAGAAATAAGACGTTTCTCTCCCTTGGCGATAATGTACTAGGAGTATTATTATTTTCGAGAAAGATTGTAGTTTTTGAAGAATGATATTGTAATCTATAGTATCAAATGCCTTGGAGAAGTCGGTATAGATGACATCTACTGGACCATTAGAGTCAAGTTCAGAAGAAAGGAAGTGGGTCAGGAATGATAAGTTAGTAACACTAGATCTTCTTTGCATAAACTGATCTAAACTAATCTGTGGGTAAATATTACAATAAATAATTGCTTCAAATATTTTACTAAAATTGCTAAGAACCGCGATCGGCCTAAAATTAGTAACCAGAGATTTATCACCAGCTTTATGTATTGCAATTACGCGTGCAATTTTCCAGGCATCAGGGAATTTGTTAGTAAGTAACGCTAAATTGAATATATAAGACAGAGCAGTAGAGAAGTAGATGGAGCAATAATTAATAAAATTAAATATATATATATATATATATATATATATATATATATATATATATATATATATATATATATGTATATAAATGTGTATGAAATTTATTTATTCTCTGCTTCTTTTCTTTTTAACTCTATCTGTAACATTTTTAACTTTACTTCTTTTATTTCTGCGTCTAAACGCAGATTTTTTAAAATTAATTTTTTCTTCTCTCTTTCAAATTCATTATCTTGCTCTGCCGCTTTTTTTTTTGTTTTCCTTTGAAGAACCGGTGTAGTCGGACAATAAGGCGACAGAGAATTATTGGATACGGGATCAGGAATTTCGATTTCATGATTTGGTTCTATACAAGAAATATAAGAATAAAACATATCAACATTGTTGCAAAATATAACTTCTTTTTTACATTCCTGCTAAATTATATTTAGACAAATATAAAGTAATCAGATAAATACTTGATAAGATTACCTGATTCAATATCTCCGTAATAATTTGCGGAGCTATCATATGCATTTTCGAATGGCTCAAACTGATTGCTCATCATTTGAATAATTTTTTCGCTATCATTTGTAACTGTTGCGGTAAATGTACCGCCACCAGTTTTGTACAATTCCACGTAAACAGCGATTGATGATTATAAATACATAAGTAAAACTATACACAATTATAATTAAAAAGATGAAAACATATTACAAATGTACTTTATCGTTGTGCAGTTGTTGTCTCGCCCTTTGCTTCATATTTTTATACAATGCCAGCAACTGGGTACTATTTCGTTTCGTAACGCTGATCGCATCAAATTCGTTGCAAATACTGTCCCAAGCCTCTTTCTGTTTCTTTATAGACGCTCCATCCGTTTTTTTTTTTATTTTCAATAATAGATTTATATGTAGCTATTATATTAAGCAACTCTTGCTTTTCTCGATCAGCATAATGTTTATTTTTATTTTCCATTGTGATTTTATTGAATGAAACAGGATAGGTTATGGAATGGATTAGAAGGGATCTAAAATTATAATTAAAATAAGAAATATTTGCAAAAAATACATGTTCAACAATAATGTACAAATTTAAATTCTATGTTATAATTACCTGCTTGCAAAGTGACAGATGTCCACAACTTCTTTTCACAGTACAGTTACTTGTCAGTTATTTAGACTATTTCAACCAATCACAGAGCGCGCTACAAACAAACCGAGAATCAACTAATCACAGAGCGCGCTACAAACAAATCAAGAATCAACCAATCACAGAGCGCGTAGCAAACAAACCGAGAATCATACAATTCTCGGTTTAAATCGAGAATCAAAAAAAATCTAGAATTGTTTGATTCTCGAATTAAACCTCGACTGTGCAACCGGGCATGCTTTCAGCAATTGCGGGAGTCTCCGAACGACATAACAGAAGGCAGGTTATATAGTTTTCTCTTGTTATTTACAAAGTTCCAAAATTTATTAGGTGCCTGAATTATTGAAGATTCGCATTTGGTTTGATAGTTTTTATCTTCCCGCTTAATATCACGCTTAGCTGCGGAGCGATAGTGTTTATATTGACCGTAATAATAAGTAATTTGGGACGACTTTTTGTATAATTTGAGAAAATGATTTTTCGCTTTCAATTTATGTTTGATTTCAGGCGTAAACCAAAGAGGGTAAGAAGATTTACAGTATGATTTGGATGGTACACACTCATCAAAAAAACTATAAAGTGCCACATGTAGATAATCAACAGCTGCATCGACATCATAAAAATTTTGGAATATATCCCAATCGAATTTACTGAGAAATTGGTATAGCTTTTGAAAATTTGCTTTTCGAAAATTGTATTTTTGAAAAATGGCAGTTTTAATTACAGCAGACTGATCTTTAACTGGAGTTTTGACAATTATGTTAAGTGAAGTATGATGCATGTATTCTCTATCAACAATGAATGCTGTTAGCTTCCTGCGAAACAGTACACGTATAAGTTACTCATGACAAGGTCAAGTAACCTGGCATTTCAGTTAGTAACCATATTATACTGAGATAAACCAAATGACATAAAATAATGCAGAGTTTTAACGATAATATTGTTATTGCCATTTGCAAATTTAGGTACGTTGAAATCGCCAACAAGAATAAAATTATTATCGTACAAAAATGGTAAGGATTCAAAAAAGTTTATATTAGTATAGCAGTTTAAATTCATACCTGGAGGTACGTACATATTGAAAATATACAATTTTCTTTTACCAAGTAGTATTTTCACACAAACTATGTCGATATTCACATCAATAAGATGACGAAAATTGGCAAGATCGATGTGACAGGAATGGAAGGAATTAACCTTGACAAGAACAAGTACTCCACCATCTTGTGAAACACCACAGTTACAGGTCTATTCTGTAACTTGTCGTAATGCCATAACGACATGTTATGACAACGATAGTCGGTATTATTACGACTTTTCAATTTTTCGTATTCTGTAACTCAAAATGTCGTAACCCATAACGACATGTTGACAAAAACTCGTTATATTTGGTAGTTAAACAACGATAGTCGTTGGACTGTCAACAACGTTCATTACATATTATATTTCAACTATGAATGCCGCTGGTGTTGGAATTGTGTTAGTGTATGCATTAGAAGAAATGGAAAGAAAGTAAGTGTTTTATTACGAATATATTTATTTTATAAAACTGATTATTTTATATTAGAAAACAGAATCGTGATTTACACAGAAGATTGCGCGACGCAAGTGATCCATTTTCATTGCCCGAAGAAAATTTTTGAAAATTGTACAGGTTTACACGGGAAGTCTGTAGGGAACTATTTTTAGAAATAGAGCCTTTTTTAAAAGAAAATAAAAGAAACTGTGCAATACCTAAAATAATAAAAGTAGTATATTAAAATTGAATAGTATAGGCAAAATTTAACTCGTTACGTAGGAGTTTACAGCATTACATTTCTTTGCCCACGGAAGTTATCAGAAATCTGTTGATAAAGATTATCATTCGTCACTGAGCCAGGCTTCTGTAAGTCGATGCATAAATGATGTCATTAATGTTATTGACGAACATCTATGTGATCGATACATAAAATTTCCAACAACAAGAGATGAAATGGACAGAGTGAAGCGCAGGTTCACCATTTCTATTCTATTATAATATTTTTTTTTTTTATTATTATTATTATTAAAGAACATTTTCAAGGTTTTTCCACAAATTTAATTTCTCGGGCGTTGTTGGTACTATAGATTGCACCCATATTGCCATCGTTCTTCTGCCGACAGAAGATCCAAATTTTCCGGGCTACGTATTTATTAATAGGAAAAATTTTCACAGTATGAATTGTCAAATAGTAATATAATATATATGTAATTAATAAATTGTTCTTTCGACTTATATTTTCATATTGTAGTTATGTGATTCGGATTTAAAAATTATTGGCATGAATGCTCGTTTTCCTGGATCGGTTCATGACGCCGCTATTTGGATGCGATCTTCTCTTAATCAATTTTTGGAAAATAATTTTCGAATAATATTGATGATATAGAACCACATGGCTTCTCGGTAAGCGAAATGCAATACAATTTACAGCACCAAAAATTATTTTACTTGAAATTATATTTCATTTATTTAAATTTTATTTAGGTGATTCGGGATACCCTCTTCAGCCGTACCTTTTAACACCAATAGTAGGTGCTGATCCTGCAACTTCAGAGGGTAGATATACAAAACGACATTGCAGAGCCAGAAATGCAATTGAAAGGTGCATTGGTGTGTTGAAAGGTTATTTCAGGTGTTTACTTAAGGATAGAGCATTGCATTACCATCCTCTTACATCAGCCAAAATTATAAATTCTTGTGCTGTATTGCACAACATATTGGTAGAGCGACGCATTCGTGATTTGCATTTAGACGTTGATGGTATGAAAATAGAAATACCTAATTCTATACTTATTTAAAAAGATTTGTATTTATATTATCCAATAACACTGATTGCTTAAATTATAAAATGTTTATATTTTTAGATGCAGTTAATAATATTGATGATATAGATGTTCATCACATAGACGCAAACAATTTATTAGACGAAGGGAGGAATATACGCGCCCTATATATAAGGAATAACTGTTAATAATTAATAGATATTCGAAATAAACAAATATGTAACTTAAATAATATTTAATTTTCCACACAAATAATAAAAATGAAACAAATTATTTTACTACAAATTTATTCCGAAACACTCAAACATTGCAAGCTGAAATTTGGGTATTTTGCCCTGGCTTTTTCACATTCTACATTTGCTTTAAATTTTTTAATTTTGTTATTTCGTTTCATCTCTATTTTTATATCATGTAGTTCATTTAAAATTCCTTGTAACGTTTGTTGCGAATTTTCTGCTTGCGTTGTAACAGCTTCAACAACAGCGTCAAGTCCACGTTTTATTGGCTTTCTCTTTCGTTGCTGCACAATAGGTTCCGCAATATCTTCAGCGGTAGTAGACGTGGTAGTACATGGTGGCGTACAGGTACCATATGATATTGGAAAATCTTCCTCCACGTGTAGTGAACCTTCACTTTCATCAATATGAATAGCCCGTTCCGGTATATTCATACCATCTACTACCACGCTACCAATGCTTTCTATTAACCTTGATTCGATTGCGGTTAATGGTTTTTCAGGTGGACCGCCCCCAGTTCTGGTTTGAGCATTACCCTTTTCCACGACTCTGTAGACCTCACAGGTCCTCCAGTCGAATTTAAATTTTCGCTTAATTTATCCCAGTTGTTTCTAATTATATTGGGAGATTCCGGCGAATTTTTATTTGTTCGAAATGCTACGTTGCTTTCTAATTCTTCAACCAATATTTCGTACTGCCGCGGAATAGTTTTTGTCGACCTTTTTTTCTTATCGCTCATCTTGCTTTCACACACCACAAATATTTAATTGAATATTTGTCAATAGCAACAATGATAATTTAAATATATTTTATAAATATGCAAATATCTAAATAATGAGTAGAGATAGAATAAAAATGTATAGGACCTTTTATTGTAACAATATTATTCCCTATTATGGTGCCTGTCCACATGAGAGTAAATTCTGAGAGTTGCTCTCGAGAGTACTTTCACGACTGTGTCCACGTGAGAGTATTTTGTCGTGAGTTTCAGTCTCGAGAGCAGCTCGGGCAGTAGCCGGAGAGTTCTGTCACAAATTACTCTCAGAACCATGTCCACTGGAGAGCGTGTGTACTGTAGTTCGTAAACGTCGCATCGCCTTCAGTAGTGGTCAAGATGGTGTCGCATAGACAACAAATCGCCGCAGCGATAATAGTTGCAATGGAAATTATAAAAAAAAAGAAATAGAAGCTGCTGGGTTAAAGCCTGGATATTGCGGAGACTGCAATTTGGCGTTGCTAATAATCTCGCGTGCGAATTAGAAATAGACGACGGTTGTCAATTTCGTAATTTTATCCGAATGACCGCAATTCTATTGGAGGAATTAATCCAATTAATTGGTCCGACAATTGAAAAAAAAGATACAAGAATGAGACAATTTACCTGATTTCGCAAATTATGGAGTTTCCGTTGCACCTCTACTACTGTGCAGTTAAATTCAGTTGCAAATTTAGAAAGCACCTCGTTTTTTAGTTCTCTATTACGCTAATCATAACTTGTTATATTCCACAGCACTTGGTTCTTTTCGTATTCTTCAATCAATGTGCACGTGTCTTCCTTTGTCCATATGCGCCATGATTGTCGTTCTGAGAGTACTGTCGCAATACGAACCGATTTCGAATTTTGTGAGTCACTCTCAGATAGCATGTTTGAGCTTGTCCACTTAAGAGCAAGCTCTCAGAAGTCTACTCTCGGAGAGTTTGACATTACTGCCTGCAAGTTACTCTCAGCAGCATATCCACATGAGAGTAAGGCTCTCGACAGAGACTCTCGAGAGTTTTACTCTCATGTGGACACCAGGCATAACTATTGTTTATAAAGAAAATCTGTATCTCCTTTCATCTTTAATATAATTACAATTTTCTAACATTTTCCATTCAGTAAATTTAAATTTGACATTTGCATTGATCGGTGTGAAGTTCTGTCAGGTCGTACTATTCAGTTCAAAAACATTCGTTTCATCGTTATGATGAAAATCAAACGTCAAACACAACGACCTTAGTTACAGAATGCACATTCGCAATATAGTCGTTGTAAACGTCGTTATGAAAAAATCATAACTACCGTCGTTGTGTAACGACATGTTATGAATTTATTTTACAGAATAGGCCTGTTAACATAGTTACGATCACTACGAAAAATAGAATAAGATCCATCAGTAATTTCAGAGTTATTCCTTTTAGCGTATACATGTTTTTAATATAAAATTTAAAAATAATAGGGATGATAATCTTTTAGGTGTAATTCTATTTCTTGATTGTGTAATATAAGCTCTTGCCTTTGAAAAAAAGATAAATATTTTGTAGCTAAAGGTCATTAGTGCTCCGGTTCAATATTTTTGTGTAGTGGTATTTGGATTATATTTACCTGTTTATGTTTTTGTATATGTGTGTGGTTTGTGTGTTATATTTTTCCGGTTATGTTTATTTCTTAAGACACTAAGTGAATCTACGCAGATAACAACATTTGTGAATTCCTCTTTTTTTTTCTTGACATATTGTACCGCTTTTCGTATTGCGTATGTTTCTGCTGAATATGTGCTCATGGTTTTAGGTAGGTGGTATTTGTAAATGTTTATGTTTGTTACTATCGATGCTCCCGTGTTGTATATTTTTGAGCCATCGGTGTAGATAAACGTGTAGTCTTGATATTTTTTTTACGTGATAGAAAGTCTGTAGGTAGAGTTGGGATGAGGTTTCCGTTTTACTATGACCTTTTTTTATCCTCTTCTTTTTCTTTCATTGGATTCCATTTTCTTGTTTGTTCCTGCCATAGACTTCTCCGTTTATCATTAATTTCTGGTAACCAATCTTCATACTTTTCCCTTTACTCTTTTCCTCCTGTGCAATGCTTCGTATTTATCTCTGTATTTCTGTTTGCTTTAGCTTACTCTTCGCTGCCATGATTCTTGCTTCTGTTCCCAATTTTCCATTTCTACTATCAACACCTCATTTGTTTTGCCCCTGTTTAGTGTTATTACTTCGTGACTGCTTTTACTTTTAATTGCTCTTGGAATAGTTTCTTGATATCCTCATCTGGCTTTTGAATACATTTATAACCGTATTTGGGGTTGGTTACAAACGATATGTCCGGCTAGCGACCAGTTGGTGAGGAGTGTCGTGGTTCGTGTATTGGTATTTCGGGAATCCTATCGGAACGAGGGATATTGAAGTGGGCGCCACTTAGTGCTTCACGCACTAAGAAAAGAAAAGGGTATCAAAGGGTAATCTAGGTTGATTGACGGACGGGCCGATATGTTCACTTGAGAAAAGAATAATAGACACGAAATAACCGGGATACTACTAGTAAATTTAATAATAACACGAGTTTATAACTCGTATGAAAATGAAAGAACAATAAAAGAATGGCGACGTGTCTAATCCACAAATAAATCTTTACAACAATCGTTGAGAATTAGAATTTGACAATACAACCTGGTAGGGTTGATCAGGCCCGTAAATTAAATAATGGAATAGTACAGTAATTCGAGCAGGAACTCACAAGGAGAGCCTGATGTGAATCCACAGTTAAATTAATTCTGTGTTAAACAAAAAAAATAACGTTTAAGTGAAATTAACGGAAACCAAAATTAAATAAACATTTCTAGATCTACAGTGTTAAGTTAACTGTGTATTCTTTAACACATACGTAACATTAATTATCAAATATAAAACTAAAACAATGATACAAACTAATGATACAAAATAATGATACAGATCTGTCAAACAAAATGGCGGTAGCACGTTCGTGGAACACAGTCCCTGAAGGGGGGGGGGGGGGTTACTTAGCTCGCGTGTTGTAACTTTGTAGCCGATGATGTGGCGTTCTTCCTCCTCGTGGTGGTCTGGATTAACCTGGGTTGGTACTGATGTTCGACCCTACACTCTTCCACCACCAAGGTGGGTCAGCTGGTGGAGGACGTTGGTCCGCCGCGGGACACCTTACACCTCAGCCCGTTCTTCCAAGGAATCCGTTACTTCCGCCGCTATGGACGATTCTGGCTTGTGGCTCGACTTTATCACAAGGGGTTACTCCACCCAGGCAGCCCGCCAAACGGATAGAATCTCTCGAAAACACTTCCTTCGGACGAACAAACAGGTAACCCGGTATACAACTTACACACGTCAACACTTGAGGAACGCTCTCCGGCCACTGTCTGTGCAACACACAAAAAAAAGCAGAACGCACCGAATTCTCTTAATTACCGTCTTAATTAAACAAGAATATACTTAGTTATTAGCGTACAAACCACATTTCAAATCGGTAGACATACGCGCCATCTCTAAATACGGAAATTGAAACTGTAAAACAATATCGGCCCGTCTTAGGATACGAAATATCAAAAAGATGGCGGAAAGGCGGTATTCTCGTTACACATTGTGTTCTTTTTCTTGATTCTTTTCTTCCAGATCTGATTTCCTTTCCAATTTCACTATCCTGTCTGATAGGATTTCCTTTTTCCTTCTACATTTTTCTTCCTTCTTCTTCATCTCTAATTTCATATCTCGTATCTCCTGTTGTAGTTTGTTCGTGTTTTCGTCCATTTCTCTTCTTAATTCCATACTGCTGCTACTTTTGTTCTTCTTCACTACGGCAGCGCTATTTATTTGTTTATCGAATGTTTCGTTTATTTTTTCTTTGTTCGGGAGAGCGCAATACTTTTTTACTTGTATTGAATATCATGTGACCATCTTGTTCTTATTTACCTCTCCCCATTTTGCTCATTCCCAATTGTTTACTTCACTTTCGCGTAACTATTTTCTTAACTCCGCCACTGGAGTTTTGTACGGCACTGTCTTTACAAGTAGCTCGCGAGCCACCACTCGCCCGTCCGCACTTTATTTAGTTTCGAAACTCTCTTGTAAATCACTTTGAGAGTAATTTAGAGCTATTTCGCACACCTGCCTTAACATTGTTTCCAGCGACACTCTCAATACTTTTTTTACTTTCACTGTGCACTTAATGTTGCCACCTCCTTCTCCTCCAGCTGAGAGGCAACGGCAACCAGCTGGTCAAACAGCGAGGTTACGGGCTTGCGTACGCCGTGGGTGAGGTGACGGGGAGCTCGTGATGAGCGCCACGTTACTTTAGATCGTGCAAAAGTAACGGAAAATGGTTTTCTCCCTTTTTATAGACGGAATCTTGTCAGTATTACGATAAAATGAAACTATAACGATATCAATGTAACTTAAATGCCGTACCGTGTAATCGAACATAAAGAGAACAGTCGAACGTCGAGTACTGAAACTAGTTCGCGTACGTAGGCAACAAATCCAAAACATACATACATAGATATAACCTACAAAGTAAATTTTCTTAACTAACTTACAATCTACTTAAATTGTGAGGGAGGCCACTAACATGAACACCTGGAACTACGTCGTCGAGAGACTAAATGAAAGGTATGCATGGGAGGGGGCGAAGCTCGCACCTGTCCCGTTGCAAGCGTGAGGTGACGGAAGTAGTCAGACTGTTGACGATAGAGGTACACCAAGGGGGGATACAAAAGCGTGAAGAATGCAATAAATTTGACTTACTCACTATATAACTAGTGAATTCAAAAACGAATTAACAAATTACACACTAGTTACAGTGATCGATTCATAAGCAGAAGTGGTAATGTAGTGTAGTGGTAAGTAGTCTACGTTCTACGCGTTGATGGTAAAAATAAACAATAACATATCCCATACGTACAATCTTAAACGTGAACACTTTGTGCGAAAGTCATAACCAAGCGTAATCGATCATGAACGAGAGTGACCGAAGTACAGTCCGAGAATATGACTCGGAATTAGCAAGGAGAGACGGATCGAGCAACCACGAGGTTACTAGGAGGTTTACTACGCGATGGTTGGGGGATGGTAAAAAGTTGAGTACTTATCCTTGATATGATGATGGTACGGTATCGAGTGGCTGTTCCATAGACTCCCCTATGAGGGTGACGAATCGGCGGGCGATAAGTAAACTGATGTGGAATGTTGGTCCCAGACGACTCGTAGCTAGACGAGGACCTCGTGTGTTCGTTACACGAATCCACCGTGTTAGCGGTGTACCCTGTGTTCACTTGTTTGTTACCAGAGAGCGAAATACGTGAGGGAAACACAGGAGTATTTAAGCTAAACGCACTAAGCTTTTCTCAAGCTTCCATTGACGGTGCACTCATCACCTCGAGCATTCACTTTTATTTACATCTATTCTCGTGGGCAGTTTTAACTCGACTCCCTTTTGATGTTTTCATAACTTTACGGTCAGAGCTGCCATCTTCAGACATCATCCGTTCAGTAAACTGTGTAATTTTGTCACTTTATTTTTTATATCCGATATTATGGAAGTGCCTACGCCATATTTATCAGACAATTAAGGTCCTGAGTCACCTGTTTTCAATGCACTGATGATATCTAATTTGTCTTTTAAAGACACGGTTTCTTTTCGTTGACATATCGGTGATATTAAAGATCTGCGCAATAGCCGATAATAAAATTCGTTTTGTGTTGCCATGGGTTGGTTTATTGCATACTGTAAGTAAAAACATCTTGAGTTGGTGACCATGTTATGCCTAGCGTTTTGCACGTGTTAGAACTAATTTGCACATAAGCTTGATTTGCGACTTTACCCAATACGCGCTCGTCATTTGTGGGCCACCTGCGCAAGTCGAAATGTCCTCTAGCTAATATTTGTGTCTTTAACGTGATAATTTCCTCGAGATCATCCGTGCCGGTTAGTAAATCGTCGACGTAAAAATCAGACCTAATTATTGCGGATGCTTTTGGATTGTATACAGCTTGGTCGATACCTAATTGATGTAAGCATCTTATGGCAAGCAAGGACGCAAAAGCGGTGTCGTATGTAACCGTCTTAACTTGCTGGTTCTCGCGCCACAGAATTCGATGTAGAGGTCGATCGTTAGGAGTTATCGCTACTTGACGATACATTTTAGCAATGTCTGCAGACACCACAAATTGGTGTTTTCTAAAACGAAGCAAGATTGCTAATATGTCATCCTGCAGGACAGGTCCTACCATTTGAATGTCGTTTAGTGAATACTCAGAAGTAGTTTTTTCTGATGAGTCGAACACGACACGTAGCTTGGTGGTTATGCTACTTTCCTTTAACACCGCGTAATGTGGAAGATAATAACAAACCGTATCGTCGTTTCGTTCGATCGCCTTACTCATGTGTCCTAGGGCTTCATATTCGCGCATGAATGCGATGTATTCATCATGCAATGCGTTGTTGCAGTGTAGCTTTCGTTCTAGTGACATGGGCCGTCGTTGTGCTTGAATCTTGGATTGTCAGAAAACCTCACGATTTTCCTTACGCGGCACCGATACGATAAATTTACCATTGTTCGCTCGTTTGTTATGTTTGAGAAAATAAGCCTCGCTCTCATTCTCTTCCTTGCTACGTGTTCGCGTGGTGGGCTGATCTTCGATCTCCCAAAAGCTCTGTAATTGTGCTTGAATGTCAGTGGCTTTGCTAAAGTTACACCGTATTGTGGAATGTGCATTTAAGCTGCTTGGATCTGCGACAATTCATCCGAATTGCGTCTTTTGCAACATTGGTTTGTTTTGGGCGAGTGCTATGCAACCGTCGCACAATAAATTCCAAAGCAATCGGCGCCTAGTAATATGTCTTCGTTTCCGGGCTCATAGAACGTTGGGTCCGCTAAACGAATATTAGGCGGTATGTTTGACATTGACAATAAGAGAATAACTCATAATTATCACCTGTAGATAGAAATAAATATATTTCCCCTGTTTACAAAAGTATGATTTTTTTACAATGACAGAATGAGTTTGTTATTCATTTAATGCTTAGGACGACAAAGCATCATAGTACTCGTCGTCACTGTCGTCCGTGTGAGCAATTAACAGAATCGGTGCTTCGACCAAATCACTAAATGGGTTCTAAGCAACTGCTTTGCTACGAATCATACAACAACAACTCCTTAGCGACGGACGGGCTGTCATTTACTGCGTTTTTGATCAAGTTTTTTCAAGGGTTTTTCTATTCCTTTTTGGTGAAAACTTGATTTTTCAAGGAGTGTTGGTCACTAGCTACCATGATAAGTATTATCTCCTTTTAAAACGTCGATATTATAATATATTTATTTATAAATATTTTTAATTCATTTACATATACTTTTGTTTGTTTGATAGTTGTTATTAGCAACATTATTAATTAATATGTATGTCAGTTAAATAATTTTTATTACAGTTTTTCCGTTACAATATAGCCTGGTAAGCTTTTGTAACATAATTTCTTCCTACCATTTGCGCTTTATCTATTTGTAATGAATATTAGACAAATAAATAGAATACGTGACAGACTTTGTGAGAGAAGATTTGCTACATGGAATGTGAGAGGAATACTTGGAAAGGAAAATGAGGTATTGAAAGATTATGGAATAGATGTTTTAACATTATGTGAAACAAAAAAGAAAGGATGCAGTGAAAATTAAATAAATAGTGTATTTTGTTTATGGTCAGGTGTCAGTGAAAACATTCATGCAAAGCATGGTGTTGGTGTAGTTATAAGCGAAAGAGTGAAACCGCGTATTTGTGAGTATAAACGTATTTCTTCCCGTGTTTTATATGTAAGAATGAAAATTGGGTTCCATAGAATATTTCTCGTATGTGTTTATGGTCCGACTGAATGTGAAAATGATTACGAGAAGCAATGTTTTTGGAATGAACTAAATAATGTGTTTGATACTTGTGTGCCTGGCGAGAGGATAATTGTTTCAGGTGATTTAAATGGATGGGTTGGTGTAAAGAGAAATGAAAGTGAAAATGTTGTGGGAAGATTTAGTGATGCAAGGGTAAATGAAAATGGAAAAATGATTGTTGTATAGAATATGGTATCTTTATATCGAATACTTTCTTCAAATATAAGTCTTCGCATATCTATGCATGGGAGAATATTCATGAGAATAGACGTAGTGTGATTGATTTGATAATGTATGATGAGAGATTAAGAAGCCTTGTTGTAGATACGCGAGTAAAACGGTGCTGAATTGGGAACGAATGATCATTATTTGGTTGTATACCGTGTTAAATTGGCTGAGGGCTGGAAAATGAGGGTAAAGAAATCTGAAAGAATGACACGTGTTCGATCATACAGATTGCAGAATGAAAAGGTCCGACTGCAATATATTAATAAATTGAATAACGTTTTACCCATTTGTTCAGACAATTTTGAAAATCTAGCTAGTAAATGGAATACTTTTAGGGACTGTGTAGTAACGTGTGCGACTGAAACATGCGGTGTATCGAAAGTAGGTGTACGAATGAAAGATGATTGGTGGAATGATCGGGGTCAGGTTTCACTCCATTGGTACTTACTATATGACGTAGATATGCGGCCTCTGTTTTCAAGGATTTTGCATTTTCTCGGGTTCAATGTTAAGTTTGAAGCGCGTAATCGAAGGAAAATTAATTTTAATTTACCAGTGTATTCTTCGAGAAGATCCGCGCCGAAACAGATTATATCGTCCAAGTACTCAAAACAATGAGTGACAGTTAATCCCGATAGTATGGTGTACTTTAGCCGTTGCCATGTACTAGAAATGATCGCGAGTTCGAAAGGCATACGTTTCCATTCGTAATAACCCCAAGGCGCAGAGAAAGCGGTTTTCTCCTGGTCCTGTGTCAAAGTGGCACTTCAAAATGTTTAATTTAGAATATAAAGTTTTTCTCACAGAGAGTTATTTTAAGAACGCTGAACGGCAAGAAAATAGTGAATGGAAGTATTCCATACACCACTGTGTAAATGATTTTCAAAATTATCAGGTTCTAAATTTGAAGTGTCACTTTGACAATTCAAATAATGCTGTCAATGTTGCCAATCTAATTTAAAATTCATATCCCGCTCTAATTATGATTTTAAATGATCACCCGGTAGTACAAGACCACCGGAGTATGTGCTAGATTGTTTTTAGAGCGGACATGGAACTCGGATCGGTGTTTTCTTTTAACAAAGGAATGCTCATTATATTTAATATGAACCAGTTATGGAAGAACATATAAGATTAACTGTAATACCTATTATGTTGAAGGAAAAAATTGTAATGTTATTATTCACTTTTGGCTTTTGCTACGGGAAACAGGAATGATGTATTTATTTAATATGAACTTTTTATTATATTTTGGCTGCACGCAATTTTTATGGTCACGGCAGTTACCAGCAAAATATTGGTAAAAACTATATGTTGGAAATGAGTCAACCTTCAATAAGTAGGTGTATTAGTGAAGTGAGTGAGGCCATAAACAACCATATGCTGGTGGAATGGATAAAATTTCCAACAGAGAATGTGACACAAACTGAAATTAAACATTAGTAGAATTGTTGATACCATTCATGGACAATTTTTACATTATTTTTATTTTAGATTCTTTAACAATTTTCACTTACCTGGCATTATAAGAGCAATTGATTGGACTCATATTGCAATTGTTGCCCCACCTGCGCAAGATGCAAACTATCCAGGATGTGTATATTATAATAGAAAGGGTTTTACCAGTATAAATACACAAGTGGTAAGCTCTATCGTACAAGAAAAACAAAATATAATACATTTATATTTCGCAGATATGTGACCAAATCTAAAAATCATCAATATTAACGCCAGGTTTCCCGAATCTACACATGATTCTGCTATTTGGATGTCATCTTCCATAAAAAGATACCTCCAACAGCAATATTTGAATGGCATGCGCAATACATATTTAATAGGTTGTATATTATAGTTATTTGTGACGGTATTTGTACTTGTTACACTTATTTAGGAGATTCGGGGTATCCCCTTAAACCATGGCTGATGACTCCAGTAGATGGGGCAGCCGAAGGTACTCCAGAGAGTCGATATAATAGAATTCATTGTTCAGCAAGAAATTGTATTGAACGTTTTAATGGGGGTTTTAAGAACAGATTTAGAGCTTTATTGCGACATAGGACACTGAACTATCATCCTGTAAAAATTTGTTTACAGCAATACTCATTCAAAATGGACAATGGCATGCTCAGGGAATACGAGTGCGCAATGCATTGATACGTGAAATAAACTAATATAAATATTTAGTATTATGTTTATATGTATATTAGTACAGTAGTGGAAGTACGCACTATAGAATTCTACTATAGCATCCAGGCGATAACTAGTCGAATTGTAAATCATTTTCATAGCATGCGTAATAGAATTCTACTGTAGAAACCTTGTTCGTATGTTGTCGGCTTTACTACTACTCAATGTGAAAACATCTATCAAATGTCATTCAAAATTTGACGAAATGTACAATACAAACATAACCTTTCCTTATTTTATTGTTTTTCAAAGTGTCATACAAATATATATTGAGAAGCAAAAACGGTAATTTGAATATGAAATCATTATTTTGTGCTGAAAATTAAAATAAGTTTAATTTTTATAGATGTTACCTGTGCAAAGATTTATTTTTCAAGAAATTATTGATGAAGGGAGAAGACAACGAATACTCCAAAATAATATAGCTCGCAGAATAATGCGAAATGATTGTGACCCATTTGCATTAGATGACGCACAATTCATTCAGACCTTTAGATTAACGAAAGATATGGTACTATATTTAATGAATGCCTTAATTCCACATATGACAGAATCATTTCATCTGAACGCAGTAACACCATCAATACAAATTTTTGCCGCTTTAAATTTCTATGCTACTGGGTCCTACCAGCGAGTTGTCGGTCAAAATTATATGTTTTCAATTAGCCAACGCTCTGTTTGCAACTACATACACTATGTAAGCACTTTGATTGTTGAACATCTAGCTAATATTTGGATAGTATTTCCAAGGACGATCAACGAAAAATTAAGAATTAAGAGTAGATTTATGGAATTATCACGGTTTCCGGGCACTATCGGAGCTATAGATTGTACGCATGTTGCGATATTATGTCCAACGGATGAAGAACATAATTATTTCAATAGGAAGGGATACCATTCTAAAAACGTGCAAATTGTAAGTAGTATATAAAGTTACACAATATAGCCAATCATCTTGATTAAATTTTTATTTAACGTTTTATTTTATTAGATTTGTGACGCAGATTTAAAAATTTTAAATATTAACGCTCGCTATGCTGGAGCTACCCATGACGCATATATCTGGCGACGATCACTTATACGTCAGGAACTTGACAGATGTTTCCAAGGAGGTGACCAAAACTCGTGGCTTTTAGGAGACTCCGGTTATCCACAAGAACCATGGCTTATGACACCTGTGTTGAATGCAGTTGTCGGAACATCCGAAGAAAGGTATTCAATTCGCCATGCATCTACGCGTAGTTGCATTGAGAGATGCAATGCTGTGCTTAAGACACGTTTTCGATGCATCATGGGTGAGAGAAAACTAAGGTACAGCCCTGAAAAAGCCATTAACATAATCAATGCTTGTGCCGTATTGCACAATATTTGTATGGAAGGGAGACTACCCATTACAAATGATATTTTTGTACCAAACGAGGATGAGGAAGTAAATGGCATTGGTTGTGGTGGTAATCAACATGGACGTGATGCACGGCAAAGATTAATTGAACGATATTTTAATTAATTTATATATATTGTAACATGACAGACATGTACTTGAAAACGCGAAATCTACATACTAAACGCAAAAAGGACCCTTTTGAAAACTCTACGTTGTGTTAGCGGTAATTACAGTTCGTCGATATGGAGTCGCACAGAAGGATGATCATTCACAACTAAATAAAAGACAGAATCTCAGCAGTAAGAGTTTTATTGCACATTAACGTTATTTGGGCAGCAAAACAAATGTATTTAGTTACTCAACACTCCACGAAATCAGACAGCACACACAGGTGTGGGTCGAAATCGAGAACACCCAACTGCTTAGAGCACACAGCTCTTGAACAAAATTCGTGAGGACGTTGTCCATCCACATGAATCATAATGCTCTACGCTTGTGTTATTTATTGTATGTGTTTTATCGAATTCAGCTGGTTCTACGGTGTTGTGACTTTCGCCTGCCAACCCGCGCTCCCACGATGTGAACCAGTGATTCGTTTTATGTGTAGGGTAGCACTCGACTGCCCCTACGGTCTTGCGACATATTGCCAGTCAACCCGCACTCCCACGATGTAGGACAACGAGCACAGTTTAATTGTGATAGTGTAAATTAAGCGTGATAGAGAGATCATGAAACATGTCAATGTTCAACTCCTAATAAAATTGCACATACGGCATCTACCTTACAAGCAGTGGATATTCCCAATCACGACGGCTCACCCGCAGGTACCATCGACTCCCTGGCGTGCGGGGACCGGGCTGCTGGTGGTAGACCCAAGTGACAGATGACGGACCTGGTTAGTGATGGCGGTTTGGAATGCACCCTGTAGTTGGCAACCCTCCTCTCGTAGCTGCGAATGGAGCGGTGGGCCTGGGCTCCCCCTGGCGGAACGAACGTGGCCTGCTTGTTTTGGAGAGAACGTTTATTAGTTGACGATTGGTTGATTACACAAATGGAAATCGCCTTCAGGAAGGTACGTCTTGGTACTGAGGTAGCTTAGGATATCAGCAGCTGCCACTAGATTTGCCGCGCAAAACTGATAGAGGTTAGGATATCAGCAGCTGCCACTAAATTTGCCGCGCAAAACTGATAGGTGAGGAAGGTCTTAGTCCCGGAGAACCAAGATCATGAAGCCGGTGATGCTGTCGTATTTAACCCCCTAAGCGCCGCCCTCTGGTGCTAACGATGAAGATAGGCTTGGGTGGGGGATACAGGATGCACAGTGGAATCTCATAAGATGGAAAGAAATAAACGATATATGCAAAAGCTTACCCTGGTCCAATTGGTTTCCTATCGACTCACCCTCACATATGAGCCAATTGTCTTAGCGGATGACTTACCCTCACCCCGATGCCTCTCGCCTAGCGAAGGCTAGAGTATTAGTATCGCCCTCTTCGTCTAACCCCGATCTCTCGCTCTCTCTCCCTCGCGACCCTTCGACTACCTGCTACTGACCGTGCTACGCTAGTGAAATTATTGTAGAATATTGACAATTAGAATATCACAATGTTTAACAACAATTCCCCTAATTGTTTATCCTTTTGTTGTATCCTGTAGTCAGTTACTCGCTGTTACCGTCGATTTGACTCCAAACACGAGGTTTGTCACACTATAATTATACATAAAAGAACCCTGTGGATTAGCGCTTAAAGGCTAACCGTAGTAAAGAGAACACCCCCTTCCAAATGTCAGTACCACCACAAACGCAGTATTATCATTATTCTGTTAAGTTTATAACTCATCCTAAATGTGGTCGGGACGCGACTTATCGTACTCGTAGTTCCAATTAGTTTCTAACGGTAGTAATTACTTCGTTTATAATAATAATAATAATAGATTCTTACTGATTAACGAAACTGGCCTTTGTTTAACGTATTTGTTGTTAACGTCGTTTCTTGGCGCCTTTTTTGGTATACACAACATGTGTTTAGTGTCAAGTGTCACAGGTCTTCGACTTTCCAGATATCGCATTTGCTCTCCCTTCGTATGACAGGTTTATTAGCTTCCACTTATTGACGACACGTATGGTTATTGAAACCAGATGTAGGATTTCCAAGAAAGCGGGTTTTCAAACGAAAAACAAACATCTCATGACCGGCGCGTCACATTCTCCCCCGTTTATAATTAGTGAACGCGGGTGAAATTAATTATGAACTTATACGCGCGACGGTTACTGCATTTGGTTACCCTACGCTACCCCACTAACACTGCTTACACTTTTTCACCTCTTTCTCACGCTTCTACTTTTAATAAAATGACTCACGTATATTTAATTAAGACTGGTTATATTACTTAAACATTAAAAAAATCAAAATTAAACACAACCCATATCGGGCGACTTAAAAACTATCCTACAACGTCTATTATTTGCACTCGATGTGCACGCTTCTTCCGGCTAATCCGCCCGCGATGACCTCTCCATGTCTTTGATTTTCGCGGCGCCGTCTCTAACACTCGCGGTGTTTCCTGCTCAGGATACCTCGCGGTTCCCGTCCCTCGCGCTAGCTGATCCCAGGCGATCGTCTTCCCTGGTGTCGGTGGCAACTCGTATGTCGTCACGTATTCTGGCGTGGACGGTGCTATAGGTGCTTTCACGGTCGCGGCGCCGTGGAAGAGTTCTAATTCTGTTGCTTTCGCGACTCTAGCCATGATGTTAGTTGATAAGAGACTTTTTACAAACTATTCTACTTTCTCGCAATGACCGTACACTACCCTTTCTTTATGATGTTTCACACTCCCCCTCCCCCAACTAACTAACACTGACTCTGGACCGAGGCCAGTGGCGTACTATGCGTGTTTTAGCGTCCTACCGATGATACGCTCTCAAGTTGGCGGCATTGTATACCCCTTTCCGCTGTCCGGTTTCCGTTACCAGAGCATACGCGTTAGGAAACGGGTTCGCGCTTATTTCATAAGGACCGTCGTACAAGAGGCAAAACTTAGGGGTGATCTTCTGTAATGGATTCGCGACAGGGTTAGTTTTTAACAATACCAAGTCCCCTACCCGGAACTTTACTATTCGGCACCCTCGTCGAGCTTGACCGCGCCGCCGCTGATCAGCCTTCCGTCGGAGCTGTTCTCTCGCAGCTTCCGTTACTTCCGCTCTATCTAATCTAACTCCGCGGGGCAAAATATTCTGCGTAACACGATCTAACATACGCTTAGGCGGTCTACCTATCACTAGCTCATACGGTGTACAACCGGTACTCTCATGTGGGACGGCGTTAAAACAATCTTCGATGTTCTGAAGTTCCTCGGGCCAGCGGCTGTGTTGCCTATGACAATACGCGCGAAAGATACGTCCTAATTCTCGCATAACCCGTTCCGAAGGGTTCGATGCCGGATGACGTATGGAAGAGTACACCGCTTTGATGCCCGCCGATCTCAAAGTCTCTTTCCATAAGTCCGCTGTAAACTATTTACCGTGATCGCTCAGTATACTCGCGGGTTTAATCACCTGAAGATAGTCCCGCGTGATTCGATTCGCGCATGCCACTGCGTTGGCTTTCTTTAGCGCGTATAACTTTACGAATTTCGAGAATACGTCCAACACTACGAATAAATACGTTACCCCCCCCGCGACCTTGTGGCAATGGCCCGTATAAATCTACCGCGACTATCTCTCCGACATTAGTTGCTAATACCGGTTGCATAGGCCCTTCGATGTGCTGGTTTGGCCATTTTGTCTTCTGACACAAGTCGCAAGTCCGAATAACCTGTCTCAAACGTTTATCCATGTTGGGAAAATAAAAAGTTTGTTTTAACCCATTTTTGCCCAAAATGTAACGCAGGAAAAAAACAATAATTTTGTTTTAAAAACCTATTAATTTATTTATAAAAAACAAATACAATTGCATAAATTTTTATTTTTTTTTCAAAAACAATATAAAAATTCGGTGTACTTGGGTGGGTACACCGGGAGAATTCGGGTTCATCGAGTGTGGTATACTTCAAAGCAATTTTTTTCTACGCATAATGTATGTTTGCATTTTTTACAAATCCATCTGATTCTAGAGTGACATAGGTGACAACGTAAAGGGTTTTCAATTCTTTGTGGAAAATGTCCAGTATTATCAAATCGTACACTTTCAGGGAGTGAAGATTGCCTGCGCCGTGCCTTATTTGCTCTAAATAAATAATGCCTAACAATGTACCTTGTAAATTCCAATTGAGTTATTTTTTGGCCAGATGATAGCAGGTACAGTTTCCATGCGTTCGTCATGGTTAGGTCCAACATATAGGTAAAAAGTACCCACCACCATTTCTTGCCACGAATAGCAATACGATAAGTGTTTACAGACTGATCACTTAGATCAACTCCTCCCATTCTCTTGTTATAATTTTTGAAAAGCTGTGGCTGAGAAACTTCACTTATTTGTTTGTCTCTTTTTGACCACCTTTTTACTTTATGTAAAGGCTGGACAGTATCATAATTTGTAATCATGTTGACTACATTATTATCAACCCAACGCACAACAAGTAAATCATTAATTTTATCAAATTGAAAATCAAAAGTACCTCTAGGTTTTTTTGATAATCCCTTTGACGAATCTAACGGACACTTCGACATTCGATTCTCTCTGATGGTTGCTGTTGCCCTAAAGCCCCTTTCGGTTAGAGCTGACATCAAGTGTAGAGTAGAAAAATAGTTGTCAAAGAAAACAACATGTTTTGAGGGATCTTCCACATTTTCTAAGAGATTCAAAACTACGTTGCTTCCTAATGTAACTGAGGCATTTTCCATATTGCTTTTTCCACAATATGTGTCAAAGTGATAACAGAATCCATCGAAGCTGGCTAACACCCAATTTTTATAACCAAATCTTGTTGGTTTTCCTCTAATGAATTGCTTTGCTGAGTGACGACCAAAATAACGTACCATGGCCTCGTCAATTGATAGATATGTATGGAAAATACCCCATTGTTTGAATTTTTTATTTAGAATATTCATAAGCGGACGAAGTTTGAACATCTTGTCGGTGGTATCAATCTCTGAATTGTCTGCAAAATGAATATTTTGCTTTATTTGGTCGTACTTGTTTCTAGGCATAGCTGTGGACACAATGTCTATACCAAGATCCTCATCATTGCACCAATACATTCTTTCTTGCGGAAGTTGGTGGTAGCCCGACAGGAAAAGAATTGCAATAAAAGTTCTTATCTCTTCTTCGGTAACGGAAAAATCATGTCGATTGTTTTGAACTGCATATAGAAGAGTTTGTTGAACGATATATTTTATAGTGGAATCGTCCAAAAATTTTTCGAACATTTCAACAGGATTTAAAGCACCTAGAGCTTCAACATTTATCTTCTGTGGAGTAAATTCTTCTAAACTACCTCCATCATTCCATTTTCTAAATACTGGATCCACTTTACCCCAATTGCAGTCAAGTTTCTTTTTACTTCCTTTTTTTAAGCGTTTTTGTATTTTGGAAAGCACTTCGTCGTCGCTGATATCCCAATGGCTATCTGATTGAACATTTTTCATTATTTCAATATTCCCAGCTACATCATTTGGCATATTTACAGATAGAATTTCATTTTCGTTCATTTCTTCAGTATCAGTAAGAGTGTCTACGTTTGGAGGTATAATTACCAGGTCATCATCCTCTTCTATTGCAGCTAGAGCACCAGGAAGGAAATTGTAATATCCATAAGTTGAAACAGGATCATCAACGAAGTTCCAATTCATTTCTATAATAATAAAAAAATACATAGTTTTGATGTCACATTATCCCATTGTACCCATACGAGTACAACAAACTTCAAACAATGATAATATTGTAAAAATAAAACATTTTTTGTAAACATCAGCAAATATAAATAATTACATACTTTTAAAAGTCTATATTTACAAGCTAAACCAAAATTTTACTTACCAATTACTGGCTTTTTCCACTTTTATTGATGGTAACGGGTACTAATTTATTTAAGAAATTAACGATATGCTTAAACATAACCAATTGACAGATGTCTTACTTTTATGGTTATATAAAATAAGTCTACATATTGGAAAACAAATATACAACAACAAGTTTTAGCTACTTATCACTAGATGACGGAAAAGTCAATAAATATTGGTGTACCTGCTTGTGTACAGTGGTCAAAAATGGGTTAATACCGCGTAAACTTTAGCGGGACCAAAATGTCCTAACTCCCAGTGATAATGCCATATCAACCGATCGACTAAACAACCCGGTACCGCGATCGTTGTGCGCCTATGAAACGGATCATGATGTACTAACACGTCATTCTGTAATTGGTAATTCTTAATAACCCGACGTATATGCACCGGCATATCCTCCACCGCGGTTCTCCTTGTTAACTGTTCGATTATCTCATTGAGACGAATGTCCTCGCGCTGTTTATCGGTTATAACGCGGAAGTCATCTTGTATTTCCGCGAATCCGTCGACCTGAAACGCGGCTACCATCGGTTCACGAGTCCGTACATCGTTCACCACCGCCGAATCTTGCGGATAACGAGATAACGTGTCAGCTACAATATTTAGTTTGCCCGGTACGTGTTCAATTACATAATCAAACTGCTGCATATATAACACCCACCGTGTCAACCGTTCGCTTAGCAATCTGCATTGCTTTAAAAACTTCAATGCTTGGTGATCAGTTCGAATGATCAGTTTCACACCTTGTATATGTGTACGGAACTTCTGCAGGCAGAAGATGATAGAATAAAGTTCTTTCTCGGTCGTAGTATAATTCAATTCCGCGCCTTTAAGTGACCGACTTACAAATCCGATGGCACGTACTTCGCCCGTCTCATCTTCTTGAGCTAACACTCCCCCTATCCCGTATCCCGAACTGTCTGTCTGTAAGATATATGACCGACCCGGTATCGGATGCATTAAGACGACTGTACGAATGAACAGTTCTTTGACCGCTTGAAATGCCTTGGCTTCATCTGCCTTCCACTGCCATTTCGTACCCTTTTTTAATAAATGTAACAATGGTCCGGTAGTATTACTGTATTCCATGTGAAACCGTCGGTAGAAGTTACACATGCCGAGGAACGCACGGAGATGTTTGATTTTACTCGGTGTTGGGAAATTCTGAATAGCTTCGAGCTTACTGGGGTCGGGCCGTATACCTGCGGCTGACAGTATGTGTCCTAAAAATTTGACTTCGGTTTGAATAAAAAACGTTCTTTCCAAATTAATTGTGATTCGCGCATGACTTAGTCTTTGTAGAACGAGTTCGATATGTTTTAAATGAGTTGGTAAATCCGGTGACGCAGTGAGCAAGTCGTCTATATAATTTATTGTAAATTCACGAACCTCCGGGCCGAGGATTAAGTCCATCGCGCGCGAAAAACTAGCAACCGCTGTTTTAAGTCCGAAAGGTAATACCTGATAGGTGTAACTGCGACCGTTATACAAGAAAGCGGTATATTTTCTACTATCCCGGTGCAGTGGGATCTGCCAATACGATGAACGCAAATCAATGGATGTTAAAAATCGCGCGTGATGGAACCGTTGAATTAACTCTTCTACACAAGGTGGCGCTTCACAATCCGCGATCATCTTATCATTCAGCGCACGCGCATCTAGACATATACGCACGGAACCGTCTTTCTTCTTTACAACCGTCATCGGACTTGAATATTCCGATGCTTCGCGCTTAATTATTCCGAGCTCCACCATAGTTTTTAATTGTCCTTCCACCGCGCCCCGTAATGCATAAGGCACTGGATATGAACGTTTAGTGAATGGCGAATTATCCTTTAACGTGATTTTATGTTCATAAGATCGCGTCAATCCCGGGCGTGTAGCAAAAATTTCATGATGTCGTTTTATGATGTTAAATAGCCTATTTTGTTCGGTTTTCGGAAGCCCCGTGGCGTTGACCTTGTCCCATAGCTTTACCTCTGGCTCCAGGTCCGATATGACACTTCGCGAACCGCGCGGTTGGGGTTCGACCTCCAGAGGTTCACAACTGTATACCTGGTCAAGCGCGGTCTGAATCTTCTTAGTTCGCGGTTGAAATGGAACCGTTACCTCAACTTCGTCTACGTAATATGAGACTGTAGTATTCTGAAAATTGACGTGCACTTGGTGTTCATGCATCCAGTCCGCTCCGATAATAATAGGTCGGATTAAATGTTTAACGATCAAACACGGTAGATACACGGTACCGCCACCGATCTTGACCGGCAACAGCACTTGTCTGGTAATCCGCTGACTCCGTTGTCCCATTGCGCCGCGTAACTGTACCGCAGTTACGGGCAATGCAGGTACTTCGATACCTTTCGATCGCAATGTCAACCAGAGATCCTCCGCTACGCACGTCACTTCACTACCCGTGTCGATCAGTGCCACCGCTGTGGTTTCCGCCACCTCCACCGTGATCTCTGGTACCGTGCGGTCCGGCGCTGTCTCGGTGGACTCTTCCTCCACTAGGAAGTCCTGATACATCGATGACACGATGAACGTACGTTCTACACCCGTAGTGTTATTGCGCGATTCGAACGGAAATCTTTTGATTTGCTGACTTTGCGATACGCGTCCTCTAGCGGCGATTGGTTCAGTGATACCCTGATGGTATTTGCCTAATCCTAATCCCGGTCTCCACCCCATACGCAATAATATATTGTTCGCGGTTTTTGAAATATACTCTATACCGGCCTCGCGGACTTCCGAAGATGGTAGGCCGTTTAATTCTTCGGTTTGTCGTTTCCCGCGCCACTGGTATTATGTAGTTGGCTAGTAGGTGGCGGCTGTCTGTTATACCGACCTGGTGGCACGTTATACGGTTTAGTACGTGGTGCGCCGCTAGTACGAGTGTTAAGGGTTGTCGCGTTTCCATCCCCCTTTGCGTCAACTCGGGTAGTTGGCTTACTGGCAACCCGACGTTCTTGCACGATACGCGTGGTAGCTTCTTGCCGACGCAAGAACTCTGCTAGTTCGGTAATGGTGTTTTTCCCCATCACTTGCCACAGTGATTGCAAATGTATGGGAAAGTGGCGAATTACTTCCGATACGAAGACGGGTTCCGGCATTTGATTAGTCAACATCTTGTGTTGACTTACGTGATACGCGAGATGATTGAGCATGCTGGGTGTTTTCTTAACATCCCACCGATCCGTACTAATTTTATGACGTACTTTATTTTGCGCGGTACCTGACCAATAGGTGTGTAGAAAATCGGTTTTAAAATCATTATAAGTTGACCAACACCCCGAATACACTTCCGCCCAATCAATCGATTCACCGGTGAGACAGTCTCGCGCCATTTCTAAATGTAATTCTCTCGGGACTTTTAAACGTCTAAAATACCGCTCTATAGCTTCTAAAAATCGCACGGGGTTGACGTTACCACTACCATTGAATTTCGGTTTCTCCGGTAGCGTATGAATGCCGCGTTCTGAATTAAATGACCATAACCAAGGTAACGCGGGCGTCGACGCTAAATTGTTACCTACCGCGGGCACACTATCCGATGTAGCTTCCGAAGCTGGTTGCGAGATACGGGGCCCGGCGTCATCGGACAGGTTCGTACCTGCTGACGTACTTGGCACGGGAATACACTGTGCGATTTGATTAACCGAACGCGCTGTACTAGACGCTAGTACAGACCCGTGAACGTTTTGAACAGGCGTTACGGCCGATTGCAAGTGCGTGAGCGTTTCCGCGAGACGAGAGGTCATATCGCGAACGGATTGCGCTAACTCCACCATCCCCTGACTTATAGCCGAGTGTTGCTCGCGTTGTTGCTCACGTTGCTCCTCGCGCCATTCGCGAAAGATGTCCGCGACATCAGACGTTACTAGCACGATTGGGTTATCCTCTGGTCGTTCGCGATCGTGGTTTTCCGCCATAATAAAACGTTTGGCGTTTTAATTGTAGGCTTGCTGTGGAAATACACACAAAAATTTAAATTTGGATTAAACAACTCAGAACATGCGGTTAGTAACATTCAGTTATGAACCGAAACATCCATCTGTGACTTCGAAAAACTCCATATCCTGGTCACGGCACCACATTGTAACATGACAGACATGTACTTGAAAACGCGAAATCTACATACTAAACGCAAAAAGGACCCTTTTGAAAACTCTACGTTGTGTTAGCGGTAATTACAGTTCGTCGATATGGAGTCGCACAGAAGGATGATCATTCACAACTAAATAAAAGACAGAATCTCAGCAGTAAGAGTTTTATTGCACATTAACGTTATTTGGGCAGCAAAACAAATGTATTTAGTTACTCAACACTCCACGAAATCAGACAGCACACACAGGTGTGGGTCGAAATCGAGAACACCCAACTGCTTAGAGCACACAGCTCTTGAACAAAACTCGTGAGGACGTTGTCCATCCACATGAATCATAATGCTCTACGCTTGTGTTATTTATTGTATGTGTTTTATCGAATTCAGCTGGTTCTACGGTGTTGTGACTTTCGCCTGCCAACCCGCGCTCCCACGATGTGAACCAGTGATTCGTTTTATGTGTAGGGTAGCACTCGACTGCCCCTACGGTCTTGCGACATATTGCCAGTCAACCCGCACTCCCACGATGTAGGACAGCGAGCACAGTTTAATTGTGATAGTGTAAATTAAGCGTGATAGAGAGATCATGAAACATGTCAATGTTCAACTCCTAATAAAATTGCACATACGGCATCTACCTTACAAGCAGTGGATATTCCCAATCACGACGGCTCACCCGCAGGTACCATCGACTCCCTGGCGTGCGGGGACCGGGCTGCTGGTGGTAGACCCAAGTGACAGATGACGGACCTGGTTAGTGATGGCGGTTTGGAATGCACCCTGTAGTTGGCAACCCTCCTCTCGTAGCTGCGAATGGAGCGGTGGACCTGGGCTCCCCCTGGCGGAACGAACGTGGCCTGCTTGTTTTGGAGAGAACGTTTATTAGTTGACGATTGGTTGATTACACAAATGGAAATCGCCTTCAGGAAGGTACGTCTTGGTACTGAGGTAGCTTAGGATATCAGCCCTCTGGCGCTAACGATGAAGATAGGCTTGGGTGGGGGATACAGGATGCACAGTGGAATCTCATAAGATGGAAAGAAATAAACGATATATGCAAAAGCTTACCCTGGTCCAATTGGTTTCCTATCGACTCACCCTCACATATGAGCCAATTGTCTTAGCGGATGACTTACCCTCACCCCGATGCCTCTCGCCTAGCGAAGGCTAGAGTATTAGTATCGCCCTCTTCGTCTAACCCCGATCTCTCGCTCTCTCTCCCTCGCGACCCTTCGACTACCTGCTACTGACCGTGCTACGCTAGTGAAATTATTGTAGAATATTGACAATTAGAATATCACAATGTTTAACAACAATTCCCCTAATTGTTTATCCTTTTGTTGTATCCTGTAGTCAGTTACTCGCTGTTACCGTCGATTTGACTCCAAACACGAGGTTTGTCACACTATAATTATACATAAAAGAACCCTGTGGATTAGCGCTTAAAGGCTAACCGTAGTAAAGAGAACACCCCCTTCCAAATGTCAGTACCACCACAAACGCAGTATTATCATTATTCTGTTAAGTTTATAACTCATCCTAAATGTGGTCGGGACGCGACTTATCGTACTCGTAGTTCCAATTAGTTTCTAACGGTAGTAATTACTTCGTTTATAATAATAATAATAATAGATTCTTACTGATTAACGAAACTGGCCTTTGTTTAACGTATTTGTTGTTAACGTCGTTTCTTGGCGCCTTTTTTGGTATACACAACATGTGTTTAGTGTCAAGTGTCACAGGTCTTCGACTTTCCAGATATCGCATTTGCTCTCCCTTCGTATGACAGGTTTATTAGCTTCCACTTATTGACGACACGTATGGTTATTGAAACCAGATGTAGGATTTCCAAGAAAGCGGGTTTTCAAACGAAAAACATCTCATGACCGGCGCGTCACAATATTTTGTATATACAATTTTTTATATAATATATAAAGAATTCAACAAATTATGTTCATAAAAAAATATTGTAAAAAATACTCTTTGGTTTTCAGAAAAATAAATATTATTCTAATACAACAATGTTGATTGTTATTGTAGTGTAATGTAGAACTCCAATTATCCGATCTAATCGGACCTGAGAATTTTGGATAATACAGATACACTAAAAGTAATTTCGAAAAATACGAAATATTGGCTATTCGAGGATTGGCTAATTAGAGTTCTACTATATCGAGTAACATTTATCAAAAATAACACTGGGCCGAATTCCGCTCTCGTCCCTAACTTTAGGATCGACCCTAATTTTCATGGTAACGTGTAGTATCCTTGTTCATCTAATATAAAGGCATATAAGTTCATCTTTTTTCTTGTTATTATTTAGGATCGAACTTAGTTAAGTTCGAGAGCTGAATTCGGCCCAATATACTTAAGTTTTAAATATCTACTATTTAAGATTTATTGCAAAAGTGATTAATTAATTTTGAAAAATTTTCATTCAGCAACGTTAAATTATTGTTTATTTTATTTAAAGTGTGGAGCACTTCATCGTTCATTTCCTTTAAATTGTCATATCCATTTTCTTTTTCACTTCTTTTCTTTGATTTGCTTCTTAGTCTGTTTTTCGGCGTAGATTGTTCGGTATTGGTTGCTTCTGATTCAATTGGTTCTAAGAGGTTTTCTGATAATACAACTGGTAAAGAATCAATATTTAATTCATTTACATCTACGTCCATTCCAAACTCTCGAACATTATCATCTCCCTCTACTACAGTCCGACCCATTAGCTGTAAAAGTCTTTCTTCATGAGAGGTCAATGTTGCGCATGATGGGCCTCCACCGGTTTTTTGTTGATGAATATTGATTTTACTAGCTTTCATTTTAGTTTTACTCTTCCAGTCTGTTAGACTCTAAGAAAAAAATTGTAAATTATATAATATTTTAGTAAATTTATAATTAATACATACTTTTTTCCATTCTTCAACAGTTTTTTCTCCATGCCCAATGGAATTGAGCATTGCTGATAGCTCTTCCCATATTTTTTTATGTTGCTGTTTTCCTGCAGCTGTATTGAATTTGTTGGTTACAATTTCAGGGTGTTTTTCAGTAAAATCTAGTAAAATTGCCCAGTGGTTAGCTGTAACTCTCATTCTCTAACAAGAAGTTCAAATTAGTGTTAATTAAAATAATAATTGGTCATTAAGATAGCTAAATTTGTTCTTTTGAATCCCAACATAACCTCAAATACACATATTAGAAGTTGTAACTATGAATATTTATATGAATTTTATGTTCTTACATTCTTATAAATATATAAAATTAGCCTGTCACACAAATAAATTATAGGTAGTTACTTACCAAAGTTAGAAACACTTCCAAACTACTACTTTATATTCGCGTTTTATTTCTATTCTATAAGTGAAGTTCGGGGAAAAGAGAAGACATATATTTCGAAGGCGTGCTGCCAACTTTATCGCTTTCAAGCGACAAACGTCACTGCCATGACGCCACTAATAGAATTCTATAATGTTATGCTACCAACAAAAGTAAATAATGAAAGCGATAGAATTTAAGCGAACACAGATGGCATGCTACCACATTCAGCAAGATATTACAATTTCATGACGTCAGCGGTAGAATTCTACAGTGCGTGCTTCCACCACTGTAACTACATATGTACATTTATTATAAAAATTATCAAAATATATAAAAAAATAAAAAGTTATATCTATAATTTTTTCCATTGCAACTGCTAAAATTTTAATTGCTTCAGACAAACTATTTATACAGTTGGCAAGGTTGTCAGTACATTCAGATTGTTTGTCTATAATGGCTTCCAAGTTTTGTTTCATTTCTAGTTGTTGCCTTTTCCTATTACTGACCGGCGTTTATTTAAAACTTTCTTCAATGATTCGGGATGTGAGCATGTCATTTGCTTCAATCGGCGATTCGTCCATGGCGGTAACAGACTAACAAAACTAAATATATTGTTATCAATTGCGTATACAAAAAAAAATATACCTCTTCGAAATCAAATAGAATTATTCCCGTATTGTTTTCTTCCGTAGCCTGTATTCCACTTAGTTTTGGTGGAAGTTCTTCTTCTCTATTAACAGGCCAGCTTCTGCTATATCTGCCCCTTCCACAGTCACTTTAGACAAGAATGTCATTAGCCTTTCTTCCACTTCTGTCCGATCTTTCACCTTTGATGGTCCTCCTCCGGTACCATTCTTAGAACTAAATACTTCTCTGGCTCGCTTTCGAGTATTTGTTTTTAATTCCGCAAATGACTAATAAATAATTAATTTTTCATGTATTACCGTCTTCCACCGAGCAATCGTTTTGATAGGGCCTTGCCTGCTACTGTTCAAAATTTGGGATAATTCCTCCCATTATTTCCCAACAAGTGTTTGCTCTTTCGGGCTTAATTTGCCAGCCAGCATTACAGAATTTTGTTGCAAAAAATTTATAATTATTTCTATCTGTTTTTTGGTGGTTCTCGGCCCCCTTTTTTCGCTATTGGAATCTAAAATTTTAATTATTTTAGTTATATTGTACGACAAAGGTAATATAGTAGGCTCCTAAATGACAATATTACAATGAAATTACATATAAATATGTATAACCCTACTTATACAGTGCGAATAACGTAAGACTATACATTGGCGACTTTATTTTAGCTTTAATCAATTTGCCCATGTCAGTAACAACTGAAATTACAATGACGTTTGTTTTGGTAAATGTCACTATTTTCAATATTGTGTTACTGATATCTCACGAGTTTGCGTAATAATTAGTGCAAAAAATGTACATCACAGAAGAAAAGTTTAAGATGTATTCCTGGTATTTAGAAGGGGCGTCTTTGCGAGAAATTTCTGATTATTTCAGCTTTGAATTCCCGGGCAGGGCCCATGACATGTCATCAAACCATGGCAAATTTAGTTATCACCCCCAAGTGATTTTGGAAATGTACTGATACCAATTACAATTTCAGTACTTGAAGTGTACTTTTAATTCAATAACATGTAATAGATTTAATAAAATATTGGAATAAATTCTGTAAATGATTTAAATAAATATAGTAGTCTGTGGACTGGTGTCTAATTTTACATTATTCAACCATAATAAATTGGAGTTTTTGTATGATATCACCATGGTAACATTAAGTAAATGCCCTATGTCTAATTTTAAATTATTCAACGAGTTGATACTAGCATGGGCAAATTGATTAACGCTAAAATAAAGTTGCCAATGTATAGCCTTACATTATTCGCACTGTATAGTACTGTATGTAATTACAATAATATACGTTGTTCTTTCATTTTTGATGCCTACTATATAACATATGTATCCGTATTACAAAATGCTACTTACCGTTTGCCATTTTATAGATAAAATAAGTAATATAAAGTTTCAACACTAATATCTAGCCCAGTATCACGATGACTATAACACACTACAAAATATATTGAAATATATTTTGATAGCTAAATCAGTATAAGAATCGAGTTAGGACATACGATTCGGGTTAGTTTTGGCGCCATATGTTTCTGTCTTCACGGCATATTTTAACGGACCTGTTAAATTTTATTTTTTAAGATTCATGTTAGCGTAGTGCCTTACAGTATAGCATTTCATCGTAATGCCATTAACACATACGCTAAAATTTACTTTTTAACGCCAACCGTTAACACGTTAAATATTAACGTGAAAGATACGGAATAGGCCCGAATGTCCGTTGTTCTACGTTTCAGCATTTTAGCGCTCGGCCAGCTACCCTTATGTTTACTAGATTGACTGGAAAAAACTCGATGAACGATTATTGGTCAACCAATCCAATAATTGCCATTCCACACTTCAGAGTCCTTTTCTGTCAAGATCGTTTTTTTTTTCTACTACTTTGAATTCTTCACTTTGCTGATAATACTAGTAGGAGTACCGATAAATTATATAAAATCAGAACATTATTAGATCCGATAAAAAATATATAGATTTTTTATCCATTTTGTAATATGTGCATTGACGAAAGCGTATTACTTTGGAAAGGGCGTTTGTCTTTCCAATTTTATGTTCCATCTAAGCGGAATCGTTTCGGAATAAAAATGTTTGTGTTGTGATGTTGAAACTGGATGTTTTAGACATCATTGTGTACGCGGGAAGTCAAACAGGAATAGTAAATGATAGCCCCCTTTGCCCCACCCCCCAAATCGTTCAAAACGAAAAAAGGATAATAGATTTGTGCGTTGCATGTAATGTTGCATTGTGTATTTATCCATGTTTTGAATACCACCATAATTATATGACTGTTGAATAAAGCGTTTTGATATGATAAATGTAATAAAAGTTTAGAATCTCTGATTATTTAGTTACTAGTAGGCACCCTGCTCAGTCATTAGCACCACGATAATAATAAATAGTAAACGCACAGCGAAATTATTATTTTTTGTCAAATGCCATAAGTCACTTGTTGAATTTCTCCTGTCAACTGTCACATGTCATCTATCAAAGTGATACTGTATCTTGACACAAAACTTTTATCGACTCTAAAAGACTAGTGTTGGGCATAATCGATATATTGCATTAATAGAATGAATCGAAATAATCGTTTCGAATAATCGAATGATCATTCGTTTAACCGATTATGAATGGATTTGATAAGCAATAGTATATTAGTTTTCATTAGTGTTGGTCGATTATGAATGATAATCGAAATATTTCGATTATGACCGAATGAATAATCGTTTATACAATTATGTTTTCGAAATAATCGAAAGAAAATATTTAGAAATTTTAATTTTTTAGTTGTATTGAAACAAATTAATTAATTAATATATTTGTACATTATCTTTATTAATAACTTAACATATGTGTTAAAAAAAACAATATAGTCCAAAATTTTGGAAGAGAGCCTGTTCGTCCTGGAATTTGTGTTGATCCCACACAATATTCATGCATTTTGTACAATTCAGGAAACAAGGATATATTTTCTGACAAAAAAATCAAGTGAATTGAAAGAACGCCCCTATCCAGTATGAAAAATAAAAAAAAAAGTCATCAATATAGTGCAAAAATAAAGTTTCTAATATATACCAAAACGGAGAAAACATGCATAGAAAAAAATTATCATATTATTTTAGTTTGGCGAGCTTTATTTTGTGCAAATTCAACTATTAGATCAAGCTAAATTTGAATTTGAAACAATTCAACACTGAGTTTGCCATGTTACGTGTTTTGAACTCCTTTGACATACGAGGTCTGTCCTAAAAGTAAGAGTACTGATTTTTTAAATTTGTCTTTGAGGGTTACCTAACATTACAAGCTTTCCCCTTCAAAATATGACCCTCGGGAAATGACAGCGATTTTAGTGTTATTTGCACTAATTTGAACAGTCCTAGAAATCATTTTCCGTAAGGATGTTTAGGACATCGGTTATATTTTTTTTTTATGAAATATTAAATAACGTTACGCAGTTAAAATTTACGTAAAACTGAGGAAATCTCCTACCGAGACATTCCAAAGTTTAAACGAAACTTATGGTAATGGCACTCTGTCGAGGAATATGGTTTGTAGATGGCACAGAGCCTTCACCGAAGATCGGGAAAACGTTGAAGACGAACCCTGTTCAGGAAGACCAAACACGTCAAGAAACGATACAAATGGTCAGAAATTTTTCACAAGAAATTTTTTTTACCTTGAACAGATTTTTAATCTGACTTTCTACCAAGGTATCCTGGAACGCTTTTAAAACCGGGTCCAGTGGGTCCAAAAGTACATTGCAAATGATTTTTTCTGCGCCAGGACAACGCGGCTGCTCACACAGCACGGTGAATTAGGGATTTTTTGGCAAAAATAAAATATCCTCACTCTCCCACAACTCCTCTACCTACTAATCACCAAATTGAAAAACATAATAAAGTGCAACTATGGACAACATCAAAAAATGTGTAACCGATGCCCTAAACACCCTTATGGAAAAACACTTCCAGTACTGTTATAATCAATTGAATGACTCACATATTTCGTTTAAATTATATCGTAACGATTTTATTGCATTCACTCTGGTGGATCATCTAGTTTCAGTTAAATATTTTAAATTTATATTTTTTACATATTTTTTCAATATTGACCTAAATAATATACTCATATTTCTTGTACTAAATAAAAAAATTGTATCGTTTCATTGGAAATATCTATCTTCCATTTTGATTTCACTGTGATGAGTGTAATTAAAATAAGAAAATTAAATAACAAGAATGAAAACTTACACTTAACTTGGTAATCTTTGCTTTAGCTCGATTTACACGGTGAGTTGTCTCATGATTTAATTCAAATGAAATAATTTGGTCATTAATTTGATAATTCAAGTTTCGTGAGACAATTTACACTGCAACTTTAATTGATTGGTTTTTACCACGAAAAGAACGCACTACCAACTTTTGCTGCTGTCGATAAAAAGGCGCCATTCGTCCTTATCGTGGTTTTCCTCAAATGCAGCAATCAACTCGTTCACATTGTTACAGTAGCGCGCATGTCATTGAAAATGCAATTTCTGCACAATCATTTGGACTCTTTTCCTCCGAATTTGGGAACTGACAGCGATGAACAAGGCGAGAGAGGCTTTGGGGATGAAGGCATGATAAGTGACTACTGCTGGATGCAACTTCGTGTCGATTCAATGCAACATAAATGGAGGAACTTAAGTGAAAAAACATATTTTCGACCAAAAGTATGAACCAGTTTCTGAAAAACTAAAATTGTCTAACTTCACTTAATGTGTCATAACTTCTGTATTTTTCGTCCGATATGAGCAAACTTAGGCTTCACTTTTTCGCTATAAAATTATCTTTCATATGAACTCTTAAAAGTATGTGAAATAATTTTTTTTCTATCAATGAAACAACTGAAAGTGAGTGATATTTAAAAAATGCCGAAAAAGCCACTTTTTTTCGACTTTCATCGCTTGTAACCCAAAGATTTTTAATCCGATTTACAAAAATAAGATACCTTCGGAAAGTGGAAGAATATACCTTTCGAACGATACACAGTTTATATTAATTGGATCAACCGTTACCAAGATTTAAGCCAGTATATGAAGAATGAGCCAAAAAACACGTTTTTTTGCAAATATCTCGAAAACTATTCTTTGGAAAAATAAATGACTGTCATTTTCGTTTTCCCTGGCCCCAAATTAGTCTAAAAAATACTTTTTTTTCTTGGTTCATTTTTCTTGTAAACTAGTGTTATCGACGTACGTCATTGGAGTATGAACCTTTTGTTTTACTAAATCGTTCACCAATCTTCTTATCCATATTAGCTCTTTGGTCGTTTGACTAGCTGCTATATATTCAGACTCAGTAGTTGACACAGCTACTGATCGTTGTTTCCGTGATCACCACACAACAGGCGCGTCTCCAACTTTAATTATTGTGCCGCTTGTTGATTTTCTCGTAGTCTTATCTCCGGCAAAATCTGCGTCGCTGTACGCTGTTATGTTTAACATTTGATCGCCTTTTGGGAACAGGATTCCGTGATGTATCGTACCTTTGACGTATTTCATTATTCTTTTAACCGCATTCCAATGTATCTTTTGAGGTGATTCCGCGTACTGACTTACGGCGTCAACAGCGTAAGCTATATCAGGTCGCGTGACCATAGCTAAGTATAGTCGGCTCCCGACTGCTTCCTTGTAGGGTACGTTGATCGCTTCCTCCTTTTTACAGACATTTTGCAGATTCAGCACTTGATGAATGTCTGCCGGAATTGCAACCGCGTGTTCTTGCTCCATTCGGAAACGTTTAAGTACTTTCTGAGCGTATGAGGCTTGCTGTACGAATATTGATCCATCCGGGAGGTGCTCTATTTCCATTCCAAGGAAAAGGTTGAGCGGTGTGACGACTATTTCAAGTTCGGCTGCTAGAAAAAGGAGTTCGTCAATTCTTTGTTCGCAAGTTGATGCGACGAGGGCGTCATCAATGTACACAACCAAGATGAGTTCTTCTTTGTTCCCATGAGCTGTAAAGACGCACGGGTCGGCTTCACTCGCCTTTAGATTGAACTCTTCTAAAACGCGTGTGAACTTCTTTTTCCAGCACCGGGCCGACTGTTTAAGGCCGTATAGCGCCTTCTGAAGTTTACAGACTCGTCCAGATCTATCTTCATGTCCTTTAGGCTGAGTCATGTAAATTTCTTCTGTGAGATCCCCGTTCAAGTAAGCCGTTTTGATGTCGAATTGTGCCAATTCCATACCCATCGCTGCTGCAACTGCCAATATCGATCTAATTGAACCAAACTTCACTACGGGGCTAACTGTTTCTTCATAGTCGATGCCTGCTCTTTGTGTAAAACCTTTTACAACTAGTCGAGCTTTGTATCGTCCATTTTTGCCCCTTGCTGCTGGCTTGTATCGATAGACCCAGCGATTTTGAAGAATTTTTGCGTTTGCAGGCGGCTTGACCAATGTCAATGTTTGATTTCGTTTTAGGGATTCCATTTCTTCAGTCATAGCCTTTTTCCATTTATTAGCTTCGTCACATTTGGTCGAACTTTCAAACGTAGTGGGATCTTGTGACTTTGCAAGAAAGATTTCTTCGATATTGAGAAAGTAGTCTTCTCCGTATCTGATTGTTTTCTGGTTCTTTCACATCTCTGTCTTTTATTAGACTTGGTACTCGAGACATGATGTCGTCTTCAATCTCTTTGGTTTTTTCAGCTGCTCCAAAAACGTTTGGTTGAAAAGCTAAATCTCTATGAATTTCGACTTTGTTTTCTGACGGAAACTACACTCTATAGCCTTTGGTACAGTCATCGTAACCCACAAAGACACCTTTCTTGGATTTTGCACTCCATTTTTGGCGTTTTTGCTTCGGAACGTGCGCGTAAACTTCAGTACCGAAAACTTTGTAATCGATTGTGTTTGGCGTTTTTCCGAACCACAGTTCGTATGGTGTTTTTCCACATACGCTGCTAGTGCCGGTTCGATTAAGTACGTAGTTTGCAGTGTGGACAGCTTCTGCCCAAAGTTCTAAGTTCATATCTTTAGCATAGATCATACTGCGTGCTGCCTCCACAATGGTTCTATTTTCCCTTTCGATCCGACCATTTTGTTCTGGATTGTAGGGCGTACTCTTCTCATGCTTGATGCCGTTTTTCAACATGATATCTTGCATATCTCTGTTAGCGAATTCAAGACCATTATCGGTTCTCACTCTCTTTACTTTTATTCCCAGTTCAGTTTCTACACTCTTTAGGAAAACTTTGAAAACTCCAGTTACTTCAGATTTTTGCTTTAAGAAGTAAACTGTTCGATAATGTGAGTAGTCGTCCTTTAGAAGCAGAAAATACCTTGGCCCGTATGCTCACCTCGCTTTTATAGCACTTTTCTACAGTAGTGCTGTCAAAAGCGCTTTTTTGTTTCGTATGCACACCTCACTTTTTCATCGCTTTTATCAAAATTACTGTTTACGCAACTACGGTACGGCTGAACGTTAGCTGTCAAACCTGTACATCGTCAACGACCAATCAGATACAAGTACTAGTTTTAAATCTATTCAAATTCATATCTTTGTGCAGCATGGATATGAACAGTAAATACCAGTCTGTACATATCTTTTCTATTTTAAATCTATTCCAATTCAAATCTTTGTTCGCCATATACATATATGTACAGTATATACAAGTTTATATATTTCTTTTGTTATTTATTTGTAATTGTTATAATGTAACATACAGGAGTTTTCCAATTCAGTGTAATTCAAACGTTTGTGTGGTGTGTTGTGAATTGTGATACAGTAAACTGTAAGTACATATAATTTTAAGTTATTTCGTTATGTTTATTTGGAAATGACATTGTTAAGGTTTTACAAACAACCCATGAACGATATGTTACTAAACAAACACTTTATTTATAAGGACAAAGCCAAAGTTACACAAAAACTCATACACACGCTTTTGACAGTTTTGTTAATACTATAATGTACAAATTACACGCCAGGTGGCGACACATGTTTTGTGCGGTCTAGGGATATTTTACTTTTACACTCCCCCGTAAACTTGACCGTACAAAAGAATAAACTTATGGTTCACATTTTACAAAGTCCAATGTTGGATCGCATAGTCGCAAATTTAACACTGTTTAAAGGTTTTGTGAATAGGTCACCAAGCTGGTTTTCCGAAGGTACAAATTCAACGGAGATGTCTCCATTTTGGTAACGCTCTCGAACAAAGAAATAACGCACAGCTATGTGTTTAGATCTTTTGTGAAATTCACAATTTTTCGCCAATTTGATAGCGCTCGCATTATCAACATACAATGTTGGAGCTTTGATTTTTGTATCAGAAATCTCGTTTAACAATCTTTTGAGCCACATTAATTCTCTGGTACCTTCACTAGCCGCAACAAACTCTGCTTCGGTGGTGGATAACGCAACTGACTTCTGTAGCTGTGAAGTCCAAGAGACTGCAGTGCCTCCAATCAACGATACAAAACCATTAGTTGAACGACGAGTTTTTACATCTCCCGCAAAATCTGCGTCGGAATAAGTACGAAGCTCGCCATTCTTTGAGGTATAAAACAGACCTAAATCAGCTGTTCCACGCAAATATCGGAATACGCGTTTAACAGAAATCCAATCGGATACATTTGGATTTGCCATTGATACTAAATATATTAACAGTAATATCATCGAATTAATTTTTCATTGTACTGTACACATATGTCGAAAATGACAAGAAAAGTATTTACACAAGATGAAAAGGAATTGTTGATTGTGTTTGTCGGTCAATAAAAGCATACTAGTCTATTTAAGACTAGCTAAATCCCGTCTAAACATAATAATGAACTGGAACACAATGTAGCAATGCGAAATAAATAATGCAATTGTTTTGTAATTATTATTATTTTTTCCTAAAATAAGTTCTCACATCAATACATGCATTTATTATATCGTTTATTATATCATATTTGCAATTAAAAACAGTCAAAATATAGTAAACCGATCGTAAATGCACCTATAAAAGTGGGTTATACCACTTTTATGTACGCGCCATCATATCTGACCAAATAGTGCACTTTTATCGGCTAAAAAGTGGGTAAGCATATGACCGCTTTTTGAGATCGCTTTTTCGAAGCGCTATTTCGTTAAAAGTGAGGTGTGCATTAGATCGCTTTTACAACGCGCTTTTTCGAGCACGTTTTCGTTAAAAGTGCTATAAAACCGGGTGAGCATACGGGCCCTTGATTTTCCAATTGATATGTGTTCCATGGGTCCGCACAGATCTGCATGCACGAGTTCTCCAGGATCTTGTGCTTGTGATTGACTTGTTGGGAAGCTTTTTCGGCTCATCTTCCCTTGGGTACAACCTTCACAGAACCAATCCGAGTCGAGCTTGACTTCGATACCCCACTGTTTCAGTATGTTCTTCACATGTGCTGTGTTCTGGTGAGCTAACCTCTCATGCCACTGTTTGAGAGATTCAATCTTCCCACCATGTGCACATACTTGTGCGGAGACTTCATGATTCGGCATGTACGGCTTAAATACCATACGGTACAGGTTTTCGTAACGAGCTCCCACTGCAACTGTATTCCCATTTTTTTCAGCTCGCACCTTTTGTCGTCGAACACGAGTTGTAGGCCTTTATCGAGTGCTGAGGACAAAGAAAATAGGTTATATTTTAAACACGGTACATACAGGACTCCTGCAAGGTAGTTTCGCTGCCATGTTGATCCGTTGTATGAAATGATGTCGATTTCTCCCTTTCCGACTGCTTGAATCAGGTTACCGTTTCCAACTCTCACTGGAATAGGTGAAGATAGCTTTTGATAGTTGACGAAACGATTTCGTGCTGGCGACATGTGTTCACTTGCTCCTGAATCGAGGAACCAGTCTTCAGAGTGCCTTTCTGATGTGAGTACTGTCGCTGTGACGATTTGTCCGACAAAAGCTCCACCTCTGTCTTCGCAAGTCTTCGAATTTGTTGGTCTGGATCGGCAGTCTCGCTTCCAATGCCCTGGTTTTCTACAATTGTAGCATTTTCCTGGTTTCTTGCCGGTTTTTCGCTCCCCTTGTTGTTCGTTCGCGGCGGGTTTCTGCTTTGATTTCACAGAAAATGCACTGTTGCCTTGATCGTCGTGGACATTTGTACGAAGCTCTTCCATCGTAAGCCGTGCGGTTAGGTTTGATAGAGTTCTCTGTTCTAGGCTTGTTCATGCCGTGTAGAAATATTGGTAAGAGGACGGAAGAGTCATTAGTATCTTTGTCATTACCATACTATCCGACACAGGCTCTCCGAGCACACTCAAACGATGCGGCATCGCTGGCCTGGATAAGTATTCTTACTTGAAACTTCCACATCCTCCAGTTGTCGATGCCTTTTAACTTTTCGATCCTCACCAGTTCGCTGTCCATATTGATTCTTTTGCACAAAGGCTTGGCTAACCTCAAGACACGTGGTGTTTCGATTTTTGTTTTATTATTACCGGTATTCTTGAACAACTGTCACATATATAGTTAATTTTTACGCACCTGGGCCCATAACCTGTTGTTATGTATTGTTTTTATTAACAATGTGGATTTTATTAACAATATATGATGATATTGTAAACAAGACACGCTTACATAGTATAGAGACAACAAGAATAGGAAACCTAACTATGTTAACAGTTGGCAACAAACGGATACACACTTCAGCGCGTTATTCAAATTCAAAAGTCAGCACAATACTGCTTACATATCTTTTTTAACAACAATAATTGATAGAATAACCAAAATGAATAGATTTTGGCCGCCCCCTTATTATGACCGGCCCCTTATTATGGCCGCCCGTGTGCAGTGCACAGCTTGCACAATAGGCAGGACCGGCCCTGCTTCCAGCATCCATTTTTCGGCACTACCTGCAAGTTCTTTGGACCCAAATCCTTGTTTCTTGTAGTGAGGATCTAAAAATGTGGCCTTTGCTGATATTTTGTCCCGTTCGTAACTACCGAGCCATCTTGAAATAATGGTAAACAAATCACTTTTTAGTTTGTTACCGATAGGTGCCACACAGTTTATTTTATTCACCGAGTAATGGAGACCTTGTATAAGGGGTATTATTGAAGACAATGTGACATATTTTTCCCCGGACAAGAATGTTGTCATCAGGTGAAGTGGTTTCAGCAAGGGGACACAATCCTGTTTGCCAGCCATTGTCTGCGTCTAGCATCTTGAAGAGCGTGTGCCATTCTGATCTTTGTCATTATGTATCTGGATTGTACTAAAAAAACTCAGCTCTCATCACCCGTAATTACATTGTTCAAAAGAATGCCATTCTGAAAATGTGGATAACGTAAAACAAGCTTCGATCAGGGTCCTGCGCGAAGTTCCAGAAAAGGCCTTCCAGGGATCTTACCAAACATGGAAATCGGGCAAAAAAATTGTATTGAGGACCAAGGATCATACTTTGAAAAATTTAAAAGATTTTTTCCAATCTGTTTAATAATTTTTTTACGAACGTGGTCGCATTACTTTCCGGACAGGCATGTGGAAAAACATTAAATTTGCCAGAAAACAAAGGTTTATCTGAAATAATAGAATCTGCTGTTTCATACGTCATTTTAGCAGGTGTCACATTTCCACTTCAAGGGCATATTTTAAAACCGTATCCTTTCCTGTGTATGAAGAGAGCGCAAAGAAGAGAGAATATTTAATATCGGGCCATTGACTACTGTTATATTAGGTTTGTTCCCACAGCAGTACAATACTGTCCGAGACTGTCCGGAGTCTGCGCAGTTTGATTTTAGGTGTTCCAAAAGCAGTTGTGAAAAATCCCTGACTAAAAAGTTTTCTGTTCCAACAGTCCATGAACCAGTTTGCTGACAGTCAGAAAAGTTTCCTGACTATCCACAAATTCTAAATCCCCTCATGCGCATTGCGAGGTTGTTGACAGTTATCAATAAAATTGTATGTTCTGTATTGCAATACAATTAAATATGAGTGATAGTGATTTAAGTAGTGATTACGAAATTTTGAAAGTACTTTTAAAAGATAGAATAAGACCTAAAAACCAAAATTACTTGACCTTAATTGAAAATTATAATGATGTAGAGTTTGATGAACACTTTAGAACAAGTAAAAATTTTATATACCTTCCATATTATTTTATAATCATGCTGACAAAAACTAAGTTACAGGTTAAATCTAAATTGTTCACAAACGTCAAACGCGAGCCAAAAACCATGGCCCATATGCTCACCCGCTTTTGTAGCACTTTTAACGAAAACGTGCTCGAAAAAGCGCGTTGTAAAAGCGATCTAATGCACACCTCACTTTTAACGAAATAGCGCTTCGAAAAAGCGATCTCAAAAAGCGGTCATATGCTTACCCACTTTTTAGCCGATAAAAGTGCACTATTTGGTCAGATATGATGGCGCGTACATAAAAGTGGTATAACCCACTTTTATAGGTGCATTTACGATCGGTTTACTATATTTTGACTGTTTTTAATTGCAAATATGATATAATAAACGATATAATAAATGCATGTATTGATGTGAGAACTTATTTTAGGAAAAAATAATAATAATTACAAAACAATTGCATTATTTATTTCGCATTGCTACATTGTGTTCCAGTTCATTATTATGTTTAGACGGGATTTAGCTAGTCTTAAATAGACTAGTATGCTTTTATTGACCGACAAACACAATCAACAATTCCTTTTCATCTTGTGTAAATACTTTTCTTGTCATTTTCGACATATGTGTACAGTACAATGAAAAATTAATTCGATGATATTACTGTTAATATATTTAGTATTAAAATAATTCATTCATTTACCACGTTATTTATTTACTATACTTACATATCAACAATATGTCATTTCCAAACAAACATAACGAAATAACTTAAAATAATATGTACTTACAGTTTACTGTATCACAATTCACAACACACCACACAAACGTTTGAATTACACTGAATTGGAAAACTCCTGTATGTTACATTATAACAATTACAAATAAATAACAAAAGAAATATATAAACTTGTATATACTGTACATATATGTATATGGCGAACAAAGATTTGAATTGGAATAGATTTAAAATAGAAAAGATATGTACAGACTGGTATTTACTGTTCATATCCATGCTGCGCAAAGATATGAATTTGAATAGATTTAAAACTAGTACTTGTATCTGATTGGTCGTTGACGATGTACAGGTTTGACAGCTAACGTTCAGCCGTACCGTAGTTGCGTAAACAGTAATTTTGATAAAAGCGACGAAAAAGTGAGGTGTGCATACGAAACAGAAAAGCGCTTTTGACAGCACTACTGTAGAAAAGTGCTATAAAAGCGAGATGAGCATACGGGCCATTATGTCTTTACGAAATAATACGACGTGATACGAGCATGCCTGTTCTTAGTTCGTAACGTTGTGCTAAAGTTGTGTGCAATACATTTGCTGTTAGTGCAATTTATAGATTTGGCTACTTTACCCTACCCTACTTAATAATACACTCCTCTACCCTACCCTCCGACTAACCTACCCTAGCCTAGCCTAGCCTACCCAACTCTAAATGTAATACTAATTAATGTAGTTCCACGTTTTCCCGATTCCGTAAATTTCAGACTAATATGTTCGTACGAGCTCGGTTACTTGCGTGAGTCTGCAAACTAGACTCTTGTTACTGTCAGCAACTAGTCAGGGATTTTCCGTGGGAACAAACCTATTAATAACACAAGCATGTGGTGCTATCCAAATAATTTTTTTTTTAAATCAGAACGTATTACAAGTAGCAATTAAGAAAATAACGTTGCAGATAAAACATTACAATGTGCTGTATTTCGAAGATGGCGTGCAAGAAACAGTATCTTAAGGAATAGTGAAATTTTCAAATATTACAACATCCGCGTGTTGGAATGGCAGTCAGAGGTAGTCATCATCAATGGCTGGCGCGCCAATCGTAAAAAATGCTTTTCGCATTTTTCGTTTCTTTGGAATATAATAATGAGATTCAGTACTAAACAATGGCTAATGATAAAAAGAAAGTCTAATCTAGTCATCATGCTAAATCAAATACAATTTATTCATACTATGCAATCATTATCAGTCGTTAAATATTACATAATATGCCCAACTTTATGCTTCAATTATACCTAACATATGACATGTGCGAAAAATACGAGATAACATGGCGAATAGACACATGGGCCCGTATGCTCACCTCGCTTTTATAGCACTTTTCTACAGTAGCGCTGTCAAAAGCGCTTTTTTGTTTCGTATGCACACCTCACTTTTTCGCCACTTTTATCAAAATTACTGTTTACGCAACTACGGTACGGCTGAACGTTAGCTGTCAACCTGTGCATCGTCAACGACCAATCAGATGCAAGTACTATTTTTAAATCTATTCAAATTCATATCTTTGTGCAGCATAGATATGAACAGTAAATACCAGTCTGTACATATCTTTTCTATTTTAAATGTATTCCAATTCAAATCTTTGTTCGCCATATACATATATGTACAGTATATACAAGTTTATATATTTCTTTTGTTATTTATTTGTAATTGTTATAATGTAACATACAGGACTTTTCCAATTCAGTGTAATTCAAAGGTTTGTGCGGTTTGTTGTGAATTGTGATACAGTAAACTGTAAGTACATATAATTTTAAGTTATTTCGTTGTTTATTTGGAAATGATATATTGTTGATATGTATAGTAAATAAATAACGTGGTAAATTAATGAATTATATTAATACTAGATATATTAACAGTAATATCATCGAATTAATTTTTCATTGTACTGTACACATATGTCGAAAATGACAAGAAAAGTATTTACACGAGATGAAAAGGAAATGTTCATTGAGTTTGTCGGCCAATAAAAGCATACTGGTTTATTTAAAACTAGCTAAATCCCATCTAAACATAACAATGAACTGGAACACAATGCAGTAATGCGAAATAAATAATGCAATTGTTTTGTCATTATTATTATTTTTTCTTAAAATAAGTTCTCTACATCAACACATGCATTTATTATATGTATTATATCATATTTGCAATTAAAAACTGTCAAAATATAGTCAAACGATCGTAAATGCACCTATAAAAGTGGGTTATACCACATTTATGCCCGTGCCATCATATCTGACCAAATAGTGCACTTTTATCGGCGAAAAAGTGGGTAAGCATACGATCGCTTTTTGAGATCGCTTTTTCGGAGCGCTATTTCGTTAAAAGTGAGGTGTGCATTAGATCGCTTTTACAACGCGCTTTTTCGAGCACGTTTTCGTTAAAAGTGCTATAAAAGTGGGTGGAGCATACGGGCCATGGTTTTTTGTTAGACTGTTGGGCCCATATGCTCACTCGCTTTTACAGCACTTTTAACGAAAACGTGCTCGAAAAAGCGCGTTGTAAAAGCGATCTAATGCACACCTCACTTTTAACGAAATAGCGCTCCGAAAAAGCGATCGTATGCTTACCCACTTTTTGGCCGATAAAAGTGCACTATTTCGTCAGATATGATGGCGCGGGCATAAATGTGGTATAACCCACTTTTATAGGTGCATTTAAGATCGTTTGACTATATTTTGACAGTTTTTAATTGGAAATATGATATAATAAATATAATAAACGATATAAAAAATGCATGTGTTAGTGTAGAGAACTTATTTTAAGAAAAAATAATAATAATGACCAAACAATTGCATTATTTATTTCGCATTGCTGCATTGTGTTCCATTTCATTATTATGTTTAGACGGGATTTAGCTAGTTTTAAATAAACCAGTATGCTTTTATTGGCCGACAAACTCAATCAACAATTCCTTTTCATCTTGTGTAAATACTTTTCTCGTCATTTTCGACATGTGTACAGTACAATGAAAAATTAATTCGATGATATTACTGTTAATATATCTAGTATTAATATAATTAATTAATTTACCACGTTATTTATTTACTATACATATCAACAATGTCATTTCCAAATAAACATAACGAAATAACTTAAAATAAAATGTACTTACAGTTTACTGTATCACAATTCACAACACACCGCACAAACGTTTGAATTACACTGAATTGGAAAACTCCTGGGGCCCGATTCTTGAACTCGTGCGAAACATTGCGCACACCGAAAGTTGCGAGCGGTAAGATTCGAACGCGAACAGTCGTAATGTAAAATTGGTATTCCTGAACGGTGTGAGAATTGTACTCAGTAGAAGCGCACACGAAGCTGCGTCTCAAGCGAACGCACCACTACAGTACGTGCTAAGAACCAATGAAATTGCAGTATTTTGATTTTTGTCAAAATAGAGAAGCGCGCGTAACGTTAATAACGAACAAAAAGAAATATTAATACAATTTATGAAAAAACAATACCAGGAAATTCAAATTTGTCATAAAATCTGAAATGCAACTTTAAGACAATATAAAATATATTTATTTACTTCGTTTTCATATAACAATATTTATTAAATGCGACATATATATATATATATATATATATATATATATATATATATATATATATATATATATATATATATATATATATATTGTACTATGAACTATAACAAAGTATGCGAAGATACATTTATATATTTTAAACTTTAAGAATTATAAAGTTAATAATAATAATTATTAAGTTAATCAATGAGATCTGCTATTAATAATGCCTAAATAATTTCATAAACTGCTTTTCACTGAATTGAAATGCATCTATTCTATTCAATATTCTTCTGATTAAATAAATCATTTGCTGCTTCTTCGATAGCATTTAAGAGAACCAAATGCACGAAATCTTCTAAATTGCCATTTATCTATAGTTAATAGGAATTTAATTATTTGTAACTGATTATAAACTACAATTTTATATATATATATATATATATATATATATATATATATATATATATATATAAAATAGTATTATATATAGCATTTATATACATATAAGTATTGGTAGACACTTACAATTTAAATATATCTGTATTACAAATGCTATATATAATACCGTCTGTCAACTTTCTATCACTCGAACAGACATTCGCTTACAGCAAGCCACTCGATGTAAATGCGCACGAAAACTGCGTGCACGAACGCTTTGCGTACGCTCAAGAATATCGTTTTTAGTTTCGTGCACGCTTCTTGCTTAGTTGCGCACACGAATATGTGCGCATGATTTCAAGAATCGGACCCCTGTATGTTACATTATAACAATTACAAATAAATAACAAAAGAAATATATAAACTTGTATATACTGTACATATATGTATATGACGAACAAAGATTTGAATTGGAATACATTTAAAATAGAAAAGATATGTACAGACTGGTATTTACTGTTCATATCCATGCTGCACAAAGACATGAATTTGAATAGATTTAAAACTAGTACTTGCATCTGATTGGTCGTTGACGATGCACAGGTTTGACAGCTAACGTTCAACCGTACCGTAGTTGCGTAAACAGTAATTTTGATAAAAGCGGCGAAAAAGTGAGGTGTGCATACGAAACAAAAAAGCGCTTTTGACAGCACTACTGTAGAAAAGTGCTATAAAACCGAGGTGAGCATACGGGCCTTGGTTTTTTACTTGTTCACATATTATTTTTTATGGTTTAATTCGTAAAATTGGTAACCTTTTCTCCAGTTTCTTGCTGAATGCAGGAAATTGGCAGATTCCAAGAAGAGCGGAGCTGGTACAAGCAGTGTGTACACTTCGAAATTATGTGTTTAGACGCATTGCGGTTCCTCGGATTTTATAAAAGTTCGGGCGAGTACCTTTGCGGGTGAAGATGTGAAGGAGGTAGCAGATTTTGAAGAAGTAGAAGAAATTACTATATAGTATTTGGATGAGGTGTTGGAGGTAAATATAAAATAAAATGTGTTATGAGAAGCTAGTTTTGACTCTCTGTTGTTATATAGGGAAATGCTTTTGGACACATAGAATCATGGAATGAAAGTTTTTTTCAGCTCCATCGGCGGATCTACAAAAGTATACAAAGTGTCAAAAACGATTTTACAATGCTTAATTAAATGTATAAAAATATTGAAATGTATACAGGTGTATTTGTGTTACACTGTGCAACTTTAATTTTTTAAATGGCAACCTACCATTTTGTTTAAATTGTTGGTGTCAGAAAGATATTTTACTACCGGTAGTATAAAAATTTTGATTATTGATTATGTATCAAATTTTTAAGAAAAATACTATTTTTGAGCTTTCTAGCAAATTTTCTTTATGGTAAAGTATTTTACTCATTTATTTTTGGCAGAAATTGTTATATTGTGTTAAATTACAGTATCTTATGTAGATGAGCACGTGTTTCTTTTTGAACCGGGCGCCATTTTGTTAATCTCTGTCCAATTTACATTTTGTATGTGGCGCGATCAACACTCAGAGCCCCGATCGCCGCACGTTAGTTTTGTTTTTCTTATTAAAGTTTCCGCTGACACATGGTTCCGAGGGCCACCATTTTGTAGAGTGGTCCGTATGATCATATTTAAACTCTGTATCAGTAATCATATTCAGTTTCATAAATCTAAGCTTTTCTGTTAGAATTATGCGTTGTTTAAATAATTCTCACTAGGATTCACAAGATATATACTGATTTTATTGACATATAATGGATCGAATTTACATAGCTTTAGCAACCAACTTAACAGTGTCATTTTATGAAGGCAGAAGCAAAATGTTGCCAACACACCAGCAGTGACAACCTTTTCTAGTGGGAAGATTTGAATGTAACTAGATTAAGCCGACATCTCCAACATTTTCAATCATATATTTCTATAGTAAGAATTTGTATAACCGTTATTTTTTTTTTTTAGTTACGAGCCTCTGTGAGCAGTTGCGGTGGGCGTGCAGTTGTAACAGGCCAAGCCTGAATAGGGAAGTTAGGCGCTGAGCAGGTGTCCCAGTCGCTGAAGGAGGACCCATCAGCCTCAGGAATAGACAGGAAGCCCCCCTCCCCCGGTAGCCGGCAGACTAGACATAGCGGCTTACAGCCGATGATGTGGCCCCTGCTACTTCGACATCGGTAAAGCTTGGAGCCATCCACTACCTACTGATCCTGCAGCGACTGGGACCACGCTGCTCAGCGCAGAAGACCTAGTAGCTAAAAACTCCTCCGCTGCCGCAGTGGGCTCGCAAGAACAACGGCGAACAACCTCGGGGAGTACCTGCCGACTCCCTCTCGTAACCTCACTACACGACAGGTGGCGCCCAAGACTAAAGTAGTACGAATTTTTCTGTTTTCATTTTTCTTCTTTTGTTTAAACTCGCTAAATAGTTTTTTTATGGTCGCTATACATAGTGTGTAATTTCTTTTTGTTATATTTTGTTTGAAATTTACATTTGTTATTTTATAAAATTTCTTACATTTTGGTAATTTAAAATATTAATAGACGTAATCACTTAATCGTTATAATTTGTTTTTGAACTGATTTATTCAGAGTTTGTATGCCTATCAAACTCACGGCCGCTCTCCTTTTCCTTTCTCAGTTAGCTAAGGCTGTGTGTAGTTTAAGTCAGAACGGCACAGGGTGCTGCAAGGGGGGAACCCATAGAGTTGCCATTAATCTGCAGGTAAAAGCTGTCATTAGACTGTAGGTATTAAATAAGTCTACCGCGCTTTGGAAGTCAGCCAGGTCTAAAGGGGTGTGGCCTTTTATTGAGTTCCAGTTATTGTTGATTATTGTTGCTTTGCGATCTAGTGGTATATTTGTGTGAAGGAAGGTTACATCAAGTGAGACTAAGCAGTGCGTGTTATATTTTATATTATATTTAATAAAATGTTATATTTAAATTCTACATATATAATCATTTTGACAATGTATAGCGCCAACATCGTTAAAATAAATAACAAAAGTGTTTCTTATCTCCGAAGTCACTCTTGTTGTTCTATTTTCTAAATTTCCAGGGCGTACCATGCTCCTCAAAGATGCTGGCTCCTCATTTTCTTCCTTCATGCAGATGTCTTCAGCATGTTTGGAAAGAAAATTGTGGAGAATACAACAAACCACTGTAATTCGTTCCACTTCTAAAAATTTAAATTTATTTGCTAGGATTCCGCAAGCATTTTCGACAACCCTTCTTGTTCTGCTGTCTGTAATTATAATTTTTTTGTTCGTGAATTACGCCATGGTAGCGAAATGGTTTCATTATTCTGCAGCTCAGAGTGAATGCGTCGTCCGCAACGAATACAAATGGTGTAGGTACATCAGTTCCAGGGAGCAAAACTAATTCAGGAATATTGTATATGTGTCTCGAAATAGCAGTGGAGAGATGACTGTTGCGGAAAACGCCTCCATCGCTTACTCTACCATTCGTCCCGGCATCGATGCATATAAATTTATAATTAGCATCCACTGCTGCTACAAGAATTATTCTGTCAGTCCTTTTATAATTTCTGTAATATGATCCTTCATTTCTAAATGGTCTGAAATTTTGCGTCTATGGCCCCGCAGCAATTAGAAAAATTCCATTTTTCTTTATATTCATTCCCAATTACAAACCCCTCGTCTTCCGTTCGTGGAATCTGAAACAATAATTTATATTTTTAGAACTTGGATTAATCTGAATTATCAGATCCTTCCCAGTCTACTCGAATCGAGAGTTGTACTTCAAGGAATATTGAGAGGCGCACCTCAGCTCCTTTTTCTATGGCAATAGCATCTGAAAAACCTTCTGTGTCACCAAGACCTTCTTCTGCTACATCTGGATCTAAAAGACGTTCAGTTGCTTTTCCTATAACTGAGTACAGCACTCAACGTTCAATTACTCCTTCCCGAAAAAAGAGGAAGGATTCCGACATCACAGGAAGTCCCAGCTGTACCGCAAGCAGGGAGGAAATTCCTACTAGGGAGTCAAGTTCAATAGGGCGTGGAAGGTTAGAGACTACAGAGATAGCATCAGCCATTAATAAAATTGCGAGCAAGTCGTCAAAAGATGATTATGATGTATTTGGCAATTGCATGGCATCGAGATTGAGAAAATTGGGGAAAGATTATAGCGAGGTGGTAAAACATGAAATTGTGAACACAATATTTGCCGCAGAAAAGCGAAAGAAATATGATTCTTAAATGAAAAAAATGTCTCTTTACTTCCTTTACTTTTATTTATTCGTCTATCATGAATTTAAATATTGTATTAATTAATTCTGTTACAATTAATCCAATTGTGGTTGTTCCTACTCGGAAACTATATGACGAACTTTGCAATGATTCGCCTGTCACCAGAAATCTCAGTGTTATTGACAGTCTGTAAAACCACGTATTCATAGTTCTTTGCCGTACTACTATAAAGTATAATTAATATGATACGATAATAATTTTACGGCTTCACACTTTCCATAAAGTTTGTATCTTCACGTCTAAATTTATGTTCTACTTTTGACAAGAGCAGCATAAAACAATCTTCATTCATGCGTAAATAGTTTTTAAAAGCTGTTCTGTCTTCTAAGCGCAGCTCTGCATGCAACAAGTTTAAACCATTTTTGCTGCCACACTTTTCTACACTTTCATATATTTTCTTCTTGCAAAAGAACGTAACACATCACTAGTTTGATAAATAAAAGTTATATTTTTACATTTGTAGATTGATCACGAAACCGTGAAAGAAGTTAAATTAATAGGAAGAAAATAGTTGAAGATGTGGCGGGAAAAACGATCAAGTCACAAAATGTTAGTTTTGAAATAAATCAATTTGAAAGTTTCAAGACTTCATTTGTTCATTTACTGTGTACATCATAAAAATAATTATTCTTCAAATAATTATAATACATTTATAATTGTTAAACATTAGATAATAATGAAATAAAATTATATTTTAATATATTTGTTTTAAACAATAGTGTTTAATATCTACTTGACAGTCGGAAAAAAACTCCAAGTCCTAACTTTACATCTGAAAATGAACAAATTTTGGAAATTGGCTGTTGGATTTGATAATTCACTAAAATTTTACGTTCATTATCTTCTTCGTTACTTGGAACATCTTTGTTATGAAAAGGCAGATTACTATAATAGTCTTGATACTCTTGCGAAACGATTTTTTTTAAATCTTGCAGTTCTGTGTATTTTTTCACTGGAATGGCGATAGGTTGGTTGTACAATAATTTTCGCAAATACTAACCCTTAGACGTCAGTCTGTTACCTACAGATCATTCATCTGGACTTAGATCGGTGTTTCGTAAAATAGTAAGGACATAGATCGCTATTCCAATGTACAGTAAATATTCAATCACTATTTTATAGTATATAGGTACATATAGTAGTAGAGAGATGGCACATAAATCTCAATTTTTTAAATTTTGGACTTAGATCGTTCTTCCCGCCACGTCTTCAGTTAATATTCAACATATACTAATTTCTTTTATTGCTATTAGTACCCACTGTGCAAAATTTGTATGCACAATAACAAATTTAAAAATTATAAAAGATATTAGACACGGCCTTGAATCTTCAATATTATTTAAATGTAACATGTGCAATGAAAATTTTATAGTAACTACAAATGAGCCTGATTCTAAATTGAATACCTTAGTTGTGGAAGGTATTATGAGCATTGGTTGTCACTATTACAATTTAGAAGAATTTTTAAGTTGCATAGATATTCCAAGATTTTCTGAAGACACATAAAAAAATCATTTGTGACCTTTGCGAAAAAACCGCAGAATGTGCTATTAGCTCCTGCAATGTTGATAGTAATGGAATTCCATATATCACAGTAATAGCTGATGGTACTTAGTCAATAAGAAGTTATAAAACTAATTATAATCCCTATCTGGTGCAGCCGCTATTTTTGGGTAGACATTTGGTGAAGTTTTGCATAAACGATATAAAAAACAAATACTGTGTAACATGCGCTAAAAGTACTAATGAAACTGAAACTGTACCGGAATATGTATGCTACAAAAATTATAATGGACCTTCTACGGGAATGGAAGCTGCTATAATAGTGGAACGTTTTAGACAAAGTTTACCCATATATTAAATACACTAAAATGATAACTGATGGTGACAGCAGCATGTATAAACAATTTTAGAGGCAAAACTATATAAGGATCCTACAATTTAAAAAAAAGCGACTGTAGAAACCATTTACTGCGTAATAAATTAAAAATCTATCTGCCAATACAAAAATTCTTTTCGCACTTAGGCGTGCTCTTTCCGGTAAAATTTTAAGAATGAGAAGAGCAGTTGTTGGTGCAATTCAACAGAAAAAATCTGAAGTAGGAGCAGAAACATTATTATTACTAAAGTCTGATATTGATAATATAATTCAGGCATGTGCTAAAATAAATATTAGATTAGATCTCGCAGAAAATGGGGCCTTATTTGCAATATTTATTATAGGCATTTTTATGTGTATAAATAAAATAATTATTTTTTAAATAAATGAAATTGTATGTAAATAGTATTACAATTAAAAAAGTATATTGGAGATTCGAACCATAACATTTATAAATTATTTAAATTACCAAATACGCGTCTTACCGTTGTGCTGGCAACGCCATAATTTTTTTTTGCAGAAATGTTATTTAAGCTCCTTTTAATTATTACTTTTTAAAAGCAGTTTTAGAAATGTGAGCATTAATATCATTTTAAATAATACCAGTCAATCCTAATAACCTATCCCTACACGTGTAAGAGCTCTAAAATGAATACAGAAGTAATCGCAACTACAGTAGTATAGTAGGTATTATTCTCGTAGTCAGTATATTTTTGTAGCTAATTCATATAATATATCAACATAACAAAAAACATAATGATTAGTTATTCTGACAAACATTGTACAACAGCAGATTTTCTTGTAATAATTTACCTTTTTGAGCAATCATGTATATAACATCATCATTGTTAATACTATTTAAAATATCTTTTTCAATGGCATTAACATAAATGCCTCCAAATGTTCTTGAGTTAGGGTACTTTGTAACCAAGTTTTTATATATTTTAATGTCGAAAACTTTCTTTCAAATGACACTTGGCTGATTGATAAAGTTAGTAAAAATTGATACGCCAGTACTAAGGTTGAATGTGCACTACTCAACATATTGTAACGGTATAATACATTATAGCAACAAAGTGCACAATTTTTACAATGTTCACAGGAACTTTTGTAAACCTCATCGAAATCATCAGTGGTAGTTTCTTCAGTATTTATAACTTGCTACTCAACTGTTTCAAGTACAGTATTCTTTAATTGATTCCATGCTGAAGAAAATTTTATTAATTCTGATCTTATGCTCTCTGGATATATCAAATTTGATTAAAATACTGTTGAATTTTTTGAAAGCTTCAGGTATATCATACAAAAAAAAAATTAGGATCTAAATAGAAAAAATCTTGATACAACTTGGCATTTTTGAAAATCTCTTCTCCATATTATTAATTTTAATATCCACAATATGGTTGTAAACAGAAATTTCGATTTTATGGGATCTAATATTGGTTCATCAGATGCTTTTTCGTCAAACATCCGTTTCTTTTTTCAAAGTTTTATATCAGGTAAATATTCTTGAACAATTAAGCCACCCTCTTCTGTAATTCTTCTAACTGGTAGAACACCTTCCGTTGGAACTTCCTCTGTAGGAACTGACTTCTGTGCTCATTTTCATACCCTTTTATAGCAAATTAGTTGCGTCGCAGCATAATTATTCCTTGAGTAAGCAATTATTCATTAATATTATCGCGGCCAATGGTGCATCATTGTTGCATTCTGTATTTCTTGTGCTACGCCTCAGATATTGCTGCGATGCTATCTCACACACGGTGATATATTCCTAGAACGATTAACTAATCCGCTACTGACTGGATTCGCTATAATAATACCGCCCTTGATCCCGTTTCCGGCTGATGCAATATTCTTCTGAAATTTAGCATGTGAATATAGTGTTGATTTGACTCCCGACAAATTTGCACCTTATTCCCGTTTCCGACAGATACAATATTTTGCTGAAATTTACCATACGAATCTATGAGTGGGTCCACACTTGAACATTTTAGCCCGAACGAACAGAACGAATTGAACGCGCCGAGCAGAATAGTATGAACAGACGCTCGTTGCGTTCGGCAGATCTGCCGAATTGTTGGCAATTTTCCAACGTGCTCGAAGCATTCGTAGTGATTCGTAGCACACTGGATGATGATTTGACAGTTGCATTTGGTGCTTTTTTTATTATTTGCATGATAGAAAAAAAGAAGAAAAGACAAAGGGAACAATGGATGCGCAGATTATATCATCATCGAAACAATAACTTGTTATTGAATGAGTTAGATTATATTCATTTGAAAAATTTTATAAGAATGTCTTCACAAGATTTTGAAGAATTAATAAAACTAGTCGGACCTATTATTAAAAAGAATGACACTAGCTTCTGGAGATTCTTTTACCAGCCTGCAATATTTGTTTAAAATATCAAAACAAAACTTTAGTGTAATTGTAGCAGAAACGTAAATGTCAAATAACCCGAACAACGCGAATGCTCCGAATAGTTGAAAAACACGTCCAAATTGCGCACCAGCGAGCACCTGAACCTCTTTGAGCAATTCCGATTTACCGACACGCTCTGGATAACATTTGGCGCGTTCGGTTCGGCTCGGAGACAGGTCCACACTTGACGAATTCTGCTTGCACGTAGTGCTTGTTCTGTTCGTTCGGGCCAAAATGTTCAAGTGTGGACCCACTCTATTACTGACTTGACTCACGACAACAATAATCTCAAAGAATTTATATTGTATATCAATAATATGAAACTACTTTGTGTTCTCTTAGTTTCTCTTTCGCTCCGCGCAATCATTTCTTTGTTCCTAATATCGATTTTGTTATGAGCGGTATTTTAATGTACTTTCGTTATACCGGAAAACACAAGGTAATGGTTCAGATATTTTTTATTTTTAATATATCAATAAAATTACCGTTTTAGAGTGGAACCTGGAGAAATAAATCCGGCTTTGTCAAATGTAAGTTTTTGAAAAATTTTAATGGATAGCCGGATATACAATGTATACCTTCTGCTGTAAAGCACAAAGAAACTAGAAATGGATACAGACATCCATGCCTGCAGCTCATCGACGTATGTATGTACAATTCTGTACTTATCACAAATTATTTACCTAAATACACTTTTAAAATCGTAGGTGCCTAGGTCGAAATAAAACAACAAATTTAAAACAAGTGTGAAAAAATTTTCTTCTATTAACAAAAGAAAAGCAGACGAAGGCCGTGTTCGAATTGGACAATTTAGTGCACTAATGTACCACGTGACTGGTTTTAGACCCTAAATTGTGCACTAAATGACGTCATAATTTTAGGAATTTAGAAACAGACATTAGCATTTGTAAAAGCACACTACGCAGTGAATTGCATGCACTAAATTGACCGCCATTGCCCGCCAAGCGTCATGCTTGCCGCCAAGTCCCGCCAAAAGTTAATGGATTTGTGGTTATTATTTAGAAACATGTCGTACTTTACGTGTAAGTATAATTAACTTTTAAAAAATATATTAAGTAATAAACTACATGTTTGTTCAACTGTTGTTTTATTTGCAGGGACAGAAGAATCCACGTTAGAATTAATTGGGTTAAGAAAATCCGTTGATAACATGTTTACAGGAAAACGAGGCTGTGGAAAATTGGGCTGGGAGTAAGTAACAATAATGGAATACATATCCACATTACAGTATATATATATATATGTATATATTTTAGAACAATTGCATCAGTTATCCAAAACAAAGCTCCCGCACCGGTATGTAAAAAAAAGTGGGAAAATATGCTCAAAAAATATAAGGTAAAAAATTAATATTTTAAATGTTTTTTTTTACGTTTATAAATGTATATTAATCTAAAATAGGAATTGAAAACGCCACGTACTGGAGTAAGTACGGAAGATGGAGAAGATACGCCAGTCACATGGCCTTATTTCGAACCGATGGATAGTTTTCTGTCTGAAAAGCATATTATAAAGCCAGTATTATTAATAGACTCCACGGACATGGATAGTTCACAATGGGCCGTTTCGGCAGAGAAACCAAACTCTACAGTTCAAAATCAACCCAAAAATCTGGAACAGTCTCAGTTATCCGTGACATCATTCTCTTCGGAATCGGAAGGGGAAACACCACGTTTTAGGAAGCAAAAACAATGTGACACTCAGAAAATGCTTGTGGAGCATTTAAAGAAAGAGGAAGAATATTCAGAGAGAATATTAAGTATAATGGAAAAAATTGCTGATAAATTATGCAAAAAATAAATAAGTTGTTATGCTCATGACACACCTATCATACAGCATCATACACCGTCATAAAAATTATGATGAAAAATAGCGGCACCTCTATTTTCATCATACTGCAATATGATGAAACGAAGGTGTCTCATTTCACACGTATCTTTTGTGTCTCATATTACGTTAGTTTGGGTTTATATTTGCCATTTTAGTTTGAAAAACGGATACGTTCTGTTTTTTTTTTTTTCATCATAATTTCTGCGACGTTGTATGATTCTGTATGATAGGTGTGTCATGGGCATAAAGCTACTCATTAAAAATGTTATTAAAAATATTATATTCATATGTTTTTTTGAGAGTAGATTGTTAAGTTACTTGTTTATGTCTATTATACGATAACCGTGATTTAGGAATTAAGTACCGCATTTTTTCAATGTAACAAATATTATATTCATATGTTTTTTGAGAGTACTTTGTTAAGTTACTTGTTTATGTCTATTATACGATAACCGTGATTTAGGAATTAAGTACCGCATTTTTTCAATGTAACAAATATTATATTCATATGTTTTTTGAGAGTACTTTGTTAAGTTACTTGTTTATGTCTATTATACGATAACCGTGATTTAGGAATTAAGTACCGCATTTTTTCAATGTAACAAATATTATATTCATATGTTTTTTGAGAGTACTTTGTTAAGTTACTTGTTTATGTCTATTATACGATAACCGTGATTTAGGAATTAAGTACCGCATTTTTTTAATGTAACAAATATTATATTCATATGTTTTTTTAGAGTACTTTGTTAAGTTACTTGTTTATGTCTATTATACGATAACCGTGATTTAGGAATTAAGTACCGCATTTTTTCAATCTAACAAATATTATATTCATATGTTTTTTGAGAGTACATTGTTAAGTTACTTGTTTATGTCTATTATACGATCGTGATTTAGGAAATAAGTGCCTCATTCTTTTAATCTAACAAATATATTTCATGTTTTCTAAGATCATACAAATATATGATAATTATTATACGAGAGTGTACAAATTATTAATTGAAACCGTTTTCAATTGCGAACATTCGCAATAGCAGATCACGATGATCTTCTCCGCCCTGTTGATTTCTAGCTCGTTGTCGATTTCTTGGTTCCTCATTTTGTACATGTAAAATATCACCCTGTGAAACACAAATATTGTGCATCATTGTGCATGCTACAATGACTTTGGAAGATTTTTCAATTTTCACTTCCAATGCCTTTGTGAAAATACTTCTCCATCTTGTTTTCATCATTCCGAAGGATCTTTCTACTATTATTCGTGCGGAACTTAAAGAGTGGTTAAAAGCACGGTGTAACTCTGTTGCGGGATCTCTATAAGGCGTAATAATTGTAATTGGTTGAGACCGGCATGGGTATCCACTATCGCCAATAATAAAATATCCGCGAGGTGGGTAGTTGGCTCTCCTATATAAATTGCTGTGCCTTAGAACACGGCTATCATGTACTGAGCCAGGAAATCCAGCACATATATCAATAAATAATCCTGCATCATTGACAACACCTTGTAGATTTATAGAATAAAATAATTTTCGATTTATATATTGGTCATGCAAGTCTGATGGGCAAACAATGCGTATATGGCATCCATCTATTGCTCCAGCACACTGCCGAAAAACTCCACTTCTCGCACTTCTTGCAAACGAATCTCCTATTCTGTGTAATTCTTCGTCGTTTGGATATTTAATTACTTGTTGTACATTTGCCACCATTCTATTTAAAATCCTGTTGCACATATCGAATACGGTAGTTCTCGAAAGAGAAAATGCCACACACACTACACGATAACTTGTACCACAAGCTAGCCAGAAAAGAAATACCATACACTAAAAATAATTTAATTTTAGTTTTGTTACGCATAAACATATTTCTACGTACTTCAAACTCAACATTCCATCCAGATCGTTTTGTATATCCCAATGTTTGCACCATCAAATTGAAGGAATTTTGAGTTACCCTTAAATGATCCTTCGTAGTCTGTATATCCCCATTTAAAATGTTCCTAATTACTGGTACATGGTACTGTAAACGGCAATAAGGACCTCTCTGAAATAAATATTGACAAATTAGAATAACATTAACCAACTATTACAAATTTTACCAAAATATTCCGACATCTGTGGTTTTCCAGCAGCATACGTAATAATCTCAATTTTCTTTTTCGTTTGCGTTGAAATATGAAGATATTCATAATTAATTCTTCCATACTTATGACTTTTTGAATTAAAAATGTTTTAGGTTATATTGTCAATGTCGCTAATGTACCATTCGAATTAGTGTCAGTTAGATCTAAAAATCAACACCCTAATTTCGTTGCCTAAAATACTAAAATCTTGAATTCGAACACGGCCTAAGCCGACTATAAATGTATTTCTCTTCTTTTGTTCATTTTTTAATTAAAAAATATTTTTTTCTTCAATGGTCTTACATAATTTTTCAAAATAAAAAATATGGAAAATAATGTTTCATTTCCTGCATATGCAAGAAAATTTTGAATACAATTGACTGCAAAATAAAGGAGAAAAAAATTAAAACTGAAAAAAAAAATTTTTCAAGTATTAAAGAAAATTTTGAAAAACAAAAAGTCAGATGCACAACGAGACTATAATACGCATTTGCAAAAAAAATTCTTCAAGATCGTACGAGCGAGTGAGCGAGCGGACGAACGACATACATACGGCCACATGTTGTAATAGTCATTTCGTGATCCATGGGGTCTGTCTGGGATTTCTGCGCAAAAAAATTTTAAATCGGAGATTGCTATAGACATCGTACCGAACACTATAGCTCTTCGACAGGAGGTCGACGAGCTAAAAATGCTTGGGTAATGCAGGGTAGGGCGTCCCTTATTTTTCAACTTTATTATTTTTTAACGCATAGGGCCTACTTACTTTCGTATAGCTATAAAATACTCGCACAGCTAATTTAATTTCATTTGAAGCACAATAACACATGCCGACTTGCATCGAAACATGTTCATACAAGTTAGGCTAGAGAACAAGCGCACAGGCGTCAAGTACTCACTTTGTGGTCATTCAAATGCAATTAGTTGCGACACCAACACCGTTTATTTAATTTGAATAAAATGTCGGTGAATTACGAAGTGCTAAAAAACTATACTTAGTCGGAGAGGCAAACTATCAAATAACAGGTGCAAAACTGCCGTCAAAGCGATAAGTTCTTGCGGTGTTGTTTTTTAACATTCGTGAAGTTAAATTTACTGTCAGTGAAAGCGCTAATCTGGTTATTCGCGAGTGTATTATTTTCTAGGAAAAAGCAAGAATACCTACGAAATCACTTCCAAACTTTGTTAAGAAACTTGTTGATCTCTATCACGTTTAGCGGGAACTTAAAAAAAATGGTATGACATCCCAAGAAATGCACAAACGACGGGCGGAGACATTCTAAATGGGTTTGGATAACTTATTTGATATCGCACACGTTGATGGCCTCGAAAGAACGAAGATAGAGGAAGATAGTGTTCTTGTAGAAACAGAGGGAACCTTGACGTCCGGGCTGCTTTCTTTTTCGTAGACAAGAAATTAGCTGAGAAAGGTCACGGCAACGCAAAATGGAGGGCGAAAAAGAAAACTACATCTACTTCATCACATGATTTTCTACAGCAACAACAATTTGAAAATAGTTTAATCAGTTGTTACGATTTATTTTTTCCTTGTGTTCTTTCTGTTCTGATGTCCTATGTTATATTATTTCCTGTATCTGTCATTCTGTGCCTATGTTAGTTTAATCTGAAATACATGTTTGTTGTTAGTTTACTCCTTCAGAGTCACATTATTGTTATCTGTAAATCCAAAATGATTTATTTTACTTACCTGTTTAAAACAACACACGTGTTGTATTCTAGGTTAATAACAGATACACTAACAAGCCTGATGTTTGCCGTTAATTAAGCTATCATTTCACATTTTACTGTATCAGACCCGTTCACACCTATTCGTTCCGTAGCATATTTAAATCTTTGTTCATATTCAATCCTAACTGTTTAATATTGCTAGATTCATAGGGCTTGGTTTTCATAAATAAACTGCGTAATTAAATCCTTAATTATTATTTATTCGCATGTATTTCAGATTATTCCCTTGATGTTTTGTGTAAATGTTTCTTAATGTCGACCTTGGCGACAATTGTCTGCTTGGCGCAATTTTTTGATGTTCTTTCTTTGTTTTCCGACTTATCTTTTCTCTCTTTTTTGACTTTACGATTTGAACTGGAAAATATAAGTTAAGTAGAGTTTTGACCTTGTAACCATGCGAACCGATCAAGGGCGTTGTCTTTTGATAGATGCCAGCTGAGCATTAGAGACTATTCTTCCTGCCGCCTTAGAAGCGCTAGGTCTCAGCATAGACGAATATCCAATTAATAAATCGTCCATTCAAAGGATTTAATCACAAATTATGAAGGAAATAGCAGAAGCAATAAAGACGGATTTTTAAGATCATGTGCCTAATGTAGCACTGTTCATTGGGACGGGACACTGTTACCTGCATTAGACATCAGGAGTTCTAAAGAAGAATGGTTACGGGTACGAATTTCTTTCGATGATAAAGAACAACTTCTTGCTGTCCCAAAACTGGATAGTTCTCCTGGCAAAAATCATGCAAAGGCAGTTATAAATACGCTTCATGATTGGAACCTCGATGACCAGGTGCAAATACTGTGCTGTGACACTACAGCCTCTAATACTGGCTGTTTTAGTGGAGCATGCGCTCTGTTAGAACAAAAGCTCGAAAGGGAGCTAATATTGTTCGCGTGTCGCCATCATGTTTATGAATTCGTTTTGAAAAGCGTGTTTGAAGCATAAACATCTCAAGTTACTAAAACTCTTGATATTTCGCTATTTTAAAAATTCATAGATAATTGGAATTAGATTGATTCTATTAATAACCAAACTTGCCCCGAACTTTTGAAACAACATATCAGTGACGGAGAAATCGACCAATTAGTAGTATTTTATAAGCATGAACTACAAAATTCTATTTTGAGGCATGATTACCGTAAAGTGATCGACTTATCCATTATATTTTTGGGTGGTGATGAGGACAAAAATCTGAAAATAAGGCCTCCTGGTGCTACGCACATAGGATAAACAGGCACTGAGAGACATTTGCTTATTTATTGTAATTATTTATGTGAAACCCTGGCTTGAGTGCAGTGGCACTTAAAGCACCTCATCAAGATTTGTGTTTTTTGAAAAGAAAAATTAATGGTTTTAAAGCAATCAAGGGCTATAAAACTCATGCAAGATTTTCATGGCAAAATAACGGCCAAGGAAGAACAGAAGCAGTATCTTTTACGCTGTATTCAGGAACACAGAAAACTATATCCTGACTGCAGAAAGGAGACTCTAAAAAGAAAATACCCCAACTTAAATATATTTCACTATTATTCATAGATGTTTTGATTTATTCTTTTACCTAAGAATAATAAAATATTTTGAACTACCATCATATCTAGAAGAAGTAAATTTGTTATTTTAAAAAACTTTGGGGCCCAGTCGGCTTAAAATTTTGTATATGAGTAGGCCAGGGTAGTTATACAAAGTTAGGGGGTATGCGTTAGCAAATTCCAAAAAAAAATATATATATTTGGTCATATAACCTAGTGCTGGACTATCTATCTCATCTCCCCAAACCTGCAAAACAACACGAATCAACATAAAATCTCATTAATTCGGAAATATCATTCAAAACTTTTAGCACCGTCAGTATAGGTCTGATGTTACTGTTACATGTACTAATATTTATGCATCAAAATCGCAATACATGTAAAAACAGCAATCTGTAATAATTGACAGTCGCTATCTGTCAACAACGCTGTAACACATTGTATTCCTGATTAATGAAATAAAACCTTACTAATAAATATTATCCAGTGTTTTAAATAGAGCCACGTAACATGGTGACAGCGGTAAAGTACGTATAAGTGAGTGAATAAAAGAAAAAGTGTTAAAATGGCGTTATCATTTAAACCACCCAAAGAATTCAATCCAGGGAAAAATCCAGCAGAAAATTGGGAATAATGGAAGAATACATTTAATATTTATATGATTGCAGCTGACATTATATCCAAGCCGGAAGAACAGAGAAAAGCGATACTGATTCATGTAATTGGTGAAGTAGGTAATGAGCTATGTACCACACTAACATTACATGAACAATCAACTGTAGTAAGTAAATTAGACAAAATAACTGATCACTATTAACAATTTAAGAATACTACATATACAAGGTATATTTTCTTTACTGAAGTACAAGCTGAAAAATCCATTGATGAATTTGTAACTTCACTTAAACTAAAAGTAGGAAATTGCGAATTTGGTGATTTAAGGAATGATCTGATAAGGGACAGGTTGATATGTGGACTCAAAGATAATTTAATGAGAGAGAGATTGTTAAAAGAAAGCAATCTAACTCTGGCAAACGCAATATGTGCCGAGCTGATGAAACTTCAAAAGTGCAAACCAAATTGATGAACAGCGTAGAAACTGTATCAGCAATAAACAAACACAAATATAAGTTTAAACCAAACAAAAAAGATGAAATAAAAAAGAAATCTAATTGAAGTGATTCAGACTCCATAGGTGAAATCAAAGTACACACGATAAGAAACACTTCAAGTAATAATTGGTATGAAATACTTAACATAAACAAGGCTGTGAAGATGAAAATGGACACAGGTTCACAAGTAAATATAATTTCTCAAAAATTGTTGAATGAACTATTAATTAAGCATTTCATAAAACCCACAAAGCGATCTTTAAATTCTTACACTAATCATACAATTAAAATAGTTGGAGTTTGTAAATTAAACTGCAAATTAACAAATGAAGTAGAGCCGCAGCAGCTAGAGTTTTTCGTAACGGAAGAAAATCATCCGGCCCTACTTGGCTGTGAAGCAATGAGGAAATTTGAATTAATCAAAGCTACTCATCTAATAGAGAAAATTGACATTGAAAACAAAGCACAAGAAGATGCAATGAAAATAATTGAAGAATACAAAGAAGTTTTCAAGGGTCTTGGAAGAATAAATACCAAATATTCCATAAAATTAGCAGAGGGTACTATTCCATCAGTGTCTCCTGCAAGAAAAATTCCTATTGCAATAACAGATGATGTTAAAGAAGAGTTGGATAGAATAATATCGAAAGGTATATTAGAAAAGGTTGATGAACCAACAGACTGGGTTCATCCTATTGTTGTTGTCAGGAAACCGAATGGGACAATACGAATATGTATGGATCCAAGAAATTTAAATCAATATATAAATAGAGAACATTACAAGTTACCAACAGCAGAAGAAATCTTTGCTGAATTAAATAATGCAGAAGTGCTGGATGCATCTAATGCATTCCTGTAAATACCACTAGAAGAAGAAAGCTCAAAGTTATGCACAATTGCAACTCCATATGGAAGATTTAAATACAAAAGATTACCATTTGGCATCAATAGTAGTTCAGAAGTATTGCAGAAGCAAATGAACAATATTTTTGAAGGAATTAATGGAGTACACACATACCTAGATGATATCCTATTAGCAGCAACGACGATGGAAGAACACAACAAATTGCTAAAAATAATTCTCCAGCGAGCAAAAGAAAATAACCTCAAGTTAAACAAAGAAAAAATACAGCTAGCGGTAAAGAACATAACATTTTTGGGATATGATATCAGCAAGAATGGTATACAAATCAGTCCAACGAGAATAAAAGCAATAACAGAAATGAAACAGCCGAATAACAACAAAGAATTACAAAGATTTCTTGGCATGATCAAGTTCATGGCAAAATTCATACCGAATCTCTCAGAAAAAACAAACACATTAAGAGATCTCACAAAATAAAATGCAATTTGGACATGGTCTGTTTTGAAGATCTGAAGAAATTAGTAACGAGAGCTCCAGTTCTTGCGTATGCCGATCCAAAAAAACCAATAACTTTAGCAGTTGATGCAAGCCCGCATGGTTTGGAAGCAATGATGCTGCAAAACAACAAACCAATAGCATATGCTTCAACTTCATTAAATGCCGCTCAACAAAGATACTCACACATTGAGAAAGAACTATTCGCAATAACATATGCGTGTGAACAATGATTTTCTAGTTGAAACTGGCCACAAACCCTTATTAGGAATACTCAAGAAACCTTTAGAACAGCTAACACCGCGAATCCAGAGATTAGCATTACGCCTACTAAGATACCAACCAAATCTAAAATACGTTCCTGGAAAATTGATGTACATCGCGGACACCTTATCTAAAGACCCAATGAAGACTCAAATAAAAACTAACTATCTTGAAGGACATGCTTCCAAAGTCTGCTCGGTAATTACGGCATCACAAGACAAATATGAAGAAATTCTGAAAGACACATATCAAGATGAGTCTTTAATAAAGCTACGGCAATATGTCACAATGGGTTGGCCTGATAATAAATCAAAAGTTAATTCAACATGAAAGGTGTATTGGGATTTTAAAGATGAAATAATTGAAGAGGATGGACTACTATTTAAAGGCAATCGACTGATATTACCAAATGCACAGAAGAAATCAATTCTCACACTCATCCACAAATCACATCAAGGCAATAACTATTGTATAAATAAAGCTAAAAGAGCATATTATTGGCCAAATATGACTGTCGACATACAAGCAAAGGTAGAGAAATGTAAAATTTGTCAGTCAAATTCAAGAGCCAATTACAGACAACCACTAACATCACATGAAGTCAAAGAATTACCTTGGGAGAAACTTGGTATGGATTTTGCCCATATCTCAAATAAGGACTACTTAATAATTATGGATTATCACTCGAAATTTGTCATCTCGCAAGAATGTTCAAAAAGCGAGCCTCTGATGTAATTAAAATACTGAAAAGAACATTTATGCAGCATGGAATTCAATTAGAGATTGTTAGTGATAATGGACCACCATTTGACTCCAAAGAGTTAAATGATTTCATGAACAATTGGCAAGTTAAACATATAAAATCAAGCCCCTACTACCACATCTCAAATGGAATGGTTGAAAGAACGATACAAACTCTGAAGTCTATACTTAAAAAATCAAAGATGGATAATCAAGATCCAGCAATGGCAATATTAGATTATAATGCTATTCCGAAAGAAAAATTACCATCATCTGCAGAACTATCAATGGGACGCAGAATACGAACAATTCTTCCAATGTCAATGAATTTATTAAAACCTAGATATAAAAACAAAGAAGCTATTGAAATTCTACATCGGAATAAGAATAAACAAGAACAGAACTCCTTTAGCACCGTTATACAACAACCAACCTGTAATGATTCAAAAGGACACACGTACATGGACACCGGGATCTGTAACAAAAAAACGCGACGAACCAGATTCCTACGATGTTTAAACTGAAGAAGGACAAGTATACAAACGAACTAGACACCATTTACGTCCCTGAGCAGAAACAACAGAAGTAATTAAAACGGATCAAAGCATAAGTACCAAACCTAGTGTAAATAATGAACCAACAAGTCCAACACCCATGACAACCAGATCAGGCAGATGTATTAAGAAACCTATCCGATTTAAAGACTTTGAATTATAAATATTATCCAGTGTTTTAAATAGAGCCACGTAACAGTTACACAAACAAAAACAATCATGTATTGTTGCACACAACGTAAATGTTACGAAAAATAGAAATATTTTAAAGAGATTAATTGACAATTGTTACTTAGCAAAAGAAGAAACTTTGCGATTTGTGGGCGTGATGAAAATTCTGATTCGGGCAACTAAGGAAATTATATTGAATTGTAAAACTTATTAAGCAGATATGATAAGCTTCCGACAAGTTATCTTAATACTTAATAATGCAACTGTTTTTTCTGGAACCTTAAACAGAGTGCAGAATGATATAACTGCATCAACTAAAAACGGTATATTATCAACAATTAAAAAAGAAATGAGAGAAACATCATTTGCTGCTATCATACAGGATGAAACGCAGTACCGTTGGGTGAGTTGAGGCGTTAAAGACGCCCTGCCTTTTATACAAGAAATGAAGAAAAATTTGGTCGCCTTTGGTAAAATTTACTACAATATCAAACAAATAATGAAACGCAGGGCGCTTATTACGCTTCTCGTCCTTGCCCGTGTTACGGCACCCAACAAATTGCTATGCGAATATTACAATACCGGTACCTGTTGCAAATGGAAAACGAAGTTTTTCTATACTTGGACGAATAAAAACATATTTAAGATCTACAATGTCGCAAGACAAAGTTTTGAGTTTGGGAACTATGTCAATTGAAAATGACATCGCTGAAAATATAGATTTTTCTGCTCTTATTAAAGATTTCGTCGATAAAAAGGGCCGAAAAGTTAACTTCGGATATCAATAAAATTAGTTTCAAATTTAGTTTGTAATAATTTTTTATTATTAAATTTATATATTTTTCAATTGATATAATTGCTGAGTTTTATTTTTTGTATTTACAATGAAATATTTCCATTTTGTAATTTTGAAAGTGGCTCCCAGAAATATTCTGACCGAGGTCACCAAGGAGGCTATGGCCGGCATTGATGAAACGTCAGATATTTCTCACAAATCTCAACTGTCTTGTCTTTCGATATTTTCGACTATTCTGATATAGCTGTTGAATATGTTTTATTCTTTGAAGACTTCACTTCTGATCGTTCATCTAAATATGTATTGGAGACAATATCTAATTGGGACTGTGAAAACAAATTAATATCTCAAACATGACTGCTGCCCCGTCATGGCAGGTGAATTAAACGGTACTTCAAAAAGATGAAAGACCCACAAGCCAACATCTCATCAAGTTGGAATTATTAGTTTCGATTGGTGAATACTATTAAAGACCAAAGACAATTATGCGAATTATTTGAAAATCCTGAAAACTGAGATAATAAAACAATAAACATGGCAAAAGGTTAAGTAATTTTTTTCGATTAATTCAATAATCAATTTTTACTGATCATATTCGCAAAAGTATTTACTTTTAGTACAAAAATCTAGTCTAGATACCGCATATTCATTCAAAGAATTAATGAAGTTAAAACAGAGATAAAGGATATGAGAAATTCTAGTAGCTTTGATGAAGTATATAATGACACTGTTTCGAACGTAAGTTTGCCAAAACTCTATAATCAAATATATAGTTTCCATACGATTGCTTAGATTCATTAATGAATACTTATGCAAAATATTTCGATGTTACCAAAGTTTCTAATGAGTTGCGCGTATTATACTGCTCCGAAGCATTTATTAATATGAATTTGTTTCAATTTATCTGCAAATTTGACTGATTCCCTAAGCGGAATATATCGACTGCCATATTTTATGTGCAGAATTCCATTTGCCGTAGAGAGGTCATTTTCAGCATTAAAAGAAAAAAAAACAGGACCTAGACAGATTAAATAATTTAGCATTAATTGGGATTAAAAAGGATGTTATGTTACTCCTGTAGTTTTAATAGCGATCTTCTAACGCGTGGGAGTATTTTTTCTTCATAGTAATGCAATGAAGTTATTGCATTACAAATCGTTAGTAATTGGGAGTGATTATACAAAAAATAAACAGAATTTATCCACAGTTTCCGCCTTGGCCAGCTCGTAACTGTAAAAATACTTCTCGTTCGTGGCTGTAATATACAATTGATTTTATTTCTTCCCCGCCTTTTTTTGTATTAAGAGAAGAAGCCCGCAAGTCCATCTTTGCTGGCATCTGTATGTATGATCCGCATCAACGTCGTACGGTGCAAGCACTGGCGCTTCCGTAATTTGTTCTTCAACGCATGGAACGCATCTTCTTGTCGGATCACTCCACAAGAATAAACAACTGATTTTCAGTAATTCCGTCTGTGGCTTAGCAAAGGGCGCGAATCTGGGTACGAAGTAACTCGCCAACCTGAAAATTGTTTGTACCTTATGGACATTTTTCGGTTGATCAAACTTACTGATGGTGTCAGTTTTCATTTTCCTAGGACAGACACCTTCGTTATCCTCTTCATATTCTAGATATTCGATGGTTTCATTATAGAACATATCTCTAGTGTGAGTGTACCGCTGCTTTGAGTACAACTAGCAAATGGTGTAACTTGTCGATACCAACTTCGATTGTCTCGGTCGGGAATAAAGATCTTGTCCACGTACACTAACACGTCTCCTTGCTTCATCCAGTTGTTTACCTTCTATATTAGTGGTTGAACTTTGATGGTCCGTTGACAACACCAAACGGCATCTTCAAGAATTCAAATTGTTCTAACGGAGTTACAAATGACGTAAACCTCAGCGATTCTAGTTCTACAAGTATTTGGTGGAACCCGCGATTAGATCATGAAATAAAGACTTCCCGATAGACTAGCAAGTTGATTTTCAAACCTGAGAATCGGGAACTTCATATTCATCGTTTTCTCATTTAGGTGTTTGTAATTTACACATGTTCCTCTCCACGTATGCGAGTCGATATGATCACTTTCAATCTTTCAATTTTATTTCGAATTAAATCTTTCTTCATTCATCTTGACGTCTTTGTTTTCGACCCTTTCATATTGTAAAATTTTGTGAACCGACGTTGCTCAACTAGGGCCCTCTATTTTGTTTTGTACCATCTTGGTTGGGCGCTTGCGCCGCGCACGTCGGCATTTTAGTATATTTTGATTGTTGTTGAGAAACGAACATCCAGCGGATATATATATTTATATATATCATCCTTTGTTAATTGCATAATTTATTATTATTCTATTATTGTTATTACATATATATTTCTTTTGCTTCATTTAAATTATTATCGTATTACTTTACATAGCATTTCTTTTTCAAAGTTAATAAATCAATTTAAATTTAGTTATACAAATACTTTTGTTCTTTTCGTCCTTATCTCCTACCTCGCGCCGTGTCACGTTGTTGCTTCTTTTGTTACTGATAAATTCATTTTGTATCGCGTTAATTGTCCGGACCACCTTCGCAATTTGGTGCGGTGTAGGTATATCTTTTGAATTGCGTGGCGCCCTTTTACCAAAAACCACCATCGTCTCCACTGAGAGGCCGGCAACCTCACCCCTTGGCGAGGACAATTGTTCGTGTCCCATCTGGGCACGTAACACAATGTATATAATATTCTGTAAACATCACAATGATTTGTTTACACAATAAAGCAGCAGATATAATAATGGTATACGATAGTTGCATGGAATGGGCTATACAAAAAGCACCTTAGTGTGTGCCAATACAGTAAATACAAGTACATATATAAAATGTGTTACGTGCCTGGACGGGTAACGAACTATGTCCATCAGGCGATGATGTTGCCAGCTTCTCGGTGGAGAAGGGTGGGGTCAACGAAAATATTCTGGGCGCCACGCAATTAATTGATTACCTGCACCATGCCAAATTGCGAAGGGAGCGTAGACAATCCGTCTGAAAGCACAGCTGAAAAGAGGTACGGGCACAAAAAGGGGACAGTACTAATGAAAACAATTAACTCTATGTAAAATGAATTTAATGTAAAAAAAAAAGCCAAATATAATGTAAAACTAAACAATTTTTTTGCGGATCGCCTGCTACGGTCATTGCCGCTGTATGAATTTATTTTAAATGCGAGTTTGGTCAAGATCATAATAGATAGCAAGAATTTACAGTTGTTTTAAAAGACCAGTTGTGTGACAGTATGAGATAATTTTATTTATACAGTCGCTATTATTTTTTAATATCTTCTCTAATGGGCTATTGATGTCGCAATTTTGCCTGTGGTTTTCGTGATGCAATCTTCAAGGAGAAGTTTGACGGTGATCCTAGTGTCACATTGATTGCAGATGGGGGGGGGGGGTGTATCTCCTAGGACAAGATGTACATGGGTCATACTAGTATGACCAATCCGCAAGCGGGTGATTGTGACTTGTTCGCGGCGCGATAAAGTACACGGAGTTATCCACCGCGTCACTTCAGGCTTAATCCTCCGCAGTTTGTCTTCAAGAAGATTCCATTCGTTCTGCATGCGCTAATACAAAAGGTAGTGATAGTTGCCGTCATATCATCAGTTCTTACGGGTTGGTGGTTGGTATAGTCGCTGTTTGCTGCTTCTAATGCAGCTAGGTCCGCAGCGTGATTTCCCGGGATTCCTACGTATCCAGGTACCCACGTGAAGGTTACCTTATGCTGTCTTTGCAGATCACAGAGAGTGTCAGCAATTGCCTGAATCACCGTATCAGAGCTAAATGTGTTGGCTATTCCTAAAATTGCACTGAGTGAATCAGTGCAAATTAGGGTTCGTCTGTATGTTGGAGCTAATTGCAGGCAGTGTTTTAAAGCGAATAGTATAGCGTATAACTCAGCTGTGTATACTGAACACTTATGAGAGAGCGGAAAGAAGTAAGCTACATCGCTGAAATAGAATGCGTATCCAGTGCCTTTATTGGTCTTAGAACCGTTAGTGTATATCTGTTGTGATGTACCGTACTGTTCAACTAGTGATTAGAACTCTTAGATATAAACGGGGTGTGATGTTGAGTCTTTTGGCAATCTTGTTAGGGATAGGTCGTTGGAGACTACCGGTGTGCACCAAGCACAATATTAATGACTATTATGTCCGTTGTGAACAGACTATAAAAACGAAAACAAATATATAACGGTGATTAAAATAAATACACAAATAATCAAGTTATACTCAATAATCGAACACAGAAATAAATAAATAACGAGAAACGGTATGTTTCGAATTCAACAAAAACCAAATATGTGTACGTCAAATCGTAAAACGATATTAATCGTGCGTCGATACCTCAAGGTCATACAATAATTGTTTGGTGAAGGGGGTCCTCAGCTGTTCAACGTCGGCTCACAGTTTTGGGTACGACACGAAACGCTAGGGATGGGACAATGCAATCACATTGCGCCAAATATAAAATTTCTAATCATGAACACCCGTAACCACGAAATAGAGAACTGCGTTTCTTGAAGGGAGACGCGATAAATTTAAAATATAAATTTAATGATCTTAAAACTAAATACATACAGATATAAACACAAATTGCGCAAATACGAGGAAATAATTAGATTAATACGACGAATAAAGATACTACCTATAATAACGCTCAGCAAATGCAACAAAAAAAAATAACAATGAACAAGGAGTCCACTTAGCTGTGACTACATGCATCCACAGCTGGTCTCTACGGGTCTGCGATGTCGAATTACCTTGGCCGTGGCAATGTGAAATGCGGGATTCAGCGAAGAATAAAGACCTCTCATGGATATCCCTGTCCGTCGTAGTCTTCCACACGGGTACAGCGTCGATCGGATACGTATTGCGAACAAGGGTGCCTCGTGTCGCCAATCGAGATCCCTGGGTAAATCAGGTATCCTATCGGGCAGGAAAACTTTCCAACCTCATGCAGGAGTTCACGAAGAACACGAAAATCCCTCTAATAGAGGAGAATTAAATTTTCTCCAACAGAAAATAAAAATCCACGAAAAATTGCTCAATCGCAATGGTCCACTGATAATAACTAATATCACCTTAAAAGATGACCTACATATGTAAGAAGTACAGTACCGAATATTATCCAAATCGATCCAAGCGTTCTGTCGTTATGGATAAAATAACTTTTTCTTGAAAGACCGTTGAAGCAGAATACTAGCTAAACGAAACGTAATTGCATATAGGTAAGTTTAGTTAAATCGTCTTATTTTCGAACCAGGAATCTGTGGTTAAGTGATGTCCACACATTTTAGGGACACAGCCGTAGTGGTTCGAGTCACGCTCCGGGACTCTGCAGTTTCTCTGGGCACCAGGATCAGCTATGACGCAACAGCAGAACAGCGGCTTTTGGTACAGGAAGCACGGCGGACGGATGACTTTAAAACAGTGCCCACTTGCACAATGTATCGCCACGTGGTGAACTGCACTCGTTCCACGCTCGGCACGTCCGTGAACTTTTTGCTTAATAACACACTCCTCAGTTACGGATGTAATCCGGGATCCACGATATACCATAACAAATTCTTTCTTTTGGATTCACCAAGATCAACTAAACGCAATACAAAATTCAATTCAAAACGCGAGTCCCATTGCAAACGAGGTCAATTACCTATATTTTTCCTAAAAACGCGCCATCCCCAGTCGCTTAAGTGGTAATCAAAACATGTTGGAACTTAGTTTCCAAAATCACCGAGAATAATGACCCTGAATAAAGAACCGTGACAATACCCGGGTGTTAAAAAAGGGTAAAAAATTTCAAGGTATATACATTTTGATATGCTGATAAACAATCAAAAAGAATTTTTTCAAAATTCGCAAAATTACATACATGCTTCTTGAAGAGTACATTTCTAGTGCCACTGGTGACAGTACATTATTACAAAATGTCAGAATAAAATTAATTCATTTGTTATTCAACATCAGTTACGTGGTAAAAAATGTATGTTGAATACCCGTAATCATTTGTTTATTACCAGTGGCACTAGAAATGTACTCTTCTAGAAGCATGTCCATAACTTTTCATAGACAACAGGCTTTTTGAAAAATTTGATGAAATTGTTTTTTACTTTTTTATTTTGGAGATACAGCATCAAGTTCAATTTTTTAAATAGGAACCATATTTAATTTTAGTTTAGTTAAAAAGAGCTATTTTTCCTCTTTACAATGCTGTATTTGTTTATATAAATATCTTTTTTAGTTTCGAAGAAAAACCAAAAAGTATGATAAAAAGAATGATTTTCGTAGTATGCTATGAAAATTTTATATCAAACAATTGCATCTAAACATGTTTAGTACATGCAAAACAAATGAAATTCAATAACATTTGATAAACGAAAAAAAACCTTTTCTTCAAAAGTGATATGCTATCTCGTTTGTGTTTGGAATTCCAGCAGTAGTTCCTGTTATTATTCAACCCAAGTACTGTTTTCTGCAAGAGCATTGATCCTTTTCCAACTTTATGTTGTGCAATGCACAGCAATGTCTAGAATATAACAGCCCCTAGAAGTAAGTCTACCTTTACTGGTTTACTGTAAGTTGGATCCGCTAATTTTATATATGATGGTATGCACCTATCGCAAGTGTACACCTCTTCACTCTCTCTTCTCGGATACTTCCGATAACAAGACAAGATATTCATTGTGTGAAATTATTGTATTGTGACTGAATTCTAAGTTCACATTTTTGTTTGATCGGTAACGTAGTTTGATAGACCAAGCCGCTTACATACCTCTGCTGATATGAAGTTTGATTACGCTCTAAAATCAAGCAAGGCACGGCATACTTGTTCTCTTCCACTTGCATCAGTACCGGAAAGTTTACATGCAAGAGGACGTTCTTCTCTTGTTTCTTTAACGCTTGCTTCAGTTTCCTGCTCAGTCTCATGATTTACTTCCTTATTTACGTGCAAAAGTGAATTATGTGCTGCTTTGCACCTTTTACATCGTAGCCTGAATTTACATTCTTTGACATAGTGTCCATTTTTGAAACAATTTATACAGAATTTAAACTTCAATGTTTCTTTATATCTTTGTTGTGGTGACAGTGTAAGGAATTTGTCACAATTGAACAGTTGATGCCTTTGATTTCTGTGGCTATGGTTTTTGCTGCTCGTAATGTTTAGATCGAGTGTTTCAAGCAAATCAGTCTTGGAGTGCAGGAATTTCTTCATATCATCGATGGTAGGTACTTCATTTCTCTTCCTCTCTTCCCAAACCAGCATTGTTTTTGTCTAGTTTACTTGAGACTAAGTAAACTTGTAAAGTATCCCACTAATGTGTGGAGTGACCTAAAATTTCTAACGATCTGAGATTTTTTGAAATCAAGAAAACTTCTTAATTCTACTGAGGCTTCGTTTAGAAGTTGTGGTAAATTAAATAATCCGTTGACATGCGTGTGAATTAATACTAATATATTGTCGTATATTTCAATCAAAAAATCCCATGTACTGTGAATTCAATAGCATGAATCATTTGCACGGCTTTGCCCTGTAATTAGTAAAATTCTTACTCCAGCGAAAAAATCTGCGTCTCGTATGTTTTATCGTATGAAACAAAATTCACCAGACAAACAGAAAGTCGGACCTTTATTTTTTTCCCATGGCATCGCTGAATTTTATTAGCCATGGTTTAAACATATCATCATGTAACCAGTTATTCTCAAAAGTGCAAAAACGATTTGCTTTTTTCTTTTTCTTGGTGGTTCACTGGCACTGTTAGTACTTGAACTCATTTTTTATTCGTTATTTCTAAAGACGATTAATTTATTTTACTTACGTAAATGACATGTTGATATTGTTGATCACAACAAAAATTAATCAAAATATGACACAGTGAACGAACAAAAACGAGAAGAAAAGGTAAACAACCGTAAACGACGAACGGTGACTAGTTATGACAGTTTAAACATTACATTAAGAGCTCTACTTTATCGGTATCACAAGATACGCAGTCTATTCATCTCAGCGCCACCCAGCGCTGAGCGCGTCGTTTGAACGTGAAATTGTTAGACATTCCATACTCAAGTTTGATTTAAATTATCAAATACTAAGAGGCAAATTCATAGACGTTCCTAAAGTAACACTCACCTCAATCTTCACTCATTTGCCACTCAATTTAGGGTGAGTGTTCCTTCCACTCAAATTTCGTATTCAGAATACAACATAAATTAGTGACTCATTTGAGTGAACATTTAGGGCGGGTCATCGCATTTGCGCGTGAAGTAAAATTTTTGTTCCACTCAGCACTCCTAGACTATCCAACCGATTTTGATGATTTTTTTTACAGATACATATTATACTATAATTGTTCAAGGTATTTTTTGTTTTTTAAAAATATTTAAAGCCCTGAAGAAAAAAATATCTATTTTTTTTAAATGAATAAAATTTTATCTTGGAGTTAGGCTTAGGGTGAAATCAATTGCTGGTATTGAGATCTTAGTAGTTTTAATAAAAAACGACGTTTCGCCACTAAATTTAGGGCATCATCAGGTAAAACTGGAAATTACAAAGAATCCTTAAATATATAACAATATGTTTAACAATATAAAAGTACTTACTGTATAATATTTTTAAAAAATAACAATTCTTATTTTTAACATGTTTCACAGAGGTTATATTTGATTACAAACATATGTTAATGTATTAAATTTTATATTATAGTTACATTGTCACTGTTCAAAATTGAAAATGAAGTTAAGTTAACATTTTAAAAAAGTTAAAAGTTTTTCCACATTGGGAAGCACATGTTGTAATGAAAGGTTGTAACTAGTTGCAAGATTATGAAAAATTCAACGGAAGTACTACCACCTAATGAAGAAAGGTTGAACTACGGAAATTAACCGAAAGGTAACTGTAACGACAACTAAGGTTTAGAAAGTGCACTAAAGATGGAGGCAAAGGCAGCAAGGTTGTTATGAAATTCTGTTTTATGATTCATAGTATTGTTTATCTCTAACTGTATGTAGCAACTCTCTAACATTAAGCGTTTGTATTTATTAGCTTCGAAATGTAAAATGTTATAATTATTATAATTAATGCTGTGTTTTTCGTTGATGCTATGTTCTACTAAAGCACTGTGGCTAGTGTTAAAGATTCTAGAGTTGTATTTGTGTTGTTTCAATCTTTTGTCTACATATTGTGTAGTTTCACCTATATATTTTAAATTGCAATCTGTACACTGTATTGTATAAATCAAATTACTTAGTTGTTCTTTTTTAGTTTTTAAAGTAGTATTTTTTTAGTTTTAATTTTTTTTCTTCCTTTATTTTCCATCCAATTTAATTTAAAAAATTCTTACATATGCGAGAAAAGATAGAGAATTTTACCATATTTTTATTTTGAAAAATTATAAACGACCGTCGCAGAAAAAAATATTTTTGATGAATTTTGACGTTACTCTGAACAAAAGAAGTTCAATGCATTTATTGTCGGCTTAGTTTGCTTTGCTTTTGTCAACAAATTTAGTTTTTGTACTTAAATAGCTTTATACCAAGAGACACGGCGGTAACATATCGGAGTGTATTTGCATCTATTATTCTGTCAATTATAAATATTGTGTAATTTATTTCACGTGACTAATTATGTCGAAAACCAAACTTATGACAGGTGATGAGAAAGTTTTTATGTTATGGTTCATGTATTTACTTGGAAGCTGCCTGTGGCATAAAAACGTAATGCAGTGCAAAGTTTTATCAGCGGAGGCACAGGTAATCGTCGTTGTGTATCTGGCATATTCGGAGGATACGCCATTGGAAGTATAAGAATTCCGATATTGTTTCTCGAAAATCTGTACCTGTTCAGAAGTTCAGAAATGGTATATTTATCCAGAGGATTCTGCCTGTCACGTAAAATGCGTCTAAAATTTAAAAAAATTAAATGGACAATTAATACAAATTCGAATACCTATATTATTTAAAACTTACCGTGGCACACGCAAATAAAATAAATCATATTCAATATATTGAATGAATTCCAAAAAAATTGCCAGCCATGGTTTATAATAGAATACTAAAAATTTAACACGAAAAACAAATATAATTTCTACTAAAATTAATAATATCCAATATTCGATATAAAATACTTAAATTAATAATAAAATTTTATAAATTGACAATAACCTGACACGCACATCACTTGAACTGACAGTGAGTGAGATGTGAGTGGACCATACGACTGCACTCATATCTCATTCACTGCTCACTCACTTTTAGACAAATTTGAGTGGCCAATGAGTGGCGGATACAAAATTTCAAGGTGCTTGATAAATGAGTGTAAGGTGAGTACGAGTGTCCCTTTAGGGACGTCTATGAATTTGCCCCTAAATCATATAAAAATTGCTAAAACCGGCCATAAAATATGCTTCAGCGGACACCGGACAAAATTATTTAAAAACTGACGGTCCGGTTTATAACGGTTGGCAACCCTACCTGTCACTCGTCTGCTGTCAAATCAGCTGCTCGCTTCGTAAAGCTTCAACTAACTTCATGTACGCCAAGTTCGACATCTCTTTCCTGATTATATATATATATATATATATATATATATATATATATATATATATATATATATACAGGGTGTTAAAAAAAGGATAAAATAATTTCATGGTATATACATTTCGATGTACTGATTCACAATCAAAAAGAATTTTTTCAAAATTCGCAAAATTATGGACATGCTTCTAGAACAGTACATTTTTAGTGCCACTGGTAGTACACAAATGAGTACGGGTATTCAATATAAATTCTTTACCACGTAACTGATGTTGAATAACAAATGAATTAATTTTATTCTGATGTTTTGTAATAATGTACTGTCACCAGTGGCACTGAAAATGTAGTCTTCTAAAAGCATGTCCGTAATTTTGCGAATTTTGAAAAAATTCTTCTTGATTCTGAATCAGCACATCGAAATGTATATACCATGAAATTATTTTACCCTTTTTTTTAACACCATATATATACAGGCTGACCCATCTGTGAATGCTCACCATTGGAATCTCCGAAACTATCAGAGATACAAGGTCGATTAAATTAGACAAAAGTTGCGTATTTATGGGCCGATGTTGATGGCGATTTTGTATTTTGAAAATATTGCACGGCTCACTAGATAATGACAAAAGTGTGATTTTCTCGAATTTTTATTTTACTTTATAAGTAAGAAGATATTGGAAATATTGAAAAAAGCTTCAAATAAATATTTTAGTATAACTAATAAGCCTTTTGATGAATCATATGAAATTTTTTTTTTCTAGATATTGCCGAAGTTACAGCCTGCAACTTTAATTTTTTAAATGGGAACCATAATTAATTTTAATCCAGTTCAAAAGTGCTATTTTTTCTCTTTACAATGATGTATTTGTTTACCTAAATATCTTTTTTAGTTTCGAAGAAAAACTAAAAAGTTAGATAAAATGAATGATTTTTGTAGTGTGCCATAAAAATTTCGTATAAAACAACTGATATATATATATATATATATATATATATATATATATATATATATATATATATATATATATATATATATATATATATATATTTATATATACAGGCTGTCCTATTTAAACGGGCCACTACAGGGATCTCGGAAACTATAATAGATACAAGGTCGGTTAAATTAGACAAAAGTTGTGCATTTATGGGCCGATGATAATGGCGATTTAGTTTTTTCTAAATATTGCATGGCTCGCTAGATAATGACAAAAGGGCGATTTTATCGAAATTTAATTTTCCGTTATAACTTACAAACTACAAAAAATATTGAAAAAAGTTTCAAATACATATTTTAGCATACATAAGAAAGTTCTCGATGAATTTGATGAAAATTTTTTTTAATAGATAGTTCTGGAGATACAGCATGCAAGTTTAATTTTTTAAATGGAAACCATACTTAAATTTTCTCTAAGTAGAAAACGCTATTTTTTCTGATTACAGTAATGTATTCGTTTATATAAATATCTTTTTTAGTTTTTAAAAAAAATTAAAAAATATGGCAAATAGAATGATCGTAGTGTGCCATGAAAATTTGGTAAAAAACAATTGCATCTAAATGTGTTATGTCCATGCAAAACAATTGAAATTCAATAATATTTGGTAAACAAAAGATTATAGACAAAAAATAATTTATGTAGGTATGGCTTCATACGAAAATCTGTGTAATAGTTTTCAGTTTACACAACGAATTTTGTTTCGTTTATCAAATGTTATTGAATTTCATTTGTTTTGCATGTACTTTGGATGCAATTGTTTTATATCAAATTTTCATGGCATACTTCGAAAATCATTCTTTTTATCATACTTTTTAGTTTTTCTTCGAAACTAAAAAAGATATTTATATAAACAAATACATCATTGTAAAGAGGAAAAATAGCTCTTTATAACTAAACTAAAATTATATATGGTTCCTATTTAAAAAATTGAACTTGCATGCTGTATCTCTAAAATAACAAGGTAAAAAACAATTTCATTAAATTCTTCGAAAAACCTGTTGTCTATGCTAAAATATTTATTTGAAGCCTTTTTCAATATTTTCAGTACCTTCCGAGTTATAATGGAAAATTAAAATTCGAAAAAATCACATTTTTGTCATTATCTAGTAAGCCATGAAAAATTTTCAAAATATGAAATCGCGATTAACATTGCCCCATAAATGCGCAACTTTTGCCTAATTTAACCGACCTTGTAGTGGCCCGTTTAAATAGGACATCCTATATACATATATATATATAATATATATATATATATATATATATATATATATATATATATATATATATATATATATATATATATATATCGGTGTCCCAAGAAATCTGGGACATAGGGAATTAACATGTAAAATTGAAAAAGTTGCGATTACTTCTGTATTATACATTTTAGAGCTCTAAAATTTGGTACAGGTGTAGGGATAAGTTATTAGCACTGATTGGTTTTAATTAAAACGATATTAATACTCATATTTCTGATAAAAATTATTTTAAATTAAAAGGTGTAGCTTAAATACCATATTTTCAAAAAAATTATTTATGACGTTGCTAGCACAACGGTAAGATGCATATTTGGTAATTTAAATAATTTATAAATGATATGGTTCGAATCTCGACTATACTTTAGATTGTTTTTTAAATTCTACAATAATTTACATAAAATTTCATTTATTTAAAAAATAATTATTTTATTTATACACATAAAAAGGCCTATAATACATGTAGATATTCAAATAAGCTCCCATTTTTTTACGAGACAATAACCTAATTTATCATAAAAATTAATTCTTATATTTTTGACCTGTGGTAAAGGAATATTTTAAATTTGTATTCCCAAATGAGAATCGAGTGGCCAGCTCGATCTCCGAATTTAAAGCGTCTAGATTTTTTTATGGGGATACTTTCGTAAACACAATCGATTTAAAAAGTACTATAATTCAGAAATTTGCTAAGATAAATATGAGACAGTTTAAAAATTTAAGAATTAATTTTTATGATAGATTATTAGGTTATTGTCTCGTAAAAAATGGGAGCTTATTTGAATATCGATTATTTATAGGCCTTTTTTATGTGTATAAATAAAATAATTATTTTTTAAATAAATAAAATTGAATGTACATTATTTTAGAATTAAAAAAACTCTAAAGTATATTCGAGATTCCGGGAGATTCGAACCATAACATTTATAAATTATTTAAATTACCAAATACGCATCTTACCGTTGTGCTAGCAACGCCATAAACAATTTTTTTGCAAAAATGGTATTTAAGCCACATCTTTTAATTATTACTCTTTAAAGCAATTTTAACACCTGTACCAAATTTCAGAGCTCTATAATTTATAATACAGAAGGAATCGCAACATTTTCAATTTTACGTTAATTCCCTATGTCCCAGATTTCTTGAGACACCCGGTATATAATTTTTTGTTTTGTAATGCCCATGACTTATGTGTGATGACTTTTCTGCTTTCGCAACTATGTTGTACTAATACATTTTGTTTTTGATGACGTTTACTCTCCAAGTACACGTCGCTATCTTTTTACACACACACACTTTTGTAACCTTTGGTTCAGAGTTCAGATACAAGGGCTACCAACTCATATAAAATTTCGAACATAATGCTAGTGACACACTGACTGTCAGCCGTGAAAAATAGAACGCCGCTATTTCTCTCCGTCAGAGTCATGAGTTTGATGAGTACCTGACTTCACAATGATGTTATGTGAATAATTTTAATTGTTGTTGCTAATTATTATTTCTTCTTCTGAAGTACTGCTGCTCATTGTTCAATATAAAGATCAGGCTGCGGAGAATCCTATGTAAAATGACAAGACGAAAAAATAAAATAAAGGGTTAAGATAACCTGTTAAGAACTGTGAAAAAGTACATGAGAAATATAGAAAGAGACCAAACTCACAACCTGGCGCTTACAAATGTGTCAATCTATTTCATACGTCATCCGTAAAATATTAAGATTTCCATAAAGCACTAGCATAAGAAAAAATAAAAACACACACTAACCCATTATGACTTGTTGACAAAAGGTCACTATATTTGGTGGTTAAACACCGATTATCAATTAGCTGTCGTTGAACTTATAAATTGAATCGAAGAATTAATTTAAACCAGGATTTCATTACAAGATTTTTTTATTTAAATAAGATTTTTGTACGAAATTATAACGGATTTGTTCCATCACAAAATTTTAAAGTTCACGAGTTAGATAATACGCATGCCCCAAAGGTGAATTGGTTTACGTTGATTTCAAATGTTATACGGGTTGTTTACTCGCAACGCTCAAATTGGTTTTGACAAACGAAAATCAATCTTTTCCTTAAAAAATAATTTTCTGTATTTGTAATTGTTTATTTTATAAGTCGGTAATATAGTACGCCAGACGTTTTAGGACACACAGAAATAAACGATTTCAAGTGGAGTTGAATTATTAATAAGTGCCGAAACTATTCAATTGACAGAACCAACCAATGAAACGCCAGAAAACGCTGTAGTAACACAATCAGATAATTCGAGTAATGGACACCAAGAACTGTCAGAAAAAAATACTAAAAAAAAAAAAGAAATATTACGTTAGAAAACGTAAAGAAAGAGATTAATTCACTAAGAAAAGAAATTAGAAATGTTAAAATTGGAACACGTAAGAAGAAGGAACGATCTAATAAAAGAGTGAAATAATATATTGAGGGAAAAGAGGTGCAATTGTTCTAGTATGAGTACTATTTAAGTTATTAAAATTATAGGAGTGTCTGTCTATGATTATATATCTTTACGTAAAATGGTAAATTACATTTATTGAAAAATATAGAATTTTAGAATAATACACTTTTTAACCCTCATACGCCCAAGCGGGGTCTCTTAGGGACCACAACATTGACAAATTTGTAATATTTATGTTATTTGCACATGTTTGCATTATTACCACTAGCTAAGTGTTAAGAACTTCATACTGTACAATCTGTTAGTTCGTGGTGACGCGTTGTTAAGAGGTTGTTAAATTGTTTCAGATTTAGGTGAGTGAGGTCTTGCAAAGTTCCCGATTGAACATTCAGAATTACCAAATATTTGTTTCATTAATAAGTTGTTTTTGTAGTAATTCATTTCACATGAAGAGATTTGATAAAAATAGAACATTAACCGAAAAAAAAAAAACTCCATGAAATCGCAGAATATTTGGATTTGAACTCTGAAATGGGCAATTATAACGACGAAACGTCAGGATGTTAAATAATTGTTAATTGTTAAATAATTCTGTTTTAATTTATTTATTTTATATTAAAATTACGTAAATATTCTAAAAATAATTATATTGATGTTTTATTTTTCAATATCAAGATATGTATGATTAATATTGATAAATTAACTAGGGTCTCTAAGGGACCCCGCTTGCGCATTTATGTAATTTTTAGTAGCACGGACGTATGAGGGTTAAATTATTTAACCTACATCTTTCAATTATTAGCGACATCGTTTCCGACTCTGCTTGCATCTGTCATCATAATTTTCTTCATCCTCATTACCTATATCATTCGGTGCAAAATCATCTTTTGAGGTAATATTATGCAAAACACGCATAGCTCGAATGAAATGCACGATGATTGCAATGTTTATAAATTTTAAATGGTATAATTGCCTAAATTTTTGCATCAGTACATCAAAACCATGCTCAATAACATATCTGTTTCTAGAAAATTTCGTATTGCAATTTATTTGTTGTAGATTGAGTTGGCCTCTATCCCTAAATGGTGTTATATATGCTTTTGAAGAGGGTACCCGCTGTCTCCTAGTATATAGTAATGATCACACTTTTCCTCCAAATGAACACAAAGTGGCGAATCTATGAATACTCTACTGCCATGTACAGAATCAGGATTCTCAACGAAAACATCATGTACCTTTAGCTCACGTCCCAAACTATTCGCATCTATATATCAATGTTAAATAATCATTATGACGTACCTTGTATTTTTTAGTTACAAATATATACCTGAATTGAATAGTAACCTTTCCTATTAATATAAGAATCAGGGCTAATTTCAGGTCGTTCAATTTTTTTTATGGTAACTGTCTATTGCATCTATCATTCTTGGAAATTCATTATTAAGAAAATGTTGCAGTATAATCAAATTCTCATTCTATTCAAGCCATGTAACTATTTGTGGAAAAAGCTTGCTTAAAAATACAGTTACTCTTCTAATTATTCGATGTACAGAGCTGATTGTTATATTGAACCTATCACCAACATCTGGTGCCAGCTAACCATGAAAAGAAAATACATATATAGAAAAGGATTCGGTGAAAAAACCGCACATGTAAAAAACCGCACACGAAAACACCGCACACAGAAAAATACGCACATGAAAAATTGCGCACATACAACTGTCCATAATTTAATTTCTTTCCGACACGTTTTTCATTATATCGTAATAAATAAACTTGGCCCCTAATTTCGCCTAAAACCTATTTTTAAACAAGACTTCAATCACGTTATCGTAATGTCAACCGTTGACATCTTTATGTATTACATGTCAACACGATATTGTTTCTGTGTTTCTTAAGGTGGAAACACACTATTGTCACGTCACGTGAGCTCACGTGCTATCACGGTAACTCACGTCACGGGCAAAAAGTGCGTAGTATCGTTTTACATGGTATTTAAATGCCTTAGAATCACACTGAGGTTACCTCACGCGTATCACGTCACATCATCAACCTCACGCGTGACAGCACGTTATATTTTTCTGTCCATTTACATATTTGAAGCTCACGTGAGCAAGTGATTTTCCTTGTTTCTTTATTACTCAGTGGTTTTTGTATTTAATTTTAGTTAAAATGGATGAAATATTAATAGAAAAAGTCCGAGAACATGAATTTTTATACAATCATGGCTCGAGTGAATATCGCGATCAACATATTCGTCAGTCAGCGTGGGAGGAAATTGGAAGAGAGTTACAAATACCAGGTAATTATTTATAAAATAGATTTTATTTTGTATTTATTATCTAAATAATAAGAAAACAGTGTTTATTTTAATAATAATACAACCGTTATCAGTTATGTTTGGATTCTTCCCTTTCGAACACTATGTGTTTGCCAAGCGACACTACCAGCCTCAGAATTAAAATATTCTTTAAAATCTTCTCGAATTTGACACGCTTCACGAGTGCTATTTCTTCTTATGGCACCTAGATTTAATAATGCTGCTTCAGAATTTCGAAGTGTTTCAACATCTGGTTCAAATATATTGTCGGCACACAACATATTATGCAGACAGCAGGATGCAAGCACAATTTTGTCTACAAATTCTGGTTGTACTTCTAAGTACCTCCGAAAACATCTCCAACGCGCAGCTAGTAACCCAAATGAATTCTCAACAACACGACGGGCCCTTGACAATCTGTAATTAAATATTTTGTTCGGCTCATTGTCTTCTAAATTATTTCTGCTGTAGGGGCGAAGTAAGTAGGATTTTAGGGGAAATGCTTCATCTCCGACGACGACATATGGCTGAGGTCTTCCGTTTTCTACTAGAGGTGTTGGTTCTGGCACATTAAATGTTTTATTATGTAATTTTTTACCAATCTCTGATTTAGAAAAAATTCCGCCGTCGCTATTCCTTCCATATGAACCAACGTCAATAGCAATAAACTTGTAATCAGCATCAACTAATGCAAGAAGTACAATCGAATGGCTGCCTTTATAATTGTAATAGGTAGATCCGGCATTGATAGGACACTGGATGTTAATGTGCTTGCCGTCGATGGAACCAATACAGTTTGGAAAATGCCACAATTTTTTGTACCTATCTGCAATAGTTTTCCACATTTCTTCTGTAGGTGTTGGCATTACAATTGGTCCCAGCTTTACCCATATAGCATCAAAGACTTCTTTAACAATTTTTCGAACAGTACTAAATCCCAATCTGTAGTTAAATCCAATACTTCTAAATGAATTGCCTGTCGCTAGGAACCTGAAAAAAGGGAATATTAACTAGATTTAATGGTGAAATACTTTGTTTTAGCGAATAAAGCCAAAGAACGTTGGGATAAACTAAGAAGATGCTTTTGCAATGCAAGAAGTAGACGCCGAGTTGAAACAAAAAGCGGTATGGCTGCCAAAAAGAAATCTCTCTGGAAACATGAACAACTCATGTCATTTATAGTGCCTTATTTAGATACTAGAAAGTAAGTTCAGGCAAGTTTAGTAATCATTGTTACTTTTATTAATTACTTTTCTTTACAGAACACACAGTAATTTAAATGACTCTCAGGTTTCTGATACTTTGGCAACGGAAGCAGAAGAACTATCAGATGAATATGAGCTGCAGGAAGAAGAAACTACTACAACTGATCCTTCACAGAAACCAAACCCTAATATAAATATAGAAAACGAACGCAATTCTCATACAAATCAAGTAGCAGAAGATCAGTCAGCAGTTAACAACACTGAAACTAGCAAACCCCCACATGAAACAGTTAGATTATTTCAAAACAAAAAGCAAAAGCGACCAACTGATTCGCCAACACACCAAATAGTTAAAATTTTGAAGGAAAACTCCGATTTAAGGAAACTTCGACATGAGCAAAAAAATATGAATTTAACAGCGTCCAATAAAACTTCGTTTTTAGAAACTCTAGATGATACAGATTTATTCTTTCTTAGTATGTCAAGAATGACAAAGAAATTGCCTAAAACAGAACAAGCTCAAATTAAACTTGCAGTAAGCAATTCAGTACTAACAGCAGAGCTACGGGCCAATAATCAACAATCATTTTTTTCATCTCCATCGCCAGCAAGTGGGTATTCTAACGAAGGAGCTGAATATGCATCAACTTCAACCGAAAGTCAAAGACCAACTATACTTCAAATGATGTCTTTTCCCGAAAACCAATATCAAGTATTATAAGTTTATTTTTTATATATTATAGCTAATAAAATCATTTAAATCATTTACAAATATTTTATTATTTTCTACTTACCTTAAACAAACCGCTAACCTTTCCTCGGTACTGACGGCTCTTCGAAATTGGGTATTCTGCTTTTTAATATCGTTTTCGATAAGTTCGTGTAAGAAATCAAATTGTTCCTTAGTCATTCGAAAATACATGTGAAACCGTTTTGGATCTTTTTGTAATTCTGGCACTAATTTATGAAATTCGCCCAATTTTTCTCTTTTGCTATTAATATCATGAACCCATAATCTTCTTGACTTTTCGCTTTCTGTATTGACAGTTATAAAAGAAGCAACAGTTTCTATTTCTTCTTCCCAATCCGAAGAACTTGTTGAACTAGCACTCTCCATTATTTACAAACAAAAAAACATTAATATTATTTACCCTGGCTGAAATAGACTGATAAAAACATGACAGTAGTGTACCTCTAGGCATGCTATCACGTTTTAAATTTGAGAACGTGACAGCATATGAGCTCACGTGACGTGACAATAGTGTGTTTCCACCTTTAGTACCGTCACACGTCTAGTGACAGTTGTATTATATTTTCCTTAATATTTTGTTTAATATAGTACTTAATCTGATTCTAATGGGAAGGTTTATCCCCGCAGGGGGTTGGAATAACTACTTGAAAATATCCTGGTGTTGTGGAATAATATATTGTTAACACATTCTAGTTCAATTATAACGACGTTTCGACCTTGTGAGAGGTCTTTATCAAGTTACTAAAAACAAAAAAATTGAATAACAACGGTCAGTACAATAAAAATATACATAATGTAACAATAAGTAATACATATAGAACTATTACCTTAAGAATGAAATAGCATACAATCGGTTAAAAATGAATTTTAAACTTCAAGCCGCAACCGGCTTGGTAGGAAATGGACAACTTGTAAATGTTGAAAAAATTACAAATGTTGAAAATTAAAAGTGTACAGAAGTAATTTACGTTTACTAACGCTGACCATGGCCGTCAAAATAAAAATTGTAAAAAACGTAAAACACCGCACGACATGCAACCAGTTGCTATGTTACACGGAAACTCAGTAAAGTCAAGAACAAGCTGCTCAGAACAAACGGACAAAAACCTAACTACAATTTGTCCAACAATGGCGCGTAATTTGAAACTAAGCTATTATAATCAGTTTGGTAATTAACGGTATTATTAGTTAATTCTATATAACAACTTTCTAAAAATAATATTTTAAATCTGTTAAGTTCATTATGTAAAATATTAAAGCTCTCAAAATTAAATTTATGACCAATATTTAAAGAATGTGAAGTCGGGAACAACCGTTGAATTTATTTTAATAGATCTATTATAAATGACCGTATGAATTAAATTTTCAGACTAACCATTGGCCTTCAGAGTTTGACGGTTGTTCCCGACTTAAATAATAATAATAATTGTATTACTGTCCCGGACTTTTCTCTCTCCGACAATAATTCCTTGGTTAATTTAACTTTAAATATACCACCCTTTTTGGTTCTACCGTTTCATCACAATTTAATGGCTGGGATTCTCTAACTCCAAACGGTAGTGAATAACGGACAACTCCGTTTGGTAACTATGGTTATGTAACCTAGCTGAACCTAGCGATTTTGTAACAACTTGAAGCCGATAATTATCGGTAGCAACGGTTGACATACAACCGTTTGTTGACAGGAGTTGTATGTGTCCCGTTAAGCTAACGTTTGATTGGATTTGAGTATTAAAAGACGTTAATACGTGAATAATATTGTATGAAAGAGTGAAAATGTATGATATTTGTATTGTTTTACATAAAAATAATACATATTTTTAGCAAGTGAGCAATTTTAAAATTGAAATTATAAAAATTTTACATGTGCCTAATGTGAATGGATTAATATGAAAGAAATGAAGTGAATACTGCTTTTATTTGAAAATTTGCCCATGTCTTGGGAAGATGAGAAAGTCGTAGACCTGCGTAAATATATCATAGATATGTCAGTGAATCAGTGCTAGGTTAGTTCATATGCTGGCATGTGATGTATGAAGCAACCAGAACAGTATTTTCAATATCATGATGTGATTTTGTGTAATTTAATAATATATGCAATATGATCAAATTGAATAAATTTTATATGTCGTATACGAACACAAGTAACATAATTGATATTTTTCCGAAAGATTGTATACTTTGGTTATTACATGAACATGGCAAGGTAATTGCATCTGCTTTTCAGGGGCTTTAATTTCAATTGTAGTTTGAATTTGAATTAACTGAGAAATTTAATTTTACTGCCTCCAATTTATATAGCAGCTGTCAGTTTCGTTCAGATAAACCTAAAATTCAATTAATTTATATTGAAAACATGCGAAAAATGCATACATTTGCATTCTGATTCGAATTAGCTGCAAATTGACTTCTTATGATTAACCAATTGAATTACAGATGTCTGTGCAAATGTATATGAACATTTTCATTTAGCTGTCAAATTTATCAATATTGTATAAGAAAGCATAGTTACGGCACAAAAATACAGTGTTGCCGATGTGACAAATTCGACATGTTAACGGTTTCCCTGTCGTAACGATTGCCTAAACAGGAGCTGTTACAGAATGCCTAGGTTACGGTTCTGCCGTTTATTTACTACCGGTATCTAACGTTCCTGCTTGGAAATGGTTGAGTTAGAGAATCCCAGCCAATGTGTCATTTACTTAACATGTTTAAAGACATCCCGATTAAACTCATTTTTATTGGCACAAATTCTTTGCATAATTTATTTTCTCATCTTAAATCCCGGGTACCTAGGCAGAAAAAGAGCACGTTGTCTACCAGATAAAGTGTAATGTTTGTCCTTCGTACATTGGCGAAACACATTGGCCAATACATTCAGTCACGTTTTTATCAACATCAGTACCATGTACAAAATAGGAATCCTAATCATAGTGCTCTGGTTGAACATTCTTTAAATACTGGTCATAAATTTAATTTCGAGAGCTTTAATATTTTACATAATTTATTACTTATTGTTACATTATGTATGTTTTTATTGTACTGACTGTTGTTTTTAAATTTTTTTGGTTTTCAGTAACTTGATAATGACCTCTACCCACAAGGTCGAAACGTCGTTATAATTGTACGAGCATGTGTTAACAATATATTATTCTACACCGCCAGGATATTTTCAAGTCGTTATTCCAACCCCTTGCGGGGATAAAGCTTCCCATTATCATATTGTGACTTAATTAAAAGAATCTTCAACATGTATTAATCTGATTCTGTAATTTTTTACAGCACCAAATGAAATTTTCAAGAACTCAAAAAGGAAATCAAGTGTTGTCTTACTTGGGCTTTGAATATACCTTTTTTCGAAATATAAATGGAGTGTTAACTTGGAGATGCAGGCAAAATCGTACCTAACAATATCACACAAATATAAAGACTAAAGGTGGAAATATAGTGCAACAACCTACGGGACATAGACATAATTCTTGTCCCTAAAAAGTAGATGTTAATACAGTCCTATTGTAACGGCCCTTCGTTTTTGCCTAATTCGGGCCGGTCGTTCAATCACGATCGGGCGCGGACAGGATTGAGAACGGCGATTTTTTCTTGTCAGGCTGTGTGATAGCAACTGAAAAGACACGTGTTTTTCGATTTTTCTCTCTTGATTGCTTTTTCTTTGTTCTGTGGATTACAAGTTAAGTATAACTTTTCCTCTGTGTATTATGCTAAGTGTGTAACTATTGAGAATTTATTAATTATATACTAATTATATTTTAGGTGGGACTTGTTAGGTTAGTAAACCGAAATAGTAATTCGGTGGAATTAAGATAGAGATAATTTACAAATATATGTAGACCTAAGGTAGGGCGAGATTTTCTTGTATTATATTATCTTGTGCATTTCGAGGTTCACAACAGCCGCCTCTCCTACAAGAGTCCTGCCGAAGCAGGACTGGCGCCCAACAAATAAAACTTGAGGAGACGAGCCTGCCGAACCATCGTGCTCCGGAAACGGTCCCACTGCCCGCTCAACTATTGAATGCAGATAGGTTTAGTTATAAGTACTTCTATATTATTACTCGTGTTGAATTTGCTAACAAACTTCTTTTGTTACTGTGCTGTGTAATTAAATTCATCTTCGTAGTATATAAGGTTAGTTTAGATTGTAGGAGGTGTCCTTAGCCCAGTTCAGCCCAAATTGTGTAAATATATTTGTTGGTAATTCACACCGTGCATCTCTGCTTCTGATAAGCTTCATCTGTCCCTACTGCACTGAGTAAGTCGCTGGCCGACCTACCCCCGTTACACTATATTTAATAAAACAAAAAATGAAAGGAGTTAATGCTACTCCTCGCAATGTGATGGGAAATGCGATATCAGAGGTGAGCAATGAGGTACTGGCTCATATGCCGAAGAAAACATCTCTTGTGAGAACGTTTCTTAATAAAAAAAAGGCACTTGCCCAATCCATCAACAGTTAATTTTGAAATTTTTGAGAAGCACAGGCAACTGGTGCTTTTTGATTCAGGTGTGAATAATTCAGACAGAAATCCGGTGATACTATCTACGGAAATGGTACATTTGACAAGGGTTCCAAACATGTTTTATCAACTTTATACATGACATGCCCAAATAGGCAATTCGTACCCGCCATGTATATATTTTCTATTGCAGAAAAAAAAATGTTGCTATTTATAACAGATTGTTTGAAATTTTAAAACTGTTGATACCAAATCTGGCACCTCCAAAGGTATTAGAAAGGTATTAGTTGAAAGGTAGTCGCTGAACTCAAAGGATGTTACTTTCACTTAAACCAAAGTTTCATTCAAAATTGAAGACTGTGTTTGAAACTAATGTGGATGCAAAATTAATACTAAAGTCTCTGGTTGCATTATCATTGGTTCCAGAGCATGACGTGAGAAAAGTTTTTGAAGTTCTAGCTGCCACATTTCCTGATGAAGAAAATTATAATGAGGTTCTTACTTATTTCAACGTATATGAAGGTGCAGCAGGTAGAGATCCTCAGCTCCCAATAAAGATTTGGAATCACTATGATGCAGCACTTGAACAAACGCCTAAAACTACAAATTGCTGTGAAGGTTTCCATAATGCACTGAATTCGATATTTAATTGCAGTCATCCTAGCATATGGTTTTTGTTTAATGGATTACACAGAGATTTAGCTTGCCACAGATTTACATAAAAAAATAAAAGAAAGTATGTACTGCTTCATCATCTCGTTGCCACTGCTGTACAGGAATATGAACATGTAGAAGATAAAATGAAACACTTACGTAGGTTACCAAACTTACAATAAACATTATTATACAAAGAGGCATCCTACCAGTGATGTCATTCGATGCCGCAATTGATGATTTTCTTCAAAAATTTGACTTACATATTTTAATAAAGTATAAAAAAAGACCTAATCTTTTGTCAGTTTATTTGAAGTTCCTAATCTCAAAGTAACCATATCAGTAAGCATTCTAAGTGGCTAGCTCCCCTACCCTACTCTACCTAATAATACACTCCTCTACCGTACCGTACCTAATAATAACTCTCCTTCCCTACCTAGTGCCTCCTAGTGCACCGGTGAAGAGGTCGAAGATCCTTGTCTCGAAGAGGGGAAAAATACCAGTGCATAAGATAGAGATTGTGAGACCTCCACGGTCAACAACGGAGCGTGAGGTAAGACCAACCATATCAACGTCAAGGAGACCATCTCCAACACCGACTGGAACATCTTCGTCATCGTCTCCAGCAGCTAGACCAGTTTCAGTTCAGACGAGTTCACCACCGGCAGCCATACTAAGGCCAGTGGAAGTGACATTTGAAGATAGCGACGACGACGTCTTCACCCAGATGTTCACGCCTCCTCCACTGTCTATCACACCAGATACCCACCAATCTGAGTAGGATTCCGAGCCGTATGCCAAACCGTTGGTTGACCCCGTTGAAATGGAGCTGATGGCTCACGAGCGAGCGTTTTTGGAAATCACTTTATTAACGTGTTGTGTGGTACAGCCGCGGTAGGGGGTTGTATTTTAAAATCCCCCCATACATGTCCGTGAAGGATAAGAACACGCGGTTACTAAAACACTCATTCTGTGCTATCGATAAGTACTCGAGGAAGTTATTGTCAGTCGGTCTGAAACCGAATAATGGATTTACTGTATCAGTGTGCTTATCATTTGATATCAGTTGCTTGCTTTATAGGCGATTTTAAACGCTTCGTGTGGCACCTTCGGTGTTTAAAGAATCGGCTAGTGACCAAATTGGGCCTGGTAGACCGTAGAAACAGAATGGTGTGTGAAAACGTTACGACACTAGCTCCCGGTAGACGGGCGAGGTTAGCGGCTTGGGGTGCAAACCTAGATAAATTAAAACCACATCAATTCATAAATTTATCAGAAGACAAGATGGATACCATAATAGAGAGCGAAACATTTATAATGGCTAAATTATCAGTGCTACGTCAGTGGCTAGATAGCAGTAATGTAATGCAAAAATATCTGCATTTATTGCGCAGTGTATCAATAAAAGTTGTTAAAGACAATATAGAAGTCACATTGATTGTCAAAGACTATCATCGAAAGGAGATTCTAACTATCCATGATGACGACGACGTTAACGACTGTTTTTGGGAGCTATATATTTATTATTTAAATAAAATGCTAAATAATTTAGAACATGTATTAAAATATATGCTAAAAGAGGATAAATTAGTAGTTTAATAAAAAAATTATATAAATTACTTGATTCATTTCTTAATAAAAATAATGTTCATACAACAATTCCACATTCCTATCATTTAACATAAGATTATCATTACTAAATACACTTATAAATCCATCCCGCGTGTAACCATTTATCCTAAAACAGAGATAAACCAAGCAATATTGACCACAGACCGTAGAAAAGTAGTTCTGTACCTATATTGTATTACTAGGCTCTACCCGTGAGCACCATGTGCCCACATTCATAATTTCTATAATAAACTATTTTTGAAATTTCTGTTTCTGCGTTGCATGTACCTTTGTGTCCGTTAGTCGCAGACTCTCTAAAATATCTTGATTTTGTTCTTCCCTGCCTTTCTCCATCTAATCGTCTTTATATTGCAAAAAAATATTTACTATTTTCGGGGGTTTACAAATAATAACCCAGCGATACGGAAGCTTTAATAAACTTCGTAGAAGTACAAATAACGTATTTTAGATATTTTAAACATGCATTCACAAACACTACTTCTGCGCATCTGTGGTATGTCAAAATGATGTTATTATTGTTTATTTTTATGTTGCTAAGGCGGGCTGTCATTTCATGTGCTGTCATTAATGTTGCCTAGGTTACGCAATTGCAACTTCATGCGTGACGGACAGACAAGGGCTTTTCTATATCTGTACCCCAGGATAAAAGTGTACTAAGTCACAAAATTAACAATCCACAGGAGAACCATTTTAAAAAATAAATAGTGGAAAATTATTTATATTTCTTGTTTAATCCAGTTAAAAATTTTAATATATAAAAAATGGACTTAATATACTTTTATCCTGGGGTACAGATATATAATAATATGTCCATCGTTGAGTATTTCTACATAAGAACTGTAAATGGTGAAGACTGCATCCTTGTGGGCGTCTCCCGTAAGAGTCGAAATATTCGCCGTAGCCGTCTCTGTCGATAAAGATGGCTGTCCAGTGAGTCCCTGGTTTTGTATGTATATCTGAATTTACTACGATTACACATGAATAGTTTACACGTAGTGGTAGAGTGTCAGCAGCAATCACTCCATAATGACGACTTTTGCACCTAAATTTTTGCGAAGTATTTTCCCAATCTTAGCTGAATTCATATTATTGTTACTGTAGTTGGTACTGAGTATACCAGTTTTTTTAAAGTAAAAACGTTTTCACTGATACACGCTAACTCTGAGTGGGTATACGGTATCCGACACTTATTATTCAAACCAGGGGTGGGCAAACGGTCGATCGCGAACAGTTCGACAATCGATCGCAGACATTTTAAATAATTTACTAGGTTAATTTCAAATATGTTAATTTAAAATGTGTACCAAAAATTTTGCGGACGATGAAACATGAATTTAAAATTAAACACGTAGCTATTCTACAACTGACATGACTAATTCACAAACAGTGCTTCTACTCAGTCTACTGTATGCGTACGCACTTTTTATTTTTACTCCCCGCTACACACCTTGTCATAATACTGCGCTTGCGATGAGATGCAACTAGCTGTCGCTACTAAGAGTGCATACGGCTCAAGTCAAGGAATATAAGGAAGTATCACTCCGCCTCTATTTTTGGCTATGATAACAGCGCCTCTCACCAACTGTTGTCGTACTAAATCTGAGGGAGAACGCTATATTAATAAGAGAGATAGGGAATGTTTAAATTTGACGTTTAACGTGTTGTTGTGTGTCAAATGTGTACGGTTTTGTAAGCTATATATTTATTAGTGTTAGATATTCGTATTTTTCGTTTTTTGACTTTGAATATTGTTTTATTGTATGCAAGTAAGTATTATATATATTATATTACGTAATATCAGTTATTTTAGTACTGGATGAATTGGTTTTTCTTTTTAGAGATGAGTTGTTGCGTTCCGGGATGCAACAAATATTCAGGAATGAGTAAAAAGTTTACTCGATTGCCAAAGCAGAAATCAGTATTAAAAATTTGGCTGAAAAACCTAAACAATCCGTTGCTTTTTGGCTTGGAGGAAAATAAATACAAAAATTATGTAGTACGTATTAGACACTTTGCAGAAAAATGTTATAGATCAACATTAAAAAGCAAAAATCGTAAGTAAAATAATTAAACTTAATATTTCAAAGATTGGCGAAGAACTGATTACATTTTGAGTATATTTGTGTGTATTGATGGATATTCATTATCTTAACATTTATATTATATTACTTCGTATGATACTGATAATATATGTACATTTATATCAACATAATTGTTTTTTTTTATTTACAACACGGCATTATGCCGAGTTTTAGGACAAGGTTCCACTTAAATCTCGAATCGAAATGAACAATATCGCATTTGTTTAGTAGCATTAATGTTATTTACTCCTATCTAATATACAACATAATTTCGCTTCGATATTGTTCATTTTGATCCGAAATTTAAGTTGAACGTCGTCCTACAAACTCGACTTTAAAAATTCAAAACTACATACTACTACAGTGACTATATTAAAGACAGTGTGGACACCAGTGTATTCATGCTGATTGGTCTATGAGATTTCCGCCATATTCCTGCCAAATTGCTTTGAATTGAAAGATAGCTGTGATCTGTACCGTTGTTTTCTGAGATATTTTCGTGTATTTCGTAGTGTTTCGTGCTTAAAAACTTCAAATCTATGGCTAATAAATAATTGTTATAATATGAATTGATATTTTAATTCATCTAATATATGTATAATATTAAATAATATATTCATTTCGTTTCGTCAAAACGCTTATTTTTTGTCGCTAACATGAGCAAAGCCAGCTATAAAGATAATATCCTTCTTTTGTTACTAATGACATTGGCAGGAACATGGCGGCATTTTGACGTCTGTCCACACTGTCTTTAATATAGTCACTGTACATACTACTGACAAGTAGCGCCGCCGTTGTTATGCGGATTGCTGACAAACTACTCGTACCTGTCTAAAATTTTTTACATTGAATGTACGTTCCCGATATTCCCTGCTCACAGTTGCTTACCGTACTTTGTTTTGTGATGTAGTGTACTGAGCTGAAGCAAACCGCGAGAAAGAAATTCTGTATTTACAATTCGCCCTAAGATTCTATTTTTACGTAAGTAAATTTATTTAACATTTTTAAATTTGATTTACTAATATAGAATATTAAATATAGAATCTAATCTCAGATAAAATAAAATTTTTGGTTTAATATTTTATACTAGGCTCAAGCCGTGGGAACCAAGTTCCCACATGAATAATTCTAATTATTAAAAATTTTTGTAAAAACAATATTTTTAGTGTATTGTTTGTTATTCTTTAGGAGATCCCCTTGCACTTTTATTGTTTTAGCGTAAACTTTAATTCGTTCGGGATTCCTGGACCTGGATAATGCTACATAGAGCTGCCCATGCGAAAAGATAGGCTCGTTTAAATATATTCCAACGAACTCAAAAGATTGTCCCTGCGATTTATTTATTGTCATAGCGTACGCAGGTATTACCGGAAATTGGCGACGTTTTAAAATAAATGGGAGATTTATGTCGCTTGGAGCTAAATCAATTCTTGGTATAAGAACTTTTTCGCCACGACTACATTCAGAAATTATTACCGCCTCAATAATATTTCTACGTAGTGCAGTGATGGAAAGGCGGGTTCCATTGCAAAGTCCTTTTTTTGAATTCAGGTTTCTTAGCAACATTATTATTACGCCAACTTTTAATACTAATTTATGTGGAGGCATACCAGATGGAGTCAGTTCGTTCAGAAACTCTAGAGGATAATTTGCAACATCATTTTGATCTTCTGAGATGATTGAGTCAGCGCTATAATAAATTTGCATCTCCTCCGGTAGCATAGTTATAATTGCTTCATTCATTTTTAGAATTTCTAAATTAGTCGGTGCAAGAATCACACGTTTCGCAACTTCATTGAGAGACATTTCGTTCAAATTTAACCCATAAATATTTTCAATTAAATTTTGATCTGATATCATTTGTGCAGGGATTTCAATTGAGGATGCAGGCACATCTGGAATAGCTGGTGTATTTCCACATCCAATGTTTAGCAGCCATTCGTTATGAGCATTGTAATGCGCGCTGCGCATGTTAGTTTTCAAAATAATTTTTATAAAATGTTGCCATAATCGACTTGATTTAATGCAGCATTCGACAATATCTACTCTTGTTCCTCGCACGACAACTGATAGCGTTTGCCTGAAGTCTCCACCAATATAACTTTACCACCAAATGGCTGATGACTTTGCATTAATTCGCGCAGAAGAACATCGATGCAGCGAAGTCCATGTTTTGTCAACATGGATACTTCGTCAATAATGATAAGAATAGCTTGTCGAAGTATTTCTGCTTCCGGTGAATTAGATCGCATAGCTGAAACTGATGTTTCTAACAATGGAACAGGGAGCTTGAAGCCGCTATGAACTGTTCTTCCACCTTTTAGTAATGTTGCAGCGAATCCTGTTGTTGCAAATGGAAGAACGATTTCATTTCTTCCTCTTATGTAAGACATCAAAGTTCTGTAAAGGTAGGTCTTTCCAGAACCTCCAGGACCATCCGGAAAGAAATATCTCTCTGGCTCATCAGGATTATTGACTGGTGCGATAATTCTTTGGTACGCATTCATTTGTTCCTGGTTTAAGGATCCAATTAATCTCTCCGCTTCGGCTTGTTCAACAATCGGGTCGTACATTTGAATCACAATTGGATTACCATTCGGCATAGGCAATCCTATCTGCACACATGACAAACTATGCTGCTTTAATACTGCATCGATGTCGTGCAAAGCCAAGTTGTATGCAACATCATCAGTATTCGATCTTAAGTAATCGAGTGACATTTCGTTACGATAATCGTTCCACAATTGTCCAATATTTGTTGGCATACAAAAACAGCAAATATATGCAAATGTTTGACGCATTTGATACGGCATTTGATAAGTGGCTGCTTCACTCAAGCAATTTTTCCATTCGTCGTCCAAATCCAATAAATGATGGTGGAAAGCGATTGCACGGAGTGAGGTACAAACTTCCACGTTGATGTGCGCGTTGTATTTCAGGAGTAGATATGGATTGTACGGCACAACATCTGTTATCCATTTCTACCCCTCTCACTTCAGCTGTAACTCCACGTCGACGACGATAAAATGGATATCCTTTGATGTTGTGGATAGTATTGTCACGAAATTCCTTTGGGAATTTTTTCAGGCATATTGCATCCTCCGTGCACGGAGCTCGAGGATTCTCGAAGCCACATGGACCATGCATCATACATCTTAAAACATTTTCATGCAAACGCGGAATTTTGGTGACCGCTGGAATTTCAGCGCTGATAATTTCATCGATTCGTGCAGCATTTCTGAATTTATCGTCTGCTTGCAGTGTAATTAAAATGTGCACATGTGGTAATCCACGCTTTTGAAATTCGATCGTGTACACATAAGCGAGTGGTTTTCCAAAAATTTCATGTACCGTTATATCTGCAATGAGCGATTCAATTTTAATTTAAACACTCTCACCACTAAATCAGGACGATCAGCTGATATTTCGCCGGGACGTAAATTTTCAATGATTTCTGGCCATTTTGGATTTGCAGTAAAGGTGAGAAACAAATCGGGAGCACCATATTTTGAAAAAATGGACATTGCATCAGCGCAACGTTCTCTCATATTTCGCGGAGAACCTTCAAATGATGAGGGTAATATAACGGGAACTCCAGCATGCAAACCTTCATCGTGCGCTACATTGTCAATATGATCAGCGAGACCTTGATAAAACTCCGTTCTCAACTGTCGTTGATTTTTTCGGATGTAATTCAGATTATTAGCTTCTACTTGGAGATACGAATCAACCAACCATTGTTGAGTCAGTTTTCCTGCGTTAATAACTGGATTGAAATCTCCTCGTATTGCCATTTGCGCTGTTTTGTACTGAAGCATTGACACCTTGTTTCTCATTCCATTTACTCGGGCTTCGTTATATGCATCGCATTGCCAATTGGGTTGCCATCCTGGTTGACCGTATGGGTACATAATTGGATAGGACATAGGATCCAAATTAGGACTAAGAATACTTAAATTTACGAATGGTTGCTGTGGATTCTGGGGATTTGTTAAATATACACGTATATCACGTTCAAATGGTGGTTCGCCATCGTAATTTACGAATACCATTGCAATTTCATTGGCTGTGGGTGCATTGTAGCGCCGTTGATCGGATTGGCGGTCTCGACGAAACACCATATTAACAACAGGAGCAACTTCGCCTGTAGCATTCGCATTTAAATTTGCTTCAGTTTCGACATCACGCAACATACGATATGTATCGGCGAGTCTATTGTGTTGTCTGAAGAAGCGGTCAATCTGATCAAGTATTTGTGCACTACATTGCTCGTTAGCCGGATGATTTCTTCGAAATTCTGTTGCTTGCGTGCTGTCCACAACATACAGTTGAGCAAACGTTGGTGGTTCGGCATTCAATGTTCGAACATGACTTGTTCGATGATAAACTTGACCATGAACTTTAAAAACATATGGCCCACCTCCTTGAAATTCAACAATTTTGGCGCCCATTGATGCAAATGACACAGCGCTGTTATATGAACGAATTATATTTCGAAAGTGTCGGTAATTGGGATTATTTGGATTAGATAATAATTCTCGTAGAAAATCGGGATATAAAATAGGGTTCCCATCAACATCAATTGATACTGGCAGCTTTACTTTTCCTTTGCGACAACAACTTGTAAATTTTCCGTCAGCTGGACGCTCAGCAACAAAGTTTCGTGATGCACAAAACTGACATAATACATTTAATGGACCGCAACTATGCACAATAACAGTTGTTTCATCAATATTTATTAAGGCTTCTTGTCTTATTTCTGTTATTATTCTTTGCGTCTCAGCTAGGCAGCGATTTCTTTTATAGAGAATATCAGCAGTTCTTCGTGCTTCCGTCTGTTGCTGCGTTTCTTGGGAACGTTGAAATGCGTGTGCCTCTGCATTTCCTCGTCGCATGCGCTCTAAAGTTTCTTTACTTTGTCTATTTCGCCATCTTACCCGCCTTTCTCTATCTAACCGTCTTTTTTTTGCAGCCGAATCTTCCATTTCGAATACCTTTTGAGAAATGTACAAAGAAGGAGACGATATTTATACTCTTCGGGATTGTAAAAAACTGTATGGTACTTACCCTTAATATGGAAGCTTTTATAAACTTTCTAAAAATACAGATTCTGCATTTTAAATATATTTAAAACAATACCAAGTGTGGCTATTTGTGAAATGTCAAATTTTTGTTATATTGTTTTTTATTATGTTGCTAAGGGTGAGGTGGAGAGGGTTGTCATGCGCTGAAATGTTGACTATGTTGCCTAGGCTACGCAATTGCAGCTAACTTCATGCGTGACGGACAGACAAGGGCTATTCTATTTATAATTTAACCTTTTTCTTGCGGTGCTCGTCACGCCCGGTGCGAGACAATTGCTTACCCCATTAATATTTGATAGAAGTATTATAGAAATTATGTAAGGTTTTATACATAATTTTAAAATATATTTTATTTATATATTTATATATACAACATGTGTATTTTGCTAAATTAAATGCAATAAAAATAGCAAAAATGGCATTTTCTTTTCGACGTTGTCGTCAAGCACTTTACTTTCGCGGCAATTGAGATTCAATTGACTTGCAATTTGCGTTCGTCTCTCTGCTACCGAGGTAGTGAATTGTACCACACAGCGCAATAAATGTTAATCTCAATTTTAGATAAAAAATAAAATTTTGGTTTAATATTCTATACTTAATAATTACATTTTCAGATAAAATGAAAATGAATAAGAAGAAACAAAAGACATATAATTTTCATAATGAATGGGAAGAGCTATATTTGTTTATTGTCTATAAGGATAAATGCCTATGTTTGATATGTCGTGTTACAGTCACCTTGCCCAAAAAAGGAAATCTCAAAGACATTTTTCGAGTTTGCATAAAAATTATGAAAATGATTACCCTCTTTATACCAAATTAAGAAAACAAAAAAATAAAAGAATTAAAAAATCAATTATCCGCACAGTAACTTTTCTTACAAAAACCTATGCATCAATCCAAAATGGCAACTGAAGCATTTTATGTCATAACATACGTTTTTAGCAAAACATAAAAAGCCTTATCGGGATGAGGAAATTTTAACTTTCTCGCAGATCTGTAACAAGTCGTATTGAAGATATGAATAAAAATGTAACTCGACAAGTAGATGATGACATACAAAGTTGCCGTTTCTTTTCGTTGCGGTTTGACGAGTCAACAGGTATCGTTGATACTGCACAATTAATTGTTTTTATAAGAACACATTGCTAATAGATGTTTCTATCCACGTTTGTCCATTCCAAATTTCAACTATAGCTTTTCCAACGCCTAAGATGTCTAGAGTTGAACCGTCGCCTATTCTCACTTTGCGTTGTATGCACTTGTATTTTTGATTTTAATTCTTCCATAAAAGATTTGCAACATTTCCATCAAACGGTGTATAATTCTGATGAAGCAGTTGTAGGCTAACATGTGATTCATGTTCAAACACACTTAAAATCTTTTTCCACATTTCATATGTACTTGTACAGCGCAGAATATATGCTCATGTTCTGCTTTCGGTTCCTTTGTTACTACTTCATATAAACCTTTTGATTTAAGTATAATACCGATATGGAATTTCTACCCATTCCAGTTTTTGGAACCACGGAGTTTAATAACACTGTTGTCTTTTTCCACATTTTTTGTACAACCAATACAAGCATTTCCACGTGCTTCGATTTTACCCTCACTTCCACTACAACCTCAATCCTGAGAGAAACTTTGTAATTCTGGGCCCCTAACCTGTTGGAATGTGGTGCAGGATTGAGTGATTTATTTGTAATAAACAAAGTATAATCTCTTATTTATCCTTGTATTGTATTTCATAAACTATTATAATAAATAAAAATCCATCTTTATCAGACTTACCAGGCTAATCAAATTCAACAGAAATATTATAATAAATGTTACATTTGAAAAAAAAACACATCTGACTACTACCGCGACTTTGCACACACAGTACAGAGTTCGCGCATGAGTAAGCTCATTTGAATCGTAAGCAGTATTGCCAATATTAACATAAATAATACGAGTATTACAAATATTTCATTATAAACAATAGATTTAAATTTTGTCAATACTAACAACGTTATGTTCTATTTAAAAAAAAGGTTACGTTCTAAATATTATTATTAATCATATTAATATTAGTACTACATTAGAATATGAACAATTTCTGGACAGATTTCCTAACTCTGCTTCAAAAATTGCATCATTAATATTTTTTTCCAAATAAATTCGCTGATCATCAGGTAAATTTCTCAGCTTTTCAGCGTCATTTCGTCCAAAAATGTCGTGTTTATTGTCAGCTTTTACTTCAATTAACCGTTTTTCGACAAAAATTATTACATTATCTATATCTCGGCCTCTCTTATTATTTGGCGTTCTGCGTGGTGCTGAATTGTTTAAAGAGGTTGGAGTAGGAGGTATCATGTCCAGATCAGAAGGTGGACGATTCGGTATAGAAGGAGAATTTGTTACTGACTCAGTGTCATTTTCATCCTGAAATTTAAAAAAATAAGTATCGTTCTCTTATTTTAGATCCCAACATGAATGCAAACAGGTAGCACATGAATTTGAAAAAAGATGGAATTTTCCACATTGTTTGGCTACTGAGGACGGTAAACATGTAAATATAGCACCATTACAAGGAAATGATTCATATAATTATTGTAGCGAAACATGCACTACATTCATGATTAAAGAAACACGTAGCATATAGCAACGATACAAAATCAACAAATAAAATATTGCAAATAACGTTATTGTTCAGTTAAAATAAATTTTCTCACGCAATTTGACGGTTTATTTTTTACTATCACGCCATTCCACACCTACTGTTGAGAATCCCTCTTTCCTACACGGCAAGAAAGGTATATCTCGTAGAATCCTGGCCGGTCCTGTCCGTCAATCACTTGATTTAGTTTCACAACACTTGTTGTAATAAATAAATAAGAATTCACAGCAAAATTGATATATTTTCACTTATGTCACTTTTACAAATCAACAACATAAAAAAACTGTCAACAATAATAATAAAACAATATTATTCTTGTTTTTTTTTACACATTAATCCCGCTTGCTACGGACCAATTTAACAATTTATTTTAAAGCAAGCGGGAAATTTAAATTACATGATAATATAATTATACAACACCTACAAATTTATGTGCAACTTGACCGCAAGTGTTAGCTTGCAGTGTAGGTGACAGTGGTTTCAGTGTAAGTGCGCTAAAAAGTACTAGTGATGGCAACTCAAGAAGGTGACACACCACTTCTTAATGCTGCTGAACCCAGTCTGCTTCGAGTCGGGTTTCGTGTGCCTTGTTTTGGGCTGAAAAACCAACAGTTTGGTTTTCGCAGTTGCAAGGATATTTTAGACTTCATAGCATAACATGTGATTATTACGTCATTACACAGCTGAAGTTAAAGGCATATTAGTAGCCCCGCCAGCGGATGGAAAGTATGCAAAACTAAAAAGTGAATTAAGACGGCGTCTCTCTGCCTCCCAGGAAAAGAGGCTGCGTCAGTTACTCGAATATGAAGAAATGGGCGATCGCGGACAGTTCCGTTTTTGTGTCACGGTAACACGATTTTCTACGGTCATTATGGTTAGGACGACTTCCGTCGCAGTTTCAATCCGTCGTCGCAGCACAAACCAATTGTGAGTGAAATACAATCTATCTTACAAGAATTGCCCGAAGTGCGAAATAATAATAGTGTTCAGAAATATTAGAATTTGACTAAACGCAGCATGCTATTAACTACATAGTAAATTCATAAAAAGCAGAGATGTATTCAAAAATTTATAAATACATTTTGAAAAATAAAAACAACAAAAATATGAATATGATATACATCTTAACATTAACAATACAAATTAACATAAATAAATGTAATATTCAATAGATTATTATTACGTCTTAATTATAAACAAAATGTAAAATTTGTCAGTCTACACATACAACTTCGTCATATTCATCACTTTCACTCTCATCGCTCGATTCACTTATTTTAATAATCAAATCCTTAACTGGTTCACAAATATTTATATATTGATTTTCAATACTTACAGTATGACGCACACTATTTTCCCAATGTTTTATTGAAATGTTGGACACTTCTGCTTTGATTACATTTATGACACATTCGCCATGCAATGGAGAAGAATTCTGCCGGCGAATATTATTTTTTGATTGACCCCATATTAATTCTATGGGGTTTAATATGCAGTGATATGGTGGTAACCGAAGCACTCTATGTCCCAGTTTCTCTGCCATGGTGTCACAAATTTATTTTTTTTCCACCAGCTTCACTTGCACTACTTCCATCAATTCTGCTTTAGTGTAAGTCTCTTCGTAATATAAATTATTTTCATGCAGATAACAACTTGCGTTGTCCATAACAATGACACTTCTTTCCGGATTATTTGGTAATAGTTTATTTTGAAACCATTCTTCGAATACACTTGCATTCATATTGTCGTGATAATCAATATTACAGTCGCGAATAATTTTTGCTGATAAAAATAGCGAATCTTTTACCCATCCGTTTTCTGAGCATTTACTATGTAATATAATTATTCTTTTGCCACGCGATGCCGGCACGTCAATAGTACAATCTTTACTACCATTCATCCAACTTTTGGCAACAGTATCGTGTGTGTCGTACCAAGTTTCATCTAAATATATAACTGGACGACAATCTTCCCGAAATTTTTTAATTTGAACAAAAATTTATTTCTCCATTCCCGAATTCTGTAAGACTCCATAATAACTTGGCGTTTATCAATGTTTTTATATCTAAATCCCATAATTTTTAATAATTTGTGTAAAGTTGATCGACAACACTTAATTTCAGTATTGTCATCAATCAATCTTTGATGCAATATATTTAATGATGGCATTAATTTTTCTGCATACATGCTATACACTTTCCTTCGCACAACATCCATTTCAAATTCAGATACTACTCTAATCCGACCAGAATCACGTCGTTTTCGTCTTTTGTTCACTCCAGTCTTTACTATTTTATATACAGACGACAGCGGTACTTTTGTTAATTCAGCTATTTTTTTTTTCATAGGAAATTCTACACTTCCACTATCTTTTAAAGACTCAAACACGTTTAATATTATTTGTTTCGCGTCACTAGATAAATGTTTACGTGCGGATGTTGTTTCAGTTTCCATCTCTACGACACTGTTATCTCCGCTCGTCGGTCCCCACATTTTTACCAATTTGCTATAATTTAATAGTTCAATACTGACAAGATGTATTGTTTGAACATTCTGTATTTATAGTAATCAAAGATACCGAAATATTACCTGAATCGATTGTTGTTATAACGGTAAATATTAATATCATAACTAAAACAAATATATCTCTTGTCTTTCCCGCTAAGAGCATTACAAATTTACCTGAATACCGCCACTACTAGTAGTTTATGGCCTCTCCTGCTGTGAAGGGTACCCCCTAGCTATTAAGGAATCATGTCAAATTCTAATATCTATGCCAATAATGCTAGACGAGGAATTTACAACAAACATTGCTCACGTTCAAATAGTAAAACCTCGAATGCTACTACAGTACACATGTTTTGGTAGCATCGACATTTTGGTGTTCAGGCGCGTAAGTGCAATTTACTGTGTTCATATCAATCGAAAAACGATCAGGGCAGTCATTAACGGCGGTAAATGAGCCGTGCCCCACACCGAGCTGCCTTTACGTTACCGACGTCTCGTCAAAGATACGTTTTGTTGTTGATACTGGTGTTGATCTGTGTGTGTTCCCTAAAACGTAATTGAAAGGACCACGCCAAAAAATTACGTATACTCTTACGCAGCAAACGGTACAACCATCGCTTCCTATGGATGCGTAACTGTCAAAATCAACTTAAATTTACGTCGTGATTTTCTATGGCGTTGCGTCATTGCTGATGTTTCAACTCCTATAATCGACGTTGATTTCCTGAACCATTATGGGCTGTTAATCGATGTCAGGAATAAAAGACTTGAAGATAGGTTGACTTCTAGGAAATTACCAGGGCAGCCAACATCCACTACAAGAGGGCAGGTTAAAGCAATAATTGGTGAGTCTAAGTACCAAAAACTTCTATTAAAATTCAGCTGAGACTACACCGGGTGTGCTAGTATTTTGCCGAGCTCGTCGCCTAGCACCAGATAAATTAAAAATTGCAAAGAGGGAGTTAGAGTTCATGCTGCAAGCTGGAACAGCGCGTAGATCTGAAAGCAGCTGGTCGTCCGCTTTGCATCTGGTACCGAAAAACGGAGAAGATTGGCGACCGTGTGGAGATTACCATGCGTTAAATGCTCATACAGTTCCAAACCGATACCCGGTTCTATATATCGAAGATTTTTCACAGACTGGCCTCGACCTGAGAAACTACAATAAAATTCCAGTCCATCCAGAAGATGTACCTAAAACTGCAATTACAACACAATTCTGTCTATTCGAATTTCTTTTCATGTTCTTTGGATTACGAAACACAGCCCAGGCTTTCCAGCGATTCATTGTTGAAGCCCTTCGAGGACTAGATTTCTGTTATGCATAAGTAGATGACATTTTATGCGCATTAACCTCCGAAGAAAAACATGAACAATACCTTTGCAAACTTTTTGAACCACTTCAAGACTATGGAGTGCTCATAAACATATCAATGAGCGTGTTCGGTAAACCGGAAATAAAATACCTAGGGTATTCTGTTGCAGCATTTGAACTAAACGCTACCAGGGGAAGTCGACGCAATAAATAAATTTTACAAAGCCTGGTACTCTCAAACAGATGTGACAGTTTCTAGGGATGATACATTTCTACCGACGTTTCACCCCAAACGCAGCAATGGTTCATGCTTCTCTTAAGGAAACCATATCGAGTGCGACGACGAAAGGAAGATTGTAAGGAAAATCTGGCTCACGCCACAATACTAACTCATACGCTCGTTTTGCCATCATTTCCCATGCATCAAATACGGCCATACGAGCAGCACTCGAACAACTCACGATAGATGGTTGGCAATCGCTGGCGTTCTTTTCGAAAAAATTAAGCAATACACAACGAAAGTACAGTGCGTGCAATCGCGAACTTCTTGCGATTTATAAAGCTGTCCGTTATTTTAATCACATGGTCGAAGGTCGCATTTTTACTGTATTCGCAGATCACAAGCCTTTGGCGTTCTCTTTCTTTCAGAACGCTGACAAGTATACTCCGAGATAATTTCATTATCTCGATTACATAGGTAAATTTACTACGGACATGCTGCATGTTGCTGGTAACAACAACACCTTGGCCGACGCGTTATCCATAATCGAGACAGAAACCATCAACGATCAGTCGTTAGCACAGTCACAAGTTGAAGACAACGAACTGCAACTGTTGAGTGTGGAGTAGTGGACTGTAATTTTATTCTTTTATTGAATACACAGCAATTTTGACACAATACACTTATCGCAAATACGAATACAATATGTGTTTTAACAATAAAATAAGGATCTACTTTCTCAGACACACTGCCATTGACGCGTTGCTGTGACGTTACTCTGTGGTTTTGATACTTTTGTTTTATTTCAAAAAGTCCCTAGTTTGTTCTCTAACATCCCGGCCGCCTTGAAGTCTTCTTCAAACGTTACTCTTCTTCTTCCTCGATCGGAAGTGGATAGATCTTTGCAATCGGTCTCGTCAATTCTTTACCGTTCGACAGTTTCACTGAAAGCACTCGTACATGACCATCTTCTCCTGGATATACCTTTGTGATTCTTGCTAATCTCCAGTTGAGTGGTGGAAGGTTGTCTTCTTTCAGCAACACGATTTTGCCTTTGCATTGATTGGGTTGGATGTTGGTCCATTTATGGCGTTGTTGTAGATAGTTTAAGTAGTCGTGAGACCACCGTTTCCAAAAATGTTGGTGCATGTACTGAATATGTTGCAATTTTGTTAGCATATTCATTGGTTGGGTTTTAATGTCAGGTTCTGGTACATTAGTTAATAAGTCATCGATAAGGAAGTGAGCTGGGGTTATTACTGAAAAGTCATCAGGATCATCCGTTAAAGGGATCAAAGGTCTCGAATTAAGGCATGATTCAATAAGAGTTACGGTTGTATACATATCTTCATAGATCAAGTGCGAGTTGCCTACGATTCTGCTCAAATGAAACTTAACAGATTTTATTCCGGCTTCCCAGATGCCGCAAAAGTCAGGAGCGTTCGGAGGGATGAAGTGCCACGTGATACCTTGGTTAGCTGCTGATTCAAGAATGTAATCTCTTGTTTCTTCTGTTCAGAATAATTGGTATAATTGGAAAAGTTCGTGATTGGCGCCTTTGAAGTTAGTGCCATTGTCACTATATATGGTTTGACATTTGCCGCTTCGTGCCATGAATCGCTGAAGTGCAAGTATGAAATATATGCTTTGCTTAATGGGGAGTTTCGTCTTTGACCTTGTTTGACGAACAACGGATCTCCAAAGTCAACACCATCATTTAAGAAGGGTCTGGTTGGTTGTATACGAACACTTGCTAGATTTCCCATGATTTGTTCTGGTTTTGTTTTCTTGAATCGGTGGCAAGTGACGCAACAATTTATGATTCTTCTGGTCAAGCTTCTTCCACTCACAGGCCAAAAGTTTCTTCTGATACTATTTAACGTGGCTTGAATACCACCATGTAGTTGTTTTTTATGTTCTTGTTCTATTTTTAGCTTAGTTATTACATGTCTTTTTGGAAGAATTACTAGATGTCGTTGATCAAATGGTATGGATGATTTTTGACTTCTTCCTCCAACTCGGAATAACTCTTCAGGATCTATGAATGGATTGAGTGACTTAAACTATATGGCAGTTTTTTCAATTTGAGTTGTGCGATTTCTTGAGAATATTCTTCAGCTTGAGCTCGTTTCATCAATGCCTTGAGTGCTCTCTCTAATTCTAATAGCAACAATGGGCCAATAATTCGTTCTTGTTTGATTTTTTGGCAGTTGTTTAAAAATCGCAAACAGTACGCTGTTGTTCGTTGGAATTGTTGAAGACTAGAAAATGTATCGAATATGTTCCAAGGTTGTACAACTAACAACGAAACCTGTTTTTTCAAAATTAATATCTGATGTTTTTGGCCATTCACTTTTGTGTAGCTGAATAAACTGTGGTCCGGACCACCAACATTCGTTTTATTTTAAGCTGGATTGTTTTTCGATTCGACATGATTTCATTCACATTTTATGGTTAGTTCCTGTATTTCTAACACTATCATCGAATCTGACCAGAGATACATATTTTGTATATTCATTTCCAAGTTAGGCACTACTTTGTTGACTAGTCTCGCCACGATCAAACCACCACATAGTTCGAGCCGTGGAATTGTTACTTGTTTGATTGGTGCCACACGTGCCTTGGAACAGATTAATTGGACCGACTTACTTCCGTCCATATACTCTGCTAATATATACAGAACCGCTCGATAGGCCACTTGTGAGGCATCACAGAATCCATGGATTTCACAGCTCTTGATTTCTTTTGCTTCAAATAAATTTCGCGGTATTGTAATGTTTTTATTTCAGCTAGCTGATTTCGCGATTGTTTCCATCTATTCAGAAGTTCAGTTGGTGCAGGTTCATCCCATTCGAGCCTTGACCTCCTTAGTTCTTGCATTATGAGTTTAGCCAATGTTATTATAGGTCAAAGTATGCCGAGAGGATCAAAAATGCTTCCTATCTGTCGCAGGATGCTTCTCTTAGTTTCTGGCTCAACTTCATTGCAAACATTCATGACAAATTTGAACATGTCTTCTGCAGGTAGCCATAGTAAACCTAACGTTTTTATTTCGTTGTTTCCTATAGCTAATGGTAGTGTTGTTTCTCAATCTTGTGGCTCAATGTTCTCTAGCAACTCTTCTTTGTTGGAACACCATTTGCCATTTTAAATTCCCTTGGTTGAGTAATGAGACTAATTTTCGTTGTAATAATATCGCGTTCTCGACTGAATTCGCCCCAGTCATTATGTCATCTACATAAAAGTCTTTTATAGCTCGTGTCGCTGCAATTGGAAATTGTTCATTTTCGCCACATACTAATTTGTTTAGTCTCTTAGTTGCCAATTATGGTGCCGCAGCTGTTCCATATGTTACTGTTTTCAATTGGTAGGATTTTAATTCTTCGTGTTCATCATTTGTCCATATTATTCGCTGTAGGTCTAGTTGATCCTCGTGTACAAGTATCTGGCGATACATCTTTTTAATGTCAGCAGTAAATACTACCGAATGTGTTCTGAATCTTAGTACTATTTCTACAGTGAGAGCAAAAATGACTGAAGCGTGCCGCTCTATTGTGATTGTCAAGTTGCCGCTTCACTATAGTAATAACTATAGTAACCATAGTAACGATTTGAAACAAACACAATACATAGGCGTGCCTACGACCTTGGTTTATACCGGCCTGTGTCATATAATACTTTTATAATAAAAATAATTTAGATCAGTTAAAGTTGGAAATAATTTTATATCATGAAAGGAAAATATTTTTTATTTTTATGTATTTAGAATATTTACGTTGCATTATAACATTATTTATGAGATTAGTACATTTCCAAGTCACCCAAGAAGTAGTGCTGTAGCGTAGTTCTGTATAAATTGTTCATGGCAACATTGAATAGAATACTTCCATTCGTTTTCATTTCGAACGCCAGAACGAAAAAAAGCTACTAAAATAAACTTATCGTGCTCTTCACCAAACATTGTAGCCTAAAATATTTATAAAACTATTGTTTAGAAATACAAGAAAATATTACTTAATTATATAGGTACTTACGTTATTATTAAACACAGATAAAAATATTAGTCTTAAAAAAGACAGATTGTACAAGAAAATATGAAAAAAGTAAAACACAATTACAAAAAGAAATAACGGCAAAATAGACACGACGCTACTGAATGACAACTGAATGCTCGGTCGGTAAACGTCAAAAATTTCTAAATATTGATCTTATTTTTATTCCGTGGAAGGTAGTTTCGATTACAATGCGAACTTTATTTGGTCACGTGAGCTACAGTTAATTTTGATCGCTGTGTATAAGTTTTGGTTGAACTACAGGACCTACCATGAGTATGTCATTTAAGGATTTTCCAGATGAAGTTTTCATAAATGCATCAAATACTACGCGTATTTGACTATTGTTCATTGACGTCTTAAACACCGGGTGATGTGGTAACTAACACGCCTTCTCGTTTGGTGCTAGCTGCATATGGCCCAATAGTAGATATTGCTTCATGAATTCTACGTATTGTGCTTTAATTTCAGGATTTTTGAGGAACCTTTTTTTTAGCGAATTAAATCTTGATTGAAAAAGAAAAAATCATCCATTCGTTGTTTGGAGGGCAGTATACGTCAGAAAACGAACACCCATGCTATAAAATTTGTTTGAACAGCTTAAATGACAAATACCACTGTAATTTTGAAGCACTTGATCAAGAAATAATATGTAGAAATATTCCCGCAATGTATAATGGGCCATAGACTGGAGAGCTGATAAAAAATGGGCATTAAATTGGCGAATACAAGCGATTCAAAATCTGTGGAATTATTAATTGGAGCTGATGTTGCCGGAAAATTGTTCACGGGTAACAAACAAATTTTAAAATCCGGTTTGTTGGCATTTGAAACTCTGTTGGGTTGGACCGTATTAGGTAAAACTCCAAAAAGCAGCGAACAAAGTAATACCACAATGACAGTGACTTCATTATTAACAACAGACATGAATGTTGCTGAATTATGGCAGTTAGATATATTAGGCATAGCCAATCCGGGAAAAAGGAAAACTATGCAAGAACTGGAAGCGACAGCTAATGAACATTTTGAGAAAACTGTTAGTATAAATGCAGATGGTCGATACTATGCCATGGTTAGAAGGACATCCACCGTTACCAAATAATTTAAAAATGGTTCATACCAGACTCAAATATGTCATCAACAAGTTGAAAGCAAATGGAAACCACGAAGCTTATGATCAAATTTTTCATGAATGGTTGCAAGAAGGCATCATTGAAGAAGTTCCAGAGTAATTCTGCACATTACTTACCACATCGACCGGTCGTCAAGGAAAACAGTGCTGCAACAAAGACCAGTATTTGATGCGTCAGCCCGAGACAAAAATCAACCATCTTTGAACCATTGTTTAGAAAAGGGAATAAACTTAATTGAATTAATACCGTCAATTTTGTTACGTTTTAGGATCCACCGAATTGGAGTGATATCAGATATTAGAAAGGCATTCCCACAGATAAGCTTACATGAGAAGGAACGCGATTATTGAAGGTTTTTGTGGAAGAATGAGAACACAAATGTTAAAATTTTTCGCCACAAACGAGTCGTTTTTGGAGTATGTTGCAGTCCGTATCTTTTGGGAGCTACAATACGATATCATCTACAGCGAATTATGCGACGCTGTGAAGCAGGAGGCGCTACATATACTATGCACAGAACGCGTAAATTGATGGAAAGTTTTTATGTGGACAACTGTGTCACCAGTGTAGTCGATGAAGTTGATTTCATACGAGAGGCCAGTCAGGTGATGGCGGAAGCACAATTTGATCTCCGAGGTTGGGAATATACTTTATCCAATGAGACAGAGCACGAAGAAGCAGTCACACCCGTACTTGGACTTGAATGGGATCGTCAAGCTGATACCTTAGCTATTTATGTGGAATGTTTACCGAATATTCTTACGGAAACGGTAACAAAGAGACTTATTCTATCCATAGCTCAACGTGTATTTAATCCAATTGGTTTTACATGCCCCGTTACTCTGTGGCCCAAGTTATTACTTCAGAAAATTTGGGAATCCAAAATAAGTTGGGATACCGAAGTGGAAGAAAATGTAAAAAATAGTTTTTTAAAATGGTTCGCTGAATGAAGTGTGTTGAAGAAAATTAAAATTCCTCGATGGATTTCGGGAGGCCAAATGAAGAATGAATCTCTTCATATATTTTGCGATGCAAGTCAGAGTGCTTATGCAACTGCTATTTACTTCAGAACCGAAACAGAAGATGGTGTACATATTCAATTGATACAGGCTAAAGCAAGAGTGGCTCCGAACAAGAAAATGTCGATTCCTCGTCTTGAACTCTTAGCAGCCACGATTGCTGCCAGACTTTATGCTACTATCACAGAGACGTTTACCGATACTAATATAGCAAGTTATTTTTGGAGCGATTCTAGTACTGTAATTTCATGGATCCGTAGAGATGATGAGTGGGTAACTTTCGTATGGAATAGAGTTCAAGAAATAGGCAATTTAACTTCTCAAGATGCTTGGCGGCATGTTCCTGGATTACTTAACCCTTCTTCCTTCACGTGGTTGCTCAACCACATATCTTCTAGAATCAAGATAGTATGAAGGGCTAGAGTGGCTTCGTGGTCCTTCCGAGAAATGGCCAAAATTTAACAATATATATGACGAGGGTGAAATAAATATGGAGCGGAAAAGGTTAGTTTCTTCAATATCATGTACAACATCTGATTTATGGTATTGTAATTACTTCTCTAAATATCAAAAAAATGATCGTTTAATGGGATGGATTATACGATTTTTACATAATTGTCAAGAACCTAATCAATTAATCAAAGGCGAATTGACTGCACAAGAAATTGTAAACGCTGAGAAGAATTTGTTAAGACTTGCTAAAAGTAACTATTTTAACCCTCATACGCCCGTGCTCCTAAAAGTTACGTAAATGCCCAAGCGGGGTCCCTTAGAGACCCCAGTTAATTTATCAATATTAATCATACATATCTTGATATTGCAAAATAAAACATTATTACAATTATTTTTAGAATATTTACGTAATTTTAATAAAAAAAAAAAAATTAAAACAGAATTGTTTAACAGTTAACAATTATTTAACATCCTGACGCTTCGTCGTTATAATGGCCCACTTCAGAGTTCAAATCCAAATATTCTGCGATTTCATGCAGTTTTTTTTCGGTTAATGTTCTATTTTTATCAAATCTCTTCATGTGAAATGAATTACTACAAAAACAACTTATTAATGAAACAAATATTTGGTTATTCTAAATGTTCAATCGGGGACCTTGCGAGACCTCTCTCACCTAAATTTGAAACAATTTAACAACCTCTTAACAACGCGTCACCACGAACTTACAGATTGTACAGTATGAAGTTCTTAACACATAGCTAGCGGTAATAATGCAAACATGTGCAAATAACATAAATATTACAAATTTTTCAATGTTGGGGTCCCTATGAGACCCCGCTTGGGCGTATGAGGGTTAATAGTGAAAAGGATAAACATATTGCATCATTTAATCCGTTTAAGGATGAAGATGGATTGATACGTCTAAGAACAAGGATTGCTTATAGAGAAGATATAGATGATTTTAGGTATCCAATGTGGTTGCCTGCGCATCATTCTCTGGTTGAACAATTAATTCGAGACACGCATGTAGATTCATGTCATGTTGGAGTGCAAGGTTTACTAAGTCTGTTGAGAGAACGCTTCCGGATCCTTGGTGGTAGAAGAACAATTAAATCAGTTCCAGTCAATCGAGTGCGAGATGCGGCTGTTTTTGAAATAATTGGAATGGATCTAGCTGGTCCTATTTTTCTCAAAGGTAACACGAAGGCATGGATATGTATGTTTACCTGTGGAGTGTACCGAGCGGTTCATCTTGAGTTGGTAACTTCTTTATCGACAAGTTATTTGCAAGCATTTCGACGTTTCAGTGCACGACGCGGCAGACTCGCCGTTGTTTATAGTGATAATGGGACAAATTTTGTCGGAGCTGAAAACGCTTTTACTAAATTAGATTGGAATGAAATCGTGAAATATGGAACAATAAAAAGAATATCGTGGAAATTTAATCCACCAACTGCAGCATGGTGGGAGCGTTTAATAAGACTCCTCAAACAACTTTTACGAAGAGTTTTAGGGAAACCATCTTTAACTTATGAAGAAATGATGACGATCTTATGTGATTGTGAAGCTGTCATAATTCACAACCAATTACCTACGTTTCGGAGGACTCGTCTGACTTAATTCCTTTAACTCCTGCAATGTTTCTTGGTGATATTCAAGAAATTGGTGTACCTGATTGCGATAACATTGATGCCATCGATCTTAACAAAAGAAGGCGTTATCAACAAAAATTGAAAGAAATTTTACGACGTCGCTTCAGAAATGAATATTTAGGCCAATTGCGGTAGATTTCAAGGAAGAAGACTCAACATCAGATATCGGTGGGTGATGTTGTAATGGTTGGAAACGATAGCAAGAAACGTCTGGACTGGCCACTGGGGCGCATCGAAGAGTTATTGCCTGGGCGAGATGGTGAAGTACGTCTAGTTCGTGTGAACACAGCAAATGGTCAATTATTCAGACCTATCCAGAGAATTTACGTTTTGGAAGGTCTTCAGTCAATAAAAGAATGATCATGTCATCTTTAGTTACTGTCAATAGAGAAGTTAGATGCTCGTTTTTTTCTCAATTGTCCGAAGACGAACTGTTTTTAAATATGAATATATGTAAAGTTAGCAGGTGTCTTAATAAAATATTGAGTCATGAAAGTTTAATTCCTCAAGGTGGGAGGATGTTGGAGACATCTGCTAACTATAGTGAATTTGTTGTATTATTTTTTTGGTATTAAAAAGCAACTGTAGGAAAAATACTAATTGCAAAAAATAAAAAACGTCAAGCATTCAAATAGGTAATTATTTTATGTTGTAAAATAATTAATTGTATTTATAAAATAGCCTGCAGGGAATACATTTTAGACGGGTAGTTTAATTTGTTTATTCACAATAGGAATATTAAAATAAAAGAGTTTTTAACAAATATGCCATTTGTATACAAATTTTGATGAATTATTTTCACAGGTATATTAAAATAAAACAGTTTTTAACAAATATACCAATAATAATTTTATTATTATTATTATTTATTTTAACCTCTTAATGTCCCAATTTAGATAACGGGTTTAAAAAAATATTTTTATTGGATACATGAGTTGTAAATAATGCAAGAAGTATACTTGTGTAGTCAAAACCAAATTTATTCCAATTTTTCAAAAAAATATTGGTTTGTTCCTAAACAGGAACAGGGGGTCACAAGGGAAGGCAGTAGTAAGGTAAACAAAAGAAAATTATACATGAAAATCAATAAAACAGTTTCTCTCTTTTGTAATGCAAAGATAAACATTGCACTTTCCACAAAAAAGGAATGTTTTCAAACCACATCCTGGTTTTTTGCATCGCTGTCTTGTTTCCTTGTGCACAGGAAAATGAGAAACTTGATCAGTTCTAACATCAAATTGTGGTATGGGTTTTGTGGGGCCCTTCTTCTTTTTAGCCGCATATTCTTTTTCTAAAGAAGCTGAGCTTGGCCTACCTCTTTTTTTAGAATAAGAATTTTTATCCAAGAGATATAGTGCTTCAGCTACCTCACATCGGAATTCGAGCGAATCCAAAATATCCTTCGTCGGCAGACCGGCTTCGCGCATATCCGTTCGATACCTGATCCAAGCTGCTACTAGGCACAAATCTATGAAATGAAAAAATATTTTGAGGTACCATCTGCGAGATCTAAGCGAAATTCTATAGTACGATATAAGTCCATCAAGGAGATCTACTCCACCCATGAACATATTATATTGCTTTATGATATTAGGCCGGTTTACATCTATCTTAGTTTTCTGTGTTCTATCAAATCTCTGAACAGTATCTACTGGTTGAGCTCCACAAAATGTGCTAGCAACACGAACACATTTATTGTCGAACCATTGTACCACTCGAACTTCTATCCGATTTTCAACGGTTGTTCTGAATTCGTCGTATGCACCTCTACCACGTCTTTTGATTACTTTTTCTGTGGGAAGTTCCAGTCCAGGTATTCTATCTCTCCTTATTGTTCCCAATGCATATATTCCATCTTCATGAAGAACTGTCATGAGTTTGATTGAAGAAAACCAATTGTCAAAATATAGTAAATAATTTCGATGTGTTGGTACTACAGATGCCAGACGTAAAACAATGTTTCCACTTGCTCCAATGTCTTCTTTTCCTGAGGCTGGTAAAATTTTACCAGAGTAAATTTCAAAATTGTGTACCAAGCCTTTGTCGTCGCACAAGACAAAGATTTTGTAGCCCCACTTGTTTGGTTTATTGGGATTGTATTGTTTCAAGGATGATTTTCCTTTATATGGCACAATCTGCTCATCAACGCAAAGGTTCTGGGGTTTGTTTTGATTTTTAAATACTTCTAGCAATCTATCCATGACTGGTCTAATTTTGAACAGTTTATCGTAGTTGGGATCATTTCGATCTGTGGGAAGATTGTCATTATTATTGAAATGTAAATGTCTCTTTATAAGTTCCCATCTCTTTCTTGACATAGAATCCGCCACCCGTGGAACCCTACAAGAGGTTTTCCAGAAGAGCCTGCTACGGGGAAGACTAAATACTGACATGTAAATCACAGTACCTATAAAAATTTCAAGTTCTGAACGTGTTAGTTGAAGAGGTTTTGTAACATGTATTTGAGTGGCATAGAGATTACTTTGTTCCGCAATCAGATCCAGTAACGTGTTATCCAGAAATAACTTGAAATAATGAATAGGTCTTCCAATTTCTGGCTCATCATCTTTGGGGGGAACAGCAAATTGAGGTGTACCCAATGGAGTTTCGTCTGGGTTCACTTTGGTCCATTTGTAAAACTTTTTCTTTTTATTTTGATTTGAAGACATGCAAGGTATAGGCGACGATGGGTTTGACGATGGGTTTGACTCTTTCTCTTCCTCACTTTCATCAGCTGATGAATCATCGCTAGTGTCGGATAGATCTGCAGCGGTGAATTCATCGTCAGAGTCATCCAGATTCTCGTCTTCACTATCAGTGGGGATTTCCCCGGTTTTGGCCTCACCATGTCTTATCTGAAAAAAAAGGGAAAATACTGTTTTAACAAGTTAGTGACCATTGTTCCACTTTAGGAACAAAACAGATTTGCTTCAATGTCTAATGTTCCATATAAGGAACAAAACACTTTTCTGTATTTTGGAGTGCAAAATTTTCATCCAAACAAAGACTTTTGCTTTTACTCGCTAAGAGGAGACCTACTTCACATAACGTATTTTAATTTTTGTAATATACTTACCGCTAATATATAAAAATCACAACCAAAGTCCAGAAATCTGTTTGGTACTGTCACTCTGCACAGGTTATCATTTGTAGTTGTATGTATTTTACACGGATGGCACTAACGATCAAATCCGTCGAATATTTGAATGTTCCCGAATGGGAACATCGGTCTATTAATTGCTATATGGAAAATTCGATGTTTACATGTCACTTTAAGAGCTAAATTCGGAACGTTCCTAATTCGGAACGGTGGGCATTAAGAGGTTAATTTTACATATTATGTACATATATTAAAGGTTGATCCCCAAAGGGTTGGAATGATGACTTGACACTTTAGACGTATGGAAGTTTATTCAAAAGTTCATACAAAAACTTGTGCCGACGTTTCGACCTTGAGGTATGAGGTCATTTTCAAGGCTACAACAGTTTGATAACAACATATGTTAAATGTAACAATTAAAAAAAGTAAGTAAAAACATTACGAGCTTAACATTACCTTAATGGAAGATAACGAAGAACAATATTTCATTTGACTTAAATAAATTTACTATGAACATATTATGTACATAAATGTTTCGTTTTGTTTGGTGTTTATCTATAAATGGTTTATGTTACACATTATATTCTGACAATGTACACTGCCTTCGTTATTGATACAATGTAGAAATAGTTCTCTAGTATTTTTACCATCATTTGAAATAGCTCTGTAATGCCCTCTTTCAATGTTAGAGTAGAATCATTTGTTCGTAAACCTAACGATAGAGTGTCTTGCAATGTCTTCATAATTTAAGAACCCAGTTGTGTGTATATGGCAGAATATATTTTTCTTAAAATGTTATGAACCAGACAGCACTTCCTAACAACAATATGTATCTATATTTTCAAGGTTTATATTTATGCTAGTATGAAAAATCTTAAATTTAGATGCTAATATTCCGAATGCATTTTTGACGATGCCTCTAGCTCTTGATAAGCGATATTTGTTTAAAAGCCTTTAAAAAATTAGGGGTTAGGGCAAATGCTTCATCACCGATGAAAACATAATGCAGCATTTTTTACTTTCTTATACATAGTATAAAGAAAGTATAGGAATCATGAAAAATTTCGATTGCGAGATTTTGATGGAAATACATGTTTTGAGGTCCCCGGAACACGTTTTGACTATTTTCGCCATGACGTCTGTGTGTGTGGATGTGTGTCTGTATGTTCATTATCTTCAAAACGAGCAAAGACAGGACAATGAAACTTCGTATTTAAAAGTTTTTTGATTAAATGAAGAGCTGATTAGATTTCTAGCATAATCGCACAACCGGAAGAGGAAGTTTACTGAAGATCAAAATCGAACATTGTGAATTATTAGAGAAACTGAAAGGGATATGGAAAAAGTTTTGAAATAAAAGTTATAGAAAAAAATAAGCTTAAGAAAAAATATTCTATGCATTTTTGCTCTATCTTTATCCAATTTTGAGTAAAATGTATTTATATATTGGCATGTATTTAAAATATCATATATGCTGTGAAAACAAAACAAAGACAAAATATTTACAGAAATACGCATTTGAAATGTCAAATATGTGCCAATTTAAATTGAGTATAAGAAAGTAGTGTGGTGACCACACCAGATTTTTAATCAGCCATTTGATCTGTTCCAGGAATGTTTAATGATTATTTTTTAATTTATTATAAAATATGTGCTCAATTACACCTCCATCAGATATTCTACCACTAACACTAAATTCAAATATAATAAACTCATAGTTTGTATTGACGACTGCCATCAAAACCATACTGTGAAATCCTTTATAATTGTAGGTGTGGAATGGTGTAAAAAATAAACCGTCAAATTGCTTGAGAGAATTAATTTGAACTGAACAATAACGTTGTCATTTATATATCATGATTTTCAATTTTTTATTTGTTGATTTTGTATCATTGCCATGTGCAACGTATTTCTTTAATCTCGTATGTAGTGAATGTTTCGCTACATGACCCCCTGTGGAATGATTCGGTCTTGCTGTGGAAGTAGATACATCATAGTACGTAAAAGCGCCGGTCTCTGGAAATTCAATCATCTTAATTTGCAGCGCAGATTTTTATTTTAGAGATGAAACTAGGGACTTTTTGAAATAAAACAAAAGTAACAAAACCACAGAGTGACGTCAAAGCAACTCGTCAGTGGCAGTGTGTCTGAGAAAGTAGATCCCTATTTTATTGTTAAAAAACATATTGTATTAATATTTGCAAAAAGTGTATTGTGTTAAATGTGCTGTGTATTCAATAAAAGAATAAAATTACTCCACACTCAACATTTGGTCCAATTGAGCCGGATTGGAAACATAACCAACTATTGAATGCGCGGCAAAGCGAGATTCAGTGCTACAGCTATCTCGTTATATATCTCTAGGTTTTCGATGATGTATAGTTTCCTACCTTTGGGGTGTTTTATTGATTATTTTCATTATGTCTTTTATGTCGCCTGCTGCGTGTTTATTATCAAGTAGGTGGGCTGCGTAGTTGGAGTCGAATTTAAGTTTTTTAAAGTAGTTTACGTGTTCTTTATAACTCTTTAAATTTTCTAGCGGTTTGGCCTATGCAGTTTAGATGTTTAGATTACATATGTTGCATTTTAATTTGTATATTCCGCTTTGGTTGTATTTATCTATGTTTTCTATGTTGTCATTAATTTGACTTTTGAGTTTGTTTGTAGTTTTATAAGCTATGTTTATGTTGTGTTTCTAACTAAACTTTTTAAGCCTATGTATGCATATATATATATATATATATATATATATATATATATATATATATATATATATGTCAATCAATTTCCGAACAGATCATTGAATTTATCCAGCCTGGCCATTTTTTCCTGATGTCTTATATCAATTAAATTTTGTTTTTGTTTCCTTTTTTTCTTATGAAAGAAGATTCATATTTTGTATTAGACTAGAATTAATAGATGAACTTCCAGAAAGAGAATCACATTCATCTATATCATCTTGTTGTTTTGTAGTAGATGCTACTTGCAAACCAATGTAATTACTGCAAAGATTTATTTCCGGCCTTTTGTGCATAAAATCGTGAATAACATCAAAAAATTCCCAATGCTTTCTGTTTTTTTCAGGATGTACCCAGGATATTTCTGTAGGTTCTTTTTAAACTTCGCCATTTATTATCACATTGGGTGCTCCTTATTGTTCTTTTTGCAAATTCAGTTCTCAATTTAATATTTTTTTGCAAAATAAATTTTTTATGTCTTATCAAATTTCGCACCATTCTCGTTCATTTTTCCAATAAAGAAAAATGTTAATTCCGCGTTCCACTTCTTTTCGGAAAGCTGGTCCTCCTCATTTTGTTCAAATGTTCTTTTGTAGTCAGACCTAAATAATCACCTGAAACAATTAAATAAAATGAATTATTTATAACAATTTAGCTTTCTATCAAGGAATAATTGTTATATTTATAAGGATCTCCTTCATTAATGTCTTATTGCTGTTTTGAAGTGGATGCATGTCGCAAACCTATTTTATTACTGCAAGATGCAATAGGGTTATTATAATGTGATATCACAGCAGTTACCCCTGCATAATCGTCTGAAACAATGAAATACAATACAATAAGAGAAAAATTGTTATACTTACTTGTAAAACTGTGTTCATTCATATGTTCTTTCATTTCATCTTACTGGGTAGTTTGGTGGTTACAAACTTCTAACAAATAAATTAATATTTATTCTTCCATTTTTCATATTTCATGTCATTCTAAAATAAATGTGCACAGCCGGCCTCACATCTAGTGCTTGGGCAAACTGTGTCAGCACAACAAAATCCTGTTTATGCCAGAGCAAAGATTTGTAAAAATCTGTTATAATGGACCATTAGTTTTCACTCATTTTACCGGCATGCCACTTGAGAAATTGCTCACGATGATCACTATGCATGCTGTTAGCCCCGTAAAATTCAGCATCAGGTAAACGACCCACATAAAAACTATTTTACACGCTGTTAAATAAGTGGGGAAAATAGCCTTTCTTGAGGGACGGGGGCAAGTCTAGCCCCTTAAGACATTGGCAGGAAATTAAGTGAATCGATGAACCGTACATTGTCTATCTCCATCAATAAAATCTTCGTACTATTATGATTAGTTTCGGTTTTATAACTCGCGTCTCCGTTATGTATTTAAGTACGAACTGAAAATCAAATCCTTTACCGTTATGAGCTATACATGTGAACGCTTTAAATGACAGACGTGGTATTCAACCAGTTCGACAATAGGATATTGTTTAAAAATATGCTGCCTTATTTCGCATGAATCGCACATCGTCTGAGTGTCTTCGACATCACCACACAGAGGACACGACTGCTGAAGCTCATAGAGTCACCTCATGCAGTTTATCTTCTTCAATGTTTTTCTCCTGCCGAGTCCAGGTCAAAATATATAAATAAATGTTTATCTTCTTCGAGCTCTATATTGTTTTTATGTATATAACATAGATGCCTCGCACTTTCATACGCATCACGAATCTTACAATGTACAGTATTGCACAGGTGGGGCTGTCTTGAATGTACTTTATATGATTTAAAACATTTAGTACATTTTTTAAGATTACCACACAATTCACTCAACTAAAGTCACGATCGCAATTTTTACACAATAATAACACTGTTCCGGGGACATGGCGGTGATCGCTGACAACATAGACACGTGTTTTCACATCGATGTACACTAGTTTTATACCTCTTATGACACGGCTCGCAGAATATGAGGTGGAGAATACAGCCGTTAAACTTTTAATTACCATAAAATGTAAATTACTGTGTAGTATATTTAAACGCAGCAAATCTTTATTTTTATTCCCTTCAAATATTAACACAGTTTTGCTGTCATAGTGATACACGACAACATTATACTCGTGGAAGTATCTCTGAAATTCCTTTAACTCAGGTATTCCAGACCCTTCGGCAGGAACATTAACGCGCGCATTTAACAATAATTTACGGCACTCTGTGTCCCGAAGAGAATACTTATTTTTAACAATATTTGATAGACACGGGTCACTATCACATAACGCTTTTGCCACAGCCAAAGCACGCGGGAGGCATAGATTATCGGCATTAAGCCTATGATTTCGTATTTTCGACAGCAGAACTCGGCATATTTTAATCCCCTCTGTTTTAAGTTATTACCCAGCCCTCGAGGTAGAGCTACACGAGTCAGCACAACCTGCATATCACCGTCCGCAAATAACGACGCATTACTCTGTTATACTTTACTGATTGCGTCCCACACAACATCGATATGGAGTTGATCTACACGTCGGAAGCTGATCCATGCAGGTCCTAGATCGCATTGCGGAGTATACATCACCAGGCCCACCTGATCAGATGCAGAACCAGTCTTCAAAATATAGTTGATTAACTCCCCATGCCTTCCTTAAACCAGGATACGGGATCCACGTCGGCTAGGGCGTCGGACATATGGAATGTCAGTCGCCTTCCATCCATATTGAAATGTTTTACGCGGATTTTCATGTCGATTTTCAACTCGGCTGCTTGACCTGCTCCAACTTGAACATTCCTTGGTTGTAATTAGGCTTGAATTAAATCGTCACACAGCTGGAAAGACGCCTGGCCGTTTTCGACTTCGCTATATACAGAAGGATTCAGCTCCTCGTGTATAATATTTTCACAAACATTGAAAAATTCTTCTAAATTTAAGTCGGACTGGTAAGATATTTTCTTCAGTTGTCAGTAAACACACACACAAAATGTAAACTGAATATTATGGTTTCTAACACTGACGTTATCTACACGTGGAGAACGGTAAGGAATATGTTAGAAGTTAAAATACTAGAATATTCAATTCAGCTAGACAGTTTTTAGCTCATCGACCTTCTGTCGAAGTGTTCGGTACGATGTCTGTAGCATTCTCCGATTTTAAAAATTTTTGCGCAGAAATCCCGGACAGACCTCTTGGATCACGAAATGACTATTACAACATGTGACCGTATGCATGTCGTTCGTCCGCTCGCTCACTCGCTCGTACGGTTTTTGTTCCACTAACTCTCCTAGACTATCCAACCGATCTTGATGATTTTTTTTACAAATGCATATTATGGTCTAGATGTGCACCTGATTTTTGTTTTTCAAAATTTCCTTAGTACAGTAGAACCTCGATTATCCGAGGTAATGTGGGGGGGTACCCACCTCGGATAACTGAAAACTCGGATAATACGGATTTTGGTAAAATGCATCACATACATGCGTACTTTGGATTAAATTTTATAGTCATATAAAGGAAATGCTTCATAACAGTTTATTTCTAATAAAAGGGATATGACAACTCTTTTCTTCTTGTTTTGCGCCATGATGAAACGGACATTAATAATACACGACACTCTCGAATTTACTGTAGGACCACACATATGAAAGCACGCGTCTATTTCGCTTCGAGTGATGGGAACTCGCACGTAAATTGAGGATTCCCCGGACACAAGAATCACGCAAAATCGGATAATCCGGATCGCTTTTGAAGCAACCTCGGATAATTTGGATAAATTTGGGCTCGGATAACCCGGAACTCGGTTAATTCAGACTCGGTTAACCGGGGTTCTACTGTACTTGAAAAAAAAAAAAATTTTAAATTTTTTTCAGTTTTTATTTTTTATTATTTTTTCTTTAATTTTTATTCTATTGTATTCAAAATTTTCGTATACATGCAGGAAATGAAACATTATTTTTCCATATTTTATACTACATACATATACTACAATATGTCCAACAAGGGCGCGTAAATTATATTTAAGTTTTTGTCCGTTTATTATGAGCAGGTTGTTCTTGACTTTACTGAGTTTCCGTGTGACATAGCAACTGGTTCCATGTCGTGCGGTGCTTTACGTTTTTTTACAATTTCTATTCTGACGGCCATGGTCAGCGTTAGTAAACGTAAATTACTTCTGTACGTTTTTAATTTTCAACATGTGTAACTTTTTTAACTTTTACAGGTTGTCTATTTCCTACCAAGCCGGTTGTGGTAATAGTTCTATATTTATTACTTATTGTTACATTATGTATGTTTTTATTGTACTGACTGTTGTCAAAACGCCGTTATAATTATACGAGTACGTGTTAACAATATAATTATTCCACACCACCAGGATATTTTCAAGGCATTATACCAACCCCTTGCGGGGATAAACCTTCCCATTATCATACATTGGAAAATTAACATTGGGAAATTATGTAAGAATCAAGTATTGCTGTGTCTGTATCTAAACATGTAATTGTCACAAATTAAACAGTACCTAGGTAGTTAAATTAATCAAATTTATATTACCGTCAGATTGCTATTATTTTTGGCATTTGCTGAATTTAGTAAGGTTAAGGTTTAGTGTTCGTGGATAAACCACCGTAAACCATTTATTATTTTATAATACAGTTTTTATACACAACAGATAAGCATTCAAAAACACTAATTAATTAAATGTTCAAACGTATTGCCGTTGACAACCAGACAGTGGCTCAATCTGTCATAAAAATTACGACGTACATTTCATAATGTTTGAGACGTTATGTTGAAACATGCCTTCCTAATCCAGTCCTTTAGCGATTCTAAATTTTCATGCCTTCGAGAAGTGTAAATTTTGCATTTTAGGATGCCCCATAAGAAAAAATCATTCGGTGATAAATCGGGAGACCTTGGACCTCAGTTAATAGGGCCACCACGACCAATCCATTTGTTGGAGAATACTTCATTTAAGTAATTTCACACTTCTCTTGAATAGTGAGCAGGAGCTCCATCGTTTTGGTACCATACTATGTTGATATCATCAATTACTGCAGTAATAGCAGGGACTATTTGATTTTGCATTATATCTAAATAAATTATGCTATTTAGGGTACCGTCGATAAAGAGCGGACCAATTAAATTATTGTCCAATATTCCAACTCATACATTAAGGCTTTGGCGGTATGTGTTTGCACATACACATGTTGATTCATTTGACTCCAATACCGATAATTTTGACGATTTGGTTCTCCATTTAATGTAAATGTGCACTCGTCAGTGAAACAAATATTTTCTAAAAAATGTTCATCAGCATGACATTTATTGAACATTATTTCACAAAAGGTGATTCGTTTTTCACTATCGGCTGCTAATAGTTCTTGCTGCGTCAAATATTTATAAGCAAAATATTTGTGTTTTTTAAGAGTGCGATGAACATACGTGCGAGATACGCCGAGATTATTTGCATTTTCTCTCACACTTACGTTGGGATCGGCTTCGACAGCTGCCAAAATATGTACTTTCTTGTTTACATTCTGGCTTTCATTTCTATTCCGTTTGCAATGGCTATTGACGAACCCAGTTTTTTTGGAATTGTCTTACAATTCGGGCAACTGTGTGTATGCAGGGAATAGGCCGTTAATTAAAATGAACACTAAAAAGCTCGCAGGTTCTTCGCAATCTGTTACCTGCTAAATTCCATGCTACTATTTGAATATTTTCTTCTGTTGTATACACATTCATTGTAAAATATTTGAAAATGTAATATTAACTATTTTAAATAAATTTCCTTCAAATAATGATGTAATACGAAAATTATTTGACAGAAGTAAATTTCTCTTCGTTTTAAATCTTTCGTTTTTGTCACTCAGAAAGAATATACCACGACTTTCTCGATTAGAAGTGTACTATAGCGGCCCGCGACTAGGCCCAGTTAAGCGTGCCACCGCTGGCGCTAATAGCCGTAGGAAAATATTTGAATAAAATACGATTTTGACAGTTGTTAATCAACAAACTACAGAATTCAGTTGTGATTCAGTTGGGGATACAGGGTAATACCGCTGTTTTATTGGTTCTTGGTTTTCAGAAATTTTGATTTTGTGTTCCACTACATGCACACATCGTAATACCGTGGTTGATCGTTCAAATGCTGTTTTGATAACCTTGTCGAGAGTGGAAGATTGCTCTGGCGACAAATCCTGGCGAGTTTGGATTGCTCCCTCAGCTCTCAATACAACACGGAATCGATACTCGTACACTGCCACTCTGCACTTCGTAGATCTGGTACAACACCCATGACCCTGAAGAAATCTATTCCTAATATCAAAACGTGAGGCATAGCTGGCATTACCACGACCTCAATCCATCGGAGTCGGTTCTGCAAACTAAATGGTACGCTAATAGTTCCAATTGACGAATGAGACTTCCCATCCGCGACGGTAAGACGTACCGACTTCACATTATTTAAGGAAAATCCCATAAATTGGAGTAATTTCCAACCCGGCTCTCTATTACACTAGTTTACAAGAAAAATGAACCAAGAAAAAAAAGTATTTTTTAGACTAATTTGAGGCCGGGGAAAACGAAAATGGCATTCATTTATTTTTCCAAAGAATAGTTTTCGAGATATTTGCAAAAAACGTGTTTTTTTGCTCATTCTTCATATACTGGCATAAATCTTGATAACGGCTGATCCAATTAACATAAACTGTGCATCGTTCGAAAGATATGTTCTTCCACTTTCCGACGGTATCTTATTTTTGTAAATCGGATTAAAATTCTTTGAGTTACAGGCGATGAAAGTCGAAAAAAGTGGATTTTTCGACATTTTTTTAAAATCACTCACATTCAGTTGTTCAATTCTGATAGAAAAAAAAATATTTTACATACTTTTAAGATTTCAGATGAAAGATAATTTTATAGTAAAGAAATGAAGCCTACGTTTGCTCAAATCGGACGAAAAATATAGAAGTTATGACACATTAAGTGAAGTCAGACAACTTTAGCTTTTCAGGAACATATTCGTACTTTTGGCCGAAAATATGTTTTTTTCACGCAAGAACTTATTTTGTTTAATGTTTAATTTTGTTTCCTGGGAAACACGCGTTATGCGGAAACAAAAGCAGTGCGCTAAAGTGGCAATTGTTAAACGTCAAAAGTTTATGAAGTTTATATTCACTTTGATTAAAGATTTACAAAATCAATTAACAAAATTAAAATGTGCAAACACTCACTGGATAAGTTTTGTTTTGTTTGTGGTTCATATATATTTAACAAAAGTGCCCCAAAAAAGTTGACTCGAAACTTTTTAATTGCTTATAATCATTATTTTGGATTCCGAGCCAGATTTTTGGATAAATCATGGACTCCAAACTCAGTATGTGCCACGTGTTTTGTAAGATTAATTGAATTTGGCAAAGGTATGAAGAAGTATTTGTCATTCGGAAAGCCAGTTGAGTGGAGAAATCCGATTGATCATGTGACTGATTGCTACTTCTGCTTAACCAAAATACGAGGAGGAAAATTTGGTAAAGCTATTTATCCCGACATACAATCAGTTACAAAAACTGCACCACATTCTTCTCGGTACCCAAAACGAGAGCCACCAGCACCGAAAACAACAATGGGCAGTCTAGAAGAAATTCTAGATTCGGATCTTAGTTTCAGCAGTTATCCGGAGATAGAAAGTCAAAAACTGAAACTGATGGATCAACTTGCACTGAATGATTTATGCCGTGATCTAAACTTATCCAAAGAGAAATCTGAATTGCTCGCTTCACGTTTGCAAGAACGCGGATTTTTAGAATCAAAGACACGAGTCACGTTTTATCGAAATCGCAACAAGCAATTTGAACAATATTTTTCGAAAACAGAAGACTTTTGCTACTGTAACGATGTGAACGAGTTGTTTGCTGCATTTGGAGAAAATCACGATACTAACGAGTGGCGCCTTTTCATCGACGGCAGCAAATATAGCGTAAAAGCTGTCTTACTTCACAAAGGGAACAAGAAACCATCAATTCCTGTTGGTCATTCCACAAATGTTAAAGAAACGTATGAGACAATGAAAGAACTTCTTCGACTGCTGAACTACAATCTGCACAAGTGGAAGATATGCTGTGACTTGAAGATCGTAGCTTTACTTACTGGTCTGCAGGGAGGCTATACAAAACACGGCTGCTTTTTGTGTCTCTGGGATAGTAGAGCAGATAACAAACATTTTACTCAACACGATTGGCCACGGCGTGAAAATCATATTGTAGGGAAGAGCAACGTTGTTGAAAAAGCTCTTATTGACAAAGAAAATGTAATTATTCCACCGTTGCATTTAAAACTGGGGATAATGAAAAATTTTGTCAGAGCGTTGGCAAAAGATCCAAAAAATAAAGGACTTCAATATTTGAAAACGAAATTTCCCAAAATGTCACCGGAAAAAATTAAAGCTGGCATATTCGTTGGTCCGCAGATTAGGAAATTATTCAACGACACCGAGTTCACAAAATGCTTGAACAGTGCCGAGACAAAAGCTTGGGATTCTTTTCAGGGCGTAGTTCATGGTTTTCTGGGAAACAACAGAAACCTGAACGACCGTCAATTGATCGAAAAAATGATGAAAAATTTTCATGCCATTGGTGAGTATGATGTAAAATCAATACATTTTTGTTATATACTAAAAAACGAACGATTTGATTAACCTTAGGTGCGCGCATGTCATTGAAAATGCATTTCTTGCACAGTCATTTGGACTCGTTTCCTCCGAATTTAGGAGCTGAGAGCGATGAACAAGGCGAGAGATTTCACCAGGATATAGCTACAATCGAAAAGCGATATGAGGGTTTTTGGGATGAAGGTATGATGAGTGATTACTGCTGGATGCAACTTCGTGACGATTCTATGCAACATAAACGGAGGAGTGAAAAAACATATTTTCGGCCAAAAGTACGAATATGTTCCTGAAAAGCTAAAGTTGTCTGACTTCACTTAATGTGTCATAACTTCTATATTTTTCGTCCGATTTGAGCAAACGTAGGCTTCATTTCTTTACTATAAAATTATCTTTCATCTGAAATCTTAAAAGTATGTAAAATATTTTTTTTTCTATCAGAATTGAACAACTGAATGTGAGTGATTTTAAAAAAATGTCGAAAAATCCACTTTTTTCGACTTTCATCGCCTGTATATTAGACTGTCTATTAGACTGTCTATTAGACTTTCAGAGACACTATCAACAATATTCAGACCCAACAATATCACCATTGCCCACAAACCAGACAATCTAACAGAGCACATATACACGAAGCATAGAACAAAACCTGATCCATACTTTACATCAAATGTAGTATATAAAATCCAATGCAACGATTGCCCTGCCACATATATTGGACAAACTAAACAATATTTACACTCACGCACACAACAACATAAATACTCTTGCAACAAATACAACCGTAACCCTAATGATCCTACACTAAAACATCAAACTGCCCTTACACAACATGCTGTCAGTATGAAACATTCATTTAACTTTAACAATGTCTCCATACTTGAAAAAGAACACAATTACCACAAACGTACCTTCCTTGAAGCGACACACATCCAAACTGACAATAACAGTATCAATTACCATACCGACACACAATTTTTATCCACACTATATAAAAATCTTTTATCCAAAATAAACCAAACTGAACACAGACTCACATAATTCATATCTCCCGCCAACGCACATGTTCAGCAATCTCACACTAATCATACCGCCATTTTCTCCGCCACTCCTTTTTCGTTTTGACATGACGCCGTGATTGTGTTAGTTGTATTTTATGTAAGTTATATTCATCATATATTGTTATATATTATTGTATTATTGCTTATATAGTATCTATGCCCATTACATGTCCATTTTTTGTATACATTTTTAGATCTGATGAGGCTGGAAAAATACCAGTGAAATATAATATTTAAATAGCTGAATTCCTTTCTTACCCTGACTCTATATGTCCAAAACAATCCTGAATACATCTTTCAGAGTCAAAACTACCTTCTTAGAACAATAATAATAATATTTACATGATATTAAGTTAAAGATAGTTTCTTTTTATTCTGTGATTATATTATTTATATATGTATTATAAGATAATAACAAAAGTTTTCTGCAATAAATAATTATATACGAATGTATCTGTATGTATTTGCATTGATATAATTTCCATGATTGATTTGACAAATGACTTTTAGGTTAAGTTTTGACAAATTCGTACAAAGTGAGAAAAAGGCGTTCTTTCGTATTGCTCTAAGCAACTTGCACAGTGCTGCTTTGATCTGCACCGAGCAAGTCTCTCCAAGCAGATTGTACTAGTTCAGCTTGCACTGAGCAGGTCGAATGAACAAACCTCATGACGGTGTGAGAAGCACCGGAATCCAAGAGTCCCAAGATTTCTCGATCAAGTACGGACACAGTGAGATAGGGACGTTCGTCACCCTTAGCGTGCGATAATATATAATCCATAACCGAATTTAAGGTAACGGACACCAACCGGTCGTCTAGTGTCTGATTCTTAAGTTTCCCGATATTTGCAAACCCGGTAAGTTTTGACGGTAACATTTGGTAACATGGCGCTTACGTGGCTGACTGCACGTTGCAGAACGATGACCATTGTTTCCGCAATTCCAACATTGAACGGTATTTAGACGGGATGCATTATTGTCACGAGATGGGTGCTGAGTTTGTGAGTCACGATTATGCCTGTTATAACGATAGGTGATACAAAAGTTGTTGCTGAAGTTGACTCTGAATTAGCATCATCGTAACTATTGTTCGGGGAAGACACTCCAACATAAGCTAAATCGGGTTCTAAAGCACGGTAGTTGCGGGACAGGGGAACGTACGCATTAATCGCAGCACGGCGATGTTCTAAACGTCGACTCAACTTCAACAAACTGTCAACCGAATTGATAGCAGTTAGTCCCAACAATTGCTGGAAGTATGGGTTAATATTTCGCATCATGATTCTTAATTTAGTAGCTTCAGAGATCGCAGTGGTCAATCTACGGAACATTCCTTGCATTGTTGCCACGTAAATGTCCACTGATTCGTCGGGTCCTGAGTACGATGCCTAATCTCTTCGAAGAGACGGTCATCGTAATCTGGAGGCTGAAAAACTTCACGCAATCTCTCTACCTGAGAATCCCAGCTCGAAAATTGATTGCGGTTGGCACGATACCATACTAAAACTTTCCCCTTAAAGAGATCGACGCTGGACGCGAACAGCTGCTGTTCCGAAACATTTCAAGCTATTCGGAGTTCTTCGACACGCTCTACAAAAACCCCCAGCGAAATAGATTTGGGTTCGACGGAAAAATGTAAATTTCACTGTGACGGCAATATAACTTTCAATTTAGATGGCGTGCGTAATTCTGACTGAACGGTAACGGGATCGAGATCAGACTCAGAGTCAGGACAGCACAATTCCTTCTATGCCATCTGTAGAGATATCCAGGACACCGGCAGCTAGTAGGATAGGCGACCGTATATATGATTTTAATTTACATTTAATTTCTGACCATAGGATGATCAATTGAACTACCATTTGCAAACGCATGGTTCGTTGATCCGACATCTCGGCTTTAATGCGATCAGCGCGGCCTCATGTATGCGCGACTTTAGTCGAGATTTTCTTGAAAGCGTTAGAACTAGAATCGTCATTAACCCTCATAATACCGGATTTTTTTTGTGACACGTAATACCAGCGGGGTCAATAGTGACCCCAATGCTTTCTACTAAACAGGGTAATAATATTTGTAAATAAATATTTTATTTGATATACATACAAAAATTATTTAACAAATATAAAAGTTGAATAATATTATAAATTTATAGTAATTTATATTAAAAAATATTGACAGGACTAATACAGTTTTATGAATCGTTTGTTTTACATTCAGAGCAAGAAATTATTTTATGATTATTGCAAATAAATCGATAACAATTTTGACATTTCGTGGAATATTTTCTGTCCAAATGTCTGGGGCATTTCCAACATCTACCACGTTTAAATTCACGATCTACTTCCGGATGGCCTTGTGATGTCGGGACTTCTTCAGCGCTTGTTCCAGTAGCAACTAATTCTTTTCCGAGCTGCTTGAGAAATTCTCGTCTTTTGTAACCTTTTTTTGTTTTCCACTCTTCGTTTAGATGAACCCATATTATATAAGAATTTAACGCACTAATGTCTATCATGTTATAAAAAACTGCCACAGGCCATCTTCTTGTTTGCCTCTTCACGGTATACGTACGAAGAAGCTTGTCCATAGTATCTACGCCTGATTTTGTTTTATTGTAATCAATAATTATTTGAGGCTTTTTCTTTTCATCTTCAGAAATTTTACCACTGTCGGGCATAGTTGAGAGCAAGGTAACGGTTTTCCCTTTTTTTGACAGTAGGAAGCTAACATAGCTTTATCTGAAAATACAAATTTTGTTGAATATACATCCCTATCGCGCGTAGTTACTAATTCTTGAGGGAGTTCGAGTTTATTTTTTCGAAACAATGTTAAATTTTTCTTTTCCATTTCTCTTGCAAGATCAAGGCTTGTAAAAAAAGTCGTCAGTGGTCACATTTCTCCCTGATCTTTCCAATCGGTGATAATTTATCAGCTAAATCCCGATTTCTTCTTCTGGCTTCAGCATTATCAAAACGTAGACATTGGAAAATTGTGGTGAACCTATTTCTGCTCATAGTTTTGTTGAATATAGGACGTCCATCTTATATATTCCACAAATTCGTAATTCCTTCGTTGTGAGATTTGTAAACTCCTGTCATTATCAACAAGCCAAGAAAATGTAGAAACTCCACGGCATCAAAATTTTTCCTAAATCTCCATGCTTTAGTTGGCCTTCTACATTAGTCCACCGAACGACGTGATTTACAATATTATCTCTAAAAAATAGACGGAAACTACTGCACACTGTATCCATGTTTCGCTTAGCATATCTTGTAGGTCCTCCTTCTTGATGCATAACATTTCGTAGTGGTTGTCGTCCCGTTCTTTGTGTTTGTGACTGTAAGTACTACTTTTCAAGTTTATTTTTCGACCTACAAATAATAAATATTTTGTATCTCACATTGAAAAATATAAAGTAGAAACTTACATGTAAAAATTATGTTGTTGATCAACGTTATCACTGGATCTAGATTCTGCGTCATCTGCATTGGCAGCGAAATCCTCGTCACTTTCACCATCACTGTCACATTCTGCAAAGCACTGTCGTAGAATATCATCCGCACCTTCATCAGCTAGGCGAACCGAACTTCTTCCAGCCATGATTACTCAATGAATGAGCGAGAGCAGTACGAATTGTATGAACTCAATAATTAGATAGAAATAGGGGAAGCCCCGGGCAGGCAGTGAAACGTTTAGACATAAGAAATATATTAGAATAACATATTTAACAACTGGGGTCACTTGTAACCCCAATGGTATTTGGTGTGATTTAATGATTTTTTAACAAAATTATGCACGCTACAAAAATTATATTCCAGCTAAACTTAGAAAACACAAAGATAGGAAAAGTCAAATTTTTTCAGAATTTTAACTGAGCAAATTTCAATAAAAAAATACTTTCATATTACGTTTGGGGTCTCCAGTGACCCCATGGTATTATGAGGGTTAAACGGTGCAACTAGCGCTTTAATCTTCGCAATTGTAGCATTCAGAGACCACATCTTGTTCGTATGTATACTGATACTCAGGATGGGTTAAGGAAGTGCTAATTTTCTCTAATTTTAACAACGACCGTAGTGTTTTGCGTCTGACGTCACGTTCCATGATACCTGACAAACCGCAGATGTGTAACTCATATATTAATTCGTCTTGCGACAACCTATTAACCTCCATGCGAAATTCCATGATTATAGCAAAACAAACGTACGTAAAGAACACTAAAAATACGGGACGAGAATAAATATATACGATAGACTGAGTAATTAATTCTCCACTCCTATTCTATAGATACTACTAACGAAAGAAGAATAACTTATTCTAGCTAGACGGAATACAACGGGAGGCCCCACGTTGGGCGCCAAATTTGCCATAGTTAAATGTAACACGCGCAATTGCCCTCACTTTGAATGAAGGTGCCAGCTCTTGGTGGAGATGGGGGTGGTTCTTAAAATGAATGGGCGCCACGTAATTCTAAGTGACCTTCACCACACCAAATTACGTTGGTGGTTCGGCTGTCATGTTCGATACAGGTATCAAACGGCGCGTTGGGGGGGGGGTAACAAGGACCCGAGGGCATCGGAGATAAACACAGTTTACAAAAAAAAAGTTACGTTTATTATCAGGAAACGATAACTGTATAATTTGAAATAATTGTACACTAGGAAATGAAGCAATAAACGAATTTAAATAACTTAAATACTTAACTGACTTAAATAATAATTAGGGTACATTTAATTATTATGGATCTAATTAACAAAATGGTGTGGATGTGCACAGCAACAGCCACAATAAAATTAACAAACAAAATGCCGAACGGGTGTGGCGCATGCGCTCTACCAGATAGTACAACAATCGTCGGATAGGGCCCTAGGTTGCTCAACTTCGGTTCACAGGTGAGGAGGAGACGCGAATGCGACACGGCGCTGTCGCAACAATATTCAAATTTACGACAAAGTATCGTACGAACCCAAATTCATAATAGTTGGACCAGTAAAATATTTTCACCATTCCGCACAACGAAGCTAATTTATGAAGGATATCGCTTTAAAAAAAAATTGTTATGAAAATTAAACTATACTGTTTAGACGACAGCCGATTAACAGGAACGAACGGGCGAGAGTGGCTTTGGGTTTGGCCGGAGAGGGGAGGTCACTACCCAGCTGCAAGTCGCAGAACGTATTTTTGCTTTGCTTAAAAAAGACTTGATTTTGATTTGTAAATTTTCGGTTAAATATTTTATGTTAGAAATATTTTGGTATATATATATATTTGGTTTCGTATACAATTACGAATTCGTTAGTTTCGCAAAGGCATTTATTGTGTGTATCGCGGTGTTGGTGAGAGTGGTGGACCAAGCTTACCAAGGTCCAGAGACGGATTCGCCCAGCAGCCTTTTCCGGATAAAAAAGGTAAGTGACCGCCTTATTATCGGCCAATCACAGAGCTGCTCTCTCCAACCGTTCAAATTTCAATACAGTCCACTAACATCGAAATTAAATTTAAAGTATTTGTACGAGATAGGCGGGTTACTGTTCGTCAAACTCGTGACGACGGCCCTGTGCTATCATAATTTGGTCCTTCGAGCCGGATTTAACTTCCTGCACTGCCAACTAATAGATAGACACGCTTCTTAGTCAAATTCGTGACTCCAGCCCTGTACTATCAAAATTGTTGGTTATTGCTTGTGTAGTTTCGTGCAAATACCGGCTCATCGTGTCGTTCGGTGCTGTTCGTTGCACAATAGATTGGTTTATTGACCTTTGAGTTGTCACTGGCTCTAGTACAACCGGTGATACAGAATCGCTGTGCTGGTTGCATTATTGTTATTGTTCTTAAAATAAATTATCTGATACAATGCCGGTCATAGATGACTTGAACTTTCTGGCAAAGAGCTTGATGGAGAAGCTAGTGCGTTTAGAAGAAGTCGCGGTACGGGTTGAGCAAGGTCCGCAGAATAAAAAGGATTTAGCGTTGTTTAGGGCTATGTCGGAAGGGATGGACGAAACATCCGAACGATATCATGAAACTGTTATGAAAATTGCTGCCTACAACGCGAAGCAGACACCGCGTATCGAGGAGGATTGGCAAGACGAGATTGTACAATTCGAAACTCTCTTTTATAATGCCAAGGCAATTGCTAGCATAGCATTTCCAGACTCTGACAAATTAAACATTAGTCTGACACCAGGTCAAACTATGCACGCAAATCCATCACATGTTCATGGCGTTTCCTTACCTAAATTAAAGCTTGTTGAATTTAGTGGAGAGGTAAAATCGTGGAACAATTTCTCGGATTTATACCTGGCAACGGTGCACAATAATACGCAATTGTCGGATGTTCAGAAACATATGTATCTTCGGTCGGTCGTAAAAGGTGACGCGCTATCCTTGATATCGTCCTTACCTCTGACGGCAGATAATTATCAAGTCGCGTGGAATACGCTTCAAACTCGCTATAATAATACGACCCTGTTGACAAATGCCTATCTCGAGGCACTGTTCGGGGTTCCAAATGCAACTCGCCAACCACAATCCACACGGGCACTCGCGACGTCTCTTGCAGAGTACCTAGGGGCGCTGCAAGCGTTGGGCCACACAGTGGAAGGGTGGGCGGTACCGCTGATCTTCATATTCAGCAACAAGTTAAATGTTACTTTGAGAGAACATTGGGAAAAGTATGTCGTTGATCACCCTATGCCTACGCTAAAACAGTTCATAAGTTTCTTAAATGAAGAAGCTAGAATCATGGAAGCTGTCCAAGCTAGTGGTACTACGTTTGGACAAGTAATTCCAAAGAAATCCTTTGCTTCAAACACCGAAAAGGGACACAAGTCAATGCGAGCATCAAATACATTTGTTGTAAACACCGATGCAGAATCAGAACCGCGGTGCGCTGCGTGCGAAGGTAAACATTGGTTAGGTCAATGCGGTAACTTCCGAACAAGAACGGTGAACGATCGGTTGCAATTTGCCAAAGCGAATCGGTTGTGTTTAAACTGTTTAATGTCAGGTCACTTCCTAAGAGACTGTGCGAAAGGGAATGCTTGTAAACATTGCTCCTCCGCGCATCATTCGTTATTGCATTTCGGCAATAAATCAACCGTGCACGGATCCGCTAAGTTGCAGTCAGTCGCCACGACGTCCAAGGGGGAACCAGTTAAAACTAGTTCAACTGACGACAAACATACGGAACAGTCAGTCGATACTCTGCAAACAACCGCGTCTAGTTCAACGGTGACAATCTTATTAGCAACCGCGCAAACTTACATTCAAGATCACAAAGGTGATTATCAATCTGTAAAGATTCTGATTGACAGCGCCAGTCAAGGAACGTTTATTACAAATTCGTGTGTTAAACGGTTAGGCTTGCGTACCCAGAGTACAGCAGTACCTGTATTCGGCATGGCTCAGACTGCACTAGGGGTAGCAAAAGAGGCTGTAAAATGTTGGTTTCAACCAATAGATGGAATAGAACTTCAAGTCGAGGCATTAGTTGTTGATAACATAACAAACTGTCCTTCCATATCGGTGCGTCCCCGGAATTGGGATCATTTGCAAGGACTAAAGTTAGCTGACCCAACTTATTTCCGATCAGAACCAGTAGATATCTTACTTGGAGCCGAATGGTTTGCTTCGGTGATGCTAGGTAATACTATCGCCGGCCCAGAGGGGGCACCAAGTGCTATTGAAAGTATTTGGGGCTATTGTTTGATCGGTCGCATAAGTAGGCAACCAACAGCGGTGCACACTCTTTGTACGACAGTCCAGGGTCAACTAGAGAATCTGATTCGCAGATTCTGGGAGGTTGAAGAACCACCGTCCACAACAGCGCTAAGTGAGGAGGACCAAGAGTGCGAAACTCACTTCCAGTCGACAGTGGCTCGTTTATCCAATGGAAAATACGTTGTGGAATTGCCATTCAAATCTACGGCGCCTCCTCTTGGCGAGAGTCGCGAACCAGCGTTGCGTAGATTTCAACTGCTTGAACGTAGGCTCTCCAAGAACCCGCAACTAAGAGAACATTACGATGCATTTATGCAGGATTATCTAGCTCAAGAACATATGGTACTCGCGTCACCGAAATTGTCGTGTGTTAGTCGGTCCTATTTCCTACCACATCATTGCATATTTCGGGACAATAAACACTTCACAAAGTTTCGTGTCGTCTTTGATGCATCCATGACATCGCAAAATGGTCCATCATTGAACCAAGTACTGCTTACAGGTCCGAAACTGCAAGCAGACATTGTAAAACTATTGGTTAGTTTTAGAAAGCACGAAATAGTGCTAGTCGCTGACATTCGGCAAATGTATCGAAACATTAAAGTCAGTGAGAAACACCAAGATTATCAGAGAATCTTTTGGAGATTTGCGCCGGAAGAACCGTTACTGGAGTATTGCTTGACCACTGTGACATATGGCGTATCGGCGTCACCGTTTCTGGCCATTCGTACCCTCCAGCAACTAGTTTCGGATGAAGGGACAAACTTCAAACAAGCTTCGCAGGTCATCCTGTCAAACACATACATGGATGATATTGTAACTTCAGTACCCACAGTGGATGAAGCACTGAAACTGCGACGAGATCTCTCAGAATTGCTAGGTCGCGGAAATTTTGAGCTCAGAAAATGGATGAGCAATCGCACAGAGGTGTTGGAATCAGTTCCTCCAGAACACTGTGCTGTATCGGCAGAGACACTAGGTTTCGAAAGTGAGTCGGAACCTTCTGCGAAAATCCTTGGATTGGTGTGGAATCCAGGCTCTGATTGTTTTTCGTATAACGTCTGCCTGACTACCACCCCTATATCAAAACGTACTATCCTATCAGACATTGCTAGACTTTTTGATCCTGTAGGATTTATCAGTCCAGTAACCTTCTTCGGCAAGTGTCTTATTCAGCATCTATGGCACATCGGTCTAGATTGGGATGAACGGCCTCCCGTAGAAGTTTGTGAGAAATGGACACGATTTCGTCAAGAGCTGTTAGCTCTAAAGTCATTTAAACTCTCGAGATGCTTAAATGTAGATAACGCGATTCGACTAGAATTGCACGGTTTCGCTGATAGTTCTGAAAAGGGCTATTGTGGGGTAGTTTATCTTAGAGCTGATCACACGGATGCCAAAGTAACATTGTCATTGTTAGTAGCCAAAACGAAGGTCGCTCCGATAAAGAAGATATCCTTACCTCGATTAGAACTTTGTGCTGTAGTACTGGTCTCCAAACTGATTCATAATGTTGCGCAGCATTTAGAGCTGCAAAGCAAACTAGCTGCGAGCATCGTGTGGACGGATTCTATGATCGCACTGAACTGGCTTCGCGCGTCTCCACATCGTTGGAAGACATATGTGGCCAACCGTGTAAGTCAAGCGCAATCCTGGGTAGCACCTGAACAGTTTCGACATGTACCATCACAGCTAAATCCCGCAGACTGTGGATCCAGAGGCTTGTTTCCGCTTGAGTTACTGAACCATCCAATGTGGATCTCAGGTCCTGTATGGTTGATGGAGCCACACTTGAACTGGCCCGCAACCACTATGAACCTGATTGAAGGTGAATCGACGCAGGAAGGCCGCGTGATATCGTTGCACGCCACCATCCCACCTCAGGACGGCACTGTACATATCGTGGACAGTTGCTTAGCTCGCTCGTCGTCACTATCATTCTTGAAACGTCTCCTTGCGTGGTGTTTGAGGTTCATCCACAACACGCGCCAAAGAACGGATGTTCGGTCAGGATGGTTGACTGCACAGGAATTATCGAGCGCCTTGATGACGTGCGTAAAGTGGATTCAAAGCCAGGAGTTCGGAGAAGAGATACGGCGTCTGACCACCAGTAAGCAGGGTACAAATCAGTATCGTAAGCTTAATCCATTTATAGACGAATATGGAGTGCTCAGAGTAGGTGGAAGATTATGTCATGCAACGTTAGCGCGTGGAAGAAAGCATCCCATATTACTTCCAAGATCTCATCATTTCACCCATCTAGTGATTGAGCATTATCACCGACAACACCTGCATCCTGGTCCACAAAACCTACAAGCGATAATTCAAGGACAGTTTTGGATTATTTCCGGACGAGAGGTAATTCGTCACAGGTTGTCAAAATGTGTTATTTGTTTTCGCACAAAACCTTCGCCAATACAGCCATTCATGGGAAATCTGCCAGCTGCTCGATTCCAAGCCATAAAGGCATTTGCTGTGACCGGTGTAGACTATGGCGGACCATACGAGATTACTCTTGGTAAACTTCGAAAGGCTCGCAGATATAAAGGCTATATTTGCTTGTTTGTATGCTTCGCAACGAAGGCCGTTCACCTTGAGCTCACTTCGGAACTCACTACAGAAGCCTTCCTAGCGGCATTACGGCGATTCATTGCTCGCCGAGGCAGTATCAATGAGATACACAGCGACTGTGGCACAAATTTCGTTGGCGCCAGAGGAAAATTGAGTGAATGGGCTCAATTAATGGCGTCTGATGACCATAACCAGATCATCGCCGGACAACTTGCTGATCGGGGAATTGCGTGGCATTTGAATCCTCCTCGTAGTCCACATTTCGGTGGTCTCTGGGAAGCTGGCATCAAATCAGCAAAAATGCTAATACGTAAGACCGTCGGTAACCAAATACTTACGTATGAGGAATTCAATACAGTGCTTACACAAGTAGAAGCGACACTAAATTCGCGACCATTAATGCCAATCAGCTCGGACCCCAACGACTTGCAAGCATTAACTCCAGGGCATTTTTTGCTATTAGAACCCCCTAGTTCCTTACCAGAGCCAGCGCCACCACTAAACGTAGATTTGCGAGCGCGCTGGACACTTATCCAGCAGATCACCAGATCATTCTGGAAACGATGGTCAAGAGATTACTTGTGTACGTTACAGCAACGAAACAAGTGGACGAAACTTGGTCCAAACACGGCAGAAGGTTCACTTGTCCTTATAAAAGAGGATAACCTGCCGCCACTTCAATGGCGACTAGGACGCATAACCCGAGTCTTCCCGGGTCAAGATGGTGTAGTTCGGGTAGCCGAAGTTCGAACGAGCAAGGGCGTAATCACCAGGGCAATGGTGAAGTTATGCCCCCTCCCTCTAAATTAAGCTAGTTAGATATTCATTCCATGGTGAACTCCCTTGATGCAACCAGGTATCACTGTTCCGTGGGCTTCCACTTTGTTAAGTCTCCACAACAGCCCCTGTCGGAGTGAAGCATAGCATCCTGATTCCAAATCATAATGTATGTTTTCCCACCACGCCATGGAAGGAAAATCAGTTGTTGTTTTCGTATTTACTTAGGTTAGCTTAAAATTTAGTTAGTTATTGGTGAAAGCTATTCGTCTACGTTTCCTCATCAGTCGGTTTAGGAATAGGATTCCAAGGTGGGCGGGATGTTTAGACGACAGCCGATTAACAGGAACGAACGGGCGAGAGTGGCTTTGGGTTTGGCCGGAGAGGGGAGGTCACTACCCAGCTGCAAGTCGCAGAACGTATTTTTGCTTTGCTTAAAAAAGACTTGATTTTGATTTGTAAATTTTCGGTTAAATATTTTATGTTAGAAATATTTTGGTATATATATATATTTGGTTTCGTATACAATTACGAATTCGTTAGTTTCGCAAAGGCATTTATTGTGTGTATCGCGGTGTTGGTGAGAGTGGTGGACCAAGCTTACCAAGGTCCAGAGACGGATTCGCCCAGCAGCCTTTTCCGGATAAAAAAGGTAAGTGACCGCCTTATTATCGGCCAATCACAGAGCTGCTCTCTCCAACCGTTCAAATTTCAATACAGTCCACTAACATCGAAATTAAATTTAAAGTATTTGTACGAGATAGGCGGGTTACTGTTCGTCAAACTCGTGACGACGGCCCTGTGCTATCATATACTCTTTTATTATAAAATAAAAAAATACTACATTAAATTTGGTTCGTAAAAAAATAAATAATTGATATTGTACAATATTTGCTCTCGTCATAATAGTTGGACTATTTACAGATATATTTAAATTTGTCAAATTGATTTCAATTTATTATTTAATTACATCACCTTTCGATGAAATCACTTCCGAAATTCGTTTTGGCATAGAATTTACTACTAATTGACAAAATTTCAGAGTAAAAGAGTTCAAAATTGTACTTAGTTTCTTCTTTAACTCTGGTTTGATGCGTGCTGGATTCTATCGCAATTCTTTTTTCATTTTTCCTCAAATTCTTTCGCAATTCATTTTTCCTCACAATGTTTCTATTGGAGACAGATCTGGGCTGGATGATGGTCAATCTAATATTGGAATATTATTTTCTGCAATCCAAATCTTTTTCAAGATGTATGGCACAGAGCACCATCCTGTTGGAATGTGTATTCCCCATAACCGTTTTGCAAACGAGGAATAGACGGTAAAAGATGATTTTGGAGTATTGCTATATAATTATCGGTATTTACAATGCCATCAACAAAATGAAGATTGCTTACTACTTTTGCTGACATGCAACCCCATACCATGACCGAAGCAGGAAATTTAACTTTCCGTTTAAGGCAATCTTTTTGAAACGGTTCATTTTTCTTTCGAAGTATTCTACTCTTTTCATCTCCGATACAGACCTCAAAACGCAACTCGTCACTCCATATTATCGCGTCCCATTCCCTCTGACACCAATTCTTGCGGTACTTTGCCCATTTCAACCGGTTCTTGTGTTGCAAATCCGTCAACAACGGTTTTGATTTTGCCTGTGGATTTTGAAATATTGTAATAATAATTTAAGTTAAATAAAATCTACTAAAATTACCTTATAAAATCCATAGCCAATTTTTTGGAAAGCTCTTAATGTAGTACAAGCTGATACTAGTTTACCAAGTGCATTTCCCCATTTTGTAGAAATTTCCGCCGTGAAAGAACGACGGTTTGCTTTTACTATTTTTACCAACATGCGGTAATAAGCCGGACAAAATGATGACAGGCGTCTTTTTTTTTTTAACCGTTTTAGTGCCAACATTATTTTTCTGTGTATACCGTAAATTGCCACAGAAAACTGTCATTTTGTATGATTTTATGTTGTTATGAAAAAATATTTTATTTCTCTGAAAATTTACCGATTTATAAAATTCTTTCAATATTCTCTTTATTAGGTTTCGTATTACAATAATAAATTAAAAAAATTAACACAATACTTTTTAGAAAAAAAAAAACAAAAGAAAAATTACAACAAGAAAATTATTCTAAACATGAATGTTTTGCCACACAAACTCCATGTAGTCCCTTTTTACACCGAGTGCAAATCAAATTTGATCTCTTCACAGCACTGCCATCTTTACTGCTACATACCACACATCGCCGTAAATTACGCCCAGGTAATTTTTCTAACCCAAAATTCATCGTCGATGTTGATGGTGTGTCGTGAAGATTTTTATCTCGGAACCATATTGCTTCCAATTCACTTATAATGCTAGAAGTGAATTGTATTCTAGAAATTTTTTTCTCATCGGAATTATGTTTGTACAAAATGTAGGCATTCAAAACCATTCGTCCAAAAATGTTAAAAAAAACCTTTTTCCAAAATTTTAATGTCCTTCTTTCATCAAGGTATGAGTATAACATTTTATCAGATTCATCAACGCCGCTCATAAATTGGTTGTATGTGTGAATCATAGATGGTATTGTTTTTATGCTTTCATAATTATGTCTCTTTTTAGTTTTAGTTATAATTTCCATGTTGCCATCTGTTGAAATCAAAATAACCGGATTTTTTTGGATTTTTTGTCCCTGTAAGAACACATAAGAATTTCACCGTTGCTGAAATATTTTGGTTGACCAACTATTGTTGTTTTGGCTTCTTTCGGAATATGCTTTCTATTTCGTCTTATTGTGCCAGTTAGGTATGTACCTTTGTGAAATAGTGATTTGGCGACCTCAACGCTTGTATAAAAATTATCAGTATACAGATGATATCCCTTGTTGAAATAATTTCCCAAACTCAAAAGTTTTTCGACCACAGTGTACCCAAGACCTTTTTTTTTAATTTCTTCCTTATCCTCGTCAGACTTAGCACCACGGTAACAATAAAATCCCAAACAATATTTTGTTACAGAATCGCAGAGCATCCAAAATTTTATACCGCACTTATGATGCTTTTTATTTGGTAGGTATTGCTTGATAATTGTTTGCGAATGCGTTCCAACAAGAGATTCATCAATACTCAGTTGTTGGTTAGGTATATAATATTGACGAAAAACAATGTTGGCGTGCTCAACTAAGAAGTTAAATCTAGCACATGGATCATACTCTGGATGTCCTGGTGGTGCTACAGTTTTATTGTCTACTAAATGAAAAAAATTCAAAAGTAATTGAAATCGATTTCTTGAAAACATTTTACTAAACCACGGAATATTTCTTGAATTTTTTTACCCAATATGAATAAATGGTAGGTCTCCTTGTAATGCCCATTTCTAGTAAAACAGCAACAAATGCTTGCATCTCTGGGAGGGTGACAGGTTTCCACAATCTTGCGCGTGATTTTGGTTTTAGATTTTCTTGAGATTGCAAAAATTGGGCTGCATAACGGTTAGTTTCGGTAACCATTTTTTGAAGAAGCGCAGTCGTAAAAAAACAGCCTAAAATATTATAGTTTGAGAGATGTGTTTTGGTCCGGGTAATTCGCAAAATACGTGTGGAGATTGTTTTTGATAATTTGTAGTTGGTGGTACGTATATAAATTTGTTCATGGCGATAGGTTCATCTTCTTCTTCTGCTTCTCTTTCGGCATCGGTAAAGTCACTACTCTCACTATTTATACTCAAAATACGCACCTTGCGATTCGTATGAATTACAATATCACTGCCACTATCACTTTCGTATTCATTTTCGGTAGATAAATCACTCGGTGGATCTCTCGAATTATCATCAATTTCAGACATTTTTAGGGTATAATTTTTAATAAATTAAAACTTTTAATAGTGCTTTTAGCAATTATATAGTTATTTTAATATAATAATACTTAAATCAAAGCAAATATTTCGAGCTTCGTTCGCACAATCACTACAATTGCTTGTTAAATGTATACTGTCATATGAAGCGCCATAGCGCTCTCGGCACTTTTGACAGGTGTATGCAGCGACGCGACGGCGCCGCTCGGCACTATAACTGTTAATCAACAATTCCACTTTTTTTATAATTATTTATTATGTTCCGAATGGTCGATCGCGATATATTTAATTCTGCTGCGATCTTAGAAGCAGATTTACCGCTTTTTGCAAAATTTACGATTACTCTTCTTAAATCCAGGGATAACGCCTTACCACGAGCCATAATTACGAATAACTGACATATTATTGTTAAATTCATGTTACTGAACATGTTTTGAGATGTAATAGCCAATAAAAAGCCACTCGCTACGAAGTAAATCAGTTTGTTTCAAGTCAATGCGTATTAGTCCAACCATTATGACGAGGGCAAATATTGTACAATATCAATTATTTATTTTTTTTACGAACCAAATTTAATGTAGAATTTTTTAGCTCATCGACCTCCTGTCGAAGAGCTATAGTGTTCGGTACGATGTCTGTAACATCTTCCGATTTCAAAAATTTTTGCGCAGAAATCCCGGACGGACCCCTACATCACGAAATAATTATTACAACATATGTCCGTATGTATGTCGCTCGTCCGCTCGCTCGCTCGCTAGTACAAAATTTTTGTTTCACTCAGATCTCCTAAACTATCCAACCGATTTTTAAGAAATTTTTTTCTGTAGATACGTGTTATCGTCTAGTTTCAAAATTTTCCTTAATATTTGAGAAAAAAAATATTTTTTTTTTAGTTATCATTTTTTCTCCTTTACTTTCTACGCAATTGCATTCAAAATTTTCTTGCATATGCAGGAAATAGAACAATATTTTTCCTTATTTTTTATTTTGGAAAAAAAATATTTTTTAATTAAAAATTGAACAAAAGAAGATCAGTGCATTTATAGTCGGCTTATAGTGTTAACAGAAGAAAATGATTTCATACTTTTTTTTAATTTGTTGTTTTATTTCGACCTAGGCACCTACGATTTGAAAAGTGTATTTAGGTAAATAATTGTAGCGTTCCGGCTATGATTAGAATTATTAAAACTTTGTTAAAAGAAAAGAAAGGGTAGCGTTCCAAAATGATAACATGAATAGTGCTCGTTTCAACTTTAAATATATATTTATTAACAAAATTAGCCTTACTACTTAGACAATCGTAAAATAATGTATGAGTTTCTTCGTTTACTCGCACGGACGGGGTCCACCGCCCGCCGACCACCCTGTCTGGCTCGCAGGATCTGAACGTGAAGCCCTTACACTCGGAGATGCACTTCTCACACAACTGATCTTTGCTGATTATTACACGTCACAACACTTATCACAAAACTCTCACTAACTGCTCGCATGGGCTGTTGCTACACTTCTCGCTTTTGCCCATCTCTACTTACTGCACTCCGAATCACTGCAAGTCTGTCCCTTTTTCATGCCACACACACACACGCCGATCCCTACCCCCTTCCATCAGCTGTGACCTCATTACGGACCACACACAACGCTTTCGGTACACAAGCACGCTGTGGCCTTGGTATTTAATTCATTACATAATTTGTGATAAATTCAGAATTGGACATACTTCGATGAGCTGCAGGCATGTCCATTCCTAGTCATTTTATAATAAACTAGGAATGTATACAGACATACATGCCTGCAGCTCATCGACGTATGTGCAAGTCTGAATATATCAACTTATTATTTATCTAGATTCACTTTTAAAATCCTAGGTCGCAAATAAAACAACAAATTTAAAACAAGTGTGAATACATTTTCTTCTCTTGACAAAAGCAAAGCAAACTAAGCCGTCTATAAATGCATTGATCTTCTTTTGTTCAATTTTTAATTAAAAAATATTTTTTCTCCAATATGGAAAAATATTCTTCCATTTCCTGCATATGCATGAAAATTTTGAACACAATTGAATAGAAAATAACGCAGAAAAAAAATAAAAACTGAAAAAAAATTGGAAAATATAAAAAAGTACGAACGAAAATTTTAAAAAAATTAAATGTACCTTGCATAATTAGACCATAACACGTATCTGCAGAAAAAAAATTCATAAAAATCCGTTGGGTAGTTTAGAAGATCTGAGTGGAACAAAAAATTTCGTACGAGCGACATACATACGGACATATGTTATAATAGTCATTTCGTGATCCAGGGGGGTCTGTCCGGGATTTCTGTGCAAAAAATTTTGAAATCGGAAGATGCTACAGACGTCGTACCGAACACTATAGCTCTTCGACAGGAGGTCGATGAGTTAATGTAGTATTTTTTTATTTTATAATAAAAGAGTATAGTTTAATTTTCATAACAATTTTTTTTAAAAGCGATATCCTTCATAAATTAGCTTTGTTGTGCGGAATGGTGAAAATATTTTACTTGTCCAACTATTGTGAATTCGGGCTCGTAGAACATTCACGTAACCTAAATAATTTGCACCCAATATAATAATGCATGCACGATAAATCACGCATAGACTAATATAAATATTTATATGTATAATATACAGGTATACGTACAGAGGAACCTATTCGTAACTTAATAGTGATTAAGAACTTAAATTAATAAAATATTAGCTCAACAAAATGCGGGAAACAACAAAAATTTGAGCAAATATAGGGATGTCAAGTGTCTTTAGCGACAGAATGGAAAATTAAGTCTGGTCGACTTAGCTTCCAACCCACATGGTAGTTGGGCAAGTCCGGTCTGGTCAGCGGCTCGGTAGGTCTCACAGCGTGGATTGGATGATCCAGGGCACGAGGACTGCGCCTTTCGGAAACATGATGTGGCAGAGAACTATCGTCTCGTGTAAGCAGTACTCCAGCATGTCGAGTCGCACTAATCCCCTTACGGGAGTCCGCCGGGACCTATCCTCTCCCGTGCAAACGTCTCTTCTAGTAACCTTATCGTCGACCTAGACTTTCTGGCGCCGATGCTAAGTAATGTTCTATCTCGTCATGACAGTGTTCCCTTGTAAGATAAGTGCAGATGCGGAAATTATTCTGGATTTTTTTTTTGTTACTGCGTAAACCGGTCTCAAAATATATTTATCGCACGGACAGTTACAACTTGATTGTTTTGTTATGATTGACGTTATGAGCACGTGGCTAACCTATATTTTTCTATAATTTTATCAATGTTAATGGAGCATAAAGATATGAAATTGAGGGGGTATTTTAGATTAAGGTGAGCTAAATAAATTTACTATTGAAGTGAAATTGCATATGTAAACATTGTTACGTGCCCAGATGGGACACGAACAATTGTCCTCGCCAGGGGGTGAGGTTGCCGGCCTCTCAGTGGAGGCGGTAGTGGTTCTTGGTAAAAGGGCGCCATGCAATTCAAAAGGTGTACCTACACCGCACAAAATTGCGTTGGTTGTCCGGACAATTAACGCGATACAAAATGAATTTATTAGTAACAAAAGAAGTAACAACGTGACACGGCGCGTGATAGGAGATAAGGACGAAAAGAACAAAAGTATTTGAATAATTAAAATTAAATTGATTTATTAACTTAAAAAAAAAATGCTATGTAAAGTAACATGATAATAATTTAAGTGAAACGAAAGAAATATAGATGTAATAACAATAATAGAACAACAATAAATAATGAAATTAACAAAGGATGTTATATATAAATATATATATCCGCCGGATGTTCGTTTCTCAACAACAATAACAATATACTAAAATGCCGACGTGCGTGGCGCAAGCGCCCAACCAAGATGGTACAAAACAAAATAGAGGGCCCTAGTTGATCAACGTCGGTTCACAGAATAGGCAGGAACGCAAATACGTCACGGCGCAGGCGCAAAACAAAAAGGTACAAGAAAGCGAGAAATATGAAATGTTGAACATCCGCGTGAGTACGATAACATATAAATATAAATATTCACTTAAGTTCACATTAAGTAATAAATACGAGAAAATTATACAATAAATTAACTATTTGGGCTTCGGAAACTAAATTTGCAAACAAAATGTAAATTGCACATAGAATTAAATAATGGTTTAATATAGGGAGGGGACTCGCACTAAATGGCGTTCAAAAAAAAACACAAAACGTAAATGGGACTGCGACTTACTTCCTCAGCCACTGGTCCTGACTGGAATCTCGCACGTGGACGGCTTTAAGACATTAAGAAACATTTACACAAAACAACAAGGGAATAATCTGAAATACAGGCGAATTAAAATAATCATTAAGAATTTAATTACGCAGTTTATTTATGAAAACCAAGCCCTATGAATTTAGCAGTATTATTGAAAATAGGTAGAATTGAATGTGAACAAGAATTTAAATATGCTACGCAACGAATAAGTGTGAACGGGTCTGATACAGTAAAATGTCAAATGATAGCTTAATTAACGGCAAACGTCAGGCTTGTTAGTGAATCTGTTATTAACCTAAAATACAACACGTGCGCTATTTTGAACAGGCAAGTAAAATAAATTATTTTGAATTTACACATAACAATAATGTGACTCTGAAGGAGAAAACTAACAATAAACATGTATTTCAGATTAAACTAACATAGGCACAGAATGACAGGTACGGGAGACAATATAACATAGGACATCAGAACAGAAAGAACACACAGGAAAAATAAATCGTAACAACATAAACTAACGGATTTTAATTTTCAGACAACATATTAGAAGAAAAATACAGAGATACATATGAAATATACGAGAACACAGCAATAGAAAAATAAACACACTGTATAATAATTAGAGTATAATTTGTTGCCTACATGCCATTTTCTTAGACTTATAAATATTGTTGCTGACCCAAAGTTTAATTTCCATTTCAGTTCTATCCCGAAAAGTACTATGCTTGGCGCGAGCCTCTCTAAACTCTGCTGTAGAAGGCAATATATTTTTGGCTAAATGTTCAACGAAAAAATTACGCATAGCAAATTTTTCCGAAGTCTTCCATGTATGTATGTATGTATGTCCATACTGTTAATAATGTTTTCTTAGTTTAGTACCTCTCAGAAGAGCTGGTTGCTCAGCATCACAAGAATTTGCTGCTTCCCGTAGACTTCTAGCACCTGCAATACTAACAAAATGTGAACCTACATTCATTTAAATGATTAATAATAAATTAAACAAGACTTACCTTCAAAATATGTATTAATACCTCGAGCAACCACATACGGATTATCATATTGAACATTGGCATCGCTTCTGTACTTCAAGATCATATTAATGGCTGCAATTTCATCATGATTAATCATTAAAGAAACTGGTGCTCGTAACATCCCCCTTATTACCACCCACATATATCTTTGAGAAAATAATTTTTCACTTGGTTTTAAATTATTGTATGTTTCAGAATATTTTTCTAATGTTTTTTTCTTATAATCTTCAATAAGTAGTTTTTCCAGTTCTCCTACCCGTTTTCTATTAAAAATTAATACTACGAGAAGAGTGCTCTTACACAATAGGGAACTTTCATGAAATTATAATTTTTATTTTTATAAAAACGTAAACCTGAGTCCTTAAAATGTGACATAATGCAAAGAAACTATTTTTTGTTGATTATTTTTAAATAAATTCACTTTGAGATTTGTTTCGGAATTCAAATGTCCCCACCACATGCACAGCTCGAGTCATGTGATGTGACGTCACTTATTAGTAAGGTATGCTCCGTCCGCTTATGGTGCCTGTCCACATGAGAGTAAATTCTGAAAGTTACTCTGGAGAGTACTCTCAGAACCATGTCCACTGGAGAGCGTGTGTACTGTAGTTCGTAAACGTAGCATCGCCTTCAGTAGTGGTCAAGATGGTGTCGCATAGACAACAAATCGCCGCAGCGATAATAGTTGCAATGCAAATTATAAAAAAAAAAGAAAAAGAAGCTGCTGGGTTAAAGCCTGGATATCGCGGAGACTGCAATTTGGCGTTGCTAATAATTTCGCGCGCGAATTAGAAATAGACGACGGTTGTCAATTTCGCAATTTTATTCGAATGACCGCTGTTCGATTGGAGGAATTAATCCAATTAATTGATCCGACAATTGCAAAAAAGATACACGGATGATACAATTTACCAAATTATGGAGTTTCCGTTGTACCTCCACTACTGTGCAATTAACATCAGTTGTAAATTTAAAAACCACCTGGTTTTTGAGTTCCCTATTACGGTAATCATAGCTTGTTATATTCCACAGCACTGGGTTCTTTTCGTATTCTTCAATCAATGTGCACGTGTTCTGAGAGTACTGTGGCAATACGAACCGATTTCGAATTTTGTGAGTCACTCTCAGATAGCATGTTTGAGCTTGTCCACTTGAGAGCAAGTTCTCAGAAGTCTACTCTCGGCGAGTTTGACATTACTGCCTGCATGTTACTCTCAGCAGGATGTCCACATGAGAGTAAGGCTCTTGAGAGCGACTGTCGAGAGTTTTACTCTCACGTGGACACCAGGCATTAGTTCTTTGGCGTTTACTAAGTGACGTCACAAAAGAGTGGGGGGAAATTTTTTGGCGCGAATTTGTAGGAAGTTTTATTAATTTATTCCTGACAAAATAATTTTAAAATTTCATGAAAGTTGCCTATTATACCCAAAATGTGAAATCAAATCCGCGTTCTAATTGTTCCATTGCTTGTGAGAATCTGGTTTTAAGAAAATAATTTAATTTTAGTACATCCTGAGTGAGTGGAAAAAACCTTGGTTTGTTCCATTTATTTTCTTGCAAAAATTTTATTCGCTTGTCTAGAGAGAATGGAATATTCACTTCCGTAGACCACGATTCAACTGGCGATCTAACTGTGTCGTCAACACGTTTCACACATTCTACTGCGACTTTCTCTGCACATTCCTTAATTAATGGTCCCAGTGCATTGAGCAAAGAGGGTGCCCTGTACGACCCGTCCATGGCATTATAACTAGTACATAAGCGAAATTATCGTATTTATTAGGATTAATAGCAGACTCGAGGGTAGTTACACAAGAATTCAGCTTTCTCATATTAATTAGGAAATGTCCGAGCAGGCGCAACTTCTGGCGTTTCATGTTAGTAAGATGAATTTCTCCTTCATGTCTTTCATACAATTACGTGCCATATAAAGTATAAGATGATCATGAGATGCGGCGTAAGTTATTTTATCTTGTATCATACCTGACACGATATTTTTAAGTTTATAGCAGTCTATTGTGCCTTCGTATAGAGTAGCTCTCGAGTACGTGGTACTGTTTTAGATACACTTCTAGAAATAGTATTCCCGCATCGTTTGTAATGTCTGCTTAATAAGATTTTTTTTTAAGAAATTTTTACACTTGGAACACGGAGTGTTGTCCCTTGCGGTCCTATTTTTTGACATCTGTGGTCGACGGGCAACTATAACATCTCCACCATTATATTCGCAGTGTGTGTTATACATAAATGTCCCCGCACTTCGTATTTCATTGAATATAGAATTTTTTGTCACCGGTCGGTAACTTCATAAATTTGGCAACTTATGTTCAATTCTGTTTAATTTACAAGTGCCTTTTGTTTTGCAGTAAATACAAAAGTATTGTTTTTTTTTTTTGCCACAGCTAGATACGTGTACAACTTTTGGTTTTGCCAATGTTTTTCCGTTAGAAGTTTGCCTAGAACTTGCGTTATTAAATACCTTGAAACAAGAACAACCAATGTCAATATTTCTCTAAAATGAGATTATATGGTACTTTGGTACTTGTACTTGAACTTTATGTATTACAAGAACAACCAATGTCAAAATCCTTGTAAATATTAAGTTACCGCAATAATAATAATCATAATGTTATATAGCAATTGTTTGCTCCATTCTTTCGTGCCATTTATCTACAAATTAACAATATTCACATTGGTTGTTCTTGTTTCAAGGTACAGATTTAATGATATCAATTCAATTGTTGATGATGATTGAGAAGATTGAATACCATGGTTTGGTGATCTTGATTTATTTCTTTTGATGCTTCAGAATCCTAATCACTATCTTCTTATAAATTAGAATATTGAAAATCATCTGCACTATCTTCAAGCAGAAAAATCACCATCGCAAATTTTAATATAAATCCTGTAGAAAATTAGTTATTTATTAAATACTCCAATTACCAGTCATTTAGGATTATAAATGTTAAAATTAAAAAGATCAATATCTCTACATAGGCACAAAAATATCAAAACAATATTAATTAGCAATAAAATGAATATAAAGTAGATAGTCACGATGGCATTGATAATTAAATGTTTGACACAATGTATAATGTTATATAAAATTCTGTATGGAAATTTATTTATCGTTTCATTCGGAGAATTGTGGTAAATTCTATGTAGTAGAAATGAACTCATGTTCTATTCCATTTAGAATTCCATATATAAAGTGCGCAAAAGAGATGCATAATGAACACATGATTTTAGACATTTGTAAGATTTTTTTGCGAAGTTATCAATGTTAGTTACTTGTTATTGTGCAAGAAAATATTAATTCTTACATCATTCTATACCAATCTGCTAACAATAATAACTCGTCTTTGCCAGCATCAATTTTAATATTTGGTGAAAATGTTGTATACATTGCATACAGATACAAATATTATTTTATATACAGAATTGTATATAGAATTATACATGGTGTCAAACTGACTTTAAAATGCCGAGAAGTAAAACATGTGCACATTTACCTGCATAAATTCAAACTTTTTGTACAGATCTATTGGACTGTTTGATTGGTGTCTTTGCGCATTGCCACAATTGTTCTTCAATATATTTTCTTCTACAATTATTTAGATAATATAATTACGGAAAGTAATAGAAGTAACAATATTATATTTACGTATCTGGAGATGTATATTGGGCAAAAGAGTCAGAGGGGGAAACAATAAAGTAAAAAGGACTAGTTGATAATATATTGTATATTTCGCCGTAAATTATGTCGGCTTCTTCAGCAACTGTGGAAATGGAAACACAAGATCTAAATCATTGCATGTGTAGACTTACATAGTAATAACATAAATTGTAGAGAGAAATTTAACAATGTCATCTATGATATAAAATGAATATAAAACAATGAAAGTCTAAAACTACTTACATTAATTTAAACACTAAACAAAAAAATGTGGCTCGTTGTGGCCATTTTGTCGAGACAACTGACATGTGTAGTTAAGTTGTGTGTGAAGGAAGTTTTGTGTTGGCGGGAAAATTGAAAATGTCTTATTCTGTGATTTTTCTTAAAATGTTTTTATATGCGAGCGATAGGTGTTGTGTATCAATATGTAGATTTATGCTTGTTGGGTCCGTTTGTATGTATGTGGATTCCAGGAATAGTCTGGGTTTATAATGTTCTTCGGTATCTATGATTTTTGTGTTGTCGAAGTCGAAAGTGTGGTTGTTTGTAACGGAATGTTGTGTGAGGGCGGTTTGGTGTGTTAAAGTGGGGTCGTTGATTTTGTTTCTGTATTTGGTGGTGGTGTATTTATGCTGTTGTATTCGTTTATGGAGATACTGTTTTGTTTGTCCGTTATATGTGGCGTTGCAGTTTGTACAATGTATTCTGTATATTAAATTTGATTTGAATAGGGGGTGGATTTTTGTTTTGTGTCTGTTATATAGGTGCTCCGTTAAGTTGGAAGGTTTGTGCGCTATTGTTATGTTGTGCGGTTTGAAAATTATGGAGAGTTTTTCAGATAATTGTTTATTGTAGGGGATGGATATGTATTCTGTGTTGCTAGTGATGGGGTTTGTGGTTGTAGAAGGGTGGTTGGAGTAAAGAATGCTGTTGGGTAGTTGTTTTTCTTTAGATCGGAAAAGAGAAGGGCTAAGTTTTTGTGGTGGAACACTGGATTGCTAAGTTTTATTATTCTATTTTTAAGGTTTTTGATGAGATTAATTTTGTGTGCACGGGGGTGTGAGGATAGGTAATTTAAATATCGTCCAGTGTGTGTAGGTTTACGGTACCAGTCTGTGATGATTTGTCCGTCATTCTGTTTTATTATTGTTGTGTCTAGAAAGTTAATGGTGTTGTTGGTTTCAAGTTCGTGTGTAAATTGTAGTTTGGGGTGAAAGTTATTGAAAGCTGTGGTTAGAACGTCAATTTTGTTTTCTGGAACGGATGTAATTATATCGTCAACATACCTTTTGAAAAAAGGTATGTGGAAGTTTAGGTTGGGTAGGACGTTGTTTTCAACGTGCTCCATGATCAGGTCAGCAAGAGGAGCAGATAATGGAGAGCCCATTGGGGTTCCAGCAGTCTGGATGTAGAAGTCGTGGTTGTGTTGCAGGTAGGATGTTGTTGTGCATAGTTTAATCGCGGCGAGAAATTGGGTTTTGTTTAATTTGGTATGTTGGGTTATTATGTTCCATTTATTATGTATTACTGTAGTGATAAGTGATAGGGGAATATTAGTGTAGAGTGATTCTACGTCTAAGGAAATTAAGCAGTGGGATTTGGGTATGTTGATGGAGTTGATGAAGTCTGCGAAATGGAAAGAGTCTGTAATGTTGTCGTCGTGGTTGCCAGTTATTTTAGTTAAGATGTTGGAGATGAATTTAGATAATTTGAAATTTGGTGATTGTATGGTTGTGATAACGGGTCGGAGTGGTCTGTCTTGTTTGTGTGTTTTGGGTAGTCCGTATATTCTTGGAGGGATGGCATTGTGTGTTTTCAAGTGGTCTGACTGTTCCTTAGTGAGTTTGTTGGATTTGTATAGTGCTTGTATAAAGTTGTTTATTTTAGTTTGAAATGTTAGAGTTGGATTGTGTCTGATAGGTTTGTATGTGTCTTGATCTTGTAATAGTAGTTGTATTTTGGTGTCATATTCTGTTTTGGGGAGAAGGATGGTGGATTTGGCTTTGTCTGCGGTTGTGACGATTATGTCTGGGTGTTGTTTGAGGAATTTAATAGTGTCCTTGTGTGCTTGTGTGATGTATTCTGTAAACAGGCTGTTTGTGCTGGGTCGATTTGCCTTTTCATGTGTGCGGTGATGGTGTGTGGAAATGGTTTGTACTATTTGTCCTCTGGTTGTGTCTTGGTCTTCTGGTGGTAGATGTTTTATGGCATTTTCTGTGTGTGTTAGGATTTTTCGGAAATTGGTATTAATTTCTGTGGGCGGGAGGTTGAATTTTGGACCTAAGCTAAGGACGATATAATTACATCCGTTCCAGAAAACAAAATTGACGTTCTAACCACAGCTTTCAATAACTTTCACCCCGAACTACAATTTACACACGAACTTGAAACCAACAACACCATTAACTTTCTAGACACAACAATAATAAAACAGAATGACGGACAAATCATCACAGACTGGTACCGTAAACCTACACACACTGGACGATATTTAAATTACCTATCCTCACACCCCCGTGCACACAAAATTAATCTCATAAAAAACCTTAAAAATAGAATAATAAAACTTAGCAATCCAGTGTTCCACCACAAAAACTTAGCCCTTCTCTTTTCCGATCTAAAGAAAAACAACTACCCAACAAAACTTCTCAACAGCATTCTTTACTCCAACCACCCTTCTACAACCACAACCCCCATCACTAGCAACACAGAATACATATCCATCCCCTACAATAAACAATTATCTGAAAAACTCTCCATAATTTTCAAACCGCACAACATAACAATAGCGCACAAACCTTCCAACTTAACGGAGCACCTATATAACAGACACAAAACAAAAATCCACCCCCTATTCAAATCAAATTTAATATACAGAATACATTGTACAAACTGCAACGCCACATATATCGGACAAACAAAACAGTATCTCCATAAACGAATACAACAGCATAAATACACCACCACCAAATACAGAAACAAAATCAACGACCCCACTTTAACACACCAAACCGCCCTCACACAACATTCCGTTACAAACAACCACACTTTCGACTTCGACAACACAAAAATCATAGATACCGAAGAACATTATAAACCCAGACTATTCCTGGAATCCACATACATACAAACGGACCCAACAAGCATAAATCTACATATTGATACACAACACCTATCGCTCGCATATAAAAACATTTTAAGAAAAATCACAGAATAAGACATTTTCAATTTTCCCGCCAACACAAAACTTCCTTCACACACAACTTAACTACACATGTCAGTTGTCTCGACAAAATGGCCACAACGAGCCACATTTTTTTGTTTAGTGTTTAAATTAATGTAAGTAGTTTTAGACTTTCATTGTTTTATATTCATTTTATATCATAGATGACATTGTTAAATTTCTCTCTACAATTTATGTTGTTATTACTATGTAAGTCTACACATGCAATGATTTAGATCTTGTGTTTCCATTTCCACAGTTGCTGAAGAAGCCGACATAATTTACGGCGAAATATACAATATATTATCAACTAGTCCTTTTTACTTTATTGTTTCCCCCTCTGACTCTTTTGCCCAATATACATCTCCAGATACGTACCACACGAGTCAATACTAACCTCACTTTATTATTATATTTACGTGTTTAAATACCTCCACAATATGTCGAATTTTCAGTCTCAGATACATGTAATTCTTGCATACACGTCTGGGTGCTTCTGTCATGCTGAATATGTTTTTCTGTACTTATTTCGCACGATTATTCCATAGTTTGTGTTTCAGTACTTATTTCCCGCGATTTTTGCAGAATTTGTGTGCTTCTGTTATGCTGGATATGTTTTTCAGTACTTATTTCATACTATATTTCCTTAATTTGTGTTTGAGAGCCTATTTCCCGTGATTTTGGCTGAGTTTTGTGTACTTATTTCTCGCGATTTTTCCTTAGTTTGCGTGCCTATTTCGTACGAATTTACCTCAATTTGTGTTTGATTAGATGCCTTTACATTAATAAAATGTTTTCTTCTAATTTCTTCGTGAGCCTCGTACCTTTTTTTAGTAACATCATTTCCTTTTTCTCTATATAACATAACATATTAGTATTTACCCAACATTCATATATTTATCATAAAAACATACCCCCTTCATTTATTAGTAAGGCAGAATAATAAACACCTTTATATTTTGCTGATACAGTTCCATTGTTCTCCGTTGAATTTATCACAGATTTGTTGGAACACACTGCCCATATAAGGTCGTCAATAAATCTGACAAGTTTGAATGCCATACTAACATACCACCACAAAACCATAATTACAGTAATACCCCGCACAGTACGGTTAATCGGTTCCGCTCATATACCGTACTATTTGAATCCGCACTATTCGGGAAATACTATATATACAAAAATTGATAATTGGTTCCAAAAAAATCATTTTAAATGTATTGATTTATTAAAAAATTATTTTACAAAATTACAATATGTATAATTGTGTACTCGTATATGTATAATTGCAAATACATGCTTTTATAATTTATTTTTTATTTTCTAAAATTGCGTTAATGATGTTTGCACATATATATTTATTTTTGACTTTAGCTCTTCATATTATTCCTTATAACTACGAATTGATTTGTTTATTAATCTGTGAATTGAAAGGCTACGTTCAAGATTAGGATCAGTTTCCATATCTGCTCTGACAAGGTTTCAACCGTCCTAAGAATTTTTGATAGTTGTTCACCTGGTTATTATTTTTCTGATGTTTCAGCACAGACCTCATTGTCCAATTTATCCTTCCGTTGTTCATCTATGTTAACTCTTATCGGACGCGACTTTTAGCATACTTGAATCTCACCAGGTTGTAGTTATTTTTAATAAATATAAAAAAACGAGTTTATTTTATCATTCATTTCAATTTAACAGTTTTGTTAATTTTTTTTTAAGAAGTACTACATGTCTGAGTTTCTAATAATTATATGTTTTTATGTATGATATTTTTTTAAACAACACGAGGGTATGGTTTTCTCTTGCAAGTTTCACAAAAATATACTGTTGTTTTCGTTCCTCCAGGCAACTTACGATTAGAACATACTAAGCAAACGTTATGTTTTCCTGTACCATCAGGTTGCAAGATATGTAGTTTCCCATCCAATGTCTCCTCATTGTCTGATGTTGAAGACCTTCCATATCGTGCAGTTTTCCCTTCACGAAACTCACCAACTAGTGACATAACTATTTTTTCGAATACATTTCTTATGCGATATTGAATGAAAGAATTTAAGGAGGAAACTTAAATTCCCCAGAAAAAAACCTTCCGCCACCATTTTAATGATTTTCGTAAAAAACATTGAATTTCAATCATTCTTTATTTAACATACGTTTTATGCTTACAAACAAGATCACATTTATGATATTTTAATTCATTGATAATCTCCTACTGAACAGTTTATATCATCATTATTTATTGTTTATGCTATTGCTTATACTAATTATGTGTTTTAGCATTGTTTATAAAAGGTGGTGTTGTGTGTGTGCAGGAAAATTAGTGCAAAAACTTGCTTGTGGTATTTGTGACTGGTATTTTATTTTTAATTTATTGTTTATGCATTTCGTGGGTTTCACATTTTAGGGATTACGGGATTTTACATTTATTTTGTTTTATGATCCTCAGATGTGGGCAATGTTGCCAACAAAATTTCAACAATTTCACTAGACTATATAATATTTTCTACTAAAATTTCAATAGATTTTATATATCTGTACCTTGAAACAAGAACAACCAATGTCAATATTTCTCTAAAATGAGATTATATGGTACTTTGGTACTTGTACTTGAACTTTATGTATTACAAGAACAACCAATGTCAAAATCCTCGTAAATATTAAGTTACCGCAATAATAATAATCATTATGTCATATGGAGCAATTGTTTGCTCCATTCTTTCGTGCCATTTATCTACAAATTAACAATATTGACATTGGTTGTTCTTGTTTCAAGGTACAGATATATTCACTAAAAAATCTACTAATTATAAAATGAATAAGAAAAATATAAACATTTCGCGAAATGTAAAATTTTAAAATAAGTACAAAACAAAATTTTAAATTCTTTCTTAGCAGTAATAAAACAAACGATATTTAATAATAATAATAAAAAGAGTTAAACAAAAGTGACCTCTAATGAAAAGATTTCGATTGAAATTTATATTGAAACCTTCATCATCCTCGACAACATCACATTTATATATTTCAGATGTTTTAATTTTCTCCAGGACATGATCTGGTATTACAACACTTATTATACCTACGAAGTCCAGTTCTAACTGTCAATATAGCGGACAGCATAGGAAGCTGGAGTCGATTCCGTAATTTATTTTTTACTAAATTCATGCTGCTAAATAGCCTTTCAACTGCGGCATTTGAGTGAGGCAATATTAATAGTTCTAATGCAAAGTTAGCTAAATCTTTAAACGGGTTGTCATTTGTACCATTTTTGTAATTATAAACTTCATACCAAAAGCTTTTTGTATTTCGGATTTCATTCCACTGAATTAGATGAATCGATTGCCATTGATGTTCAATTACATCAATGATGTTAGCTGGTTTGGCAAGCTCTGTTAATAAATTCATTAACTTAGACTTTGTTGGTTTTAATGCCTCCTCAACACTTATGTGCGAAATATTTCGTAACACCTTAATGTTCTCTGGAAGTCTACCTTTAATTTCTTTAATTAGTGCTAAAGTAAAATTAACGCAACGTTCCCTTAATTTTTTCCTCATTGAAACCTTTTCCTTTCATTTCTCTTAGCTTGGTTTCAAAATTATATCCTAAATTGTTAACTTTTACCGATTTTACTGGGTTTTATTCTGAATAAATACACTATATTCAAAATGATAGACAGATTTATTTCAATACGTGCAGTGTCTTTACACGTTATCAACAAACTAAACAAACAACATTGTAAACAAACAGAAAACATATAGTGTTAATATAGTCACTAACCATAGCAACAAATCTAAATAATTATGGTGCTAAATTCGAAATACTTCAATATAAATAACAATTTTTATCAATAAAATCAGCAACGTTAATACTTAATACGTCTTTACTTGTTACTCTCCCAGGAATACATATTTTATTGATCAATGATTCTCTAAGAGAAACATCAGATAATTTAAAAGTTTTGTTGGATCAACATCATTGGATTCAAACGACTTATTTAGTCTTTGCATATCAATTAAAACGGGTCTGAAAAATGAAAGAAATGCATAATTTACATCGTCGTTGAACATTTGGTATAGTAGTTCAGCTGTGTAGCATTTATCACTCAATCTCACAATTGAAAAATCTGGTGTGGGCACCACACTACTTTCTTATACTCAATTTAAATTGGCAGATATTTGACATTTCAAATGCGCATTTCTGTAAATATTTTGTCTCCGTTTTGTTTTCATAGCATATATGATATTTTAAATACATGCCAATATATAAATACATTTTACTCAAAATTGGATAAAGATAGAACAAAAATGCATAGAACATTTTTTCTTAAGCTTATTGTTTCCTATAACTTTTATTTCAAAACTTTTCCATATCACTTTTATTTTCTCCAATAATTCACAATGTTCGATTTTGACATTCAGTAAACTTCCTCTTCCGGTTGTGCGATTATGCTAGAAATCTAATCAGCTCTTCATATAATCAATAAACTTTTAAATACGAAGTTTCATTGTCCTGTCTTGGTTCGTTTTGGAGATAATGAACATGCAGACACACATCCTCACACACAGACGTCATGGCGAAAATAGTCAAAACGTATTCAGGGGACCTCAAAACATGTATTTCCGTCAAAATCTCGCAATCGAAATTTTTCATGATTCCTATACTTCCTTTATACAGTGTAGACCTTCCGAAGATACGGACCGCCGGTGGAGTTGCCGACTCATGGAGTGCTAGTGCAGACATACTGTTGGAGACCTTTTTCCCTGGGGCAGATGACACGGCAGAGCAGCAACAGCTCGAGAGTAGACAGCACGATGGAAGAGAGTTCAGCTGGGGCGAGCTTAGGTCGGCAGTCTACACCATGACTGTCGGCAAGGCCCCCGGCTTGGATGGGATAGACGCCAGGATTCTCAGACATGTCTGGGAGTCGCTCGGCTTGTACGTGAAGACCCTGTTCGATGCTTGTCTTGTGAGGAATAGTTTCCCGAGCAAGTGGAGATATGGAAGAGTGGTGGTGATCCTGAAGTCCGAAGACAGGGTGCGGGACGATCCATCCTCGTACCGGCCAATCACCTTGTTGAGCGTGCTCAGCAAGGCGTTGGAACGGGCGCTGGTGGGTCGTCTCGAGCCTTTGTTGGAGGGTCTGCATGGACAGCAGTACGGATTCCGGAGGGGGAAATGCACGGAGGATGCGTGGGAAGACGTCAAGCGTCACGTGAGGGAGTCTACGTCCAGTTACGTGTTGGGTGTCTTTGTAGACTTCAGAGGAGCGTTCGACAATCTGCTGTGGGACCGGATCATAGAGCGGCTCACTGAAATAGGATGTGAAGAGGTTGGAGTGTGGAGGAGCTTCTTCACGGAACGTAAGGTGTGTATTGTTGGGAAACGGGAATGTGCCTGGCGTAGAGTAGAACGTGGTTGCCCGCAGGGGTCCGTGAGTGGTCCAGTTCTCTGGAACCTCGCACTGGATCCCCTGTTAAGGCGCCTCGAAGTAGCGGGTTGTCACTGTGTGGCCTGTGCCGACGATGTCGTGCTCCTGGTGGAGGGTGGAAGCCGACGGGCCGTGGAGCAGGACGCCGGTCGCTTCCTCCAGCTCGTTCACGAGTGGGGGGAGTGGGCAGGTGTTCCTGTTTCCACGTCCAAGTCGGTGACCATGCAACTCAGGGGCCGTCTCGCCGCCAGTAGGCCGCCGGTAGTAAGGGTAGACGGGGTTAGTTATCGCCATGTGTCGCGGGTTAAGTATTTGGGAGTAGAGGTGGGGGCTGGATTGAACTTCCGGCCTCACCTTGAGGCCGTGCATGCGAAGTTGGCCAGACTAGTGGGAATGATGAGACGCGTTCTCAAACGGGATTGGGGATTAGGCAGGAGAGCATGTAGGATCCTGTACAAGGGGCTGTTTCAGGCTTGTGTGTTGCATTCATGTAGTGTTTGGGGAGATGTGCTGAACTTCCAGTACGGCCGTGACCTTCTGTCGCGGTGCGAAAGGGTAGCGTTATACGCATGTCTGCGGGTGTGTAGAACCGTTTCGACGGAAGCGATGCAAGTCATCATGGGCGAACTCCCGTGGTGGCTGGAAGCGAAACGAAGAGTGGGCATGTTCAAGCACAAACGGGGCATAGGCATGAAGGATCATGACCTAGTAGGCGATAGGGAGACCGTAGGCCTGTCCACGGGGCAGGTGCAGACGTTGTTGGGAGCCAGAGCGACTGCGGTCTGGCAATCCAGATGGATGGCATCAGAGAAGGGTAGGGTAACCTACTCCTTCATACCTGATGTCACCTTTGCCGCAAGGACACAGTGGTTTGACCCCAGTCTGCGGTTGAACTATTTATTAACGGGACACGGGAGCATGAATGGTTTTCTTTTCACGAGGGGGCTCGAGGATGAGCCAGGGTGTGCATGTGGGGCCGGCGAAGAAGACTGGGAGCACGTGCTCTTCCAGTGCATGCTCTACGCCGACTTGCGGGATTTGCATGAAATGGGGGTAGTTAGAAGGGCGAACGGGGAGTACGACGTCGGGGGGCTGCTGGCGCGCCGGGGAACGTACGAACGGGCTGAGGGGTACGCGAAAGCGGTGTTTGGGCGCCGGGATGACGCGATGCGAGCTGCGTTGGCGTGAGTGTGGCGGGCGATGACGGCGTGGCTACTTGTGTCCTGTTTTATGTAGTACGAACGGATCGCATGAATGGGAGAGAGTGAATGTTGTGTGATAGCCGGGGGCCTGGGATAGAGCCAGGTGGAAGGGGGGGGAGCGGCAGACCGGAGAGGGGCCGCGCCTGACCGTTTTCCCAACGTGACCGGGGTGGCACGGTAAGCGGGTGGATGGACCAGTACACAGGGGTGGAGACTTCGGGGTGTAAGTGACGTATGAGTGGGAGCGAGTGGATGGGGAGTATGATGGCCGGTGGCAGGGATAAAATCAGGGGGAACGGGAAGCGTTAGCAGGCCAGGGAGGGGCTGTGCTCTGCTACGCTTATGCAGCCAGGGGGCTCGCAGTAAAGAGGGGGGATGGAAAACTCACTGGGTGGAATAAGGGGTGTGCATGAAGCGTGAATGGTGTGCGGACGAATGGCGCGGTGTGCGCGAAAAGGTGTGACATGCTGACAGGCTGCAGTGCCAGGTAGTCACACCTTATTAGGGCCGGGGGTGTGAAAGCCAGTGGGGTACCGGCGGATGGGCATGCCCCTCCAAAGGACCCCCTGGTGGAAGCACTGGGAGTGGCGCCCCACCCACCCCGGTAGCTGGCGCAACTTACGCCTGGTCAGCAGGACCTAATTAAGTAGCCGAAACCACTCGTATGAGAGGCAGAAGCGAACCTCGACCGGAAGGTTAATCTGGTACTCCGCGGGAGACCGATCATGTCCGGGGGGTACTGCTTAGCATACCCCCGGTCGGTCAAATGGGTAAAGGTGTGCTGGTGGCTGCAGTTGCACTAGTGGAGGGCTTTGGTTTCAAAAGGCAAGTCTGCCTAGAGTCGCTTGACGGCTCCGCGGGTGAGCTGCGTGACAATACAGCTCGGGCGCTGGCCTGCAGAGCTAGTAGGGCTCGGATAGTGGCCCGACCCCACCAGTGGGATCTCTTCACTCGGCTGCACCGAGGGTTGAGAGCGTTGGCAGCGTAAACTGGTAGACAAAAGCGTTGGCTGGAGTCGCGTCTGATTGTACGTAACTAATCCCTACTTCGGTAGGCCGCCAGCCGTAGTGCCGATAGGCAGGAACGGTTCCCAGCCCCCACTTCCTTTATACAGTGTAGACCTTCCGAAGATACGGACCGCCGGTGGAGTTGCCGACTCATGGAGTGCTAGTGCAGACATACTGTTGGAGACCTTTTTCCCTGGGGCAGATGACACGGCAGAGCAGCAACAGCTCGAGAGTAGACAGCACGATGGAAGAGAGTTCAGCTGGGGCGAGCTTAGGTCGGCAGTCTACACCATGACTGTCGGCAAGGCCCCCGGCTTGGATGGGATAGACGCCAGGATTCTCAGACATGTCTGGGAGTCGCTCGGCTTGTACGTGAAGACCCTGTTCGATGCTTGTCTTGTGAGGAATAGTTTCCCGAGCAAGTGGAGTTATGGAAGAGTGGTGGTGATCCTGAAGTCCGAAGACAGGGTGCGGGACGATCCATCCTCGTACCGGCCAATCACCTTGTTGAGCGTGCTCAGCAAGGCGTTGGAACGGGCGCTGGTGGGTCGTCTCGAGCCTTTGTTGGAGGGTCTGCATGGACAGCAGTACGGATTCCGGAGGGGGAAATGCACGGAGGATGCGTGGGAAGACGTCAAGCGTCACGTGAGGGAGTCTACGTCCAGTTACGTGTAGGGTGTCTTTGTAGACTTCAGAGGAGCGTTCGACAATCTGCTGTGGGACCGGATCATAGAGCGGCTCGCTGAAATAGGATATGAAGAGGTTGGAGTGTGGAGGAGCTTCTTCACGGAACGTAAGGTGTGTATTGTTGGGAAGCGGGAATGTGCCTGGCGTAGTGTAGAACGTGGTTGCCCGCAGGGGTCCGTGAGTGGTCCAGTTCTCTGGAACCTCGCACTGGATCCCCTGTTAAGGCGCCTCGAAGTAGCGGGTTGTCACTGTGTGGCCTATGCCGACGATGTCGTGCGCCTGGTGGAGGGTGGAAGCCGACGGGCCGTGCAGCAGGACGCCGGTCGCTTCCTCCAGCTCGTTCACGAGTGGGGGGAGTGGGCAGGTGTTCCTATTTCCACGTCCAAGTCGGTGACCATGCAACTCAGAGGCCGTCTCGCCGCCAGTAGGCCGCCGGTAGTAAGGGTAGACGGGGTTAGTTATCGCCATGTGTCGCGGGTTAAGTATCTGGGAGTAGAGGTGGGGGCTGGATTGAACTTCCGGCCTCACCTTGAGGCCGTGCATGCGAAGTTGGCCAGACTAGTGGGAATGATGAGACGTGTTCTCAAACGGGATTGGGGACTAGGCAGGAGAGCATGTAGGATCCTGTACAAGGGGCTGTTCCAGGCCTGTGTGTTGCATTCATGTAGTGTTTGGGGAGATGTGCTGAACTTCCAGTACGGCCGTGACCTTCTGTCGCGGTGCGAAAGGGTAGCGTTATACGCATGTCTGCGGGTATGTAGAACCGTTTCGACGGAAGCGATGCAAGTCATCATGGGCGAACTCCCGTGGTGGCTGGAAGCGAAACGAAGAGTGGGCATGTTCAAGCACAAACGGGGTATAGGCATGAAGGATCATGACCTAGTAGGCGATAGGGAAACCGTAGGCCTGTCCACGGGGCAGGTGCAGACGTTGTTGAGAGCCAGAGCGACTGCGGTCTGGCAATCCAGATGGATGGCATCAGAGAAGGGTAGGGTAACCTACTCCTTCATACCTGATGTCACCTTTGCCGCAAGGACACAGTGGTTTGACCCCAGTCTGCGGCTGAACTATTTATTTACGGGACACGGGAGCATGAATGGATTTCTTTTCACGAGGGGGCTCGAGGATGAGCCAGGGTGTGCACGTGGGGCCGGCGAAGAAGACTGGGAGCACGTGCTCTTCCAGTGCATGCTCTACGCCGACTTGCGGGACTTGCATGAAATGGGGGTAGTTAGAAGGGCAAACGGGGAGTACGACGTCGGGCGGCTGCTGGCGCGCAGGGAAACGTACGAACGGGCCGAGGGGTACGCGAAAGCGGTGTTTGGGCGCCGGGATGACGCGATGCGAGCTGCGTTGGCGTGAGCGTGGTTGACGATGACGGCGTGGTAGTACGAACGGATCGCATGAATGGGAGAGAGTGAATGTTGTGTGATAGCCGGGGGCCTGGGATAGAGCCAGGTGGAAGGGGGGGGAGCGGCAGACCGGAGAGGGGCCGTGCCTGACCGTTTTCCCAACGTGACCGGGGTGGCACGGTAAGCGGGTGGATGGACCAGTACACAGGGGTGGAGACTTCGGGGTGTAAGTGACGTATGAGTGGGAGCGAGTGGATGGGGAGTATGATGGCCGGTGGCAGGGATAAAATCAGGGGGAATGGGAAGCGTCAGCAGGCCAGGGAGGGGCTGTGCTCTGCTACGCTTATGCAGCCAGGGGGCTTGCAGTAAAGAGGGGGGATGGAAGATTTACTGGGTGGAATAAGGGGTGTGCATGAAGCGTGAATGGTGTGCGGACGAATGGCGCGGTGTGCGCGAAAAGGTGTGACATGCTGACAGGCTGCAGTGCCAGGTAGTCACACCTTATTAGGGCCGGGGGTGTGAAAGCCAGTGGGGTACCAGCGGATGGGTATGCCCCTCCAAAGGACCCCCTGGTGGAAGCACTGGGAGTGGCGCCCCACCCACCCCGGTAGCTGGCGCAACTTACGCCTGGTCAGCAGGACCTAATTAAGGAGCCGAAACCACTCGTATGAGAGGCAGAAGCGAACCTCGACCGGAAGGTTAATCTGGTACTCCGCGGGAGACCGATCATGTCCGGGGGGTATTGCTTAGCATACCCCGGTCGGTCAAATGGGTAAAGGTGTGCTGGTGGCTGCAGTTGCACTAGTGGAGGGCTTTGGTTTCAAAGGCAAGTCTGCCTAGAGTCGCTTGACGGCTCCGCGGGTGAGCTGCGTGACAATACAGCTCGGGTGCTGGCCTGCAGAGCTAGTAGGGCTTGGTTAGTGGCCCGACCCCACCAGTGGGATCTCTTCACTCGGCTGCACCGAGGGTTGAGAGCGTTGGCAGCGTAAACTGGTAGACAAAAGCGTTGGCTGCAGTCGCGTCTGATTGTACGTAACTAATCCCTACTTCGGTAGGCCGCCAGCCGTAGTGCCGATAGGCAGGAACGGTTCCCAGCCCCCACTTCCTTTATACAGTGTAGACCTTCCGAAGATACGGACCGCCGGTGGAGTTGCCGACTCATGGAGTGCTAGTGCAGACATACTGTTGGAGACCTTTTTCCCTGGGGCAGATGACACGGCAGAGCAGCAACAGCTCGAGAGTAGACAGCACGATGGAAGAGAGTTCAGCTGGGGCGAGCTTAGGTCGGCAGTCTACACCATGACTGTCGGCAAGGCCCCCGGCTTGGATGGGATAGACGCCAGGATTCTCAGACATGTCTGGGAGTCGCTCGGCTTGTACGTGAAGACCCTGTTCGATGCTTGTCTTGTGAGGAATAGTTTCCCGAGCAAGTGGAGTTATGGAAGAGTGGTGGTGATCCTGAAGTCCGAAGACAGGGTGCGGGACGATCCATCCTCGTACCGGCCAATCACCTTGTTGAGCGTGCTCAGCAAGGCGTTGGAACGGGCGCTGGTGGGTCGTCTCGAGCCTTTGTTGGAGGGTCTGCATGGACAGCAGTACGGATTCCGGAGGGGGAAATGCACGGAGGATGCGTGGGAAGACGTCAAGCGTCACGTGAGGGAGTCTACGTCCAGTTACGTGTAGGGTGTCTTTGTAGACTTCAGAGGAGCGTTCGACAATCTGCTGTGGGACCGGATCATAGAGCGGCTCGCTGAAATAGGATATGAAGAGGTTGGAGTGTGGAGGAGCTTCTTCACGGAACGTAAGGTGTGTATTGTTGGGAAGCGGGAATGTGCCTGGCGTAGTGTAGAACGTGGTTGCCCGCAGGGGTCCGTGAGTGGTCCAGTTCTCTGGAACCTCGCACTGGATCCCCTGTTAAGGCGCCTCGAAGTAGCGGGTTGTCACTGTGTGGCCTATGCCGACGATGTCGTGCGCCTGGTGGAGGGTGGAAGCCGACGGGCCGTGGAGCAGGACGCCGGTCGCTTCCTCCAGCTCGTTCACGAGTGGGGGGAGTGGGCAGGTGTTCCTATTTCCACGTCCAAGTCGGTGACCATGCAACTCAGAGGCCGTCTCGCCGCCAGTAGGCCGCCGGTAGTAAGGGTAGACGGGGTTAGTTATCGCCATGTGTCGCGGGTTAAGTATCTGGGAGTAGAGGTGGGGGCTGGATTGAACTTCCGGCCTCACCTTGAGGCCGTGCATGCGAAGTTGGCCAGACTAGTGGGAATGATGAGACGTGTTCTCAAACGGGATTGGGGACTAGGCAGGAGAGCATGTAGGATCCTGTACAAGGGGCTGTTCCAGGCCTGTGTGTTGCATTCATGTAGTGTTTGGGGAGATGTGCTGAACTTCCAGTACGGCCGTGACCTTCTGTCGCGGTGCGAAAGGGTAGCGTTATACGCATGTCTGCGGGTATGTAGAACCGTTTCGACGGAAGCGATGCAAGTCATCATGGGCGAACTCCCGTGGTGGCTGGAAGCGAAACGAAGAGTGGGCATGTTCAAGCACAAACGGGGTATAGGCATGAAGGATCATGACCTAGTAGGCGATAGGGAAACCGTAGGCCTGTCCACGGGGCAGGTGCAGACGTTGTTGAGAGCCAGAGCGACTGCGGTCTGGCAATCCAGATGGATGGCATCAGAGAAGGGTAGGGTAACCTACTCCTTCATACCTGATGTCACCTTTGCCGCAAGGACACAGTGGTTTGACCCCAGTCTGCGGCTGAACTATTTATTTACGGGACACGGGAGCATGAATGGATTTCTTTTCACGAGGGGGCTCGAGGATGAGCCAGGGTGTGCACGTGGGGCCGGCGAAGAAGACTGGGAGCACGTGCTCTTCCAGTGCATGCTCTACGCCGACTTGCGGGACTTGCATGAAATGGGGGTAGTTAGAAGGGCAAACGGGGAGTACGACGTCGGGCGGCTGCTGGCGCGCAGGGAAACGTACGAACGGGCCGAGGGGTACGCGAAAGCGGTGTTTGGGCGCCGGGATGACGCGATGCGAGCTGCGTTGGCGTGAGCGTGGTTGACGATGACGGCGTGGTAGTACGAACGGATCGCATGAATGGGAGAGAGTGAATGTTGTGTGATAGCCGGGGGCCTGGGATAGAGCCAGGTGGAAGGGGGGGGAGCGGCAGACCGGAGAGGGGCCGTGCCTGACCGTTTTCCCAACGTGACCGGGGTGGCACGGTAAGCGGGTGGATGGACCAGTACACAGGGGTGGAGACTTCGGGGTGTAAGTGACGTATGAGTGGGAGCGAGTGGATGGGGAGTATGATGGCCGGTGGCAGGGATAAAATCAGGGGGAATGGGAAGCGTCAGCAGGCCAGGGAGGGGCTGTGCTCTGCTACGCTTATGCAGCCAGGGGGCTTGCAGTAAAGAGGGGGGATGGAAGATTTACTGGGTGGAATAAGGGGTGTGCATGAAGCGTGAATGGTGTGCGGACGAATGGCGCGGTGTGCGCGAAAAGGTGTGACATGCTGACAGGCTGCAGTGCCAGGTAGTCACACCTTATTAGGGCCGGGGGTGTGAAAGCCAGTGGGGTACCAGCGGATGGGTATGCCCCTCCAAAGGACCCCCTGGTGGAAGCACTGGGAGTGGCGCCCCACCCACCCCGGTAGCTGGCGCAACTTACGCCTGGTCAGCAGGACCTAATTAAGGAGCCGAAACCACTCGTATGAGAGGCAGAAGCGAACCTCGACCGGAAGGTTAATCTGGTACTCCGCGGGAGACCGATCATGTCCGGGGGGTATTGCTTAGCATACCCCGGTCGGTCAAATGGGTAAAGGTGTGCTGGTGGCTGCAGTTGCACTAGTGGAGGGCTTTGGTTTCAAAGGCAAGTCTGCCTAGAGTCGCTTGACGGCTCCGCGGGTGAGCTGCGTGACAATACAGCTCGGGTGCTGGCCTGCAGAGCTAGTAGGGCTTGGTTAGTGGCCCGACCCCACCAGTGGGATCTCTTCACTCGGCTGCACCGAGGGTTGAGAGCGTTGGCAGCGTAAACTGGTAGACAAAAGCGTTGGCTGCAGTCGCGTCTGATTGTACGTAACTAATCCCTACTTCGGTAGGCCGCCAGCCGTAGTGCCGATAGGCAGGAACGGTTCCCAGCCCCCACTTCCTTTATACTATGTAGAAGAAAGTAAAAATGAGACTTAAGTTCTAACCATTGCTCATAGATTCTGCTTACAGCAGTCTCTATGGACAACCAACGTGTATTGCAACTTTGAACTATTTTCAGTGGATCATAATTGTGATTGAGTAAATGAAAAATCTGATTATTAGCAGCCTGTCTAGCTGAAGATTTGCTAAACCAGTTATACGTTTCTTGTATTAAAAACTCTAAATTTCTCGGCAAGTATTCTTTGGCAGCATGCGACACGGCTAATTGAAGTGAGTGACACACATTTAATTAAAATCAAATTTGGGATTTCATCTTTTAATTTTTTGTAAATACCATTGTTTATACCTGGTAAGAGTTGTTGTTTGTTGTGTATTAAGATTTGTGTTAACAGAATGAACGGAATTAGCAATTTTATTTTTTCTATTATTGATGATTTTTAATATTAATCCTAGGGCGTAACCATTCGAAGTTAAAGTTTTTATAACGAAATCAAAGTTTTTCTTGTGAAAGCAAATATCTGATAATTTTAAAACACAATCCACTAGACTAGTGATCACCGCAATTTTATATTTTTTAGGGGAATAGTCAAAATATAGAAGGTAGCGTCCAGAAGAATTGGGTTTTCTGTACCAATTAATTATAAATTTATCTTGTGAACGCGCAATGGTGAATGAATTCAAATTTTGACTAAATAATCATCAACAATGAATATTATTATATTTTATTAGTAACACAAGTTTTTCAAAATTTTCATTTGATAGAGCATGTCGTTTCGGGGCGTTAATTATAGTAGCATAAGAAAATAACCTCTCAACCGGCGCGGACGAAGGCAATGTTGTATTATATTTAAAGAAGACCTGTTTAATTGTTGGATAGTCGTTCAACATTAAAACATGTTTCCGTTTATCCTCGAAATATTGTAAAACTTCTAATTCCAACTTGGAATTAGTTCCCTGTGATTCTGTTTCTTCTTGATCTTCATTAAAATCAAAAAAATCATCATTAATGTGTTCTGGTGATTTTAAGTTTTCTTGTGCATCATTATTTATAAATTCTTGGCATGCAGTTATTACTTTTTGTTTAATGTCTTCTTTTGATAATGTAATTAAATTTTCTACAACACTATACAACCGTAATTTAAACTATGGACAAGTTACTGATGCAATTAAGCTATCATCATCCAATAATTTTAGGATATCTGAAAATGCCGTACTGATACTATCAATACAAGCTTTAAGAATAATGTCGCCACGAAATTTGAATTTGTTGATCTTCAACTTTACTAGTTTATTTTTTAAAGAAATGAAACTAGGTAACAGAAAACCGTAATATATATATATATATATATATATATATATTAGGGTGTCCCAAGACATAAGGGAGGATTATTTTTTCATGAATTTATACATGCATACCCTCTTATTCTATTCCATTTGATCCCAATAACTCATATAATAAATATTATTGTGATTGAACACCGGCAACCTGTGCCGACGTGATGCCAAACATATGATACAAAAATTTGTACTGAGTTAATATGGAAGGATATGAAACTTTAATTTTTGTTGGATAACTAAAACTCGAAAATGCCCAAATAGTTCAATTACATAGTATTTTATATTTAAAAAAGGTTTATTGATTAAATTTTCTCTTCAAAGATTGTTTTTTACAGTCAGGATAAATCTTCCGGTGTTCTTGAACGCATCGTAACAAAAGTTGTTTTTGTTCCTCCTCGACCGTGATTAAGCCATGAAAATCTTGCATTAACTTAACGGCTCTTTCAGCTGTATCGTTCACTACCCTCAGCGACGACACCTTCTTTCTGACTTCTTGAAACGAAGCATTATTTGACCACATCGTAGGACATTCATTAAGCGGAGCGCAAACCAACGCGGTCACTGAGCGGTGGCGGTAGCGGTGGCGGGAGCGGTGGCGGTGGCGAACTAAGCAACGCACACTGACGCGGTTTGCACTAGGCGGTCGCCGAGAAATTTTCATCATTTCTTTAAAATATTCTTTGTAAAATGTAAAATGTAGATCAGGCAGAGGAAGATGAGGAAATGTTATTATTGGCTTTATTATTGGACGAAGAAGAGGAGCAAAAGTAAGTTAACGCATTAAATTGTTTATAACGATAATGAACACTTATAAATTATTTTATATTTTCAGAACAAAACGAAGAAAATGGATACATGAAATCAACGTCGAACGAGAGTCAAAGGGAGAATACCATACGCTGATTCAAGAACTTCGCAATCATGAAGAACGGTTTTATGTATATTTCCGAATGAATATTGAATGTTTCGATGAACTCTTGGATTTAATAAAACCAGATATTAAAAAGCAATTTACGAATTACAGAAGACCTATTGAGCCATCAGAACGTTTAGCTGTTACACTCGGGTAAGATACAAGTCTGTAATGGGAATTTAATAATTTTAAGAATCATCAGGCAAACCAAAACAAATTACAAGCATATTATGAATAAAGCAACATTTCAACAAAAATTTACTAAAACTACTATTACAAAAAATATTTAAAATAGTAAAATAAAATAATACAATAATAAAATTGAACTTTTAGTATATATTTGCTCATTTAATAAGCTAAAATTATTATAAATGTCACAATTTGTGTACGAAACATGTAGTTTTAATGAATATTGTGATATTAAAACAAAGTAAATAAATATATTTTATAAGTATATTTTATTTTGAATATAGATTAATAATTGTAATGTTTTTAATATATACTCTTTATTGTACATCAGTGTTTACAGAATGAGAGATTATTAAAGATTTTGATAATTACTATCCATTGATGAGCCAAAATTATCGTACCAAACTGCGGGTGAAGTAGCCTCTGGTACAGGTTGTAAATATACTTCAGATGCATTTGGTGATATTACTGATGATCCCGAGAATGTTGCAGAGGAACTTGGTCTTCCGGATGTCCCTTGATATTGGTCATCTTCAGTCTGTTGTGCCAATTCAGCGTGTAATATAATTTGGGATATTTTATATTTAAGCATTGTTTGCCTGCGCGGTGAAAATTTCTTGATCGTTCTAGCGTAGCCCATCATAATCAAATCTATATCGTCGAGGGCTGCATTCTGATTGCTATTCCTGTTTTCTAAATATGTCAGTACTTGTTGTACTGATGTTGGTTGTGAAGAAGCTTGATCAGTTTTTCATTTTCTAGAAATTATAGGGGTCTCCTGTCCGGGTTGCACTGGCGTTGCAGGTGTGGGTTTATCCTGCAACTTCCGTTTTCGTGACGTTGTAATTGTTTCCGGTTGAGCTGATGCAGGACTTGTTTCACGTAAAGGTTGCAATTGTTGAGAGACTTCCTCTTGTTGTTCTTCGCTGTCGCCCATTGATTCCTGTGGTTTGCGAAATGTCTGTTTGGATATGTTGGAGTCCGTATTTGAAAATTTTAAGAATGGTTTAAGAAACTCCATTTGCTGAGACCAAGGCCAAGTTTTGTACCGATCAAGAATCTTCATTTCTTGTCCAGTGTGTGTCTTTTCTGTTCTTAAATGTTTGCTGTAGGAGTCTCTAAGATTTTTCCATTTTTTTTTCAGGTCATCACCTGTAGAAGCATATCAAATTCATTACATTTTTACTTATGATCGTTTATAGTTAACAATATTTATTTATGTTTCAGGTATCTGGCGACTGGGGATTCTTTCAAAACTATCGGTCACAGTTTTCGAATGGGATTTAGGACCGTAAGCGCTATTGTTTTGGAAGTTTGCTGTGCAATTTGGAAGGCTTTACAACCTATCTACTTGCCCGAACCGACAGAAGAAATATGGGAATCGACAATTGCTGGTTTTAATGATAAATGGCAGTTTCCGAATTGTTTAGGAAGTATTGACGGTAAACATATCACAATAAAATGCCCTAACAATTCAGGCTCTAATTATTTTTGTTATTTACAAAAATTTTCTATTGTATTGTTGGCAATAGTGGATCATGATTACAAATTTATTTGTATTGATGTTGGTGGGTACGGCAAAAATAGTGACGGTGGCCTTTTTGAAGCATCAGCTATGGGACAAAGACTGGCTAATAAAACACTAAATGTTCCTAAAGACAGGATTTTGCCCAATCAAGTTGAATCTACACCTTGCGTAATAATAGGAGATGAAGCTTTTCCACTCCGTGAATATTTAATGCGACCATTTCCTCACCGCCAATCAAGATCCGACGTGAGAAAAGAAAAATATAATAAAAGATTATGTCGAGCGCGACGTGTTGTGGAAAATGCTTTTGGGATTTTGTCTAATAAATGGCGTGTACTACATAAACCGATTGAAGTTAAAGTTGATTCAACTATAGCTATTGTCAAAGCCATCTGTGTTTTACACAATTATCTTCGCTCGAAAAAAAGTAATGAATTGTTTATGAATTTGGATGAAGATGAACAACTACCTGTTGGGGCTCTTCAACATTTAGCAATTGATGGGCGTAGACCAACTAATACATCTTTTCAAATACGCGAGAGATTTGTATCATACTTTGATATATGAATTCAATGTCACATTTAATAAACTTACTTGTATTATATATATATATATATATATATATATATATATATATATATATATATATATATATATAACAATAATAATAATGAGAGAAGTGTTGTCACACAAGGTGGTACTTTGATTTTCTCATTCTGTACCTTCAGGTAACCCTACATCTCACCGCCTTTCCAATAATAATAATAGTTACACACAAGAATTTCTTTAACCTAATATATATATTATATGATTTATAACACTTTTGGACTTCCATCTTCTGTATGTTAAGTTAATAAAACTAGTTGTTACCAAATATATAAATAAATTTATTATTATTAATACACTTAATAACACAAGTCAAATATAACATTAATACACAACGTTTCGACAACTAAGATCAGTTGTCTTCATCAGGTGAACTGATACTGTTCCTTGAGTTCCTAATTACGGCTTTTATACCGTGTGTTGTAAGGGTGTGTAATGATCCGTGATGTGTGTTCAAGTGTGACGTGGTTATTATTATGTGTTGTGGGCGGCGTCTGTGTAGGTGATGTCCTGTCAAGCGTGTTGCATTTGTTGTGTGGTGTTGTTGGCGGTTTTATGGCTAGTGTAGGGTCCTTATGAATGAGCTTCTTCCAGACGGGTTTAATCTCGACACTCGGGTTGCTGAAGACTTCTTTGTTGGTTGTAATGATGGCTGCTTCCCAGAATTTCCTTTTGAACCAGTGTTGTTCTTTCTTGATGATCTTGGCATCCCCCCATTGAATTTTGTGTTTGTTCTCCCATGCGTGGTCTGCTAAGCCAGATTTTGTTGTTTCCCCCCTCTTCGTGTGTGTTAGGTGTTCGCGAAGTCTTGTGTCTAATGGGCGTTTGGTTTCTCCTATGTTTAAATTAAATTTTAAATTAAATAATTAAATTAAATAATTAAATTTACTATGGAAATCGAGGAGGCCAACAAACTGAGTTTCCTAGACGTAGCGGTAGAAAGAAGAAATAACAACATTGTGACAAGTGTATACAGGAAACCTACACACACAGGCAGATATTTGAACTTTGAATCTAACCACTCGGGAAGCACAAAAATTGGGGTAGCAAAATCTCTGCTGCACCGCGCAGACACACACTGCAGTACAAATGAAGCCAGAGCAGAAGAACGAAAAATAATTCAAGAAACGCTACTTCGAAACGGATTCAAACACAACATAATCAAGAAGATCATGCAACCAAAAGCGACTAAAACCAGAGCGACCACTAGCGAGGAAGACCATAAACATTTACTATGTATACCATATACAAAAGGCATATCAGAAGAAATAAGACGAGTTGCTTCTAAATTAAACATCAAAACAGTATTTCAAACGACATCAACAATAAGAAGCCTTCTTGGCAGCAATAGGCCAAAGAATTCATCAGATACAAAAGACTGCATTTATCAAATACCTTGCGAATGTGGTAAAAGTTACATAGGAGAAACCAAACGCCCATTAGACACAAGACTTCGCGAACACCTAACACACACGAAGAGGGGGGAAACAACAAAATCTGGCTTAGCAGACCACGCATGGGAGAACAAACACAAAATTCAATGGGGGGATGCCAAGATCATCAAGAAAGAACAACACTGGTTCAAAAGGAAATTCTGGGAAGCAGCCATCATTACAACCAACAAAGAAGTCTTCAGCAACCCGAGTGTCGAGATTAAACCCGTCTGGAAGAAGCTCATTCATAAGGACCCTACACTAGCCATAAAACCGCCAACAACACCACACAACAAATCCAACACGCTTGACAGGACATCACCTACACAGACGCCGCCCACAACACATAATAATAACCATGTCACACTTGAACACACATCACGGATCATTACACACCCTTACAACACACGGTATAAAAGCCGTAATTAGGAACTCAAGGAACAGTATCAGTTCACCTGATGAAGACAACTGATCTTAGTTGTCGAAACGTTGTGTATTAATGTTATATTTGACTTGTGTTATTAAGTGTATTAATAATAATAAATTTATTTATATATTTGGTAACAACTAGTTTTATTAACTTAACATACAGAAGATGGAAGTCCAAAAGTGTTATAAATCATCATCAACATCTTCTACATCATTCAAAGAAAATATATATTATATACATGTACTTACCATTTCCTCCTAAATATATAGCGATTTCGTCCCACACTTTATCTTTTTTCTTGACATTCTTATAATCATTATTCGATTGATCATATAAAACGGTATATAAACGCACTTGTTCGATTAATTTCTCAATGTCAATCATTTTAGTAAACTATATGTACCTATAATATACTACGCGGTCAGCGGGCAAATGGTGCAGGCTGCGTTTGCCCGCCAAGCGGTCAGGCCGACGCGGTAGAACGCAGCACTGAAAGCGGGCGCGATCACTAGATCGCTTTCGGTTTGCGCACTTACATTGTCTAACTTGGACACTATCTGTTCGCCACCGCCACCGCTACCGCCACCGCTCAGTGACCGCGTTGGTTTGCGCTCCGCTTTAAGAAAACTGGAATCAATTTTCAGACGATCAAACAAAGACTTGCTTTTGACTGAAATGAAGTCGTAAATGTTTTTCTCTGAAACAAAATTCACAAAATTATGATATGAACAAAAACCTCAATACAAAACATAAATGTAACTACTTATTAAACTTACCATACAATTTACCATTAAGATCTTCCTTCGATGGGATGTAACGTTTGTCATGGGTTGATAAATCCTTTTTCGTTATATTTTTAAGCATTTTTCTTTAGTTGCTTGATCCACAGCGTCGTCAAACAGCGATAAAATAGATACTTCATCGGTCAAATACGATAAATGCTGACTTAACTTCTGTAAAGCTGCCTTTGAGATGCTTTTATCAATTCTTTCGTAAGCCTTCATCGATTTCAAAAAGCACAAGTCCTGGTAAGGTGCTTTTACTGCTATAATACATTGTAACCATGGCTTGATATAGGATGTTACTATGAACAGGCAAACGTCTAACAGTGCCGCCTTATCCTTACCGGTCATTTTAAATTGCGCACTAAGTAATGATATTTTCAACGAGTAAAGCGCTCTTGCCATCCATCGAGCTTGGTGCATAGCACCTGGAGGCCGAATCTTAAATTTTCTCTCTGTATCTCCGCCTAAAAATATCACAGTCATTACGGTAAAACTCAAGCAAATCATCGATTTCGGAAGCGGTTAGGTGCAATGTGAGATTTTCTCCGTAGCACTGAATTTTATCGGGATCAACATTTTTCCAGTTATCTCGAAACATTTTGAAGAGTGGAATGTCAGGGCTTGTAGTCACTTGATTGATTTTTACTTCAAATACAGCTTTTAATACCAACTCATACACGTTTTGGCGGCAAGCAAAAATAAGCATTTCTCTATTAAGTTTTTGTTCAAGAAGCACACAAGCACCATTGAAACGGCCTGTATTTGAAGCTGTAGTATCACAACACAGAATTTGCACTCTATCTTCAAGATTCCAGTCTACAATCGCATTCCATAAAGCCTGCGCTTGTTCGCTTCCTGACGAGCTTTCCAATCGTGGCACAGCAATAAGTTGTTCTTTATTCTCATATGATATAACAATTGGAAGACGTTCTTCTTTTGATTTCCGAGAATCTAAAGCAGGCAACAGTTTGCCGTCCCAGTGAAGGGTCACAACATCTGGTACCTCGTTTTGAAAATTAACTTTTATGGCTTCCGCGCGCTCCTTCCGTTTTTTCTTTCGAATTCTTTGAATTGAAGACTTACTTATTGGAAACTCATCAATATTGTAACCAAACGCCTCAATAGTAGCTTCAAGAATGAATACTGAATCTTTCATACTTAACTGGCACCTGTCTAGCGCTGCGACTAACTTTGGAGTAATGAAATCTTTTCGCATCGACGTTTTACTGGTCTCAGGTCGAGTGTTCTGTAGCGGTTTTGGAAAATCTTCTAAATCTGTGTCTTCGTTAGAATCAGAAGATGATTCGTTTTGTAACGGTTCATAAGATGATGTCGAAGGAGTTGGCGCAGAGAAATATTTAGTACGCCGCTTTTCTTCTTCGATAGTTCTAAGGCGCGCCCTCTCCTCTTTATCGGTCAGTTTTTTGTCCACTCCAGTTAAGTGGCCAGGACGACCTGGCTCTCTTTGTCGCTGCAAGAAGATTCTATCTTCATTTATTTTTATTAATTCAAGGGCATCGGTGTGTGCCATGTCAAATAGATTATCTAAGTTTTTGACAAACTTTTGACGACGTTGTTCAAATATGTTTTGTATTTTCCGCGCATTTTTTTGCAAGTCCCTCCAAACGATATAAGTTTACAAGATTCTTCACACAATTAGGTAAAGATTTGGTAGGTATACGCGCCTTTTCCCAATAGATAACACACTCGCGAATAGTGAGATTTGCACTTTCATTGACAGTTAAATTCACTTCCCGGATATTGTAGAACAAAACTTCCAGAACTTGTCCATTTGAGGGCAGTTTAGAACCCGATATTTGGTGTTTTACGACTCCTATTAAAAATATACTCTTTTTAGAACTGCGTAATTCTAACGACATCTTGACTGAATGTGCAATATGCGTTTACTAACAACAAAGCAAGTTACTACAAGCGCATCAATACGTTAGCTCGTGGGTGTCTTAATAGACAAGTACTAACATGTTTCGATGCAAGTCGGCACGGGTTGCCATGGTCCTACGTAAACGAAATTTTATTTATAAGTGTTTTGTCATTATTGAAACAAAACTAGAGGGTATGCGTTGAAAAATAACTACTTTGATTTTTTTGGGACACTCTAATATATATATATATATATATATATATATATATATATATATATATATATATATATATATATATATATATATATATATATATATATATATATATATATATATATACAGGATGTCCTATTTAAACGGGCCACTACAGGGATCTCAGAAACTATAAGAGATACAAGGTCGGTTAAATTAGACATAAGTTGCACATTTATGGGCCGATGTTAATGGCGATTTCATATTTTGAAAATATTGCATGGCTCACTAGATAATGACAAAATTGTGATTTTTTCGAATTTTAATTTTCCATTATAACTCGGAAGGTATTAAAAATATTGAAAAATGTTTCAAATAAATATTTTAACATAGAGAATAGGCTTTTTGAAGAATTTGATGAAATTGTTTTTTACTTTTTTATTTAGGAGATACAGCATGCAAGTTCAATTTTTTAAATAGGAACCATATTTAATTTTAGTTTAGTTAAATAGAGTTATTTTTCCTCTTTACAATGATGTATTTGTTTATATAAATATCTTTTTTAGTTTCGAAGAAAAACTAAAAAGTATGATAAAAAGAATGATTTTCGTAGTATGCCATGAAAATTTGACATAAAACAATTGCATCTAAACATGTATAGTACATGCAAAACAAATGAAATTCAAAAACATTTGATAAACGAAACAAAATGCGTTGTGTAAATGAAAACTATTACACAGATTTTCGTATGAAGCCAAACCTACATAAATTATTTTTTGTCTATAATCTTTTGTTTACCAAATATTATTGAATTTCAATTGTTTTCCACGTACATAACACATTTAGATGCAATTGTTTTATACCAAATTTTCATGGCACACTACAAAGATCATTCTATTTGCCATACTTTTTAATTTTTCTTAAAAACTAAAAAAGATATTTATATAAACGAATACACTATTGTAAACAGAAAAAATAGCGCTTTCTAGTTAGAGAAAAATTAACTATGATTTCCATTTAAAAAATTCAACTTGCATGCTGTATCTCCAAAAATATCTATTAAAAAAAAATTTCATCGAATTCATCGAAAAGCATCTTACGCATGCTAAAATGTTTATTTGAAACTTTTTTCAATATTTTTTATACTTTGTGAGTTATAACGGAAAATTAAATTTCGATAAAATCACATTTTTGTCATTATCTAGTGAGCCATGCCATATTTTGGAAAAACTAAATCGCCATTAACATCGGCCCATAAATGTGCAACTTTTGTCTAATTTAACCGACCTTGTATCTCTTATAGTTCCCGAGATCCCTGTAGTGGCCCGTTTAAATAGGACACCCTGTATATATATATATATATATATATATATATATATATATATATATATATATATATATATATATATATATATTCCTTCTAATGTATATTCCGTAATAATACAGTATTCACTGAGATATTCAATTTCATTGTCAGAAAAATACGTGATTTGAAGTTGTAAAAACAGTTGAGCTAATTTTTCTTTTTCTGATCAAATTTGTTTTATGCTGTTGTAATACGAATTCCATCTTGTATCACCCGGGGAAGAAAATGTATGACCAATAAAATCTTTAATATAATTTCGGCTCCTTTAGGTTGTTTAGCTTTTTTCCATAATTGGTTGCATTTATTCAATGTATGTGCATGCCTGTTGCGTAATGTAGTATTAGAATCTAAAGCTTTTTTAATATCACTTGTTGCCACTAAGTTTAGTGTATGACTTGCACAACGTTTATGTTTTGGCAAAGTTATTTTAATATTTTCAATAACATCAGAAGAAACAAAATCAATATCAGAGTCCGTATCTGAAGTATCGTTCTCTTCATCAGTTTGTGTAACTTCTGATGAAAATTCTCTGAATGCTTTAATAAAATTTGAAGCATTGTCAGTTACTGTACTAATTAATTTATTGTCGATTATACCAAATTTAATGTTGATTTCGTTTAACATTAATCCTATCCTTTTGTAATCATGTGTACCTTCAATGCTACAGATATTCTTTGAAAATTTGCATTTATCCAGTGATACGTGATTCTCAAAAAACTGCGCCACCTTCCTGACCATATATCTCCTGTCGTACAAACATATTTCTGGTGTGCAATTTCTTTTTAAATTTCTTCAGTTTTCAGTAAATAGAGATCTGATATTTTATTTACAGCACTTCGTCTATTAATTACTGTTAGATGAAAACCATCAAATATATTAATGAAGCTTGAATTTTCGACAACAGATAGAGGACTCATAGTATTGATTAAAAATTTAATTATACGATTATCTTTGTCTTGGGAAATATTTGCAGACATGATACTTTTTGTATCTGATTTATTAGATCTTCTGTTGACATTTTTTATTTCTTGTGACTTAACTGAGGATTTATTTTTGGTTAATTGATACAACCTCTTGATAATAAATCATATATTTAACAAACTTACCGTATAAATGTATATTATAGTTAAAACCAGTTAAAACTAAAAAGCACAGCGCACTGCTTAGTTCGAGAATATGAGACAAACTGGAGTAAACTGGATATATATTTACGGCGTAGTTGTGCATGTTGAAACGTGCAAAAGTACTTGTCCATGTACTTGTGAACACACAAGTACAATTCCAAAAAGCATGTATTTAAAAACAAGTACAATTACACATTACAAAATTGTACTTAAATACAAGTACAAATACAATAAAATTGTATTTAAGTACAGTTTTAATTACTTGTACTTAAGTACATGCACAGCTCTGGTTTGAATATATATTGTATGTGCAGTATAGATATAACAATAAAATTTCTACCGTGCCTGGACGAGGGCTGTTTCAATTTCGAGTATTACCATTCGGTTTACACTCTGCCCCCGCCACATTTCAGAAACTGCTGGACCACGTAATCGGCCCGGACATGAAGCCTCACGCTTCCGTATACCTGGATGACATCATCATACTAAATGCCAGCCTGGACGAACACATTCGACATCTCCGAAAAGTATTTCGTAGACTACGGGAAGCAACTTAATCCGGAGAGATGTCATTTTGGACAGCAGGCTATCAGGTACTTAGGACACGTCGTCTCGAATGAAGGGATTAAGACAGACCCCGAAAAGGTAATAGCGATCACGAACATCCCGCCACCGACCAACCTCCGAGAACTACGTCAGTTCCTAGGGGCCTAGGAAATTCATTCCGGGATTTTCCAAAATGGCGTAGTTGCTCCGAAAAACACAGAAGCGGGACTGATCCGAAGCAAACCGCATTCTAATCGCTAAAGACCGCATTAACGACCGCCCTCGTACTCGCCTGTCCGGATTTTGATGTGCCGTTCATCCTTCAGACTGATGCCTCCGAGAAGGGTCTAGGAGTAGCTTTGTTCCAACGTAAGGAAAATTTGGAACGAGTAATCGCATAGGCCAGCCGGACACTTACGAAATCCGAATAGAACTATTTCATCACTAAAAAAGAAGGCCTAGCCATCGTTTGGGGAATTGAAAAAAATCCGGCCATACTTGGAAGGATATCGATTCACCGTGATCACCGACCACCAGGTATTACGATGGCTGCACAAAATCAAGAGCCCAACTGGACGACTGACACGATGATCCGTAGCTCTACTACAATATGAGTTCGACATACAGTATTGAAAGAGGTCTCTGAACCAGTTAGCAGACACTCTCTCGCGACAGCCGTTACCTTATGAAGGAACCAGTGGTGAGTTATATGCATTGCAGCCGACCTGTTTCTGGTACGATAAAAAGTTTAGTGAAGTACAAGATCTCCTCCAGGACCAGCCGGAATTCCAAATACAGGACGGACGACTGTCTCGCCGATTCTGAGACCCATCCGACCTCTCCAAGCTAGGCGATAGCGACGAGTGGAAGAGATGTATGGCTACCCGCCAAAGAGAACAAGTGTTACGCGATAACCACGATCAACCCCACGCCGTTACATATGGGCATCGCGAAAACAATTGCACTATTGGCCTGGTATGTATCGAGACATCTCCAATTATGTCCACAGATGTGAAACCTGCCAACGATACAAACCATCTCAAGCAGCCGTACCCGGAAAGATGCACGCCCGGAATGCCCAGTTGCTCAGTCGAGGTTTAAACCGAGAATCAACTGATTCAGATCAAATGGCGGCTCAAATGTTTCTAGAACAAGAATCAAGCTGATTCTCGGTTTAAACCGTGACTTAACTTGATTCGTGGATACCGGCGAATCAAATAATTTATTCTCGGGTCAAGAGCCGTCACTTCAGTATTATAAATTGATTTTTTCAGAAAAATATAATAGATACAGTAAAAGAACAGTAATAAAATACAAATTAACATATGTAAGTACATTTTGAAGTATTTTTTCATGCGAGATATAACTTATTTCAATAAATATAAGTAAATGTCACTTTGGCGTAAGGATTTAAATTTAATTTTTATTGTTAAAAATAATATAATAACTAAAGTTACACTATTCAAATAATAATTAATATGCGCAACATTGATTTTAAGTAGTTTTTATAAATGATATTACTTTTTTTTCAATCGTTGATGTACTGTGTCGCGAATTTAATGCTTTCACTTCACATTCATAATTAGAGTTATTAATGAAAAATACTGCACGATAACTAGAATCAGAACATTTCAATTTAAAATAACATATGTAGGTACATATTCAAGTAATGTTTATGATTGGATATACCATTATTAAAAAATAAATAGCGAATGTCATTTCACTACTAAGAAATATTTCAATATACACACACACACATATTGAGTAAAAGAGAAATGTTTATAATTACATTATGCTCACACCATAATTACAATTCTAATTATATGTTTATCATATTATTGAATATTTTGAGTACACGAATATAACCTCCAGATTGATACATTTTTTCCCCTTTATATAACTTGACTGTATATCAAAAATAAATAAAATATCCTCTTTCACAGTATGGATTCCTCATCTTCCTGATGCTATGATTAATACTAGTCATTTGACAGCGACTCAACTTCTAATAATACTGCAGATACCAGAATCTGTAAACGTGTTATAAAATCCCACAATAATCTCTTAAATATGTATAATAACGTAGAATTAAAAATCGCTGATGTTTTGAATTGATATTTTGTAATTGAAGAATATAATTGTAAAATAGATATACATTTTAAGGTTAAAACAATATTTCATGTATTTCAACAAATATTGCATGATGTGTCGATGTTATGGCTAATAAATAACATCAATATTATATTAATACTTACAAAAACCAAAATTATAATTTAGTTCAGAATAGTTTATAATTTTCTGCGCAGACACTTCGCAGTCAAACTACTTTACAATTATTTACAACGCACAGTAGAATTATTACTTGTCAGATGTTTGAAAAGTTTCAATCAATCAGAGAGCGTTTTACAGTTGTAAGGCGCTTGATCCGAATCAACTGATTCGCCGTTGATTCACGTCCTAGAAACGCAACGGAAGTTTAAATTGAGAATCAAATTGAGCGGAGATCAGTTGATTCTCGGTTTAAACCTCGACTGAGAAACCGGGCATTGGAGGGCCTTAGGTTGTACAACTTCGGTTCACGGCGCTTGATCCGAATCAACTGATTCGCCGTTGATTCACGTCCTAGAAACGCAACGGAAGTTTAAATCGAGAATCAAATTGAGCGGAGATCAGTTGATTCTCGGTTTAAACCTCGACTGAGAAACCGGGCATTAGAGGGCCTTAGGTTGTACAACTTCGGTTCACAGAGTAGTGGGGATACGAATACGACGCGGCGCAGACGCGAAGTGAACAAAGAAAATGAAATATAGTAATAAGGGGAACATCCGGGTGGCGACAACGAATAAAACAAAATCATACAAAACAATCTGCTTGCAATCTTCTTTATTTGCGGTTGGTATTCAGTAACTGCTGCCCTCATTAGATTTTCTAAATGTTCATCTGTCAAAGAGTTTCGTTTTTTTGATTTAATGTTGGCCATTGCAGAAAATCCAGCTTCACACACGTAGGTGCTTCCAAACATCGTCAATACTTTTTTACAACATTTCGATATTTGTGGAAATTCATCCGATGAAACATATGTCATCCAGAACTCAGTCGGTGGCAAATGTTTGTGTTTGTCACGAAGAACCATATTATGTTGCATTTCAATTACTTCAAGTTGCACTGCACCTTCATCTCCTCCCAACAGCTCCATCTTTGTTGCTATGATATAAATATCACATATGAATGGATTTTCAACAAAAAGCAACAGCGGAGTCAGGCTGCGAATGTCTTTAAAACGTGCAGAGAAACTCAATTTCACTGTTTCTAATGATAAATAGAATTGCTCACTTTTAACTAAATCTGGAAATTCTTGTGCAGCCTTGGAAAGTGCTGGAAAGTGTATAAAATTTGACTGATTCAGTTGACTGATGAATAAGTCTAGCTTTGTTTCAAAAACGCTAATTTCCTTCATCAGAGTTGGTAATATTTGATAACGCCCTTGCAATTTCAAATTTAATTTGTTCAGGTGGCCTGTGATGTCAGTCACAAATGCTAGCCTTACAATAAACACTGGCATTTCTAGATAATTTAACAACTCTTCCTTGGATTTTACCCTGAGCGAGATTTTGACTTCTTCAATTAGATCCCAGAATCTTGCCAGTACCTTCCCTTTGCTGAGCCAACGAATATCAGTATGAAGTACAAAATCACCATAATTGCTTTCGTACTCCTCTAATAATATCTTAAACTTCCGGTGATTTAAAGGATTCGCTCGAATAAAGTTTATAATTTTAAAAACAATATCCATCACCTTTTGCAATGCATTATCTTTCAGTTTTGAACAAAGTGCTTGTTGATGAATGATGCAGTGATAAGCTTGGAAATCTGGAAAATCGTTATCTGCCATTAGCACACCAATCAGGCCCGCTTTCCGTCCTACCATTGCTGGAGCACCATCCGTGGTAACCGATATAAGCTTCTTCAAATCAATGCCATTTCTTAATAAACACTCCTTCAGTGCCTTGTATATATCATCACCTCGTGTTGTATGTTTCAATGGAACTAGTGCCAACAATTCTTCTTTAAATTTATTTTCCTTGGCAAATCTAACCCAAATTATAAGTTGTTCTGTATCAGTGATATCACATGACTCATCCAATGCAAGGCTAAAACCGGAAGCATTTCTCAAATCAAAAAGCAACTGCTCAAATATATCATTGGATATAGCTTCAACACGTCTTACTATAGTCTGGTGAGATAGCTGAAGATTTGATATCTGTTTCTTGATTTCATCCTTATTTTTAAATTCAGCAAATAAAGAATCCGCACTTTTTTGGAAACATAGTTTTAGAGTTTCTGCATCTGAATATGGTTTCTGTTTTTTAGCTAAAATCCAGCTTATCTTTAAAGATGCCTCAGTAGCACAGTCACTTGAGCTCAGCAGTCAACGAAAAACACTTTGCTAGACATTCAGATTTTTTTTAGGGAAGCAACCTTGTTTTCTCTTACCTTCGTACCAATTGGATAATTTTTGATAAAATCTTCGTGCATAGGCATGTGATGTCTTTGTAGATTGGCCTTTTTTTAAAACAGAGATAGAATTCTTGCATATCGAACACACCGGCTTATCATTGCACAATGTAAACGCAAAATCCATTTCCCACGACACATTAAACATACGGTTCTCTTCCGTAACGTTCCGTTTTTTCACTTCACTCGATTTACTTGACATTTATTAGATTTTTAGAAATAAAGATACTTTATAAATATTGTACTGAGACCTATTTACACTGACAGCTAAAAAATCAGTTGGTACTATTACAATTTTAGAGTGGTTATTTTTAATATTTTTTGCGTTGGCAATTCGCAAAACTATATCACTTCATGAGGACATCAGATAGATGGAGTTGACTGTAACTGTATAACACGCTATAAAATATTATAAATAAAATTATAGTATATTATATTACATTTATCCCAATTGATGTGGCTTTTCTGGTTACGAAGGAATTTTTTGTACACAAATTGCTAAATTTCCGCGAGTTCTGGCGGGCCATTTAAAATAAGCCGACGGGCCGCGTGTTGGACAGCACTGACATAAGTAGTATCAATAGCAAAACAAAACAAAAATATAATAATGAGAAAAATATGAGTAAGAATTAGTAATAATAAACGCAAAAATTTAATCTACGCTAGAAGGGTAAGATACGTAGGCGGATCGGCTGCAACCCTGCCAACGTTCTCTCAGGATCGCTACCCGCGTTTTTGGGTCCTTGAAGAGGCGGCGATGGTCTTAGGACGGTTCGGTTCGTATTTAAACCACGTAATGGTAGCTGGTCGAAAAATTAAGTAACGCGTACTATTTCGCACCAGATATGTTTGTGCAAACAAATCCCCCAAATGGGGTAATTCACGAAAGAGCAAAACTTATCAAAATCGCAAAACGAATAACGCCCATGATGCGTGCTCTCGACAGGTCAAAAAACTACTTATCATCCTATTTGCATGTCATAAACAAAGAAAGTGAAGATAAGTAAGAAAGATAAAGAAGGAAAATCAAATTCGCGCGAAAGAAAGTTAGAGCCACGATGAAGGGGAGAGACAGACGCACAACAGTACATAACAATGATCTGACATACGTATCATCAAATGTAAACTACAAATAACTAAATAAAGAAACATATTTTATACAACGAGAAGTGTTAACTATCTTAATAACTTAAATTCAATAGAAACATTTTACTAGGGAAATACGCCAAATACAGTAGACTCTCAATTATATGCACGGGGTTTAACCGCTTTATGACTCAACCGCGGCAATTCTGGAGCAACAAAGCGATTCTCTGCTTTCCGATAAATTGGTGTTACGTAGATTGAGAGCAATCATAAGGAAGAAAGAAGCCATGTCTATAAAAAACTACTTTTCCTAAACATTCGCAGCCGTATTCATAGCATATTTAAATTAGGTTTAAAGCTGGTCTAAGTCTAAACCTGGTTTAAATCATTTTTTACATATTGATAGCGTTGCTTAAACCTGGTCTAACTTTAAAACTAATTTAGACTAGGTTTTAAAGTTAGACCTCCGTCGGACCTAGTTTATCTGCATTTGTTTCTGTGTTACAACTGACAGCTACAATAATTCTTGTTAAAATATTGATAATTAAGTTGATTTCGCGGCAAAAAGTAAGTAAAATCATAGGTATAATTCATCTTATATTAACAATAAAGTGCATATTTATGAAATGAAGTATTTTTGAAATTATTTACAGTATAAAATTATAAAATGGAAAATTTTCATGATTTATTAAATGATAAGGATGATTCGTGAAATTTATAAGATAGAAAGAAACTCTAAAGTTTATTTAACACGTAGAAATCCTTTTGAAACGTACCGAAAATGAGTTCAAAGCTATATACAGGTATGTATGTTATATTAGAACTATACGAATATGAAGATATTAATATCGTTTATATACTTTGAAGATTCAAAAAGAATAGACTTCAAATTTTAATTGGAAGAGTTAGCCATATTTTAGAACCAATGCACAGGAAGCAAGGTTCTCCCATATCTCCCGAAATACAAGTCCTGTCCACAATAAGGCATTTAGCAAAAGGCAATTATCAAACTGAGTCTGGTAAGTAATATATAATATATTAAAATGTGAGAATGTATGCGTAATACATTTATTTTAGCAAATTTACATGGATTCTCACAAGCTACGATGTCAAGAATTATATTTCGTGTGACTAGGGCTATAGCTTCACTAGTCGATGGACTATATTACATTCTCTAGGAACGGTAGGGACATTTTAGAAACGAAGCAGAAATTTTACACTACTGCACAAATGCCAAATGTTGTGGGTGCAATAGATTGCACTCACATAAAAATAAAAAATCCTGGACATTACCCTATGCTCTATATAAATAGAAAAGGATATTATTCTTTGAACGTGCAGGTAATATGCGATTCTGCTGCACGTATTACAAACATTTTTGTTCGTTGGCGAGGAAGTGCCCACGATTCTCGAATATGGAATGAATGCACGCTGAAAGACCGTTTGAAGTATATCATTTTATTGAAAATTTAATTAACAAAAGTACTTTGAAAATATCATATATTTTTAGGCCGGTGAAATTGACGGGATTTTAGTTGGTGATAATGGGTATCCGAGTTTCCGATATTTACTTACACCTCTTTGAATCGGAGAACCCCGGCTGAGCATCGTTACAATACGGCTCATATCAAAACGGGCAATGTCATTGAAAGAGTATTTGGTCAATGGAAAAACAAGTTTAGATGCTTTTTCAACGGGTTGCAAATGTCTTTGGAAACTGCTAAAGCCAATATTATAGCCTTAGCTGTGTTACATAATATCGCTGTGGAAGAGAGATTAGCTGGGCTAGATAGTAAAAGAACAAAACTAATTACTTACCTGAATTGTGTATATGTTGACAATTTACATTTTTACACTAATTTAAAAACAATAAAATTACACGGCTACTAATATAATACTGATAAATTATCAATTAATATAATTACATAAATTGCGTATTTACAGATAACTCTGACAATGACGAAAATGATTATGATGAAAAAAATATGGTAGATCAAGTAAATGAACAAAATAATGACGGAGGAAACCTACTTAGAAGAAATTATATTGAAACTTATTTTAATTAAATGTTTTAAAAAACATGTTTATATTGTAAATACAATACAATAAACATTAAATTAGATATGTTTCTTTATTGTTCTATATCATCAGAATGTTTATTTTTTAATAAATTGTATTTTGATTTATAAATTTTTTCTTCCCACTTTTTCCGAATATTATGCAATTGTTTCATTTGTAAATATATTTTTTTCTTATAAAGTTCCAGACAGCGTTCTTCATAAAACGACATTTTTCTTGTTACTGTCGTGTCACGGTTCTTCCTCCTTATTGCTGTACCTGTGTCTGATTGAATAGTAGAGGGTGAAGGTGCAGGTTTCGGATGTTTTGCTGTGGATATGAGTTCTTCGGATGCGCTGGTATTTGAAGAATCATTTTGCAGAAGGATTAGGGAGGGTTCAGGTAAATTAGATTCATTTTGAATCTGAACCATTCCGGATAAAGTACTATGTGAATAGAAATGAGGTTATGGTTTACAATATGATAGGAATGTAGCTTAAACAAAAACATGCACTACATATATACATCATTTCATATTTTACTCATTGTTGGAGCAGGACTCACCTCACAATTATGAAAAAATTTATAGTGAATATTGTGACGCTCCTTTCGCGGGTGTCGGGTTTGCTCGGGCGCCAATCGGATTTTTATTCCCGGATGTAGTCAGTGGAGTAGGGTTAAATGAAGATAGTCCACAGTGTCTCACAATAATACTCGTAGTTGCTTTATTTGCAAGGAATGGTTTAGTATCCAGCCAAGTAATGATAACAAGCAATATTATATTCAACAGCGAGGGAATATAACATAACAATCATAGCCAATCAATTTATAACAATTAATAATACACGATACTATAGTTAATAACAAGAGAAAGTGGTAGATTATAACAACACAATCATAGTTAATCAAATACTAATAATATAAGCAAATAACGAAAGATATATTATAATTGACTATAAGAAAAAAAAAAGAAAAGTGACAAAGTTAACAATAAACAGTACTAAACTTAGGCCAAACGGATAATCATAATAATACAAGAACGGTAGTGCAAGTAACAACAATAATACTAACTTAATGTAACAATCGGCTGCTAAGGCAAGGCAGCGTGGTGGGGGAACGGGTACGGAACGTTCTGTGGCAGGACGTACGCAGCACAGTACAGCAGTGGAAAGGGAACCGCCCAGGCCGTTCGCAGTGCGGTGGGGACTAGATACGGAGCACTCTGTGACAGGACATACGCAGCACAGAAAGGGAACCGCCCAGGACATTCGCAGTGCGGTGGGGAACGGATATTGAGAGTGGGGTACACAACAATATATCAAAACAATAAGAAAATGTCGCAACAGGTCGTACGCAGTGCGAATAGAAACATAAATTGAAGTTGACACTCACCCAGTGGTTTGGTAGATATCGGCGGACGGCTCGGAGTCGAAACACTGCTCTCCTCTTTCGATCAGATCCGGCCTATTTATACTCACTCGTTAGCGACGAGTCCGGACTGTCTTTAGCAAATTTACTTAATTAAACGGACCGGTGCAGCGTTCCCGTCCGAGCGGTGTGCGAGTTCGGACCGCTGAACGCGGCGCGTTAGCGTACGTTGACCTTACGCACAGCCGTTCTTGGCGGTATCGTCACAATATGAATGAAAGTAATATAATTCGCCAAACTAAATCATTTACCTTTTATTCCTGTCAGAATCAAATTGACTACTGTCTTCAATAAAATCCATAGGAGTGATTTCTTCAATTGCATAATCAAGAGCATCTGGTTGTTTTTTCGGTGGGCCTCCTCCAGTTCCATGCTTATATTTTTTTTCCTGAGCAATACTGGATTTGGCTGCTATTTTCATCCTTTTCCACTGATCTTTAATTTTCTTCGTGTCACGCACATATCTATTTGCATTAAATGCACGTTGAATCTTTTCCCATGCCTCACTTTTCTTGTTATTACTACCGTTATCCACTTTTTTATTTTATATGATTGCTGAATATTTTCTAACTTCTACTAAAAATAATTTTTCAGCATAACCCCAATTACAATCTCTGTTGGTTTTTTTAGCACTCATGATTTACTAAAAAGGAGACAATTAATAATAAATAATAGAATAATAATAAACAGATAGTATATTTTATTATATATTTCAATTAAATATTACCTTTTTTCTAAATAAAACACTTAACTCAAATGCAACATACACAACACTTTGACAGTTATACTAGAACTGCGCTTATGCGTACCAAAGCCAACAAGATCAATCACATCAAAACGTGTTTAGACCAGGTCTGCGTAGACCTATACCTTCCTATACCTATACTCTAAACCTAGTCTATATTGCGCTATGAATAGGTTCATTTGGACCTAGTCTAAACCTAGTCTACGTATATTGAACATGTTGGTGGCGTGTGCTTACAGGGGATTAGCTTAACCTAGATGAGGGGTGAGATAGTGGATGAGGTTATATAACGCTTCTTAACTTAATTGAACTACTATATAATTATCAACGTTGTCTAAGAACAATATCGCAGCGAGGACAAGGTTTCACACGTAATCTTAAGCGCTAGTAGAAAGGGATGTCAGTGGCGTAGACAAATACTTTAAACTTTAAAGTTTACAATTGTAAAGATACTTTACACAGGGTTTTGCCACTGGATATACAAGAATAACATAGAGGCATTAGATTACATCTTTAAATCGAATAGGTACTTAAATTAGTAACAAGCGAGAAATCGTAAATAAAGAACCGGTGATTGCCCGATCGGAGGATACGCCACTGTCTGGGTAACACGTTTACGCGTTAAATGCACAAGCGCCACTACCAGCCGATGCGAGAATTGGAGAATGGCCGTATGATAAAGACTCGATAAACGTAATTCGATACTCATCTGTAGGGGTGCGAGGTCAACGTTTGAGGATCCTCTCCGTCTTGGTCGTCCGGGATTCGATGATGCGGCTGAGACGGAACAGCTGGCACACCAATTCCCCAAATGATGGGAACACTCCAGAGAACTACTCCGCCACCCCACGTGGCGGCACAACGATCCCCGTAGCGGGTACACTAATCAAAACTTTACTTTTGAAACCAACAACAAATAGGCACGTTAGCCATAAGGGTACGAACGATGTTCTACCACGTAATCCCTGCGTCTTTTCGACTGCCTTTTTGCGACTAACTCTCTCCGCTCTTCGAATACGACCTGCTTCTTTGTCGTATTGTGACCCGTAGGAAACAGGCTCGCGCGGGGTCATTAGCGCGGCAATCCGGCGGCCTAATTAAACCGAGCTATTCGGCGTTGGGTTTGTTACAATGTGTACTTTGTTTATCCGCGCCAATTCTTCCCACCATTATCGCGGATAGTCGAGAGTTTACAGTAATTGACATTTGATGGTAACGTGTTTTCCACCGATACTGCCAAACAGTTTAGAAACTGCGATTTTTATTGAATTCTAAATTAAATTAGTATATGTGAGTTCATTAAATAAAATATATACAGTAAAACCTCTACTTACGACCTTAATTCGTTTCGTGACGGAGCTCGTAACTAGAATTACTCGTATGTGGAATCAATTTGCCCCATTAAAATGCCATTAATCCGTTCCGGGGCTCCAAGAAAACCTCATTTTGAAATATATATCATTATTATAAAATGCACGATTAAGTAAGTTATTAATGTTATTCTAAATGTTTATTACAATTTATCGATATCTTTAATTTAGATTGGAATCAAGTTTAATTGGTTTTTTGATACCTTAGTTGGAAAACAGAGCCAATTTTAAAATTATAATTTGCAAAGGTAAAAATTGCAATAACGAAATCAAATACAAACACCAATAATAACACCGATGACACTGTACCAGTAACCGTAAAAAGCATAATAGCGATACTGGTAACGACTGAAACAATACGTGGTTCCGTTCCAGTTACCTAGCATTACATGACCACGTGGTCTACTACGCACGCGCAAGTACGAAAGTAAAAATATAGATAGCATGGTCTTTCCATAAATCCATGTGTCTTTATTTTGATAACACTTTGATGCAAATCTTGTACATTGCCATGTCTTTGTCTTCTTTTACATGGCCTTGATCTGAAACTGGCTCGTAACTCGAATTTTAGCTCGTAACTGAAAGCAAAAATTCGGCCGAGAGAACGCTCGTATCTCGTTAGTGGAGACAGTCGTCAGTAGAGGTTTCACTGTATTCATAAATCAGAAAAAAATGTCTAATACTATATAATCTTTTAAATTAGAACTAGCAAGAGAAGCCGCAATTTTTAAAGCATTTATATGCTTCATGCCTTCATTAGAACAGTGTCTACCAAACTTTTTTACCCTACGGCACACTGAGAATGGGAATTTGTTTCGCGGCACACCAGTTAATAAATATAAAAATTTTGAGTGTAGGTAACAATAAATAATATTTTTACACGTCCGGGAGTAGAAGTCGTACTTTTGATAATCAACTGATGGAAAATACTTAGAAAATAAATATAAATAAAGCTAAATCGGTTGGTCATAGTAAACATAACAAAATAACACAGTTTGGCAAACACTGCATTAGAGTTACAGATTTCAGAGTCAAGAACAGAATTGTTAAGTCATGTTTCCGTAAGGCATATTATGTGATAAACACAAGAACGAAGTTCAGTTTAAATATGTATTAATTTAGTTTCACTTCCACGGACATTTTGGTAATATATGTTGAGATTTATAGATAGGAAAGAAGTTAATTTTATTTGTGTTAATAATTATTTTACTTTGATTACATCCCGTTCCGAATTAATTGTTATTATCAGTGAATTATCGTTCTTCCTTACGAAGATTCAACATTGACGTATTTGAAGCTGATTTCATATAGGCAACAATTGGAAAAGTTTGACTCAACTGCACGGTTAACAGTGGTTATAGATTTTCATTTTGCTTCTCTGGTATTCCAACTAACTCAATGTTATTGACTCTTGATTTCTGTTCAATGACTTCGATATTAATTTGTATTGAATCATATTTTTCTTTAGTAGGCTCAATAAATTTAATTTTCTCAGAGTAACCATTAATTTTTTTTCTTGAAATCATCAATTTAAGATCATTGATGGCTTACATAACATCGCTCAAAGTAGGTTCAGTGGATAACTTTTGCAAGAGCTACATACCCAGTTCAGATTGTTGAAATTTTGTAGTGCTGTTCTCGCAACCTTGGTCAACTCAATGTAATTAAAATGATAATTTTTTTGCAAGTGCCAACACATGTGACTCCCGGATTAGATCTGTCCTGGATAGCATTACATTTATCACACTGTACAACCATGTTGTGAAAATATAGGTATTGGGCACGAAATGGCTAGAGTATTTAACTGGTGAACTGCAAAGGTCGTTGAACTACAGTATGAAACTGCACGTTTTGGTATGTTAAAGTTTGCAAAACAACAGAGTATAGTTAAGAATGAGCGAAAATATGTTTACAAATGACATTTTTCAAAAAAAATTAATACTGCCTGGTGCAGAATATCAATAAGGAATTATTAGTTGTTACTAGATAATTATATCACTTATATGCACGATAAAACGATGTTATTATTATATATAGAATAGCCCTTGTCTGTCCGTCACGCATGAAGTTGGCTGAAATTGCGTAACCTAGGCAACATAGTTAACGTTAATGACAGCGCATGTAATGACAGCACCCCTTAGCAACATAAAAATAAACGATAATAACAACATTTTTACATCTCACACATGCACAAGTAGTGTTTGTGGATGTATGTTTAAAATATCTAAAATACGTTATTTGTACTTCTACGAAGTCTATTAAGGTTTCCGTATCGAGCGATATTTTTTTAAATCCCCGGAAATTGTAAATATTGTTTTTATTTTCTTTTCTACCCATTCAGGTGATTTAAATGGATGGGTTGGTGTAATGAGAAATGAAAGTGAAAATGTTGTGGGAAGATTTGGTGATGCAAGGGTAAATGAAAATGGAAAAATGATTGTTGCCTGTTGTATAGAATATGGTCTCTTTATATCGAATACTTTCTTCAAACATAAGTCTTCGCATATCTATGCATGAGAGAATATTCATGAAAATAGACGTAGTGTGATTGATTTGATAATGTAGGATGAGAGATTAAGAAGCCTTGTTGTAGATTACACGAGTTAAACGTGGTGCTGAATTGGGAACGAATGATCATTATTTGGTTGTATCCCGTGTTAAATTGGCTCAGGGCTGGAAAATGAGGGTAAAAAAATCTGAAAGAATGACTCGTGTTCGATCATACAGATTGCAGAATGAAGAGGTCGGACTGCAATATATTAATAAATTGAATAACGTTTTACCCATTTGCTCAGATAATTTTGAAGATCTAGCTAGTAAGTGGAATACTTTCAAGGACTGTGTAGTAACGTGCGCAAGTGAAACATGCGGTGTGTCGAAAGTAGGTGTACGAATGAAAGATGATTGGTGGAATGATAATGTGAAGGAGGCTATACGCTTAAAGAAAGAAGCATATCTGTGCTTTTTGAGTGCTATGGATACATATGGCGATTTCCCGGATGCATGTTTGCTTAAATATAAAAGTATGCGAGCGAATGCAAAGCGTGTTGCGCGTGAAAGTAAAATGCAATGTGAGAAAGAGAAGAATGAAAAATTCTGAATATAAAGATGTTTTGGACATGCGTGAAAAAGCTGAAGGGTGGTAACATGTCTTGTGTAAAAGCAGCTAAAAATCATTATGGTAATTTATTGTGGAAAGAATCTAAGATTAGGGAACGATGGAGCAGTTATTTTAGCAAATTATATGAAAATAATTGTGTTATAAATGATAATATGAATGATTTTGATTGTGGTGAAGATGAATGTTGGGATGTAAATGAAGACGATGTAAGTAATGCTTTGGCTAGAATGAAAACTGGAAAAGCTGCAGGAATAGATGATATTACAGTAGAGATGTTAAAGTATGGTGGCGAAAAAGTGTTTTCTTGGCTAGTTTATTTATGTAAATGCTGCTAGCGGCAAAATGTTGCTCCAGAAGATTGGAAGCGTACTGTAATTGTTCCATTGTATAAAGGAAAAGGAAATATGAGTGAATGTACAAATTATCGTACGATTAGTCTCTTGAGTGTTGTGTGTAAGTTGTACAGTAGTGTTCTAATTAATAAAGTAAGGGAGATTACATGTAGTAAACTGAATGGTATGCAAGAGGGGTTTTTGCCTGAAAGAGGATGTGCGAAAACAATATTGAAAAAATAAAACCATTGAAATTTACACGAATTATTATTTACATAACAATTGTTTTCGCTTCGAATGATTGTGGAAAAGACATTGGACCGAAACAAGAAAATGCCCACTTTTTTTAAGATTTAACATAAATTTTAAAAATAATTTTCAATGATAGTTAAACGTTGCAGAACATAAAGTGAATACTGAAAACTTCACTAGAAATACAATTATTGCATTACACATATTAGTAAACACAATGAGAGTTAAGTACATATAAGACGTTTTTTGTTATTGCTATTTTAAGGAATTTGGTACAAATTAAATTATTTTAAACGGTCAGATAGGTATATGAACCTCTTTAGAATGTGTATTAAATACTTTTATCGAAATATATTAATATATTTTGGACATTACTTTTAATTTTATTTTATTTCGTCTTTCTGATCACCTTGTTATTAGGCAATCGAATAAACACTTATGAATAACGGGATAACTGCACTACGATGGGGACAAATGAGACAACGGTGACATTGTGGTGGGAGGTGCATGGGAACAAATGAGACTGGGAACAAATGAGAATGGGAACAAGTGAGATTTTATATTTTTCAGCATGGGAACAAGTGAGACTGGGAACAAATGAGAATGGGAACAAGTGAGACACTTTGCATGGGAACAAGTGAGACAATCGTGACATAGAAAAGTGGTGGGAGGTGCATGGGATCAAATGAGAATGGGAACAAATGAGAATGGGAACAACTGAGACGGGGAACAAATGAGAATGGGAACAAGTGAGACGCTTCGCACGTATAACAAGGTGTATGGATATTAACGAGGCGAGACAGTTATGTATGGATAGGAGTATTTGGCGAGCAATTGTTAGAAAATAAGGAATGAAAGGCAGTTTTCTATATAATATTAATTTTCTTTAGTGTTTGTAGGGAATAAAGGGTCTGATACCCCAGTAATGGGAAAGGCGTGATGTTATGTATGTATGTATGCTACATATGATTCGGCTGTAATAATGATGGTTAGATGGAGAGAGACAGCAAAGATAGACAAACAGACAAAATCAAGATATTTTAGAAAGTTTGCGACTTGGAGACACAAAGGTACATGCAGCGCAGAAACAGAAATTTTCAAAAATAGTTTATTATAGAAATTACCCATGTGGGCACTTGGTACTCACGGGAAGACCATAGTTATATGTAGAATAGCCCTTGTCTGTCAGTCACGCATGAAGTTAGCTGCAATTGTGTAATCTAGGAAATATAGTCAACGTTCACAGCGCTTGAAATGACAGCACTTCTTAGCAACATAAATATAGAAGATAATAACAACATTTTGACATCTCACACATGCACACAAGTAGTGTTTATGAATGTATGTTTAAAATATCTAAAATACGTTATTTGTACTTCTGAGAAATCTATTAAGGCTTCCGTGTCAAAGGTTAATTATTTTGAAACCCCCGAAAATAGTAAATATTGTTTTTTTTTTTCTTTGCTATATAAGATTCTCGGCTGCAATAATGATGGTTAGATAGAAAGAAACAGGAAAGATGAATAAACAGACAAAATCAAGATATTTGAGAGAGTTTGCAACTAGGAGAAACAAAGGTACATGCAATGCAGAAACAGAAATATTCAAAAATAGTTTATTATAGAAATTACGAATGTGGGCACATGGTGCTCACGGGCAGAGCCTAGTTATAGAGAGCTAAACAAATACGTGTTCGCCAAGCAACACAATAGAGCATGTGCATGTGACGTCAGGGGGCATTTAAAGATGGCTGCCTGGTGAGTAAACATTGACATGTGCCACATTAACTTAACAAGGAAACGTCAGTTTAACATCACAATTTTGTGCTGTTATCAACTATGGTTCTACCAGCCAGAGGGATGAGATAATGTGTTTCTTCCGTTTTCCATCCGAAAAAAATAACAGAAGAATAAATGACAAAACCGGGCAAAAATTGTGGGTTATGTAAATAATAATTCGTGTAAACTTCAATGGTTTTATTTTTTCAATATTGTCACCGTTACTACAATGAGGTGAAAAAAATGAATGCAATATAGAACATATAACAATAGTATTATTTATATAAGATATTAATTAAAAAACTGGCCATAAGTGTTTAAGATTGGGAAATGTTTTTCTTTGCGGATTTCACACTTCTACGTTATGTGTACAGTATACTACACAATATTTCAATATAATATGTAACATACCAAATTCATGTTGTCGCCATGGGTCAACCACGTATATTTAGCGTGACATTCAACATTTTAAAGCGTAGATATAACAGAAAGCAAATTAAGAAATGAAAGAGTTTAGACCCAACATTACATTTAATTTCAGGTAATATAAAACTGTTAGTACAGAATACATTTGACTCTTCAGTTGTTGAATTATATAGTTGTTTACCTGTTGCAAAATTGGTTGGTTGGTCTGGTCTGACTGAAGGAAATTTCCAGAATGTCTTCTCATTTTTTTACCATTGCATATAATAGGGCCGCAACGTGAGTGCATGCTTCACATAATCCAGCAACACAATCACAGTGACCATAAAGTACACGTTCATCCCTTTTTGAAATAACCCACGATTTCAACGGGCGTTCATTTAATCTCTAGGAATGCAAAACCTTAAAAATTATTTGAATATTTCATATTTCTACATTCATTATGATATAAAAAAGAAAAACTCTTACCTTTCCCATAATCAGTGTAGTGTCATTGAATTTCTGCAGTCCCGTTTTTAGGTTAACGTAGTAACAGTTGGGATTATTAACAAATAATAATATTTCTACATAATGTTAGTTCATCTCAGTTGTCAACCCTACCCTACTTAATAATACACTACTCTACTTAATCCTCCCCTAACATACCCTACCCTACCTGTAATAATAATTAATGCAGTTCCACGATTACCCGATTCCGTAAATCTCAGACTTATATGTTGTGTACGAGCTCGGTTACTGGTGGAGTCTGGAAACTAGACTCTTGTCCAGGTAGCCATGTTGGTCACGTGATGCACATTCTCTATAAATATGAGTCACTAATACCCGGTTGCTAAGACGTGGATTAATCCGAGAATCGTTGAATCTCGGATTAATCCGTTGCTTGGACTGAAAAATCCGCGAATCGAGGATTAATTCTCAATTCCAAACAATCCGAGATTGACGACGAATTAATCCGAGATTCAAGCGCTACACATCACAATTATAAACTCGTTTTTTTCTTAGAAATACAAATTTGTATATCGTTTAATAGTATAGTTATAGCAAGGTTATTAGTACATTATACATCAAGGGTGAGAAACCACTTATTTTTCCTGAGGTGTAGTTTGAAGCCCGAGGGCGAAGCCAGAGGGCTACAAATACATCGAGGGAAAAATGGTGGTCTCTCCCGAGGTGTATATACTATTTTTTCCACGTTCGGGAGTAGAAACACTTAATTTCATAAATAATGAATTATAATAAATCGGAGCGAAATTGCAATATTTAGAAGCCTTTGGAAATGTTTCCATGCAACGCGTACCATGACAACAGACATTTATTTACAAAAACCTTTGTTATAATAAAAACTCCCTTCCGAAAAGTGTTTTCGTCCCTAGGGAGTAAATGCTTCATTTCTGTCCCGCGTTTGACGCCATAGAAACCGACTTCTACTCCCGGACGTGTAAAAATAACATTTTCTTCCTCAAATTGGTTTTCTGGATTATTAATAGCTTCTGTCAAGTTAGAAAGCATGTTTTGTGTTAAACAAATATCTTCACTATTCAAATCACTTGAAGCGGAACAATTATTTGATTCTTCCAATACATTAGTATACATGCTTCTTTATTTTCCTAAGTGTTTCTATTTTCCGTAAAAATAGCTGCCGAGTGTTTTCCCAAAATAAACCATCTTAGACGGTATTTAAAATCAAGGGGAGATGGATGATCATTTGCACCCCCCATTCCTGGAATGTATGCAAAGAAATTCTCTAATACGTCCTGGTTTAGTCGCGAAGTTAAAATGTATTCTATATTATACTTTTCATGTAAGTAATCGAACATTTCTGACAATGATCGATTAGTTATTAATATACCTTTTTGATAAGGAATCACGCTTTTATGATTACCAACTCTCATCGAATGATAACTCCTGACATTTCATTTAGTATTTTTTTTTTTTTTTGAGATTCTAAATCAGTACCGAAGCCGGCTCTTCCTGGACAATTTCCAACAAACTTTGAACTCGAGTTCAATAAATCGAACCAGTTATTAAATAATTGTATAATTCGAGCTTCCGTTTTCCAGCTACTTTCAGTTGAAGATGATGTTCGGTTAATTTATGAGCATAAGTTAATTCAGATGTGGAAATGTTCAGTAAGTGTTCAAAATAATCCTTGTTGATTATATCATTCTCTACATTGGAACCATGGTAAATCAGATGATTTCGCGCTAGTTTTAATAAATGTAGTACATCTGCGTATACAAAAATCTTTAAAGAATTATTTTTTGGATGATGAAAGAAACTATTTTGGTTATGCCCAGCGTTTAATTTTGACCATAAATTTATATTGTTTGTGCCCATAGCACTAACAATTCCCACAACTGCAAAATAATAATAATAATAAATCGTTTTATTAGGCAAAGTTTCAGCTAATAGCTGTTCTTACACTTAACCTACAAGAAAATACAAAAATACAAAAATGGAACATGGACAGTACATATAAAAATTAGAAAATAAAGATTAATTAGTGTACATACAATTTTTAATTATAACATGTTCTTTGAAATATGAAAATCCAGTTCTTAACGATCTTATATTTATATGAGCAATACTGACATTTAGATTGCGCATGTTCAGGAAAATGAGTAAATAATATTAACAAGAATTACAAAAGAATATAAAGAAATATTAACTATACTTAGTATATACAGCAAGTAATGAAATTAACAAAGAAAATTGTACAAACACAAAAGACACAAGGCAAGTATTTGTACTTGCGCTATAATCTAATTAATTTAGTATAACAGTTTGTTCGTGTTGCCGGCTAATCTAAATATTAAATTTGCAGGTCGTTGACATCGTTCATATTTTTTAATTTGATGCTAGTGTCATTTACCTTGGCGAATACAACTCCGTCCCGAGTCCATACATGTTTAAACGATAATTTTTGCACAGCTCGTTTATAAATTTGCAATCGATTAAATGTGAGATCTTCTTTTAAGAGAAACTTGGATGATTTTAACAGCGTTTTTTTTTACTAAAGATGAGGTTTTTATCATACTGACTCACAAAATTAGCAATTATAGGTCGATGTTTGCCATGAATAGGTTTACCACTGCGGAAGCTGCTGTAAAGTCTTGAAGAGTCAAGGCTGACGCCCAGATTCATCTAGCACATGTTGATTACGAGCTGATCGGTAGATTCCTTAGGGGTTTCTGGCACTCCATAATTGCGGAGATTACAGGAACGGGAATGTTGCTTCTGATCATCAATTTTGGAGTTGACGACCACCAGTTCACTATTTAATTTACCATTATCCTCTTCCAAAACACTGACACGATCGGTTAGAGATTTCACGACATTTTTAAAGTCATCTTTGAGTGTCTTAAGTAGAATAGCTGCGAATTTGTTTATGAAGTCATCAGAAGAGATGATATCGTGCACAGCATCTTTTACTGCAGAGAGCATTGCTGCCTCGCGACTACGCGTCGTCATTACGGATAGTAGTGGATGTATATATTTATGTACGTATTTAAAATATGTGTGTAAACGTAGGCGTATTGCACAAATTATTGAGAAACGCTGCAAGAACACTAACAGGCTACCGGCAACGGAAACAAACACGTCTACTCGCTACGACTGTTCATGTTCGTGTGATCTGAGTTGTACAATTCTGAAATTATGTTTTCTAGAATTTCTTTAGTCATTGGTTGATCAAATTGATAATAAAGGAGTTGTTTCCAGTTTTAAACTAATCCACGCGCCATTACTGTTTGACATGATTTATGAAGGCCTATTCTTTGTTCATGTTTTATATCGATTTCCATTTTGTTACGTACATTTCGTCGAATGATAAAATGCAAATACGTTCCTTTTGTGTAAAATCGGCTGATTTATTCTTCATTAATATTCCTTGATTTATATCAAAATTTGAAACCCATCTTCGCAAAGTAGATATGGCCGGTAAGGGTAGTTGTTTGCTCTTAAATACCTGTATGCTTTCGGGCTGACACTTCGTAACGAATTAGCGGACGCAATATTCTCTGAAGTCCAATGAATTTGTTTTTCTTTCTCTAGATTTTTATTAATTATTTTATTTGTCCTGGTATAACATTTTGTGCTAAGATACTTTCACAATATCGAACAGTTGACTTTTTTATATTCTGGATTTCTTTTAACCGTTCGCTTTTTTCTCTTTCTAAGACTTCTATTTTCTCCCTCAGCATTTTTATTTCACTTTCACTATTGCTAAATATGATTTGACATATTAGTTACTGCATTATGTAGGTATATTATTAATGATTGCTGTTGATTAATGAATGCTTACTTAATTGATTGGTGAGCGATATCCTTCTCCATATTAATCGGTGTGAGTAATTCCGAGGGTGAATCAACTTTTGGTATCTCACAAATATCATTCTTGTCTTACTGTGTCGATTTAGTTAAATACGATTGCATTAAATTCTCATTAACTTCACGTCGCTGTCTTCTTTTGGTCAGTCGAAGTGACCGGTCTTCGTGTTTTTTAACTTGATTTGGTATGGGGAGGTTTAATGTACGCATCGCATCAAACTTTAAATTTCGGCTGTTTTTTGGGATATATTTTAACAACTGTTGCCTTAATGGTATTTCAAACTGAACGGAACAAATACATGCTATATAATAAAAGCAACTATTTGCGCATGTTGTCTATGAAAATATCAATGCAATATTAATTTAAGTTTGTACCTCTGAAGATAGTGAAACTATAGTGTTATTGTTCACTTAAGTAATGAATTATAGTACATCTAAATAGGTTTATTTCTTTCTTACCATTCTTCAAATTAATTTTATCACTTCGTCGGCATGCATGTATCCACTTCTTTTTAAATTCATCATTTTTAGGAAATGAAAAGTATTTCACATCCTTATGTTTTGTACGTGTATTGTTATTTTTACAATTTGCAACCGCAGAACCTGGCATGATCGATAAATAAGGTTTTTTGTTTAAATTCAGAATGAAATATGGCGCTGTGCACGATACACTGTAGAGGTGGAAAAATATCGATAGTCAAAACTATCGATAGTACGATAGCGCTCTAAAAAACTATCGGTACTATCGATAGTACTATCGATAGTTTTTAAATGCTATTATAATTTATATTAGTTCGCATCTAATTGCACTAAATGACATTCAAATGAAAAACAAATAGACAAAGGATGTAAATAAATACTTATTCTACAGATATTTGTAGCACATATTTCATAAAAAAAGTATACTGAAAACAACAAAAATTATTAAGGGCAGGTTTTTCAATTTCCTGGTAGCATTTTATTTATAAGAGATAAATAAAAAATGTAATCAAATTTTTCACAGTAAATAATAAGTTTGTCATTTGGCAGTTCATTTCGATGCGGCATTTGTTTATTTACCGGACTGTTACAATTTTACCAGGAGATTGAAAAACCGACTGTTCGTGCATTTGTTGTAATCTTTTATAATAATTTACTTTTCAAACAAAATTAAATTATATCATGAGTCGGCCATGTTCAGCTGATTCTGTTTTTTAAAAATTGTTAAAAAACAATCTTGTTTACAAAAAAGTCAGTCCTTGTTTGTAATCCAAAGTAGCAACAACGTTTATAAGCACATATAATCATTATCATAAATACTAATAATATACAACATCTATTTTATTTTTTATGTTGTTGTATTCAAATATTGTGTGTTGTACATATTGTGCCTAAAATATAAATTATTTTAAAAATAAAGTGCAGTGTGTGATTCATCTATTACAATAAAACCAACAACATCACAACATTGGTCCTTCGAGCCGGATATCAGCATATCACCATATCAGCCACTCCGCAAGCTACAGAATAGTTCTACAGCCGGAGTACCACATCAGCTGAACCCGCAAGTTACAAGATCATTCTACAGCTGGAAGTTGCCTTTACAGAACATTGTGTGCTTCTATCATCACTGATTTGCTGCTACACAGAAACATCAACAAGACTATTGAAAACGTGTGAGTCTTCAATCTTTCTCAATTTCTCGTTAGTCCAATTTATTTCCCTTATTTCTCCCATTCATACATTCTTGTCATAATGGCGAAGCAAATTAAACAATTAAAAATGAAACGGGACATAATTCATGGATCAGTAACAAGAATTGACAATCATTTAAAATCGTTTAGTTCGGATGCGATCAATATTTTAGAAATAAAAAATCGTATAGCTAAACTAGAAAATTTGTGGACTGAATTCAATGAGGTGCAAAGACAAATTGAAATATCAGAGGAGTCTTGCGAATCCGCAGAATCATTCCAAGAGCGTGAAAGTTTTGAATCAAAATATTATGAGCTCAATAGTTTTGCTCAAAATTTGATTCAAGGGAACTCTCAAGTTTCTGCAGCTCAATCCTCAGACTCTGTAGACATTTCGAATCCAAGCATAATCGTAGCAGCTCCAAACAAAAAAATTCGTTTACCTGTAATAAAATTGCCTACATTTTCGGGTGCTTACGAAGATTGGTACACTTTTTACAATGCATTCACGTCACTAGTTCACAATGACAAGGATCTTTCTAAAGTTCAAAAGCTTCATCACCTCATATCCTCATTGGGGTCTGAAGCTGCTAGTTACATTTCCTCTTTAGATATTTCCGATGAAAATTACGATTGTGCATGGGACATGTTGCGTGACAGATATGATAACAAAAGATTAATTATCAATAAACATATACAAAGCATTCTCGATCTTCCTTCAACGACTAAAGAAAATGGCATTATTCTACGTCAGATAGTCGATGGAACCGTTAAACATCTAAGAATTTTAAAATCACTAGAACTTCCTGTTGATAATTGGGATGCTATAATAATTACAATCATATCGCAGAAGTTAGATCCGATAACTATTAAAGATTGGGAGTCTACTATACCTAGAAAAACTATTCCTACTCTTCAGCAATTAACTGATTTCTTGGCACATAAATGCAGTATTTTGGAAACTGTTTCTAAAAAATATTTAATATCTTCTTCCACAAACAAAACTCAGTCTTCAAATTACAAACCGAGTTTCACTACACATATATCTACAAATAAAACTGCTTGTCCATATTGTATGAATGAGCACATAATTTATCATTGCGATGAATTTAAATCTCTGCCTGTCGATCAACGAATCGCACAGGCTAAATCAAAGGGACTTTGCATAAATTGCTTACGCAAAGGACACTCCCTTAATAAGTGTAATTCAGGATCATGTCGAATGTGTAAGAAAAGGCACAATACTCTACTACATTTGCCTGAAGCTGCTTCAACTTTCACAGCGAACCATGCCTGTTCACTTCAATCACCTTCTCAGGTTATTCTGTCAACAGCTATTGTTGACATTCAAGATAATAATGGTCAATACCAGATATGTCGAGCATTACTTGATTCTGGATCTCAATCTTGTTTTATAACAGAAAGGCTAGTAAATCGTCTAAACTTGCTAAAAGAAACTATTAACATTCCTGTTGCTGGCATAAATCAAACGGCAATAAATATATCATACAGAGCTAATGTGACTATTAAATCAAGATTCAATTCGTTTAAAGCTAATATTAATTGCCTTATTCTAAAGAACATTACCGAACATTTGCCATTAAAATCTTTTGATCAATCAAATTTATTAATTCCAAAAAATATCAAGCTTGCTGATCCCAATTTTAATTTATCTGCGCCAATAGATATATTAATTGGGTCAGAATTATTCTGGAATTTGCTTTGTGTTGGTCAAATAAAACCCAATAAAAATCATCCTATTCTACAAAAGACCACATTAGGATGGATTGTCTCTGGCCAAGTCTTTTCTCGAAATACTCAAATCAGCAAAACAGTTTGCAATATTACTACAAATAATGACGTTAACTCCAGACTTACATTATTCTGGCAATTAGAAGAATACTCTGGTAAACCGCGTTATTCTCCAGACGAGCAATATTGCGAAGATTTTTACAAGCAAACATATCGCAGAAATAATGATGGTCGGTTTGTAGTAAAAATTCCTTTGCGTCAACAATCACTTCATGTTCTTGGAGATTCAAAGGTACAAGCTGTAAAGCGTTTTCATGCTTTAGAAGTTAAACTTTCAAAAAATGATAAGTTGAAAGCTGAATATTGCAAATTTATCAAAGAATATATAAATCTTGGTCATATGACTCAATTAATGACAGAAGTTTCATCGTCCAGCAATATTCCTTCATTTTACCTGCCCCATCATGCAGTCATGAAGGAAACTAGTCTAACAACCAAACTGCGAGTGGTATTTGATGGTTCCGCACATTCATCAACCGGTGTTTCATTGAATAATATACAAATAGTCGGTCCAGTTATTCAACAGGATTTGTTTTCAATTGTTGTTAGGTTTCGAAGTCATAAATACGCTCTCACTGCAGACATCGCAAAAATGTATAGACAAGTTCTAATTGACAAGTCCCAAATTTGTCTTCAACGAATTTTATGGCGCGATAATCCTTCTGAAGAATTGCGTACATATGAATTAAATACTGTAACGTATGGCACCGCATCAGCGTCATTTCTCGCCATACGATCTTTACACCAATTAGCAATTGAAGAGAGTAATACTTATGCTATTGGCTCAATGATAACTATGCGTGATTTTTATGTTGACGACCTATTGACTGGTGCAAATACTATAGAAGAATTGAAGAAAATTCAATTGGAAACCAGTTCCATGCTATTAAAAGGGGGATTTGAATTGAGAAAGTGGTTCTCAAATTATCCTGAAGTTTTGCAAGATATTTCATCTGATTTAAATTTCTCCACTGTTAATCTAGACAAAGAAGAAAATATCAAAACTTTAGGACTACAATGGAATGCACATTTTGACGTATTCAAATTTTCTCAACCTCAATATGATACTGTTTCTCGTATTACAAAACGCAAGATTCTTTCTAATATTTCACGCATTTTTGATCCATTGGGTTTAATTGGTCCGCTTATTGTCAATGCAAAGTTAATTATGCAACAGCTATGGCAAATAAAGCTTTCTTGGGATGAATCAGTGCCTATCGCAATTCATACAATGTGGAATAATTTTGAAGAACAACTACAAAATCTTAATCAATTATCTATCCCACGATGTGTTATTAAAGGTGAACAACGCATTCGCATTGAGTTGCACGGTTTTTCTGATGCGAGTGAGCAAGCTTATGGTGCTTGTATATATATTCGCATAACAGATAACAATAATGAGATATTTACTAATCTGTTATGTTCTAAGTCGCGAATCGCGCCTTTAAAAAATATATCTATGCCAAAATTAGAGCTTTGCGGTGCTTTATTGTTAGCTCGACTAATGCATAAGGTTATTAACATAATTGGTTTAACATTTCATGCAATATACTATTGGACAGATTCCTCTATTGTTTTAACATGGATTAAAGCAACTGCTCGAACATGGAAGTCTTTTGTAGCAAACCGAATCGGAGAAATTTAGAAAGATTTATCTAATTCATCACATTGGTTTCATGTGCGCACTGCTGATAATCCGGCAGATATAATTTCTAGAGGTTCTTCCCTTCTATCACTGTTGGAATGTAAAATATGGTGGCATGGACCTTTATGGCTGTCTAGTGATTTTTCACATCAACTTGTTTTATCTATTCCAGTAAATACAGAATGTATTCCAGAAATGCGCAAGATTGTCACACTTCAATGTACATCTGATAACAAGTTTGATATCTTTTCAAATTATTCAAGTTTCCCAAAATTATTACGCATCATTTCTTATTGCTTAAGATTTGCTAGAAATATCAGAGCAAAACTTAAAAGACAAAATGATGGAATTAAGTGCGAAGATTTGAGCATTTCTGAACTTAATACTACTACTACTCTTCTAATTAAAATGGTACAGCAAGAAACTTTCTCTAAAGAGTTCCTTAATTTAAAGTTGTCTAAGCCTTTACACGTTAAAAGCTTTCTTCTTTGTCTAAATCCATTCTTGGATTCAGATGGATTAATACGAGTAGGTGGTCGGATACGTAACGCTTCTATTCCGTATACTCATAAGCATCCAATAGTTTTGCCAAAAGGTCATAATTTTACCAAACTTATAATTGAATATGAACACAAACGCAATCTTCATGCTGGCGCACAAGGTACACTTGCAGCTATAAGGAGAAAATACTGGCCTATCGGCTCACGAGATATGATACGCAATATCATACATAATTGCGTAATATGTTTTAAGGCAAATCCAAGAAATGCATTACATATAATGGGTGATTTGCCTAGCGTGAGAGTTATTTCCGCTCGTCCATTCTTAAATAGTGGTGTGGATTATTTTGGGCCATTATATATTCGCGACAACAAACGCCGCAATAGTAAAACCACTAAGGCTTATGGCGTAATATTTATTTGTCTTGCTACAAAGTCTGTTCACCTTGAATTAGCCTCTGATCTTTCTTCTGAAGTTTACATCGCTACTATGAAAAGATTTATGGCACGCAGAGGAAAACCAGCACACATCTATTCAGACAACGCTACCAATTTCGTTGGAGCAAATAAAGAACTACATGCATTGCGCGACATCTTTATAAATAATGACACCAGGCAGAAAATAATGTCATCTATGTCTGAAAATGGAATCGAATGGCATTTCATTCCTCCAAGGGCACCACATTTTGGGGGTATTTGGGAGGCAGCTGTAAAATCCACAAAATATCATCTACGACGTGTTCTAGGTAATTCTTCGCTAACGTATGAAGAAATGAATACTGTTCTAGCCCAAATTGAAGCCATTTTGAATTCTAGACCTCTTACTCCTTTCTCTAATGATCCAAATGATTTAACCTTCCTGACTCCTGGCCATTTTTTAATTGGAGATTCACTTACTGCTAATGCTGAGCCCAACTTAGGTGAAATTCAACTCAATCGTCTTTCACGTTGGCAATTGGTAGAGCGTTTACGACAACATTTTTGGTCACGTTGGTCAAAAGAATACCTTAGCCAACTGCAGCAGCGAACTCGTTGGAAATCGCAAGATATAAAACACATACAGCCAGGACAGCTAGTCATCATACGGGTTGACAACACACCTCCACTTCAGTGGCCGATGGGTCGCGTCATGAATCTACATCCAGGTCATGATGGAGTTCCAAGAGTTGCCACAATACATACCGCATCTGGGCCTATCAAAAGACCAGTAGTACGATTGTGCCCACTCCCCATTCAAGAAGACGACAAAGAAAATAGCGCGATATCAAATGCACTCTGAGTAGTACATTTTGAAAGTTGGATCTTTCAAGGGAGGCGGCATGTTCGTGCATTTGTTGTAATCTTTTATAATAATTTACTTTTCAAACAAAATTAAATTATATCATGAGTCGGCCATGTTCAGCTGATTCTGTTTTTTAAAAATTGTTAAAAAACAATCTTGTTTACAAAAAAGTCAGTCCTTGTTTGTAATCCAAAGTAGCAACAACGTTTATAAGCACATAGAATCATTATCATAAATACTAATAATATACAACATCTATTTTATTTTTTATGTTGTTGTATTCAAATATTGTGTGTTGTACATATTGTGCCTAAAATATAAATTATTTTAAAAATAAAGTGCAGTGTGTGATTCATCTATTACAATAAAACCAACAACATCACAACACCGACCCTGCATAAAATTGACTATATCACTCATTAACCCTTTTGTTCCTAGTGGTCTCACAATGAAACCACATTTCACAAAATTCATTTCATGTGTTCTAGTGGTTAAAATCGTAAACCACCGATATACATGATTGCAAGTACTGCCATCTCTTCACGCGTAGCCATTACTTGGGGCTCAAATGTGTCGGTATGCCAGAATTTTAAGTTAGAATACTGTGTAGCCAGTTATGACAGGTTCCACTGCTGTTATTTACTTTATATTATTAAAATTTGAAAAGTTAGTGGACAACAATGGCTGGTAAGTACATTTATTATATATTTATTATTAGATGACTATGTGCGACTAATTGTTCCGCGAATTTATCCTTTATTGTTACATTTTTTTGTTATTTAAATAAGTGGTTTCGCGGCAAAACCACTGGGATTTACAAAGTGATAAAATTTTCGGAGAAGAAACAATGGCGCTTCCAGGAATTGGAAAATATGACGTCCAACACGTTTGATATGTTTATTGGAGAAATACCTTGCGATCATGAGTCTTATGTAGATACAGATGAGGATGATATAGAAGATCTGGGAGTTTTCGAACAAATAATTCTTCAAGAAAATCCCAATGAAGATAAAACTTTACAAGAATTGGATAATGACAGAAATAAGAATGATGAAGAATTTAGCAGTGAAGATGAGCTTCCTATCGCGGAAATTCGTCGAAAAGTTCCCTTTGATATTGGCAATATTTCATGGAACTCAACAAATTCAAGTAGCAATTTAGAATCATTCACTAAGCCTTCAGGACCTAAAAATATTCCTGTTGACGCCAGTAGCCCATTTGATTTATTTTTGTATTTATTTCCCGAAGAGTTAGTCTCACATATTACTGAGCAAACAAATATATATGCTTTGCAAAAATTTGGAGATCCAGTAAAATTTAAAAAGACTACAAATGACGAAATAAAAATATTTATAGGCATAAATATACTCATGGGAATCAAGCAATTGCCCTCAATAAGGGATTATTGGTCTTCTAATGATGAAATTCGCGATAGCTACATTTCCAGCCAGATGCCGCGCAACAGATTCATGTGGCTTTTAGGAAATATTCATTTGAATAATAATGAAAATCAACCTAAAAGGGGCGAGCCGAACTATGATAAGTTATATAAAGTGAGACCATTTCTAAACAAATTGTTGGAAACTTACAAATTTTATTATGAGCCTGACGAACATCAATCGATAGATGAATCAATGATAAAGTTCAAGGGTCGTTCATGTCTTCGACAGTATATGCCTCAGAAACCCATCAAACGCGGGTATAAAGTTTGGGTGCGCGCTAACGAATCCGGGTATATCTCAGAATTTCAAATTTATACAGGAAAAGTTGATACATCAGAGAAACACTTAGGTGCTCGTGTTGTAAAGGACCTAACGAAGAATATTGCTGGAGAATACCACAAAGATTATTTCGACAATTACTTTACTTCCATCCCCTTGATGAATGATCTAAAAGAATCAAAAATATTTGCATGTGGTACAGTTCGAAAGGATCGAAAAGGACTTCCTAATAATTTCAAGAGTGATAAAGTAAGGAAGAGGGGAGACGCTGATTGGCGAATGACTGATAAAGGTATCGTTTCTATGAAATGGATGGACAAAAAAGGAATTTATTTTTTTATCGAATTTTAATGATCCTGAAAACACAACTTTTGTTCAAAGAAGAGCAAAAAATGGAACTTCGGAGGAAATTGTATGCCCGGACTTAGTCAAAGATTATAACAAAAATATGGGGCATGTAGATAAGGCCGATATGCTGAAGTCTTGCTATGAATTAGATCGCAAGAGCAAAAGATGGTGGTTGCGAATTTTCTGGCATTTTATTGATGTCACTATTGTAAATGCATTTATTTTATTTCGAAAGAGAGTGAGGGTCGATCAATGGAACTAAAAGAATTTAGAATAGCTGTGGCTAGGGGGTTAGTCGGGATACCTAAACGCGAAAAGCGTGGGCGCAAAACCGACGAATACGATTTCTCTAATAAAAAATTCAAACGCCAAGTGCCGACTGAAATCAGATACAAAGAGTCATTACATATGCCTGTTTATGGTACCTCCCGGAGGTGTGGATTTTGTAGCACAAAGAACGAGCCGCATCGCACAAAGTGGCGCTGTACAATGTGTAAGTTGGCACTTTGCTTGAATGAATTGTTTTATTAAATATTATCAAAATTGATTTTAATCTTTTTGTCCTAGTGGTCATTTGGAGATACCACCATTTTTTTCAAAAATCCTTTTGGCCATTTGGTCTAAAACATTTATTTATGTTACTTCTATGTATTTTTTAAGTTTTTGAAATAAATAGAATTTTATTTTATTAATAGATTTTTATTTGGGCCTTAAAGGGTTAAATTATAAACTCATAAGAATGTTCGAAACTCGGCGTATTGTCTAAAGACACACGTCTTGGGTTAACAAAAAATTTTGATTACCTTATGTATGATGTAAAAGTTAGTATTTAAGAAGCGAAGAATTTTGATTAATAAATAGTAATTTGTCAACATTTTGAGATTTTAAATTCGCTCGGCGATTCGAAATTATTTGCCCAGCTTTCGAAAATATACGTTCTGACTGTAATTAACTTAACTAACTGACAGTTAATACTTAATATCACTTGCTTGACTGCAATCAATTGCAATATTGTTAAAAGTCCAATATTCATTTGGAAATAGGCATTACCACTGCACAACTACACGAACCGAAGTTTATAAACAACTCAACAGATGGAGAAACGATATACGTGATCGAATTTTAAAAAAAATTATATTCGGAAATAATGAAAAAAGAATTTTTATAAAATACTTACTATCGATAGTGATCAAAACTATCGATATATCGAAAAAAATTAAACTATCGATAGTCACTATCGATAGTTTTCCACCTCTAATACACTGTATATGCATGTGAATCGCGGTGCTTCGAATGTGACGTCATGCGTACGTATTTGAGTTTACAAGTGAGCATACCGTTGTAAGTGTATCGTGGTTCAGACGATAAAGCGCGGGAAGTGTGAGGGCACAGCGCACGGAATTTTGCACGATTGCTTGTCCACCATTTTGCACACAACTTTACGATTATCGTTGTATTGTACACTGGTTTCTTGTTTATTGATCATTAACCACTGTTTGCAATATGATTGTTGTAACTCGGTCCCACGTTGGGCGCCAATTGTAAAGGTTATGTTTACAATAAAGATTTATTTTCGGGTTGACACCGAGATTTACATATAATAAACAATGATTCGTTTAGTTTAACACTTATTTCAAAATAAATACTGAGAAACAGTGACAAAACACACAAGTACACCAAAAGTAACACAAAGGACGCATCAACGGTTCGTTCTTGTTGATGTCGGACGTGACTCTCTCTCAGCTCTATCCGGATGCCTTGCGCATGCCCGAGACAGTGGCGCGGAGAGTGTGGTGGCGTTACATTTTGTTAAAATTTGATACATCCGACGTTATTACACTATTCTGGCAGAAATTAAATATTTTTTCCTAGTTAATTAATAACTAGAAGAACGGACAAGCCAAAGAACAAAAACACTCATTTACAACACTGTATCTTTTTTTAGTATTTAGTTATCTTACAAAAGAATATTTTTACACGTCCGGGAGTAGGAGTCGGTTTCTATAGCGTCAAACGCGGGACAGAAATGAAGCATTTACTCCCTAAGGACGAAAATACTTTTCGTAACGGAGTTTTTACTATAACAAAGGTTTTTGAAAATAAATGTCTGTTGTCATGGTACGCGCTGCATGGAAACATTTCTAAAGGCTTCTAAATATTGCAATTTCGCTCCGATTTATTATAATTTATTATTTATGAAATTAAGTGTTTCTACTCCTGAACGTGGAAAAAATTATATATACACCTCGGGAGAGACCATGATTTTTCCCTCGATGTATTTTTTAGCCCTCGGGCTTACACCTCAGGAAAAATAAGAGGTTTCTCTCCATTGGTGTATAATGTACTATTAGATATGCTTCGTATTTAGTAAAACTTTTGTTGGAAAATATTGAATCCAAACCGGTTGGAATAAATGACTATGGATTCAATATTTTCCATCTTAAGATCTACAATTGACTAAAGAAAATCTACAATGAATAAAACTTAAAATAATATCAATTAACGACACAATAATTTTATTTCTTATATTTTAATCATACATCTACAAACAACACTACTTATGCGCATGCGTGGGATGTCAAAATGTTGTTATTATTGTTTATTTTAATGTTGACTGTGTAGCCTAGATAGCTTATTGTAGTTAACTTCATGCGTGACGGACAAACAGACAAGAACTCTTCTATATATAATATTGTGATACAAAAACAAAGTACAGAAATTTAAATGAAAGATGTCTCATGAAGGTCATTTGTATCATATATGAATTAACGTATACCTATATATCTATCTATCTCTTTTCAATTATCAAACAACACGGGCGACAAAGATGAATATAACGCGTTTGTCTTTAGATTATCCGAACAATACTATGACAAACATAACAAAATGAGGCTCGTTGTACTCGATACCATTACAATAACGCTTAAGGAGCATGCAAATGCACATGCAACTTTGCTCATTCGCTTCTCTGTCTTCGCGGTGGTAACTGGGTCGTCTCTGGACGACCACGCGCTATCACAACTTGTATTTTCATCATTGTCTTTTGTTTTATTGTTTATTTCGGTAATATTATTAAATACACTTCTCTTAAACTAATGGTCTAATTTCTATACAACAAATTAGTGGCGTAGTCGGTTTTTATTTTGTTATCCCATACCTAATACCTTTTGTTATAATTAAATCGACGTGCGTTATTGCAATAGTATCGAATACAACGATCCTCATTTTATTATGCTTGTCGTAGTATTGTTCGGACAATCTAAAGACAAACGTGTTATATCTATCCTTGTCGCCAGTGCTGCTTGACAATTGAAATGAGATAGATAGATATATAGCTATGCGTTAATTGGTATACGATACAGATGACCTTCATGAGACTTCTTTCATTTAAATTGCTGTAAATATATTTTATTTGCATACAGCAGATACAGCAGTTTAGCAGATCTTTTATTTCTCCACAATCATTCGCTGCATACTTTATAAAACATGTATACTACAGGACGCAGTTTCTGCGTTTATTTATTACATATCATTTTTACAAAGGTCAACGAGAAAAAAACAAATGTTATCTTAAAATAATTAAAATAACATTTCAAGAAGATAATACAAACTGGTGTAGGATATCTTCTAAAACATATGCGAATATGGAAGTTAACTACACATGCACATATCTAAAAATACTGTTTTTATTTTAAGATATTGAACTTTTACAGGAAATGTTTCAATGGAAAACATATAACTACATATTGTGATTTTCATATTTCATAAATAATACAGTATGAGTTATATACAAAATTTTAAATCATACTAATCGTAATAATATACCTACTAAATTATGCGACTTTTAATTTATATGAAATCTTCAGAAACATGTTGCTCACATAAACTATAACCATCTGTACATTATTACACACATTAGTATAAATTAATCCACAGCATATAATACGTAGGTATAAAATTGCGTATCGCTGTGGAGTAAATGGAAAATAAAAGACAAAATATGATTTTTTACTTTCTTATACGTAGTATAAAGGTCGTAATTATATTTTTATGATAACTTTTTTTTAGTTAAATAAAAGCTGTTGCTTATGGGATTTTCATGAAGTTCTAAAATATGTATTGCTGAAATGTTATATTTTATCCATAATAAATTAAATAAAAATTTCATACAAATGTGACCACTAAGTGATGTTGCTGGACACATCGCTGTATATTACTACTGCGATATATATTCAACGCATTCTCACACGAACAATGAGAATATAATCCATAATCTCAGACGAGAACTCGCTGAGCATGTGATGGGGAGATTTGAATTTGGGCATTTGGAAGTAAATTGATTAAAAAAAAAAAACAAAAAAAAAACAACATTCTTACATATCAAATTATAAGCATCCTAATTTGTTGTAACATATTTTTAAGTAAAATTTCATGAAAGTCCTCCATCAAGAGAATAAACAGCTCGTTCCACGCTATTGACTAAGTTGACTTGATAAATACAGAGAAAATAAGCAGAAAAGCATTGGAAATGTATATGACAATATTAGTTATTTTATTTATACGTACTATTATAGCAGGATTTTAATATTAATTCAAAGGAAAATATACCCCAATAATGAATCTATCACTGTAACTTTTTGTATTTTAGATTAATGTTATAGCATTCATCGCAAGGTGTTGTGAAACAGCCTTGCAGGGGCGACAACCCTTTCGCATATAACTGTTGTAATTCACTACTCACAGACGAGACACACACATCACTAAAAGTGATGGACACTGCGCACACTGGGTCATTTGTAGGAATACTCTCCAGAGAATATTGCGATACATGATTGCCTCGGATCCACTTTTCGATGTTCCTCAAACAAGGACACTGCCATGGATTACCATCGATCACCATTTCTTCTATCTCAAATTTCCGTAATAGATTCGTTGATAGAAAATTCAGCTGATTGTAAGCAATATAGAAATATTTGAAGGTTGTTCGACCACTAGCGAACATGTTAGTGGATAACACAGATATATTGTTGAAGCTGAGATCAAAGAATAAGTAGTTAGAGCGAAAAGCAGCACTATCGATTTTAGAAATACGATTGTGTGTAAACATTAGATTTACTAAGCCAGTCATACGTTCAAACGCTCGCTCTGGTAAATATTCGATCCGGTTTCCAGATAGACTCAATTCCTCTAGTCGTCCAGGATTCTGAAACCAGGTGTATGAAAACGATCTCAGCTTATTACAGCGAAGATCCAATATCATAAGATCAGTATTAAATGCGCTATCTGATATGGTGTCTATCTGGTTACTCGCTAACTGTATGCGATAAAGGCCTCGAATATTGAATGCATTTGATGGCACTGTTTTTATTTTGTTTCCTTTGATGTAAATTACATTTAATCCATATACATTTTTAAAAACTGGTATAGTTTCCAAAAATATATTTTCTATTTGCAAAATTAATATGGATGTAAAATTTATTAAAGTTAGTGTACGGAGATTGCTCTGGTTCATTGACTTGTGTAGAATTAATTCATTGCCAAAATTATCACTGAAACTGTTCCCATTTATATATTCTGACACGTACCCTTCATGCTTAATCGTTTTATCGTAATATCCAAATGTTGCCTTAATCCTAGCACCATGCGCTATGTGACTTGCGCATAATATTACATACATAAACCACAACTTGTCTGCCGTTGCCATCATGACTGACCGATGTACACTGACTGATTGTTTACATATATTATCGCACATGGTATTATAATATGTCACGCACCATAAAAATATACTCTTATCATCGCAGTACAGTAATGAGAAACTAAGAAAGTAAAGAAAACTAAGCAAACGAAGATAAAAAAAAAACATCAGACAAGTACAGAGAACTGTTGAAAGAAACATTAAAATTTAAGATTTAGGCGAATGGGAATGCGAATTTAGCAAAAAGGTAAAAGCCGATAGAAATTGAAAGACAATGCTGCAAGAATACATAAACCACAAATTGTGTGCCGTTGCCATCATGACTGACTGATGTACACTAACTAATTGTTTACATATATTATCGCACATAGTATTGTAATATGTCACTCACCAGTTGATAAAAATATACTCTTATCATCGCAGTACAGTTAAAAAAATTGATGTTAACGTAGTATGCCATATTTTAGTCCAAGGTTGTCCAACCTATTATGTTGGTGGTTCAAATTAAATTTTGATTAGTAAAAATAAATATTGTAGATGTAATTTTATTTCTGTGCTATCGACTTTGGGCGCGGCATACAACATGTGCTTAAAGAGCTGTACAAACGTGGAATAATGGTGGGGGAAATTTCAACCGTAAGACTCCTCACGGCTTTGGTCACAGAGAGTGAAGTACTTGTGGCCAAATATTTTTCTAGTCATTTGATTTTACTTTCGCATCCATATTGTAAGGAATTTTCTGTTCTTTTTTATCTGAATATGCTCTCAATTATATTGTTTAGATCAGGGCTTCTCAAAGTGTGGGTCGCGACCCCCATATGGGGTCGCGTAACTAAAATCGAAAATTTTAGCAAAACTAAAAAATTGTTTGAACATTTTATTAATTTGTAACATCCCTAATAAACCTATTTATGACAAAATTTATTTCTATTATATTAACATAACGCTTGTCAACTGCTTCTTTTAATCACATGACTGCACCACGTGACCATGGCTCACACGGTGTGAGTCACACCGTTCCCTGCCAATGCCGTCCATTATATAGGCACCCTGCATTACCCTGCTACAGTATCACAGCGTCTGCCATTGAACAGTCGCCTTCCGGGTCGAGATTATTGCTTGTATATACTAAGATTGTAGCGTAAAATTACCGTACTGTTATTCCTTGACTAGTAAGTATAAAGTTAACAGGCCCTTTAACTTTTCACCAATATTATAGAAATGCTTTCTTTCATGAGTTGTCATTAAGCCCGATTTATAATGAAGTAAGGTAGCAGGTAAGGCAAGCAGCAAGGTAAGCGGTATAGGCAGAAGTAATGCAAGACATTCAAATTGATTTATAATAAAAAGTACCGCGTAACTGTCAGCCAATCAGAGAGTATATTGGACGGCATTCCAATTGGACAGTTGTCATACATTCGGGTTAAAATTTGTGGTTAACTGAATTATTTGTTATATTAAACATGAACTCTAGCGATGATGAAATTGGCATGATAACTATAGTTCTTTTATCGGTACGAAAATAAAAATTAGCGTATTGTTATCATATATTAATAGTACAATATCTCATGTGTTTCCACTAATTCTATAAGTTTCATGTCCATTTTGCACTTAAAATGAAAACAAGAATAAAAACCAAGGTGAAAACTACACCACACTAATGACAGCTGTTGCTCGATAAAGCAGATTTCTGTATTCACGCCGAAGCTTCCGTCTTCTGATTGGCCAGCGGTAAAGCAGTAATGCAGAAAGATGAAAGATCGTCAACTTCTGCGTTTCGCTTCCCGCGCTGCTGCTTGCGGTGTTGCGTTACTTTTCATTAGTATGAAATATATTCGTATGTATACTTACGAATTAAGTACAAATACATTTTCTATGTGATTGACAGACATTTTTTCTAAATCGTATTCCTAATTTTTTTTCCTCTATATCTGGGGTCGCGAAAATATTTGCTCGGCTAAATGGGGTCGCGAGTGGAAAAAGTTTCAGAAGCCCTAGTTTAGATAACTAGCAGTCTTCATGTAAAAAGTGCACTTCGCAACCAGTTACCTGCTCTCAAAATGCCTCATCGCGGTCTTTCCTGCTGGACTCGATCTTGGAGAATGCTGTTGGTTCATCGCTTTCCTCAGCTCGAAAAAGATCGGATGGTAGACGCGTTTCAGTCTCCTCTGGAGTCTCATTGCTTTATCTCACAGCATGTTTAATTCTGCTCTTGTGCCTACTTTTCTCCAAAATGCTTAGCCCGGCGTTTTGCCCTTGTTCCGGATCAGAAGTAGCACCCTTCTTTCTGGGAATTGTAATATATTAATTGACTGTGAATCAAAAATGTTAGAATGTATTTTTTAGCTCATCGACCTCCTGTCGAAGAGCTATAGTGTTCGGTACGATGTCTGTAGCATCTTCCGATTTCAAAATTTTTTGCACAGAAATCCCGGACAGACCCCCTGGACCACGAAATGACTATTACAACATATGTCCGTATGTATGTCGCTCGTCCGCTCGCTCGCTCTCTCGTACGAGATTTTTTGTTCCATCCAGATCTCCTAAACTACCCAACGGATTTTTATGAAATTTTTTCTGCAGATACGTGTCATGGTCTAGTTGTGCAAGGTACATTTTATTTTTCAAAATTTTCCTTCGTACTTGAGAAAAAAAATATTTTCCAATTTTTTTTCAGTTTTTTTTTTTTCTGCGTTATTTGTTATTCAATTGTATTCAAAATTTTCCTGCATATGCAGGAAATGGAACAATATTTTTCCATATTTTTTATTTTGAAAAATTATGTAAGACCATTGGAGAAAAAAATATTTTTTAATTAAAAATTGAACAAAAGAAGATCAATGCATTTATAGTCGGCTTAGTTTGCTTTGCTTTTGTCAACAGAAGAAAATGTATTCACACTTGTTTTAAATTTGTTGTTTTGTTTGCGACCTAGGCACCTACGATTTTAAAAGTGAATTTAGATAAATAATAATTTGTGATATATTCAGACTTGCACATACGTCGATGAGCTGCAGGCATGGGTGACTAACCCATTCTTTGAATACTAGTTTAAATGACATTTCTATATAGCAAAAAAAATCTAAACACGTGGTGCGTAATAAATTCCTTTTCTGGGCTGTTTATTTATATTTAATGCATATACATGCTCTGTCCCGAAAGTAAATCGACCACGTTCGTAAAAAAAGCTATTAAACATATTGGTAAAAATCTTTCAAATTCTTCGAAGTAGGTCCTTTGGGCGTCAGCACAATTTTTTGCGCGATTTACATGCTTGGTAAGTACCCTGGAAGGCCTTTTCTGGGACTCCGCGAAGGACCCTCGTCGAAACTTTACTTTTTCAAAACTAAATCCCGATAATGAAATTTTAAATTACTTATGATCCCTTGATCCAAGGACTGGTACACTGAAGTTGTGTTTGGTGGTAGAAAAATAATTTTTACATTTTTTAAATTTAATTCGTAATAATGGGATCCAGCATTATCTAAAAATAAAACTATTTTCCCTCTTTTGAATGCCTATTTTTCTATCTAATTGTAACAACCATTCAGCTATTATGTCTCTATCACCGCATTAATTTACTTCGATTCGTTTATTGCAGCCACGCGTCCGCTTGCGGGAGATTTTTGTTCGCTTTCGGGAGGTAATATAGTGTCCGCGTTCGTTTATTAGAGTGTACGCGTATCAGATTGTATTTTATATAAGAAGGTATAGGAAACTAGGAATGGATACAGACATCCATGCCTGCAGCTCATCGACGTATGTTCAAGTCTGAATATATCACAAATTATTAGTTACCTTAATACACTTTTAAAATCCTAGGTGCCTAGGTCGCAAATAAAACAACAAATTGAAAACAAGTGTGAAAACATTTTCTTCTCTTGACGACTCAAAGCAGACTAAGAAAATTATAAATGTGCTGATCTTCTTTTGTTCAATTTTTAATTAAAAAATATTTTTTCTCCAATGCTCTTACATAATTTTTCAAAGTAAAAAATATGGAAAAATATTGTTTCATTTCCTTTTGAATGCAATTGAGTAAAAAATAAAGGAAATAAAAGATTTTTTAAGTACTAAAAAAAGTACCTTGCACTACTAGACCATAACATGTATCTGCAGAACACTATAGCACTTCGCCAGGATGTCGATGAGCTAAAAACTACTTAGAGACCATCCTCTCAATATCGTATAGAAATCTCGGTTTCTGCTGGATGCTGGAATTTCATGTTTATCAACACTGGGAAGCAATAAATAAAACAATAATAAAACAAATTGAAAAAACTAAATCGCCCATAAATGCGCAACTTTTGTCTAATTTAACCAACCTTGTATCTCTTCTAGTTTCCAAGATCCCTGTAGTGGCCCGTTTAAATAGGACACCTGTATATATATATATATATATATATATATATATATATATATATATATATATATATATATATATATATATATATATATATATTGTGACGCTCCCTTGGTGTTGCGGGTTCTGGTTGCTCGGGCGCCAATCGGACTTAGACCGGGATAGTTCAATGGAGGTCAGGGTGGTACAAGAAATAATTTATTTGACCAGAAAACAACGTTTTGATTTATTCACGAGACACTGACACTCGCAGTGTTGATAACTAATAATAGAACCAGCAAATAACATAAGAAAATATAACGTAAGCAAATAATCTATGAACTATGAAAACATAATACAGGCAGCTAATATTTGAAAATACAACGGAAATAACATAACACTATTGTGGCGGAAAGCCAATCAGAAATTATGTATCCTCTGTAACAGGACCGACACAGTACAGAGAGAAACAACGATGACGTCACAGCAGGACCGGCACAGTGTGACGGGACCAAGTGCAATTACTGTAACCTCTGTAACAGGACCGACACAGTACAGAGAGAAACAACGATGACGTTACAGCAGGACCGGCACAGTGTGACGGAGACAACCTATCTAACTGTAGCCTCTACAACAGGACCGACACAGTGTAGAGAGAGACAGTGATGACGTCACAGCAGGACCGGCACAGTGTGACGGAGACAACCTAACTAACTGTAGCCTCTACAACAGGACCGACACAGTGTAGAGAGAGACAGTGATGACGTCACAGCAGGACCGGCGCAGTGTGACGGAAACAAACTAACTAACTGTAGCCTCTACAACAGGACCGACACAGTGTAGAGAGAGACAGTGATGACGTCACAGCAGGACCGGCGCAGTGTGACGGAAACAACCTAACTTATAAATCTTGCTACGTCTGCAACAGTGCAGAGTAACGAATACAAAAATAAATACTGCCACAGAGGGCGGAACAATAAAGAATAATAGAAACAATATGCTTACCAAGCGGTTTGACTGCAGCGGAGAACGGATCACTAGCGGAATACTAACTGATTTTGTTTGTCTACTCGCAGCCCTTTTATACGGCTTGACTAATTGATCGTTCACTAACTTGCATTTCGGTTGTATCATGCGTTAGGTACGGTACTGTGCGGATCAATTAGTCGCGCGCGCTCCGAGACCTGGCGCAACGAGCCTAGTGGCTAGAGCTCGTTTGGTGACATCGTCACACCCCCGTCTTACTTCGGGGTGCGGTGGACAGATGATGAATATCCATACTTATTTGCTATCTTAACTACCCGGTTTACTTACTTAACTGATCTACCCTATTTTACACCTTTATCTTATTTAAACCCTACTTAACTTATCTAACCTATTTTACACATTTATTAATCAACTAACTTATATATACCCTTTTAACCTACTTAACTTAACTTATTCTACTGGCCCAATGTTCCTGGCCATGCTGGCGGGCACTAGCACTGTCAGTTCAGTGTTCTGCTGGCGGCGAGGGGGGATTGTCATCCACCGGGACGGTCTACCTGCACCACCGGGGAGATAAAGTCTGTGTCTTCTGGTGGGTGGGCAGGTAGGGGGACGTAGCAACTCCAGGGGTCGCGCACTAACAGGGGTTCTGCGTCGGGGGTCTTTGGTGGTTGTTGCGGATCGGGTGGCGATCCGGACCCGCACAGCTGTATCATGCGGCTGGGGCGTGGTTCCGCGCTGGTAGTGAGTGGAGGGGCTGGGGGCAGGCCCTTGCTGAGTCGGGGCATCCGGGCTTGATACGTGGGGGACGGTGTGTTGGCTCGTTCCGGGGTGGTTGGAATGGGCGACGTATCCAGCTTAATCCACGGGGGGGCTACTGACTTTCTCCGGGGTGACCGGAAGCGGGGACAGTAGTATGGGTAAAATACCCAGCTCGTGGACGAGCTGAGCGACATCTCGCCTCCGTGGCGGGGTCCGGGGGATGAGAAATTCGGTGGGTGGTGCCGCAGTGGGGACTGCGCGGGGTGGCGTCGTCTCCTGGGTGGGTGGCTGCACGGTTGCCATCAAGCATGGCGACACTGCCCGGATCCGTGGTCGGCGGCTCCTCCTCATCGTCCTTGTTGGCAGCATGTACTAATCATAAAACGGAGGTGTTAATGGGCTGGCTTAAGGTCCTTGATGTGGATCCGATATAAACGACGGCCGCGCTCGTTCCGCAAGTCGTATACCAGTCGAGACACACGGTTCTCGACTGTCCACGGCCCTGAGTACTTGGGAGCGAGTTTGGCCGCGTACCCTCTGCCGGCTGCCGATAGTGGATGCTCGCGTCGCATGACCTGGTCCCCTTCTTCGCACTGCCATTCGCGTCGTCCCCGGTTGTAGTATTCGCCCTGGCGACTGGAAGCGTGGCTAAGGTTGATTCTGGCCAGCTCTCGTGCTTCTTCTAGCTTCTCCAGGCGGTCTAGATGGTCCGGTGGCACTTCGTGGGGGTCTCGCTGCTCACCACGTTCTTCCTGGGTTGCTCGGTGGTATTCTCCGGGTAGTGTCAGCTCGTGACCATAGTTCAGGTAGGCGGGTGTGTAGCCCGTGGACTCATGCCGGCTGGTGTTAATGGCCGTCATCATCTCGGGTAAATATCTGTCCCAAGTTCGCTGGGCCGCTTCGCAGTATTGCGCGAGCATGGGTTTTAACACTCGGTTTACCCTTTCTACGAAATTCGCTTGCGGTGTGTACGGAGGAATTAGCTGGTGACGGATGCCGAGCGCTGTTAACGTCTGCGTGAAGATATTGTTGTTGAATTCGGTCCCATTGTCCGTAATCACCACGCGGGGGCAACCATAGCGTGCCACAATGAGCTCTCGGAAGGCGGCTGTGATCGTTGGGCCAGTTGCTTTCCGCAGCGGTCGACATTCGACCCACTTAGTCAGTCGATCTTGGAACGCGAGAAGATACGCGTGACCTTGGTGGGATCGTGGTAGTGGTCCTACAATGTCTGTGGCAACTGTCTCCCATGGACCAGCTATTGCCGGGGGTCTCATTAGTCCGGGCGCTGCTTGTTGGAATGGTTTGAATCGTTGGCACGTTCTGCATTGACGTACGTAGTTGGTAACGTCTCTTGTCAACCCAGGCCAGTGATATCGCAAGGCGATCCTTGCCAGAGTTTTGGCAATCCCCAAGTGTCCGGCATCCGGGCGGTCCTGGTTTTCCTCAAGTATTTGTAGTTGTTGAGGTCGTGGAACACAAAGTTTCCATTCTGTATCTTCGTTGGGTTCGGTCAGATTCGCCGGATCCCAGAGTCGACGGAACAGGCGTCCATTCGCGATGCGGTAGTCGGGATGGTCTTGCGGTTGTGTTTCTACCCCCGTGAGCTTTTTGTCATACCATGTGGGTGGGTTCTCAGCCACATGGAGTTCGGGGTCGTCGTTGGAGGCGGTATATGGGAGAGGTTGTCGTGATAAGGTGTCAGCGACTTGGTTCAGCGTTCCTTTCCGGTATTGGATGGTACAATCGAACTGTTGTAGGAAAATCGCCCATCGTGCTAGTCGTCCAGACGGGTTCAGAATCGAATGGAGCCAACGGAGGGATTGGTGATCCGTGATGATTGTAAAATGGTACCCTTCTATATAGGGTCTCATCGTCTTCACCGCCCACACAACTGCTAGGCATTCCTTTTCTGTGACGGAGTAGTTTCGCTCTGGGTCGGAGAGGGCCCGGCTTGCGTATGCTACTACGCTAGCTTTGTCATCAGTTCGCTGAACCAAAGCCGCTCCGATTCCGTAGTCAGAAGCGTCGGGCTGGAGTTCAAACGGTCTGCTGAAATCGGGAGAGGTGAGCACCGGCGCGCTTGTTAACGCTGTTTTGAGTTTCTCGAACGCAATCTGTTGGTGTTCTCCCCATTTCCATGCCTGGGCCTTTCTTAGTAACAGCGTAAGAGGTGCTACGATCTTGGCGAAGTCGGTCACGAAACGTCTGTACCAGGAAGCGGCTCCAAGGAATCGTCGTAGCTCTCGTACCCGTGTTGGTGCAGGGATGTCGCGTATTGCAGCAACTTTGTCAGGATCTGTGTGGATTCCATCTGCCGTAATCACATGGCCTAGGTACTGTATTGAACTCTGCGCGATTTTCGACTTTTCTGGGTTAATCTGCAGATTTGCCTTTCTGAGGCGCCGGAATACCTCCTGCAGGTGTGCTAGGTGTTCGGATAGAGTGGCACTAAGCACGACGATGTCGTCCAAATAAGCGAATGCGTGTGGCTCCATCTCAGGTCCGATTACGGTGTCTAGCAAGCGCTGGAAGGTGGCAGGTGCTGCGTGCAGTCCGAAAGGCATTACCCGGAATTGGTACAAGCCTCTAACTGGTACTGTGAAGGCGGTTAATTGTCGACTTTCTGGCGTGAGTGGAACCTGCCAGTAACCCTGCTTTAGATCAATAGTCGAGAAGTACCGTGCTTTCCGTAATCGATCCAGGATCGAGGTTATATAAGGCAAGGGGTATGCGTCCTTCTTGGTGACGGCGTTGAGGCGTCTGAAGTCGACGCAAAATCGGGGCTTCCCATTCTTTTTGCGGACGATCACTACTGGTGAACTCCACGCGCTGTGGGACCGCTCTATGATGCCGTCTTTTAGCATCTGATCAACCTCTTCGTCAATCACGGCTTGCATTTTTGGGTTTCGAGGTTGGTACCGCTGTTTTATGGGTGTTGGGTCGATAAGTTGGATGTGATGCTTCACCATCTGTGTCCCACCCTTTACCTGTTGGAACTTTACGAGTTCGCGTGTTATGAGGCTGGCCATTCGGGTTTCTTCGGTTTCGTGGTTCGGGAGTGATGCCAGCACATTACAGTTGTCGGCTGGTGTCTGCGTTGGGTAGCAGGTGACTTTCTTATCCCTGGCGTTGATGACCATTCCGTATGCTTGGATGACATCCATGCCAAGCAGGACGCGGTGGTTTAGCGTGGGCAGACAAATAAATGTGGCGTGCCGCCAGATGTTTCCAATCTGACACCCTACGGTGCATTCCTCTTGGATATCTGTCACCGTGCCATCGGCCATTCTTGCTTGTGTGAACCGCGCAGGTCTGTATTGAGTGCGCTGACTTCGCATGAGCGCGAAAAGGCTGCCGTCCATGTACGAGCACATGGCTCCTGTGTCTACTAGAGCGGGGCCGGTCCAGTTTCCAATGGTCGCTTCGACGAAGATCCGCCCGTCGGGGGTGGGATCTGTATTTAACGTAGATATGCTGGTGCGGAGGACCGGGCTGTGGTTGTTGGCCTTCGGCTGGTCATGGTCCTTTAATGGCCAGCCGTGTTTGCGTTTCCCGCCTTCGGAGCGCAAGGGCAGTCACGTGACAATATGCCAGTGGTGCCACAGCGCGAGCAGAATTTCTGGGGCGTAGCATTGCATTTACTGCGCCATTGCCCCTCTCGTCCACAGCGCCAGCACGCTCGTGTGGAGTCGTATGTCTGGGTTGCTGCTTTCGGTGGTCCTTGGTTTCTGTCTACAGGTGGGTTTTGTACGCTGGCTAGGCGCGTCGTCTTGGTCTTGGCCATGTCTGTTTGGAGTTGTTCATACTCCAAGATTTCCTGGCTTAGTGTCCGCATGTCGACTACGTCTTTCCTTCGGATATATTGCCTGTATTCGGGCAGCATATTTGTGTAGACGCGGAACAAGGCTTGCTCCTTAGACATGTGACCATGTCGGCGAATCAGGGTCTGGATGTCTACTAAGTAGTCACGGCCCTTTTCTCCGTGCTTTTGTTTCCGTTGGCTGATGTTTTCTTCTAGCTGGAGTTGGTAGTCCGGGGGTAGGAAGAATACGCGGAAGTCCTCCAAGAAGTCCTCCCATCGTTGCCAATAGTTGCAGTGGTTTCGATACCACAGCAATGTAGTGCCTCGCAATAGCTCGGGTATTGCCAGTAAGAGTTGTTCCCCCGTTAATCCGTAGCTGACCTTTAATTCTTCTACCCTCTCCATGAAGGCGACGGGATCCGTTTTTCCTTCGAAGTGGACATTCCACTTACGTACGGTCTCACAGACATGTACGGGCGTTCGCAGAGTTGGGTTTGGGTAGTAATATGCCCCTGACGGTGACGTGAAGGTGGCAGAAAGCTGTGGCATCGTTGGTTCAGTTACAGCGGTTGTTTCTCCAACGGGGGTCTCCTCGGTGCCGGAATTCTCCATGATTTGTTGAGTGAGGATGACAAGCCGCTTTCGTAGCTCTTGGATGCCACCTTCGGTGCTCAACCCGAATCTTCCGAGTTCCCGTTCAAGTGCAGGTCGCTGAAGTTCGAATATCCACCCTGTTCTGGCGGGAGAGTGCGGTGTGCGAAAGGTCGCGGTTGAGGTGGACGGTGTTGGTGGGGGTGTTGATGGGGTGTTGTCTGTGCTACTTCCTGGCATTTAATTATTTCAGGGTCCCTGCTCGGGCGCCAATTTGTGACGCTCCCTTGGTGTTGCGGGTTCTGGTTGCTCGGGCGCCAATCGGACTTAGACCGGGATAGTTCAATGGAGGTCAGGGTGGTACAAGAAATAATTTATTTGACCAGAAAACAACGTTTTGATTTATTCACGAGACACTGACACTCGCAGTGTTGATAACTAATAATAGAACCAGCAAATAACATAAGAAAATATAACGTAAGCAAATAATCTATGAACTATGAAAACATAATACAGGCAGCTAATATTTGAAAATACAACGGAAATAACATAACACTATTGTGGCGGAAAGCCAATCAGAAATTATGTATCCTCTGTAACAGGACCGACACAGTACAGAGAGAAACAACGATGACGTCACAGCAGGACCGGCACAGTGTGACGGGACCAAGTGCAATTACTGTAACCTCTGTAACAGGACCGACACAGTACAGAGAGAAACAACGATGACGTTACAGCAGGACCGGCACAGTGTGACGGAGACAACCTACCTAACTGTAGCCTCTACAACAGGACCGACACAGTGTAGAGAGAGACAGTGATGACGTCACAGCAGGACCGGCACAGTGTGACGGAGACAACCTAACTAACTGTAGCCTCTACAACAGGACCGACACAGTGTAGAGAGAGACAGTGATGACGTCACAGCAGGACCGGCGCAGTGTGACGGAAACAAACTAACTAACTGTAGCCTCTACAACAGGACCGACACAGTGTAGAGAGAGACAGTGATGACGTCACAGCAGGACCGGCGCAGTGTGACGGAAACAACCTAACTTATAAATCTTGCTACGTCTGCAACAGTGCAGAGTAACGAATACAAAAATAAATACTGCCACAGAGAGCGGTACAATAAAGAATAATAGAAACAATATGCTTACCAAGCGGTTTGACTGCAGCGGAGAACGGATCACTAGCGGAATACTAACTGATTTTGTTTGTCTACTCGCAGCCCTTTTATACGGCTTGACTAATTGATCGTTCACTAACTTGCATTTCGGTTGTATCATGCGTTAGGTACGGTACTGTGCGGATCAATTAGTCGCGCGCGCTCCGAGACCTGGCGCAACGAGCCTAGTGGCTAGAGCTCGTTTGGTGACATCGTCACAATATATATATATATATATATATATATATATATATATATATATATATATATATATATAATTCATGAAAAGCGGAAAAATTTTTAACACGATGTTGGGGAGGTCATTTTGAGTAAAAAATGTCATTATGTCTTTTATGTCGCCTGCGTGTTTATTATCAAGTAGGTGGGCTGCGTAGTTATAGTCGATTTTAAGTTTTTTAAAGGAGTTTATGTGTTCTTTATACCTATCTTTAAATTTTCTACCGGTGTGGCCTATGTACTTTAGATTTCAAGTATTGCATTTTAATTTGTATATTCCGCTTTGGTTGTATTTATCTATGTTATCTATGTCGTTATTAATTTGACTTTTGAGGTTGTATGTAGTTTTGTAAGCTATGTTTATGTTGTGTTTCTTAAAAAGTTTTTCTGTAAGTTTGTTTTCCTACGAAGGTAAATGTGGCCCATTGTTTAGGTTCTTGAATATCCTGTATATTCAAGAACCTAAACAATGTCCCTAAAATGTGTGTACATCACTGAACCACAGATTCCTGGTTCGAAAATAAGACGATTTAACTAAACTTACCTATATGCAATTACGTTTCGTTTAGCTAGTATTATGCTTCAAAGTTCTTTCAAGAAAAAGTTATTTTATCCATAACAACAGAACGCTTGGATTGATTTGGATAATATTCGGTACTATACTTCTTACAGATGTAGGTCTTCTTATAAGGTGATATTAGTTATTATCAGGGGACCATTAGTGTACGAAACACGGGTAACCCGGCGTAAATCAGTCAAAAACTTTTTAATGTTAAGGCCAATAACTTTCAAAAAAATAGTTTCAGAAAGAGACATTCAATAGTATTTTTTTTTTGTTATTGTTATCTGTACTGATATCTGTTAAGCTTTAGACACAAAAAAATAAAATCGGAGGGACCGCGCACTGCATTTCATAAAAAAATGTATTCTAGCAGTCTGGTATTCTAAGAAATAAATGACGATATGATATTTATTAGTGCAATTGTTTGAGTTTTACTCACGGAGAGAATATAAGGTGTTCTTTTGGACGGCCGTCCAGCCGTCTCCGGGGTATCTGCATTCATCACCGCGACGCCGTGTACCATCCGAAACAACACGACTCCCAGAGGAGTACCATTTTGCCCCTATTTACTTTGTTAATCCCGTAGAGAAGCTATTTTGTTTGCCTCTCCCGTGACTGTAAGACAGGAGTCAATTGTGTGTTTAGTGAAACAGTTAACCCATTATGACCTAGCGTTACATATATGTAACATTTTTAGGGACCTATATTTTTGCAAACTGTAAATTTGTTTCTCAATATTTTTAATAGATGGCAGTTAAAGACTATATTAATTACAGTGACTATATTAAAGACAGTGTGGACAGACGTCAAGATGCCGCCATGTTCCTGCCAATGTCATTAGTAACAAAAGAAGGATATTATCTTTATAGCTGGCTTTGCTCATGTTAGCAACAAAAAATAAGCGTTTTGACGAAACGAAATGAATATATTATTTAATATTATACATATATTAGATGAATTAAAATATCAATTCATATTATAACAATTATTTATTAGCCATAGATTTGAAGTTTTAAGCACAAAACACTACGGAATACACGAAAATATCTCAGAAAACAACGGTACAGATCACAGCTATCTTTCAATTCAAAGCAATTTGGCAGGAATATGGTGAAAATCTCATCGACCAATCAGCATGAATACACTGGTGTCCACACTGTCTTTAATATAGTCACTGTAATATTAATATAGTCTGTAAATATAGGTATATGTCATTAACTACTATGCTGTTTTGGTAGGGTTAGTGTTTCATCTGACAGAGTTATAGAGTGTTATATTTGTATAAAATGGAGAAAACAGATGATCCGGATATTCGATTCGTGTAAGTACCATGAAATATAAATACATAAGAATACAATGAAGCAGTAATGTCACATATATTGAAAATATATTTTCCTATCAAGAAGGGTAGTTCCCAATTTTTTTTTTAAATCAATTATTTTTTACCTTTTTTTTCGAATGTTACTTACATGTAACACTAGGTTCATATGATACCAAAAAATTGGATATTTTGATTTTCTATTAAAATTAGATTATTTTTGTTTTAGTACAGGTTTTACGCTCCAAGAAGCATTGGAGATGGCGTATATAGATGATGTCTATGAAATATTTATGGAACCTCCGGAAAGTAGTGCTCTCACAGATGAGGATTCCACAAATGAAGATGATGGAGGAACTCTTGATAATTTGACTGGTAATTTATTGCCAAATGCACAGCGAATTTGTAGTGAGGACGTTGTAGAAGAAAACGAAAAAGAAACTAGTAACCAAGAGACACTTCCATAAAAGATTAACCTTGGAGACGATATATCTTGGATAGAGGGTGGAGATTTGGTGGATTCTAAAATCAATGCTGCTCCTAATCCAAATTATGAACGATATCAAGATATGTCCTGCGTTGAAATATTCGAAAATATTGTTGATGACAATATTATTGAATATCTTGTACATGAAACTAAGAAATATTCACTATTTAAAAACTGTCCAGATCCGCGTATAACAGCCGAAGAAATACGTTGTTTTATTGGTATTTTGATAGTAAGTGAATACGACCCAAAACCTGGAAAAAGATTTTATTGGGACGCTGCTAATGATATGAAAAATATTTCAGTAAGTGATGCTATGAGACGTGATGGGTTTGTTCAAATAATGAGGTTTATTCATTGTGCCGATAACAACAAAGTTGACAAAGTGGACAAATATTGATGAATTTTTTAAAAGAAAATTTCATAAATAACTTTGTACCTGTAGAACACATGGATTACGATGAATCTATGATAAAATATTATGGTAAACATGGATGTAAACAATTTATCCGGGGTAAACCAATACGTTTTGGTTTTAAAATGTGGTGTCTGAATAGCAGTGACGGATATCTAGTCAACTTTGATGCCTACCAAGGAAAACGACCCAATTCTAATGAAAATTATGAAAATTTATTTGGCAAGTGCACAGCTCCTTTTATGACAATGATTGATGAAATACCAAGCCCGCAGTATCCCTATAAATTTTATTTAGATAACTTATTTAGCAGCATAAATTTAATGAACTATTTACGGGAAAGGGGATACGCAGGAACGGGTACAATCCGTGATAATCGTGTACCAAAAGGTTATCCACTAACGAAGAAGGAATGTATGAAAAAAAATAATCGAGATTCTTATGTCTCTGCAATTGATAAAGATCATGGAGTAATTTTTGCGAAATGGACAGACAATAATGTTGTCACAGCTGTCTCAACCTGTTACGGAATAGAACCTTTACCGAACGTAAATAGGTACAGCAAATTGGAAAAAAAATATGTTCATATTCCGCAACCCCATATTATTGGGGCATACAAAAAATTTATGGGCGGAACAGATTTAATGGATGAAAATATATCTACATATCGCATTGGAATAAGATCTAAGAAATGGTGGTGGTGTATTTTCACATGGCTCTTAGATGCATCTGTAAATAGTTCTTGGTTATTGTATCGTAGAAGTCATAAAACTTAAATATCGCAGCTGGACTATAGAAGAAACATAGCTCAGACTTACTTAAAACGGTATGGAAACTTTTCAAAAGGTGCAGGAAGACCATCCACATCCAAAACGAGTTTATCGCTGAATAAAATTTCAGACGATATTCGATATGATGGAAAAAAATCATCTCCTAATGCTCATTCCGGACAAGAAAAGACGTCGTTGCGCAGGTGAAGGTTGTTCAAGTAGCACCAGAACAATGTGCAAAAAATGAAATGTCGGTATTTGCATTAAATGCAATATCATTTTTCAGACAGTTACAAAATAATATTGCAAACATTATTTTTTATATATAAGCTATATATTGACCTAGCGTTACATATATGTAACAGCATTTTTCTAAATATTTAGTAATAAACAAATATATTTAAAACTATATTGTTTATAAATACTACCTCTTGCACCTAAAAAAGAATAAACATTTAATTTTCTAATAAAATATTAATTCCGGTCATAATGGGTTAATTGAGCAATTGTAAATTTAGTCAAATAAGAATCATTTCACCTTTGTCTCATTCACTTGCATTTAGTTTTAAGTATAGTTTCTTTGTGAATAATCATATCTTCGTGTTTCTCTGTATAGTTTTTAGTTACATTAAATTCGCTTGTTCTTTAAGTTCACATGTTTTCTTTGTTCTCACGCTGCTCGCGCGACATAGCCCTCTCTCTCCCAAAAACATACGCACTCGTGTTTTTCCGTATACTGAGGGGATTCCGAAGAAAGAGTGCGTGGCGCCCACTATAGCTACTTATTTTCCGAACGTGTGCACTACTGACGTACAGGTGACAGATCGAACTCCTCCCCACTCCACTGACGCTACCGGCTATTATCGGGCGAACGTCACCCACTACTTGCTGTCGAGCGCAAATACAAAATCTGCGTGGCAATATATATGTATCTAATCATGTTATGAAGTTTTTAATTCTGAACAACTTTTTTATTTACACTTTTCCTAAGTACCGGGCGCATCTTTTTTTGTCATAGTATTTAATACAGCAGAAGTGTAAATGAAAAAGTTGCTCAAACATTACAGATCATTTATATAATAAAACATTTTACTATCAAATATTTAATTATTCATTTTATGTTTATGTTGTGTTTCTTTTCTTTTTCTGTTAGTTTGTTTTCCTATGAAGGTAAATGTTTAGGTTCTTGAATATTGTTAATGTCTTTATTTTTGTGGTTTCTTTTAATATTTAATTATAAAAGCGCACCGGCTGCCAGGGCTATATGCCGCTATTGACACGGTTTAAAGAGAGAGAAGAAACAAGAAAAGTTAAACAACAGGGCGATTTTACATCTCGCTAAAAGATCCGATGAACTTACAGAATTTTAATATATGTTTTATTCTTGTACTGTCATTGGCCAGTATTTCTGCCTGCGTGCCTTGTACGTCACAGTTTAATCGGGCATTGGTATGTAGCGGACAATCGACTAGATTGTGCCGCACAGTCTGCCTTGCGATACATCTGTCACACATGGGTGCAGGGTCATCCAGAAGTAAATAGAAATTAGTCAAAACAGTGTGACCTATCCTCAAACGAGTAACGAGCACCTGCTCACGTCGGGTGATAGAACAGGAAATGATAGAGAAATTCCACTCCTCCTGCCATGCAGAAATCTGTTTAATAGCAGACACCATGTCATCGGGCCTTACAGCATAACGGTTAACGTACTGTGGGCAGCCTCAGATGCAGCCTTGGTATTTCATACCATTGCGCATATATCGAAATTTCAATGGGGCAATGCCCGACTCACAGTATAGACTTTCGACAGGACTAGTACGAAATGCACCTGTGAATATTCTGATGCCAGCATTAAGTATGGTGTTTAATTTTTGCGGAAGAAAAAGCGATACACCCGTAGTCCAGCTGGGACTGAACCAAAGCGGTGTACAAACGTTGCAGGCATTTTCGATCGACTCCCCATTTAGTGTTGACAGGCACTTGATCGCATTCAGCGACATGCGACATTGACCCGAGAGGTGCGTTACATGTCGACACCATCTCAGGTAACTATCGTAATAAAGGCCTAGGAATTTCACAACCGCATCTTTCTGTATTTGAGCACCGTACATAGAGAGTTCGGGACACATGTGAAGAGTTCGTAGACGACAAAAATCAACAACTTTCGTCTTCTCGGCTGAGAAGCGAAAGTCACATGCAGTTGCTGCTTGAGTAACTGTGTCAACAGCATTTTGCAGACAACGTTTACAAACACCAACAGAAGATGCGGAAGTAAAGATAGTTAGGTCATCGTCATATATGCAATGGTCAACAGAGTTGGGGGCGTTGTCATTGATTGCGATCATGAAGAGTGTCACACTGATGGTCGAGCAGTGAGGGATTCCGTTTTCAAGAGGATGGGAGCTCGAGTACGTATCATCAATACGCACTTTAAATGAACGGTCAAACAAAAAGTTCTCAATAAATCGTGGTAAATTACCGAATAATCCAAAGTCATGGAGTTTTCTTAAAATGCCATATCTCCAAGTCATATCGAACGCTTTCTCGAGACCAAAAAATCTGGTGTGGGCACCACACTACTTTCTTATACTCAATTTAAATCGGCAGATATTTGACATTTCAAATGCGTATTTCTGTAAATATTTTGTTTTCGTTTTGTTTGCATAGTATTTATGATATTTTATATACATGCCAATATATAAATACATTTCACTCAAAGATAGATAGACTTAGATAAAGATAGAACAAAAATGCATAGAACATTTTTTCTTAATATTATTGTTTCCTATAAGTTTTATTTAAAAACTTTTTCCATATCTCTTTTATATTCTCCAATAATTCGCAATGTTTGAATTTAATGTTCAGTAAACTTCCTCTTCCGGTTGTGCGATTATGCTGGAAATCTAATCAGCTCTTCGTATAATCAATAAACTTTTAAATATGAAGTTTCATTGTCCTGTCTTTGCTCGTTTTGAAGATAATGAACATACAGACACACATCCACACACACACAGACATCATTGCAAAAATAGTCAAAACGTATTCAGGGGATCTCAAAACATGTATTTACTTCAAAATCTCGCAATCGAAATTTTTAATTATTCCTATACTTCCTTTATACTATGTATAAGAAAGTAAAAATACAGCAACGAAATGCTTGCGCTCCACAATGCTGTTCTGTATGGCGTTGGTGAAATACACATGCAGATCAGTTGTTCAGTGCATTTTGCGCAAACCACATTCAAGGAACCAAACCAAACGCAGACTGATCATACGCTCATAGACCTTTGACAGGTGACACGTCAAAGAAATAGGTCTATAGCTGGTGGGCTGAGAGGGGTTCTTGCCTGGCTTCAGTACAGGGATAACTATTGCTTCGCGTCAAATATCAGGATATTTGCAGGAATGCCAAATTCGATTGACGTAACACAGTATTCCTTCCTTCATTACCATAGAGAGATGACGTAACATAGCATATGAAACGTTGTCCGGGCCAACAGAGGTGTTGCCAGTATGCTTAAGTGCATTTTCAAACTGCTCCATAGTAAATGGCCGGTTATACTGGTGCTCGTCCAGCGTTTCGAAATCGAGAGGTACCTTAACCTTGGCTTTGGTACGCAAGAATTGAAGACAATAATTATCAGAACTTGACAAAGACTCGCACAGCTAGATGTTCAACAATATTGACCTGGTCTATACATTCTGCATTATCGACCTGGAGCAAGGAAATTGTTTTGTATTTCCGGTGACCGTTCATGTACCTAATTTTCTTCCACAGAAGGCTAGGATGATCGTAGGGCGTTATTGAAGAGACGTACTCTCGCCAAGAATTCCGCTTGGCCTGGATAATAGTATTCGAAATATCCTTAAAATTGCTTTTTATTTTGGATGGCAGTGGCGATATTGTCATTCCACCAAGGTACAGTACGCTTTCTGGGGCGAGAAGATGTTCTGGGAATGGTGTCTGTGGCTGCCAATAAAATACATTTATTGATATCAGACAGTGAGATGTTGATGTCATTTGATGGAATCGGAGGTACTATATTGGTTGTAAAGTTATCCCAGTCAGCTAAATCGACTCGCCACCTTCTGCTCAACACATGGGAAATAGAAGAAATAGAAGATTTTATGAAAATAGTAAAGTGGTCGCTGAAATTAAGGTCGTCAAGAACTTCCCATGTAAGCTGTGGTGCAATAGCTGGCGAACAAAAGGCAAGATCAAGAGCTGAGAAGCTTCTGGATCTTGAATTAAAAAAGGTAGACTGTCCTGTATTAAGGATAACAATGTTGTTGTTGTCCAAAAGGTTCTCAATAATCTGTCCTCTGCCGTCTGTTTGTAAAGACCCCATAAAGTACTGTGCGCATTGAAGTCACCAACCAGAAGAAACGCTGGTTCAAGTTGCACTAAACCCTCGATGTCATTCATGTTCCACGTAAAATTCGGAAGGTAGACGTTGCATATTGTTATTTTTATAGGAGCAAAGATCTTAACGGCGACCGCTTGGAGCCTTGTTTGAAGATCGAAAAGAAGATGTGGTGTCTTAGAGTCCAACAATATTGCAACGCCCCCGTGTGCACAGGCACCGGGCGCAACATCATAACGAATAACATTGAACCCGTTGAGGTGAAATGGCTTGAGTGGCTTGAGATTATTGTCAGTTAACAGAAGTTTAAGTTCAGCTAAGTGATTGGCTATTCCATTGCAGTTCCACTGGATTAAGAAGATAATAAAAAAAACGTAAATGAAATAATGCTATTTAAAATAGCTGACTTGTTTAATTTGAGAGTTAAACAAGTAGTGAATATTATAAAGAGAATATAAAGATGTGAAGAAAAGAAGGAAATATTACGAGGATAGTTCAGACTGACCAGGTTTACGTGGTCTGGTGGCTGGTCTCGATGGTGTTTGCTGGAGGATGACAGAAGGAATGCATGACATAGTGACGTTGCTAATTGTCGGTTTGTTAACTGGCGTATTTATGGCACGTGAATCGTTGATTAAGGAAGCAGAAGTAGTTACAGGAGTCGGTGTAGCGTTTTTGATAAAAGAACTAAAATTAGCTTTGAAAACATCTTCAATTAGTTGTTTGATCTGTGATATAAGTAGAGTGGCAATATCGGATACACTTAAAACAGGAGCTGATGGCTTCGATGCAGCTTGCGCGTACGAAGTGTGTGCACGTAGTGTGCTACGCTTAAGATGGTTCCTTGCATCGATGTAACTGCATTTGTTTAGTGTCTTGTACTCAACGATTGCGCACTCTTCCTTATACACAGGACAGTTTCATGAATTAAGTAAGTGACTTGCTTTCTTGGCAATTCATGCACTTAAATGGTTCTGAGCAAGGTACGCCTTCATGCACAGCGTGGCCGCATACACAACGAGAAGCAGATTTGCACGGTTGAAGGTAAGAATGAGCGATGCGGTGTCACTTCAAGAAGTCTACGGGCTTGCTTAGCACTGCTGCATTCAACCAGGATACTATCTTGTATTTTTTTTTTATATTGCCGCTTCACCGATTAATCCATACAACGCTTTGTTTAATAAAAAAGGACTCACTTTTTCAAAATTGTTTCCATTATTATTTTTAATCATCAGGAACCGGGGCACTGGACCATCCGTCTCCTGAGTATTTTTTTGTTTTTTCGCTGGGTTTTGTGGTGGACCAGAGTCACCACCTTCTCCGTACTCGCCACTAGCCTTCACTAGTGACGAGAACTAAGGAGGAAACGTAAACTACCGCGTAAATAACGCGGATTTAAACACTCTAAATCAATTAAAACAAAACAAGACAGGGTTTTAATTGGCTTTAATTGGTCCGATTTGGAACGTACGCAGCGCAAAGAAATCACGTCTACTCACCACGAGTGTGAACAGACAATAATTTGGAGGTCTGAACCCAGTTTCACGAAGCAGGAATCTATCATATTAAAATAATTATAGTCTGTTTTTTAATTCGGAGGAGCGATTCCAAATTTGTGCGCTAAAGATAAGACCTGCGATTGGCTAGCCGTAGATCGGTTGTACACCACTGTAATAACAGATGGAACGACCGCCATTATACCTGTAACACCTGTTTCGTGTGTACAGAACTTTTCTACATTTTTTTTTTTTCAATAAATACTTCTTTAACGATTTTGAATATGGATGCAACGTCAAGCACAAGTGCATTTTTAGTTTCACCTCCGAACTACAAGTATAGTGTCTGAAATAGTGGATACAATATGTGAGATATACGTGTATACACTATGTAAAGTAGTTTATTATACAGTGTGTCCCAGCGACTACCATACATAGGAAAATTAACATTGGGAAATTATGTAAGGATGAAGTATTGCTGTGTCTGTATCTAAGCATGTGATTGTCACAAATTAAACAGTAGGTAGTTGAATTAATCAAACTTAAAACTGTCACATTGCTATTATTTTTTTAAATTTGCTGAAACAATACTACTATTACCATTGAATTATCAATATTCTTGCAAATAAATAATTTTTAGGGATAAATAATATGGTTATATTTATTATTTTATAATAAAGTTTGTGTAGAAACAAATTTGGATGATTTTCAGTAATACATACCTACAACAGAATGCGTAAGAGTTTGCATTTTGTAATGGAAAAACGAAGAAAAACACAACAGTTAAGCACTAAATTCAATATCACTCGCAGGTACTAATCAATGAAATGTTCAAACGTATTCCCATTGACTCGCAGACAGTGGCTTAATCTGTCATAAAATTCTGTTCCCCATTTAATGTAGAAATGTGTACTCGTCAGTGAAACAAATATTTTCTAAAGCATGACATTTATTAAACATTAATTCATAAAAAGTGATTAGTTTTTCACTATCTGCTGCTAATAGTAGCGTGTAATATTTTGAAGCAAAATATTTGTATTTTTTATGAGTGCGGTAATTCACCGAGATTATTTGTAATTTCCATCATACTTCGACAGCTGGCAAAATATCTACTTCGTTAACATTCTGAGTTCCGTTTCTATTACTTTTGCGAAGGCAATTGACGCACCCAATTTCCTATTTTAATTAAAATTTCTTTAAATAATTATGTATGTAAAATTATTTGACAGAAGTAAATTTCTTTGTTTTAAATCTTGTTTTTGTCACTCAGAAAGAATATGCATAGAGCTCAAGGCAATAGTTGATCCTTATATAATTTCCCAATGTTAATTTCCCTATGTATGGTAGTCGCTGGGACACACTGTATATAGAAAAGCCCTTGTCTGTCCGTCACGCATGAAGTTAGCTGCAATTGCGTAACCTAGGCAACCATTAATGACAGCGCATGAAATGACAGCCCACCCCTTAGCAACATAAAAATAACCAATAATAACAACATTTTGACATCTGACACATGCACACACGTAGTGTTTGTGAATGTATGTTTAAAATACCTAAAATACGTTATTTGTATTTCTACGAAGTCTATTAAAGCTTCCGTATAAAGGGATATTTTTTTATAAACCTTCGACAATAGTAAATATTTTTTTGCAATATAAGATCCGATTGCAATAAAGACAGTTACATGGAGAAAGATAGAAAAGATGGATATACAGACAAAATCAAGATATTTTAGAGAGTTTGCGACTAGAAGACGCAAAGGTACATGCAACGCAGAAACAGAAATTTTTTATAGAAATTGCAAATGTGGGCACTTGGTGCTCACGGGTAGAGCCTAGTTAAATATATTTACCTACATAACAAGTTTTTTTTTTTTTTATAAAATTGATGCATATTTCGGATTTTTATATTGCATTAAATTTATTATAATTCAAATTTGCCGCCAATTAAATATCCCACTAACATTTTCAGTTGTAAACGAGACTTTTGTATTTACTCCTCCGAATTAAAAAACAGACCATAGGTTTGTTCATTCGACCTGCTCAGTGCAAGCTGAACTAGTACAATCTGCTTGGAGCGACTTGCTCGGTGCAGATCAAAGCAGCACTGTGCAAGTTGCTTAGAGCAATATGAAAGAACGCCTTTTTCTCACTTTGCACGAATTTGTCAAAACTTAACCTAAAAGTCATTTGTCAAATCAATCATGGAAATTATATTAATGCAAATACATACAGATACATTCGTATATAATTATTTATTGCAGAAAACTTTTGTTATTATCTTATAATACATATATAAATAATATAATCACAGAATAAAAAGAAACAGATCCGTATACTGTTTATACGGATTTAGAATTTAAACGACGATATCGCGTAAAAAAGAATACTGCACGATATATAACGGGCATACTAAGAGTTATGCTAGAACCGGCACAAAGTCGACGAGATTGCATATCTGCTGAATTGCAGGTACTTACCGCATTACGATTTTATGCGAAAGGAATGTACCAAGAGGATAATGGTAAGAATGTATATTTGAATTTCCACCAAAAAATTCCCGCCTAATACAATTCATCTCCCCCCACTATGTCAGCCGGTAAGCTGAACAGTGCTGGCTGTCAAACAGCAAGGTCAATTAGAAAAGTGATAGAAGTGTTTATTAGTTTTTTTCTTATTAATATTACAGTAATAGTGCTTCATTGTTAGCCGTTAATTAATATAAAGTTTTAAAATAGTGTTGTTGGTTAAGGCACAACTGATATATGTTACTGTATTTTATTGAATATTATTATAACCTAATTTATGAGTTTTTTAATGATGTAAGTTCTCAATCAATTTATTTTTAGGTGATTTACATGGTATAAGCCAGGCTAGCGTCAGCCGAATTGTACGTAGGGTCTCGGTGGCATTGGCATCCAAATTAAAACAGTTTGTTCATTTTCCTCGTAACATCAATGTGCTGAAAAATCAATTTTACGGCAAGGCCGGTTTCCCAAATGTTGTTGGATGCATTGACTGCACTCACGTGCGAATAAAAAACCCAGATAAGGAACGACCTTTGCTATATTGTAATAGAAAGGGCTGGTACTCGCTGAATGTACAGGTGGTGTGTGATGCTAACCATCGCATCATTGATTTAAATGCACGATGGCGAGGTAGTGCCCATGACGCGAGAATATGGGAAGAGTGTACACTCGCAAGGAAGTTTGAAGTAATATAGTTTTCATTAATCATTAAACAAAGTTATGAATGAATTATAATTACGTTATTTTATCAAATCGTAGAATGGTACAATACAAGGTTTATTGTTGGGCGATGGTGGTTATCCATGCCGAAGTTTTTTATTAACGCCGTTAACGATCCCACAAACGCGCGCGGAAAAGCGGTACAACGCGTCCCATATTTCTACCCGTGGAACCGTCGAACGTTGCTTCGGGCATTGGAAAGCAACGTTTAGAAGCCTGCAAATCGGTCTGAACATTTCGCTGGACACTGCCAAAGCTGCTATAGCTGCAATGGCAGTTATTTATAATATCAGATTAGATAACGATGATTACGACAATGACACTGGTAATTGCAAATTTTTAAACAAAAATTTAGAATTTATAATATAATTACTACCATTTAATAATTAATAATAATAATGTTTACATAGATTCTGATACGTCTGACGGTGATGACGAACAAATTGATGCGATTCAGATGCCAATGCCACAACCACCAAATAATGTTCGCGGAAACGCATATCGTGCAGCATTCATAAATAGACATTTTAGATGAATTAAAATTTTATTAAATAAAAATCTATTTTAATTTGTTTTCCAAATCATTGATTTGTAACATGAGTTTCCTTTTTTCTAATTCGAATAACTCTAACTTCATAGCTAGTTGCTTCCTTGTTGACTCGTTTTCTATTTCTATTTTCTTCATCATTTCTTTATGTATTTCTTCGTTTCTTCTATCTTCTGCTTCGTAGTTCTTTTTTTGTATATCAAGCAGAGCACGCTCGTAGCCGGTCATCTGCAGTGTGTCATGTTTTCTTTTTGTTTGTTTAGGTTTAGAGGTGGAGGACGTTTCAGGGATTTCTAGTGGAGGTTCTGGATTTTCAGTTGGAGTACTTGGTTCGGGTATAAATGTTCTATGAATATAATAATAAAAATATTGATTTATATATATATTTTATTAAATTTTCTAGTGTACCTGTGGTATAAAATATATACTTGATTAATATAAATACTGCATCATACTTACCCAGTTACTGGATCCAGCACTAAAATTGTATTTTCCGGGATCTGTTCTTCCACGGCTTCTGAATCGTACAGACTAGAATCTACGAAGAAGTCATCTGGACAGATATCTCGTATCATCCAGTCTGCTTCTGCTGGCATCTCTATTGCAGAACCACCTCCAGTCTGTTTTGATGCACGATTGAATTTTGATACATTCGCCTTTGCTGTACCTTTCATTCGCCTCCACTGTTCTTTTATCCTTGTTCCACTTCTCTCATATCCACTAACTTTCAATAGATTTTCAATTTCCATCCATGCTTTTTTCCTTTCCCTTGTAATACTTATATCATTCGATTTGCTCTCAATTACTTTCCTTTCTCTCACCAGCTTTTGACCAATTTTCCGATCTTTCACGTTTTCCGCTCATCTAAATATAAATGTTTTATTTATATTATTATATACCGTATTGTACATAATATGTACCTTTACAAGAAACGTATAATAATAAATTATGATAGGTGTAATTAGTTGTGTAATAGTTATATTTGGTTAATTTCGATGTACGAAAACTCTCTCAACGCAAATACAACCAAAACTTTCTTATATAGAGAATTCAATATACGTACATATTTGATTTTTCAAAATTTCTTATATCGTGCATCTATTATATATTAATTAAAATGTCGTGCCATGTATAACAAAACGTTATTGATTTATAAAAATTGTTTAATTTACTTACCTTTCATTCAAAAGTATTCACCAGCTACTTGAAATACCTATTGCAGACCAATAATATGTCGGTCAGGTTGGGTTTATTATGACGGTTGACAGATAATTGCAACGTTGCCACATATATTTTCGTTAGTCACTTGCACTAGTTAATAGTAGCAACCTCTGAATAGACAAGCTACTAGCGACGTTAGTAGCTCCTTGCAGACTCCTAACTAGTAGGCCTTAGTAGCGCTTTTTAGTATCGAGCTGTGAATACCAGTCACTATCTTTAACTTAATATCATGTAAATATTATTATTATTATTAACAATTTTTCAAGGATTTCATTCCTTTTTTTCAATACTTCCGCTTGTCTTTTCCATATACTGTATAGCATTTTCTGTGAACGAGTTAAACAAAACTCGAACTTGTAGAAAACACTGCACTGCACTATCTGCTCGACATCCCGAGCCGGTGCAGAAAATCATGCTCAGTGCAGCACCGAGCAACTTGCACGGACACGAACGAACGCCTTGAGAGCAATTGCACTGAACAAACGAACACCGCGCAACTTGCACTTTTTGCTCGGAACAGATAGTGCAGGTCGAACGAACAAACCTCATAGTTTCATATAAATATAGATTTTTAATACAAACACTCTTTGAGTCAGAAGATATGTCAAATTTATTAAAATGACGCATAAAAAAAGCACATGAAAGGTTGGTAACCAGCCTTGCAATATAAATATCACTAAAAAGTTACCATATTAAAGCTTATTTTGACCAAAAATTAGAACATGTTCTAACTTGATAAATTGAAATGAAAATTCAAGTGGATTTTCATTTGGTCAAAATATTGACATTTTGCACGATAAAACGGCGCCCTTGAATAAAATCACTTGAAAACTCATGGGAAAACTCACCGTATAAATCAGGCTTAAGATACTCTGTACATCGTGCAATGTTTTCTCACGTTTTGATGACTTATGAAATAAATTATAGATATCCTTTATAATATGGAACACACGTTTTATAGCTGGATATTTATTTTTTAAACTAATTAACGCTAATGAAAGTATATGTGTTCGGCAATAAATGTAAGGTATTTCCCTTTGCGCCATTTCGGAGAGTTTTCTTCTTATTTCATTAATATTGCCAGAAAAAATTGCAGCACCATCAGAAGCACAAGCTACCAAATATATTTAAGCCAATGTTTCTCTGTTTTAATTCACTCACAATAGTTTGAGTAATCGTTTCAGTGTAATATGGTGTCGCGTTTAATAATTATACGTTTAAATAAAGGTTCAAATTTAGTGGTGTGCGGAATTTCTTCCTTGGTCAAAAAATATAAACCTTTAATTAGCTTGTTGCAAAGGAACGGTAGAAAATACGTCGCCAGCAGTTTTTTGATAAATTTCACAATATCTGCAAAACGCTCATCCACGAGTTTTATCGAAATATAACCAGCTATACTTGTTCCACAATTTTTATTATTCGTTTCATTTAATTGCTTAGATCTTTATAGGGCAGTTTCCATTTCTTCATCTATGTTGTCATTATTGTCTGGTACTTTCCATTACATTTTCTGCCACCGAAATCATACTATTTTCACTTACTCGTTTCTCATCAATATTACTTCGTATTTCATTTTCTGTTTGTATTTCAGAGTTTTTTTTTTATTTTTATAAAAAAGGAATGTAGAGTCTTTTTATTAATTATTATATACTAGGCTTTTTTCGTGGGCACCATGTATCCACATTAATAATTCTAATTATTTAAAAAATTTCTGTTCCTGCGTTGGATCTTACATTGCAAAAAAAAGCTGGTGATGTCAGCACACGAGTTTCTCATATATGTACATGTTTATCAAAACAATTTAAATTGACACATATTTGACGTTTCAACAACACTATTTGTGCACATAGGTGGCGGGTGACCAGAAAAAACCGCACATGGGTAGGGGTAGGGTTGAGAAGTGTATTATTAGGTGGGGTAGGGTTGAGGAGTGTATTATTAGGTAGGGTAGGGTAGAGGAGTGTATTAGGTAGGGTATGGTAGAAGAGTGTATTATAAGGTAGGGTAGGGTAGTGGAGTATATTATTAGGTATTACTCTGCCTAATAATACTCTTCCCCACCCTACCCCTACCCTGCCCTGCGGTTTTTTCTGTTTATTAATCTTTCTGTGTGCGTATTTTTCCATGTGCGGTTTTTTCCATGTGCTGTTTTTTCTGTGTGCGGTTTTTTACATGAGCGGTTATTTCGAGTGCGATTTTTTCATGTGCGGTTTTTCACCGAATCATATGTAGGATGTCAAAATGTTGTTATTATTGTTTATGAACATGTTGCTAAGGGGGCTGTCATTGCATGCGCTGTCATTAATGTTAGCTTATTACAGCTAACGTCTGCATGACGGACAAACAAACTGTCAAAGGCTTTATGGCTGGGAACAGCTCCTGTTTAGGCAGTTGTTAAGAAACGGAATCCGTTGACATGTCAAATTTGTCACATCGGCAACACTGAATTTTTGTGCCGTAACTATGCTTTCTTATACAATATTGATAAATTTGACAGCTAAAAGAAAATTTTCATATACATTTGCACAGCCATTTGTAATGTAATTGGTTAATCGTAATTAGTTAATTTGCAGCTAATTCGAATCAGAATGCAAATGTATGCATTTTCTGCATGTTTTCAATATATATATAATTGTTACAAAAATTAGAAGGATACGGAATTTCGGGAAATGTACTACAATGGTTTACCAATTATCTCATGAATAGAAAACAAAAAACAAAATTTGGTAGTAATATATCATCAATGTTGGATTGCAACGTTGGTGTTCCTCAAGGTAGTGTGCTAGGTCCAATACTTTTTGTTATATATATAAATGAATTACCTAATATATTACAGCACTGCAGTGTTCAATTATTTGCAGATGATACCTTAATTTACTATGAAAATAAAAATCACGATTTACTAATCGAAATGCTGAACTCTGATCTAAAAATAATTGATAACTGGTTAGCTGCAAACAAATTGAAGCTAAATTATGATAAGACAAAATGTATGATTATTGGTAAGCAAGGAATGTATAATAAAATTCAATTGGAATCACTATTTGTTAGAATAGGAAATTATAGAATAGATTATGTTGATGAAATCAAATATTTGGGAGTAGTAATAGATTCAAAATTAACATTTAAAAATCATGTGCATTATATTATTAAGAAAATTGCTAAGAAAATAAGTTTTATGGCTAGGATTAGTGACTATTTAAGTATAGAGACTAAGATCTTAATTTTTAATACAGTAGTTTTACCTCATTTTACATATTGCAATACAATTCTATTTCTGGTGAATAATGAATGTATGAGTAAGTTACAAAAAATGCAAAATAGAGCAATGCGTGTAATCTTAAAAGCGAATAGATATAGTAAGATTGAGAACATGTTGGATGATTTGAATTGGCTTTGTATTCGAGATTTTATTATCCTCAATACGATGACGTTTATATACAAAATTTTGAATAATTTAACACCGGAATACTTAAGCGCGAAAATAATTAAAAATATTAATGTACATTCACATTTTACTAGAAATAGAAATGATATACACATACATAGGAAACATTCAGAATTTGCTAAAAACACGATATTCGATAAAGGTATGGTAATGTTCAATGACCTGGATGAAGAAATAAAAAGTGCAAGCAATAGCAAAATATTTAAAAATAAACTTAAGCTAACACTTCATAATTAATCACACTATGTTCGAAATATGCTGACATATGCATGGTTACTGACCGAAGGATGTACTGTCAGCAAGGTCGAAACGTGTGGAGTAATTATTTGTAGAATAAACATAAGTATAAAGAATGTAAACTAGCAAATTTGCTAAAATAAAGAAATTATTATTATTATTATTATTATATATATATATATATATATATATATATATATATATATATATATATATATTGTGACGCTCCCTTCGGGGGTGTCGGGTTTGCTCGGGCGCCAATCGGTTTTCGGTCCCGGGATCAGTCAGTGGAGTGGGATCAAGGTAATGGTAATCAATCTCAAGATAAACACAGCTAATAACGCAATAATGGGAACCCACGATATTGTATTTAACAATGAAAGAACTGGTTCAGTTAATAACAAATAAATCTTACAGTTAATAACAAAAGAATCTTTTCAATACAAATAATAATAACAATAGTAACCGATGCTATAAATAACAGCAAAAGAACAGAGTAATTAGTACAAGATACTTCTAACAATGCTCGTACCAGCGTAGTAACGGTTACTAGAGGCTCCACGACAGGACGTGCGCAGCACGGAGCAGTAGTAACACGGAAACCCACCGCAGGACGTTCGCAATGCAGTGGAGGTACGATTACTGTATATTCTGCGACAGGGCGTGCGCAGCACAGAGTGATAGTCGAAAGGCACACAACAATAAATCAAAATCTTAGATGTAAAATAAACTATGTAGCAACAATGCTCGTACCAACGTAGTAACGGTTACTAGAGGCTCCACGACAGGACGTGCGCAGCACGGAGCAGTAGTAACACGGAAACCCACCGCAGGACGTTCGCAATGCAGTGGGTACGATTACTGTATACTCTGCGACAGGGCGTGCGCAGCACAGAGCGACAGTCGAAAGGCACACAACAATAAATCGAAATCTTAGATGTAAAGTAAACTATGTAGCAACAGGTCATCCGCAGTGCTGACAATAGAGTACAAAAATAAAACAAAACTGGCTTACCATACGGCTCGATGAACGGAGGCGGTTGGTCGGTAGTCGGAACACTGACTGCCTTTGTGGCCTATGTCTGGCCCTTTTATACCCACCTGTTAGCGACGGGTCCGGACTGTCTTTTTCGGCAAATTTGCTTAATTGAACAGTCCGGTGCAGCGTTCTTGTCCGAGCGGTGTGCGAGTTTGAGCCGCTGCCAACGGAGCGTTGACGGGCATTGCTCCGCTTACCCAGTGCCGTAATTAAAAACATGTGACTTCGTCACACTCCCTTCTTTCTTACGGGAACCAAAAGAAAACCCTAACTAAAGACATAACAAACTATGCTATCTTACGCTATTGTATCGTTCACTTATTTTACGTTGACCATCTGGGTCGGCACTGTCACTAGGGCATGTTCACTACCGTCTCTTCGGGGGGGATGGTAATCCAACGCGGTCGTTGTCCTGCCCCACCGGGGATTGAAAGTCTATATCGCTTTGAGGGTGGGCAGTGTGAGGGGCGCAACGATTGTAAGGGGACCCGCACCAGTAGGGGACCTGAGTCCGGAGCTTTTTCTTGACGGGCGTGGATCACCGGGACCTGGCGCTTCGGTGCTGGTAATGATGTGGGCGCAAACAGCTGCCGAAAACGGTTGGCCAGTGAGTCGGCTTGCCTGGTAGGAACGAGTGGCGGGGCGGGAGCCAAGTCCCGTAGGGCTGGTTGCACTCGCCGCGTTGGTGATGGCGTAATGGCTCGGTCCGGGGTAGTGGGGATGGGCGATGTGTCCAGCTCGAGCCATCCTGAAGGGCTGAACGCGAGGGGGGCGCTATCTTGCCCCGTTGCGGCCGGTTTTTCCGGCGTGGGTGGCAAGGGTGATAGTATCGGGATACTGACACCCATTTCCTGTGCGATCTGTGCTGCGGTCAGCCGTCGGGGCGGAGTCTGTGGGATACGAAATTCCGCCACGGTGACTGGTTGATCACCTGGTCCTGCGTGGGCCGGCGTGATGGCCAGTGTTTGAGGGGGTGGCGGAGGTCTGATACCGTTGTAGCAGACATGGCGAAACGGGGCGGATACGGCGGCTTTTGCGTGGTATGCTGGGCACGGGGCTTGGGCGAGATGTCCGAATCATTTTTCTGAAAAAGGAACCAGTTATTTGTTAGTAAGCGGGCTTCAGGTCTTTGATATGGATCCGCTGCAACTGTGCGCCCTGCTTGCTCCGTAGGTTGTAGACCTTGGTGGAGAGTTGTTCGGCTATGGTCCATGGTCCGGAGTACTTAGGGGCCAGTTTTGCCGCGAATCCTTTGGCCGCGGAGGACAGGTGGTGCTCCTTCCGCATGACCTGGTCCCCTACACGGAGTTTCCAGTCACGATGCCGTAAGTTGTAGTGATGACCTTCGCGAGTGGCTGCGCGGGCTAGGTTCACCTGCGCCAGTTTGCGAATTTCGTGGAGTCTTGCTCGTTGCTCCAGGAAGCTAGGGTTTGGGTGGATCTCGGAATGGCTGGTAGTGTTCGCTGGTTCGGAGGGTGTTCCGGTCGGGAGGGCGAGCTCGCGTCCGTAATTGAGGTACGCGGGTGAATAACCGGTAGAGTCGTGGCGGCAGGAGTTTATGACCAGGGTGAGTTCCGGGAGGTATTTGTCCCATTCTCGTTGATTTTGTTGGCAGTATATAGCCAGCATTGGTTTCAAGACGCGATTGACGCGTTCAACAGGGTTGGCCTGGGGGGTATAGACGGGAGTCAGCTGGTGCTGTATTGATAGGGATGCTAATGTTCCCTTGAAGCTGCGGTTATTAAACTCGGTGCCATTATCGGTGATAAGAGTCTGTGGGCACCCGTGTCGGGTGATGACAAGCTCCCGGAGCGCCTTGGTGATGGTAGTTGAGGTGGCCTTACGGAGTGCTCGACACTCAACCCATTTGGTCATTCGGTCCTGGAACGCGACGAGGTAGGTGTTTCCGCTGGTTGACCGAGGCAAGGGCCCCATGATGTCTGTGGTTACGACTTCCCATGGTCCGCCTATTCTGGGGGCGTGCATCTGCCCTGCGGGTGCTGTTTGGGAGGGTTTGAATCGCTGGCACGCCTCGCATCCCCGCACGTACCTTGTGATGTCGCGGTACATCCCTGGCCAATAGTACCGGAGCGCGATACGGGTGATGGTTTTAGCAATGCCCATGTGCCCGGCATGGGGTGCGTTGTGGTGTTCGTATAATATCTGCGCCCGTTGCGGGGTGGCCACGCACTTCTTCCATTCCGAGAGGTCGCCCAGCTCGGAGAGGTCGGATGGGTTCCAGAAACGTCGGTAGAGTTGTCTGTCGTGGATCTGGAAGTCAGGATGGCCTTGAGGGTGACGTCGTACTTCTCTTAGTTTTCTATTGTACCAGGGGCACGGGGTTTGCAGTGCATGGAGGTCAGTGCTCGTTTCTCCACCGGGTAGTGGCTGTCGGGAAAGGGTGTCCGCTAGCTGATTTAGTGATCCTTTCCTGTATTGGATGTCGAATTCGTATTGCTGTAGTGCCACGGCCCATCGTGCTAGTCGGCCGGTTGGGCTTTTTATCTTATGTAGCCATCGGAGCGCTTGATGGTCGGTGATGACGGTGAAACGGTACCCTTCCAAATAAGGTCGCATTTTTTCAATCCCCCAGACAATCGCCAGACACTCTTTCTCGGTGGTAGAGTAATTCTGTTCGGCGTTGGCAAGGGTCCGACTGGCGTATGCGATGACCCGTTCTTTGTCTTCTTTCCGCTGGAGCAAGGCCACCCCTAACCCTTTGTCGGACGCGTCGGTTTGCAGAATAAATGGCGCCTCAAAATCGGAACAGGCGAGTACCGGTGCGGTTGTTAGTGAGGTTTTTAAGGATTCGAATGCGGTTTGCGCGGTGTCGGACCACTGCCATTTCTGGTTTTTTCGCAGTAGGTTGGTCATCGGTGCGACTGTTTTTGAAAATCCTGGGATAAACCTGCGATACCAGGAGGCCGCCCCAAGGAATTGGCGTAATTCGCGCAGGTTGGTAGGTGGTGGAATGTTAATAATGGCGGCTACTTTTTCAGGATCTGTCTGGATTCCTTCGCTGGAGATGACATGCCCGAGGTATCTTATTGCTCGTTGTCCAAAATGGCATTTCTCTTGGTTGAGCTGTAAGTTGGCTGCCCTCAGCCTACGAAACACGGTTCGCAGGTGCTGTATGTGGTCATCGAGGTTAGCACTTAGTACGACAATATCATCTAAGTAAGCGAAGGTGTGGGGCTCCATATCCGGGCCGATCACCTGGTCTAATAGCTTCTGGAAGGTGGCGGGTGCAGAGTGCAATCCGAATGGTAGCACGCGAAACTGGTATAGTCCCCTCCCGGGTACGGTGAAGGCAGTGAGGGGTTCGCTGTCGTTCGATACAGCTACCTGCCAGTAGCCATTCTTAAGGTCCAATGTGGAGAAATAGCGGGCCTTACGCAGTCGGTCTAGTATGGTGCTGATATAAGGAAGGGGGTAGGCGTCTTTTTCGGTCACCTCGTTGAGTCGTCGGAAGTCAATACAAAATCGTGGCCTCCCGTCTTTTTTTTTTGTATGATCACGGTGGGAGAGCTCCATGCGCTATCAGATCGCTCGATAATCCCATCGTTTAGCATCTGATCCACCTCCTGGTTGATGATAGCCATCAATTTCGGATTGCGTGGTTGGTATCGCTGCTTGATCGGGGTTGGATCTTTTAGACGGATGTGATGAGTTATTAAGGGTGTTACCCCCTTCACGCTCTGGAATAGTGATAATTCTTCGTCTAGAAATATTTTTAGTCGGTTGCTGGTAGTGGCTGTGTCCTCCGGAGTGGTGGTGACTTCATATAACGGCTGGATAGATGGACTCACGGTGAGGTGGGGTTGGTCTGTGGAACAATTGATCACCATTCTCCAAGCCCGGATGACGTCCATGCCTAGCAGTATCTGGGTAGAGAGTGTAGGTAGGCATAGGAACGTGGCGTGTCCGAAGACTCCTTTAATGACACAACCCAGGCGGCATTCTTCTGAAATGGAAATCCTCTGTCCATTGGCTAATAGAGCATGTGTACTGGGGATGTGGCAGAATTGTACGCCGCGGGATCGGCAATGGTTCATTAGGTCTTGATTAATGTAAGATCGGGCCGAGCCGGTGTCGATCAATGCGGAGGTAGGGGTGCCAGCGACCATGATTGGGATCAGCATTCGTTCATCGGGGGCTTTCTCGATCGTAGACAGCAGACTATGTTCCTGTCCAGTAACCCGGAGGCTGGGGGGGACGGACGGACGAGGCTCCGTTACTCGACGGTCCGGTCTGCGTTTCCCGCCTGTTTTTGGCAGTTGCAGTCCCTGGTGAGCGTACCCTCTTTCCCGCGGTATGAGCAGAATAGTTTCGGGGGTAGCCTACAATTCTGCCTAAAATGCCCCTTCCCACCGCATCGCCAGCAGGTTCCTTTCCGTTCGTAGTTGGTGCTTGGAGAGGGGGAAGTCGTGACGGGTTTTTTGGTGCTCGATACAGTTGCAATATTGGTTGCGTGGTGACTTTTCAGTTCCCTCTGCAGTTTCTCGTATTCCTCGATTTCTCGTACCAGATCTTGGATGCTGTTGCAGTCACGACGGCGAATATACCGCCGATAGTCAGGCAGGAGGTTTGTGTAAACTCGGTATAGCTCCTGAGCGGGTGACATGCCGCTGTGTCGTCGGATTAGCGTCTGAAGGTCAATGATGTATTCGCGGCCTGCTTCTCCCGCACGTTGGACGCGATGACCAATTTGTTCCTCTAAACCCAGGACGTAATCGGCAGGTAGATAGAAAGATCGGAAGTCTTTCAGAAACAGGTCCCATGTATCCCAGCTCTTGTGATTGTTTCGGCACCATAGTAGGGCCGTAGCCTTCAGTAGTTCGGGGATGGCGACCAACAGTTGTTCGTCTGTGAGTTTATAACTTGTCCGTAGCTCCTCTAGTCTTTCGAGGAAGGCACCGGGTCTGTCTTGCCATCAAAGGACAGATTCCATTTGCGGACTGTTTCGCAGATATGAGTTGGAGTACGAAGCGCGGCTAGGGGGTACCAGAAGCCTTCTGCCTGGCTCCCCGTGAGCTCTGTGGTGGGGGGTGCCAGAGCTGGGTTAGCCCCTGCTAGTTTAGTTGCCTGTCGTACGAACTGCGCGAGACGGTGGCGGAGTTCATCCACGGTTCCCTCGGTTGGCAGTTCAAATTTCTGGAGTTCTGCCTGGAGCTCTTCTTTACGGAGGACATATATCCAGCTGGTTTTAGCCTTGCCCTCGTCTTGTGCCATGTTAGTTATATATTTTTTTCCGGTGTCCCTGCTCGGGCGCCAAATTTGTGACGCTCCCTTCGGGGGTGTCGGATTTGCTCGGGCGCCAATCGGTTTTCGGTCCCGGGATCAGTCAGTGGAGTGGGATCAAGGTAATGGTAATCAATCTCAAGATAAACACAGCTAATAACGCAATAATGGGAACCCACGATATTGTATTTAACAATGAAAGAACTGGTTCAGTTAATAACAAATAAATCTTACAGTTAATAACAAAAGAATCTTTTCAATACAAATAATAATAACAATAGTAACCGATGCTATAAATAACAGCAAAAGAACAGAGTAATTAGTACAAGATACTTCTAACAATGCTCGTACCAGCGTAGTAACGGTTACTAGAGGCTCCACGACAGGACGTGCGCAGCACGGAGCAGTAGTAACACGGAAACCCACCGCAGGACGTTCGCAATGCAGTGGAGGTACGATTACTGTATATTCTGCGACAGGGCGTGCGCAGCACAGAGTGATAGTCGAAAGGCACACAACAATAAATCAAAATCTTAGATGTAAAATAAACTATGTAGCAACAATGCTCGTACCAACGTAGTAACGGTTACTAGAGGCTCCACGACAGGACGTGCGCAGCACGGAGCAGTAGTAACACGGAAACCCACCGCAGGACGTTCGCAATGCAGTGGGTACGATTACTGTATACTCTGCGACAGGGCGTGCGCAGCACAGAGCGACAGTCGAAAGGCACACAACAATAAATCGAAATCTTAGATGTAAAGTAAACTATGTAGCAACAGGTCATCCGCAGTGCTGACAATAGAGTACAAAAATAAAACAAAACTGGCTTACCATACGGCTCGATGAACGGAGGCGGTTGGTCGGTAGTCGGAACACTGACTGCCTTTGTGGCCTATGTCTGGCCCTTTTATACCCACCTGTTAGCGACGGGTCCGGACTGTCTTTTTCGGCAAATTTGCTTAATTGAACAGTCCGGTGCAGCGTTCTTGTCCGAGCGGTGTGCGAGTTTGAGCCGCTGCCAACGGAGCGTTGACGGGCATTGCTCCGCTTACCCAGTGCCGTAATTAAAAACATGTGACTTCGTCACACTCCCTTCTTTCTTACGGGAACCAAAAGAAAACCCTAACTAAAGACATAACAAACTATGCTATCTTACGCTATTGTATCGTTCACTTATTTTACGTTGACCATCTGGGTCGGCACTGTCACTAGGGCATGTTCACTACCGTCTCTTCGGGGGGGATGGTAATCCAACGCGGTCGTTGTCCTGCCCCACCGGGGATTGAAAGTCTATATCGCTTTGAGGGTGGGCAGTGTGAGGGGCGCAACGATTGTAAGGGGACCCGCACCAGTAGGGGACCTGAGTCCGGAGCTTTTTCTTGACGGGCGTGGATCACCGGGACCTGGCGCTTCGGTGCTGGTAATGATGTGGGCGCAAACAGCTGCCGAAAACGGTTGGCCAGTGAGTCGGCTTGCCTGGTAGGAACGAGTGGCGGGGCGGGAGCCAAGTCCCGTAGGGCTGGTTGCACTCGCCGCGTTGGTGATGGCGTAATGGCTCGGTCCGGGGTAGTGGGGATGGGCGATGTGTCCAGCTCGAGCCATCCTGAAGGGCTGAACGCGAGGGGGGCGCTATCTTGCCCCGTTGCGGCCGGTTTTTCCGGCGTGGGTGGCAAGGGTGATAGTATCGGGATACTGACACCCATTTCCTGTGCGATCTGTGCTGCGGTCAGCCGTCGGGGCGGAGTCTGTGGGATACGAAATTCCGCCACGGTGACTGGTTGATCACCTGGTCCTGCGTGGGCCGGCGTGATGGCCAGTGTTTGAGGGGGTGGCGGAGGTCTGATACCGTTGTAGCAGACATGGCGAAACGGGGCGGATACGGCGGCTTTTGCGTGGTATGCTGGGCACGGGGCTTGGGCGAGATGTCCGAATCATTTTTCTGAAAAAGGAACCAGTTATTTGTTAGTAAGCGGGCTTCAGGTCTTTGATATGGATCCGCTGCAACTGTGCGCCCTGCTTGCTCCGTAGGTTGTAGACCTTGGTGGAGAGTTGTTCGGCTATGGTCCATGGTCCGGAGTACTTAGGGGCCAGTTTTGCCGCGAATCCTTTGGCCGCGGAGGACAGGTGGTGCTCCTTCCGCATGACCTGGTCCCCTACACGGAGTTTCCAGTCACGATGCCGTAAGTTGTAGTGATGACCTTCGCGAGTGGCTGCGCGGGCTAGGTTCACCTGCGCCAGTTTGCGAATTTCGTGGAGTCTTGCTCGTTGCTCCAGGAAGCTAGGGTTTGGGTGGATCTCGGAATGGCTGGTAGTGTTCGCTGGTTCGGAGGGTGTTCCGGTCGGGAGGGCGAGCTCGCGTCCGTAATTGAGGTACGCGGGTGAATAACCGGTAGAGTCGTGGCGGCAGGAGTTTATGACCAGGGTGAGTTCCGGGAGGTATTTGTCCCATTCTCGTTGATTTTGTTGGCAGTATATAGCCAGCATTGGTTTCAAGACGCGATTGACGCGTTCAACAGGGTTGGCCTGGGGGGTATAGACGGGAGTCAGCTGGTGCTGTATTGATAGGGATGCTAATGTTCCCTTGAAGCTGCGGTTATTAAACTCGGTGCCATTATCGGTGATAAGAGTCTGTGGGCACCCGTGTCGGGTGATGACAAGCTCCCGGAGCGCCTTGGTGATGGTAGTTGAGGTGGCCTTACGGAGTGCTCGACACTCAACCCATTTGGTCATTCGGTCCTGGAACGCGACGAGGTAGGTGTTTCCGCTGGTTGACCGAGGCAAGGGCCCCATGATGTCTGTGGTTACGACTTCCCATGGTCCGCCTATTCTGGGGGCGTGCATCTGCCCTGCGGGTGCTGTTTGGGAGGGTTTGAATCGCTGGCACGCCTCGCATCCCCGCACGTACCTTGTGATGTCGCGGTACATCCCTGGCCAATAGTACCGGAGCGCGATACGGGTGATGGTTTTAGCAATGCCCATGTGCCCGGCATGGGGTGCGTTGTGGTGTTCGTATAATATCTGCGCCCGTTGCGGGGTGGCCACGCACTTCTTCCATTCCGAGAGGTCGCCCAGCTCGGAGAGGTCGGATGGGTTCCAGAAACGTCGGTAGAGTTGTCTGTCGTGGATCTGGAAGTCAGGATGGCCTTGAGGGTGACGTCGTACTTCTCTTAGTTTTCTATTGTACCAGGGGCACGGGGTTTGCAGTGCATGGAGGTCAGTGCTCGTTTCTCCACCGGGTAGTGGCTGTCGGGAAAGGGTGTCCGCTAGCTGATTTAGTGATCCTTTCCTGTATTGGATGTCGAATTCGTATTGCTGTAGTGCCACGGCCCATCGTGCTAGTCGGCCGGTTGGGCTTTTTATCTTATGTAGCCATCGGAGCGCTTGATGGTCGGTGATGACGGTGAAACGGTACCCTTCCAAATAAGGTCGCATTTTTTCAATCCCCCAGACAATCGCCAGACACTCTTTCTCGGTGGTAGAGTAATTCTGTTCGGCGTTGGCAAGGGTCCGACTGGCGTATGCGATGACCCGTTCTTTGTCTTCTTTCCGCTGGAGCAAGGCCACCCCTAACCCTTTGTCGGACGCGTCGGTTTGCAGAATAAATGGCGCCTCAAAATCGGAACAGGCGAGTACCGGTGCGGTTGTTAGTGAGGTTTTTAAGGATTCGAATGCGGTTTGCGCGGTGTCGGACCACTGCCATTTCTGGTTTTTTCGCAGTAGGTTGGTCATCGGTGCGACTGTTTTTGAAAATCCTGGGATAAACCTGCGATACCAGGAGGCCGCCCCAAGGAATTGGCGTAATTCGCGCAGGTTGGTAGGTGGTGGAATGTTAATAATGGCGGCTACTTTTTCAGGATCTGTCTGGATTCCTTCGCTGGAGATGACATGCCCGAGGTATCTTATTGCTCGTTGTCCAAAATGGCATTTCTCTTGGTTGAGCTGTAAGTTGGCTGCCCTCAGCCTACGAAACACGGTTCGCAGGTGCTGTATGTGGTCATCGAGGTTAGCACTTAGTACGACAATATCATCTAAGTAAGCGAAGGTGTGGGGCTCCATATCCGGGCCGATCACCTGGTCTAATAGCTTCTGGAAGGTGGCGGGTGCAGAGTGCAATCCGAATGGTAGCACGCGAAACTGGTATAGTCCCCTCCCGGGTACGGTGAAGGCAGTGAGGGGTTCGCTGTCGTTCGATACAGCTACCTGCCAGTAGCCATTCTTAAGGTCCAATGTGGAGAAATAGCGGGCCTTACGCAGTCGGTCTAGTATGGTGCTGATATAAGGAAGGGGGTAGGCGTCTTTTTCGGTCACCTCGTTGAGTCGTCGGAAGTCAATACAAAATCGTGGCCTCCCGTCTTTTTTTTTTGTATGATCACGGTGGGAGAGCTCCATGCGCTATCAGATCGCTCGATAATCCCATCGTTTAGCATCTGATCCACCTCCTGGTTGATGATAGCCATCAATTTCGGATTGCGTGGTTGGTATCGCTGCTTGATCGGGGTTGGATCTTTTAGACGGATGTGATGAGTTATTAAGGGTGTTACCCCCTTCACGCTCTGGAATAGTGATAATTCTTCGTCTAGAAATATTTTTAGTCGGTTGCTGGTAGTGGCTGTGTCCTCCGGAGTGGTGGTGACTTCATATAACGGCTGGATAGATGGACTCACGGTGAGGTGGGGTTGGTCTGTGGAACAATTGATCACCATTCTCCAAGCCCGGATGACGTCCATGCCTAGCAGTATCTGGGTAGAGAGTGTAGGTAGGCATAGGAACGTGGCGTGTCCGAAGACTCCTTTAATGACACAACCCAGGCGGCATTCTTCTGAAATGGAAATCCTCTGTCCATTGGCTAATAGAGCATGTGTACTGGGGATGTGGCAGAATTGTACGCCGCGGGATCGGCAATGGTTCATTAGGTCTTGATTAATGTAAGATCGGGCCGAGCCGGTGTCGATCAATGCGGAGGTAGGGGTGCCAGCGACCATGATTGGGATCAGCATTCGTTCATCGGGGGCTTTCTCGATCGTAGACAGCAGACTATGTTCCTGTCCAGTAACCCGGAGGCTGGGGGGGACGGACGGACGAGGCTCCGTTACTCGACGGTCCGGTCTGCGTTTCCCGCCTGTTTTTGGCAGTTGCAGTCCCTGGTGAGCGTACCCTCTTTCCCGCGGTATGAGCAGAATAGTTTCGGGGGTAGCCTACAATTCTGCCTAAAATGCCCCTTCCCACCGCATCGCCAGCAGGTTCCTTTCCGTTCGTAGTTGGTGCTTGGAGAGGGGGAAGTCGTGACGGGTTTTTTGGTGCTCGATACAGTTGCAATATTGGTTGCGTGGTGACTTTTCAGTTCCCTCTGCAGTTTCTCGTATTCCTCGATTTCTCGTACCAGATCTTGGATGCTGTTGCAGTCACGACGGCGAATATACCGCCGATAGTCAGGCAGGAGGTTTGTGTAAACTCGGTATAGCTCCTGAGCGGGTGACATGCCGCTGTGTCGTCGGATTAGCGTCTGAAGGTCAATGATGTATTCGCGGCCTGCTTCTCCCGCACGTTGGACGCGATGACCAATTTGTTCCTCTAAACCCAGGACGTAATCGGCAGGTAGATAGAAAGATCGGAAGTCTTTCAGAAACAGGTCCCATGTATCCCAGCTCTTGTGATTGTTTCGGCACCATAGTAGGGCCGTAGCCTTCAGTAGTTCGGGGATGGCGACCAACAGTTGTTCGTCTGTGAGTTTATAACTTGTCCGTAGCTCCTCTAGTCTTTCGAGGAAGGCACCGGGTCTGTCTTGCCATCAAAGGACAGATTCCATTTGCGGACTGTTTCGCAGATATGAGTTGGAGTACGAAGCGCGGCTAGGGGGTACCAGAAGCCTTCTGCCTGGCTCCCCGTGAGCTCTGTGGTGGGGGGTGCCAGAGCTGGGTTAGCCCCTGCTAGTTTAGTTGCCTGTCGTACGAACTGCGCGAGACGGTGGCGGAGTTCATCCACGGTTCCCTCGGTTGGCAGTTCAAATTTCTGGAGTTCTGCCTGGAGCTCTTCTTTACGGAGGACATATATCCAGCTGGTTTTAGCCTTGCCCTCGTCTTGTGCCATGTTAGTTATATATTTTTTTCCGGTGTCCCTGCTCGGGCGCCAAATTTGTGACGCTCCCTTCGGGGGTGTCGGATTTGCTCGGGCGCCAATCGGTTTTCGGTCCCGGGATCAGTCAGTGGAGTGGGATCAAGGTAATGGTAATCAATCTCAAGATAAACACAGCTAATAACGCAATAATGGGAACCCACGATATTGTATTTAACAATGAAAGAACTGGTTCAGTTAATAACAAATAAATCTTACAGTTAATAACAAAAGAATCTTTTCAATACAAATAATAATAACAATAGTAACCGATGCTATAAATAACAGCAAAAGAACAGAGTAATTAGTACAAGATACTTCTAACAATGCTCGTACCAGCGTAGTAACGGTTACTAGAGGCTCCACGACAGGACGTGCGCAGCACGGAGCAGTAGTAACACGGAAACCCACCGCAGGACGTTCGCAATGCAGTGGAGGTACGATTACTGTATATTCTGCGACAGGGCGTGCGCAGCACAGAGTGATAGTCGAAAGGCACACAACAATAAATCAAAATCTTAGATGTAAAATAAACTATGTAGCAACAATGCTCGTACCAACGTAGTAACGGTTACTAGAGGCTCCACGACAGGACGTGCGCAGCACGGAGCAGTAGTAACACGGAAACCCACCGCAGGACGTTCGCAATGCAGTGGGTACGATTACTGTATACTCTGCGACAGGGCGTGCGCAGCACAGAGCGACAGTCGAAAGGCACACAACAATAAATCGAAATCTTAGATGTAAAGTAAACTATGTAGCAACAGGTCATCCGCAGTGCTGACAATAGAGTACAAAAATAAAACAAAACTGGCTTACCATACGGCTCGATGAACGGAGGCGGTTGGTCGGTAGTCGGAACACTGACTGCCTTTGTGGCCTATGTCTGGCCCTTTTATACCCACCTGTTAGCGACGGGTCCGGACTGTCTTTTTCGGCAAATTTGCTTAATTGAACAGTCCGGTGCAGCGTTCTTGTCCGAGCGGTGTGCGAGTTTGAGCCGCTGCCAACGGAGCGTTGACGGGCATTGCTCCGCTTACCCAGTGCCGTAATTAAAAACATGTGACTTCGTCACACTCCCTTCTTTCTTACGGGAACCAAAAGAAAACCCTAACTAAAGACATAACAAACTATGCTATCTTACGCTATTGTATCGTTCACTTATTTTACGTTGACCATCTGGGTCGGCACTGTCACTAGGGCATGTTCACTACCGTCTCTTCGGGGGGGATGGTAATCCAACGCGGTCGTTGTCCTGCCCCACCGGGGATTGAAAGTCTATATCGCTTTGAGGGTGGGCAGTGTGAGGGGCGCAACGATTGTAAGGGGACCCGCACCAGTAGGGGACCTGAGTCCGGAGCTTTTTCTTGACGGGCGTGGATCACCGGGACCTGGCGCTTCGGTGCTGGTAATGATGTGGGCGCAAACAGCTGCCGAAAACGGTTGGCCAGTGAGTCGGCTTGCCTGGTAGGAACGAGTGGCGGGGCGGGAGCCAAGTCCCGTAGGGCTGGTTGCACTCGCCGCGTTGGTGATGGCGTAATGGCTCGGTCCGGGGTAGTGGGGATGGGCGATGTGTCCAGCTCGAGCCATCCTGAAGGGCTGAACGCGAGGGGGGCGCTATCTTGCCCCGTTGCGGCCGGTTTTTCCGGCGTGGGTGGCAAGGGTGATAGTATCGGGATACTGACACCCATTTCCTGTGCGATCTGTGCTGCGGTCAGCCGTCGGGGCGGAGTCTGTGGGATACGAAATTCCGCCACGGTGACTGGTTGATCACCTGGTCCTGCGTGGGCCGGCGTGATGGCCAGTGTTTGAGGGGGTGGCGGAGGTCTGATACCGTTGTAGCAGACATGGCGAAACGGGGCGGATACGGCGGCTTTTGCGTGGTATGCTGGGCACGGGGCTTGGGCGAGATGTCCGAATCATTTTTCTGAAAAAGGAACCAGTTATTTGTTAGTAAGCGGGCTTCAGGTCTTTGATATGGATCCGCTGCAACTGTGCGCCCTGCTTGCTCCGTAGGTTGTAGACCTTGGTGGAGAGTTGTTCGGCTATGGTCCATGGTCCGGAGTACTTAGGGGCCAGTTTTGCCGCGAATCCTTTGGCCGCGGAGGACAGGTGGTGCTCCTTCCGCATGACCTGGTCCCCTACACGGAGTTTCCAGTCACGATGCCGTAAGTTGTAGTGATGACCTTCGCGAGTGGCTGCGCGGGCTAGGTTCACCTGCGCCAGTTTGCGAATTTCGTGGAGTCTTGCTCGTTGCTCCAGGAAGCTAGGGTTTGGGTGGATCTCGGAATGGCTGGTAGTGTTCGCTGGTTCGGAGGGTGTTCCGGTCGGGAGGGCGAGCTCGCGTCCGTAATTGAGGTACGCGGGTGAATAACCGGTAGAGTCGTGGCGGCAGGAGTTTATGACCAGGGTGAGTTCCGGGAGGTATTTGTCCCATTCTCGTTGATTTTGTTGGCAGTATATAGCCAGCATTGGTTTCAAGACGCGATTGACGCGTTCAACAGGGTTGGCCTGGGGGGTATAGACGGGAGTCAGCTGGTGCTGTATTGATAGGGATGCTAATGTTCCCTTGAAGCTGCGGTTATTAAACTCGGTGCCATTATCGGTGATAAGAGTCTGTGGGCACCCGTGTCGGGTGATGACAAGCTCCCGGAGCGCCTTGGTGATGGTAGTTGAGGTGGCCTTACGGAGTGCTCGACACTCAACCCATTTGGTCATTCGGTCCTGGAACGCGACGAGGTAGGTGTTTCCGCTGGTTGACCGAGGCAAGGGCCCCATGATGTCTGTGGTTACGACTTCCCATGGTCCGCCTATTCTGGGGGCGTGCATCTGCCCTGCGGGTGCTGTTTGGGAGGGTTTGAATCGCTGGCACGCCTCGCATCCCCGCACGTACCTTGTGATGTCGCGGTACATCCCTGGCCAATAGTACCGGAGCGCGATACGGGTGATGGTTTTAGCAATGCCCATGTGCCCGGCATGGGGTGCGTTGTGGTGTTCGTATAATATCTGCGCCCGTTGCGGGGTGGCCACGCACTTCTTCCATTCCGAGAGGTCGCCCAGCTCGGAGAGGTCGGATGGGTTCCAGAAACGTCGGTAGAGTTGTCTGTCGTGGATCTGGAAGTCAGGATGGCCTTGAGGGTGACGTCGTACTTCTCTTAGTTTTCTATTGTACCAGGGGCACGGGGTTTGCAGTGCATGGAGGTCAGTGCTCGTTTCTCCACCGGGTAGTGGCTGTCGGGAAAGGGTGTCCGCTAGCTGATTTAGTGATCCTTTCCTGTATTGGATGTCGAATTCGTATTGCTGTAGTGCCACGGCCCATCGTGCTAGTCGGCCGGTTGGGCTTTTTATCTTATGTAGCCATCGGAGCGCTTGATGGTCGGTGATGACGGTGAAACGGTACCCTTCCAAATAAGGTCGCATTTTTTCAATCCCCCAGACAATCGCCAGACACTCTTTCTCGGTGGTAGAGTAATTCTGTTCGGCGTTGGCAAGGGTCCGACTGGCGTATGCGATGACCCGTTCTTTGTCTTCTTTCCGCTGGAGCAAGGCCACCCCTAACCCTTTGTCGGACGCGTCGGTTTGCAGAATAAATGGCGCCTCAAAATCGGAACAGGCGAGTACCGGTGCGGTTGTTAGTGAGGTTTTTAAGGATTCGAATGCGGTTTGCGCGGTGTCGGACCACTGCCATTTCTGGTTTTTTCGCAGTAGGTTGGTCATCGGTGCGACTGTTTTTGAAAATCCTGGGATAAACCTGCGATACCAGGAGGCCGCCCCAAGGAATTGGCGTAATTCGCGCAGGTTGGTAGGTGGTGGAATGTTAATAATGGCGGCTACTTTTTCAGGATCTGTCTGGATTCCTTCGCTGGAGATGACATGCCCGAGGTATCTTATTGCTCGTTGTCCAAAATGGCATTTCTCTTGGTTGAGCTGTAAGTTGGCTGCCCTCAGCCTACGAAACACGGTTCGCAGGTGCTGTATGTGGTCATCGAGGTTAGCACTTAGTACGACAATATCATCTAAGTAAGCGAAGGTGTGGGGCTCCATATCCGGGCCGATCACCTGGTCTAATAGCTTCTGGAAGGTGGCGGGTGCAGAGTGCAATCCGAATGGTAGCACGCGAAACTGGTATAGTCCCCTCCCGGGTACGGTGAAGGCAGTGAGGGGTTCGCTGTCGTTCGATACAGCTACCTGCCAGTAGCCATTCTTAAGGTCCAATGTGGAGAAATAGCGGGCCTTGCGCAGTCGGTCTAGTATGGTGCTGATATAAGGAAGGGGGTAGGCGTCTTTTTCGGTCACCTCGTTGAGTCGTCGGAAGTCAATACAAAATCGTGGCCTCCGGTCTTTTTTTTTGTATGATCACGGTGGGAGAGCTCCATGCGCTATCAGATCGCTCGATAATCCCATCGTTTAGCATCTGATCCACCTCCTGGTTGATGATAGCCATCAATTTCGGATTGCGTGGTTGGTATCGCTGCTTGATCGGGGTTGGATCTTTTAGACGGATGTGATGAGTTATTAAGGGTGTTACCCCCTTCACGCTCTGGAATAGTGATAATTCTTCGTCTAGAAATATTTTTAGTCGGTTGCTGGTAGTGGCTGTGTCCTCCGGAGTGGTGGTGACTTCATATAACGGCTGGATAGATGGACTCACGGTGAGGTGGGGTTGGTCTGTGGAACAATTGATCACCATTCTCCAAGCCCGGATGACGTCCATGCCTAGCAGTATCTGGGTAGAGAGTGTAGGTAGGCATAGGAACGTGGCGTGTCCGAAGACTCCTTTAATGACACAACCCAGGCGGCATTCTTCTGAAATGGAAATCCTCTGTCCATTGGCTAATAGAGCATGTGTACTGGGGATGTGGCAGAATTGTACGCCGCGGGATCGGCAATGGTTCATTAGGTCTTGATTAATGTAAGATCGGGCCGAGCCGGTGTCGATCAATGCGGAGGTAGGGGTGCCAGCGACCATGATTGGGATCAGCATTCGTTCATCGGGGGCTTTCTCGATCGTAGACAGCAGACTATGTTCCTGTCCAGTAACCCGGAGGCTGGGGGGGACGGACGGACGAGGCTCCGTTACTCGACGGTCCGGTCTGCGTTTCCCGCCTGTTTTTGGCAGTTGCAGTCCCTGGTGAGCGTACCCTCTTTCCCGCGGTATGAGCAGAATAGTTTCGGGGGTAGCCTACAATTCTGCCTAAAATGCCCCTTCCCACCGCATCGCCAGCAGGTTCCTTTCCGTTCGTAGTTGGTGCTTGGAGAGGGGGAAGTCGTGACGGGTTTTTTGGTGCTCGATACAGTTGCAATATTGGTTGCGTGGTGACTTTTCAGTTCCCTCTGCAGTTTCTCGTATTCCTCGATTTCTCGTACCAGATCTTGGATGCTGTTGCAGTCACGACGGCGAATATACCGCCGATAGTCAGGCAGGAGGTTTGTGTAAACTCGGTATAGCTCCTGAGCGGGTGACATGCCGCTGTGTCGTCGGATTAGCGTCTGAAGGTCAATGATGTATTCGCGGCCTGCTTCTCCCGCACGTTGGACGCGATGACCAATTTGTTCCTCTAAACCCAGGACGTAATCGGCAGGTAGATAGAAAGATCGGAAGTCTTTCAGAAACAGGTCCCATGTATCCCAGCTCTTGTGATTGTTTCGGCACCATAGTAGGGCCGTAGCCTTCAGTAGTTCGGGGATGGCGACCAACAGTTGTTCGTCTGTGAGTTTATAACTTGTCCGTAGCTCCTCTAGTCTTTCGAGGAAGGCACCGGGTCTGTCTTGCCATCAAAGGACAGATTCCATTTGCGGACTGTTTCGCAGATATGAGTTGGAGTACGAAGCGCGGCTAGGGGGTACCAGAAGCCTTCTGCCTGGCTCCCCGTGAGCTCTGTGGTGGGGGGTGCCAGAGCTGGGTTAGCCCCTGCTAGTTTAGTTGCCTGTCGTACGAACTGCGCGAGACGGTGGCGGAGTTCATCCACGGTTCCCTCGGTTGGCAGTTCAAATTTCTGGAGTTCTGCCTGGAGCTCTTCTTTACGGAGGACATATATCCAGCTGGTTTTAGCCTTGCCCTCGTCTTGTGCCATGTTAGTTATATATTTTTTTCCGGTGTCCCTGCTCGGGCGCCAAATTTGTGACGCTCCCTTCGGGGGTGTCGGATTTGCTCGGGCGCCAATCGGTTTTCGGTCCCGGGATCAGTCAGTGGAGTGGGATCAAGGTAATGGTAATCAATCTCAAGATAAACACAGCTAATAACGCAATAATGGGAACCCACGATATTGTATTTAACAATGAAAGAACTGGTTCAGTTAATAACAAATAAATCTTACAGTTAATAACAAAAGAATCTTTTCAATACAAATAATAATAACAATAGTAACCGATGCTATAAATAACAGCAAAAGAACAGAGTAATTAGTACAAGATACTTCTAACAATGCTCGGAGCAGCGTAGTAACGGTTACTAGAGGCTCCACGACAGGACGTGCGCAGCACGGAGCAGTAGTAACACGGAAACCCACCGCAGGACGTTCGCAATGCAGTGGGGGTACGATTACTGTATATTCTGCGACAGGGCGTGCGCAGCACAGAGCGACAGTCGAAAGGCACACAACAATAAATCAAAATCTTAGATGTAAAATAAACTATGTAGCAACAATGCTCGTACCAACGTAGTAACGGTTACTAGAGGCTCCACGACAGGACGTGCGCAGCACGGAGCAGTAGTAACACGGAAACCCACCGCAGGACGTTCGCAATGCAGTGGGGGTACGATTACTGTATACTCTGCGACAGGGCGTGCGCAGCACAGAGCGACAGTCGAAAGGCACACAACAATAAATCGAAATCTTAGATGTAAAGTAAACTATGTAGCAACAGGTCATCCGCAGTGCTGACAATAGAGTACAAAAATGAAACAAAACTGGCTTACCATACGGCTCGATGAACGGAGGCGGTTGGTCGGTAGTCGGAACACTGACTGCCTTTGTGGCCTATGTCTGGCCCTTTTATACCCACCTGTTAGCGACGGGTCCGGACTGTCTTTTTCGGCAAATTTGCTTAATTGAACAGTCCGGTGCAGCGTTCTTGTCCGAGCGGTGTGCGAGTTTGAGCCGCTGCCAACGGAGCGTTGACGGGCATTGCTCCGCTTACCCAGTGCCGTAATTAAAAACATGTGACTTCGTCACACTCCCTTCTTTCTTACGGGAACCAAAAGAAAACCCTAACTAAAGACATAACAAACTATGCTATCTTACGCTATTGTATCGTTCACTTATTTTACGTTGACCATCTGGGTCGGCACTGTCACTAGGGCATGTTCACTACCGTCTCTTCGGGGGGGATGGTAATCCAACGCGGTCGTTGTCCTGCCCCACCGGGGATTGAAAGTCTATATCGCTTTGAGGGTGGGCAGTGTGAGGGGCGCAACGATTGTAAGGGGACCCGTACCAGTAGGGGACCTGAGTCCGGAGCTTTTTCTTGACGGGCGTGGATCACCGGGACCTGGCGCTTCGGTGCTGGTAATGATGTGGGCGCAAACAGCTGCCGAAAACGGTTGGCCAGTGAGTCGGCTTGCCTGGTAGGAACTTCGTCACAATATATATATATATATATATATATATATATATATATATATATATATATATATATATATATATGTATATATATATATATATATATATATATATATATATATATATATATATATATATATATATAGGTTTTCTGGACCAGCACTGCGGTTTGCCTACCTCGCGCCTGTACTGTAGTACGTTGTTGAGGGGCGTGGTGGGTGGCGCGGGGGGTCACGTGATCGGAAGAGTGGGAGGGGGTCACGTGATCGGAAGAGTGGGAGGGGTCACGTGATCGGGGGGCGTGGCCTGGATGACGTCATCCAGGGGGCCTGGGTGACGTCATCCAGGGGTCAGGCTGTACTGTTGTATGGCCGACTTGGAGGTCTTATTTCAAGGTTATGTACCTGGTGGTCTTCTTCAGGGGAAGAACTCAGAGGAGTCACGGGGTCTGGAACAAGGGTGACGTCATCCAGGTGGCCAGGCTGTACCGTTGTATGGCCGACTTGGAGGTCTTCTTTCAAAGTCATGTACCTGAAGGTTTTCTTCAGGGGGTGAACTCGGAGGAGTCACGGAGTCTGGAACAAGGGTGACGTCATCCAGGTGGCCAGGCTGTACCGTTGTATGGCCGACTTGGAGGTCTTCTTTCAAGGTCATGTACCTGGAGGTCTTCTTCAGGGGTGAACTCGGAGGAGTCACGGGGCCTGGATCAAGGGTTACGTGGTCCAGTGAGCCAGACCGTACCTGAGGGTTTTTCTTTAGGTAGAGTACGGACCTGGTGGCGCATGCGCAACGCGGAAAAATTTCTGGGATTACCCTTCACTTACGGACATGTTCAAACCTGTTTCATATAATTCCAGGAAGTGATTACGCAATATTGCGCAACTATTGCCTCATCTCTCTCTATTTTAGCAACGTTGCAAAATTTTTGTATAAATTGTGATGATGGAAAAAATTGCATTCACTCAACATTGTACCGACTTTGTCTCAATATGGAGAAGAAAATAAGTGAAACCAGTTCTTTGTTTGTTAATAATTTGAAGCAAGCATTTGCGCAGTTAACAAATATATCTACTGAACTTACCACTTGGATTAATCATTCAAATAAAAACGTGAAATTAATCGCAAGTGCCCTTCATAAAACACAGTTAACATTTGGTGCGAAGAAGCATTTAGAAAATAATATATGCCGAATTAAGGGAATTAAAACTTTATTGTGTAAGAAGAAATTAATATATGGAGGATCACTCACCAATCGGAAAGAGAACCGAAGTGATCGTGTATCGTGGGAAGACGTAGATTCTGCTTTTTCCAGCCGCTTAAGAACAGGCGTTATAATTAATATCGTGCATAAAGACATTAATAAGTTTCTAGATGACGCATTTTATTTATTTAAAGCGAGAATTAAAAATGCGTTAAAAAAACATGTGTCATTAAAAGTGAATGTAATATAGTGCGCGGAATTTGTGACAAAAGACAAAATAGAAGACAAATACTTCAACACTAAAAACTCAGTGATATTACAATCCACTGATTTAAACCAGTGGTTTAAAACAAACGTGAGAGAAGTGCTGCTAAAGAAGATTGAGGAATTTCAAGAAAGAGACAGTGGTTGGACGCTAAATAATATAATAAACTTGGTTCTGAATATAAATAAGCATGCCCCGTTATGTGCCTCATCTTACATTGACTTACCGACACAAATTAAATATAAGCGCGCTATTGTTAATGTAAAAAATAACGATAACGCATGTTTTGCGTGGGCTATAAATTCTGCTCTACATCCTGTGAATTCTAATGTAGATAGAATCTCATCATATCCTCATTATGAGAATCACTTAAATGTACAAAATATTAGCTTTCCCGTAACATTAGATCAAATTCCGAAATTTGAGAAACAAAATATCGATATATCTATAAATGTTTTCATATTAAAAAAATACAAATCTAAGTTATGGAAACGCGAATATTTTAATACTGTACCAGTGTATTTAACGGATGACAAAAAAGTGAATCATGTAAATTTATTAATTGTAGAAGAAAAGTATTACTGTGAAAATGAAGTTGAAGAAGAGGTTCATAAAGAAGAAGAAGAAGAATGCAGTGATAGTGATGATGATGAAAATGTGAACAATGATCTATTTGAAAAAAAGTTCCATTATTGTTGGATCAAAGACCTGGCTCGTTTAGTACACTCAAGTCTCGTAACACATCGTGAAAAAATACATATTTGCGACAGATGTTTAAATTATTTTTATTCCGAATATTTATTGGAAGAACATGAACAAGTCTGCAGTAAGATGAACAATTGCAAAATTAAGTTACCAAAACCTGGTGAAAATATATTGTGCTTTAAAAATTTTCATCATAAGGAAATGGTACCTTTTTGTATTTACGCGGATTTTGAAGCTATCCTTAAACGTGTAACGAACCCAGAAATGCGAACAAAGACGCAGATATTTCAAGAACATGTACCATTCAGTATTGGATATTATTTTAATTGTTACTATGACAGTTCATTATAATATTACAAATCTTACACAGGTTCTGATTGTCAAACTTGGTTTATAAACGAATTACAACAAATTGTCGAAGATGTTGAACCGGTATTTTCGGTATGTGTACCAATGGATACTTTAACATATCAGGAACAATTAGACTTCGAAAACTCGAGGATCTGTCATATATGCGAAAGGGAATTTGCACCTCATAATACTCGTGTTAGAGATCACTGTCATTTAAGTGGGAAATTTAGGGGAGCTGCTCACCAATTATGCAATTTATTATATACGATCCCTATGTACATTCCGGTAATTTTCCATAATTTGTCAGGATATGATGCGCATTTTTAGCTCATCGACCTCCTGTCGAAGAGCTATAGTGTTCGGAACGATGTCTGTAGCATCTTCCGATTTCAAAAATTTTTGCACAGAAATCCCGGACAGACCCCCTGGATCACGAAATGACTATTACAACATATGTCCGTATGTATGTCGCTCGTCCGCTCGCTCGCTCGCTCGTACGAGATTTTTTGTTCCACCTAGATCTCCTAAACTACCCAACGGATTTTTACGAAATTTTTTTTGCAGATACGTATTATGGTCTAGTTGTGCAAGGTACATTTTATTTTTCCAAATTTTCCTTCGTACTTGAGAAAAAAAAATATTTTCCAATTTTTTTTCAGTTTTTATTTTTTTTCTGCGTTATTTTTTATTCAATTGTATTCAAAATTTTCATGCATATGCAGGAAATGGAACAATATTTTTCCGTATTTTTTATTTTGAAAAATTATGTAAGACCATTGGAGAAAAAAAAATTTTTAATTAAAAATTGAACAAAAGAAGATCAGTGCATTTATAGTCGGCTTAGTTTGCTTTGCTTTTGTCAACACGAGAAAATGTATTCACACTTGTTTTAAATTTGTTGTTTTGTTTGCGACCTAGGCACCTAGGATTTTAAAAGTGAATCTAGATAAATAATAATTTGTGATATATTCAGTATGTGCACGTCGATGAGCTGCAGGCATGTATAGTTTAGTATAGTTTTATAAAGGAACTATCGAACATAATTGAGGGTAGAATAAGTCTTTTACCTATTAACAAGAAACGATACATATCATTTACAAAATTTATTGCAGACAGTAATATTTCGTTTAAATTTATCGATTCATTGAGATTTTTGAATACCAGTTTAGATAAGTTAGTCACAAATCTGGAAAACAATGACAAAATAATGTTAGGGGTTCGGGAATATTGAAATAAAAAGAGTTTGTGCTTATGATGAAATAATAAGTATGTCTTTATTATAAGGAAGCTGATGTACGACTAAACTATATATACATTTTGCACACTGCGCGTAACATAGATAAAAGCAGTTTTTATCAGAACTATCCCACGGAGCTTCCCTGAGCGGAAAGTGTCCAACAAGCAAAAGTAAAAAAAATGATATGAGTAAAGTACACATATATGTTGGCTTAAGAATTAAAAATATGTATTTAATGTAATAAAAGTAGCGGATTACATAACACCTCCCTCCGGAAGATTGAAACGGTAGTTTCAATTGGAATGGCTGTCCCATGCGGAGGCAGATCGACGGCAAGAAATTCGTTGATGTGGATTGGCAGATTGTTGGTCATGAAATTCTTCTATATCGTCTAATTGAAGAGATGATCGTCGAGCTTCATTGTGAATATTAGTGATAATACAGATTTCTCTGCACTTTGTACTATTTTTGGGAAAATATTTTCTAATGAATCTGTAACATGGACAATTGCAACATTTGCAAATACAACATATAGTTATAAGTACAACAAATATAATACCGATAACGTAGTAAGAAGAATAGCGAGTAATGTGCTTAGCCAATATTATATCATCGAGATTTTCCGATAATTTATGTAATTGGTGCTGAGCATATTGCAATTCTTCCAATTTTAAATTAATTGGTTGAAGTGTGTCAAACTGTATAGTTTTTGAATTTTTGAAATTTGCATTATCGCAACAATCTTCTTGAATTGAAATGATTGGAACTATATCAGTTATATTATACATTTCCACAGTTTCTGTTAACAATTGGATATATGATATATAAGCTTTACAATTTTTTTCTAAATGTAAAATGTTCGTATCTTTCAATACAAATAATTGTACGTTTTTATTTTTACAATTTAAAGTTACTTCTTGACTTCTAGAAGTAGCTAATATCCAGTTGTTATTAGGTAGATTTTGCCATAAAAATATTTCTTGATTTACAATTTTGACATTACAATTTTTTGGTATGTACTTAATATTATTTTGTAACAATAATAATTCACAATTATCTCTTTCATTTCGAGTAACAACACTTTTAACAGTACAAAGATATTCTTTAGGAAATATTTGTTTACAATTATCGTTAAAATGTTTATATTGAACATAAGTTCTTCGATTCTTTGTAATTAACAAATATTCATAATCTGGTAATATGAGTTGATATTGATTTTCATCTATAGGTATAGGTAAAGGGTATAAGTGAAATATATCAAATGTAAGAATTTCGGTTAAAGGAATTATAATGATGAATATTAATTTAGATTCAGAATAATACACTTGTAATGTAGAAATTTCTAATAACGTATGTCCATTACTTGCTGTAAGAGGTATTGGAAATTCTCTTTCTGTAGGCAAAGAATGAAGTATTTCTTTTAAATTTGCAATGAGTTTTGATGGTTTTAACACTTGTGGATGAAGTATATTCTGTTTTGCAAAAAGGATTGAATTTAACAATGTATCTACTTGCTCGAGAGTGATTAATATGTCTAAGTTTAATTTTGAAATGATTTCTTGTAATGTATTGGATACTTCGGCTTCCATAGTTAATAAACTAATTTGGGTTGTTAAATTATTTAATTTCGCAAAATTATTATTTATTTGATTCGAAAATCGCTGGATTGAACTAATTGATTGATTGAAATTTGAAATGGTATTGGAAACAATTTGAATTTGTTCTTTCATTAACAATTCTAGTTTTTTATTTTCGTCTTCGTGTTGTTTAATAGCTTCGTTGTAATATTGTGCATCATCGGAATCTGGAATTCCAGTTATATATTTAATTGCGGATACTAAGAAATTAAATAATCCACGTTTTTCACGCTTGTTAGCTAACAATTCAGAAATATGATCGAATTTATATTGTATTTGAGTTAATACATTTTTATATTGTTGAAAATTCTTAGCATTATAATGAAGATAATGATTATATTTTCCAAAAAATATTTCTAATTTTGATTCATATAATTTTAAATTATTAATATTCTGTTCGAACTTTTTTAATTCGATGTAAGTTATAACTTTCCATTTTGAATCCGTAGCTTTAGCTTCACCCATTTGAGAATAATATAGTTCTGATCCTGAAGGTATTTTGGTGACTGTATAATCTTGTCCGAAAATAGATATCCCGTACAGAATTAATCTGCAATAAAAGGTTTTAATCTATTTAGATGTACTTTGATATTTTTCTTATTTTTTAATATAACAGCGTTTGTTTTAGTTAATTCAAGGATTTTATAAGAACCTGTATACAAAGGAGATAGTTTTTTATTCAATTTTGCTTGTTCATTAGTTAATAATACCATTTGGTTAATATGGAATTTATATTCTTTTGTTTGTTTGTCATAATTGTCTTTACTTTTTATTTTAGATTGGTTTATATTATTTTTGGCAATATTATTAATATGTGCTAATTTTTCCTTTAAATTAATAAGGTAATCATCGTAATTATATTTTATTGATTGATTTATATTTGGAAGTGCAATTTTATTTGAAAATAATAATTCATAAGGTTGAAATTGAGTGACTGAATGAACATTAGAATTATATGCGAGAGTAGCTAATGAGAGATATTGATCCCAATCGTTTTGATTCTGATTTATGTAATGTTTTAAATATTCTTTAAGTGTGGAATGTGATCTTTCCAGCATCCCATTAGTTTGTGGATGATATGCTGTGGTAAATTTTTGATTTATCTTTAATAATTTATTAAGATTTTTGAATAACTCCGATTGAAATTCTGTTCCTTGATCGGTAAGAATTGATTTTGGAAATCCAAATAAAGAAATATATCTTAAAAATTCATTTGCTACGTTTTCTGAAGTATGATTTTGCAAAGGTTGTGCATATAAATACTTGGTTAAATCGTCCTGTATTGTCAATATATATTTATTTTCCTTTTCTGTAATAGGTAACGGACCTACTATATCTAGAGATATACGCTCAAAAGGTTTAGAACTAGTAGTTGTTATTTCCATAGGTTGTTTTCGTTTTTGTCGATCACATTTGTTTTTCTGACATTCTTCGCATGATTTTACATATTGCTTAATTATTTTTGACATATTTGGAAAAGTGTAATTTAATTGAATTCGTTTTAAAGTTTTATGAAATCCGGGATGTCCTGCTAATGGAGAATTGTGATTTTCGTGTAAAATTTTATTAATTTCTTCTGTAGTTTCTAATATTGTTTTATTCAGATTTAGACAAATTTTATATTTTGATTTGGCGAAAAGATACTGAAGCATTTGTTTAATATAAGTTAAATTGAGATTATTGTAAGGATCATTAGGTATTGATATAGAAAATGTAGTAATTTGACTCAATTTTAAAATTTGTTTTAAATGTTCTAGTAAGGTATAAAATTCAATATAAGATATTTTATCATAAGAATTGGTTTTATAAGGTAATATGAGATAATCATCGATCCAATAAATTTGGTCTAATTCTAGGTTTCTAGGAAGTTTTTCTTTTACGTTTTCGTTATTAATTAAAGTAAATGTTTCTGTAGTATAAAAACATGGTAAAAATTGCAATTTTAAGTTCTTCTGATTTGGATAAATGATCGTTTAACACGGGTATCTTTTTATTTAATTGATCAGAGTTTAAAGATTGTAAAAATTTATTAAATTTGTTACTTGAAGTAAGCGTATTAATTTGAATTCGCGAAAGTGCATCTGCGTTTGAATTGATTTTTCCTGGTTTGTATATAATTTCATAATTATATTCTTCTAATAATAAACCCCAACGCAATAGTTTTGCACTAGGATTTTTACACGTTTTCAACCATGTTAAGGGTCTGTGATCGGTTACGATTTTGAATTTAGTGCCATAAAGATATGGACGATAGTGATTGATTGCCCAAATTATAGCTAAGAGTTCTTTTTCGGTGGTAGAATATTTTTGTTCAGTAGTATTTAATGTTCGCGATGCAAATGAAATAGGCAAATCTTTGTTAATTTCGCCTTGTGATAAAACAGCGCCTATTGCGAAATTGCTTGCATCTGTCGTTAACACAAATTCTTTTGAAAAGTCTGGATATTGTAATATTAATTTATTTGTTAAATAATTTTTCAATAAATTAAATGAATTTTGTTGTTCTTCTTCTCATAAAAATGTATTGTTTTTATGCAATAGAATAGTTAAAGGTTTAGAAAGTTTTGAAAAATTTTTTATGAATTTTCGATAATATCCAATAAGACCTAAAAATGACTTAACTTTAGTGGGAGTTTTTGGAATAGGAAAATTTTGAATTACTTTTATTTTGTCTGGATTTGGTTTTACACCATTTGATGTTATAATATGACCTAAATATGTGACTTCTTTTCTTAAAAATTCACATTTATCTGGTTGAAGTTTTAGATTATGTTGTCGCAATCGGTCAAAGATTGATTTTAATTTGATTTCGTGATCTTGTAAATTTGAAGCATATATTACTATATCATCGAGATATGTAAAACAATGTAAACCCTGTAAACCGGTTAAAGCTAAATTCATAAGACGAGAAAATGTTGCAGGTGCATTTTTCAGACCAAAGGGCATTCTAGTGAACTCAAAATGACCTTGTGGAGAATTAAAAGCTGTTTTTGAAATATCAGATTCTTTTATAGGTACTTGATGAAAACCTGACGCTAAATCCAAAGTAGTAAAATATTGTGACTGACCTATTTGATCTAAAATTTCTTCGATATTTGGAACAGGATAAGCATCACCAATTGTAATTTCGTTTAACTTTCTATAATCGACTACCACGCGCCATTTTGTTTTTCCGGACGCATCGATTTTTTTCGGTACAACCCATAAAGGAGCGGACCATGGAGATAATGATGGACGAATTACTTGTGAATCTAACATGTTTTTTATTTGATTTTGTACTTCTTGTTTATGAATTTCTGAGAATCGATAAGTTTTGGTATTTATTGGTTTGTTTGAAGAAGTAGTGATTTCATGTGATATTAAATTAGTATTAGATAGTTTATCATTGGGTAATTTAAATATGTCATTGTATTCGTGACAAATTGAAGTTAATGATTTTCTTTCTTCACAATTGAGATGATCAATACGTAAATTTTGATCAAGAATTTTTAATCGATCCGAATCTTGTGTGTTCTCATTATTAGGAACATTTAGAGTGTATATTTCCTGAGGTAAAGGATCTAATTTTATTAGAGATAGTGTATATGTATAATCGTGAGATGTTGTATTTAAGATAGAAGCTACACATTGTTTATTTCGAACTTGAACGATAGCTTTCGAGGGATAAATACCTTTAGGTACTTCAATATTTGGAATGATACCTTCCATTATTTCTGGATTTACAACTTGAAATGGTACATAAACTTCAGTTCTTGCTTTGATAACGTAAGTTGATTTTATTTTAGGTGATTTTGAATAATTATATATTGGTATCAATGAATTAAGTAATTGTACTTGTTCTTTTTGATATGAAATTATTGCTTCGGTTTTCTTTAAGAAATCATTGCCTATGAGACCGTCATATGATAGATTTATGTGATTTGGTATGACTTGAAATTCGTGTTCGATTGTTTGGGAATTGATTTGGAATTTGAGAGTACACGTGCCTAGTGTATTAGTAACAGATGTTGAATTGATTCCATTGAATTGGATTTGATTTTGTAAATTAATTTGAGTTTGTGAATTAAGAGAATTATGTTTTATTAATGAAATATTAGAACCTGTGTCTAATAAAAATGTTTTGATTTGGTTTTTATTTGGATTTGAGATGATTTTTAATTGTAAATAACGAGCTTGTTCTTGACTTTGTTTATTGATATCAGCAATTTGAGTTGGATTTGATTTAGATGAATTGATATCTGCAATTTGAGTTAGATTTGATTTAGATGCATCGATATCTGCAATTTGAGTTGGATTTGATTTAGTTGATTTTACAGAATTAATACCAGATTCGCTATTTAATTCTCCTCGAGACTGGCATCCATCGAGGATTGTACAGCGTTTAAAGAATTGATTTTTTGGGTTGATTTTTGTTTATTTTTTTATTAAATTCCCGTTTTCGACATTCATTGATTAAATGTCCAAATTTTTTGCAATATCGACATTGTTTGATTTCGTTTTAATTTTGCGTAGAATTTGCTAATGATGAAGATTGAGTTTCATTAACGTGATGAACATGAGTTTTATTTTTATTTTTAAAACAATCTTTAGTAAAGTGTGTATTGTTATTACAAGTTGAGCAATGTTTTTGAACAATTTTATTATTTTTAATCCCATTGTAATTTTGCATACGTAAAGCAGATTCTTCAGCCATTGCAATGGTTATGGCTTCATTTAAATTTTCTGGATTTGTAGTACGAAGGCGATCAGAGATTTTTGAATGTGTAAAGTGAATAAAACGATTAAGAGCAATTTCATTCATTAAACATAATTTTCCTTCTAAAAGATTTTGTTGTTCAGTATTTTGTTCAATACTTGTAGATGTTCTTTTTATTAAAGTTTCTAATCTTTGCACAAAATTTGAGATTGATTCACTTTGTTTTTGTGAAATATTTGTTAGTTCATTGAGCAATTGAGAATGATGTTTTTTATCTTGATAAAGTAATTTAAGATAATCTTTTAATTGTCCCCAATTTTCGAATTTTCTATTACAAATAGCTGCTTTTGCATTACCTTTGATTTGTGAAATCATATATTTTAACAAAATTGGTCTTTGATTGTCGGTAGCAAGAGATATTGCTAAATTTGAGTCGTGAATGAATGTGATTAATTTCTCGCGTTTACCATCAAACTCGGGAATGAATTTAAATAAATCGGATAGATTTACACTTGTTGAATTAACTTCGTTAGATGATTCTGGCATTTTGTATTTGATATTAGGATATTAGACAGGATTATAAAATTTTTTTTTTTTTATTATTTTAAACAAAGAATCTTAGAGAAATATGTGCAATACTTACAAAAATATTGACAGTAGCATATTGAAGAACACTGTGAGATGATTTTGATGACGAAGTAGTTGAGATTTCGGTGTAGAGAAATTGATGACGTAGTTGATAATGGATACTCGTTCGTTCTTCTTGTTTGATGAAGAATCACAACACACGATGATTGAAATCTTCGGCTGATGTTGATATTTTCTATTTAACTTTTGATGAAGAATCACAACACACGATGATTGAAATCTTCGGCTGATGTTGATATTTTCTATTCTCACTTGTGATAAAGAATTACAACACGCGATGATTGAAATCTTCGGCTGATGTTGATATTTTCTATTATCTATTCTCACTTCTGACACCACTTGTTAGGGGTTCGGGAATATTGAAATAAAAAGAGTTTGTGCTTATGATGAAATAATAAGTATGTCTTTATTATAAGGAAGCTGATGTACGACTAAACTATATATACATTTTGCACAGTGCGCGTAACATAGATAAAAGCAGTTTTTATCAGAACTATCCCACGGAGCTTCCCTGAGCGGAAAGTGTCCAACAAGCAAAAGTAAAAAAAATGATATGAGTAAAGTACACATATATGTTGGCTTAAGAATTAAAAATATGTATTTAATGTTATAAAAGTAGCGGATTACATAACAATAATATTACAGTCCGAATTTCCAGATTTATCCGAATCAAACTTAAATTTAATTTCAAGGAAAGGTGTTTTTCCCTATGATTATTTAGATAATGTCGATAAATTGGAAGAAACTAAATTACTGACGAAAGACCAGTTCTATAATCAATTAAATGATATCGATATATCCGAAACAGATTACGAGCATGCAAAAAACGTTTGGAGTCAATTCAAATGTAAAAATTTGAAGGAATATTCTAATCTCTACCTTAAAATTGATGTATTACTTTTAGCGGATATATTTGAGAATTTTAGAAAAAAATGTAAAATTGTTTATGACTTAGATCCACTGCATTACGTAACAACAGAGGGATTAACTTTGGATGCAATGTTAAAATTCACCAGAGTGGAATTGGAATTGCTGACGGACATAGATATGTTAATGTTTATAGAAAGAGGAATTCGCGGCGGCGTGAGTCAATGTTCGAACAGATACGCGAAGGCAAACAATAAATATATGACAGATTCATATGACCCTGAAAAACCTTCGGTATATCTACAATATTTTGATGTTAATAATTTATATGGTTGGGCTATGTCCCAATATCTACCACAAGGAAATTTTAGATGGCTTTCAGAAATTGAAGTTTCAAATCTAAATGTACAATATATTGATGATAATTGTTCTACCGGATATGTCTTAGAAGTAGATATTAGTTATCCCGATCATTTACATGATAAACACCAGGATTTTCCAATGTGTCCTGAACGAAAAATTTCACCTAGTGCAAAAACTGAAAAATTATTAACCACCTTAGAAAAGAAAACTAATTATATCATTCATTATAGAAATCTAAGACAATGCTTAGCTCACGGATTAATTCTAGAGAAAATTAATCGAGTACTATCATTTAAGCAATCTCCATGGCAAAAAGGATACATTAATTTAAACACGGAACTAAGAAAGAAAGCTACAAATAACTTTGACAAAAATTTATATAAATTAATGAATAATGCAGTATTTGGGAAAACTATGGAAAATGTTCGAAAACAAGTTAATATTCGGTTAGTCACCAAGTGGAAAGGTCGGTGGGGTCTAAAAAAATTAATTGCAAGACAAATTTTAAAAAAAGAACAGTTTTTTCCGAAAATTCTGTAGCCGTAGAGATGTTAAAAACTGATATTTTTGTTAATAAACCAATTTATGTGGGAATGTGCATTTTAGATATATCGAAAATATGCGTTTATGATTTTCATTACAATTATATGTTAGAAACTTTAGGAAATCAATGCAAGTTATTGTATACAGATTCTGATAGTTTAATTTATTCTATAAATTGTAAAGACATTTATGATATAATGAAGAGTGATATTCATAAATTTGACACTAGTGATTATCCTGAAAATAATATTTTCAATATTCCTTTAGCGAACAAAAAAATTCCTGGCCAAATGAAAGATGAAAATAATGGTAAAATTATGACTGAATTTATTGAATTAAGATCGAAAATGTATACTATTAAAGTAGAAAATGAGACTGAAACAAAAAAGTCTAAAGGTATTAAAAATATATTTCTTACGAATAAGATAACATTTCAGGATTATTACTCATGTCTATTTAATAATATAGAGCATACTATTGTACAAAATAATATTATATTTAAGAAACATGATGTATATAGTGTAAGTCAATCGAAAATAGCTTTAAGTCCCCATGATAACAAACGCCGTATAAAACCTAATGAAACAGATACGTTACCATGGGGACATTATAGCTTAAAATAGATATTATATTTTAAAATGTATTTCTTAGGAATATGATAACTTATGTTTATATAATATAATGTAGAACATATAATTGTACACAATAATATTATATTTAAGAAACATTATGTATATAGTGTAAGCTAAAATAGTGTTAAGTTCTCATGATAACGAAAAACCTGCTGAAACGTTACCATGAGGATAATTTAAAAATAAATATGTACTGTATATATAATAATAATACTAATAATAATAATAATACATTTGAATATTACTTACAATTTATAATAAATATTTACACACACACACGCACTCGCACAATTTATTGTTTGAATAAACGAATTTGCATAATAAAGTTTCCCATTTCCGTTTCGAGAAGATGATGATACTGTTGCTCCCAAGGTGCGACTGGCTCTGGCACCGGCGAATATGACGGTTCGAAAGCTGTTGGTGCTGCCCACATCACCTCGAAACTGTTTTCAGGACCTCCAAATTCTATGATATCTCCATGTATCATCCGACATTCCATTCTGTTTGGAAGATAAAAACCGTTCACCCGAATTCCATGCTGACTCTAAATTATAAGAAAAAAAAACAATGAATTTATGAATTTGAAATTTTTAAATACAGGGTGTTAAAAAAAAGGGTAAAATAATTTCATGGTATATACATTTCGATGTACTGATTCACAATCAAAAAGAATTTTTTCAAAATTCGCAAAATTATGGACATGCTTCTAGAACAGTACATTTTCAGTGCCACTGGTAGTACACAAATGAGTACGGGTATTCAATATAAATTTGTTACCACGTAACTGATGTTGAATAACAAATGAATTAATTTTATTCTGACGTTTTGTAATAATGTACTGTCACCAGTGGCACTAAAAATGTAGTCTTCTAAAAGCATTTCCGTAATTTTGCGAATTTTGAAAAAATTCTTTTTGATTCTGAATCAGCACATCGAAATGTATATACCATGAAATTATTTTACCCTTTTTTTTAACACCCTGTATAATATAACTTACATCATTGTTAATTAATCTTAACTCTCCCTGCAGAACAAAATATGCATGATTCTCGTCCGCAGAACAGGATTTCAAAATTATGTCGTTATATCTCCCAGTCCCCACGAAGAACATGTTTAAATTAATTAAATTAACACTATATTTCACATCAACATCACCCAAATATTCTGTTATGCTCCACATTATTAACGAACTGCTTTCAAACTTGTAATGCGTGTCTATTAAAAAGTGTGAGGTATATATACACATATAATATTCAGCTGACGAATGTATAAAAGATAATTGAGTGATTAGAATATTTTTCTATATCGATAAATTTCTTTGTCTCATTGCTAACGCTAACGCAGCACTATGTATTCTGAGAAATATGATGATAATTTTGTGCGAATGTATAACGGAAACGGATTATCTTAAAAATGCATTTGAATGAATAAATTATTATCTAAAGATACATTTCTTTACATCACTGCCGACGCTGATATGCATTATATATTTCAAGAAATACAATGCTAAATATATATCTAGACATAATTAAATTGTTTTTCAATAAGTGAAAATATTAGTTGAGCTAAATGTTAATAGATGGCTATATTTACATATATAAAGAATGTGTAAAACTAAATTTACAATAGTCGTTCTCGATGTGCTGAAACAGACACTTGTGCGCATTATGGCGGTCATTCTAGATCTTCAAGGCTTTATGCTGAACAAAAAACAATTTGTTTGTAAAGAAATTGCAGTGATTTCTATTTGTGATGGAAAATGTGATTCGGAAATATTTGCTCCACCTTATTCATGGAATCAATTGAATAGAGAAACCCAACGAAATGTGAATTTCCTCGTAAGACATCATCATAATTTAGAGTGGTGTACCGGCAAAACACAATATTCTGATTTGGATAAGAAACTTACTTATATGTTAGCGAATGTGACATTAATATACGTAAAAGGTCTATCAAAAATGACATATTTACATGAAATTTTACCGAAACATTTAAAACATATATCAATCAAGAATTTAGAAGATATTGAATGTCCTGCATTAGAAGAATTATTATTATCAACTACATATGACTGCTGCTATTTTCATAACAAACATTGCGCCGTTTAAAATGTTCGAGCATTGCACTAATGGTTTACATGGCGGTTTACAAACTTAGCTGCCCTTATAGCATTTCATCAAAACGGAATACTAAATCAACTACACTCAGAAGAAATTCAATGTCTAACGAAGGAGTTCGTGATGGTATACGCAGGAGAACAGATAGATTATACTTGGGAAAAATTTCCAAAATCTTAGAAGGAAGATCCGGAGTTTATAAAATATAAATATTGTATAGAACATACAAATTTTAACACTAATATGTATAGATCTGCAATGGTTAAGGACTGTATGAAATGTAAAGAAAAACTTTGAATTTTAATAAAATTACATACTTTATTTAATATAGATATTTTAATTACAAAACATCATTTTTATGTATCCAACTGCTGTGTGTTTTATCCATTCCTAACCATTTTACATACACTAAATCCCCTTTCTTCTTAACAATTTTTTTTCCACTAAATACACGTCAGGCTGTTTTGTACGTTTAATTCATATTCGTAAAATGTTCCTGCGATAGGCTTGATAATCAATCAGTTCATACGTAATGGGATTAGTACGTCGCACTTTATGTATGCCGGCTTATGCTTCCTGCGCCACCAGGTCCGTACTAGGAAATAAATTTTCTTTACTGGTTTAATACTTCTTCCGTTTAAAACGTGACGTATCAAGTTTGGAACGCGACGTATCGCGTTTTGAACGTAACGTAACGTATTACGTTCAGAACGTAACGTAACGTATTACGTTCAGAACGTAACGTAACGTATTACGTTCAGAACGTACCGTATTACGTTTCAAACGTACCTTCTTGAGCAATGATAGTAATCGATTGTTCAAACCAAAATGAATCTATTAAAACTGGATCAGTTGATGTTCGTATTGAATTTGAGTCAAGCGTTAATTTACCTCCGAACACCTCTACATATTGTTTAATAATACATGATTGGGTTGTAGAATATAACCCATTAACTAATTATGTTAATAAAATTGCATAACCATTGTATTAATATGTATAATCACTTTTATGGAATGAATGTAAGGCAGCAAATAAAAGAAAAAAATTAGTTACACAGTTTTATTATTATTTAAATGTGTTTACATTTCACTTATAATCTGAATGTACACTTTCAAATAAAATCTTGAGTTTCCTGCTCGTACCTCTTCGTGGCTGAGATCTGCCGCAAATTGCGAGAATTTAGTGCGCAAAATTCTAGGAAGTGTTAAACAAGTTTAGACAAATTTGTGTAGGGGGAATCTTGGAAATGCGTCTTTCTATCAACAGGTTAACGCAATATTCTTGTGAAACTGGTTCATTAATTTGAGAGATGAAATCAGATTCGGATTGTAATAAATTCTAAAAAACGGATAAATTGGTTTAGATAATTTTTATTTCTTACATAGTATATTAATAATAGTATACATATATTCATACACAAATTTTTTATATTTCAATATATCGACACCGGGAACATTTGTAAATGGGTGGTGCAGGACCATCTATATGTTTTCTATCACTCGGTAGGTTATAATGTTCGTAGCATGGTAGTCGCTTCGTAAATTCCGGATGTATTTTAAACTTCGATGGTAGCTTGTGAAATAAATCTTCTAACTGAGCTCCTTCAAAACTTCCCATCATTTTAATAAATTCGACATCGTTCACCTCGCCACGTCTATACGCGTTTATAATTATTTCACTCATCCAAGTACTTAGTTCACCAGATTCATTTACCAGATGTGTAAATGTTTGTATTAAATTATCAACAAACAAAGAGCTGCTGGCTTCACTAATTTCTTTCTCCTTCATGAATAGAGAGAAGGCCCGTCTATACACGTTTATAATTAGTCCACTCATCCAAACACTAGATTTATTTGTTAGACGTGTAAATGATTGTTTCAAATTATCAACAAACGAAGAGCCACTTGTTTTACTTATTTCTTTCTTCATCATGAATAGAGATAATATTGAGTGAACGTGATTATTAAAATTCAATTTATACTAAATTTTTTGCAACGTTGCGCAATATTATCAGTTCGACTGGGAGGGGGAATTACAGGTTTGAACACGTTCGTTATTTTATCAATTCCAGGAATTTTGCAAATTGTTGCGCAATATTGCGTAATCAATTCCAGGAATTATAGAACGGGGAATCACACCTGCGCCATCAGGTCCGTACTAGGAAATAAATTTTCTTTACTGGTTTAATACTCCTTCCGTTTAAAACGTGACGTATCAAGTTTGGAACGCGACGTATCGCGTTTTGAACGTAACGTAACGTATTACGTTCAGAACGTAACGTAACGTATTACGTTCAGAACGTACCGTATTACGTTTGGAACGTACCTTCTTATTCGCAGCATTACGAAATGAATTGAAAACATGAGCAATGATAGTAATCGATTGTTCAAACCAAAATGAATCTATTAAAACTGGATCAGTTGATATTCGTATTGAATTTGAGTCAAGCGTTAATTTACCTCCGAACACCTCTGCATATTGTTTAATAATACATGACTGGGTTGTAGAATATAACCCATTAACTAATTATGTTAATAAAATTGCATAACCATTGTATTAATATGTATAATCACTTTTATGGAATGAATGTAAGGCAGAAAATAAAAGAAAAAAATTAGTTACACAGTTTTATTATCATATTCTATTAATATGTATAATCACTTGCATGGAATGAACAAATAAAAGAAAAAAAATTAGTTACATATAACTGAAGTTTTATTATTATTTAAATGTGTTTATATTTCACTTATAATCTGAATGTACACTTTCAAATGAAATCTTGAGTTTCCTGCTCGTACATTTTCAGGAACTCTAGTTTAGTAGTTCTGCAGGCGTCCAACGGTCCTCGACTGATCAATGCAATGTCTCCTTCTCGGTTAATGTTCTCAACCTTTTCGTGGCTCAGATCTGCTGCAAATCGTCGAGGTAGAAAGACTTGGAAATCTTCCAATTCGGCAATTATTGCTCTGCCGAATTTGGTGTTAATTTCACGTAGTTTTATTATTTTATACACTCGATCGATATCAATATCTTGAAATTTTTTTTCGTCTCCGTAAAATCTTCACAGACACCGACGCTTGTTAACTTCGAAACAATATCAGATTTGTCTGCAGCCATAGTTATTACAACTTGTCTTTTCAACAGTCAAATGGTGAAATGAATACTAAATGTATAGTGCAAGCTTAATTTATACTAATTTTCTGCAACGTTGGCAAATAAACATGATGAAATATTGCGCAATAATTCTAGGAAATGTTAAACAAGTTTGGACAAGTTCGTTAGGAGGAATTCTAGAAATGCGGCAATTTTTTCCATCATCGCAATTATCATCGGCCCATAAGTGCGCAACTTTTGTCTAATTTAACCGACGTTTTATCTCTTATAGTTTGCGAGATCCCTGTAGTGGCCTGTTTAATATATATGTACATATATATATATATATATATATATATATATATATATATATATTGTGACGATTTTTGAGTCTTTATTACGTGAGTTTAATACCACCCTACAGAAAAGGGGGATACGGTTAGAAAGTGAGTGAAGCCACGGATTTCGCTAGCCGTACCAGTCCCGTATTCGGGGATTTAGTGTGTGTGCCCCACCGAGATACTGTTTCGTCGCGAATAACATCATCGTCATGCCGATTTCCGAGGTACCGCGTTGGTGTGCACTTGAACCTGTCCACACCGCTTGCCGATCGCCGCCCCAGCAAACCCTTCGTGTCCCGCACCAGGAGCCAGAGGCGCAGAATTCAGTTAAGTCACTTATCTTCTACGTTCTGTATTGAGTCAACGTAAATTTGGTCCCAGTGCTGTACCAAGCGACAGCGCGTGGAATCCATTGCCCCTTTGTGCTAGTGCGACCCTGGGCTGCGCGAACGCAACCCGACGCGTTAGTGTACTCTCGTAACCATCTTTGCTGGCTCGACCCAGCCAACGTCGATTCATTTATTTATTTGAACTTATTTGTGTAATTCCCCATTAATTTTGTAACATTATAACTTTTGTTCTTAATTCTTATAAGTCTATGTATTATCTTGATTCTGCTAGTTGTTAATTTTAAGAATATTGTTTTATCATTTGTGTGACAGACCCCGGAGTAATTCGCTATATACGATAGTGAGAGCTGACCCGCGTATTTTGGTCTGGATTTTGATTTGATTAACCTTTTGTTCTGGCAGCTACTCATTACCGCCCGGCTACTTGCTTCGGACCCCGTCTGTCTCTCTAAATTTTGTATTAGCTTAAGTACTAACCCATTTAGTTTAATATCGCTTATTGTCATTTCATGTTTTCTTTATTTCTTAAACAATATACGGATTTGTTGTACACCCGTATCACACATTGTTTAATTTGGTTGTCTCCCGCCAAGTATTTTCCCGTTATAGTCTTTCGTGTTTAACTATAGCGAGTGCAGTGGCGTACCCAAAACACGTGGCGCCCTTATTTTAACTTAACCTGCCGTTTAATTTTATAATCATTTTGTATTGCGAAATAAGAACTACCCCCGTCTCCACTGAAGCCAGCCGGAGCAACCTTTTATCGCGCCACCCCTCAGGAGGATATATAATGACTATATCATGATATTGTAAATGAAACATTTTAAACACATAACGAAACGTCAAATTCACATCAGTAATGCCATGTAAATAGCCTATATAACACACATGCGCTGCGCGGGTCAATGTGCAGAAGTGGGTTTGGTGACCATTGGCCCCCCGACATTTGATCCGCCGTCAATTGGTCCCCGTCAATTGATCCCCGCGACAGCTGATCCCTCTGCCAGTAGATCCCTGACATTGTACAATATTCACAGATTTAAAATTATTCTATTTAGTCACGGAGGGAAATTTTATTTCTTCGAGGGGAGATGCCTCTCCCCCGGACACTCCGTGGATTCATCACTGGTTACCGCGAGGTTTGTTAGCATCTCATACAACTCTTCAGGCGTCAATTTCCATTTAATGCATGCAAATACGATTTTTTGGTACACATACGTCCCTTTGTTCTTACGAACGTACGCAGCGTTCATACGAACGTAGGTTTATGCTATGCATTGTGTGTTATTTCTTGTCAATGAAGTCGCCAAATGAAATACATAATGAAGTCACTTTGCCCGCATATTTCATTTATGTACATTTTATTCAGATCGTAACGTTATTTGAACGGAAATGAAACATGTACAATGTACAACAGCATAAATGCCGCCCTGCCCGAGTTGCAAGCCAACGGATTTGTGTGATGTGATGTACGTTCGTTCGGATAATTGGTACTTAGTACGGACAGAGAGTCGTAAATAATCAGGTATGTATTATCGAACCAACGTTAAAAGGACGTACATTAAGTAAGCGGTGCCTGTATATTATAAATATGAAAGCTTGCCCCAAAACGAGTTGAGACATAGCTTGGATAGTGACCGTTTTCCAGCGTTCTTTTCTTATATCTCCCGGATTTAAGTCGATCCTCTTCATATCAACATACTCTGCTATGTATTGATCTTTAGCCGTTTAACGACCCATTCCAAGGGATATCCTGACGCTTCCTGCTTAATTTTTAGGAATCTGTTGATGTATTCAACGAAGAATCTTCCTGTTCAGCTCGGTTGTTCGTAGTGACCTGGTACTGCCACACTTCCAGTACTTCAAGCACCCCGTAACCAAGCTGAACCGCGCGACGTACTTATCCGCAATCCATATACCGGTGAACTGTCTTTGCGCATCAGTATGCGTGCATTCCGTTTGCGATAACTCATCTGAACATATAGCAGTGCGCACATGTATGTGCTTATTGCAAACCTTTTGAAGCATTCCGGGATGATTCACAGTAGGAGGTAGAATTTTGCACGTTATAAGCCCTTCCACCTGGTCAATGTTATTACCGGGTCCAACTACTACGGTACACTCTGCACCCACAAAGATTTCAGGATGCCTTACCGGATATTTAACATATTTGCAGATTTAGGGGTACAGCGAGCACACATTTACATATTTAATTTTTCCTGCCCCTCAATTTTCTTGTGTTGCACCGCATTTCCGGTACGCCCGCTGAAAAATTCAAAACACGGGTGTAATGATACATTTAGAAGGAACAAGTGTTCTTGCAGCATTGTCTTTCAATTTCTATCGGCTTTTACCTTTTTGCTAAATTCGCATTCCCAAACGATTCCTGAACGATAGCCTAAATCTTAAATTTTAATGTTTCTTTCAACAGTTCTCTGTACTTCTCTGATGTTTTTTTTTTTTATCTTCGTTTGCTTAGTTTTCTTTACTTTCTTAGTTTCTCATTACTGTACTGCGATGATAAGAGTATATTTGTATGGTGCGTGACATATTATAATACTATGTGCGATAATATATGTAAACAATCAGTCAGTGTACATCGGTCAGTCATGATGGCAACGGCAGACAAGTTGTGGTTTATGTATGTAATATTATGCGCAAGTCACATAGTGCATGGTGCTAGGATTAAGGCAACATTTGGATATTACGATAAAACGATTAAGCGTGAAGGGTACGTGTCAGAATATATAAATGGGAACAGTTTCAGTGATAATTTTGGCAACGAATTAATTCTACACAAGCTAATGAACCAGGGCAGTCTACATACACTAACTTTAATAAATTTTTCATCCATATTAATTTTGCAAATAGAAAATATATTTTTGGAAACTATACCAGTTTTTAAAATGTATACGGATTAAATGAAATTTACATCAAAGGAAATAAAATAAAAACAGTGCCAACAAATGCATTTAGTATTCGAGACCTGTATCGTATGCAGTTACCGAGCAACCAGATAGACACCATATCAGATAGTGCATTTAATACTGACCTTATGATATTGGATCTTAGTTGTAACAAACTGAGATCGTTTTCATACACCTGGTTTCAAAATCCTGGACGACTAGAGGAACTGGGTCTGTCTGGAAACCGGATCGAATATTTACAAGAGCGAGCGTTTGAACGTATGACTGGCTTAGTAAATCTAATGTTAACACATAATAGTATTTCTAGAATCGATAGTGCTGCTTTTCGCTCTAACTACTTATTCTTTGATCTCAGCTTCAACAATATATCTGTGTTATCCACTAACATGTTCGCTAGTGGTCGAACAACCTTCAAATATTTCTATATTGCTTACAATCAGCTGAATTTTCTATCAACGAATCTATTACGGAAATTTGAGATAGAAGAAATGTTGATCGATGGTAATCCATGGCAGTGTCCTTGTTTGAGGAACATCGAAAAATGGATCCGAGACAATCATGTATCGCAATATTCTCTGGAGGATATTCCTGCAAATGACCCAGTGTGCACAGTGTCCATCACTTTCAGTGATGTGTGTGTATCGTCTGTGAGTAGTGAATTACAACAGTTATATGCGAAAGGGTTGTCGCCCCTACAAGGCTGTTTCACAACACCTTGCGGTGAATGCTATAACATTAATCTAAAATACAAAAAGTTACAATGATAGATTCGTTATTGGGATTTCTTTCCCTTTGAATCAATATTAAAATCTTAATAGTATAGATAAAATAACTAATATTGTCATATACATTTCGAATGCTTTTCTACTTATTTTCTCTGTACTTATCAAGTCAACTTAGTCAATAGTGTGGAACGAGCTGTTTATACTCTTGATGGAGTACTTTCATGATATGTTACTTAAAAATATGTAAGAACAAATTAGGATGCTTATAATTTGATATGTAAGAGTGATGTTTTTTTTTTTGTTATTTTTAATCAATTTACTTTAAAATTCCCAAATTCGAATGTGCCCATCATATGCAGAGCACGTTCACGTCTGATATTATGTATTATATTCTCATTGTACGTGTGAGAATGTGATGTATAAATATCGCAATAGTAATATACAGCGATTGTGGACAAAATACATTTCACCCATATTTCTGAATTTCATGAAAATCCCGTATGTAATAGCTGTTATTTTAAGACAACGTTTTCATAACGATTAAATTACGATGCATAATATTTATTCGAGACTTTTCAAAACTTCGCAACCTGATCATACTTTTATTATATCGATATCTGAGAATAGTTTTTTATTTTCCATTTACTCCATACCGATGCACAATTTACACTTACGTACAATATGCTGTTCATTAATTTATACTTGTGTGTGTAATAATGTACAGATGGTTATAATTTATGTAAGCAACATATTTCTGTGGATGTCATATAAATTAGAAGTCGCATAATTCAGTAGGTACTAATGTATTGTTACGATTCTTTTGATTTAAAATTCTGTATATAACATATAACTTATACTGTATTATTTATGAAATATGAAAATCACAATAGTTATGTTTCCATTGAAACATTTCCAGTAAAAGTTAAATATTAAGCAAAATAAAAACAGTATTTTTAGATATGTGCTTGTGTAGTTAACTTCCATATTCACATATGTTTTAGCAGATTCCATAAACCAGTTTGTATTTTTATCTTCTTGAAATGTTATTTTAATAAGATAACAATTGTTTTTTTCCTCGTTGACCTTTGTAAAAATGATATGTAATAAATAAACGCAGAAACTGTGTCCTGTATATAAATGTTTTATAAAGTATGCAGCGAGTGATTGTGGAAAAATAAAAGATCTGCTAAACTGCTGTATATAAATCAAATATATTTAATTACTTTGTTTTTGTATCACAATATTATATATAGAAGAGTCCTTGTCTGTTTGGCCGTCAGGCATGCAATAAGCTATCTAGGCAACACAGTCAACATTAAAATAAACAATATTAGGTTTGTTCCCACAGCAAATCCCTGACTAGTTGCTGACAGTCCCGTACTAATTTCTTGCACGCATGCGCGAGCTATGACTGATTTCAAACTAGTCAGTGATTATGTGTTGGAACTCATGATCAACAGTCAGAAGAACCTCATGGTTTTTGGCTCGCGTTTGACGTTTGTGAACAATTGAGATTTAACCTGTAACTTAGTTTTTGTCAGCATGATTATAAAATAATATGGAAGGTATATACAATTTTTACTTGTTCTAAAGTGTTCAACAAACTCTACATCATTATAATTTTCAATGAAGGTTAAGTAATTTTGGTTTTTAGGTCTTATTCTATCTTTTAAAAGTACTTTCAAAATTTCGTAATCGCTACTTAAATCACTATCACCCATATTTAATTGTATTGCAATACAGAACATACAATTTTATTGATAACTGTCAACAACCTCGCAATGCGCATGCGGGGATTTAGAATTTGTGGATAGTCAGGAAACTTTTCTGACTGTCAGCAAACTGGTTCATGGACTGTTGGAACAGAAAACTTTTTAGTCAGGGATTTTTCACAACTGCTGTTGGAACACCTAAAATCAAACTGCGCAGACTCCGGACAGTCTCGGACAGTTTTGTACTGCTGTGGGAACAAACCTAATAACAACATTTTGACATCGCACGCATGCGCACTAGTAGTGTTGTTTGTAGATGTATGATTAAAATTTAAGAAATAAAATTATTCTGTCATTAATTGATATTATTTTAAAAGTTTTATTCATTGTAGATTGTCTTTAGTCAATTGTAGATCTTAAGATGGAAAATATTGAATCCATAGTTATTTATTCCAACCGTTTTGGATTCAATATTTTTCATTAAAAGTATTACTAAATACGAAGCATTATATATAGAATAGCCCTTGTCTGTCCGTCACGCATGAAGTTAGCTGCAATTGCGTAACCTAGGCAACATTAATGACAGGGCGTTAAATGACAGCCCCTATTAACAACATAAAAATAAACAATAATAACGTCATTTTGACATCCCACAGATGCGCACAAGTAGTGTTTGTGAATGTATGTTTAAAATATCTAAAATACGTTATTTGTACTTTTATGAAGTCTATTAAGGCTTCCGTATAGATTCTGTACTATAGATATATTCTATACTATAGAGGGATATTTTATTTAACGCCCTGCAATAGAGACGGTTTGATGGAGAAAGACAGAAAAGATGGATAAACGGACACAATCAAGATGTTTTAAAGAGTTTGCAACTAGGAGATGCAAAGGTACATGCAACGCAGAAACAGAAATTTTCAAAAATAGTTTATTATAGAAATTATGAATGTAGGCACATGGTGCTCACGGGTCGAGCCTAGTATCTAATAGTACATTATAATACCAAGGGAGAGAAACCTCTTATTTTTCCTGAGGTGTAATTTGAAGCCCGAAGGCTACAAATACATCGAGGTGTATATACTATTTTTTCCACGTTCGGGAGTAGAAACACTTAATTTCATAAATAACGAATTATAATAAATCGGAGCGAAATTGCAATATTTAGAAGCCTTTGGAAATGTTTCCATGCAACGCGTACCATGACAACAGACATTTATTTACAAAAACCTTTGTTATAATAAAAACTCCCTTACGAAAAGTGTTTTCGTCTCTAGAGAGTAAATGTTTCATTTCTATCCCGCATTTGACGCCATAGAAACCTACTTCTACTCCCGAACGTGTAAATAATACCTTATTCGTACTTTTATATTAAAACTGCTGTATTGAGGGGTAAGTACCGTTATGTTTTTCACTCTGAAGGGTAAATATATTTACATTACACTTGCCTATTAATAGCTTTTTTCACCTAGGATGCGCAACATGTAAACAAGCTCATTACGCCCTAGGGCATAATGACTTTTACGCCTGCTAATCATTAACTTTATTTCCCAACTTCCAGTCAATAAAAATGTTGAAGACATTTTCATAAATTTCGTGGATAATAAATCTTCAGTAGCTTTCTTCGCTGTGGTTAAAATATCTTTTGACTTATCATCAAAAACACGTCGACGCGATTTTCAAGAATAAACCAATTGAATGGGTAAAAAATAAATAAATAAAAATCAAAGTCTGTGGCAACGCAGATGTAATTATTTTGAAATGTCACGGGCAATTTATTTTGGATAAAAATAATTATTAATGTAATATAGTCTTGTCTGCACCATGATTGTTACTAGATGATCCGGGCGACATCCTTCTCTCGGACCGGAACGTCGTTGTAGCGAGGCATTCACTACATCCTAGATCAAAGAATAAGGTTGCATATAGCAAAGAAACAAAATCAACAAATAAAAACTGCAAATCTTGTTATGTAAACAACAACGTTATTATTTAGTCGAACTAAATTCTCTCAAGCAATCTGACGGTTTATTTTTTACTCACACCATTCCACACCTACAAATTGGTGACCCCGACGTAATCGAAAATAACAAACATTCGGCGTTGTTATTTGTTAAAAATTCAAGTGCAACGTGACCGCGAAAGTGTTAGTTTACAGTGTAGGCAACAGTGGTGTTCAGTGTAAGTGCGGCAAAAAATACTAGTGATTGCACCTCAAGAAAGTTACACACCTCTTCTTAATGCTGCTGAACCCAGTCTGCTTCGAGTAGCGTTTCGTGTGCCTCCGTTTTGGGCTGAAAAACCAACTGTTTGGTTTTCGCAATTGGAATGTTATTTTAGACTTCATAGCATAACACGTGATGAAACAAAATACAATTACGTCATTACATCGCTGGAATTTCGGTACGCAGCTGAAGTTGAAGACATATTGGTAGCCCCACCAGCGAACAAAAAGTATACAAAACTAAAAAGTGAATTAATACGACGACTCTCTGCCTCGCAAGAAAAGAAGTTACGCCAGTTACTCGAACACGAAGAAATGGGCGATCGCTAACCCCCCGTTTTTTACGTTATTTGCGTACGCTTGCTGGTTCTACGGTGACAGACGATTTTCTACGTTTATTATGGTTAGGACGACTTCCGTCGCACATTCAATCTGTCGTCGCAGCACAAACCAATTTGAACCTTGATGTAATCGCCGAAGTCGCAGACCGCGTCAATGAATTCGCTCCAAGAACTCATGTTTCTACTACGTCAGAAACGAGTGACATACAATCTATCTTACAAGAATTGTCCGAAGTGCGAAAACAACTAGCTGAACTTTCTGCCAATAATACTAGACGAGGAAATTACAACAAACATCGCTCACGTTCAAATAGTAAAACCCCGAATGCTACTGCAGCACACGACATGTGATGGTACCATCGACGTTTTGGTGTTCAGGCGCGTAAGTTCAATTTACCGTGTTCGTATCAGTCGGAAAACGATCAGGGCAGTCGATAACGGCGGTAAATGACCCGTGCCCCACTCCGAGCCGCCTTTACGTTACCGACATCTCGTCAAAGATACGTTTTCTCGTAGATACTGGTGCTGATCTGTGTGTTTTCCCTAAAACTCAGTTGAAAGTACCACGCCAAAAGTCTACGTATACTCTTTACGCGGAAAAAAGTCCAACCATCGCTACCTATGGGTGGATAACTCTCAAAATCAACTTAAATATACGTCGCGATTTTGTATGGCGTTTCGTCGTTGCTGATGATTCAAATCCTATAATCGGCATCGATTTCCTGAGCCATTATGGGTTGTTAGTCAACGTCAAGAATAAGAGACTTGAAAATAGGTTGACTTCTATGAAATCACCAGGGCAGCCAACATCTACTACAAGAGGGCACATTAAAGCAATAATTGGTGAGTCTAAGTACCATACTCTTCTATTAAAATACAATGAAATAACCAGGCCAGCTGGTTTACCACAAGTCATGAAGCACAAAACAATGCATCACATTGAGACTACACCGGGTGTGCCAGTATTTTGCCGACCTCGTCGTCAAGCACCAGATAAATAAAAAATTGCAAAGAGGGAGTTTGAGTTCATGCTACAAGCTGGAACAGCGTGTAGATCTGAAAGCAGCTGATCGTCCGCTTTGCATCTGGTAACGAAAAAAGGAGAAGATTGGCGACCGTGTGGAGATTACCGTGCGTTAAATGCTCGTACAGTTCCAGACCAATACCCGGTTCCACACATCGAAGATTTCTCACAGGCTCTAGCTGGAGCGCCAATATTTTCGACTATCGACCTAGTAAGAGCCTACAATCAAATTCTAGTCAATCCAGAAGATGTACCTAAAACTGCAATTACAACACCCTTTGTTCTATTCGAATTTCCTTTAATGTCCTTTGGATTACGAAACGCAGCACAGACTTACCAGCGATTCATTGATGAAGCCTTTCGAAGACTAGATTTCTGTTATGCATACATAGATGACATTCTAGTCACATCAACTTCCGAAGACGAACATAAGCAGCACTTTGCAAACATTTTGAGCGACTTCGAGACTATGGAGTGCTTATAAACATATCAAAGAGCATGTTTGGCAAACCCGAAAGTAAAACTTTAGGGTAGTCCGTTTCAGCATTTGGAACTAAACCGCTACCACAGTAAGTAGACGCTATAAGAAATTTTCCAAAACCTGGCACTGTCAAACAGATGCGACAGTTTCTAGGAATGATAAATTTCTACTGTCATTTCACTCCAAACGCAGCAATGGTTCAAGCTCCTCTAAATGAATCCATATTGAGTGCGAAGACGAAAGGAAGTCATCCAGTCGAATGGATACCAGCACGAGTATAAGCGTTTGAAGCTTGTAAAGAAAATCTGGCTCAAGCCACCATGTTAGCACATCCTGCTCCAGGTGCTCGTCTTGCCTTCAGTTCCGATGCATCAAATATGACCATAGGAGCAGCACTACAACAACTCACGACAGATGGTTGGCAACCGTTGGCGTTCTTTTCGAAGAAATTAAGTAATGGACAACAGAAGTACAGTGCGTACGATCGCGAACTTCTTGCGATTTATAAAGCTGTCCGTCATTTTAATCATATGGTCCAAGGCCGCATTTTTACTGTATTCACAGATCACAAGCCTTTGACGTTCTCTTTTCTTCAGAAAACTGACAAGTGTACATCGAGACAATTTCGTTATCTCGATTACATAGGTCAATTTACTACAGACATTCAGTATGTTGCTGGCCAGAACAACACCGTGGAAATTATAAAAATATGATTTTAGACAATATTTCTATATTTACTTGTTAATTCCCTGTCCCACATTTCGCGGGACACCCGGTATATATATATATATATATATATATATATATATATATATATATATACAAGTTGACCCAACTGTGAATGCTCACCATTGGGATCTCCGAAACTATAAGAGATACAAGGTCGGTTAAATTAGACAAAAGTTGCACGTTTATGGGCCAATGTTGATGGCGATTTCATATTTTGAAAATATTGCATGGCTCACTAGATAATGACAAAAGTGTGATTTTTTCGAATTTTAATTTTTCATTATAACTCGGAAGGTACTGAAAATATCGAAAAATGTTTCAAATAAATATTTTAGCATAGACAACAGGCTTTTCGATGAATTAAATGTAATTTTTCTTTATTACTTACTTCTGGAGATATGGCATGTAAGTTCAATTTTTTTTAAATAGGAATCATAGTTAATTTTAATCCAGTCAAAAAGAGCTATTTTTTCTCTTTACTATGATGTATTCGTTTACCTAAATATCTTTTTTAGTTTCGAAGAAAAACTAAAAAGTAAGATAAAATGAATCATTTTTGCAGTGTGCCATGAAAATTTGGTATAAAACAACTGTAACTAAATATGTTATGTACATGCCAAACTATAAAAATTCAATAACATTTGATAAACGAAACAAAATTCGTTGCGTAAACTGCAAGCTAGTAGACAGATTCTTGTATGAAGCCCATACCTACATTAATTATTTTTTGTCTCTAATCTCTTGTTTACCAAATATTATTGAATTTCAATTGTTTTGCATGTTCAGAGCATATTCAGATGCAACTGTTTTATACCAAATTTTCATGGCACACTACGAAAATCACTCTTTTTACGATACTTTTCACTTTTTCTCCAGAACTGAAAAAGATATTTGCATATGTGAATACACTATTGTAAAGAGAAAAAATAGCACTTTTTAACTTGATCAAAATTATCTATGGTTCGCATTCTAAGATGGGTCACCCTGTATAAATATATATATATATATATATATATATATATATATATATATATATCGAGGGCGTATTGGAAAATCCGTCATATTTACAGAGGTCGCTGATAGGATTCAAGGTGCTAGGCACATTGCAGAACAGACCATAATTTTTCAATTAGACAGATAATTTTTTCGAATGAACTTTCGTCTAATAAGGTCTGTCTGATTGGCCTAAACTATTTTTAGCACAAAAAGAGCGTAAATAATATAGTACATTATATACCAAGGGAGAGAAACTTCTTATTTTTCCTGAGGTGTAATTTGAAGCTTGAGGGCGAAGTCAGAGGCTGGTCTCTCTAGATAAAATGGTGGTCTCTCCCGAGGTGTATATACTATTTTTCCACGTTCGGGAGTAGGAACACTTAATTTCATAAATAATGAATTATAATAAATCGGAGGGAACTTGCAACATTTAGAAGCCTTTGGAAATGTTTCCATGCAACGCGTACCATGAAAACAGACATTTATTTACAAAAACCTTTGTTATAATAAAAACTCCCTTATGAAAAGTGTTTTCGTCCCTAGGGAGTAAATGCTTCATTTCTGTCCCACGTTTGACGCCATAGAAACCGACTTCTACTCCCGGACATGTAAAAATATTATTTTATAAGATAACTAAATACTAAAAAAATATACAGGTATTGTAAATGAGTGGTTTTATTCTTTGGCTCGTCCGTTCTTCTAGTTATTAATTAACTAGGAAAAAATATTTCATTTCTTCCATAATAGTGTATTAACGACGGATGTATCAAATTGTAACAAAATTTATTAGTGAATAAAATATAAAAATGTGTTTACTCATATTTGACATAAAAATTTAACACATATTATTATAAATTAAACTATGGCATTTATCCTTAGTACACTATGCAGCAGATTTATAAGTTGAATAATAATTTGACTAAAGCTACGTACAAATTGTCTAATTTGAATTTTTAAACCACGATAAATAGGTTTTTCACAATATTTTACTATGCAAAAAATGGAGTGCCAATAAATAATTGATTTGTACAGAAATTCCGAAATAATACATTTTGATTTTACGTCATTCATTCTGACCTTTGTCATCGGTTATTTTTATCATATATATTTTTTGTTATTGTTTTTAATTAATTATAGAGATAATATACATTTTCTGTTGTTGCATAGTTCAAACACAAATTAAACTGAACTGCACAGATAAGGGTATATTTTTATGAACTTGCGACCGGCATGATCACAGGTTCATAAAAACAAATGTTGGTCTGCTCTGCGTGATAGATAATACATGTAGATATATTAGCATACTATGTTTGATAATATATGTAGACTATCAGTTAATGGGCGCCAGTCAGTCATGATAGAAACAGCACACAAGTTATGGTTCATATATGGCAGTGTTTCTCAAACTTTGGCATATCCGTAGAGTGCTATTTTTAAAGATCCCCTTCAAATTGCATATACTTATTTTTTGAGTCAATGAAATCACAATTTTTAATACAAAGCGATCAAATATGACTGTAGCACACGTGGCCAAACAAAGCTCGCATTATAGTCAGAACTAACTTCCACGGAATAAAAATATGTAATTTAGTAATTTTGACGTTTACGGACCAAATATTCAGCTAACATTTAGTGGCATCTTGTTCATTTTTTGCCGTTATTTCTTTGTTATTTCGTTTTATTTTTTTCCATATTTTCTTGTACAGACAATCAATTTTTTTAAGACTAATGTCTCTATTTGCGTTTAATAATATCGTAAGAAGTATATAATTAGGCAATATTTTCGTGTATTTCTAAACAATATTTTTATGAATATTTTAGGTTACGTTTAGTAACGCACGATAAATTTATTTTAGAAGCTTATTTTTGTTCTGCTCTTCAAAATAAAAGCGAATGGAAGTATTCATCAATAATCGAATTATAATAAATTAAATAATTTCGTTATGGTATGGCTATCCTGTGCTTCAAATCATTACTATAGTGAAGGGGCAAATTGATAATTGCAATAGAGCGGCACGCTACAGTTATTTTTGACCGCACGGTAGAAGAAAAAGCATAAACAATACAAATTTTCATAAAATGAACAGAACATAATTTTGAGATATTTGTCCTTTTAAGTTTTCAGCGATTTTCGAACAATTTGGTTGCTACAAAGATAATTCATTGTAGATTTTCTTTAGGCAAATGTAGAATCTTGAGATGGAAAATATTGAATCCAAACGGTTAAAATATTTCAACCATTTGGATTCAATATTTTCCATCATACAGTTAATTGTCAACGAATATCTGATAAAGGGTCAAGTCTATTTCTTTTTTAGGTTTTCGTGCCCAATATTTGAAAAAGCCAGTTTGGCACAAAAGGCAGAACCTTTCTCACTGCTTTATCGGCTACATTTGGCAAAGTTCGCAGTAGACCTGGCCGAAATGATGATAAAGATACGTAAGAACATTTTTCTTGATGTCATAATCACAAGAAATATAAATTAGTTCCGCTTCTCCTTAAAGTAGTTAAGACAGAATTATTTCATCTATAATTTTCAATTACTCTATAATGAAATTTTGAATGAAAATATTCTTCAAGTGAGGCTGATAATACAAAATATAGTTTTTGAAACAAATCAAGATTCCAAAACTTATTAATTCTAAGCTGCTTTATAGAAAAAAACTTGTTTAATTTCTTCGTAAAGTATTCTGTGGTCAGCATATTCGCATCACTCGTATCACCTAGAGGTCGCTAAAATACACTCGATATTTAATTGTTGAATTTTTAATACATAATAACTATTTTTCGGAAGAAACAAAACAAATTAATGAAATTCGCCATTTTATATTGAAGCTTAAGCGCACCCTCGGACACAACTCCGCGAATTCCTAGGGGTACACGTATCCCGTTTTGAGAAACACTGATGTATTTTATTAAGTGAAACTTTGGGTATTTAAAAGAAAAATAATGTGATGTTTACATGTCAAAATATATAATTGTGAAAAGTTTCAGTGATAATATTGGCGACTACTTAACATTACACACACTAGTGAATCAGAAAAGTCTACATACACTAACTTTAATAAATCTGACATTCATATAATATTTGCAAATAGAAAATATATTTTTGGAAACTATACCGACACTCATAAATGTGACCGGATTAAGGAAATGAAATAAAAACTGTGCGAACAAGTGCATTTAATATTCGAAGCCTGTACCGCATACAATTATCGAACAACCATCGAAAACGAAAGATATCCAACAAGTTTACTATAGAACAGGAATTAATATTAGAAAATTTGAGATTAGATACAATTATAAAAAAAAAAATAGAGTTACTAGAGCTAGAAATTAGAATAAAATATCTATTTCTTTAAAATATTTATTTTATTTTATTGTTTAGTTAAATGCTGTGTTCCTCATTGCCGTATTTTGTTGAAACTCTCTGTTGATCGGCATATCAATCTCTTCGTTTATAAGTTCCTCTTCTGTGATTGCATCTGCTGTTTTTGCAATATTATGTAGAACGGCTTGATACCGTTTATTTGTCCCCTTTCTAGGGGGGACAACGATACACAATTTTACACGTATAAATATCAAAAACAAAGAAAACCAAACCAAGAAATAAAGAAATAAAACAATTCAAATATACAAAGCCCAAAGATACTTAAATAATATACAAATCGTAACCTATATTATCCTATTTATCTAACACTTGTGTCACTTTCACACGCACATATAATACAGGTCCTTGCCTGGGGTGGGGGGTAGTTTGTCCAGTGGGGGGGTGTACGGGCTGACTCCGTGTCGCACCGGCGACCACGCGAGGGGAGGCGTGTGGAGATCCGGTGCTCGTGGAAGAGGGGCTGGCGGTGACGGTGTCCGTCGTTCCGGCGGGCTGTCCGCGAGGGGTGAAACCAACGGAGGCGGGGGCGACGGGATCACCACTTCAGGCGAACCGTGGCTTGGTGTCTCGGTCCCGTCGTGCTGGCGGGGCGGAGTACGCTCTCGGGCTCGCGCTCGTGGTGCTGGTGCTCCGGGAAGTCGGAAGACCGGATCCGGCAGGGGTACCTGAAGCGGGCCGGCGGCTCGTCGGGCCTGGGCAGCGGCCAGCAGCGGTGCGGGCACGGGACGAATTCGTTGCCTTCGAACACGACTCCGTGTTGGCCTCGGGTACATCGGGTCGTCTTGGCGGCGGCGTGGGCTCAGACGCAGGAGCTGGGCTCGGACTGACGGCTTCACCGATTTGTTCTCTAGTAGGAGCTAGGCTCAAAACTACCAACAGAGCAGGAGCTGGGCTCGGACTGACTCTGGCCATACTGCATGTGCAGCGTCTTTTTATACCCATGTCTGACAGACTCGAAAAGTCTCGTCTGCCAGACATGGGTCGGTTCTCGTTCAATTTGGCTATGAACGCAGCTGCTCGTCGCTTGCGTAACATTGTTCTATCGTGTCTGCGGCAGTCTGCCGCTCGTAGGGCCCGCACCGTTTCGTCGGTATCAGGCTGTAGCCACAATAATTTTCAGTGTAGTACTTAATTTAGTACGCAAACCATACATTAAAGCTGGAAATCGTCGTTTCCAGACTCCGAAGCACCTTTCAACAACATTCCTTGTACGAATGTGTGCTCTGTTATACCTAACTTCGGCCTGATTCTGTGGTGCACGTATGGGTGTTAAAAGATATCGCCGGCAAGGATAAGCGCTGTCGCCAAGAAGCACACAATTCGGATATTCACCCGATTCAAATTGCGCGCGTAAACGGCTCGCATTAAAAATTGTGCTATAGTGCACGGAACCTTGCCATCTGGAGACACAAGACCCTAGTAATCAGATATCTAGTAGTACAAAGAGACACGATGTCTGTTTACGAAATAATACGACGTGATACGAGCATGCCTGTTCTTAGTTCGTAACGTTGTGCTAAACTTGTGTGCAATACATTTGCTGTTAGTGCAATTTATAGATTTGGCTACTTTACCCTACCCTACTTAACAATACACTCCTCTACCCGACCCTACCCAACCCTAAATGTAATAATAATTAATGCAGTTCCACGATTTCCCCGATTCCGTCCATTTCAGACTTATATGATCGTGCGAGCTTGGGTACTGGGAGTTTTCTGACAACCAGACTATTGTTCTGGCGACAACGTCCCTTATCTTTAATTCCGCGTCACACACTACTTGCACGTTGATAGAAAAATAACCTTTTCTATTCCTAAATAGTTCCGCATTAGCACCTCCAACAGGCTGAATTTTTATGTGTGTACAGTTAATAGCTCCGCAATGCAAAATTGCCCAATTTATGAAAGTGATATTTAACATGGTTCATTTCTGCTACTGTTGGCATGTGTATATATTGTGGTGCAAGTGATGCTATTGCTGTTGACACGTCGGCAATTGATTGGCACACAATTGTTTTGTGTACATTTATGTGATCACCTATAACAGTTTGAAACGAAGCAGTTGCATAAAAGCGAAGTGCTATCATTAATTTAATTTCGTTGTCCGTAGTCCACGGTAGTCCACGGTTATCAATACGATTGTTCAGGTGATTGTGAATTAAGTTCAAAATTTCTATGAAAGTTGCTTTGCCAAATCGAAACCGACTTTGGATTCTATTTCGTTGTAGTATTCCAGAGGATTGCTCCGTTTGGGTACCACAGGTTCTTCAGAGGAATTTGAGGTTGATGAGTCAGTATCAGAGGTGTCATAATAGTTGGAGGAAGATGAAGATGAGGAATCCATGCTGCGAATATTAAATATCAAACGTGATAATATTACTTGCGACAAGTAATGTAAGAAAAATTAATGTTAAAACCTTGTTCGACATTGTGGTTATGTACTCAAGAAATGCAATGTAAATAAATAATATTTGTAATTAAATTGAAATTATATTGATCACAAACATGTATAAATATATAATGTGATTATTCAATATATAAATATATGAATGTGCATCGAAATTGTAAAAATACATGAATTATGCCAAAGTGACATTCATTATTCACTAATTACTACTGGTATAATCCACTATAAAAATCAATTAAAAATATATTTACGTATCAATGAATTAATTATCTGAATTTAGTTCTTGTGAAGAAAGTATATTTGAGTAGTATAGTAAGGGGAGTTCTGCGACACCATTGCGGGTTGCCTACCTCGCGCCTGTACTGTAGTACGGTGTTGCGGGTTGGGGGGCGCGGGGATCACGTGATCTATCTCTTTCTCTCTCTCTCTCTCTTTCTCTCTCTCTCTTTCTCTCTCTCTCTCTCTCTTTCTCTCTCTCTCTTTCTCTCTCTTTCTCTCTCTTTCTCTCTCTCTCTCTCTCTCTCTCTCTCTCTTTCTGTGACCTGGCTGATGTCATCCAGGAGGCCAGGCTGTATCGTTGTAGGGCCTCTTCTTTCAAGGTCATGTACCTGGAGGTTAGGGAGTTACGTTATCAAGGTCTGGATCAAGATACTGGATGACGTCATCCAGGGGGCAGGCTGTATCGTTGTATGACCTCTTCTTTCATAGACTTGGAGGTTTTCTTCGGGCAGGATGTACTGTTAAATTTGTCCTTCAAGGTCATGTACCTGGAAGTCAGGGGGTGAACTTGGGGGAGTCACGTTATCAGGGTGTGGATCAAGATATTGGATGACGTTATCCACGGGGCCAGGCTGTATCGCTGTATGACCTCTTCTTTTATAGACTTGGAGGTCTTCTTCAAGCAGCATGTACCTTGTCTTCTTTCAAGGTAGTCAGGAGGTGAACTCGGGGAGTCACGGGGTCTGGATCAAGAGTCACGTGGTCGAGTAAGCCAGGTCGTACCGGAGGTCTTCTTCAATCAGGGTCTTCTTTCAAGGTCACGTACCTGAAGGTCTTTTTCAGAGGTAAATTCGACGGAATCACGGGGTCTGGATCAAGGGTTACGTGGTCCAGTGAGCCAGGTCGTACCTGGGAGTTTTTCTTTAGATAGAGTACGAACTTGGTGGCGCATGCGCAACTCGGACACACTACGAACTTGTTCCAACTTGTTTCCTAGAATTGGTTACGTCATAGCTATTTCTGTGATTCCCCCGTTTCCTGGAATTGATATGATAGCGAACCTGATCAAACCTGTTTCATAATTCCAGGAATTGATTGCGCAACTATTGCGTCATTATTTAGCAAAGTTGCAAAATTTCTAGGATTCCCCTTCGCTTACGGACTCGTTTAAACCTGTTTCATATAATTCCTGGAATTGATTACGCAATATATGTCTATTTTAGCAAGGTTGCAAAATTTCTAGGATTCCCCTTCGCTTACGGACTTGTTCCAACCTGTTCCTGAATAATTCCAGGAATTTTTGTATGATTACACAACAATTGCGTCATAGCCAGGGGCGGCATTAGGATATATTGGAGAGGGCGCGCGCCCCCTTGTTTGAATTTGCCTCGTCCTGTTTATAAAATAATTAAGAATCTTATGTTTTTGTCATACAATTTCAGGCATATCCTATCTCGGATCATTTCTCAATTATGATTCTCTAATTCCTTCAATTAAACATTATAATTTCCGAGATAATATCATACGAATGCATTGTAGCTGAAAATTATATATATATATATATATATATATATATATATATATATATATATATATATATATATATATATATATATATCAAATATATCAAATATATCTCCCAAACCTTTGAACATGTGTACCTTTATGAAGGTAATTTGCCGAGATAATGAAAAGAAGAAATGAGTTAATATTATCTAGTAACGCATAAATTTAAAAATTATTATTATCTTTGTTAAGGCAATTTATATTTCATGGTAATATATTTAATAATGTTTTACACGTCCGGAAGTAGAAGTCGGTTTCTATGACGTCAAATGCGTTACAGAAATGAGGCATTTACTCCCTAGGGACGAAAACACTTTTCGGAAGGGAGTTTTTATTATAACGAAGGTTTTTGTAAATAAATGTCTGTTGTCATGGTAAGCGTTGCATGGAAACATTTCCAAAGGCTTCTAAATATTGCAGTTTCGCTCCGATTTATTATAATTCATTATTTATGAAATTAAGTGTTTCTACTCCCGAACGTGAAAAAAATAGTATACACACCTCGGGAGAGACCACTATTTTTCACTCGATGTATTTGTAGCCCTCTGGCTTCGCCCTCGGGCTTCAAACTACACCTCAGGAAAAATAAGTGGTTTCTCTCCCTTGGTGTATCATGTACTATTTTGATTTATAAAAATCCTAACGACGCCCCTGGTCATATTTATTATTATTAGCAACGTTGTAAAATTTTAGTATAAATTGAGTTAGAAAACCCGCATTTGCTTAGTGTTGTATCAGCTCTCGTCCCTCTATAAACAGTAATCGTGATGGAGAAGCAGATAAGTGATACCAGTTCTTTGTTCGTTGCTAATTTGAAGCAAGCATTTACACACCTAACAAATAAATCTGCTGAACTTACTACTTGGATTAATAACTCCAATAAAAATGTGAAATTAATTGGAAGTGCTTTACATAAAACACAGTTAACATTTGGTGCGAAGAAACATTTAGAAAATAATATATGCCAAATTAAAGGAATTAAAACTTTATTGTGTAAGAAGAAAAAGAAATCAATATATGGAGGATCACTCCCGAATCGGAAAGAGAATAGAAGTGATCGTGTATCGTGGGAAGACGTAGATTCAGCTTTTTCCAGCCGGTTAAGAACAGGCGTTATAATTAATATCGTGCATAAAGATATTAATAAGTTTCTAGACGACGCATTTTATTTATTTAAATCAAGAATTAAAAATGCGTTAAAAAAACATGTGTCATTAAAAGTGAATGTAATATTGTGCGCGGAATTTGTTACGAAAGACATAATAGAAGACAAATACTTCAACACTAAAAACTCAGTGATATTACAATCCACTGATTTAAACCAGTGGTTTAAAACAAACGTGAGAGAACTGCTGCTAAAGAAGATTGAAGAATTTCAAGAAAGAGACAGTGGTTGGACACTAAATAAGATAATAAACTTGGTTGTGAATATAAATAAATATGCCCCGTTATGTGCCTCATCTTACATTGACTTGCCGGCACAAATTAAATATAAGCATGCTATTGTTAATGTGAAAAATAACGATAACGCATGTTTTGCGTGGGCTATAATTTCCGCCCTACATCCAGTGAATTCGCGTGAAAAAAATTCGGCTAGAATTTCAGCATATCCGCACTATGAAAATCACTTAAATTTACAAAATATTAGCTTTCCCGTAACTTTAGATCAAATTCCAAAATTTGAGAAACAAAATATAGATATATCTATAAATGTTTTCATATTAAAAAAATATAAATCTAAGTTATGGAAACGGGAATATTTTAATACAGTGCCTGTGTATCTAACGAATGAGAAGAAAATAAATCATGTGAACTTACTAATTGTGGAAGAAACGTATTACTGCGAAAATGAAGTTGAAGAAGAGATTAATAGAGAAGAAGAAGAAGAAGAAGAAAACAGCGATAGTGATGATGAAAATGTGATCAATGAATTATTCGAAAAAAAGTTCCATTATTGCTGGATAAAGGACTTGTCTCGTTTAGTGCATACAAGTATTGTGAAACATCATGGAAAGATACATATTTGCGATAGATGCTTGAATTATTTTCAATTAAAATATTCACTAGAAGAACATGAACAGATCTGCAATAAGATGAATAATTGTAAAATTAAGTTACCAAAACCTGGTGAAAATATATTATGCTTTAAAAATTTTTACAACAAGGAAATGGTACCTTTTTGTATTTATGCTGATTTTGAAGCTATTCTTCAAAGGGTGACTAATACGGAAATGCGAACAAAGACGCAGACATTTCAAGAACACGTACCATTCAGTATTGGATATTATTTTAATTGTTCCTATGATAGTTCATTATCATATTACAAATCTTACACAGGTTCTGATTGTCAAACTTGGTTTATCAATGAATTACAACAAATTGTTGAAGATGTTGAACCTGTATTTTCGGTTTGTGTACCAATGGATAATTTAACAAATCAGGAACAATTAGACTTCGAAAACTCTAGGATATGCCATATATGTGAAAAGGAATTTGCACCTAATGATACTCGTGTTAGAGATCACTGTCATTTAACTGGAAAATTTAGGGGGCCTGCTCATCAATTATGTAATTTATTATATAGGATACCCATGTACATACCGGTAGTTTTCCATAATTTGTCAGGATATGATGCACATTTTTTTATAAAGGAACTATCAAACATAATTGAGGGTAGAATAAATCTTTTGCCTATTAATAAGGAAAGATATATATCTTTTACGAAATTTATTGCAGACAGTAATATTTCATTTAAATTTATAGATTCATTCCGGTTTTTAAATACCAGTCTGGATAACTTATCCGAAAATCTGGGAAAAAATGATAAAATAATATTACAGTCTGAATTTCCGAATTTATCAGAATCAAACTTAAATTTAATTTTAAGGAAAGGTGTTTTTCCTTACGATTATTTAGATAATGCTCAAAAATTGGAAGAATCTGAATTGCCGACAAGAGACCAATTCTATAATCAATTAAATGATACTGATATATCCGAAACAGATTATGAACATGCGAAAAACGTTTGGAGTCAATTCAAATGTAAAAATTTGGGAGAATATTCTAATCTCTACCTTAAAATTGATGTATTGCTTTTAGCAGATATATTTGAAATTTTTAGAAAAAAATGTAAAATTGCTTACGACTTAGATCCACTACATTACGTAACAACACCAGGTTTAACTTGGGATGCGATGTTAAATTTCACTAGAGTGGAACTAGAATTACTGACGGATATAGACATGTTGATGTTTATAGAAAGAGGAATTCGTGGCGGCGTGAGTCAGTGTTCGAATAGATATGCGAAAGCAAATAATCGATATATGACTGATTCGTATGACCCTGAAAAACCTTCTGTATATCTACAATATTTTGATGTTAACAATTTATATGGTTGGGCTATGTCCCAATATCTACCGCAAGGAAATTTTAGATGGCTTTCAGAAAATGAAATTTCCAATTTAAATTTAGAAAATATTGATGACAATTCGCCTACTGGTTACATCTTAGAAGTAGATATTATTTATCCTAATAATTTACATGATAAACATAAAGATTTTCCCATGTGTCCTGAGCGAAAAATTCCACCAGAGTCTAGCTCAAAAACTGAGAAATTATTAACTACCTTAGAAAATAAAAACAATTATATCATTCATTACAGAAATCTAAAACAATGTTTGGCTCAAGGACTAATTTTAAATAAAATTCTTCGAGTACTATCATTTGATCAATCTCCATGGCTAAAAGGATACATTAATTTAAATACGGAACTAAGAAAGAAAGCTACAAATGAGTTTGATAAAAATTTATACAAATTAATGAATAATGCAGTTTTTGGGAAAACTATGGAAAATGTTCGAAAGCAAGTTAATATTCGATTAGTTTCCAAATGGAAAGGAAGGTGGGGTCTAAAAAAATTAATTGCAAGACCAAATTTTAAAAAAGGACCATTTTTTCCGCTAATTCTGTAGCTGTAGAAATGTTAAAAACTGATATTTACTTTAATAAACCAATTTATGTTGGAATGAGTATTTTAGATATATCTAAAGTATGCGTATATGATTTTCATTATAACTATATGCAAGAAACTTTAGGTAATGAATGTAAGTTATTGTATACAGATACTGATAGTTTAATTTATTCTATAAATTGTGATGACATTTATGCTATAATGAAACGTGATATACATAAATTTGACACTAGTGATTATCCTGAAAATAACATTTTTAACATTCCTTTAGTTAATAAAAAAATTCCTGGCCTAATGAAAGATGAAAACAATGGTAAAATTATGATTGAATTTATTGAATTACGAGCAAAAATGTATACTTTTAAAATAGAAAATGAAAATGAAACAAAAAAGTCTAAAGGCATTAAAAATGTATTTCTTAAGAATAAGATCTCTTTCCAGGATTATCACTCGTGTCTATTTAGTAATATAGAGCATTCAATTGTATAAAATAATATTATATTTAAAAAACATAATGTATATAGTGTAAGTCAGACCAAAATAGATAATAAATAAATATTTAGACCCGCACAATTATATATATATAGGGTAAAGTAGCCTAATTTGAACCACCTCCTAAATTGTACCACCGTTGATTTTCATATTTCTAGTACAACTAACGACCTCAGTTGCACACACTAGGAAGCAATTCATAAAATACGTATCCTCTGAAAAAATCGCGCCATTTAGTCGACAAATGCGTGTGATACGTGTATTTGAAGATTTAGTGTCGTTTTCTTAGCTAAAAAACTTTACGTTACTAAGAAGAATACACAAATATGGTAAGTATATTTAACAATGTGCCTGTTTTACCGTTATATTAGTTCAATGTTCTATTTATTCTTTCAAAAATGCATGTAGATATTCTAAGCACTTTAGGTTAAGAAACAATTATTTGACATAAGCATCGGTTGCCCAAATCGTACCATAGCGTGTTGCCTAAATCGTACCAGTGGTACGATTTAGGCAACCGTATTAGTCATTAGAAAAATAAATACATTTATACACTGTGGGTACTGTTTAATGAAAATTAATACATATAATGTTAAAAGAGAAAATTTTCTCCGTGAAAATCCTGGGTGTGTAATAACACAGTACCAGATAACTAAATTACTCGGTGAAGCTTATTTAAAAGCTTCAAATATGATAACGGCAATAAATGGTTTTAAAGCTACGGGAATATAGCCGTTCGATCTTACAGTTTTTAAAGATCATCATTTTGCTGCTAGTGAGCTATTTGTTGATAGTGCTGATTCAACTACACGTTTAGAACAATCAGGCTCAGAAGAAAAAGATCCAACACCAATATTGGTGGTCCCAAATGAAGAACTGTCTCCGGTTCCAAGGCCGCCGAAAATTAAAAGAAAATGTGAAGAAAACCCAACAAGCTACAATTCTCACTAATACACCGCATAAGGAAGAATTAGGAGAAATCAAAGCAAAACAAGTAGCAAATGACGAAGCAAAACCACGCAAGAGACAAGACAGAATAGAAAAGATAAAAAAGAAGATTTTAATAGAAAGTAATGAAGAAGACTGGCTTTGTGAAATATGTGAAGAAAGTAAGATAGCTAATATGGTTCGGTGCTTAAAATGCAAATGTTGGTCCCACGAAAAGTGTGCAGGAGTTAAGCCAGGGAAGAAAAAATATTATTGCATTAATTGTTCCTAATTATGTTATAAATTTATAGTTATTAGTTGGTCACCTGTGATTTTTTTAATATATATTTGTATTGAAACCTGATTTATCCAAAATATAGACTAAATATAAATATATACATCGTTATTTATATAAATTATATATGGTGGTACAAATTGAAATATCGGTGGTACGATTTAGGCAACTAGTTTCCTAAATCGTACTTTTTGCAGACCTTTCTTTTCTGTAAAATTTCTAATATTAAACAATTATTTATTGTTATAATAGGTATGTAAATATGTAAACAAAGGATGAAAATATCACGTAAATAATTAAAAATCGCATTATTGCTTCATATTTTCGAACAAAATCGATATTTATAAAAAGTGGTACAAATTAGGCTACTTTACCCTATATATATATATATATATATATATATATATATATATATATATATATATATATATATATATATATATATATATATATATATATATAGTGGCAATAAAAATGTACTTTTCTAGAAGCATGTCCGTAATTTTGCGATTTTGAAATATATATATATATATATATATATATATATATATATATATATATATATATATATATATATATAAGAAATAAAATTTATATAGCGTAAGTCAATAAGGAAGGATGTATAAAACTTTATAAAACAGATACGTTAACATGTGAACATTACAGTTTAAAATAAATATGTGTACACAATTAATATCATTGTTCAATTATTTAAGTCCGTATGACAAATTTTCCTGTTCCTAATTCAAAATAATGCTCCCAAGGTGTGAATAATGCTGGTACCAGCGAATAAGAAGGTACGTTCTAAACGTGATACGTTAAGTTCTGAACTTAATACGTTACGTTACGTTCGATACGTCGTTCTAATCGTGATACGTCACGTTTTAAACGGAACGAGTATTAAACCAGTAAAGAAAATTTATTTCCTAGTACGGACCTGGTGCCACAGGAAGCATGACATATATTTCCTAGCCTACAATATACATACAAACATACATACGCTAGTGTCTATTACTTCGCAGCACACACACACACACACACACACACATACAGTTCGCTATGAATAAGTTCGTAACTATCAACATCCAAGCTTGAGGTAGATTAATCAGCCTCACTGTCCGTGCTGTATCACTGCATGCTACCGTTATACATGGTCTAAGGTACACACAGAACGCCAACTAGATGTAAACGATTAAGGAATTGGTTTAGCTAGGTATATTTGTTTATCATAAATAGTCACTATATAAATTGATTATGTACTAAATGTTTCAATCAGAATTTGTCTGCGCGTTTCTTAGTTGTGGGTCATGCACGTAGCGGTGAATAAGAAGGTTCGCGAGTCGGTGTCATGCAAATTACCTCATAACAGTTTTCGGCCCCTCCAAATTTTGATAATATTGCTGTGTATAAGCGAACTTCCTCTATCAAGAATGCGATTAAAACTTCATGGTTATTTAGCTATGTACCTGCAATGTTTCTGTAGTCTTCTGCATAGGACTGACTGTAATGTGTATCCTCAATACAATTTTCAACAATTTCACCATATTTAAAACAGGTACTGTACAACTTGAAGAGCTGTTGCGAACTTGCAATGTCTGTTCTTCTGTATAGTAAAAGTGTTGAGGTATATACATATAATATTCAGCTGATGAATGTATAAGAGACTATTTGTTTTTCTATATCGATAAATTTCTATACGTCATTTACTTATGCCGATCTAGCATTGCCAGTGCCGGCTCATGCTTCCTGCGCCACCAGGTCCGTACTAGGAAATAAATTTTCTTTACTGGTTAAATACTCGTTCCGTTTACAACGTGACGTATCACGTTTATAACGTAACGTATCGCGTTTTAAACGTAACGTAACGTATCGCGTTTCAAACGTAACGTAACGTATCACGTTTCAAACGTAACGTAACGTATCGCGTTTCAAACGTAACATAACGTATTACGTTCAGAACGTAACGTATTATGTTTGGAACCTACCTTCTGATTCGCAGGTACCAACATTATTCACACCTTGGGAGCAGTTTGATAGTTCCTTTATAAAAACGAATTTAAACAAGGATCGCGCGCGCCCTCTCCAAAATATCCTAATGCCGCCCTTGGCTATGGAATTATTCAGGAACAGGTTGGAACAAGTCCGTAAGCGAAGGGGAATCCTAGAAATTTTGCAACCTTGCTAAAATAGACATATATTGCGTAATCAATTCCAGGAATTATATGAAACAGGTTTAAACGAGTCCGTAAGCGAAGGGGAATCCTAGAAATTTTGCAACTTTGCTAAATAATGACGCAATAGTTGCGCAATCAATTCCTGGAATTATGAAACAGGTTTGATCAGGTTCGCTATCATATCAATTCCAGGAAACGGGGGAATCACAGAAATAGCTATGACGTAACCAATTCTAGGAAACAAGTTGGAACAAGTTCGTAGTGTGTCCGAGTTGCGCATGCGCCACCAAGTTCGTACTCTATCTAAAGAAAAACTCCCAGGTACGACCTGGCTCACTGGACCACGTAACCCTTGATCCAGACCCCGTGATTCCGCCGAATTTACCCCTGAAAAAGACCTTCAGGTACGTGACCTTGAAAGAAGACCCTGATTGAAGAAGACCTCCGGTACGACCTGGCTTACTCGACCACGTGACCCTTGATCCAGGCCCCGTGACTCCCCCGAGTTCACCCCCTGACTACCTTGAAAGAAGACAAGGTACATGCTGCTTGAAGAAGACCTCCAAGTCTATAAAAGAAGAGGTCATACAGCGATACAGCCTGGCCCCGTGGATAACGTCATCCAATATCTTGATCCACACCCTGATAACGTGACTCCCCCAAGTTCACCCCCTGACTTCCAGGTACATGACCTTGAAGGACAAATTTAACGGTACATCCTGCCCGAAGAAAACCTCCAAGTCTATGAAAGAAGAGGTCATACAACGATACAGCCTGCCCCCTGGATGACGTCATCCAGTATCTTGATCCAGACCTTGATAACGTAACTCCCTAACCTCCAGGTACATGACCTTGAAAGAAGAGGCCCTACAACGATACAGCCTGGCCTCCTGGATGACATCAGCCAGGTCACAGAAAGAGAGAGAGAGAGAGAGAGAGAGAAAGAGAGAGAGAGAGAAAGAGAGAGAGAAAGAGAGAGAGAGAAAGAGAGAGAGAGAGAGAGAGAGAGAGAGAGAGAAAGAGATAGATCACGTGACCCCCGCGCCCCCCAACCCGCAACACCGTACTACAGTACAGGCGCGAGGTAGGCAACCCGCAATGGTGTCGCAGAACTCCCCTTACTGTACTACTTATTTGAATAAAAAATTTATTCATAAAAGTGAAGTGATAATGATTTATAACACTTTTGGACTTCCATCTTCTGTATGTTAAGTTAATAAAACTAGTTGTTACCAAATATATAAATAAATTTATTATTATTAATACACTTAATAACACAAGTCAAATATAACATTAATACACAACGTTTCGACAACTAAGATCAGTTGTCTTCATCAGGTGAACTGATACTGATCAGTATCAATGAATTAATTATCTGAATTTAGTTCTTGTGAAGAAAGTATATTTGAATAAAAAATTTATTCATAAAAGTGAAGTGATAATGATTTATAACACTTTTGGACTTCCATCTTCTGTATGTTAAGTTAATAAAACTAGTTGTTACCAAATATATAAATAAATTTATTATTATTAATACACTTAATAACACAAGTCAAATATAACATTAATACACAACGTTTCGACAATAGTACATTATACACCAAGGGAGAGAAATCACTTATTTTTCCTGAGGTGTAGTTTGAACCCCGAGGGCGAAGCCAGAGGGCTACAAATACATCGAGGGAAAAATGGTGGTCTCTCCCGAGGTGTATATACTATTTTTTCCACGTACGGGAGTAGAAACACTTAATTTCATAAATAATGAATTATAATAAATCGGAACGAAATTGCAATATTTAGAAGCCTTTGGAAATGTTTCCATGCAACGCGTACCATGACAACACACATTTATTTACAAAAACCTTTGTTATAATAAAAACTCCCTTATGAAAAGTGTTTTCGTCCCTAGGGAGTAAATGCTTCATTTCAGTCCCGCGTTTGACGCTATAGAAACCGACTTCTACTCCCGGACGTGTAAAAATATTTTTTAATTAAAAATTGAGCAAAAAAAGATCAATGTATTTGTTTTAAATTTCATGTTTTATTTGCGACCTGGACAGCCAAGATTTTAAAACTGTATCTAGATAAGTAATAATTTGTGATATATTCAGACTTGGACATACGTCGATGAGCTGCAGGCATGGATGTCTGTATCCATTCCTAGTTTTATTTCATTTCTATGAGCGCTGAGAAATCTAATTTGCAAAGAAACAATGAGCAACAGAGATTTAACGGCTATAGTTGTTAATTGAGGATAGACTCTAAAGCAAAATCGAAAATGTTGGTAATTATAGCTCAAAGAATGAAGCTTTGTAGTGATAATCTGGCGAAAGGATTAATGACCCACTCGTACATATTTTGTTTAAGGAAGCGTCTACGCCTGGGAAGCAATCAAGCAGTGAATTTTTAACTTTTCTGATCCACAATGCATGTGTGCTTCTAACATCGAAAGTGATAAATAAGTAGTATGCAATGCAGATTCTCAGACTCGTAAGAGAGATATTGTTAAGGTGAAAGATAAATAAAGGTAATCGGTTGGTCATAGTAAACATAACAAAAATTCTTAGACTCAAATATTCTTATCTATATTTTCAAATATTTCGCGGCATACCTGGAACCTCTCACACAGTTTGGCAGACACTGTTCTAGACTGTTATTATTCATTGCTTGATAGTCAGGTTTGATTTAAAGTGATTTTAGGATAATACGTTTTCTTTTTAATAACTCTAAGAGATACAAAGTAGGTTAAATTAGAAAAAGTTGCATGTTTATGGACCGATGTTGGTGCTAATTCTACATTTTGAAAATATTGCATGGTTCACGACAAAAGTGTGATCTTTTTGATTTTGAATTATCATCTGTAACTTAGAATGTACTCAAAATATTGAAAAACGCTTGAAAACTAGTCAAAAATTAGTCCACCATGTGGAACTAGTTTTCATTTTGTTTCTAATTTGTCATAACCTATCGAGATTGATGTTTCCTACGTTTTAATTTGTTTAATGGTAGGATATCCAAGCTCCATTATTGAAGACTCTGTTTGCTACCTTTTTGAGATAACTTATTATTGTATTTTTGGCGTTTCTTCTTTTTACAACCTGTTTGGTTTTTCCAGATGTAAAAAGTTATGTTTTGTTTTTATTTTGAAAATTACCTAGACCGAGGTCGCAACATCAGCATTCTTATGCCAGTTATGCTTGATTTATTGAAATAAAGTTCTTAAAATCTGAACTTAGTGGTCAATTATTTCAACCTACGGGAAGAAAGAAGTTTTCAATTTAACCTTTCTAGAAACTGAAAAATTCAAGTTGTATTCAATAAAGCAATACCACGGCAATTGTATACTATAGTCATATACACCCAACCCCGGATAATAATCTATTATAAGTTAATAATATTTTAATTTTGGTAAGCCGTTCCAAGACTTTAACTATTCAACATATGCTAAACCAGTCATATTGGGGGAATATATTATTATAATACAGTCGATTCCGCTTAATCGGGACACCGGTTAATCGAGACAGCCGCTTATTAGGGACAAATCCGAAAGAACGGAAACAAAACCAAGGAAATAACACAAATTTAGTCTGCTTTGCGGGACAATATTCCGTTTTATAGGGACAGTGATCGTGTGTGAATTCCAGTAACTAGCCGTGAAGCAAAACGATGTGTTGATAGATTACAGCGTTATTTTATGCAGGATGAACATGACGGTAGTCCTATGTCAGCAATAAATATCTATGCTTGTTTTGTACAATTACGATCTCACAAAAACAAAAGGCAAACCACTTTGGACAAATTCTAGCAGAATACATAATTTAATTTAATTTAAGTTTTAACAATAAAATTTTTCTTTCAGAATTTATTATACATACATATATGTACGATGTACGTACATATTTATTGTTTCAGAACTTATATCATTTTCTATTATGTAGTACATATACAAATTTTTAATATATATGCATAGTTTTGTGCCTTGTTTTATTTAGTGCAATTTATAAAATAAAATACATATTAAAAAACACTAATCCTGTAATTATTGTGGACCTTCGAATAATGGGGACAGCCGCTTTATCGAGACAAAATGTGCTAGTCCTCATGTGTCCCAATTAAGCGGAATCCTATGTATATTTAAAAATATTTTTACACCGTTATTGATGCAGAATTAATTAGCGATTAATTATTTAGTATTTATTTGAAACACTTTATTATATTATATACATCTGTTAACTGAAATATAACGTAATACAAATACGACTTAAAATAACTTTTCGTCACGCTATTTACCGAATATGAACGTGGCATAAATAATGCATAGCGTAAATTATTAAAACATGAACTGCAATATAATTATCATACTCGTAAATTACTAATGAAGTTATTTATTATGTATAAGTTAAATTACGTTCCATATTTCGATTAGTTTTTAATATACAAGCGTTAAACGTGCAATACTTTCTCTTATTTAAACATTTACATTTAAAAAAAAAGTATAAAATGTATCTATGAACAAAATGTTTCATAAAAGCCTATATTTATGCAGTGTTTTACTGAGCGTTTATTTAATAGTGCAAATTACGGGTAAAATACAACCATACAGTACTATAGAAAATGTAATTCAAAGGTATATAACCAAATGTGTACTGACTATATCAGAAAAAGAGTTTCCTGTAACAGATACTGTCACTATAACATCTCTTAACAGGGAACAAACCGATATTAAATCTTTCAGTGACAATATCTTAAGTATTATTAGTAAAACACATAAGTGGTTAGTATTTGTGCGCAAGATAGCTAAAAGGGCGGAGCACTTGGACAATACTTGGACAAAGACACATAACTATATTATCTATTTGGAGCGTGTGGACGATCTCAAAGAGACACTGACCTCCTTGAATAGATCTCCTGACTGGAACCCATTCGCTAGATTTATAGTTATATCGTTCAATGTATTTGGTAATCCACTAACTAATGCAAGTAACATAGTTCAGACTTTGTGGTCGTTTCGGATCCTGAATGCTATCTTAATGATACCCACATCCAAGTCATTAGATGATGTCTTGAACATGTATATTTGGTATCCGTACGCTAACGGTAATTGTGCGGATACGTTCACCGACATCCAAGTTATTAATCAGTGTAAGGATGGAACACTGACTAACCCTGAAGTTAGTCTATTCCCTAACAAGGTCCCGAACAACCTCAACGGCTGTTACGTGCGGGCAAGACCTGTTTCTGCAGCACCATATGTTATAGTTTCGAAGGATTTGGATAGGAACAAAACTAATCTAAATATATCTGAAGGACTAGAGATAATGTTATTGAACACTGTAGCTGAAGTTGCTAACTTTAAGTTGAACTATACAATATCCTACAATCTTTATGATTGGGGCGATATCAGTGAAAATAAGTCTACATCTACGTTGACTGTTAGCGGTTTATATGAATCATTATTGTATGGGCAAGTTGACATTATTATTGGAATTCTTGGTGCTACAGAAATAAGATATAAGTACATGGACTACACAGTATCTTATATGTATGAATCGGTAGTCTGGTGTGTCCCGCAGGCACTCCCCATACCAAAGTGGAAATGTATGTTCAGTCCCTTTCGTCTCTCTACATGGGTGCTAACATTTGTGACATTGCTAATGGCCGCACTGTGTCAATGGACACTTAGCTATAACAAATCACTGGAATATTCGTCTTACAGAAACTTACAAAGTTGCGCATCTGATACATTTGCAGTGTTGCTGGGTATCTCTGTTAGTAAGCAACCCAAAACTGGATTTAACCGAATTTTCTTTCTCGTCTGGGTAATATTCGCTCTTCATCTTACCAGCGCCTATCAGACATCTCTTGTTAGCGTCCTTACAAGTCCAATGTACGAGAAACAATTATCCACATTGGACGAGATTATAGAAAATAACTTGAGAATCGCAGGTCGATATTCACTGCTGAGATTTTTTGAGAATCAGAATGATGTACGTATGAAGAAGGTCGTGAATAATTATATTTTTTGTGACGTTGGACCGTCATGTCTTGGAAATGTCGCGTATGAAAGAGATTTTGCATATGTATATCTACGTAGAATTTTTGAATATACTGAAATCAATTTTAGAGATCCAGATGGCAAATCGTTAATCTATTTATTCAAGGATAATATCGTTAACTTTCCCTTGAACATGTATTTGAGCAAAAATTTCCCCTTAACTGAACGTATCAATAGCCTCATTCTTCGCATTATACAGACCGGCTTAATGGAACTTTGGTTCAAGCAATTTTCATTTAAATCAACTATAAATACCAATACTCTTAGTGAGACTGAACAAAAACTTAGTTTGCACAATGTACAGGCCACCTTCTTTATTTTAGGTTTCGGTTTAATTATTGCAAGTATTGTTTTTGTTATAGAAATTATCTCACAAAAATGTCGCAAACAAGTATTAAAACCCAATCATTGCGATACGGGTCAAATCTAACGAACAAAAATCTGAAAATATCAACAATATCGTTGATCCATCGCCCCAGACTCGAAAGTGAATTGACCTCCATTACACCGTAGAAACTGTGTTATTTCACCATGTTATTACGATTTGGTTAAATATTTGTTTAAATATTGTGTATTCTGTTAAATACACCCAACCCTCGTTATACGGCCTAGATACGTTCCGGAAAAGTTAGCCGTAAAGCGAAAAGCCGTATAACGAATCAAGCATTTTTTAAACAAATCAAGCTTATTTTTGGCCGTATAACAAAACATTGTGGCCGTAAATCGAAAAAGTGACATAATTGAAAAAAGCCGTTATAGTGAAATGCCGCATAAAGAGCGGCCGTATAACGAGGGTTGGGTGTACTTCAAATTTTAATTATAATGTTAAATTTAAATACATAGTGTGTTCTTTGGAAATTAGCCATTTGCCTAGTGGTTGCGTTGCCGCGTCCCCCGTTGACCTCGCCTCTCCCGGCCAGTCCCACCGAGGAACACACAACGTCACCTTCAGCCCCGCTGCCGCGGGCAAGGGACTCACATACGCTCCCCTCGCGTGGTCACCAGTTCGCCACGGGGTAAGCCCCTAATGAAACGAAATAATTTTAAGGCGACGTAAATAAGGTTAGGGGAACATGAGATCAGAAATATACAACAATTCCTTCAATTCTACTACATTTTCAATGTAAACTAATGTTATTATATACATATGAATATGTACTTTACTTTTTTTTGCAGTCGAAGGTACTGACTTTTCCAAGATCCTTGATTTTATAATAGTGAAATTGTCACGCGAAATGTCATCTGTCGTTTCCTTTATTTTAAATTTAGCGTTTTTTGAGATTCCAGAAAAACCACGCTAATCAGCGTTAAGCAGGGCAACGTTATGCGGAATCTTACTAAACATAGCATCACGCCTTTCCCATTAGGGGCATAACAGATTATTTATTTTATCACATCGTTCGCAACAAATACATACAATTAAATATTTTTCAATTACATTATTATATACTATTAAATAAATTAAAGAAATTTTCACTCCACACCATATAATTGATAATAATGTAGTGGTTGATGAAATTTAGTGTAAGTTTATTTTATCACTGTTAATGAATCAATTTATCAGTGTACACTGGAATACTGTCGAATTCTGTATGCGATAATGTTCTTAATAAAAATATTTTAAGCTGCAGATAAATGATTAATGAAACCTTGATGTATCGTTCCCGTAACTATTGTTTTTGCAAACGTATCATTTTTTTTTGTTCTTATGTAAGCCCATATAAACAATGTTATTTTTCACACTTTTATCGAACTCTTATTTTCCCATATCGATCGATTGAAAATTATTACCCGCATTATTTGTGTTCAAGGGCAATTTCTTTTTTTCTTGCAAATTTAGACTACCACATTTTTAAACATCTTTACACTTGATTTGTCTCCAATTGATAAAAATATGTAAATTTCAATGGTTTTTATGTTATTTAATAATATTTATTTGGGTACTTAAAAACCAACATTATTTTCTGAAAAACCTAGTTCTACCTATTATCTAAATCAGTGTTCCGCAAAGTGTGTGCAGCGGCACACTGGTGTACTGTGGACATTAGTTGGTGTGCCGCGGAAAAATGTCAAAGTATAGTAGCCAAATCTATATATTGCACTAACAGCAAATGTATTGCACACAAGTTTAACACAACGTTACGAACTAAGAACAGGCATGCCCGTATTATGTCGTATCCTGTCGTATACAGACATCGTGTATCTTCGAGCTGCGCCTCACTTAGTCGTCGTTGTCGTGCGGTTTAGTAAACCGAAACAAATCGCTATTCGCCAGTAACTAGCCGCTAGTTTGTGATTGTGTCGTCGCGAACGTAATTGACTTTGTTATTGCAAATAAATAGACCCTAATACGTGTATATGTTACCGGCCAAACCCGATTTCAGGATAAACTAGTTTTGCCTAGGCTAAACTGAAAGTCTGAAATTTACGGAATCGGGAAATCGTGGAACTGCATTAATTATTATTACATTCAGGGTTGGGTAGGGTATGGTAGGGTAGGCTAGGGTAGGTTAGCCGGCGGGTAGAGTAGGAGTGTATTATTAAATAGAGTAGGGTAGGAAGCACTGGTTTAGCCTAGGCAAAACTAGTTTATCCTGAAATCGGGTTTGGCCGGTAACATATATAATGGATAAATTCGTTAAACATACCGCAGGTTTGTCAAGTGAAACTAAGGATTCCCAAAAAGAAGCAGAGTCAACGAAGAAAAAGCCTAAGCTTGTTAATCGAAATATGATGAGAGCTATATAAGTTATGACTTTATACATTGCGGAGATGAATCATGCCCACTCCCAAAATGACTTGTTTGCGGAGAAACTTTGGGTAATAATTCGATGGTGCCCAATAAACTTTTATGACATTTAACTAGTAAACACTCATCGGTGGCTAAAAGAGACAAAGCTTTTTTTCAACCAGACTAAGAAACAGGTAATTTCAACCCGACTAAGAAACAGGTAATTCTCATGAGTTCTTGTTTCAAAACATCAAACAAAGCGCAAAAAGCAAGCTACCTGATCGCTAATATGCTAATTAAATCCAAGAAGCCTCATTCTCTCGCTGAAACTTTAATTTTACCTGTCTGCAAAGAAGTTGTCAAGCTTATGATTAGCCAAGAAGCCGCCTAGAAAATCGAAAAAATACCTGCGTCGGCAGATACGATCTCACGTCGCATTAATGATATTTCTAGCGACATTGAATCAACGTTAATTGATAATGTAAGGCTTAGTGGGGTTTTTGCGCTGCAAGTCGACGAGTCTACTGATATCAGTGGTCACGCGCATTTCATCTCAAATGTGAGGTACACTGGCGGATATGAAATAAAAGAGGACTTTTTATTTTGTCTGCCTCTACCTGATTATACCACTGGAGAAAAATATTCAAAGTAACATACCAGCACTTCAGCAAGTATAATTTGGAATGGCGCAACTGCATAAGCATTTGCACAGACGGAGCAGCAGCTATTACGGGAAAAATTAGGGGATTTATAACCAGGGCTTCTGAAAAAAACTCTAATATTAAAAATTTATATTGCTTTTTACATAGAGAAGCATTGATGACAAAGTCTCTGCCGGATGAATTGTTGTCTGTCCTACAAGAAGTCGTCAAAATTGTCAATTACATCAAGTCGCGACCGCTGAACTCTCGTCTGTTTAATACAGTGTGTCAGGAAATAGGAGCAGATCATCAGTCACTTCTGTTTCATACAGAAGTACAATGGCTTTCTCGCGGAAAAGTGCATTCTCGGATTTACGAGCTAAAAAATGAGACCCAGACGTTTTTAGAGGCACAGGGCTCAGATTTTATTTCTTTGTTTAAAAAAGAAGAATGGGTAGCAAAACTTGCATATCTGGCGCACATATTCGCTCATTTAAATGAGCTCAACAAAAAAATGCAAGGCAGGAATTCTAATATTTTAACGTCATCGGACAAGATTGAAAGCTTTCGCGCTAAGTTGGTGTTATGGATCAGCCACGCTACCAATAGTAGTAATGAAATGTTCTCAAATGTCATGGCTACTGATAAGAGAAAAAAAGTGCAGGCTTTGATAGTGAAACACTTGGAGCTACTGGGTGAAAAAATGAACTCTTATTGTCCTAAGTGTGACCTGGAACCTATGGACTGGGTACGAAATCCATTCTCAGATAGCATTTCCCTTGGACACATACCGATAAACGAGCAGGAAGAATTCATGGAGCTTAAAACTGATCGGACATTAAAACTAACATTTTCCGAAACTGAGCTAGCACATTTTTGGCTGCATATAAAAAATGAGTATCCACTGCTTTCAAAGCGTGCTATTGCAATTCTCTTACCATTTGCCGCCACCTACTTATGCGAATCGGGGTTTTCAACTCTCACTACGATTAAATAAAAAAAAAGAGAACGCCTAAGCACGATCGATGAAGAGATGAGAGCAGCCTTATCAACGATTGCTCCAAATTTTGATCACCTGTGCTTAGCTAAGCAGGCTAACATTTCTCATTAAACATATTTTTAATTGATTTTAATAATATTAACACGATATACCAATAGGTGATCCTTTTGGGTTGGAATAAAAGACTTCTTTGGTTCAAGTTAGATATAGAACATATATTAGAAAATCAGTTGCGAGAGATATTTCGACGTTTCGACCTTGTTTTTGGTCATCTTCAGGAATCAATTTAAATAACAATTTGTAACATCCAAGTAAAACATAAGTAAAAATAGTAAAAATATAAGAGCCACATGTTCGGCCGTACAAGTCAAGAGATGTAAAAAAAATTTTATTTCTCTATTATTTTCTAATATATGTTCTACATCTAACTTGAACCAAAGAAGTCTTTTATTCCAATCCAAAAGGATCACCTATTGGTATATCGTGTTAATACATTATTTGACTTAAGATTCGCTCACAATATGATTTTAATAATAAATAAATATTAAAAAACATTGTTTTTTTCTTTGGTGTACCTCTAATATTTCTTAATTTGGTAGATGTACCTTGAACACAAAAAGTTTGCGGAACACTGATCTAAATAATCAAAGCGATACCTTAATGCCGCAGGATCATTTTATTTCATTTAAGACGTACAGTTTCAAGTTTAAATATCTCCGTAATGAAACCATGTATTTAGAAGTCATTCATTTTGTGTTGAAAATCGTGAAACATTCATACAATATATATATATATATATATATATATATATATATATATATATATATATATATATATATATATATATATATATATATATACAGTGAATTTCGCTTATAACGAACCCGCTTACTGCGAACTTTCGCTTATAACGAACCAATCCGTAAAGTACGAACTAAAGTATCATTAAACGTGTGTTATTTTTTTCGCATATAACGAACCCGTTTATAACGAACTTTCGGGTATAACGAACCTTAATTTTTGTAATAATCGCAAAAGTTTTCGGTTATAACGAACTTCAAACGGCATTTTACCAAATAATCAGGGGATTCCTCGAAATCTTTCAACTCCACATATGTAGGGTCGCCGTAACAGTTTTTGGGGTTCTTGTGTATATGTGGTTAATTGTATGAAAAAAATTATCGGACCTTTCCGCGATTGGAACGGATCATGCGGAAATTTCAGCATGCTCCACATGTCCTGTCCGCCCCTGTTCACTGTATTTAATGTGTTAAAGAAGTACAATTATGAGTTACGCAATTTCGAAGAAAACATGTAAAGCTCTAACTTTAAATATATAAAAATAATATAAAATAATAATAAGTATAAACAAAAGTAAAATAAACGATTTTTTCAAATAAGCTTCATAAAAAGTATTGTTAGTGTACAATGTATATGTATTACAAAACAATATCTAACTCAATTTTGAACAAATCTGGATTTGTCTAGTTTTGCAAAACAGTTCTTCATATTATGTACCTAATTGAAACATGTACCTATGCATTCATAAAAAAAAATGAATTTCTGATGTTTATCGTTTATTACGAACTTCGCTTATAGCGAACTATTTTCGTCGGTCCCTTGAGGTTCGTTATAAGCGAAGTTCACTGTATATACAGGTGTCCTATTAAAACGGGCCACTACAGGGATCTCGGAAACTATAAGAGATACAAGACCGGTTAAATTAGACAAAAGTTGCGCACTTATGGGCCGATGATAATGGCGATTTAGATTTTTCAAAATATTGCATGGATCACTAGATAATGACAAAAGTGTGATTTTCTCGATATTTAATTTTCCGTTATAACTCACAAAGTATAAAAAATATTGAAAAAAGTTTCAAATAAATATTTTAGCATACATACGCTTTTCGATGAATTCGATGAAATTTTTTTTAAATAAATATTTCTGGAGATACAGCATGCAAGTTGATTTTTTTAAATGGAAACCATAGTTAATTTTTCTCTCGCTAGAAAGCGCTATTTTTTTCTGTTTACAATAATGTATTCGTTTATATAAATATCTTTTTTAGTTTTGAAGAAAAATTAAAAAGTATGGCAAATAGAATGATCTTCATAGTGTGCCATGAAAATTTGGTATTAAATAATTGCATCTAAATGTGTTATGTAGATGCAAATCAATTGAAATTCAATAATATTTGTTAAACAAAAGATTATAGACAAAAAAATATTTATGTAGGTATGGCTTCATACGAAAATCTGTGTAATAGTCTTCAGTTTACACAACGAATTTTGTTTCGTTTATCAAATGTTATTGGATTTCATTTGTTTTGCAAGTACTAAGCATATTTAGATGAAATTGTTTTATATCAAATTTTCATGGCACACTACAAAAATCATTCTTTTTATCATACTTTTTAGTTTTTCTTCGAAACTAAAAAAGATATTTATGTAAACAAACACATCATTGTAAAGAGGAAAAATAGCTGTTTTTAACCAAACTAAAATTAAATATGGTTCCTATTTAAAAAATTGAACTTGCATGCTGTATCTCCCGAATAATGAAGTAAAAAAAATTTCATCAAATTCTTCAAAAAGCCTATTGTCTATGCTAAAATATTTATTTGAAACAATATTTTCAGTACCTTCCGAGTTATAATGGAAAATATATATATATATATATATATATATATATATATATATATATATATATATGTGTGTGTGTGTGTGTGTGTGTATATATCTATATATATTCTCAAAACGGTAGTAAAAGATATTTCACATTTAACTAAAATAGCTGACAGCGTTATTGAGCGTTACATGAGAAACTTGGACATCTTCAGTACAATTGGTTTGGTGATATATCAAAAACAAATTCCATCAAAATACCAAATATTACAGATGCATCCAACCGACTTTCTTAATTATCAAGCTGCGTCATCAAGTTATTTTGCAAGTATTCCGTACACAAAAATTAAACAAAATAAGTATAAACGAAAAGAAATTTTGAAGGTTGAATATAGAACAAGTTTCCAAGAAAATTTTAAAATTGTGATTATTGTCACAAAGAAATCTAGACAAAAATTTCCAGTTTATCCGATTTACCTACAGTATCTGCATTAAACAGTAGTAATACATTTTCCATATCAGAGAAAAAAAAAGATTTGAGAAAATGTTACTTGCACGGTGTCAAAAAGACGAACAGAGAGTCGTCAGCAGCCAACGGCAAAAGCAGTGTTTGAGTGTTTTGCAGTGTGGAGTGCGCAAAGTTAATGCCGGATATTGATATAGAATATTATAAAATGATATTAAAAAATAATAAACCAGCAAAAAACTGAAATTAATAATATAATTTTTACACGTCCGGGAGTAGAAGTCGGTTTCTATGGCGTCAAACGCAGGACAGAAATGAAGCATTTACTCCCTAGGGACGAAAACACTTTTCAGAAGGGAGTTTTTATTATAACAAAGGTTTTTGTAAATAAATGTTTGTTGTCATGGTACGCGTTGCATGGAAACATTTCCAAAGGCTTCTAAATATTGCCATTTCGCTCCGATTTATTATAATTCATTATTTATGAAATTAAGTGTTTCTACTCCCGAACGTGGAAAAAATAGTATATACACCTCGGGAGAGACCACCATTTTTCCCTCGATGTATTTGTAGCCCTCTGGCTTCGCCCTCGGGCTTCAAACTACACCTCAGGAAAAATAAGTGATTTCTCTCCCTTGGTGTATAATGTACTATTATGTTATCAATTGTTATAAACAAATCTATACTAAAAAATATACCCAATAAAATAACATTAAATCTGATTGATTCTGTTTAGTTCAATATCCAAACAATTTTCCAATATCCTAAAATAATCTATACAGTTGATAATTTTGTTCAGTATCCAATACAGTAAACTATGGTATTTGCGATACTTCTCTGGGGGATCCCACTAAATATGAATCTAGATGGAGCGTAAATGAAAATACATACTTGAATTTAAAAAAAAAATTAAATACTTAATGTCTGGGTAAACGAGAATGTGTGACCGTGCTTGCTAGTAGAATATTGCAGTTTGCTCGTGTTACATGATTTGCGACAAAATTAGTAGAAATTAACCTGAAAAAAAGCGTAAACAATGCAATATTACTTAATTTTTTTCGCTTCTGCAATAAATAACCTTTTATATGTACCTTCGCATTACATAATACACGTATACATAATATTATGTAATAGGTACATGTATTTTTTTTTTTTTTTAATTACTTTATTGTAGATTTTCTTTTGTCAATTGTAGATCTTGAGAAGAAGAAATATTGAATCCAAAATGATTGGAATAAATGACTATAGTTCAAGATGATAACAGATATGCGACGTTTCGACCAGATGTTTTTTGGTCATTTTCAAGCAAATAACAAAATTCTAGAGGAAAGAAACAAATCTACAATTGACTAAAGAAAATCTACAATAAAATAATAAAAAATCATCTTTATGATTAAGTTTTGAAACAAACAGTTCACATTACCTTGAACTAACCATTTTGGATTCAATATTTTTACTTCTCTTTTATTATTTTACATATACATACATAATTCTGTTGATTTAGGTATCTAGAATATAAGTTGTTTCTCAAAATATCTGAGTGAGACCAGAACCCCGAAAATGTAAACACCTCTAAAAAGTGAACAGGCTTGGCCGGAATTAGTTCACTAAATCGCGACTCTACTGTATAGTATTTGCGATATTTCTCTGGGGATCCCTTTATGTACGTGGATTTCATTTTGCTGCTTAAGTATGTAAACATTCGCATCTCAGATCAGTGGTAAATATTGACACAGAAGGTACTAATTTCAGCTTTACAATTTTTTTAAATCTAGATGGTACGTAAACGAAAATGCTTTAATTTAAAACAAAAAATTAAATACTTAAATATCTGGGTAAGGGAGAATGTGTGACCCTGGTTGCTAGTAGAATATTGCAGTTTGCTCGTGTTACATGATTTGAGACAAAAATTAGTACAAATTTTGTCGCCTCTGCCATAAATAACCTTTTATATGTACCTTCCATTACATAATACACGTATACACAATATTATGTAATATGTACATATATTTTTTGTTTTTATTATTTTATTGTAGATTTTCTTTAGTCAATTGCAGATCTTAAAAAGGAAAAATATTGAATCCAAAATGGTTGGAATAACGTACAAAAATATTTTTCAAGTTTTGAGTGAAATTCTCACGAGATTTTGTTTATGTTTCTTTGAACTAGAATTTTGTTCTTTGCTTGAAAATGATCAAAAACCATATGGTCGAAACGTCCCATATCTGTTATCATCTTTATGATTAAGTTTTGAAATAAACAGTTCACAATACCTTGAACTATAGTCATTTATTCCAAACATTTTGGATTCAATATTTTTCCTTCTCTTTTATTATTTTACATATACATTCATAATTTTGTTGATTTAGGTACCTAGAATAAAAGTTTGTTTCCCAAAATATCTGAGTGACACCAGAACCCCGAAAAAGTAAACATCCCTAAAGAGTGAACAGGCTTGGCCGGAATTAGATCACTAAATCGCGACTCTACTGTATTTTATTTTATTCTTTTTACTCTGTAGTAGATGTGTAATCGGATCACACATTCTTTGTAACGAGATAGGGAATTATACTAGTTAATACTAATGTTATACACTGACATAAACACAGTTATAATTATAATAAATCACTCTTATTGTAATCATTTAATTAATATCTAAATCGTTGTTGTACATTCAAGATGCGAGATACAACTGTCAAAAAAACGTCGTATTTCTGTTGTTACCGGTGCTAAGCCGACTATTCACCGAAAACTTTATATCTGGTATATACTAATATATGCATTGATCTTCTTTTATCTTTTGTCAGACAGACAGGAAGACAGTGGTTTCGAAAAAAGTGGAACTACCTGTACATATACTCCAGTGAACGTAGCGAATTTATGTTGGCCTGACACTTATATTTATAGTTCACACACTCGAGAGGTTTCTTTTAATTTTATTTTTATATTGGTATGACGTGATGACGTACCAAATACATTGCGACTATGAAGTCTTGTTATATTTTTTTATGAGGAATTTCATCTGCAGTCATTTTAGAATTTGCATTTATAAGTCATATGTAATAATTAGTAAATGTGGTACTCGATTGCTCGTTGTGGTTGTATATTTGTAGACGGTAATGAAACGATGACAAATTTTAACAAATTTATGCTCAGTTCTAATTTGCTATGATAATACATTGATAAATTAATTGAGTAGATAATTTAAAAAAAGTTTTAAAAATTTTGCTATTTCAAAATTATGAATTTCTATCCTCCCGTGAACTTTCTTACGAAGAACTTCTATCCATTTTCAATTGTGACTCTTTCCAATCGTCGGATTTTTACATCTTTACCTCCAAAAATTAATCCAGAATAGAATTGTCGATCCCTTATCTCTTGCACAACTTAATTTCCATTGTCCACTTGCCTTACTCAGGCACTTCCATTCATTCTATCTTCTTCGTCCCAATTGTAACATTTTTTATAAATCACCTATATATAGAGTGTCTGTTTTAAGCGGGCCATTTAAGTGATCTCGGAAACTATGGGAGTTACGATGTCGGTTAGATTAGACAAAAATTACCTATTTATGAGCCGATATTGATGGCGATTTCATATTTTTTAAATATTGCATGGCTCACTAGATTATAGATAAAGTGTGATTTTTTCGAATTTTAATTTTCCTTTATAGCATGGAACGTACTCAAAATATTGAAAAATGCTTCAAATAAATATTTTAGCATAGAGAACAGGCTTTTCGATGAATTTGATGAATTTTTCTTTTATTACAAATTTCTGGAGATACAGCATGCAACTTCAATTTTTTAAATAGGAACCATAATTAATTTCAGTTCAGTTTAAAACTGTTTTTTTTTTCTCTTCACAATGGTGTATTCGTTTCCATAAACATCTTTTTAGTTCCGAAGAAAAACTAAAAAGTACGATAAAAAGTATGCCATGAAATATATATATAAAACAATTGCAAATACGTTCTTAAAGCTGAAAACTACTGGACAGATTTTCGTATGAAGCCTTACCTACATAAATTATTTTTTGTCTCTAATCTTTTGTTTAACGAAAATTATTATTTTTACAATACTTTTTTTGTTTTTCTTCAAAATTGAAAAAGATATTTATGTATATAAACGTATTAGTGTAAAGAGAAAAATAGCAATTTTTAATTAGAATGAAATTAACTATGGTTCCCATTTAAAAAATGTTAAAAAAACTTGCATGTTGTATCTCCAGAAATATCCAATAAAAAATTTTTTCATCAAATTCATAAAATTAAAGTTTGGTCATTATCTAGTGAACCATGAAAAATTTTCAAAATACGAAGTCACCACCAACATCGGCCCATAAATTGGCAACTTTTGTCTAATTTAACCGAGATCGTAACTCTTATAGTTTCTACAATCCCTTAAATGGCCTATTTAAAACAGACACTGTATAGAATGTGCACTCTTTATCATCGACACTCATACTTTGTAGATATTTTTAATTAATCTTATACTTCTATTTCATTTTCTCTTTTCCTTCATTTTTATTTGTACTCCTTTTTCGTATTCTGTACCTATTTATTTACTGGACTTTGCTCATTGGACAGTATATAAAAATAATAATAAATAAATCCATCAATTTTTATGAATTACGTAGACTCTGTATATATACAATAAAGATACCATAAATACAAGCATTTATTAAACATTTTATTCGTAGGCAATATATTATACAAATTTATATAAAATATGTACGTGTCTGCCCAGTACAATGACCTCAAATATTAAAAGTTAAAATAGTATTGTACATGGTAATACTAACTTGTGTTTTAAATGAAATGTGGAACATGTTACGTGTAATCTCAATAATGAATTATAGCAAAATGCATGTTTTAATATTTTTTATTATGTATTATTTATGCTACGTTCCTAGCAAAACACCATTTACCCCAGGTATAGCGTGACTGCATGTTCGTTGTAAATTTGTATTATTCTATGCATGTTTATCTTTCAGTTTTTAATCTACAATTAATATGCGTACATGGTACTACCTATAACAATAATACCTTTAAGTGGCGGCTGGGGACAACTGAAACAGGTGGGGCCAGGGACCAAAACAACTATTTTTTTTTATATTTATACAGTGGGTTCTACTATTGATTTATAGTTATTATTTTTATTACAATAATGTTTAGTTACAATCCACTGATGCCGAAAACATTGTAATGAGCCCAGTGGCGTAGCTAGAAATGTTGGGCCCCTATGCAAGTAAGGTCGGAGGGTTCCCCTCCCATGTTGGTAATAATTTTTAAAAAATACAAAATATTTATTTTCCTTCTTAATTTTTTCTTATAATTTTATTTTCTTTTATCCTGATGATATTATGTATTTTTTTCTCAGTTCACTTGTCCAAAGTAGGGCCCCCCTACACTCGTGGGCCCCTATGCATTGCACACGTTTGCTCTACAGTAGCTGCGCCACTGATTGTAAATAACTAAAAAAAGGGGGGGGATATCAGTGAGCCGTAAGACGAACTAATTAAAATTTAATTGTACGTAAATGGTCTAGATCAAATATGATTCGGGTCCTTGCAATTTGGTGTTGCAGTAACAATGTTACCCCTTATGGTTCGTATATATTATTTGTTCTATAAAATCACATGCGCCAAACGTGGGGCTCGAACTCACGACCCTGATATTAAGAGTCTCATGCTCTACCGACTGAGCTAGCCGGGCTATAAAATTACCTAACTATAACATTTCCTCCTATTACACCTTGATGACAGAATTGAAATTCATAATTTGTAATGTGGGAAAGAGATCATTTCCAACCCAAAACAAAGTAACAAAAAATTTCTATTATTTTCTATCCGATTCCAAAATTTCCTACAACTACTTCCAAAGTGATTACTTTCTTGGATAATATTAATTGCCCGGGTAGCTCAGTCGGTAGAGCATTGGACTTTGAATCCAAGGGTCCAGGGTTCAAGTCCATGCTCGGGCGAAACGAATATTTAACAGGATCCTATGTGTTTATGAAGTTAGACTATATATTATAAGGTTTGTTCCAACCCGCGATTCTTGAACGGTGTTTGATCGGTTCTGGAACCGATTTATGCGCATGCGTCAACTTACAAAATTTACAATGCGCATGACAGTTCTAACCAGTTCTAACGATACTAGGTTTTCACGCGGTACCGAAATTACGATTTCGAAACCGTTCCGGAATCGATTTGTAATGTCTCGGTTGGAACACATTTTAGCGAATGCGCATGAGCAGCACCGTTCTGTTACGGTTCTTCGCGTGGTTGGAACAAACCTATATTGAGTAACCGCCTAGTGATAGTGTCGCTATTAGAACTCTGGAAATTCAAGTTAGTTACGAAAGTTATCACATCTAAATATAAGTATATTTATGTCCTCTGAAGAGCTGGCCAAAACATTGAAAGCATGTTTGGAATAATCTATCATACTTATCAGATCTAGTACCTTAAGATTACCATTTGTGCCGGAATCTTTCATTCTCCTAAACGGTAAAATCTTTGTTAATCAACAACACCGTTCAATATTAGCTTAGTCCTTAGAATTAGAATGATAGAGTTCGATGTAAATTAGTAATTTTTTCAATGACTAGATTTGGGAGGGGCTCAGCGGGGGGGGGGGTATAATTTTCCAGCAATGATCTACTAATTTCGGTCGTCTCCTCAAGCAACCATATCGGAAACTCTCTTGTTTATTGCGCTGTTTGTTACCTCTTTCGAAACGCAACGATATTGCAGGACAAGTCAATATTAGTTAATTAACTTACATGCCACATCAATGGCGTGGCGTCAAATGAGTGTCGTCCAACTTGTATACATTCGTTCCGTTTTCATTTGTTTATTTATTTATTCATCTCGTTCATTTTCTGTCGTGCTGAAGACCGATTCCCTTTGACTGAACTTAGTTACCTGTACCAAAATAAACATCAAAATGTGTGGTTTCATAGTGTAGTGGTTATAACGTCTGCTTTACACGCAGAAGGTCTCCGGTTCGACCCCGGATGGAACCAGGCTGTCTCGTTTTGCTTGAAGAATGAAGAAGAAACAATAAAATAAAAATACCTACCTGACTGTGTTACACCGGCTCGTTGGTCTAGGAGTATGATTCTCGCTTCGGGTGCGAGAGGTCCCGGGTTCAAATCCCGGACGAGCCCAGTATAGTCTTCGATTTTAATATGAAAACCTGTAATTTGGGAAGATTCGGACACTGAAATGAATCAATGAAATGAAGATTACATTTACTTGCTTTGCGTTTAAGTTGCAAGTGTTACCATGTTCAAATTCAATATGAGAACTGTTTTCTTCAATTTTTATCGAAACAACGCAGTACACCAGTAATGCGATTGAAGAAGACGTGAAATAAAGAATATATCGGCTCGTTGGTCTAGGGGTAGGATTCTCGCTTAGGGTGCGAGAGGTCCCGGGCGAGGGGCTGGCCACTCTTGAATTACGGTGTACAAAATGTCTGGAATTACTTGAATTACCTATGAATTACCCGTGAATTACTTGAATTACTTGTGAATTACCTATGAATTACTTGAATTACCTAGGAATTACTTGAATTACTTGTGAAATGTGTTTAAAATGTATAAGAATAACACAAATATACAGAACGGAGTACAAGGAAATCCATTACTTAGCAAGATATTAATACCCAGTTGCACCTGAATGCGTTGTAACACGAAAAGTGCGAAAATGTATACGAGTTCTGACACGTTTAAAACTGTTGTAAAAATTCTCGGCGGCCCGGGTTCGATTCCCGCGCGATGCATTTCTTTTTAGCTCATCGACCTCCTGTCGAAGAGCTATAGTGTTCGGTACGATGTCTGTAGCATCTTCCGATTTCAAAAATTTTTGCACAGAAATCCCGGACAGACCCCCTGGACCACGAAATGACTATTACAACATATGTCCGTATGTATGTCGCTCGTCCGCTCGCTCGTACGAGATTTTTTGTTCCACTCAGATCTCCTAAACTACCCAACGGATTTTTATGAATTTTTTTCTGCAGATACTTGTTATGGTCTAGTTGTGCAAGGTACATTTTATTTTTCAAAATTTTCCTTCGCACTTGAGAAAAAAAATATTTTGCAACTTTTTTTCAGTTTTTATTTTTTTTCTCCTTTATTTTTCACTCAATTGTATTCAAAATTTTCTTGCATATGCAGGAAATGGAACAATATTTTTCCATATTTTTTATTTTGAAAAATTATGTAAGACCATTGGAGAAAAAAATATTTTTTAATTAAAAATTGAACAAAAGAAGATCAATGCATTTATAGTCGGCTTAGTTTGCTTTGCTTTTGTCAAGAGAAGAAAATGTATTCACACTTGTTTTAAATTTGTTGTTTTATTTGCGACCTAGGCACCTACGATTTTAAAAGTGAATTTAGATAAATAATAATATGTGATATATTCAGACTTGCACATACGTCGATGAGCTGCAGGCATGGGTGACTAACCCATTCTTTGAATACTAGTTTTTACTAAATACATTTTACTTTACCTTTAGAATAATCGCAATGACAATATGTCTCATGCACATTTAAAAAAAATATAAGTATGTTATTTATATTTTCAAAATTACTTATTCTTATTTTCATTAAAAACAGTAGAAAATGAAAATTAATTATATTTATATTTTTACTGTTCTGATTTATTTAAACATTTAATGCAATTCAAAACTACACAAAACGAAGAAAACAAAAGGCAGGATCTTGAAAAGGTTCTGCCAAAAGAGTTGGTTATGCAAACAAAATGTGACTGATTTATAGTTGTATGATATTTTTAGCTCATCGACCTCCTGTCGAAGAGCTATAGTGTTCGGTACGATGTCTGTAGCATCTTCCGATTTCAAAAATTTTTGCACAGAAATCCCGGACAGACCCCCTGGACCACGAAATGACTATTACAACATATGTCCGTATGTATGTCGCTCGTCCGCTCGCTCGCTCGCTCGCTCGTACGAGATTTTTTTGTTCCACCTAGATCTCCTAAACTACCCAACGGATTTTCACGAAATTTTTTTTGCAGATACGTGTTATGGTCTAGTTGTGCAAGATACATTTTATTTTTCAAAATTTTCCTTCGTACTCGAGAAAAAAAATATTTTCCAATTTTTTTTCAGTTTTTATTTTTTTTCTGCGTTATTTTTTATTCAATTGTATTCAAAATTTTCATGCATATGCAGGAAATGAAACAATATTTTTCCATATTTTTTATTTTGAAAAATTATGGAAGACCATTGGAGAAAAAAATATTTTTTAAATAAAAATTGAACAAAAGAAGATCAATGCATTTATAGTCGGCTTAGTTTGCTTTGCTTTTGTCAACACGAGAAAATGTATGCACACTTGTTTTAAATTTGTTGTTTTGTTTGCGACCTAGGCACCTAGGATTTTAAAAGTGAATCTAGATAAATAATAATTTGTGATATATTCTGACTTGCACATACGTCGATGAGCTGCAGGCATGTATGTCTGTATACATTCCTAGTTTTTCCTAGATATGTTTAGAATAGAACATCTAACTATCTAACTGAATCAATTGTAGAAGTTCATTGCAAATCAACAGTTGTGTGTTGTGTTTCAGTGCAATAGTTTAGTTTTTTCGTATATTTGTGACAAGCGTATTAGGATTTCTTTATAAAGTGATCACAGAATTACTTGTGAATTACTTGAATTACTAGAGAATTACTTGAATTACCCATGAATTACTTGAATTACCGACGAATTACTTGTGAATTACTTAAATTACTAGAGAATTACTTGAATTACCGACGAATTACTTGTGAATTACTTGAATTGCCTGTGAATTAGAATTATGGTGTACACAATTTTTGTAAGTGGCCAGCCCCTCGGTCCCGGGTTCAAATCCCGGACGAGCCCAGTATGGTCTTCCATTTTTATATGCAAAACTGTAATCTGGGACTATTCCGCATTGCGTTTAATTTGCAAGTGTTACCGTGTTTCAATCCAATATGAAACTTGTTTTCTTCAATTTTTATTAAAACAACGCAATATACCAGTAATGCCGTTGAAGAAGATGTGAAATGTAGAATATACTAACCCGTTAGTCTAGGGCTATGATTCTCGCCTACGGTGCGAGAGGTCCCCGGTTCCAATTCCGGATGAGCCCTGTTATTTTAATGATAATATTTCAATAACTTGTTCATTAATAATTTCAGTTTCTGTAAATGTATATTAAAAACAATGACAATAACTATAAAATAAATGAGTAAAATGCGATAATCGAGCATAACGCTCAATGGCAAACTGTTCGCTCTGGATGTGAAATGACCCGAGTTCGATCCCCGGCATCTCCATATTATAATCCAATTACTTAATTAACAAAAGTGAAAAATATGTCAATATGAACAAAAGATATATACAGAACTTGAGTATTACACGTATATAGGCGCCGTGGCTTAGTTGGTTAAAGCGCCTGTCTAGTAAACAGGAGATCGGGTGTTCGAATCCCCCCGGGGCCTTACAGGACTGAACTTTTAATCAATAATTTCATCTTTCAAATCTTTAAATGAAAACGGTAATTTATTATTTGATACAACTCCTCGATAGTATAGTGGTCAGTATCCCCGCCTGTCACGCGGGAGACCGGGGTTCGATTCCCCGTCGGGGAGAATAATTTTGGTGGTGTAGATGATAAAAAGAGTAACTTGTTTTAGACCAAATATAGAATTAATAAATTGCATTAAACTTTGATTAACTGAATTGATCAAACTCTTATATGCACAAGAAAATTATTCGATCCTGCCAGGATTCGAACCTGGAATCTTCTGATCCGTAGTCAGACGCGTTATACGTTGCGCCACAGGACTCCATTTAGTCCAATCAGTTGGAAGTATTGCCTGTGAAGTTTTAGGGGAGTTTTGAATCCTCCGTCGATGACATACATGGCGTCTCCAAAGTTGATGTCTCCAGAATATGTCTCAAATGCCTTATATAGAGAAGATTTAACGCATTTGCGCATGCCTTCATCATTAAAAAGCGATAAAGGAAACGGAGCAAGTTCGTACGTAAGGAACGTTTCAAGTTCCTTATCAGATTCTTTTGCGATGCACATTCTTTGAAAAATTAATAAAGGATTAATCGGGATAATATCGTCATCTATCCGGACGCCTGCATTCATAACGCCAAGTGATTTCACTCTATCATTCCGTTTGAATTTTACGTTATAGAAATTCTCACCGACGATTTTTGAAATGCTGTCAATACGCACTTCTTGAGACATGTGGCAGTTTATTTTCTCATCTCCGATAATTCTTGTGCTTATTGACATGAGTTCCTTTATTTCTGGAAAAGGAGAATGTTGGCACAACCAATCCATTAGATTTCGTACATCGCCTTTGTCACGACTAATCCGCGAGCTTGTCATCTCGACATGCTGCTCGGAAGTGGAAAAAGCTACGTTGCAAAATGGTTCAATCTCGTCGCAAACATTGTGCAGAAACACCATTCCTAAAGTCCACTTGGAAAGCACGCTGTCCTTGATTCCTCGTCCATGAGTAAGGCCGCCAAGGCCTTTCATTGTCTTCATCAACGATTGCTCAACCGTCATATCTGACCACGTACCACACCAAAATTTGTCGGAACGTCTAATTGTAAAGTATCCTTTACTCGTGAAAAAATCGTATTCTTCGGCTGTCATTCTTTCTTTCAACTCAAGCATATCTTGCAAATATAAGTGGCAAGACTTTGCATATAAGAAGTGGCCACTGGCATGAAAATAAGGTAGCATTTTCTGGACGGTGTCAAGATGTAAGTTCCAATTGCCCATTCTTGCTGCTTCGATGAATTGTTTTACAAGCGTGACCATCCGGAAATATTGGACCCATAATTTCGCTGTAGAACCACGTTGCTCAAATTTGATCAGTTGATCCTCAAATATCTCGGCAAGTTGTTTTTAGCATTCTTCCAGGTCCGCCACGAGTACCACTGACTTGTCGGGATTGTATAGAATTTCTTCTAATTCTGCAGTGAGATCGGGTGTAAAATCAATTGACTGCATGACAATTTTAGCAATTGAAAGGTGAGCCAGCGTATGCGCTCTTTCCGCACGCGTATACGCGTGTCCCGCCATAATTTTTTCAATGAATTCGATACGTAAATGGTATTGAAAAGCTCTTTCAATCCGCTTCCAGCCATTATGTATCCGACGGATCCCATGAACGACATTAACAAATGGAATCCACCGAGTCTTACAACTACATTACTCAATTTGGAGTCCTCACCGCACGAGGAAACAATGTTCCGTGCTTTGAAATACAGGGGCTGGTCAAACGTGACGAAACAAGTGTGCTGATGTAATGACTGACATTTTTCAGAAGCAGATAAGAGAACAGTGAATATTGTGTCGTGATTACTCGGTGGAGCATTAATGAAGGGCAAGCATCCCACAAATGTTTTCTGGAAGTGAAGTTCCTCTGTCACTTGTTCCATAAATCTACTTCATCCAGGTATGTTAGGCAGGTCAACCCATTTTGTATATAGCCACAATAAATCCGAAGCAGACGACATAATCACTTTTGGAACCGAACGAATGCTATCGAGGTTTCGAATCTGAATTGTTTTCAACCCCGTTACGTTTCTCTTCTCGAATGTTTCCAATACAATGGTGCCAATTTTACCTACAACTTGGGCAGACGGCATTTGTTTCAATCGTTCAATTTTTTGATCGGGGGCAATAGAATTTCTAGGCGTTATACATTGAATACCGCCCATGGCATGAAAAGTGTTATAACCATCTAATGTCTGCGTATTGAAATCGGCGTTGTCGAAAACAAATTGCGAAAATGCGTTATTATCGATATCCAACGGTGAGCGCATTATAGCCGAAACTTGAAAAAGCGTCGCTTCGGTATACGAGGAGCAAAATCCAAGAGATGACAATGTATCTATTAGTCGCCGAGATCCATACTTTTGAAACAAAAATGCTGCTACTCCGATTTGCATTGGCGACAAAAAGGATTTCGGCCTTGCTGCGGTAATTATGCAATGTGCAAGAGCAATACTTTTTTTCTTCCATTTCTCAAGAGACGCACGTTTGTCCTTCAATATCACATCGTCTAGGAGAACGCCTAAAGTCTCAGGTATATCAGACTCTATGTTTGCCAAAAAATTATCTGATGGAGATTAATACGTTGTCTGGTATACCGTGGAGCGAATATCCTCTATAATGATTGCTGCGGCTGTCTTTACAATACGCCAACGTTCTTCGGTCTTGTTTTCGTTTCTTTGATTGTACCGGGCTTCCGTCAGTAATGTATACCCTGTGTTTCGGAAGCAAACCACAGGAGCCTTATTGGCAGTGAGGGCAATCAAAATATCGTCACCGTTTTTTTTTAAGAGTTGTGCCTTCACGGTTTGCATGTGTGGACGGTAATCACATTCAATTTTGGCCATCAGTTCATCAAGAGAAAACTGACACTCTTCAGAATTCTGCTCCAGATAAGTGTAAATATACTGCATTGCAGTATCGATCTCGTTTGGAAACGGACCTTTTTCTTAATATTTCCAGTCCTTGGTGCTTGGTACAATTTTCTAATGCACGAGTTGTGATACTGTGCATCGGCTGCGACCATAGCGTTGATTTGCTCGAGACGCTCAACAATCGCTCGACCCCAATCATCATTACGGACTCTAGCAATTTTTGAAATGCTGTCTTTCATTCCTAATTTACGCACGCTATACACAATGCTACGATCGCGCGGATGCGCCCGTTTCTGTTTCGCTATAAACTCTGCTGTTATTTCAATAGCGCACAAGAAACAATGATCTTTGAATGAGAATGTTGAGGTAGTAGTGGATCGCAATTGTGGATGCACAGATGCGATATCACCTCCTCTACGCAAAAAAGCAGAGATTACTTTCTCATTGTTGTAGCGTTTTCGACACACGTCGTGAACCACTACCGATTTCAGTCCCACCAACAGTTTCATCTTGTTGTCCTTTCTTTTGACACTTGACTTACGAAATGTGTCCATTCCTTTTTTCTTTCCAACAATCACCTCACTTTCTTGCAATGGATTTTCACAAATGAAACATTTCCCTTCCTCAGAAGCCATGGCTCTGAAAATGCGATTGACACTATAAAACGACGCACTCGTACTGATGTTCGGGCAAAATATTAGAGCTCTGCTGGCAGATGTTTCGTAGAAGGGATCCCAAGGTCAACGGGGAGTGTCCCTTTAAACCTGTTACAGACCGTACAGGCATACAACATTCTAGTTTGCAGACTACCGACAGTACCCGAGCTCATACGATTATATTAGTCTGAAATTTACGGAATCGGGGAAATCGTGGAACTGCGTTAATTATTATAACAGGTATGGTAGGGTTGGGGGGGTTAGGGAAGGGTTAAGTAGAGTAGTGTATTATTAGGTAGGCTAGGGTAAAGTAGCCAAATCTATATATTGCACTAGTAGTAAATGTATTGCACACAAGTTTAGCACAACGTTACGAACTAAGAACAGGCATGCTCATATCATGTCGTATTATTTCGTAAACAGACATGTTTCTTCGTACTGTCTTGAAACTAGACTCTTGTTACAGGTATAGGCAGACCATAGTAGGCCGGTTTTTCAACACGTAGTAAAATATTTTTCGTTGATTTACGAAATACGCGTGTAGGGGTAGACTTTACGGCGCTCGTGCACCGAAACTATTCATTTCACAAAAAGAAAGTTGATACATAAATTATAGAAAATGTTCTCTAGTTTAATTTATTACATAACTATTTTCACCCTAAAGTGAGTCGGAAAGGAAATATCATCGAAAAACTGTTTTGGAGCGCCATTTTTTCAATATGGCGGCTACTTCCGGAAAGAAAACTAGGTGGCAAAATGAAAATTCGGAAAGAGCACGCCAAAATCTATAAATATACCAATTTTCAAAACTCCCCTAAAACTTCACAGGTAACCCCCTTCTTGAGCGCCAAATGATTGGACTAATTTTCCAAGCTTAAACTATCAATAAAATTGCAACGGTATCATGTTAAATAAAGTGCATTCAATTAATCATACAATATTAAATTTTACTGTAACTTTGATCGCTGGGTCCCCAACGAATGATATTAATATGTGTTAGGAAGCTTTTATTAATGATACCTGAAACACTCCGTAATCAAACAAAACAACTATAGAGGAAAATTAAGTAAATAATATATTTCAATGAAAATATAAAGCGACTATAAACATAAATAAAATATAATAAATATCCCGCCCGGATAACTGCTTCCGCGTAGGCTACTCTGGAGGTGGCGAAGTGAACCTGTAAGCAAACCAGAACAACTATGAATATATAAATATTCAGTGAGTGTCAACCTATTTTCTTGGAGACGACCTCAACCGGTGGGGAGCCTATAAAGAATACACTCATCATTCACTCAAGGCAACACTCGCCAGCCCCTGTTCCCACGCTGGACTATGTGCCACAACATGGCCCTGCCAGAGACGCAACTGGTCCGACAGTCACGTCCCTGTCCAACGTTGGACCGCGTGCTGACAACACAGCCAATCCCACGGTGGACCACGTGCTCAACAACATAGCCGTCCCACGGTGGACTACATGCTCTACAACATAGCCATCCCACGGTGGACCACGTGCTTACAACATAGCCATCCAGGGACGCGCTGACCCCACAGTCACGCCCCTGTCCAACGGTGGACCACGTGAGACACTACGCAGCCCTGCCAGGGACGCACTGATACGACAGCCACGTCCCCTTCCCACGTTGCGACACAGCAGCCCGATAAGGGACGTGTCGGCTAACCACCGCAGCCACGTCCCTGCACTACGGCCAACGCTGGACTATCAAACTACCTGATCTTATATACATCGGCCAGATCCACAGATATACACATTGGGCCACATACAACAACATGACATACCTCACCTGGAGTCACCTGCACATGCGACGGAAGCACTAACATCCACACAAACACAATCCAGTCACACACCCAAGACAGCAGAAGGTTGCACTCACCCAAGGAGAGTTGTTGTTCCGTGGAATACTCGTGCTAGACTGAGTATAATCTTATCAGGTTATTAGATGGGGAGACATTAAAGTTACATGAAGTGGTTACGGATGCACCGTCACCCATAACTAGTGTTATAACACGCAATAAAAATAACGAAATTAAAACGGTTCCTTACATATGGCTAGAGTATCATTCATTTTCAGAATATTTTCAAATAACATACAGAAAATGTTACAACATATAAAATCAATTCCGATACCGGGAATCGAACCCGAGCCTCCTGGGTGAAAGCCTTACTTTACTTTAAAAATTTCTTTATTTGTTTTCATATTTTATACAATACCCTTACAACTATAAGTACATTTTTTACTGGGTGCACATGACATGAAACAGATAGGACAGGCAATAACAATGCATGACATTAGCGTATTGCTAGACCTAGAGACTGACACATGACAAGAGACACAGCTTATATACTATAGTGTTAGTAATGTGCTTAATCTAGGTTAGTACAGGAGTTCCTAACTATTGTTTAACCTCCCGGGGGTGAAAGCCAGGTATCCTAGCCACTAGACCACGAAGACAAACGAATGTATTGTAAACAGTGGTGTAGCTAGAAATGTTAGGCCCCTATGCAAGTATGGTCGGAGGGCTCTCCTCCCATGTTGGCCATAATTTTTAAAAAATACACAATATTTATTTTCCTTTTTAATTTTTTTTCTTATATTTGTATTTTCTTTTATCCTGATGATATTATGTATTTTTTCTCAGTTCACTTGTCCAAAGTAGGGCCCCCTACACTCGTGCATTGCACACGTTTGCTCTACAGTAGCTACGCCACTGAATGAGCCAAAAACACGTTTTTTGCAAATCTCCCGAAAACTATTCTTTGGAAAAATAAATGACTGTCATTTTCGTTTTCCCTGACGCCAAATTAGTCTAAAAATACTTCTTCTTTTAGGTACACGCCATGAACCAAAAATTTGTAAACTAGTGTAATAGAACCCATAAATATAAGCACATAAAAATCAAAGAAAAATCATTTTTTTTTAATTTATTACAAAGTAAATACAATGATGCCCCGCATAACGAACGCCTCACATAACGAATGCTGCGCACAACGAACTTTCTGTTCGTCCATTACGTGACTCACACAACGAACTTCGCTTCACACAACGAACTGCATCGAATTCATCTTGCCGCTCGAACGCACTGCGTATTACGAAGTCGCCCGAGCTTCGAAGGTCGCACACAGCTGATGCTGAAACTTGTTCCTTCCTGGACCCAAGAAGAAACAGTTGACAGCTCAGAAGTGGTGAAGAACATTATCACGATGACTCGAAAGTTGGAATTGGGGGTAGAGGAGCAGGAGGATGTGTAAGAGCTTATTGAAGAACACCAAAAAGTGCTGACAACTGAAGAGCTCCAAGCACTTCTGGTCCAGCAACATCAAGAAGCTCAAAGGGAAGCTTCATCTGACAACGAGGAAGAGCAATCTAATCAACCAATCTCAACTGCTGCTATCAAGGATATCCTGGTCAAATGGGGAGAGGTTCAGGAGTTTACCAACACTCACTATCCAAACTCAGCTGAGGCAAACAGGATCAGCGATCTCTACAATGACACCCTTACCCGTTATATCCGGCAGGTGTTGAAGAAAAGGCAGATACAACCTAGAAAAGGTTTTTCAAGAAGCCAGCAGCCAAGAAGCAAAGGATGGAATAAGAAGATTTGACCCTGAAAGCCTTGGTAGACTCTTCTAAATCTGACTAAAAAATAAAAAGCATGAGTACCCTTTTATCTTTTTTACGGTACAGTACCATATTTTATGCTGCAGAACGAATTAAAAATTTTAACATTTATTGTTATGGAAAAACGCGTTTCACATAACGAACTTTTAGCATAACGAACTTGCTGCTGGAACGAATTAAGTACGTTATGCGAGGCATCACTGTATATGTATTATACATATAGTGACATTATCAAAACAAAAGGGATTCAATAAAGACAGACACGAAAGAAAATAGATACAGACAAGACACAAAAATAATAGCAAATTAAACAAGACATACTGATAAATCCAGGAAAAAAATATAAAATATATATAAAAAAAAAAACAAGACAAAAATAACAATTATTATTTATTTATATAAATATTCTGCTCTTCTTTGTTTCATATGAGCAAATTTCTCGATTACTTTATGAAGTGTTGAATTTCCCGTAAATAATCCTTATGGATAGATAGTACGGCTAGAGCATTCAACCGACCTGTTGAATTTCTTAAAAGTATTTTAATGCGTTTTAGCGTGCTAAAACAATGTTCGGCATCAGCTGTGGCCACGGGTGTTACTAAAACAATTTCAATAAATTTTGGCACTTCGGAAAAGGTATCGATCAGATTATTGTCTTGCATAAATCGTGGTAAGGCATTGATGCTGAGTATATCACTAAAACTATTATTTTCATACATAACAGATAATTCCGATATCAACTTGTCTTTACTTAGCATTGCATAATTTCTGTTTTTAATGTGTTCGCTAGAAAAATTATTTAAATATTTAAAAGCTGCTCAATCTGTCACTAATTTCATTAATTATTTTATCGCAGGCTTCTTTAGCATCTTCTATCAGTAATTCGTCTGTCGTGTTGCGTCTTCTTTTAGGTATTTCCTCGCGATCGTCATGGACTGACGCAGGAATAAAATCAGCGATGCAATTTCGTACCTGATTAATGGATGATTCAAATTTATTGAATGCTTCTTTGACAGTGATGTTGGTACTTTTATTTGATTGCAATATATTGTAGAGTACATCTACATGTTTTAAAACAGAATAAAAGATAAAAAGCAGTTGAACTCAAAATCCTCCAATGATTTTTTGAATCCAACCGATTCCCACACGCTTTTGTCGCCACATCCTTCTTCGTTTAATATTTTGTTAAAACATTCCAGAAGCTTTATTTTATTCTCTTTTATGCAATTCGCTATATTGGAACGTAAATTCCATCGTGTTTCACAAACTCTTGGACTTGTTTTTGACTAATTTCACGAAGTAAGTCGTTTCGTTTTGGAGAGAATGTGAGGAACACGCCAAATCCAATTAAGGTAGAAAAAAATGTTCTTATTCGCTTATTTAATGAACAGACTTTTTATAAATTAAATTCAGCTTGTTGGAATACCAGTGAACATAATGGACATTAGAGTAAACTTCTTTCATTCAACTTTGTACTCCATTTCGTGATCCGCTCATTACTGCTGCAGTATCATAGGTCTGTGCGATCAATTTTGCTATGAGACTAAAAGATTTCGGTTCTTATTTTAACACATGTGTAAGTCCCGTAGCAGTTCTATCATGAACATCAATAAACGCTAGAAACCTTTCAACTGGTTGTGAATCTTTTATGTAACGCAAAATAATTACGAGCTGCGAACGACAAGAACCATCGGTTGTGTCGTCTGCTTGTAAGGAAACAAAACTCACTTTTAATTTCTTCTATATACACTTTATACACGCAGTATAAAATGTCATTTTGGTTAGTTTTTGAAGTATTTTTTGCTACTTTTGAATTTTTAAGACACTATCCAATGTAGCAGTGTATGAAACCATATCTAAAAGCACTCCTCGATTATTCGAATCGACTGTTCCGTCATGTTCTCGTAACGGTAGTTCATGTACACCACAAAATTTTATGCAGTCTGTGATCCTCAATAAAGCATGTCTATTTTTGTCAACTAATTCATTATGTTTCTTTATGTTAAGACAATATCCAGTATCAATGGAAGATAAAATGTTAAATTTACCAAACATTTGAAATTGCACTGCATTGTTTATAAGAATTTTACTGGATTCATGTTTTTGTATTCGCTCGGAAAGATGTTTTAGGTCTTTACAGCCACTGAGTGTCCATAAGCTGTCGCCAGCGAACAAAACACAATAAAAACAGAATAAAGAATTTTTTATCACTCACACTAAGCCATGATTTCTTTTTAAACCAGGTTACACAAAATGTTCTTGTTTTTTTACCATCTTGTTGAGTAATGCGCACATCTCTGAGTTGGTATGCGCCAAGTCTTTTGATTTCCAGTTTTTCTTCCAGACTTAATAACGAGAAACTTTTTTCCAATAAACTATCGATTTTGTTCATGGTTAAAATGTATTGTTTATGGCATGGTTCCCAACCGGTGTTCCGCGGAGCACTGGTGTTCCGCGAGCATTTCAAAAGTGCTCAGCGATAATTATGCGCTACTAAAGTTAGTGTTGCCTGGAAAATGCTGATCGGCATTGCTTAATTCTATATAACAGTTACAATTTAATTTTAAATTCAATAATACTTTCTGTACCTCTAATTGCAAGACAGCTTGTGCGTATTCAATGCCATCCCTGCAACATACCATCCGTACTGCACTGCCTTGTCTGTGGCACTGCAATCATATGATTCGCACTTACGTGAGCATGCGCTACTCTACCACCATTAATTGTAAGCAGGAAACTTAGATATTTTGTATTGATAGTTTTATCTGTCCAGAAGAATACTTACCTACAAATATAAAAAAAAGGCCATAAAATTTTTACTGTGTTTTTCAACTTCATATTTATGTGAAATAGGGTTGTCCACATTAACCAACATAAAAACTTAAAAAAGAGAAACATTAAGAAATTTAGAGGAAGAAATGAGGGTAGCATTATCTTGTTTACGTCCCAACTTACAGAAATATGTAAAAAACACCAATTACAAATTTCACATTAAATGAGCCATTATTTTTAAATTATATACTTATTGTAATTATATGAATAGATTTTGTTTAATAAATATTAAAAAATTTTTTTTTGCAAAAGTTCCATACCCGAGAAAAGGTTGGGAACCACAGGTTTATGGTGCTCTCTCCCGAGGTGTATATACTATTTTTTCCACGTTCGGAAGTAGAAACATCTAATTTCATAAATAATGAATTATAATAAATCGGAACGAAATTGCAATATTTAGAAGCCTTTCGAAATGTTTCCATGCAACGCGTACCATGACAACACACATTTATTTACAAAAACCTATGTTATAATAAAAACTCCCTTATGAACAGTGTTTTCGTCCCTAGGGAGTAAATGCTTCATTTCTGTCCCGCGTTTGACGCCATAGAAACCGACTTCTACTCCCGGACGTGTAAAAACTAAATTATAATAAAAAACGGTAACAGTAATTAAACTCGCTATAACAGGTCAACAACGAGGACAAAGAAAGAATCACACTATTTACATAAAATACACTAATTCACGTGCTTCACAATCAATGTGCGCTATGAATGTATGTATGTACGGGCCAACACAGTTGAATTGATAAGAGTCTAGTTGTCAGACCAATTTATTTTCACGAGCTCGCACGAACATGCAAGTCCGGGATTTATGGAATCGGGAAATCGTGGAACTACATTAATTATTAATACAGGTAGTGTTGTGTAGTGTAGAGTAGCGTAGCCAAATCTATAAATTGCACTAACAGCAAATGTACTGCACATGTGTACGACACATTCTTAAGCGTGTCTTACACGGGCATATTTATGATTTAAGATGTAACATACAGCCTGTCTTACATAGGGTTGTCAACTGTTTAGTATAAACTAGGAATGTATACAGACATACATGCCTGCAGCTCATCGACGTATGTACAATTCTGAATATATCACAAATGATTATTTATCAAGATTCACTTTTAAAATCCTAGGTGCCTAGGTCGCAAACAAAACAACAAATTTAAAACAAGTGTAAATACATTTTCTTCTGTTGACAAAAGCAAAGCAAACTAAGCCGACTATAAATGCATTGATCTTCTTTTGTTCAATTTTTAATTAAAAAATATTTTTTTCTCCAATGGCCTTACATAATTTTTCAAAATAAAAAATATGGAAAAATATTGTTCCATTTCCTGCATATGCATGAAAATTTTGAATACAATTGAATAAAAAATAACGCAGAAAAAAAATAAAAACTGAAAAAAAATTGGAAAATATTTTTTTTCTCAAATACGAAGAAAAATTTTGAAAAATAAAGTGTACCTTGCACAACTAGACCATAACACGTATCTGCAGAAAAAATTTCTAGGAGATCTAGGTGGAACAAAAAATCTCGTACGAGCGAGCGAGCGGACGAGCGACATACATACGGACATATGTTGTAATAGTCATTTCGTGGTCCAGGGGGTCTGTCCGGGATTTCTGTGCAAAAATTTTTGAAATCAGAAGATGCTACAGACATCGTACCGAACACTATAGCTCTTCGACAGGAGGTCGATGAGCTAAAAAGAGAACATTTGTTTAAAAAATATATTTTTTATATATCTATATATATATATATATATATATATATATATATATATATATATATATATATATATATATATTCGTCATTCGTATATACGTTTTCTACAACTATATAACATTGGTAATTTAAAAACTAAAAAAAAACGGCTTCTAATTGCACATAAAAATGGGTTAATGTGTAGAAGTCGACCGCAATGGCGGCGACCGGCCATTTTCTGTACAAGGATCTGAATTCCCACACGTATAACACCAGGCCAGAGAGAATACGATACCCTAGCTACCCTACCCTACCCTACCCTACCCTGCCCTATCCTACCCTACTCACCCAACATTGTACGCTATGAATTTTGCTTGTTCTATCGCTATTTAATGTATTTCCATTTAAACGTATTGGGAATTCAGATCCTTGTACAGAAAATGGTCGGTCGCCGCCATTGCGGCCGACTTCTACAAATTAACCTAAAAATGTATATATTTATTCGTATATATATATATATTTATATACGCCAACAATTCCGATCCAAACTACATACATGAATCAAGCAGATGGCATGATCTGACAAGGAACTTTATCTGTTGTCTGCATCAATATTTTATTTAATTATTTCAATAATAAATAATTATTAGTTGGCAAAATTTAAAAAGAGAACAATTTTAGTAAAAATAAAAATATATGTTGAAAAAATAGGACATGTTCTCTTTAAAAGAGACCTGTTGGCAACCTAGTCTAACACGGGCATATTTATGTTTTAAGATTTGTCATACTATTTGTCTTAAGAAATGGCTTATAAAAAATTGGAGTGCGTCTCACCTGTTCCCATTCTCATTTGTTCCCCGTCTCATTTGTTCCCATTCACATTTGTTTCCATTCTCATTTGATCCCATGCACCTCCCACCACGTTTCTATGTCACGATTGTCTCACTTGTTCCCATGCGAAGTGTCTCACTTGTTCCCATTCTCATTTGTTCCCAGTCTCACTTGTTCCCATTCTCATTTGTTCCCAGTCTCATTTGTTCCCATGCACCTCCCACCACATTTCTATGTCAACGTTGTCTCACTGTCTCCATCGTAGTGCAGTTATCCCGTTATTCATAAGTGTTAATTCGATTGCCTGATAACAAGGTGATCATAAAGACGAAATTAAATCAAATTAAAAGTAATGTCCAAAATATATTAATGTATTTCGATAAAAGTATTTAATACACATTCTAAAGAGGCTCATAATACCTATCTGACCGTTTAAATTAATTTAATTTCTACCAAATTCCTTAAAATAGCAATAACAAAAAACGTCTTATATGTACTTAACTATCATTGTGTTTACTAATATGTGTAATGTAATAATTGTATTTCTAGTGAAGTTTTGAGTATTCACTTTATGTTCTGCAACGTTTAACTATCATTGAAAATTATTTTTAGAATTTATGTTAAATCTTATAAAAAATGGGCATTGCTGCACAATATATATATATATATATATATATATATATATATATATATATATATATATATACGCCTCCTGAGGGGTGGCGCGATAAAAGGTTGCTCCGGCTGGCTTCAGTGGAGACGGGGGTGGTTCTTATTTCGCAATACAAAATGATTATAAAATTAAACGGCAGGTTAAGTTAAAGTAAGGGCGCCACGTGTTTTGGGTACGCCACTGCACTCGCTATAGTTGAAACACGAAAGACTATATCGAGAAAATACTTGACGGAGGGGCAAACACGTCAAATAATCGGTGGTTTGGGGGTATAACAAATTCGTTTATTGTACAATAAAATGATTGAAACATAATTATCAAGAAATATACTATATAGGGTTAGTACTTAGGCTAATACAGAGATTAAATAGACAGGCGAGGTCCGAAGTAAGTAACCCGACGGTAGTGAGTTGCTATCAAAACAGATAGTAAAATTAAACCAAAATCAAGGAGACCAATCTACGTGAATCAACCCTCACCACCGTGCATATGGCGGATTACTTCGGGGCCTGTCCCAAGAATAATTATACAAAGTTCATAACACTAGTAAATAATAATACTACGGTAATACAATGTTTCCAGATATTTGATAAGAACAGCTGGTTTGATACAAAATTGTTGATATATGTAAAACAAATAGAATTAGAATAAGATAAACGATGCTAATTCGACGTTGGCTGGGTCGAACCAGTTAAGATAGGAAAGAAATTACACATACGCGTTTGGTTGCGTTTACACAGCACAGGGCCGCACTAGCACAAAGGAGAGTGAATTCCACGCGTTCCGTATGGTACAACACTGGGTCAAATTTACGTAGATTCGGTACAAGATGTAGTAAATAGAACCGACTTATCTGTATTCTGCGTCTCTGGCTCCTGGTACGTGACACGGCAAATCTCCGAAGCTGCGAGCACCGACCGATGCGAGTAAAGGCGCGTGGGCACCAACGGGAAACCTCGGACGGCGTGATGACGATGGTGATACTAGCGGCGGAGCAGTAGCACGATGGGGTACACACTCTAAATCCCTAATACGGGACTGGCACGGATACCGAAGCACGTGGCTTCTAAACACTATCACTAACCGTAACCAGTACGACGAAACGAAAGTTGAACTTGTAAATCCCCCTTTTCTATGGGGTGGTATTGAAACTCAGACTAAACTCAAAACGAAAACTACTGAGATTCAAAATAATATAGATACTCTCGACTTCGTCCGTCCCTCTCGAGATCTGCCAACGAACAACCGCGTTATTCCTGTTCTTTTCGTGCAGCGCTCGACGATGCCGGTACGTTCCGCGACACGTTCCAAAAGGTTTCATGTGCGTAAATTAAACCGTTACAACCTCCCCCTTACTTACAAATAAACAAAAAAAGAATTCCGCCTACCCTACAAGTTCGCGGGTTTGAGGTCTTTGACGTGCCAATTCCCTTTACTCTGGTCGTCGGAGGTGACTAATTCGTAGGTGACACGAGAAGTCTGTTTTTTAATTCGGTAGGGCCCGATGAATTTAGGTGCCAGTTTGGCAGCAAAGTGTTGGTTTCCCTTCGAGAGTACGTAATTCTTTAGCCACACTTTATCTCCTACGGCATATTCTACTGGTCTGTGTCGCAAATTATAATATTTTTCGTTTCTCTCATGAGCTGATCGAAGCCTTTGATGTACTCGCGTAAAAATATCACGCAAATCTGAATTTACATTCAAATGGTGGTCAATGATCGGAATATCGCCAATATCGGTCAGTGGCGGAAAATATTTACCGGAGAGTATGTGTTCTCTACCGAAGTTAAGAAAGAATGGTGTAAACCGGGTAACTTCACTTCTCGCTGTATTTATGGCACACGCTATTTCCGAGATGTGTAAGTCCCAATCTTGGTGATCATCACTTAAGTAGGAACGAATCATAGTTTTAACTGTCCGATTGACGCGTTCAGTGGGATTATTTTGGGGGTGATACTTGGCATTGTAAGAAACTTTCACGAGATACTTCGCCATTAAATTTTGGAACTCTTTGCACACAAATTGTTTACCATTGTCGCAGATTAATATTTGGGGCACTCCGAAAAGTAGAAACACGCGTTGCTCCACTATCTCACACAATTTCTTGCCAGTAGCGGTACGCATCGGAAACAATAGCACGAACTTGGAAAAATAATCCGAGATAACAAGAAGGTAAGAATTTCCGTGCTTAGACCGCGGGAATTCCATGAAATCCAAACTAATCATTTGCCAAGGACGATTCACGCTAGGCTTATTTCCCATTAGACCGGGGGCGGTTTTTTGAACTGGTTTCTGTGTTTGGCAGATATGACAACGTTCCACGTATTGTTTTACGTCTGCGTGCATCTTGGGCCAATAGTACAACTGGGCGACGCGATGATACGTTTTAAAAATTCCCGCATGACCTGAAGTTGGCACATCATGACATTCATTTAACACTTCGCGGCGGCGGTCTTTAGGTACAACGATCTTCCAACTCTGCTCCCCGTACGAACCAATAAATTTAAATAATCTATCATCTTCAATTTTCCAAGCACGATATTTCTCGGGATTCGATTCTATATTTTCTAACAATTGTCTATACCAAGAGTCTGTTATTGGTTGATCTGTCGTGATTAAATTTACTTGTATTTCTACTGCACGCGATAAAAGGTCAGGCATCAGATGCTCTTTACCCCGTCGATGGATAATATTAAAATCGAATTGTTGAAGCCGCACTGCCCAACGCGCTAAACGACCTGTAGGGTCCTTTAGGTTATTTAACCAAATTAGGGAATGATGATCCGTTATCACGGTGAAATGGCCTCCCTCGACATATGGCCGGAATTTCTCTACTGCCCAGATAACTGCTAAACACTCCCGTTCAGTGACAGAAAAATTTTGTTCTTGTTTCGTTAAAGCGCGACTCGCATAGCAGATAATCTTTTCACCGGAACTCGTAGATTGAGATAATACAGCGCCTAGCCCGTACGCTGACGCATCAGTTTGAACCTGAAAAGGCATTGTAAAATCGGGGCACGACAAAATAGGGGCGGTAACTAGCTTTTCCTTAATGGCTAAAAATGCTTTTTGCGAGTCTTGGGTCCAACGAAAAGGCTTATTCTTCCGCAAGAGATTAGAAATTGGTGAAGCTAAAGTGGCGAAATCTGGCAAAAATCTCCGGTACCACGACACAATACCAACAAAACGTCTGACTTCAGAGACATTTTTCGGGATTGGGATATCTAGTATGGCTTTGATCTTATCTGGATCTACATGGAGTCCTGTTTCGTTTACCACATAACCCAGATATTTAAGTTCTGACCTGCAAAATTGACACTTGTCGCGATTCAAAGTTAAACCCGCGTTAATTAACTTGGAAAAGACGATTTCTAGAATTTCAATATGTTTCTCGAAAGTAGGGGCGATAATAATAATATCATCGAGATACACGAACACATAAGGCTCTAATACATGACCGAAAAGTTTGTCCATTAATCTCTGCCATGTGGCTGGCGAATTGTGAAGACCGAAGGGCATTCTTTTAAAGTGAAAAAGGCCGCGACCGGGCACCGTAAAAGCAGTTTTTTCCTGACTGGAACTCTCCATCGGGATTTGCCAGAATGCTGATTTTATGTCTAATGACGATATATACCGCGCATTCTGTAAATTGTCTAATATTGTATTAACAAAAGGTAAGGGATACGCATCTTTGCGAGTGACCGCATTCAGTTTTCTAAAATCAACAACAAACCTGTAGGTATTATCAGTTTTTCTAACAAGCAAGAGGGGACTTGACCACGGGCTCGAGGATGGTTCGACAACGCCGGCTTCCAACATTTTATCCAATTCGTGATAAACTTGTTCTAATACTTTAGGAGATACAGGATAATATCGTTGTTTAATTGGTTCTGCTTGAGTTAGAATTTCATGTTTCACTAAATTAGTACAACCTAGATCCGGACCCATGCGGCTAAAATATTTTATCGTTAAGTTATCGAGTAGTGATCTTTGTACAGAAGTCAGTTTAGTACTTGAATCTATTTCACTGTTCGCGACGGTTTCTACTGTCTCTAACATGGTCCATTCTCCCAAACGCATATCTAGATTGAGTCCTACTTCCATCCAAAAATCTACCCCTAATATTATGTCCTGTTTGATGTCCGGGACAACTATAACTGTAAAAATTCTCGTCTTGCCCTTGCATGATATGGGTATAGCAATTGTGCCTATGCTTGCGCACTCGGAACCGTTTGCCGCGATACACGTAAAGGTATCTTCACGAGATAAAAAGATATTTAAGTGTTTTAAAATATTCCACACCCGCTTTCCTATAAGAGTACGGTTGGCTCCAGAATCTAAAAGTCCGCGAAACACGTTACCGAATATTTCAATTTCAAGATACGGCCGATTATCTCCCGTAACCCTTGCTAAAATATTATCGATATTGGTCTTTATAGTTTGTTTACGTACGAAAGCTAACCAAGCGATCCACTCTCGTTTTTGAACCGTCATATCGGGAGCGAAGCTTGACTTTCGGTTCTGACTAGTAAGCTTCTCCTTTAGTTTCCCGAACGTGATCTTTGACAACGTGTACACGTGGTTTTCGTGTGATTGGCTAACCCACAACCAAAACAAAATTTATTACGGGGACGTCTACAATTGCGAAACACGTGGTTGTCTGCTTGACAATTCCAACAAAGTATTTTTGGACGAGATTCATTCGAGGTTAGTTCGTGAACATTCGCGTTTGTCATTCGCGAACGACCCTGATAAGCGAGATCGGGTTCGAGTAGGTTGCGACGATTAATTGGTGGGCATTGGAACTTCTCGGCTATTAATCGATTGCTCTCTAATTGTTTACAGGCGACCAGCAAATCGTCAACGCTGTATATTTTCGTTAAACCTAACGAGTGAATATAGTAAGGAGATAGGTTGCGTCGAAGAATTTGAAGTTTGCGCGCTTCGGTAGGGGCGGAGGGTAGTCGTGCGAAAAGATTCGTCATACATGCTATGTACGTGCCTACAGTTTCATCTGATCCTTGAGTACGAGATCGTATCTCATCCCACAATTCTAATTCATAATCGTGAGGTTCAAACTCATTCCGCAGCAACCGGACAAAATCTTCCCAAGTACGAATCTTTGAACGCACCGAACGATACCAAGTTAGAGCACGACCAGTAAGAATTTCTACAGCGGCACTACATAATTCCGTCTTAGTTACGTTGCGCGAGATTTGGTATTCTTCTACGCGTTCCAAGAATGCATTAACGCTGAGTCCTGTACTGTCTCCGCTAAAAGAAATATTCCAGCGACTAACCGGCACTTGCTTGCGTTGTGACGTAGTTGTGACAGATGCAACGTTACGGGATTTATTTATACTTTCCACTAAATCTTGACTATCGACTTTGTCTACAAGTTTCTGTTCAAACACGCGAACATGATTCTCGATTTCTTTGACCAAAGCTTGATTATTCTCGTCTGTAACGTTTATACGTGCTAATCTCCCGTTTATATGAGATAATTTGGAAACTATCTTTTTATATTCCGCGTCTTCTGAATTACCAGTGAAGTCAATTAACAAATCTTGTAGGTACGCTAATTTTTCTTGGCAAATATCTATCTCACACGACGGATCGCGATTTAAATCACTAAGATCTCTAATATGACCGATTTCTTCTCTTTTAAGGCGTCTCGCTAATTCTTGTCTCAAGGCGGGTACATTTATTACTTTCGTATTCGCTACTCCACGAACAGACAGTTCGTATTCTAACTCGTCTCGACTTAAACGATTCGGTTCCATGGCCAGAAGCGCAGAATAACAGGCAAAATACAGAAAAATATACACAACGTAATAAATTCCAGTGGCGGAGGAATAAATAAGTATATTACAACAATAGTCGAATTCACTGTCCCCCTGTGATTCAATTAACACAAATAAAGTAAGAAAATAATCTACAAACATTTATATAAGAACCAGACAAAGGCGGCCCCACGTTCAGGGTGCCAAATATGTTATCACGCCTCCTGAGGGGTGGCGCGATAAAAGGTTGCTCCGGCTGGCTTCAGTGGAGACGGGGGTGGTTCTTATTTCGCAATACAAAATGATTATAAAATTAAACGGCAGGTTAAGTTAAAGTAAGGGCGCCACGTGTTTTGGGTACGCCACTGCACTCGCTATAGTTGAAACACGAAAGACTATATCGAGAAAATACTTGACAGAGGGGCAAACACGTCAAATAATCGGTGGTTTGGGGGTATAACAAATTCGTTTATTGTACAATAAAATGATTGAAACATAATTATCAAGAAATATACTATATAGGGTTAGTACTTAGGCTAATACAGAGATTAAATAGACAGGCGAGGTCCGAAGTAAGTAACCCGACGGTAGTGAGTTGCTATCAAAACAGATAGTAAAATTAAACCAAAATCAAGGAGACCAATCTACGTGAATCAACCCTCACCACCGTGCATATGGCGGATTACTTCGGGGCCTGTCCCAAGAATAATTATACAAAGTTCATAACACTAGTAAATAATAATACTACGGTAATACAATGTTTCCAGATATTTGATAAGAACAGCTGGTTTGATACAAAATTGTTGATATATGTAAAACAAATAGAATTAGAATAAGATAAACGATGCTAATTCGACGTTGGCTGGGTCGAACCAGTTAAGATAGGAAAGAAATTACACATACGCGTTTGGTTGCGTTTACACAGCACAGGGCCGCACTAGCACAAAGGAGAGTGAATTCCACGCGTTCCGTATGGTACAACACTGGGTCAAATTTACGTAGATTCGGTACAAGATGTAGTAAATAGAACCGACTTATCTGTATTCTGCGTCTCTGGCTCCTGGTACGTGACACGGCAAATCTCCGAAGCTGCGAGCACCGACCGATGCGAGTAAAGGCGCGTGGGCACCAACGGGAAACCTCGGACGGCGTGATGACGATGGTGATACTAGCGGCGGAGCAGTAGCACGATGGGGTACACACTCTAAATCCCTAATACGGGACTGGCACGGATACCGAAGCACGTGGCTTCTAAACACTATCACTAACCGTAACCAGTACGACGAAACGAAAGTTGAACTTGTAAATCCCCCTTTTCTATGGGGTGGTATTGAAACTCAGACTAAACTCAAAACGAAAACTACTGAGATTCAAAATAATATAGATACTCTCGACTTCGTCCGTCCCTCTCGAGATCTGCCAACGAACAACCGCGTTATTCCTGTTCTTTTCGTGCAGCGCTCGACGATGCCGGTACGTTCCGCGACACGTTCCAAAAGGTTTCATGTGCGTAAATTAAACCGTTACAATATATATATATATATATATATATATATATATATATATATATATATATATATATATATATATATATATATATATATATATATATATGAATGTGATATGTTCTTATTTTGGACAACAGTGATTTTATACTAAAGAGTATTCAAATCCATATAGGAGTGACGTCACATCAGATAAATTTTATTCACGACATAAACAAAACAAGCTATCTCTTTCTAACATATTCAATAATTCGTTTCTTTTTTTATGACGTCACTCCTATATGGATTTTAATATTCCATATAAAGTATTGAAATAGCTATGTCGTCCTTCGGTAATGTTTTAGCTCTTAAATATATTTTAGCAATTAATCTAACCAACCATTTTTTAACCATTTTCTCTAAATGATATTAATAACAAAAACTCAGCCTATACGTCAACATACGCTATAAATTTTGATTAGTTAAAATAAGGCTTTGAACTCAGGCTGTGTTCGAATTGGACCAAATTGGACAATTTAGTTCGCTAATGTAGCACCAAGGACGTTAAACGTCCTTGTGTACCACGTGACTGGTTTCATACCCTAAATTGTGCACTAAATGACGTTACAATTCTAGGAATATACATTGGGATTTGTAAAAGCACACCACGCCCTGAATTGCATACCCTAATTATATAGTATAAAATAACTGTTGCACTCAAATGGTTTGAAATTTCCTGTATCAGTGCATGTGTACTTAATGGTACGAACTAAGAACAGGCATGCTCGTATCATATCGTATCTGGTCGTATACAGACATCGTGTATCTTCAGAAATAAATTGGTCTGCCGACTAGACTCTTGTGTTGAATTGGCCAGTCAAGCCCAAGGACGTTTAATAGAATGGACGGGTCATGCAGGCTCTTTTATTATATTACTGCAATTTATTAATATTTTAAATTTACATTCCTATCAATTTTGTATACAAGTTTAATTGATAAAAACATTTAGGTACCTCATGGCGATAGTGGCAACGGCAAACACAACACGTGATCCGTTGGGGTGCGTCTCACCAGTTCCCTTTCCCATTTGTTCTCTTTCCCATTTGTTCCCCTTTCCCATTTGTTCACATTCCCACGACTTCGAAATGCATCCCCACCACATACTAATACTATTGCAATACATACATGTCTCTAGAAATAGTCCCCCACTACATTTCAATGTTTCTCATTAGTTCCCCTTTCCCACAAGTTCCCCTTTCCCACAAGTTCCCCTTTCCCATTTGTTCCCCTGCTCCGTAGTGCAGTTGTTCCGTTATACAACAGCGTGAGTTTGGTTGCCTACGCGCGGGGGTTTAAAATCAAAACAAATGATAGATACATATGTGCATATTAAATAAGTATATATTATTTTAGGTTTTTGTATAGGCTTTTAAATATTGCCAGGAAAGTGGTGATAGTCCAAATCAGGATTCTCCGTTGAATTATTGGAGCAGCCAGGAACACAACATACCACAGTGGTATAACGTTATAGGCGACCTTGAACGACAGAGCTAGGGTTTAATCCAACCGTATTAGCGCTGCTGTCAGAGTTTACCGACAATTACAGCAGGCTCGTTTACCGGCCTAACTGTGAAATCTTGGCTTTCACGCAGCAACCAAGGACGTTTAAGGGAATGGACGAGACATGTCAATATAAAAGACTTGCATCAAAGTGAAAACGAAAGAGAGAGAGAGATGGATTTATGGAAAGACCGTAAATTCTATGTCTACTTTTATTCCATGCTAGTGCGCATGCGTAGTGGACCACGTAATTTTGATTTCTTACTTATGCGCATGAGTAGTACAGCACGTGGTCATGTGAAGCCAAGAAACTGCAACGGATCACGTGTTGTGTTTGCCGTTTCCACTGTTACCATGCGGTACCTAAATGTTTTTATCAATTAAACTTGTATACAAAATTGATTGGAATAAATTAAAAATATGAATAAATTGTAATAATATTAGATTGACAATAATAATGTACTTTATCGTACATTTTAAGTTAGATAAATATATTTTTCAAAATAAATATTTCATTAAATACAACAGCTGATTGAAGACCACTGGTTACGCAGACGCAGAAGCATCAGGTAAAAATAAAGACAGACAAAATGGATCTTGCATAAGTCTATCGCACTCTCTTTTTCATTTTCAGTAAAAGAGCCTGCATGTCTCGTCCATTCTCTTAAACGTCCTTGGATATGAGGTGATATACACGTATACAATAGGTGTATTCTATTTGACAATTTGGATCGATCCAGCTCACATATGTACGTTGGATCATTTTAGTAGGCATTCTATTTGCAAAGATCAGTTTACCCCCCTCTAATCTTTTGTGATCCAAATCACTTGAAAGTAATCTACAATTAGTAGAATCAGTTAGTCAAATACAGTAATTGAATTCTTGTCGAGTGCATGCTTATTTTGACTTGTAATGATTTTAACTAGTTTACAATCTTAAATGTTTTACTTGGATTATGTTTCCTAAACCTGTCAGTTGTCAAATCAGTCGAGGTTATAGATAATTAAAAAAGTTATTCTATTTATGCATCTAATCTGATTTTTCTGATCTGATCTCGAAAGTGAACTGATTTTATTGGATCGACATAATATACACAAAATATATTTATTTTAACCAAAGAAAATTTAAAAAAATACTTATTTTAACCAAAGATAATTACAATCAAGTTTTGCTAAATTATGATGTATGAAAAGTAATTGTTCGGCATTCTTTGGGAGCAACCTACTTCTCTTCTCTTCATAAATATATCCAGCCTCTGAAAAAACTCATTCACTAAATATGCTGGTAGCCTGTCCTTATGCCAGCAATAAGTTTTTTCGCTTCGGCCGGCCGAATACCGAATCTTGCTGCTGCTTCGGTCGAAGCCGAATATTAAAAAAATACGCCGAATCAGCCGAATAACGAAGCGAAACCGAAGCTTCGGTGCATCACTAATATATATACAGGGTGTCCTATTTAAACGGGCCACTACAGGGATCTCGGAAACTATAAGAGATACAAGGTCGGTTAAATTAGACAAAAGTTGCACATTTATGGGCCAATGTTAATGGTGATTTCATATTTTCAAAATTTTTCATGGTTCACTAGATAATGACAAAATTGTGATTTTTTCGAATTTTAATTTTCCATTATAACTCGGAAGGTACTGGAAATATTGAAAAATATTTCAAATAAATAGTTCCGCATCGAATTTGAATTTCTGTTTGCTAATAAACACATATACATATTATAAATGTACAAAATAATTACATATATGTATGTACTACATACATTTCTACACATTTTCAAATTTAAATGCAAAAATGTTATATTTATTTAAAATTTTTTAGTTAATTTCATTCTTTATTTACTGTTACATATGTATTTTAAATTAATTAATAATATTTTGTGTTTATGTTTTTTTCGGATATTGTTATCAATCGGTTAATGTACCGGTTACAAATTAACCGATATTGCGAACATTATTTTCAAACCGGTTTTGTTCAAACCCGTAAGGTTCGTCAGTGATTTGGGATAAAAAACCGGTTTTCGAACAAAATTTAATAAATCAAATTAAAAAAATCTGGTGTGGGCACCACACTACTTTCTTATACTCAGTTTAAATTGGCAGATACAGTTACTCACAAAATTGAGCGTACACTTGCCAATACAATATATTTATTTATTTACAAAGCCAATTATCAACATATTATACATAACCGAATAAATATGTGTTTACTACAGCTATTTACATGAATTATAAGAATTAATTTTTAAAATTTTGTTTTAATATAATCTCCAATTAGCTCATATAGAGAAGATGGGCAGTTTTTAGCAACACAAAATTGAGCGTACAGTACTCAATAAAATTGAAAATTAGCATATTAAAACCCAATTAATATTTGGTGGCATATGCTTTGGCATCCATAACTGCTTGAAGACGACGTGGCAATGATTCTTTTAATTTGTTAGTTATAGATACATCCATATTTTCCCAAATATCTTAATTATTTTTTTTATAATCATTCTTATTTGAAGTATGGCCATTTTTCATTAGAAACTTAAATTCTGTCCACAAATTCTCAATTGGATTAAGATTTGGTGATTGCGGAGGAGTTTTCAGCAATTTTGGTGTATTGTACAACAACCATTCTTTAACCACAAGCACAGTATGCTTTGGATCGTTGTCTTATTGGAAATAATATACTGGCGGTCTTCTAAGTTTCTCTGCAGATGACTGTCAATTATGTCCATAGTAGTACCTATTGATATGATAATATGATGATAACGATATAATGAAATAGTAGTACCTATGAATTCTAAATTTCCAGTACCACTGGCAGCCATACAGGCCCAAACCACAATAGAGCGTACAAGGAATTTTTTTTCTTTTTTTAAAATTATTTAGTGTAATATTAAAATACGAAAAAGAGTATATTAATTATGATGAAAATTTTGGAGAAAATTTTATATTTTCGAATGAGTCAAAATCTAATTTATGTGGACCTAACAGTAGACAAATTATTTTGGAGAAACCTAAAAACGGGGTTAAACAAAAATAATGTGTGTCCTACAGTTAAACACGGCAGAGGATCTATTGTGGTTTGGGCCTGTATGGCTGCCAGTGGTACTGGAAATTTAGAATTCATAGGTACTACTATTACATTATATCGTTATCATCATATTGTCATATCAATAGGTACTACTATGGACATAATTGACAGTCATCTGCAGAGAAACTTAGAAGACCGCCAGTATATTATTTCCAATAAGACAACGATCCAAAGCATACTGTGCTTGTGGTTAAAGAATGGTTGTTGTACAATACACCAAAATTGCTGAAAACTCCTCCGCAATCACCAAATCTTAATCCAATTGAGAATTTGTGGACAGAATTTAAGTTTCTAATGAAAAATGGCCATACTTCAAATAAGAATGATTATAAAAAAAATAATTAAGATATTTGGGAAAATATGGATGTATCTATAACTAACAAATTAAAAGAATCATTGCCACGTCGTCTTCAAGCAGTTATGGATGCCAAAGCATATGCCACCAAATATTAATTGGGTGTTAATATGCTAATTTTCAATTTTATTGAGTACTGTACGCTCAATTTTGTGTTGCTAAAAACTGCCCATCTTCTCTATATGAGCTAATTGGAGATTATATTAAAACAAAATTTTAAAAATTAATTCTTATAATTCATGTAAATAGCTGTAGTAAACACATATTTATTCGGTTATGTATAATATGTTGATAATTAGCTTTGTAAATAAATAAATATATTGTATTGGCAAGTGTACGCTCAATTTTGTGAGTAACTGTATTTGACATTTCAAATGCGCATTTCTGTAAATATTTTGTCTCCGTTTTGTTTTCATAGTATATATGATATTTTAAATACATGCCAATATATAAATACATTTTACTCAAAATTGGGTAAAGATAGAACAAAAATGCATAGAACATTTTTTCTTAAGCTTATTGTTTCCTATAACTTTTATTTGAAAACTTTTTTCATATTACTTTTATTTCCTCTAATAATTTGCAATGTTCGATTTTGGTGTTCAGTAAACTTCCTTTTCCGGTTGTGCGATTATGCTAGAAATCTAATCAGCTCTTCATATAATCAATAAACTTTTAAATACGAAGTTTCATTGTCCTGTCTTCGTTCGTTTTGAAGATAATGAACATATAGACACATATCCACGCACACAGACGTCATGGCGAAAATAGTCAAAACGTATTCAGGGGACCTCAAAACATGTATTTCCGTTAAAATCTCGCAATCGAAATTTTTCATGATTCCTATACTTCCTTTATACTATGTATAAGAAAGTAAAAAACATTATAGATTGTTCGCGTAATGAAAAATATTAATTTTATAACGGGTTTTTGAATATTTTCTTTACTTCTATATATTAGTAATTCAAACAACACAGTTTCTAAGTTAAAGATAAAATTAGTCACTTTAGTATACTGTATGTAAATAATATTATAAAGATTAGTTAATTAAACATGACAAAGACATAGTTAGTGAAACTTAGGTTAGAAAAGGGAGCATTCAATAAAACTTGTTATGAACATACATTTTTGTATTCTTGAGTGTACCAATATTAGAGTAAAATTAATAATTATTGAACGAATGAATAAATAACTACTAATATTTTTTTTAAATAAATATTTTGCTAATCATTATTTAAAAACTCGGTTACCGTTTTAAATATCGGTTTCGTTTTCGTACCTTATTTGTACTGTTGTGTGTACTATGTATTTAACCCTGTTTTGTAACGTGGAGAGTATGTGGTCATTCTTGGTGACTAGTATAGAGCAGGGGTGGGAAAACGGTCGATCGCGATCAACCGGTCGATCTCGAACAATTCGACAGCCGATCGCACACATTTTAAATAATTTACTAAGTTAATTTCAAATCTTTTAATTTAAAATGTGTACTAAAAATTTAGCAGACGTTGAAACATGAATTTAAAATTAAACACGTATCTATTCTAAGGCTGACATGACTAATTCCCAATCAGTGTTTCTACTCCCTTCTACTGATTCGACTGTATGCGATAACGAGGATATTTGATCAAATCTAGCTCATACTTTACAACTGAATTCATCGGATCTAGAGTTATTTTTAGAATGTATTACCAGAAGAAAAATATCCATTATTGAGATCGGTAGCAATGAGGATATTTGCATTTTTTTGTTCCATTTATCTATGTGAAGGAGCGTTTTCTCAAATGAAAAACATCAAATCGCAATTTAGGAGTTCTCTGACTGATGGCCACTTAATGGCATCTATTCGATTGTGCATCAGTGATTACAGACCTAACTTTACAAGACTTGTTGATGAAGTGGAATGTCTAAATAAAAAAATTAATTCAAAATATTTATCAATAAAGTACACTGCACAAAATACATAGTAAATACAATGTATTTCATATATTATTACCAATAAAGACCTTAATTAAATTTTTATTTGTTTTTAATTTAACCCATTTTTCGAAGTCGATCGCGCATAAATAAAAAAAAATAATGTCGATCATACCAGTATTAACTAAAGGTGCACCGAAGCATGGTTTGGCCGAATAATCGAATACCGAATATTCGGCCTACATTTTCGCCGAAGCGCCGAATATTCGGCCGAAGCATATAACTTTTTGTAAATAAAACATTAAAATTTAAAGTCCGCACTTTTTGCTCAAAAATATATTTAATTTAAGAAAATTAAAAAAAAAATCAAAAATATAATTATTTCATCCAAATAAAATGACAGAATACCTTATAATAAAGCATAATTACAATAAATTTAATAATTGAAATCAAGTTTTGCTAAATTATGATGTATGAAAAGTAATTGTTCGGCATTCTTTGGGAGCAACCTATGTCTTTTCTCTTTATAAATATTTCCAGCCCAGCGACGCCATAATTTTTTTCGCGCCATTCAAAAAAAACACCAGCACCTACTGCCGCACAAAAGCCGAAACATTAGCCGGGACGCAAACCAAAAATAATGGACGCCCAACTCTACCACATCTACCGGTCAACCACGCAAACACTAGCCAAAACGCAAACCAAAATGGCGACCATTCAAAATGGCGCCAATTCAAAATGGGCGACACCAGTGCCAAATCAGACACTGGTGTCGATAATTGCAAGTTTTGAGCCAGAACCCCATAGATCATATATATACTAGTATATATATATATATATATGATCTATGCAGAACCCCCGTCCTCTATCTACTTAAGTAAACTAAAGGGTAAGGTGCGTCATTGATATAAACCTTATTAAGATGCCATGAAAGGATTTGACACTTTAAAATAAAATTGCTATCCTAAATGAAATTAGAAGTCAGCCAAGTAACACTAGCTTTCGTCAGTTTGCTGAGATAGTTAATGTGCCAAAATCTACAATGACAACAAAATGACAGGATTCCTATGTCAGCAATAAATATCTGTGCTGATACACTGAACTACAATCTCGCCAAAACAAAAGGCAAACCACTTTGCACAAATTCTTGCAGAATATATAATTTAATTTAATTTAAGTTTGTACAACATAAATGTTCTTTAAGAATTTATTATACATACATATATGTACAATGTACATACATATTTATTGTTTCAGAATTTATATTTTATATTATGTAGTACGTATACAATTTTTTAATATGGATGCATATGTATAGTTTTGTGACTTGTTCTATTTTGTGCAATTTATTAAATAAAATACATTTAAAAAAAACAATAATCCTGTAATTTTTGCGGAACTTTGGATAATTGGGCCAGCCGCTTAATCGGGACAAAATGCACTAGTCCCGATGTGTCCCGATTAAGCGTAATCGACTGTATATACATATTTCTATGTGTTAAATTAGAAAAAATGATATTAAATTGCAAACAAATAGATAAATTTTAAAGCAGATTCTATTTCGTAAAAATATGCTATCAAGAGAACTGGATCTAAAAGAATGGCGTTTGTTCGGTTGCTAAAAGTGCAATTAATGTACTGTAATAATAGGCTTAATACTATTGACTTAACCCCGACAGAGTCGTCTTCGTACTGTTGCAAAGACTCAGCGAGTTACGTATAAGGGTCCATGCGTTTTATACTGACTGTCGTTTGCATTCATGCGAACTGATTGTTTCGTAATAGTTTTTTAAATTCACTTAAGTCTTTTCACAAATGTTAATAAAGAGATAATTTGTGTTTATCAACTAGTCTCTAGTGTTCATATTTTCTTATATGCGGCCCGCACAAAATTTATAAATTTGTTGTTGGCCCGTTGTGAAAAAAAATTGCTCATCCCTGCTCTATAGCATTAGAGGTTTGGTGTTGTACCTTGTGAATTTCATGCTGTGACAGCTGATAGCAGTTATATTATAAGGTATGTAGTTTTCAGGTATTCCATCACTTCTTCTGGTGTCAAGTGTTCAGCCAAGCCGCGGAGTACGAAGGCGTGTGTCTTGTCTGGTTTGTTCGTGTATGTGTGGAATTCTATGTTCTGTTTTTGCAGTGTATTCAGTGTGCGTTGGTCCAGTATAGAGATGTAAAATTCTCGAGAATTTTCTTTTAAAGAATATTCTCGAGAACATTTTTGAGAATATACAAGAAAAATTGAAATATTAGGAAATTTTTATAAATCTAGTTAGTATTAAATAAAAACGATTATTTGGGATTGGAAAATCGTATTAAATATTTTGTGTTAATTTGTTTCTTGATGCAAAGAAAAAAAATACGCTTTCATTTAAATTCTTTATATTTATAAATGTATTATAGTAGATAATATACGAAATTTTAAGCTTCTGTAACGTCCTATCGTCAGGTATCCGTAGTACATCCCTGAAATATTAAATAAAATTAAAAATGCATGTGTATGTATTTGAAATTATATTGAAAATTACCTGAATGTGCATCTTCACTCATTCACTCATATCGATTTCAATTTCGGACATCTCTGAAGAAGTAGAACAACTTTCTTTATCAGAAACATCAAGTAATTCTCTAGAGCTCGTTTCGGAATTTGAAAGCAATTTTAAATTATGCGAAATATACGCTAGTTGTCCAGCCCTGTCTGTTGTTAGTTTGTTTCGTTTTGCAGTATGTGTGAGACCATACGTACTAAAACTTCTCTCCGTTGCTGCTGTTGAAGCGGGCATGCTTAAGATTTTTACGGCTATTTTACTTAAATTTGACCCAAAACAGGTCCCTTTCCACCAAACCTCCTTTTATACGGTATTCGGCTAATTCCCCTAAAATGTCATGTGCGTCATTTCCAAAATTTAATGTTGTTTGTGCGTCAATAAATTCGGTGCCAATAATTTGTTCATCACGCGATAAATGTACACCATTAATTTGAGGATCAAGAATATTTGCGGCAAAATGAATCGGAACTAAATTATCCCTTTTCCTCTTTAAAACAGCATCTTTCGCAATATTAGCTTCTTGTTTGGTTAGGTGGCAGGAGAATAATTTATTTTCAAAAGTCTCGATGATTTCATAGTAAGCATCAAAAACCGCACAAATTTTTTGGTTTGTTTAACTCCAAAATTGTTATCCATTTTACTATAGGAGAAATTAAATCATGGTATTTTAAAACTTTTTCCCAAAAAAACTTTTCGTCCAATATTAGTTTACTAACATTTTTATTAATTTTATCTTGAATATCTTCTATTATAGCTAAAGCTTTTAGTGCGTATTTAGTTTCTAATAAACTCTCTAAACAATAAAAAAATGATCCCCAACGAGTTTTTACTGGGAGTTTTAAACTAATAGAACAACCTTTCTTTTCTTTTTGAATTGATGTAAAATATGCTTTAAGAATGTGAGAGTTATTAATTTCTTTTATTATTAGTTTAGCTTCAAATTCTACATTGGATACTGATTTTAATTTTTAAAGATCTCCAATTAGCAAATTAAGCGTATGACAAGCACAACTGTATCCCGAAATATGAGGATATTTGTCATGTAGCAAATTACGAGCTTTAATCATTGCGGTTGCTCCGTCGGCAACTATTGCCAAAAAATTCTTTTAAAACATCCTCCATTTTCTCCGCCATGCATTCTCCAGTATGTCTCTCGGCTGCAGTTGCTATTGTTTTAAAAAATACTGGCTTTGGCGTGGTTATAATAAAATTAATAATGGCTTCATTTCTTCTATTACTCCTAATTACTCCAACCATCACACTGCAAAGCTAAACTTGTTGCCCCTTTAATTTCGTCTGTCACTGTTTGTTGAATTTTTTCATATTCAGCGCATAGCAATTTATTCGATAAAATATATCTCGATGGTATCTTAAATGATGGTTTAATTTTTTTCAGAAATAGATGCCAATGTGGATTTTCTGTAATAGCAAGTGGAGTGTTTGTTGCAAAAATTGCTCTTGCAAAAAGTTCTTCTAAAATATTTTGTTCATTTTTTGGCATCACATCAACAAAATTGTCTAAACTGGATACTGCAGTTGAGGTACTCGGACAAGGAGAATCTATTCTAGTTCCTGTTTCTAAATATTTAATGGAAACAATATATTAATATGATACCCTAATTTAGATAGTGATAAAATCTTATCTAAATTCTCTGTAGCTAGTATCTTGCTGTCGTTAACGAGATTATAATTTGCACTGAATTTCTTTTTAATATTACACGGACATTTTAAACATTTTTTAATATGATCTGTCATTCTGGTTGCATTTTTTACATATTGTTTTTCACAAAATTTACAAAAGAACATTAAACGATCATTAATAGTTTTACAGGAAAAATATTTCCAAATATTACTTTTAGGTTTTGTTTTCACCATTTTAAATGGAAAAGTATACACTTATACGTAGTATCAAAAGCAAACTACTAGACTGTACTAGACTGCCGTACCTGTGGCCGTACCCCAGTGTTGCCAGATGTAAAGTATGAAATTATGTGACAGTATTGCCAAAATTATCAAATTTACCGAAAAATTATGTTACATATTTCTAATTTGGAATGACCAAATCTATTCATTTAATAACACATTTTTAAATGAATTTGAAAGCCAAATTATATTTTAAACATTTATTTTTAAAATTATAAATAGTTTACAAAACAAATAACATTACAAAAATAAATACAAAAGTACTGTTAAGGAATAAAAAAAAATTACGTGTAACATAAAAGAATATTAATTATTTTCAAAACTAATAACATCCTCATCCTCTAATACTTCATCAGATTTAGATCTATACATTTGATTATTCATTAAGTCCATCATACTGTTTTTAATTTCAAATGTATGACATTGTTTAACTCCTTCACTGGCTAACATAAATCCACTGACTGTTTCGCTGGACAACCTGTTTCTAATATTAGTCTTAATTAAATTCATTTTTGAAAATATTCTTTCACAGGTAGCATTCGAATGAGGTGTAACAAGTATATTTAGAACAAAATTTGCAAGATCTTGAAACATGTAGTTTCCTGCGATATCAGAAAAAATTAAGATTTTGTACCAGTATTTATCGACGTCAATTTCATTTTTAATATCATCTAAAAATTCATAATTACAGTACAATCGCCACTGATCGTCTATTTTTTGTATTTTTTCACTCTCATTATTATTTATGATTCGAGGTAGAGCAATGATAATCGGAAATATAGTATTTGGCTTGTTACTCGATTTGGGATCAAATATAGAAATTTTTGACAAAAAACTATTACTAAAATCAAATCTTTTCTTTAATTCTAAGCAAGCAACAATAAGAAACTCACGACATCTGCATAAAAAATCCATTTTTTCAGTTTCACTTAATTTATCAATATTTTTTAGCACTTCCACTCCAAGATAAATATTTTGTAAAGTAACATATTCTGAAGAATTTTTAGGATTTATAGAAGATAAATCGCTGTTATTTATATAATTTGGTAAAAGATAACTGAACAGCAACGTTTTATATGTTTCACTGACTTTGTTGTATAAGTTTGTAATGACAACACGTTCGCTTTGAAAATATTCATTTAATCCGGCAAATTTAGGTAATACCCATTGTAAAAAATAGTAAAATAATTTCATTTCACTATTGTTTAAACAGTTACATATGTGTTCTGAAGATTGCAATCTGTGACCTAAAAATTGTTCATTAAAATAAATCTGAAGTGAACTCCACTGCTCCAAAATTCTATTGACTACCATTAAAAGTGATAACCATCTAGTTTGAGATGGTCGCAAAATTTTGTGTGGCTCGACATTACAAAAATGTTGAAATTCTATAAACTGTGCTTGCCTCTTGGAACTATTTTTAAAAAAATTGTAGATGTCGCGAGCTAAATCCTCACATTGTCTAGGTAGTACTTTGCAAGCTTCGCTTGAACAAAGATGCAAAGAATGACACACGCATTTCTGAACTTGTATTCCAGGAAAATTTTCAATTAGTCTGCTGACTACCGAATTGTTTGCACCAAACATTGTGTTACACCCATCTGATCCGAAACCTATCAAATTATTAAGCGGAATCTTATGAAATAATAAATAATTAATTAATTTGTCATAAATAGTTTTCGCTGTCATGCCTTCACATGCTTCATCATTATTTCCTTTAAAACACTGCAATAATCCTAAAAAGTTAGAACAAATGCTACCAGTTTCCTCATTAAAATATCTGACACACACACAAATATTTTTCACGGTGCTTATATCGGTAGATTCGTCCGTTAATAAACTAAACTTTCTTTTTTTTAAAATATCTACAATTTTTTGGAGCTGACACTTTCCAAGAACATTTGTTACTATTTTCGTTGCCTTTGTTCTACCTAAAGTAATTTTTTTAACAATTTGCGAATCGGGAAATGCTGATTGTAAAAGTGGAACTAAATGTTCGCATAATCGCGGCGGTAAATTATGCTCTGCAATTAGAGCTGCAATTTTTATTTCTGCCTGGGTTACTTGTTCATCTCTTTCACTATGCACTTTAAACATTTCATTCACTTTCTTTTGTCCCTTTGTCAATATAGCCGCGTTCTTATTGTGTTTTTCTCCTTTGCCATGGTTTTTTATTACCGTTAAATCAGCAATAAATTCCGTGTCGCAGACTTTACACCGGGCTTTGTGTGATTTGCCTACAATACAAAACATTTTAATTAAATTTTTATTAATAAATAAATAAAATTAAGTACCCTTAATTTCTTCTAACCATCCTTTAAAATTGGAATTATTTAACCAGTCACGTCTAAATTGTTGCGGACGGACTTGTCTCCGATTAGCACTTTTACATTTTTTCTTAATTTCTACTTCAGAGTCCGAATCAGATGAAGTTTTTCTCGTATTCTTTTTCTTTTGCAGTCCACTACTAGTACTAGGACTAGGTAACATTTTAGAAATATAGCAGTTTCCTAGTTCACAACAACACAAATTGACTAGCGTTCACAATCTACATTGGCGCGAGCGTCTAACATAAAATGAAACGGCTGCAACTGCGGCAGTCGGATTGTCCGACTGCGTCAGCTTAACAAATAAGAGAAATAGGGTATTCCCCGCGCGAGTGTGCGGCAAAACAACTATAAATAATAATTACTGAAAATTTTAAGGAATAATTTAATTTAAATTATTAATAAATGCACAGTACAATGCAACCAAAATCTGATTAAATTATGTTACAATTGATAATTATGTAAAATATATTTTACTACCAGAATTACGCTAAAATTATGTTACAATTTGATAATTATGTTACATCTGGCAACACTGCCGTACCCTAACTATACGCACAAGTTTATACTTGTTACATTTACACAAATCATGCCCCACTCTTTTTATCGATTGAGAATATTCTCGGAATATTATGGAGAATATTCTCAAGAATGTTCTCCGTAGAATATTCTTGACTCACATCTCTAGTCCAGTATCAACTATCAGTGTATATTCTGAACGGCTATATAAATGCTATATCTTTAAAGCCCTTTTTCTCGAAAAGGGCATAATAGTGCGCGCTATTACTTTGCCACTAATCATTATTAGTTTACAGCTACTACGAATAAAAATTTCTGCCAAATCCGTGTTCCGGCTGTGGCGACCTCCCCGTGTAAGACAGAATCGGGATCGTATTAGATCTTTTCGCAAATCAAACGTCTTTAATTAAATAACGTTATTTTTATTTACAAAAATAAATAAATTACAATTTAATAAATAATACTTAAGGCTAAGAAAACAATATTAGAAAACAATCTTAATGATACTGGTAATTATGAAACACTGTAGAAAAATAACTTCAAATATTTCTTTTTTGGAACAGTTTTCAATGAATTATTTAGCCACCGTTAAACTTGTTATTTAAATAAATATCTAATCTACTTTAATACAGGTATAATTCTCAATATTTCGTGTACACATTACTAAATCTATACAAATGTGCATGCAATATCATTTTGGTTCTAAGTTTTTGTGTTCTATTTAACCCTTTGAGGACTACCGGTCACCTGATGTGACCACATATAAAATATTTTTTCTTTATTTTCCTATCGGTTCTGCAGTAAAACCACTATGTACACATGGTTGCCTATATTGTTACCAATGCATATACGCGGTTGCGTACACTTCCATCACTTGTTGCACTGTGGGCTAAGCATACAGTCTTCTGTCTTTGAGGTTACGATTACACCGGTTGTATTTTATTGTGTTTTATCGAATTCTGCACACAATGGCAGGTGAGTGTTGCTTATATTATTACATATAAGTATATATATGCAATATTCGATAATTATTTCATTATATTCAATCATAATATTTCATTATACGTAATTTATTCATGTGGTTTTATACGCTAACCACTAGGAATATACTAACACTTGTTTATATTTTTTACAGGAAATGTAAAATTCAAGATTGTCGATGTTGACAAAATGACTTCGGATGATGTTTATAATATGATAGAACAGATTCCATCGGATAATGAATCAATTGTATCTTCATCGTCTGAGGATGAAAATAGTGAATTATTCAACATTGAAGAAATGCAGGTAATTTTTGATGGTGCGAATATAATAAATCTAGCTACAAATAATACTGAAAGCGATTGGGATAGTGAAGATGAGGTACCATTATCAACTTTGAAACCAAGGGGTATCATTTGGACAAAAAATATTTCAAATTGCACAAAACTTAACAATTTTTCGGAGCCCGTAGGACCAAATATACCTGACACTGCTGAAACCCCTTTAGATGTATTTTTACAATTATTTCCATTAGAATTTATAGACCATGTCGCTTTTCATGTAAATTTATATGCTTTGCAAAAACATGGAGGAGATCCTAAGGCATTCGTTCAAACAACAGCAGATGAAATCAAAGTATTTCTTGGCATAAATCTCCTGATGGGACTAAAAAAACTGCCAAGCTACAAAGATTATTGGTCTTCAAGAGCTGAGCTGAGAGATGGTTACATAAGTTCAGTAATGTCACGAGATCGATTTTCATGGCTTCTTAGCTATTTACATTTGAACGATAATGAGAGACAGCCAGCAAGAAATGACAATAATTATGATAAACTGTATAAACTTAGACCGCTGTTAGATACATTAGGAAACACGTTTTTGAAGTCAATGAATCCAAATGAAAATCAATCAATCGATGAATCCATGATTCGTTTCAAGGGAAGAAGCAGCATCCGTCAATATATGCCAATGAAACCAATCAAGCGCGGATATAAAGTTTGGATGCGGTCTGATTCTACTGGATACGTACATCAATTTCAAATATATACAGGGAAAATAAATAACACATGCGAGAAAAATTTGGGATATCGTGTCATAAAGGATCTAACGAGAGATATCGTTGGGAAATATCATAAAGTCTATTTCGACAACTATTTCAATTCAATAGAACTTCTGAAAGATTTGCTGGCTGATAAAATATACGCTTGTGGAACAGCGAGAAAACATAGGAAAGGTATTCCTGCTGATTTGAAAGATGACAAGCAAATGCTAAGAGGGGAGTCAGATTGGCGTATATCTACAGAAGGAATTTGCTGCCTAAAGTGGATGGACAGAAGAGCAGTATTATTTTTAAGTAATTTTCACAATCCATCAGATGTACAATCTGCAGGAAGAAGAAAAAAGGATGGTTCCAAAGAAGAAATTTCTTGTCTTGGAATGGTCAAAGATTATAATAATCATATGGGCTATGTAGATAAATTTGACATGTTAAAATCGCTTTACGAATGCGATAGAAAGTCACACAAATGGTGGCATCGTATATTTTTCCATTTTCTGGACGTAGCTGTTACAAATTCATACCTTCTATTTGATAACAGGCATGCTTCAAAAATCAATCTGAAACAATTTCGACTTGCTGTTGCTTCAGGATTAATTGGTGCTAGTCAAGAAAATGTAAAACGGGGAAGAAAAAGTGGTGAAAAGCCAATAAACAGATTTAAAACTATTATTCCATTAGAAATACGGTACGATAAAAACGCGCATATGCCTATGCGATCAACATCGCTACGATGTGCTCAATGTAGTACTAAGGAAGTACCACATAGAACCTTGTGGAAATGTTCCACATGTAATGTTGGTCTCTGCATTAATGATAAAAGAAACTGTTTTTCTACGTTTCACACCAAATAAATGAAGCTAAGTTAGATTTACATACTTTGTAATATATTATAAACATGTGCTTAATAAGAAATGTCATGGTCCTAGTGGTTAGCCCAAGTAACCATGTCACCCCTCATTAATTATAATTGTTTAATTTTTAATTTTTGTAAAATACATGTTATTTAGTCCCTAATAAATAGTTTCTCATACTAAAAATCTTTTGCTTAAGAAAAATTTAATTCCGTCCTCAAAGGGTTAAAATTATTATGAAAAATATTGCTAATGTTTGCTAACATCGAATAATATTTCTTTTGATATCCTTGCATAATATAATCACTTTCCTATAGTTCCTATATAAGCGTTTGTATACACGATCAAAAATTAACAAATAAATAAATAATAATCAACATAAAATGGACACATCTTGTTTCATACACCATTTGATAGGTCTTTTCATTTTATAGTTAGCTGTCAACCCTCGTCATAACATTACCAACTGTTTAACTATATTGCATTGTCGGTCAAGTACTGCCAACATAGATGTAGTATCATTGCAAATGTTCTAATTCACAGTTAGAACTTGGTTCCAAGTGATCACGTGATTGTTCCCTTAGTTACATTTCATTTCACAGTAGTTGTATCTAATAAGGCAGGACTGTTTTCTAAATCAACAAAAAACGTCGGCACATAGATTTCTAAACCTTTCAAATAGGTTTCACCTCTGTAGTTACATTTAATACCCTGCTTATTTAATATTTGTGCGGTGTTCTCGGTCACTTGTATTTTCCCCTTTTCACCGGTAGAGTCCATACGAGATGCCATGTTGACTGCATCACCCCAAATGTCATACAAGGGCTTCTTGGATCCGACAACACCTGCAGTTACTTCTCCATGAGATATTCCTGGAAATATCATCATATAAGTTAATATGAAATACAAGTTTACTCAAGTTCAACACACCGATTCGAAGTTTAAAATCCTGATGATATATTGAACGTATCCTATTCAGTACATTCATCATTCTAACTCCAAACTTAACAAGTTGCACAACGATATTCGCCCTGTTCTGTCGATGCACAGAAGTCGTTGAATCTTTCCTTCCAGGATCCAAACCACACGCAGCCATATAAGTCCATCCAGCCACTTTGATTTTCTCTATTTTCTGTCCGCATGGTTCAATCAAAAGCTAAAAACGTATACAACGATAATATTAAATAAACAAAAGACATATATTCTTATACGGAAACGTACCTTATCGAATTCACCAATTATTTCATTCATAAGTCGAATAATTGAGACGTCCCGCATGTTGAATTCGTCAACATCCGTTTCGTAGAACTCGTAGTCTACTACTGATGCGAACATAACTGCAACGCTTTTGTATTCTTCATGATACGGCTCTGCTACTTGTCGATTTGTGTCCAAATATATTTGTGCTATCATTTCAAACAAGTTTATTTAATAAAAGCGAACAGTCACACACAAGAAATAATTATTACTTACCTACGTGTATTGGTAATATATTCTGTAACAAGAGAGTGTTAATTCCATGCATTGTTTCAGCCTCTTTCTGTTCTGAAGCTAGCTGCGCCTTCCACTGGTAGTCTAATCGGTTTAAGTATTCAGCCTGTAACATTCAAACAACAATTACATCAGTTAAGTTCTACTTGAATGAAGGAATGTAAGAAATTACCTGTCTGTCTATTAGGTGTAACGTGAATGTTAAGAATGTTATGTTAATTATACAAGCTATTTGGGTTTTCAGTTCAATGTTCCATGTACTGTCATCCTAAAGACAAAAATAGAATATCTTAAGCATGCACACATATTACTTATTGTCATTTAACTTACTACTTGTTTCAAATTCGAAATGAAATAACAGAACACGGCTGTAATTGTTGTTCCGAACATTAGTTTCAGGCCCAAGTGCATTCGAAGAAAAAGAAAACTAGCCAAAATCGCCAGAGCACACGTTTGTGTCATATGCTAGAAAAATAAAAATTGAAAGAAAACAGTCCACCTTGCTAACGCATTCCGTTATTATATTTACCCAAGGCATTGTACAAAAATATCTATTTCTGTCATCGGTAAATGTATCTTTTTCCTTTACATAATCTTGGCATTCCACCAAATCCATAACGGCACAGGCTGTTATTAATCCGCTAACAGTGACATACACTAGAATTCTCACAAAGGAACTATTCGTAATGAAATGCTCAATTTTCTTAAACATGTTCGTTAACTGAGTTTGAAAGCTAAACATCTTTTTATCCACCAGTATTTTCTTAAAGACAGCATGGCCCCAAGTAAGAGGTATGAGAATAAGTAATATCACCCCAACTGTTATAAATAATAATACAACACTCCAATCGAGTCTGCAACATTTTATATAATTATTATACATTTATGTAACCTTTATTGCTATGAAACACTTACTGAAACATTGTAAATCCTTGTATTGCTAATATAGCAAATAAAATAAATATGCTACTTAGTAAATAATATTTGAACATGGAATCTGGCAAGACTAGATACGGAAATTCCATTTTCCAGTTCCGAAATGTCAACAGAAATGGATTGATTCCGGGCGATTTGAACCATTGTCTACAATATAGAGAATAAGTTGTTAACTTGTCATCTCACATAGTAAAAACATAAGATAAACGTACTCGAATTTGCCTAGAGGCATATTTTGTATTGCTTCTTCCAGTTTCTTTTCAATCTGGTTGATTGTTCGTGCAAAGTTCTTAATGTTGTGGCTCATGAAAGCTGTTCGTCTGTGTGACATGGCTGTTGTACCGTCACCAGCCTGGTACACGGGTCTTACATAGTTCCTATTTACACTGGCACTTTGCCGCCGGTTGAACATACTTGCAGCTTCACTCAGTCGGACGGATGCTCTCGGTTCCTCCTGTAAACAGGGAGTTTTGTTCTTCACTACAGTGACACTTGACATGCGTGTTTCGGTTGTGTTGTACTCACGGGATTCGGTGTTATGATAAATGTTTCAATGTTCATTTTCTTGAGAAATTCATCTTTTGATGCCGCATTCGAAATGGTGTAACGATACTTTCCATATAGCAGATCTAATGTTTGTTTCGTTATATGAACTTTTCTATAATCGATACACATTATTTTTTTACAGTAATTTTGCTAACACTTCAATGTATGCGACTTACCCAGGTTCACCTTTCTGCTCCATTCGATTAGCAATATCCACATCCTTTGACCAGATGTCATATTGCCATTTGCATTCACCAATTAAACCGCCAATAATACTGCCAGAGTGCACACCTATTCGCATGTCGATGTTCAGGTTTCTCTCACTCCTGAAACAAGTTAAATTTAGCTATTTAAAGCAGGTCAACCATTACTCTACTTATAAATCTTTTAATAATAGTTCATTGTTATTACCTGACTTGTTGTATAATTGTTATCATATCTAATCCTAGTTCAACACAATTGATGCCATGATTTGGATTACTCTCTGGAATTCCAGATACGCAATAATAACAATCTCCCAAGAATTTTATTCTTAAAACATCACGTTGCTGTAAATAAAAGATTGCATCTTTAGTTATGAAAATTGCAAATAAACAGTAACATTTCATTTACTTCCGAGGCAACGTCGAATTTGCCAAACAATTCATTCAAAGTTTCCACAATCTTTATCACTTTCAATTTCCTCGTCATTTCCGTGTATCTTACAATGTCTGCGTACAATATGGTTACATTCTTGTGTTCTTTAATATAGAGTCCCCTGTCGGGTAAATTATATAATTAACATCTAACAATTAACCAAATTATTACAAGCACTTACTTAAATGGCTTAAAATCTGGTATGACATTATTTTCCAAATTTTGTAATGTCTTTTTCAAATCATCTCTTACACTTCTGGCTATATGTTGTGGTAAAATACTTAACATAAGTTGTTCCTGAAATGAAAATTTACCGCATAAATACTAAATTAAGTAGATGTAGATTAAATCAAACGTCAAAACTTTTGTTTACAGTTATACGTCACACTTGTAAGATCTAAGTGCGGACTTACGTAATAGGTAATTTGACTAGGCTAATGAATTACGTCACTAGCAAATGATTCATGTTCCGACATACGTATATCATAATTCATAATGTAAGATATTCCGAAAACTATTAATGCGATACTGTCAAACTGGCGTCATTGTTAATAATATATTAAGTAATTGCGAATAATAAATAAAAATATAGTGACATATTTTGTATATAGGTATACCCCTTACCTCTTGATCTTCTTCATGTTTTAAATATAACGTGGATTTTACGCACTCCCTGCGATCTAAAAACGTTCTCCTTTTTAAAATCTCATTCATAAATCGAAAATATAAACCCATGCCATTTATACACAGCATATAAATCGCATCGGAAATTATCTGCAAATCACGAAACATTTGAAATAAAATTACAACTTTATGCCATGTTTAAATGTCACTCACTCTATCATAAAATAGTTCTGATGATGCTTTTTTGTACGTAACAAATCCCAGTATTACGAAATGGCAAATTGTCACAGCAAAACCAAAAATAAATGCTTGAAGATTAGAATTAATTGGAAGAAATACGTAGCACGCAATAATAATATGAGTAGAGTAAGCTGGTCTAAGCAAGTACGAAGAGTGATACACAGGGATAAACATATCAGCCGCAACCAATAGGAGAATAGTGAGTACGGTTACGACTAATGGAAATGCAGCACAAGTTTTACCAATTGTTTCTTTCAAAATTAATGCAACGATGGCAAGAACCGCCAATATTGAGTAACACATTATATCCGGAAAAAGATCTATGATTTTCTGCAACAAAAATTGAAAAATTATGAACAGTTAGTTTTTAATATCTAGTATGTACAACGTACCATATTTATTACTATTACGAGTACGCTAATGTGTGTTATGTTAAGTATGATTTGTAATATTAAAAATAACGAAAGATATCCGTGTTGAATTTTATGCACGTAAAGTTCAAATAAAGTTTCCAAATTGTGTTTATTGAATTCGGTCTGGAAGAAAAACAAAATATTATTAATTGTTGTTGATATAACAAATTTCATTGGTATGTCACAAGCGTAATTGTTTAATTATTAATGATTACTAATAGCATTATTAAAATAAATTTAACTGATGTTGCAACATTAACATTGTTTCGGTAATGTTATGTATCCGGTATCTATTTATTTATTCTCATTAAATTGTACAACAATGTTTGTAATTAGAAATTATCGCGCATATGTGATTTAAAGTATGTATGTAATTGTTTTCATATTCCCATTCGTTTTGTAATACGTTAAGCACGAGAATGTCAGAACTTTGTCAAAGTCATTGTCTAATAGCGTAAATATTTTATAAATTTCACTGCGTTGTTGTACACGTAACACTATGAGAAAAAAAAAACAATTATTTAAGAGTCTATCTTACTTTACAGGGGGTGTCCTTTCAGTGGCCATGCGTGAAATACAAATCGTCAGCATTGCAACAATGAAATTCGAAAATTGACATCAAATCATCTGTGTAAACATCGGCGCACACACAACAAAACAATCACACCGTTTACACTTTAAACTAGCTTCACTTGTTCCGTGAAACTAACTGTCAAATTACCGCTTTAGGCCACGCACTGACCCAAACGGTCTAAATATAGTACGAAATAGTGAAATGAAACGGACACGGAATCGCAAAAAGGAAAACAAATCGTACGACTGACAACGAGAAAATATTGTAGACATTTGGTGGTGGAACAAACACACACACACACACACATTCGTACGTACACACGCGCCACTTTGATAGTGGGGAGCATCAGCACTGTGCAGCGTGTACTTGGTAGGGTGGTGGGGGAAGATAGACATGTGTATGTGTGCTTGTGCACATGCGCCGCACACTACCCCTGACCTAGTGCAGAATATCGTGCAAAACCCAGCGGGGTTGATTTATTGATTTGCAATGTTGTAAAACGATGTTTAATTTTGCTGGAAATGTTATGGTCCTGTACGATGACTGCGCTAAAAATAGATCAGTTTTGCAGCGTAAACAGTAATTTCAGGGGGCGAGAGAAAAGGGACTTCCGTTACGGACAATATATAAGTATAGTTCAATTTGTTCAAAATTCATATTATTTATTTAACGATGCAAAAATATCCATCTAATTTAAACATTTTATATTTAGATCATATTCCTGACTTTCAATTTCAACTGTCAACAAGTTTTTTGATACTGAAAACAATAATTAGTTACGCTAATTTTTGTCAATTCGTCAGTTAACCAATATGTATAAATAGTTTATACAGAACGCAGTAACTAATACTGGGAAATGACTAATTTTCACCTTCGAGTAATGTTATTAAAAATATATTATACTCACAATATGTGAGCAAGCAAAGATAATAAACATTCACCACCATTAATTATAATATTAATATTAAATATCCGTAGATACGCAGTGCATGGATAAAATTAGGATTAAAGATAATAACGAACAACACCTTATTGCATAAATTAAATAAAGTATTAAAATTAGTATTTTCAGGGCCATATGGAATATTGCTCGATTAAACACTACATGAAAATCAAGCAAATAAATCAGTATAAAAATAATTTATTTTAAAACAAGTGAATCCAAGCATTTGGTTGAATTTTTTTACCCGTGTCTATTTTTATAACAGCACTCTTAAATTTACATTCAACATACTTTTAAAGGTGATATATCGCTGCGCTGTCATCTTTATGTTGTATTAATTTATGTAAGTAATATGTATAACACATACCCGAAGTTCGGATAAACTCCAATTATTGTTTTCTGAAGGTTCCTCATGGTGGTAATAATTTTTCAGTATCATATTTGTTTTACCAGCTGCACAATCACATCATAAGTTACAGAATGGTGCAATAGAACTATCTGTCAACTTACAGTCCACATATTTTCACTAAATTCACCGTTACACAACTATAAAGTAACATCATTCATTTGTTAGTAATGTTTAAGGCACTATAATTTATCTTCTTTGCACTCACTAATATTTTAATATATCTTGACAAATGGTGTGTGTAGAGGAATGTATCAACTGAAAATGAAAGGAAAATTTATACTGATAAATAAAATATTGATAATATCATTGTTTTATACAGGATGTTGATATATTTAACGTATTTTTTACTTGCTCGTATCAGCATATGCTCTATCAAATGTTATTTAGTTAATTAAAACGAATTTTGAAATCTATTCATATATAATTTTAAAATGTACGTACTACGTACAAATTATTTTTAGAAATGAAAACCACAGAAGAATAATACCACTTCCGTTTCAATATACAACCTATACATACGAACATATGATGAAACAATGAAATGATCAATTGCCAAATTTAATAAACTTCACCTCATAAATATCAAACAGTATTATTATTATTATTTGTAATAATAATTAATTTCAGATAACAGTCGTAAATGAATATCATAATAAAACAATGTCCACTTATACACGAACATGTGTATCAGATTATTTTATGCATTTTTATCCGTGTACAACAACGTATTGTTCACAATTAATACTGGATTACAAAATCACAGTCAACCTACGATGATTTAGTATTGATTTCAAAAAGAACATCGAATATTTGTAACATTAAAATATTAATATGAAGCAAACAGTTGCATAATGAAGAACGTTTTGACTTTAGGCACAAGTTGAATTAAAAAGTTATTAAAACGTACATTTACTTGATAATGAATCACATAACTGATAACATAATTATTTCAAACCATTAAAAATACTTATATCAAGTGAAAGAATACATGTCATTAAATAATATATAACATACTTTTTTAATACAATGAAATGAACAATTATGTAACTACTTTATGGCTATTACCTTTTATACGGTAAATTTAAAACTAACACACTTCACACATTTTATTATAAACACTAGTCAAACTTAAGTCGGGTTAATAATAATCAACGGAATAATTTAAAACTACAGTTGCTGAGAACAGTGCAATACATTTCGGTCGTGTAAGATGTTAGACAATGTGACTTCACAATTATCGACAGAAATTAATTGATCTGATAAGATAAGGATTATCTATTTCACTGTAGAAACTTAAATGCATTCTCAGAAATTATATGACAAATGTGGTTTTTGTGGTATACTTTGGTTTGGCGGATACTTTTTAAATTAAATTTTATTCTTGAATAAATATTTGTAAAAATGGGTGTGTATTTGAGGGGTACGGTTACGAAATGTTTGTCGGTAACATTAATAGTACTTACGCAATTATTGTTTGTTTAACAAATCGAATTTATATTGACTTTATGCATATGTAGACTAGAAATTAAAATGTATATAATGTTTAATTTTCTAGTCATGGAATTTTTTTGAAGTTCATGTAATATCTATTGTTTGGTCAAGATTATGTAAGAAAATATGTGTAACAATTTTATTTAAATTGATATCGCAAAAAGAACAAAAGAGTTTATAATCATTGTTTGTTTAAAATGGTTTTATTTTGAATTTTATACATTCTAGAACACCATTTTGACCAAACTATTTTTGAAATCCAATAAGGCTAACTACAATAATTGAAGACACTTATAGCAATATGACCGTGTCATGTGAACAGGAATTTCTTAAAATAACAGATCAAAGATGTTCTTAATGACTGTTGAACATATTTTTAGATTACTTTTAAGATATGATTTTGGCAACGATCCTTCAACATGTGACAAGTAATTGATTTATAATTGGTAATTTATTTCCAGATAAAACAAAGAAAAAAAACGAGAAACCAGTGGGTAAGTTAATACATACGTAAATCGTATTTGAACAATAAGTGTAACTATTTGTGATAACAATTGATTAACTTACCACAGATACGGATTCGCCCTTTAACCGAATATTGTAAGCTGTATAAACACTCACCTCATCACGTGCATTCTTCTTCTTGTTTATGCAATAAGTTTGTTATTAACGTAATTAGTGCAGTTAAATTATATTAAATTTCAAGTTAATATTAATAAATCCATATAAATAATAAAAATAACACAATTATTGATAATATTTTGACTTGTCATAAATGTATTTTTATATCACATAAAAACTAACAGCATTAAATATTTATATAAACTCACAAGAACGTAATAAATACATCAACTTAATTTTAGTTTTGGACCAAAGGCACATTCAGTTACAAAAGAGGAATAGATGAAGGACCCATGACTTGACACGGTGGCACGACGCATACTCAGCAGCTGTAGTTGTCATATTAATATTTAAATGAATTTAAAGTTTCGTAGAGTAAGTAAAATTTATTATACAAAACATGGCTGTGAAATATAATAAATGTGCGACAGTTATAGAGGATTTAAAGAGTGTTTGGCCAAATTTCAATATACATACTGATGATTTAAATAAACCAGCAAAAGCCTGTTGCAAGTTTTTTGAAAAATTGTTGGATAAACTGAGTGTAGACTCTGAGAAAATGTCAAAGATACTAACACAACATTTGTCTTCGCCTAATGCTTATCAGGACATACTTCATTGTTACGTGTTGTATCGATGTTCGTAAAGGGTTCTGGAACGGTTACAAATTAACACACTGAAAGAACCATTCAAGAACTCTGACATTTTACAGCCAACGTCGAAGTTAACAAGAATGAGAGTAATGATGATAGCGAATTTCTTGTTTTACGTCAATAATACAATAGCAGAGACATTGCATCCGATTGAAAATCGAGTGAGAGAAGAACTGGTCGAGATAGATGCAATGCACAAGGAGTTGGATAAGCTTAGCACAAAAACGAATACACTAGCATTGGAATATACTGAACCGGAGATGGATCAGGACAAAATACAGAATGAAATTAAGTCTACAGCAATATGTGAAACAGGCGGTGATTAATGATATGATTCTAGAAGAGAATGTAGTCCGGAAGAAAAATTAATGAATTTAAATCAGAATAGAGATTTTAAAGAATGAAGGGCCTTGATTGGAAACTATAGGTGGGCAGGAGAATCATGTTACCAATATAATAAATGTGATGCAAACCGTAATGGAACCAAAATTTTCTTGAAACGTTCTGAAACAACAGACGAGAATACAAATTTGAGCAGGTGTTGTTGCAGTTGACAATAAGAACGATTATACAAATATATAATATCAACGATAGATAAATAAATATATATATATATATTCTAAATAAAAAATTCTGAATCTTGCGTAGTTGAAAAAATATAGGCGACGATAATAAAATGAGATACCCACTAAATATCTCTCCTTACTTATAGATAACAAGCAAATGCCAATTTCTTTCTTATAAAAACGTTATCTTTCTTAGGTTGGTATCACTCTTGGAATACCGTCTGAAGTGAGGCGGACACTTCTGGTGCTAGGCTTGCCACTACACCATTGAATTCATTGGCGAAATCTTGTTGGACAGTCTTTAGGAAGTTTATGATTAATATTTTGGTTTCTGTAACATTTACTATAATCAATACGTGATAATTTACCGATAATTCCGTCTAACTATTACCTTTATTTGATGTCTGCTTGTTGTGCAAGACACCAGCTGCCACAGTGATGATTGTGGGTAACATTTTAACAACCGCGGGATGTCCTTGTTGGTACAAACTAGCTATACATCGGAATACAGCTTCATTTTCATCAAAATCTTCACGTAATGGAAGATGTTGCATAAATACGGGGAATACCTGGATGAAAATGATACTTACATAATTATATTACTGTTGTCCAAGACCAAGTACTTACATCATCCATTGGAATAGCACCGATATTTGTGAAAATCATTCTAGCTAGAGCACCACAAATGTTATCTAAAGTACCAGCATGTTTTTCCTTTGAAATGGCAACCGACAAAGATTGTAAAATTTTGTCATAATGTCTGCACGATTGTATTAAGGCATTTTTGAGAATAAAAGTGAATCAGCTGTTATTTGCAATGTGTTACAAAAGGATACGGATAAATATGCTCTTTGCCATGCAACACCATTTCACCAATGGCAAAGATGGAATTGTTCCTAACTTCATCAGTAGAATCACGGCTGCCTTGGAGCAGGAGTGGCAACAATTGAGGGACGAATTTTCCTACATGTTGCCCGAGTGGTTTCATACATTCAGCCAACGTACCAACAGCGAAGGATCGTTGACTAATGCTACATTGCTTTTTCTGAAAATAATACAAATAAAAAGAGGAATAAACATTGATTATTTATTTGCATTTTCCTCACTCACCGCTCGGACTTGAAGCAATGTAAATATATTCGGGAAGTACAGTACGAAATCATCCGAATCGATGGCTTTTCCGAAGTTAGGAATAATTTCCCCAGCACATTCGAGCAAGATTTCATCTTGTTCCGCCTCTGTGTCCTCGGCATCCTCAACTTCTTGATCCTGATCTTGACAAGATGTCTTGTTAGTCATCACATCGATGACACAGTTCATTATAGCTTCTCGGTGACCTTCTCCAACGAGAACATCGCGACCAACTTCTTTCAAAAGTTCCGCATAAGCGTCCAGTGCACACATGACCACGGATCTCTCTTCGTCTCGGCGAATAAGTTCGGCACATTTCGGAACAAACAGCTGTCAAGGTACAATAACAAATAGAATCGTATAATATAGACGTGTTTTGATATTACACACTTGCAATGCTTTCAGAAGCGCCTGTTTTCCTTCGATCGCGTTAACTTTCGAAAGTGTAATACAAAATTGAAGTAAAGCAATAACGGCTGCTTTGCGAATATCTTCTTGTGGATAGTTGAGCAATTTGAAGATTTCCTCGAAACTACTTTCTAAGAATGGAAGGAATGCAGCTCTGCAATAATATTACAACGTGTCAAATTAAAATACATTAAACCAGGAATGAAAATAATTCATACCCGGCCCATTCTGCAATCTCTTTAAGCGCCAAGCAAGCTTCTTCTTTTTCTTCAACGTACGCATTTTCAACACTATAACCTGCCACGTCATCATCATCCTCCTCCGAGGATTCTGCTTCGATATCTTCCTCGTCGGCTTCGTCCGAGAGGTCGTCATATATACCGGGTACATCGTCATCTTTGTAGTGACTCTATTGTTGTAACAAAACGCTGTTTGTATATTCGATTCTAAACTTTCAATAAATTACAACTTACCACAATGCCGTCAGCACTACGAATTGATTCAATCATTTGCTCAATAATTTGTGGCAATACGCTTGCAATATCGCCTTTCATAACTGTAGCCAGCGATGCGAATAATCCGTACGCACTCTTTCTAATATCAGGATCGTCTGTATTCGTCACCAGGTTCAACGCCAACTGCAGTGATTCTTGTGCCAGAGGTTTGAAATTATCCGGTCCAATCGTTCGGGCAATCACGCCGAGTGTATCAACAGCCTGCGCTTGTAGACAAGCCAATTCCGAGGCTGCATCAGCCGTCAAGTACTCTTTAAGGCATACAATAATGCGCGGAAAGTACGGTAACATTTCTTCCTTGGCCGCATTTGCAGCCGCGGCTATTGCACTTAGTGCTAGTTCCCGCAAATGGATCGTGTAGTTCGGATTCAGTGTAAAGAATAAACGTTCCATCAGTGTTGGCAGGTATGGCAGTAAACCGTGGTCCAGGTTTTCACAGAACATCTCCAGTGCGTAGAACATTCTATCAATGCTGGCCGGTTCCTTGCCGTTGTTTTGTAGTTGTACACACATCTGAGACAGAAAGTCGAACAGAACTGGCAACAGTTCAGACGCGTACTGACTGATCTCTGGCTGCAAGTGCTCGGAGAACTGTCCCAGAGCGAATAGGGCAGCATTGCGAACCACTGCGTTAAGATCAGTGATACCCTTGCAAATACACTGAAGGAACGATTGCAGGTACTTCGTACGGATATGCTCGGAGCAACCTTCAGCTAGTACGGCTATAGCGAGGTATGAGGCTTTTTTGGCGTACAAGTCATTGCCTTGTAAAGCTGGTTCAACATGGCGTAACTAAAGAATAATCATAGTAAATTATAGACATTGGTTCAGTAGGTTAGATGCACTTACCAAGGGCGGTATGAGCTTGTCGGCAGGTATATGCAATGCTAATAAATCTAATGTTTGAGTTGCACAGGTCATAGGGTTACTACTGTCCGGGTCTCCCGTGAAGTACTCTTCTTCACCTTCATCTTCCGGCTGAGAACTCATCAGCGCAAAGAGTATGTCAACAATTGGCTCTACTAGTTTATTCTTTTGAATATTCTGTTATAAAAGATATATGATTAAAACACACTTTTAACTGATTTTTTAAAGGTAGAATATACCTTAGACTTAGTTCTAGTCAACCAGCCAATAAAACTAATTGCTTTCACTTTAACAGTGTCGTCAATGCCTTTAGTAGTGGACAATTGGAGACACAGTTCCACCAGAGCACGAGTATGCGGTATAATAACGTTAATAGCGGATTCTACCAAATCGTCCAGGATTTCCATAACTTCACAGGCTTTCCTCTCATCTGTCACCGTGAATGCTTTGATGCATTCCATAATTCTCGGCATCAAATTGTGATACATATTAACCATCTACGAAACATCATTACCAACGTTTATTTTTGTTGCAATATTTCAACAATATGTCTTATATTGACTTACTTGCTGATGTCCTTCAACAACAGAAGCGAAATGTTTCATTGTAATCAAAGTATAGTACGCTAACGGTGAACTCAAATCTTGTACAGATGTTAGAGTGTTTGTGAATAAAAATGCAAACGACTCTGCGTGTGGTATATATTGCTCAACTGATATTTCCGTCATAATGGATAAAGTATACATGCCCAACTATCAAACAAAAATAAACAATCAATTTTCCAATTGTTGTATCATGTGAAAACGAATATCACCTCTTTATCGGTAACAGATTCACTACTGCACAAAGTGTGTATGAACTGCAGAACCTCTGGCCATGTATTACTCGGGAATTCATGTTTCCCAATTGTAGCAATAAACTGTGCAATCGCATTTTTAACAAGCTTTTCTGGTTCATTAACCAAAGCTTGAAGCATTCCTTGTTTAATACTACAATAAAACAGACATTAGGAATGATTTTTACCAAAATTAGTAAAATAACTTACGCATTTCTGATGTCAGTTGAAACTTTGTTCCACACATTCCTTTTACCTAGTTTCTTTCTTAATAAAACAGCGGCTGATTGTCGAATTTGAGGGTTTGAAGAAGTTACTATGAGCTGAGATAAGGCTGGAATGGCTTCTGGGTTTTTGAAAGCTTCTTTCAATTCCTGGGTTCCCTATTTCAGATAAATACCATATTTTACGATGTTATGAGAAAAACATAAAGTATACATATTAAAATTTTGATATAAACGAGTTAATTGAGTACATGATATAGTTATCCAATTAAACATTTTATAGGTTGACATCAGTTCGCAGGCACGTGTGTGACAGGTTAAAATCAATCACATATTAAATTTAACGTAACGCATACAATTCTTACCTGTTGTATTGTAGCATTGTCAGCAACAAGCAGTTTAGCAACGATTTCTTCCATTTTTACTAGTGTTTGTAAAATAATAATAAATTAATTGCATCAACAGTCAGACCGGCGGGACCCCTCAATTACATTGACAGAGACCAAAGAGAAAGAAAGAGTGTTATAGACGTTGCCTATTAGAAAGAATGAGACACGTATATAATACGAAATGGAGCAGAAAATGTTACTACGTTTACAGGAAATGATATACACCGGAACTATTAAGCAGTTTCACAGTTAAAAATTGTACAAAAAATCGGAATCATTAAATTAATTGATGTCATTCCATCAAAAAACTACTATATTGACAATATTGATACAAATTTTAATATTAATGATACTGTAAAACTCATTAATTTAATAATATTTATCTGAAAATTAAAACAATGGAATATTTATTGACTTTTGAAAATAATGTAATCAGCGCCTACGCAGATTGAGGCATTGAGGGAAGAAAAGCTATTCAATAACTCTAATAGTGTATTTCCAAACTCATTTAAATATTTATAATAAACAACAATACAAGCGATAACATCGCACTGAGTTAAGTGTGCACAAGCATAATTTATTATATTTTCTCTGTTTGTTTACTACGCACGCGTTGGATAGAGAGAAAAGGCAAATAGAGGCGAGTCGTAGATTAAGTCGCAAAACATTGTATGTGGGTTCGACCCGTCAATACTGTAATTTAATCAGTTACAAGTAGCGTTTTAAAAGAGTGCGAAAAAATGTGTACAAATATGTCAGTAATTTATGACACTGTAACGTATGATAAGTAGAGTTTTGATATGTGTTACAATGCAGTTTAGTAAATCCACTGTGCGGTAAAGGCGCTTCGTATGAGATTTGACATGACTCTAGAAGATCCATTCTTTGTAGTGAAAGAGTAAGCACAATCTTGTACGCAATATTGATATGAACTCTATAAGTAATTGACAAGACGAGCAATGACATGTTTATATTTCTGTCTCGTTTTAGACGAATTTACATATGCTAATGCATGAGTCATTGTTTCTTTTTTAATTGATTGATTCTATTGGTTAAACGTTACTCTGGTGAGTGAGAGAGAGAGCGCATATAATTGTTTTTCGTGTTTTTGGCCGGTGCAGCGAAGTTTTTAAAGCGTTAAACAAAACTAGAGGATTGTACCTCCGATGGATTGAATTACAAGATGACACTACCTGCATTACAAAAGATGAAGTGGACTGGACTAACACTGAATTAAAAAATTCCTTGCGCAGTATTGAATGGGACCTTGACGATTTAGAAGACACAGTAGATATCCTTTTTCATAACCAGCCATTGTTTCTGTTACGTACGTTTGTGTTTGCTTAGTTTTACTAGTTTTGTGTTTGTTACTTTCATGTAGATTGCAAAATGTGTTGTTATGCATGAAGTGCCTGTGAAATTTTTGTGCAACGTTTCTAGACATTCTTCCTTGACTTCGCAGCACATATTGTAGAAAAGAATCCTTCAAAATTTAAAATCGATAACAAAGAACTGACTACGAGAAAGCATTTCATAGATGCCACACGGGAGGAGGTTAAGGTACAAGTTTTCTTATCATTCGATAAACACACTATCTACATGTTGTTTTATATTTCCTTAGAATATGAAAGACAAGATGAACATAAATAGAAACAGAGATAGAGATCGTACAGCTCGACAGGTACGTAATCAGTTAAGCTTCTTCTTTACTTTATCCGTAAAACTACTCTATCTATCACAATCTGAAATATTTTGACAGTCAGTGTTTTTACCCTAAATCATAAAATAACTAGACACATCCCTAGTGCGTGCAAGTGTTTGTTGACATTCATCATTGTGTATTGTTCATTATTTTGTAGCCGTTGTTGGAAAGTAGTCCAGTCAGAGTACCAATGTCACATGGAACTACGAAATATTCCAAACTGGAGAATGAACTGGACAGTCCACAGAGACAGTTTCTTGGCAGCACACTTAACCAACAGGAGCACATGCTACGGACACAAGATGAGCATCTAGAAGTGATCAGTGATTCTATTGGTTCCCTGAAGACTGTATCGAGACAGATTGGAGTCGAGATCGATGAACAGGCTGGGTAAGTAACTATATAGATATACTATTCTCCATATAAAGAAACTTATGTTTTATCTACTGTACAGAATGCTGGATGAGTTTGGAACGGAGCTGGAAAGCACCGAGAGCAAACTTGATTCCACAATGAAGAGGATAGCCAAAGTATTGCATATGTCTAATGGTGAGTTGTATAGAGTGAATGATGTGACTATTTGATGGTACTAATTGCTATTATTGTTATAGATCGTCGACAATGGACTGCAATTGCCATTTTATCTGTAATTCTTGTCATTGTGATAATTCTATTTATTTATCTGTGATTTTCCATACTTAGCATTAATTAATTTATATCTCTTTAGCGACCATTTTAATGTTACTCTCTCAGCAGGTTTAATGATGAAACTAAAGGAACAATTGTTTTTCAAAGTAATAATTACTCTACCTACCTACCCTACCTATGATAAATAATATGTATTTTATAATTTCCTTTCGACATGTTGTCGGTTAACCTACAAATTTTTATAATAGTGTGAATGTATTAGTTAGGTTTATAAAGAAGTATTTGACATAGTTTTTATTATTTATGTTGTTTAGTGATCGTAATGTTTGTAGACTGATATAAATTATTCGAAATGATTTTATTTATCTAAGAATTATGGGTACCTGTAAATATATGCCATTGCGCAAATATAATTTTGTTTCTTTTTTATTTATTTACAATATAAAGGTTATAATTCTGTAATGTATAAAATTGCACAGAATTCAATATAGGGTAACTTACACCGTAACTGAAAAATCACACATAGGGATGGGAATTATTCGACTTTTTTATTATCCGGTTATCGAATAGTAACTATCCAAAATAGCCGGTTAACCGACAGGAAAGAAATTAAAACACAAAGATGCTTGTAATTCACAAATAATTTATTTTTTTGCTGATTAAACTTTAAAGATAAAACTATATTTTATATTTGTTCTCTTTCAAGAAATAATATTTTAAGAAAATCAAGGCATTTAGTGATTTCGAATTTAATTTAGAGCGTATCTTCGTTACGAAATTAGATGCTGTTGGTGTTGGTCTGATAGTCATCAATCCTTGGTATAAGTTTTCTCCCCGTTTCCTGCTTAAATCAAATGATTTGAATTCATTTATTACATTGCTTATAGGACAATTCACTACTGTTGGAAAACATTCGATTAATTAGCTTATTAGCATATGCAATTGTTGCGGTTTGGTTTGAATATTCTAAATATTGATTTGTTTTAGGGATACTTCCAGTGTACAGGTAAATGAGAAGTGTCATTAAGGTTTTATTCCTACGTTGTATCATTCTTCCCTTTACGTTTTCAAATAATAAATAAAAATGTGCGCAATAAAGTATTCGACTATTCGAGTTGATAATCTGGTTATTCGAATAGTAAAAATTAGCCAAAACTATACGGTTAACCGGAAACCGGTTTCCCATCCCTAATCACACATCTGTGTTAACAAGTGTACTTGTTAATAAGAATGCACTAAAGTAAAGTTTGATTAATGAGAGATGTCCAATCAAGGTCAACGGTGGACAGCACGAGTTTAGATTTTTACCACGCCAATTTTCTCACATTCAGTAGCGTCGTTTATCTAACTTTTAATGGGGCATATAAGACACTGTAATTTCCGACAGTGTGGGTTTAACAGATGACAGGAAGATTTAAACAAAAGAAGAACAATGCATGCCTTAGTATATACCAGATATAAAGTTTTCGGTGAAAAGTCGGCTTAGCACCTGTAACAACAGAAATACGATGTTTTGACAGTTAATTATGTTAATCATTTGTGTCTCACATTTTGAACTTACAACAACGATTTAATATAATAAAAGTGGTTTATTATAACTGTGTTTCTGTTAGTGCATAACATTGGTTTTAATTAGTGGTAAATATGACAAACTTAAGCTGCGTTCACATATGTAGGGCTCGGTCCGGCCTAGCCTCGGTCTCGGGTCTCGCCGGTCTCACACGAAACAGATTCTTTCCATGTATTCAATGAAAACATTCACACTTGTAGACCGCGGTCTGGTCGGGGTCCCGCCCGGTCTGTGACAAGAGTCTAGTTTGCAGACTCACGCAAGTAACCGAGCTCGTACGAACATATTAGTCTGAAATTTACGGAATCGGGAAAACGTGGAACTGCATTAATTAGTATTACATTTAGGGTTGGGTAGGGTAGGGTAGGCTAGGGTAGGTTAGCCGGAGGGTAGGGTAGAGGAGTGTATTATTAAGTAGGGTAGGGTAAAGTAGCCAAATCTATAAATTGCACTAACAGCAAATGTATTGCACACAACTTTAGCACAACGTTACGAACTAAGAACAGGCATGCTCGTATCACGTCGTATTATTTCGTAAACAGACATCGTGTATCTTCGTACTTGCGTGAGTCTGCAAACTAGACTCTTGTCGGTCTGTGAGGCTTGCCTGGCAGAGAATCTGAATAGGATAGACCAGGATAGACCAAGACCCGCCTGGACCGCGATTGACATGTGTGAATAAAGCAAGGGTCTCGCTTGGGTCTCAAAACTCAAATCGTCTGTTCTCGATACCACTCGGACGTCTTCGGTACATATTCCTGGATGTATTTCAATAACAGGACGTAGTTTTTTTGTGATATGCTGTTTTTCTAATTGTAAGACATAATACAGGTGAAAAATATCTACAGTATAAGGTGAATTGTTATACTTATGTTATAAGCTGAGTATTTAAATTCATTACATAAAATTGTAACTATATATACCCTTGATTATTATAAGTTTATAATTAATACTATCAATTTAATACTATAAGGTAATACCTTAACACATAATGGCCTAATTCGTGTGACCGGTTGTGAGTTAAAGCCGATAGTACGTAATATAATACAACTAGGAATGGATACAGACATCCATGCCTGCAGCTCATCGACGTATGTCCAAGTCTGAATATATTACAAATTATTATTTATCTAGATTCACTTTTAAAATCCTAGGTGCCTAGGTCGCAAATAAAACAACAAATTTAAAACAAGTGTGAATACATTTTCTTCTCTTGACAAAAGCAAAGCAAACTAAGCCGACTATAAATGCATTGATCTTCTTTTGTTCAATTTTTAATTAAAATAGTACATTATACACCAAGGGAGAGAAATCACTTATTTTTCCTGAGGTGCAGTTTGAATGGAACAATATTTTTCCATTTCTTGCATATGCAAGAAAATTTTGAATACAATTGAATAGAAAATAACGCAGAAAAAAAATAAAAACTGAAAAAAAATTGGAAAATATTTTTTTTCTCAAGTACGAAGGAAAATTTTGAAAAATAAAAAGTACCCTGCACAACTAAACCATAACACGTATCTGCAGAAAAATAATAATCGGTTGGGTAGTTTAGGAGATCTGAGTGGAACAAAAATCTCGTACGAGCGACATACATACGGACATATGTTGTAATAGTAATTTCGTGATCTAGGGGGTCCGTTCGGGATTTCTGCACAAACATTTTTGAAATCGGAAGATGCTACAGACATCGTACCGAACACTATAGCTCTTCGACTGGAGGTCGATGAGCTAAAAATGACAAGTTAGCTAGTCGAACTATTTTTACTTTTGCAGATACGTTTGTGTAATTAGAATTAACTATTTAGAAAAAGTTTTAATTTCGCAAAAAAATTAAATATAATCTCCTCGCTACTACACCTTGCAAGCGAGACCGCACTAAGACCCGAGACCGCACTGAGACCCGAGACCGCGGCTGCCTAATGTGAATGCTCGTTAAAAACGAGACCTTGGCCGGATAGCGGCTGGGTCGGACCGAGCCCTATATATGTGAACGCAGCTACTGAAAATGCAGCAAAATGACGCTAAGCGCCTATGTAGCTAGTAGTGTAAGAAATAAGATTGCGACGTACGTTATTGTAATAGTATCGAGTACAACGAGCCTCATTTTGTTATGCTTGTCGTAATATTGTTCGGATAATCTACTTCTAGACAACCGCGTTATATCCATCCTTGTCGCGTGTGCTGCTTGACAATTGAAATAGAGAGATAGATATATAACTATACGTCAATTCATATTGTAGATTTTCTTTACTCAATTGTAGGTCTTGAGAAAGAAAATATTGAATCCAAAATGGTTGGAATAAATGACTCAAGTTCAAGGTGTTGTGAACTGTTTATTTCATAACTTAATTATAAAGATGATCTCAGATATAGCGCCGTATCGATCATATGGTTTTTGGCCGTTTTCATACAAAAGAACAAAATTCTAGTTCCTACAAACATAAAATAAAATCTCTCGAGAAATTCACTCAAAACGTAAAAAATATTTCAATGAAACTTTCTACATCATGTTCGTAGACGTGTTGGGAGAAGAATGAATATACGTTAATTCGTATATCATATAGATGACCTTCATGAGACATCTTTAATTAAATTTACTGTACATACTAATCAATTTAGCACAGTTTTGAACATGGTATAGTTTTTGTAAATAAAACTAATATTTGTGCAGCGTAGAATAATTATTGTAATTTATCTGAAATTTGTATATTTATCTTACTAATAATAATTCACTTATCAACATGTATAATCTATGTAAATGCTTTGAAAATACAAAAAAAAAAAAACGAAATTGTGAAAAATGCGGGCGAATGTATATAAATAACTGAATAATTCTATTATCTATTCATGAACGCGTTAACCACAATTCCGAAACCCGCATTGACATACATAAAATGAGATGTCAAAACGGTCGGGTCATTTGCACTTGCGTGCTCGTGTCACATATGCAACCGCATTGCTCTACCGACACAGCTGTAATGCTGGTTGCTTGTGCGACGCCTATTGGATAAACTTGACGTTTGCACAAATATTACGACACGAATTGGTTTTTAGCTGGTAAAAACAATGTTATTTCTGCAATAGTCAGGGATACAGTGTAGACGTACGGAGGGCGGTGATCAAACGAAATAGGGCACGGATGACAAGATATGGGTTGAAGAGATGCAGAAGTTCTCAAACAAATGAATGACCTATTGGAAAATTTTCAGCAATGTTGCTATGCCAACTAAACTGAGCTATAAAATGTTTATTGACAGTATTTCATCATGTTTTTGTTTTGTCTTGCGGCATTGAATAATAGTTTTTTTGGACATGTTTTGTGTGAAATGGTCTATAAAAAAATATATCGAAATCCACGAATTGCAAAAGAAAAACGTATAGACCTTTTTTTAAGTGAATTGAGAGTGTAGCCGACTACAAAATTTAATATTCGAAAATTATCAATGATTTTTCACTGTTAGTTAAATAAATAATTCAAGATTCTCATTTAAAATTCTCAAAAAAAAGCTCTATATCTGTGCTTAAGAATGTATCTTCTAGTTGACTAATATCTTTTAAACGAATGCATAACAAAACGATAAGTGGAGATTTAATATTACATAATAATTAAGTATTCTATATTATTGTTAGTGAAACGAAAGTAATTGTTAACGAAACTATTTTGTTAAAAATCCCTAAAATTTTCCACTTGGAATACCACTGCACTTGTGCGTCGCGCATACGCGTGGTGACGTCACAGGCATCCGAACAGGAGTAGCATCGGGACGTCTGTATATCCCCTACATCAGTGGTGTCGGATAGCCCGACTCTGACTGAGTACGACACGCGCCGATCAGCTAAGCCGTTGTTTGGATGTGTTGGTAAGCGTTCGTTTCGCGTATGTGTATGTGTGCCGCGGTGCGCTTTGCTGAACTCAACAAGTGTGACATTTGTTTTAACTAACGACAACGATTGTTTCAACATTTAAACAAGTGTTGTACGTTGTACGAGTACATTGTTGTCCACCATTGTTGGCTACTGCTGATCACTGACAAGGTAACTAATACTTCTTTTCTTTCCACAGTTGAAATAGTGTATGAAGTTTTCAACTTACTTTTCTTGTCTAGAAAAGTTTGTAATTCTTTAAAATTCCATTTGCTTTTTTAAAAATAGTTACTTAGTTCGATATTTTTCGAATATATTGAAATGATAATTATGTTGGTATTATGAGGGAATAGAATAATGTCTTGTTTTTCTGGATTTCTTTTTGTAAATCTGAAATATGTTTCAGTAAATTTAGTTTGTAGGTAAATAGGATGAACAACGAAATGTAAAGCTCATCTGAAATATATTGGAAACTGGTGAATGTAGTCTATTGAGTTTGGCAATAGCATGACAATGTTCGTACCAGGAATTTAGCTTGCAGTGTTTTTGGGTTACGCGCAGGAGTTTTAAAAACAACCCGAAAATATCTCTGGTATCCTCATTAGAAATTATAATGAGTAAAAGAAAAATCGTTATCCGGAGTGAAGGAAATAATCAAATGTTATTAATGTCCTTTGACAGATCATACATTATTTATTGGTCACAATAAAATTGTTAAATTAAGTGTATGATTGAAAATTATGGATGTACTTTGTTCTGAAAAGGATATTACTTGATCCTTTGAGCGAATTGGCCATTGCTCTGTAGACTTCAAAGGAGAGACTTGTACCGACAATTATATATACATGTCATATGAAATCGTATTTTTTTGCTGTTTTCCCGTAATTTAATGACTGAAATTAAAAAGTTCATATTTATTTTTACCAATCAAGTTTGATTTTCAGTAAATAGTCAGATTAAACTGAGTGTTTGATTGTGAATTTTATTTCCAAGTGTATTGTTAATATTTGCGATTGTATTATCTAAATATTAAACCAGTGGTTTCAAGTATTTTATTGTGTGCTATATTCGCCAACACAATATTTAACTAACATGTTGCTACGGAATTTATAGTTCTTGGATTATATGTTGGGAAAATTAATTATCTAATAGAATTAATTAACTATATTATGCGTGCCATACCTTGAACACATCGTAATTGCTAAAGTTCTATAATGAATGAGTGTGTGCAGTAATATTTCTCGTAGTTACACAAACACTACGGATCCGCCCACTGACCACCATCCAGCATCATTAGAATTCACTAGTAATCAATTACTAACGCCCCCCTCATGTTAGTTAAAAGTACATACTTGGACGCCACTGGCAGTAATCGTTTATTGCGGTACGGAAGTGAATCTAAATTGCCGACTGATAAGACAAGAGGAACACGCGGAATGAAATGTCATCAGAGCGCTGTTATCATCGAATGATTGTACAAGTTGTCATCAGCCATTCAATTTAACACTCAATCGAGAATCGAACTAACATGTCGCATCATGTTCATTATCACATGTACACATCCACGCACCCTGAGATATTCAAATTATTATGAACTATTCAGAATTGGAAATATGTACGTTAGTAATTTCAATACATGACATCTTAACATGTAATAACAAGAACATACCATTAAGAACACTGCTTTCAAATTTCTATAAAAAGAGATAAAATAAACTTAGGTTTCAGAAATTAAGTTTCATCAACAAAATTCATCTTGTACGAGTTATTTAAGAAATTTTGCTATATTGTGGTAATAACTGGTCGGATACATTTTAACTTTTAAATGAATGTATATTTAGCTACGTCATTTAAGTTGTTTAACTACGTAGAACCTTTATCCCAATTAACATTAACATCGATTATGATGAAAGTAATATTACAGTATTTACCAGTACGAAGTTCTAATCATTTACTCAATATCCTCACGGGAACTAAGGCTTCCTTTGTGGCTCCAGGGGCAATGAAGAAGTGTTAAACCCGACAGGATGTAAATGACAAATCGATGTTGGAACAAAGTGATTTAGAATTAGTAACGTTGATCAGAAAGTTAAAAAGATATTGGAGACAGATGCACAATCCAAGGGGTTGATTAGGAAGGGAATAGAAGTACAGAAAATCTATCACATTAGACATGAAATTGTTCATATTTGTCCATTCGTTGAAAATACGAGAAGTTATACATTTACGAGAAAAAGAGCTACCAAGAAATACATATATAGAAAAGCGTTATTGAGTTTTATGAGAACTGAATGAGTCTGGATATGTTCATTGCGGTAATAAAATTGGCAATTTACAACCAGGGTTAATTTCTCATTATTTTTTTTAATAAAGTCACCATCTATTTATTGATATAAAATGAGTACTTTTATCAGAACTCTAGTAGTAGTGCTTTTTTATTGCATAACTAGATTAGAAATTAGGCACAACTGTTATCGAATAAAGATAAAAACAATAGTATATAATTTCAAATAATTATTTTATATTATTTCATTTCATTTACATTTAGAGTTTAGAATTAATTTCGAAACACATATAAGGTTGCTTTCATTTTATTTCGTTATATAAATGACAGTAGCACATTTCAAACTAGAATCAGCTACAAACAGCAACTTTAAAACTTTATTGAAAAGGCGCTTATTATTTTTTTTAACGAGTTCTAAATGAAGTTAGTCGTCGATTCGGGATTGCAAAACTTTATCTGTCCGTTCTAGAACTTTATTCTTCATTTTTTTTTAACGTTCAATAAAAATTCTAGTTTAGTTTTTCATATTTGGAATTGGCTACTTTAGATACCAATATATGTTCTTTTTTTATTATTACTATCAATGTATTATTTGGATACTGTTTCGTATTTTTGTTGGTTTTAATTAATTTCACGACACTTTACTTGACAAACGTCTCAATTATTGACGACTATATTTTTGATAACGCATTCGTGGTTTAATTCCGCAGTTTTTTTCATTAATACCAATATAGCATTTGGTATATGAAATATTTTACAATCCCATTGCCTCTAATTAAATTATATTTTCAGAAAATTCCATACATTCTAAAGCAATTAAAAACGGAGAAACAAATGTAATCAAACGAAGGGTTTCAAAGGAATTTTAATTATCACTCTGTTTCGAGATATTTTGTAATAAATATAATTGTGTAAAAATTGTATTGTGTATTCGGTACAGATATACAAGCTTAGCCGAAGAAACGAACTACAAACAAAACCGTATTAATTTTAGTTTCTAGAGTAGGTGTATGTAACATATAATTTGCTAATGTACCTGTTTCGAAGTAGACGTTGAGGAAGAAATAATATACATATGTATATGTATGTATAATATGTATTGTATAATCGTATTCGTGTCAGAAAATGAAAGTATGTAAATCTACTCAACTAAACACAACCGTAATAGCCGAGCGGACTTAATAAGCTTACAGTAATGCATATTCATAGCTTTGATGTCAAGTTACTAGTGCAGAGATGAAAAGCTTTCGTATTATAGACGTAGTACAGTAAAACTATTTAGTATTAGCACGTTGTGTCATAGCTAGTAAATCCTGCATGTTCCTTCAATGAGAGCATCGCTGTACTGAAATTATTTCCCTCGCACACCCACACATACATGCACATGGTACTGACAGGTCAATTTCAGTAAAGATGTACTCATTTCTTCCACAATTCACTCTCACATTTATTTATTTATATTTTATTTCTACTCTTTGCGTGCAAAATTATAAATGATATACATACTGTGATTATTTCGATATAGGAACGTAATTTAGTAATATACAATAACCCTTAAAGAGCAATTCTATTTTCTATGGATTCTATACGAATATCCTTCCAAAGAAAAAGGTTCCTTATATAAAAAAGATACTCGTGTACCGATTTGTGTGCCTGCAAGAGAACAGTTTAACATAACTTTACAAGGTCATGTTAAAAAAAAAACACTGGTATGGCACACAAACCATTTTGCAATGAATTAATGCTAATTGGAGATTAAAAAATTTAAAATTTATGCCCGATTTTGAACTGGATTTATGTTTATAATTTATTTAGAACCTTTAAGCAGGAATGTATCATATTTAAATTATTATTTTCCTTTTCAGCTCGTCGACCACCCGTCGAAGTTTGATAGCTAGATGACTAGAGAGTTAGATAACTAGGTAGGTAGACAGCTAGAAATGTGGAGAGCTAGATGGCTAGACAGCTAGATAATAACAAATATAAAAGGTTGATTCGTTAGGGTAGTGAAGGGAGATAACAAGAGCGAAAGGTTTATTCATTATGGTAATGAAGGGATAGGCAAGCCCGCAGTACACGCGGGCAATGTTAGTCACTGAACACAATTTCACTAAATGCCAAAAAATTATTGAAAAATTGAAGCTTTAATAATTCATTATCAAGTCAATAATTATAACAATGGATTAGAAACATACTACATTATTTCTAACGACCACCATAATATACATATACGTATATTATTAAAAATTTATGTAATCTTTTATGTTCAAAAATGAATAATTTTAATTTGTTTATTCACAAACATGCATGTATGAATAGAATATATGCTAATAAAAACTGATTTTTTTAAAGAATCTGTACCTTCGTTATAGTGAGCACTTGCTAATATTCGACCAAATTCCTGGTCTTTTCAGGTTCACTATAAGCGGATTCCACTGCATGTATCTGAATATTAAGAAAACCTGCAGCATCATATGATAGGATTAAAATCAGCCAGACTCGGCTCCATAACAACATATGGGTTATATTTCGGGAGCGTTGAAGAGGAAAAGTGATTTGATACGGCATGTGTCAGTGCAAAGAGGAAAGAAAAGATAAATAGGATAGATAAATAGATGGAGGAGATAATGAGGAGAACATTCACATGGTTTCTGTAATTATTACTAATAATGACGCAAATAACATCGTGATAGTATGACTAGTATATATGTATGTATATAAATAAAATGATGTATAAATGAAAATATTAGAATTATCAATAAGTTTAGTAAAGATGTAGTGACGATGAATCATTTGAAATTGTTTTATATATTACTTATGTTTTACAGCATTAATGCTGAAATTTCAGATTAAAATAATTAGGCATGTTTAGTTTGAAGTGATTTGTACCAATGTTTTTAATAATAGCAATTATCAGTGAAAACCAACTTTCAAGATATTTTAGAAGCAAGAAAATAAGAATCCTCGGAAACAGACATTCCGTGTAAATTAATATTGAAATTAATTAATTACTTTATATTTGAATTAATGTTTATCTTACAAGGTTGCGTTATCAATATCAGGCAGTGTATTTACAGATTTAAATTTCTCGCACCTTAAAATATACGAGTTAACAGCTAAGTTAAATGAAGTTTCATTGACGAAATTGAAATTTCAATTTTATATTGTTCATGATTGTTCTTCAGTATATGGTAGATTTTATCCGTGTCATTGTAATAATGTAAACATAAATAATGTAAAGTCTGGTAAGATGTAGTCCCTTGAATTAGCACTACTTCTAATTCTTTTGTTTCACCAAGGTACAACTGAAACAAATAAGCACAACAATGAATATATAGTTATGTATATAAATAATTAACTCGCTATTATAATAAATCAATGTTTTTACTTTATAAATTCAGTAGTACACACAAACAGCTTACTATAATCACATAATTTATAAATGTCAAAGAATCCATGCCTGAAACATTCACACATTAAAAAAATCATTATGGCTCGAATATTTTAATTTTATTCCCATGCATACTTGTCCTAACGTTCAATGAAGTATATTTTTACACAAATATTAACATTGTGTCATGGCATTTTTTGCTCTCGTCACGTGTTCTAAACTGTTCTAGTCCGTGAATATTCGTCGATATATTCGGCAGGTTATGAAATATAATTTGTAGTTAGCTAACATATATCTACGCACTACCTATTGGCCTCACACTAGATCTTACAGTCACAGTTACGTGCTTAAACTTGTGAGTCACGTGATCGTGTCTGTATCGGTAAGGGAGATAACTGTAACTTGTCTCTTGGTGTTGTACTGATAGAGTTTAGCAAACTACTAAATGTTAGAGCAAAGTTTTACCGATCTATCTCTCTCTCTAGGTTTTGACAGAATTGTGTGTGTACTGCCGGGTTTGTTCAACTGGGACATTGAGTGATTGTGGGATGTTAAAAGACATGCAATGGAATGTCATTATCCCTGATTTAGATGCATGCCTACGCAAGGGTAACGAATATGCTTTATTTGTCGAATTACTCTGCCATGGTAAATTCTACAGGCCACTGGAATTTACTAATTACGGATTAAATACAACACGATTACTGCAGACAATAGAGTTTGTAATCGAAGAGACATTATAATAGTTAGTTGAGTTACCTGCCATCTGAACTAGACATTTAATTCGTTGAATCTGCATCGATAAACAGTATCTATATAGTAGAGCAATGAAGTAATGAAAACGTATTTATGCATTCTAACATTTGATGTACTATAACTAAAAACAAAAGTGTTATCTCAACTTTAGGGAATAAACAAAATCACGTTTGTTTTTGTGAACAAAGGCTTTTAAACGACGTTCAAACGTTTCAATGCTCTGTGACCTTAACAGAATATTTTCTCACAAATCCCCCTAAAACCAAAACAGCAAATTTAGCAAAAACAAAGTCCGTACATTTTTGGTTAATCCTTCGCCACCAGTTTCAGAGGTACAGTTAGATTGTTTCTTTAAAAGACGCACAACAAATCTAATCCCCTGGCGAATGGCCCATGTACCAACGAAAGTTTATAATCCGGCAACGTCGGAAAACGGTAGTATCCATTGCTTGACATAGCTGACAAGCAGTAACAGCAGTAGCACCACTGTGTTGAAGATGCGGTCAATGTGTTGTAATGCAAGCGTTAGTCTATGCGGTACGACTATATTAAGGACAAGAGGGGGCAATTAAATGTTGTTTGCTCGTGATCGACAAGGATCAGTCTACGTCCGATCTTGTTGTGTTTAGTAGTTCAGTAAAATTGTTATTTAGTAGGATGCCGAAACGCGCCTCGCTGCCCGTGAGTGTTCAATACAATTTTATAACATTACAACATTGCAAAATTCACTTAAATTTTCACTTTCAATTATGTGTTTTTTCCTGATTGATTGCGGAATATTTCTTGTATTTTTCCACGATGCGAAAGTCAATGTGTTTTTTTTTCTATCAGCAGTGTGTGCTGTGTTGATCCAGTGGTGAATATTTGATTAGATACGGCAATGTGAACGATTTTTGCGTGAACTCGTAATCGGTGATAGTGTTGATCATAGAATTAGTTCGGTTTCCAATTTAATTAAGTACTGTTACTGTTGTGCGTACTGAGTTCACATTATGGTCTGTGTGGACAGGTATGGATTCAGTAGAAAAGCAAACTAAAAAAATATATATTAATCATAATTAATAACTGCACTCAATATATGTGCAAATTACATGAATGATTTTAATATTGGCGAGTGGCGTTTTTTTATAATATTTCTATTGTATTGAGTGATGTTATTTACTGAATCCATCCCTGTTCAATGTTCGAAGATAACACAAAAACCGGACCGTGGAGCGATGTATTTCTGCCAACTCAGCAAGCAGTGACAAGGGGGTTAGTGTACAGAAGATTAGTTACGTACGGCGTTACGAACTGATAAATTAAATATCGATATTCGGACCGTTCGCGGGGTATAATTGATAATCAAAACTCACTTTCCTGATTGGCGCGATAACGCCCGGTATTTATATTAATTTATCTGCACAAGTAAACAGACACACTGTTCTCGAGTTTATAACAAGTCACGTATGGTAGTTAGAGTTTCATATAACAGGAGTCCAGACTTGAGCTATATCAAATATTCTAGTTTTTTTTTTTAGACGGTAGTTAGTAAGTTAAAACATTCGCAGAAATGATTCCATCTTGTCCCGAAATATTTAATTATTAATGAATATTTGCTAATAATTCTTATCTTTGCTCTTTTAATAAATAAAAACAACATCGCTATCGCCCAACACGTTTATCCTCAAATAATATTAATAAAATATAAATTACTGGTACATGTACTTTTATTTTGTATTAGACAGACGAGAGAATTATGGACTTCAAATTTATTGGCATGATTACCAAGTCTGCACGTTAACGCTACATAAAAGCGATAGTGAAATTTATTGTTGATCTTAAACGAAGAAGCGAACACAAAGAAATCATTAATGAAAATATAACTGAAAACATAACGAGAATGTTAGTGATTTGTGATGTTGGAAAAAAAGGACAACGACAGTCTAGCACAAGCAGAAACGTAAGCATGTCAAGTACATTACGAAAATTACTTCATTTACTTGTTCGACGATTGAACCGAACCGGAAATTGAAACAAGATGTTGTCGTTTCCAAGAAAATTAAACGAAAACCTTTATTTTAGACATATAGTTGAGTAGATTTTGCATAATCTTGAAGTAGCGTGATATGTTTTTGCAAAAAAAAGAAGCTTTTTAGATCATAATATCATTAGGATCAGAAATGAAATAACGTTTCAAATCATTACTTTATTGTGTAACGTTATTTATTTTCATTACATAACGTTATAAATAACATTTAAAAAATGAATTGTTATATTATACAACGTTAGGTAAATAACGTTTTTACACGTCCGGGAGTAGAAGTCGGTTTCTATGGCGTCAAACGCGGGACAGAAATGAAGCATTTACTCCCTAGGGACGAAAACACTTTTCGGAAGGGAGTTTTTATTATAACAAAGGTTTTTGTAAATAAATGTCTGTTGTCATGGTACGCGTTGCATGGAAACATTTTCAAAGGCTTCTAAATATTGCAATTTCGCTCCGATTTATTATAATTCATTATTTACGAAATTAAGTCTTTCTACTCCCGAACGTGGAAAAAATAGTATATACACCTCGGGAGAGACCACCATTTTTCGCTCGATGTATTTGTAGCCCTCTGGCTTTGCCCTCGGGCTTCAAACTACACCTCAGGAAAAATAAGTGGTTTCTCTCCCTTGGTGTATAATGTACTATTTATAACGTTATGAAAATAATTTTCATGTGTAACTCTGATATTATATTTGTGATCTGTAAATGATACATAGTGAAAAAGATTGTTTTTACGCGTCCGGGAGTAGAAGTAGGTTTCTATGGCGTTAAAATCGGGATAGAAGTAAAGCATTTACTCCCTAGGAACGAAAACACTTTCCGTAAGGGAGTTTTTATTATAACAAAGGTTTTTATAAATAAATACCTGTTGTCATGGTACGCGTTTCATGGAAACATTTCCAAAATGTTGCAATTTCGCTCTGATTTATTATAATTCATTATTTATGAAATTAAGTGTTTCTACTCCCGATCGTGAAAAAAATAGTATATACACCTCGGGAGAGACTACCATTTTTCCCTCAAGAACCTCGGGAAAAATAAGACGTTTCTCTCCCTTGATGTATAATGTACTATTATTTTATAACAAAACACTACGGCAACCTGTGGCTTCGCGAATCTACTTTACATTTGTATTAGTTCGTGGTACAAGATTCATATTTGAAATATTAAATTATTTTATTTTATTCAAAATGATGAAATTACACTAATACTTTTCTAGCTAAACAATAGATCTATTTAGTAATAGAATCAAACATGGAATACTGACCAGTATCATTAATATTCCGTATCGTTTTTCTGTCCGTCCGTGTCTGCCGAAAAGTCGTTGCAAAAATGTATACAAAGTCATATCGCGAATAAAGTTTCGCAAGTAGTTGACATTGTAGTGAGCACATTTCAACCAGTGCACGTAGAGTTTTTTTTAAAAAAAAACTATTGTGACATCGGTAAAGCAAGGAAAGTTTCAAGTTACAAAATACCACATGAGGGTACCAACTAATTTGCATGCACAACGTACGGGCCACGTCCAGTAGAACGAACTGGCCGGCTTAAATGTGTCACCAAACGAATTTAGAGTCACAAAATCATTACCGACTTGTAATCATATTTTACCGCATATGGTTGTCAAAGTCTTCGGAATCGCTTGTGCTTCCATGAAATGGGTTAAGAGCGGTCGTTTATGAAGATTAGAAAGAGTAAATGAAGCGAACGGGAGAGTGGAAATTGTAACAGACAGTGAACATCGTGGTCTCTAATCAGAGAAGTTCTCAAACTACAAGTTTATATTACAATTTCCAAGTTACTAACGTTTCTCAATTAGATTAATTTTAGTAAAAAATTACCAGCAAGTAAATCAACTAAATATTAAAAACCGAACTTTATGAAATTACTGTGCATTATTAACTGGTAAAATTACAAAAAATTGAGAAGAAGATATAATTAATTATATTTGACACTATTTTTTCAGTTCTACATGGAAATGAGGAAAAAATTAGCGCTAAATTAGTGTTTTGTAATTCCCCTCACATTGACATTCGATTCTGTTAAACAAAGAGCAATGGTGAGATAGATAATGATATATAATGTTTCCTGCTTTTGAGATAAAACTGTGATAACAACAAACAAAGCCGCAAAGATATTTCTATCGTTCCATTAGTGTTTATATGCGCCATTAACTGACGTATTTCAATTTTAAGTGTAAACAATGCGAATGTTATGTTTGAAATGGCATTACTCCGAGAACATATAGCATGAACTGGAGCATATTATTGATTACAAGGGGTATTCGTTTGTCCATTCTTGAGTCTAAGGTCAAACCGAGTAATGTAATATACCTGGAATTCCAGGGGTCAAACCGACTAAAACATTCTGCAGATGATGGTACGATAGTATTACAGTATTGTGTTTTACTCTAGATTCTAGTTAAGATAACAGTGCGCACGAGGACTGACAAATGTCAAGACGAATATCGAAATTGTAATCGATGGAAACGTTGTTCTGTCATTTCGAATGTCTTACGTATGTATATACACACAATGCAATACAATACAATACAATATTGTACGTTTTCATTATTGTATGAAGACAGAACTTATCTCAATAAATACATTTCCTCAATCCGTGAATGCTTTATGCGTAGATTACTGTGTGTTTCTTCCGTCTGACATATGTCAGTTGAGCAGTTATTATCACTGAATTCATAATTACGTTCGTATCACATGCACGGACCGGTGTGTGTTGTAATGAATACTGATATCTATAGCTGTGTACCATATATGTAGGGTTATATAGTACTGTGTATACATGTGTGTGTGTGTATAGGGTTGCGGCGGCGAGTTGCCATGCTCTGCGATGTGGCGATACGTGATGGCATCAACACGCGGTGACCGGGAGCAGCACCGTCGCACCGCCCCACTGTTCACAGTAACACGAGCACCACGACCCGGACCTACCCGAGCTGGATCCGGCTTCACCACTGACCTGCAACGCCACCAGCAACAGCACAACACCAACACCAACACCGGCAGCGATATAGGAGATTCAACACCGACACTACCAGTCAAACAACAGGTAACATTACGTAGCACGTAGAACTGAAAAGAATCCGAGAAGTTTCACTCAGTTTACTTCATATTGCATTAACCATCGTGAAAGACAAGTTATATTATTGCTTGCGCCACTCTTTAAAAGCTAAGCCAGTTGAAATGTTCTTCCTTTTGAAGTGTATGAAAAGAATATAAAGGTTTTTAAGAAAATTCTTTGAGAGTGGGCGGCGGAATGGCATTCGTTAAAATAAAAATTAGCACTATTCCGGCACAGAGTACGCTGAATCATTGTATATGTACGCAATATTTCCCACGAAATGTCTATGATGGTGCTAGCATTTGTTTCATGGAAGAGTCAAGGACACAGATTATCATGAAATGAAAGGGCAGTATTAAATTCTTGAAATGCAGCCGTTTAGTCTCACGAACGAGATTAATTTTCCTAATGAATATTCAGGCTTTTCTCAATTTCCTTGAAAAGATAGCAGTTGAGGAAATTGATAGCGGTTTTCGGCTTTGAAATCAAAGTTTGTGTAAAAGTTCGAATCAATTATCCTGATTTCGACATGTTGAAATGTTGCTCAACACTGGGATAATTTTAAATTAGAAGCTGCAGTGTAAACAGGCATAAGTTATGAACAAATTGTTTAAAACATATAATGTCATGTACATAATTTAAATGGAGTGAATGGATGAATGTGATAGAAAATATTTTGAGTGAACGTAAAATTATGATATGAGATATGTAAAGATAGGAGTGTGTGGCGAGCAATTGTTAGAAATAAGAATGAAAGGCAGACTTCTGTGGACGGAGTGCGCTGTGTGTGAATGTTTTCTTGAATATTTAAATGTTTTTTAAGTATGCGGCGGTGATTATAGGGAAATAAAGGGTCTGCTACCCCAGTTATGGGAAAAGCGTAATGTTATGTATGTTTGCATGTATGTATAAAATGTTACATGTAATTAAAATACAGAAAGTATTATCACATATCAAATATATACATGACATTTTGAAATAATTTAAATATTACATTAATTTCCTTTGGGAGGCCAAGGGTGTCCTTTCTTTAAAAAAAGAAGATATATAGATATAGTGAAATTTAAATTTCATTGTCGTATTTAAAGATTCTTTTTCTGAAGAATTAATTTCGCAAGAAAATATTCTGAGAAACTAGTGTCAGACAGCGAACCGAATAAGAATATGTAAGACAGGAACGCATAGCACGAGAATAGAATATAAATGGAGTTCATGGTGAACAGGACATTATTTAAAAATAAGCAAAATTTATGATGTGTGTATATCCGTGATGAAATATGGGGAAAGACCACTAAAATTTCCTCCGGTTGTATAACGTTGAATAGTTGAGGCAAAGTTGAAAATGTTAACAGAACAAAATCACTGGAATTTAACAAAGAACGTGAGGGAATACGTTAATATTGTAATGGCATTCCTATTGTTTTGCCCGTATAAATGTGATACATGGCACAATGATTACGAATTTTACTTTAGTTTCTCTTTGTGAATGTTCTGATAATTTAAAAATAATTAGTTTCTATAACATTCTATAGAGGTACAGAAGAACGGAAGCGTTACTAGAGAACTAATTAGAGTTTTCGAAGATAAAAAAATCGCGTTTAGTTTGTTTTATTAATTAAAGGATATATTTTCAGAAATAATATTCTTTAATATTATAATATTCCGAGGTTAAGATTGTGATAAGACATATGCGTGACAATGTTTGTACGTGTGGGAACCCTGCCTTTGTGTACATATTAAACGATATAACTTTCCCTCACTCACCGACAAGTATGGTAACTTATGAGCTATGGATCAACAAGAGAGCTGTGTGACAGTTGGTAAACATGGTAGCCCCCTAATCATAGTGAGATTAACACCGACCCTACCCCCTGCCGTCTTCTATCGCATTGGATACACGTGGTGTAAATGGATAGTCAATCAATATACGATGTTTGCATAAATGACACGAGCAAACTATGCGTCTTAACAATGAAATGTCGCCAACAAAACGGTACACGTCACATGAACAAACGCGGAACGACACACAATTGTCAATTAAACGTTACCATTAGTGACAACTGCACGTGACAGTCATGCATAGTAACAAATTATCCGTAGTGTTTGTGTATTAATACGAATATAAGGTAGGACTAGTAGCAAAGAAACGGAAGAGGCATGTGCTTAATCATCACTGTTGCAAGATCCTTGAACAGGCCGAGATCCAAATCAAACCAGCACCAGAACACACACTTTCAAAATACGTATTGTTATACAAATGCAAAGAATATTTAATTCAAATAGTAATTTACATGTCGCGAATATAAGTCCCTACAATTCTAGCTAACTTAAACTCGTCATTTAACTGAAATTGCACAGAACGTATCATGTTGGAAGAGTTTGAAACTTGGCAAAAGAAAATGATATTCTAAAAACTGGGAATCCCCTTTTTACGCTGAACAAATTTGACGGTGTAAATTCTTATTTGAAATTCGTCGAAGTTTAGCAAAGCAAATTGCTTCTGTTGTACTTGCAAAAAAATGTAAAGTGTGTCTAGTATGGAAATAAATAGTATGTGAGCGTTTTCACAGTAAAGAAAATTTGCTGTTTTTTTCTTTTGCTACTTACGCTTGGAAAATAAATAGTTTAAAGTTTTCTACAGTAAATATAACTTGAATGCTACACCACAACTCTCTTGTGAATATTGCCCCTTGATTCAAACGTAAACATTTTTATTGTTCATACTTTCTAAGCTTGTATACTCTGTATGTAATTAAAAATTGTTTAATATCGTATTTATTCAGTCTCGTCTTCGTGGAGGCAATTCTCCTTGGACATATACGAAAATATGACGAATATGGGACAAATATTGGCTCTTTAAACTTGACCGCGATTAAAATAATATATTCGAAACACGCAAAGGTCTCTTGCGATTTGTGCAACTTGTGAAAGAACTTCAAAGAGACATGACCTTCACACTTACGGAACGATCAATAAAATACCTTTATCAGCGAATATTTCAAGCACTCTTTATGGAACGGATTCATATAGGACCTATATGAATCCTTTCCACCTAACCAATATTATAGATTAGAAATGTATTATTTATAATTTAACACATGCAATTACTGAGATTCACTGTTTTATTAATATTTGACAGATGGAAAGATATACATACATGTATAGCATCTCGAGTTCGCTACCAAAATAACGTTTTCGTATTCGTGAAAGAAGGTATCTCATCACTCGTAACATATCTGTTGGTATTGATTGAATTTTTTTCATGGAATTCGATCCTATGTCATGTCGGAACTCGGAAGACGATTAATGTAAATTTTACTTTCGAGAAACGCCTACGGAAAATAAATGACATTTGATAAAATGTGAACCTTTGCACAGTGGTATAGGCCTCAGTCAAGTCATTTCCAAAAGGATATTAACCTGAAATGTTTTAAATATGTACTACAGTAAGATCCCGCTTAACGCGAGAGATACGTTCCAATAAGTTTCAGCGCTAAACGAAACAGCCATTAATGTATTTAATATACTTTATTTAAAATACTTTTGTAAATTAGTATTCAGTACTGTACTTAAAGTACTTTTTCTCCGTGAATAGTACTTTAAATACTTTCATGTACTTAAAGTACCAAAAAGTACTTAAAGTAAAAAAGTATTGAAAGTAAAAAACAAAAAGTATTTAAAGTACATAATTTCAATATTAAATACTTTTCGCATGCGCATAACTGCTAACCAGTGCGTATTTTGAATCATCAAGGGAACTCAACTTGTACAATCTGGAGATGAAAATATCAGAGAAAATGAAACAGAATCAGCCGTTACCGTAAATAAATATGAATTAGAAATATTACAATATTTCGACGATAAAATAACTGAATTGTTAATGCTGAAAGATTACCCAAATATTAAATAACTTTTTATTAAATATAACACGCCACTGTTATCATCAGTCAGCACCCGCGGAAAAACTATTTTCTTTTGCGACAATAATTAACTAACTACGAAGCCATGCATTAACAACATTAACATTTTGAACAGTAAGTACTGCTTAAATCTAAATCATCTAATAATTTGTAAATGATGAGTATTAATTTAGTAAATTCAGGCAAAATAGCCTTATTGTTTTTTTCTACTATTTATACTATTATACTATCTAAATTAGTTCAAGTTACGTATTTTTATACAATTCACTAAAATTATAATATATCTACATCTATTTATATATGCATGTTTGTATGTCAAAATAAATAACAAGTATCTTTCATAATATTATTTTCAATTTTGTTTTTAAATTGAATTACGTATTAGAATAATCGAGTAGTTAATTTTACTTAGCATTTAATACTGTAAGCACATTTTAATGCTAAAAAGTATTTTAAGTAATACTGGTACTTAGTATTTCAAATACTTTTTTTTAGAAGTATTTAGTATTTAAATACATTTTTTGAGTACTGGTCCCAGCTCTGATCGGGGTAGCGGTAAACGAGACCTTACTATATATGATTTCGGTAACCAGAGAACAATAATATTAAATTATTTCATACCAACATTGGCATTTGCAAAACAAAATATTTACAAAACGCCACTGTAACTTTATAATACATACTCTGTGATTGTAGTATATTCTTTCAAAGGAAATATACAAAAATCACTGTGATATTTTGAACTGCCAAAATATATACAAATATAATTTACCTTTATATCTACTTTAACATTATAGATATAGACTCGTATTTTATAATACATATTTTTATTATAACAAAGGTTTTTGTTAATAAATGTCTGTTGTCATGGTACATGTTGCATGCAAAAATTTTCAGAGGCTTCCAAATATTGTTATTTCGCTCCAATGTATTATAATTCATTATTTTTGAAATTAAGTGTTTCTACTCCCGATCATGGAAAAAATAGTATATGCACCTCGGGAGAGACACCATTTTTCCCTCGATGTATTTGTTTCAAATTATACCTCAGGAAAAATAAGTGGTTTGTCTCCCTTGGTGTATATACTATTATATATCAATATAGCTATTTGTAATGCATTTTATGTAAGGTTACATTTAAAGTGTCCTTTAGTTTTATGCTGGTTTCATAGACGCAGACTTTATAATTTTGCTATGGGAGCAAAAAAAAAAAACTCAGCCGAATTAAGAAAAAAATCTCCAGTCTACGTCTGCATACCTCTACCTCAGATGAAAATGTATTTTTCAAATACAATTCTATGGGAGTCAATTGATACTGTCACGTCCATCAATTTGATCATGTGGGGCCAACTGCCCCTATTGCCTCTTCGTAGTCGGTGCCTATGTTCACAGTACAAATATTGCTTACAACATGGGCTGTATGCTGTTTACAGCTGGTATTAAATGAGACTGAATTTTGTCCCATCCATATATCAACTTTCACAAATAAGCCCCAACAATCATGAGATTACGTGATACGTTCGCAATGACACCCCTAGTGACGAGCGTTAATGGTAAAGCATATGTAATCAGCTTATATGTACATTAAAGCGACGTTAAATTTTCACCGAATCGTCCACGTTTCTGTATTCAAGGGTTTTTAGATAACTATCAGACTATCACTTGTGTTTAACAAAATGTTAGTGTTCAGTAAAGTGAATTTATTTAACTAAATTCAAGGACATTATATGACTAACTTGACAGTGAAATTTACGCTTTTTCATTTACAAATGAAACAATATTATGTAAAAAAAATACGTCCACGTTGATATTTTAATATGGATGAGAGGTATAAGCATTTATTCAATTCACTCAAGGATTTTAATTCATTTCCTATTCAATTTTCTGCATTTCATTTCGAGAACACTTCTTTTAGTTTACGATTTAAATTCATAAAAATTCATACAATCGTTTATAGTCAGTTGCCAGTAATTAACTCGTGAACTCTTTCTATAATTCCTGTTCATGCAGACTGCATTTTTACCGTTAAATCTAAAAAAACGAAGAATTGTTCTCAGAGTTAGTTGGAAAACTTGTAATGAGAAACTGATAGAGGAAGTAAATAAAAAGGAAGTGAAGGAAAAAGTATTTTACTTCCGGTGTTTGTAGAGTGCAAGAAATTCTATACTTCATTTTACTGTAACTGTAAAAAAGTAAACAGTAAAAATGTTCTATTGTTTTTAAAACAATTTTACATTTCTTATCAACAAAAAATCCAGAAATAATACTAATTTATGTTTGGTTTGAAAATGGATAAAAAAGCAAAAGTTTTATTTGTACGACACTGTAAAAACATTTCGTTTTTTCGCCTTTAAGTGCATATATAACATTACATAAAAAAATCCTGCGAAAATTTTCCGTTTTACATATACGACTATGCATACGAATGTATGTAACATTTTCCAGGATGTTACCCTTACGAATATGGATTTTCACTGCATACAGAGCACTCTAATCCCATTTTGGGGCTAAAGTAAATGCATATTCAGACAGATTTTAGACGCGTCATTCTTACAACCTATTTGCTCCTTCCTAGTTGTGACACATGTAATCTCAGAAGCGTCACATTTACTTTGTGTCGTCGATGTATTAAATCTTCAACATTTAATTATATATAATATATTAATAAGTATCAGTGTCATCTCTAAAATGCACCCCGTTATATTGTAAATGAATGTGTTTTCTAATCTACTTTACAAGTAACTGTTTTACAAAATATTAGTCAAATATACTAGCGTCATCTGAAACAATACAGTATGGAAATAATAATTTGTAGCCAATATTAGCAAAACTTTATTCAAGAAGCAACGAATTATGAATAAATCTTGTTTAAAAACTTTCTTAGCTTGCCTATAGTGGTGGTACAGTTTTATCCGTAACTTTGTTCCGGGAAATTTTATTGGAAACCGGAAATTTTGTATTCGTCCGTTTCTAAAGACCGTTTTCCACGAATATATATTACAAAACGGGTATCTATATATGTATGTGTATTTATTTGTATATCTCACAATGTCTGTGTATTGCTTTTCTAAGTATGTGTGGTTGTATATATGTGTATTGTATTCGCCACGCTTAAGAATTTCGATTTCCAACAATGGTCTATAAATCGTCGAGTAAAAACCTACGTGCCTGAAGTCTGCTATTGTTGAAGACGGAATTTGCCACGCCAAGTCTCTAAGGGGTTGGTTTTTGCAAGGGGTTTCAACAAGACACGGAACCCCTTCGATGGGATAGCGAGCGAAACAGGTCCGGTATGGAGAAAACATCAGCACTCTAATCTTTTGTCATTCTGTATAAATGAATGTGTTTAATAGTACATTATACACCAAGTGAGAGAAACGTCTTATTTTTCCTGAAGTGTAATTTGAAGCCAGAGGGCTACAAATTCATCGAGGAAAAAATTGTGGTCTCTCCCGTGGTGTATGTATTATTTTTTTCACGATCGGGAGTAGAATAAATAATTATGTATAATAAATCGGAGCAAAAATACAATATTTAAAAGCCTTTAGCAATGTTTCCATGCAACACGTACCATGACAACAGACATTTATTCACAAAAACTTTTATTATAATAAAATATAAACTCCTCTAGGGAAATTGTTGCTTATTTCGTCCCTGGGGAGTAAATGCTTTACTTCTGTCACAATTTTGATGGCATAGAAACCGAGTTCTACCCCTGGCCGTGGAAAAAGTTTATTAATTATTAGTTAGAACCTGCATAATACACACGATATAATACTGTTTACTGAGTGAATGAATTTTGTGTTCTTATCTTTACCAGTCGGTATGAATACGGCTCTGCGTGTCGAGTTGGCGGCGCATGTTGGTTCACACGTACTTGTGTATTTTTTGTTTTAGTTTTTTTTGCCACGTCGTCCATGGCTGCTGTGTGCCGTGGTCTGTTGATGCACGCGGAGTGCATGAGAGACGTGCCAGACCAAACGGCACGGACTTAATGGCTTCACGAAGCGCACTTAACATTCTAAATCCTTTATGCAAATGTCGCCGATACTGTATAGCACTTTAATTGAAACGCTTGGAAATAACTTCACAGATCAGACACAGTGGCGTACGTGGAGAATAATGCTCGGAACTACCGTTATAATACAATAATTTCTCACACGCAAGAACCTGTAGCTAATTGTCTGCAATCTTCGTAACACTTGTTACTTGGAATGACAGATTGTGGACTGTGCGTATTTGATATTCATGCAAAGAATAATGTATTTTGTTAGTTATGACGTGACACGATGCATGGTTAGAACAGAGATATGTTACTGTCAACAGGGTTACGTAACTGAAATTGTTTGAATTGTTTGAAATTTGGTCTGTAATAATTTCAAAATATGGTTACACTTTTTTATGACAAAACGTAGTACAGCAATACCCTACACAGTACGTTTAATCGGTACCGCTAATATGCCGTACTATTTGAATCCACACTAATCGGGGTATACTGTGTATACTAAAAATTATAAGTTTTAATTGTCGCAATGACACCTTGATCCATTTGTTGAATCAAGAAAGTCGTATTTTGTGGAAAAAATGTATTTTTTACGTTTTAATTAAGGTCACAGAGATAACCTGAGCATTAATAAAAATAAAACTTTAGATTTAAAGAAAACAACATACTTTAGTGAATCCTACTGTACGAAGCCGCACTGTACGGGGTATTACTGTACTTAATTTTGAGAACTTTGAAGGGATAATTAAAACGTTGTGTCTCCCTCCTACCACGTGTACCACTGGTTCGGAAACGTGGCTCTCAATGCTCCGGTCAACTGGGTGAGGTCCACCTCAAGGTTGGCCTGCGCTAGCGGGTATCATTTCCGTCCCTTGCTGAACCCGTTTCCGGGCACGTGTGAACCAGCCGCCGCTGCTTTGTGTCGTGTGAGATTTGTGGAGCGCGTGAGCGTGCTACTAAGCGTTCCGTCTGCCGATCTCCAGATTAAACACTGTACATACTAAAGAATTAACCATCGAAATTTCGGACAAGATGCACGAAAGATACAACCCGAATCATACGGAAAACAGCAGAGGAAGAATTTATTTAATTTTAAAATAGGCTAGCTTAGTCCCCAAGTAAAGTATTGGGCACACGGAACGTGACTCGATATCGGAATGGATTGAATTATACTCCTAATTATGATTAAAAATTGAAATAAAAATTATTATTGTTTCGCCCAATTGAAATGGCTCAATCTGTTAGATTGAAATTGTATAATCCATTTAATTATTTGGTCTCCCGCATATGTTTCGTTCGTACTTATATTTATATGGAATTTAAATCCAAGCGAAAATTTGCAAATAACCAACAACTAATTCTGCGGAATCGTTCAGCTTCATTTATATTATCCTCAAGTATTTAAGTCTAGTCTGTCTGGAACATTATTGGCATCTCTAATCATTGGACAGATACAAAATAGAATCATTTGTTATTTGCTGTGGGAGCTGCATAATGACAGCGGTTCGTCTCATTTGTCTCATTTGTTTCGATGTCAGCAAACTGGCGATCCGTAATGGTTGCTATTTGATACGGGATGTGGAAAACAATTTGTCAGTGTCCATGTTTAAAAGCTGGGCAGCGGCTAACTCATTAGACGTGAATAAACACCACATAAAGAACTAATATTTCACTAGAAAATTGTTTGTGTTTCTTTTGGTTCGTAACGAATTCAAATACAAATTCTTCCAGACAATCTTTCTTGTTTCATATACGAAGGAATAAAAATATGTTTTGGCTACATTTTTTTTATTAAAGCTAAATGATATAAAAAATAATCTTTTCGCGATATTAAAGAAAGATTTTTCTTGCCTTCCCGAATAAACACCTAAAATGGGACGGGTCAAAAATAAATATTCTTGGTTTGATGTCAGAATTCTTACGAACGTTCGATCCGCAACCCGCTTCATATAAATGAAATGTTGGTTTCCTATTTACATATCGTGCTTTTCTTTCAAACAAAAGGAGTGTGACTATTCCGTTTCTAAATGACAAATAAAACCGCAAAGTATTCTAGTCATGTATGGTGTAAAATACAGAACCTTTTTAGAAAATAAGTTTGAAATATTTAAACATGTAGATGTGAAATAACAATCTTTTACAGTATGTGTTATTACTTGTATGTTTATTTGTGGAATCAACTGATTGAAAATTTATGAAAAATTTACGATAATTGATTCGGTTTTTAATCTAGCGGCAGTTTTACTACAAAATCATTAAATAACTCTGGGGTTAAACCGGAGCACACTCTGGCTGCAAGAGTTCATAAAATTGTATTTTAATGCCTCCATTCCGAACGGCAGAACCGTCGTTTTTCAAACTGAACGTGCACGTATATATGTATACTGCTTGATCCGCGTTTAGTACTTGTAAAACTGACTTTGTTGCACAGCATTTATTGTGTAGATAGTAATTTGATTATTGTTACAAAGCTGGCCAATTAAATTCCGTTATTCACGTTTGCACTTTCCAGTCGAGTTTCCGTTAACGATATAAAGAGACATTTAGATTACATTCATGACAATCTTGACATTGTCTAGACTCACAAAGATCTATATTATATACTCGAACATTTATTAACAAAACTAACAAATAATATAAAAGAAAATTTTACACTGAAAAATAAAAGTTATTAATTGAAATATAAATGTACATATTCATTTCACGTTTATTTTCAATTCAATATTTTATTTTATTCCGCTCTGCATAGATTTTTAAATGTTTTTATTTTATTGTTATATTTTAATGGAGTTTGCTGTGTCAGTATTTGTTCATACTGACAGAATGCTGATGCAAGATACCACGTGACTAAACGAGTGGGTGGACAAGACAGTTAAGAATTAATGGAATATATGATAGAGGACGTGCTCAAGGAACGTGAGATTTGGATTTAGTATAAAAAAGAAGGTGCATGAAAAATCATGAGTGGAATATACATGAATATACTGGGTATTTCATTAGCAGAGTGAATCTGAATTAGTTTGCGCGGGTTTTAGACGTGTTGAAAGCATCTGGAGATGAAAGGTTAGTAATGTATGTAGAGCTGTGATGAGGCATAAGTCTGCCTCGACTGGTAGTGTTATAGAAGAGATGTTTCCCTGTCTAAGATTGGTTATAAAAATTTGCATATCACAAATGAGGAAATACTTCAACCCTAACAACACTTTTCTCATATCTTAGAGAAACTCACGAAAGTTATTTGATTATACTTCAAATTAATAACGAGCTTCTTTCAATGTACGTTTATTTAAATACAAATAAATCCGTCTTCGGTAATTATATTCAAATGAAATTAAGCTACAATCTTATTTGGTTGAATTGCAAAAAAAAAATCAGTATTGATTTTCTTCCATCTTATTCTGTGAAATGTGTTAGAAAAAGACTGATAAATAAAGCAACTTGCATGTATTAAGAAAAGCGAGAGGAAGCTTTTAAAAGAAAAAATGTTCGTTTGTATAATAAATCAATATTCAAGTTATGTATTGTATTTCTTCGCAGGGCAATGCAGTAGACACACGATGGGGCGACCCAGAACCAGACCCAGAAGCTGGGTTACACCAGACCCGACTGTTCGACACGGTTCGCAGCCGGGTCGGACGAGTGGCCAACCTTATCAGGACAACGTTAAGGTTCAGAAGACCGCCGAGGCCGCCCGATTTATTCAACAATCAATCTAACAAACAGACATCCACATCCGAGAGTAAAGATGACCAGTTAGACAAAAGATGGGACCGATTTCTCGTCGTCGATACAGCTTTACCCATGCACTATAAAGTACGCAAATGCAGAAAAATAATTCGAAATTAAATTTAACTTTTAATATGGAAATATCGTGTTACTATAGATTGTGGTGAGATTCTGAATGAAAGATTATATTTACTAGTTAAATTATGCCTATCATACAATAATAATTAATTCAATTATATTGAAAATCTAGTAAGAAATATTCAAAATAAAATTGCATATTATAAATATATACATATATATTGAATAAGATACAAATTTGTTTGTGATTATTCTTAAATATATTGTTTATTTTGTTTCAGTGGTTGATTGTAGTATCATTAGCTGTTCTGTACAATGTTATATTCGTCGTGGGCAGGTCTGTATTCTGGGAATTAAATAATCGAACGCCGGGTCTCTGGTGGACGCTAGATTATCTGTGCGATTTTATATACATCATGGACACTGTGGTGCGCATGCATGAAGGTAAGAGACTATTCATAAGTTCGCAGAACTGCCAACATAAATTCTGCATTCATTTCCTGAATTGTCAAACATGTCAGTCATCAATTGCAGTTCTCCAGTGGGACATAATTATACTCAATATCCACTAATACGTCCCCAGAAAGCTGTTAGGGAAAACGTAAACGTACATTACTTGCTAGCGTCTTGACACTGGCAATTCAAACAAGAGCGACACTGTATCCGATAGACATTGGTAAATATGCAACCAACACGCCTCGGCGGTAAGATGAGTTGCTTGCTCACGCGATTATCATTAATGGTCGGCAGTAACAGCGGAATATATAATCGTTGTACGACAGGTAATAGTCACTAATAGAACTTTCCCGCTCTGACTCAGTGCTTCTAAACATGTATGCAACACTCACACACTGCTACTTAATGTCCAGTTACGAGTGAATCATTTTGAGAACGACTAGTCTAATCCGGTTACCACACCACAGCCCTCCGGCCACTTGTTTGCTCGCGTGCTACAAACTAATTGATTCATTTGTCATTCTAAAGACAATTCAGGTAGCGGTCTCTCTTTTCCCAGACATACGAATTAATGCGAATTTAAGCGATCATATAGGCTAGCACGGGCGTGTCCTTCCAGCAAAACACACAACGGTTGTTTTATTTAACCTCCCTTAGTTCATGTGATCTTTGAAGCTCAGTGTCACGTCGTTTGAGGGGAACAAACGCGCGAAGCGTACGCGGCCATCTTTGATAATTCACAGAATGAGGTTATGTTGCCGTGTGACGGCGTCGTAACGCTTCTAATCAACCTAATTAACGGCTGTTTATCATACGGAAAACCGGCGCGGATTCAGGCGCAATTTGTACATGGATGAGTAAACATGTTGTCATGACGTTTATGCCTGTATTCTGGTTATAATTGTTAGTTTAATTACAAATTCAAAACGCGATTCTGGTCGGCCTTGATCAAATTGAAATAATAGTTTATTGATAAAATATACATGGTCGCATCTCAGCAACGATAACAGCAGGGGTAGAATTAATTAATGTGAAAGTCTATTACATTGTTTAATGATGATCAAATGCAATATGATACAATTTCAAAAATTGCATGAGAACAATCAAACTAACAAGAATTTGCAATTTAATATTAAACTGAATTTAGTGCTTTTTAATTGACTTCTATTCCATTTTTTTACAATGTAATTTTGTGATGGGAAAGAACAAAATGGCAAGTTATTGATTTAACACGGGGGACTACATACACACAGTGAGCAGATAAATCAATCATCTGTCAAAGTATCAATTTTTCATGGGAATATTCCACTTTACTACAACACATTATATGGAGCACACGTAAAACATGTATTTTCGATATTTCCTGAAAATCAAATACATGTGAAACTCTCATATCGCAGTGAGAGAGATTTATAATAAGAAATTATAGTAATTGGATGTATCACGATATTTGTTTCTGTAGAATTACATTGTAATTCATCTTCGTTATGTGCAAATATACGCATTGTTAACGTTTATTTGAATATCATTTATTCTGAAGGATAACGTGAAATAGTAAGTTTAAATTTCTAAAATACAAATATAAGAAGAACAGTTACTAATTATTTTCTCTGCTTACATTTTGTCATATTCCACGATTCTCTAAAGTTGAAATATAAATTAAAATATGTCACGTGTGAAATGTGATTATACCTAGAAATTCTCATCTGATGATGGAAATTTTTGTCATTAATATTGTAATGGATTAAGGCGTCGTGACACTTTAGGAGACATTTAACATGTCGAACTTGCTACAGTTTCAGACACTGAATGATGTGCTCTGAAAAGCAGCTTGGGCCGAGATGCGTGCCGCAGTCAAATTTACAGCTTATCAATTTCTCACCAACAAAACTGTTCTCATTTAATTTGTCTCACTGTAAAATCTAAACATTATTTATTATAAAGTTTAACGTAACATATAGTGTATACTAAAGATTAGATTCATTGAACTATGAACTTACTATCGAAACTTTGAATTTAGAGGACCAGGAAGAATATTGAACACAACAAATATTGAAATACTTGTATATATTGTAATAGCTTTTGATAGTACAGTAATAAAAATACACTACTTGTTTTTGACAATAAAAAAATCTTACTTACCATAAAACTACTATAGACAGCACACTAGAATCAAGTAATTCAAATTTTACTTCAACACTCTCCCTAAATTTGCAATTTCTTGATTGTCGGTATGCCAATAGATTCCCGCAATTTCTTTAGTCTGACCTTCACCATAGGTTTCGTGAACATATATCTGCACGCTGCATCTCTCCTGGGATGTGTTTGATTTGGATTTCGCCGTCACCTATCTTTTCTCTTAGAAAATGATATTTCACTGCTATGTGTTTTGATCTTTTATGAAACTCGGGGTTCTTCGCAAGTTTTAAAGCACTTGCATTATCAATGTTCAGAATAGGTGAAGGTAGTACCGTAGGTGATAATTGTCCAAATAACCTCTTCAACCAGATCAGCTGCTTCTGCACCTGCTATATACTCTGATTCAGTTGTTGAAAGAGCGACACAACGCTGCTTTTTACTGACCCATGATACTGCTGCTCCACCGAAGCAACGCACCACACCTGATGTTGATCTTCTCGTTTCTATGTCGCCCGCATAATCCGCATCGCTCGCATAATCCGCATCGCTGTACCCTTCAAGAGCAGTTGGACCTGGACTATAAAAAATTCCGTGATCAAGTGTACCTAGTACGTACCTCATTACTCGTTTAATTGCTTTCCAATACGCAATTGATGGTTTAGCTAGTCCTTGGGAGATAGTGTTGATAGCATATGCAATATCTGTCCGTGTAGCCACAGATAAATACATAAGACTTCCAACATCTGAACTAAATGGAAACTCATCGTTTAGTTTGTTATCATTCACATCTCGTTCTAGTTGTTCTTTTTCAATTGGTGTTTGTACCGGAAGGGCATCTTTCATGTAAAATCGTTCAAGAACTTTATTAGCATACTGTTCTTGATTAATAAAAATTCCTCCAGAGTCCAATACTTTTATTTGAACTCCAAGAAAGTTCGATACAGGATCATTCGGGATTTGAAACTCAGCCCCGAGTTTACTCAGAAAATCATGAAGAATTGGTTCATCTGGTGCTGCAACCAATCCATCATCTACCCGTAATACAATAAACAGTTTCTCCGGAAGATTACTATAAAACAGACAAGGATCAGCTATGCTTTGTTGAAGTGTTACAGAAGTCTCTGTAAAATCAACACCAGCTTTCTGCAAAAAAGCTTTTGCTACCAATCTTGCTTTAAATCTGATCGGATTGTCATTAGAATCTTCTTTAATTCGGAAAACCCAGCGGTTAGAAATTGCTTTGCTTCCAGAAGGAAGATTAACCAACATCCAAGTTTTGTTTTCAATCAAGAATTGCATTTCTCCATCCATAGCAGCTTTCCACTTTTCCGAATTCGTAGATTTTCAAGCTTCTTCTATAGTACTGGGTTCATTTTCTGCAAGCATAGCATAAGCAGTGTACTTGTCTGGCTATCGTAATTTGCTTCTATCCCGTAACCTATAAATAACAGAATCTATGACATCTATTTGAGTTTCTTCTGATTTATCAATGGATTCAATAATTTCATCTCTTGAAGTAATTTCAAGTTTCTCTGGAACAAGAGTTTCTTTCTTGAAAATTACATCACGACTTTAAATTACATCATTTTTCTCTGGGATCCAGACGCGAAATCCCTCCTTATCTCCACAACAACCGACAAGGTATCCTTTAACACTTTTTTCTATCCCATTTCTTTCGTTTTTGTTTTGGCACATGCACAAAACACTCTATACCAAATATTCTGAAATTATCAATGGACATTGTTTCCTGACCACATCTTTATTGGTGATTTTTCTTGGACTCCGGTTGGAGCAGTTCTGTTCAATATATAATCAGCCATATTTACCGCCTCAACCCATAGTTTTTCGGGTAAATCTTGGGAATGAAGCATGGTTCAAGCTGATTCAGCCAAAGTACGATTTTCTCGTTCAGCACCACCATTTTGTTCAGGGCAATACGGCATTGTAATATGATAGCGTAGTCCTGTGGTTTCAATAATTTTTTTTCAAAATTATCAAATTCACTACCTCCATCAGTTATGAGCTCTCTCAGAACATGACCTTGATTTTTTACCATCGTAAAAAATACTTCAAGTTTGTTTTTAACTTCGGATTTCTCTTTCATAAAGTAGACATATCTATATTTACTGAAATCATCCTTGAATATTACAAAAAATCTTACACCACCTAAAGATTTCTTAGGCATTGGTCCACAAACGTCTGCATGAATTATATCTCCAGGTTTCTCAGCTCTATCACTGCGCTGACGAAAACTTAATTTATGCTGCTTACCGAACATACAAGCTTCGCCAAACTCTTTGTCAATGGTTACATCTATCCCGTTAATTTTAAGAAAATGTTTAACGTGCCTTTTAATTGATGTCCCAGGCGCTCATGTCATAATTGTAATGTGTTAGCTACTTCCGATATATGAACTTCGGCTACTACATCTGGTTTCACAACACGCAATCGCATCAGGTATAACCCATTGCTTCGATCTGCAATAGCTATAACAGCTCCATTCTTTCTTAAAACACATCCCTGTTTGTTTAAATTTGCAGTTATTCCTTTATCTACTGCAGATAAATTGAAAACAAATTTTTATTAAGCTGTGGTACGTACCAGACATCCTTCATAATATTTCTTATCCACTGAGCACCAATTTGAACTTCAATATCAATATTGCCTTTTCCCAGTGCAATCATTCGTTGGCCATTGCCCATCAAAACCATTTGAAGAATTCCAAATGGTTCCCAGGTCTTAAACAAGTCTTTACATTTTGTCATGTGCTGCGTGGCTCCAGAATCTGCTACCCATACTCCTGGTTCACTAGCTCCTAGTAGTGCCGTATCTCCAACGAGTGCAGTTGCATTTGTAACAGCCAATCCAAGGTCTTGTTTAGATTTTAATTTCTTATGATAATTCCGCTTGAAATGACCAGTCAGGTGATAATTAAAACATTTCAGGTCATTTGAAGATTTCTTAGGCTTTCCACCTTTAAATCTATTGAACTGCTGGGTTTTACTATTTCCAGTTGCCACTAGAGCAGAAGTACTTGAAGGATCTTCAGTACTTTCCCATTCATTAAAACGCAGCTCAACCGTGCATATCCGTTCTCTTAATGGTTTCACGGTACGTTGAGCTTTAGGTACTGACTCCCATGCACTCAAAATATTGAGATGGCAATGTATTTAAAATTCTTTTAAGGAAAAGAGATTCAGGTAGTTTTACTTGATCTTCCTTCCAAGTTTCATCTTGGAACTCTATCCACAGTTTCTCCAGTGTAGCAATATGTTTGGCTACGCTGTCAGTATGAGCCATCTCACGTACACCAAAAATTGATTGAATAACCTATCTTGTCGCTGCTCCGTCCGTTGTTCATAAACACCGTGTAATTTTTCCCACATGTCTTGAAGTCGAACACATGTTAATAAGTTGTCTTACTTTAGGAGACAAACTTGAAACAATAAGATTTTGAGCAAGATACTCGACCTTGTTGAGCGCAACTAGTTTCTTCTCATAGTCTTCCTTTTCCTTTGTTGTTCCAGTAGCTCCAAGCTCCAAATGACACCTTGTTTTTCCTTTCACTGCTTGCATTGCATCAAAAGTCTAAAGCTGAATTCTAATTTGAAACTTCCAATCCACCCAATTTGATGGACCCTGCAATTTGTCAATCACAACTCACGGAAAACCTTCCATTGTAATTTGAATGACAAATTTAGTTTGAAAATATAGACTTAAAAACAAACTTTCACAATCAAATACAACAAAGTTATTTTTCTTTAATAAGCTATGTCTGGGCCCATAACCTATTGAAACTTTGTCTTTTAGAGGACCAGGAAGAATATTAAACACAACAAATATTGAAATACTTGTATATATTGTAATAGCTTTTGATAGTACAGTAATAAAAATACACTACTTGTTTTTGACAACAAAAAAAATCTTAGTTAGTATAAAACAACTATAGACAGCACACTAGGATCTAGTAATTCAAATTTTACTTCAACACTTACTATTACATTAATCCATCTGTAAACAACTATGAGAAATGTACAAATCTGACGTCTACGTTATGATATAGTGTGCATTTGAATATTAACTGTCGAATTAGTACATGTCTAAGTTCTAGAATGCATGCAGTTGAACTGTGAATTATTCAAGTTCAGCGACCCAAGCAAAATAAATATGCTACAGTAATATAATATGAATGACGCTCGACATACAAATAGACATACTCCAGAGGACTGTTAATTATGGCACATATATAGTATATACATAAATACATATATATATATATATATATATATATATATATATATATATATATATATAATATGTTTATATAGCAACTGTTGCATAAACCTCAGACATAAAATCAATGAAGTGCATTTTTATTGTTTACATTAACATATATGTTGTATGATTTAGGGTACCTCGAACAAGGCCTTCTAGTAACAGACGCACGAAAACTCAGAGCCCACTATATGAGAACAAAAAAGTGGAGAACAGATATAGCATCGCTGCTTCCAACAGACCTGGCATACACCTGGTGGCCCCCGTCAACGTGCCAGGTATAACTGTACTAAAACAATTGCAATATCATGTAAATGTATTAGATCCGACGTCCATTCATTTGACCACCAGGTTCAGAACGTGGAGGTGCACGACGGATATTGGATTTTATATGTAAATGTTTTCAGCTTCGGGTGCCTTGTCCCGTAATTGTCCGTCTAAATCGTATGTTTCGCCTGGGCCGGCTCAAGGAGTGGTTCGAGAGGACAGAGACGGACACCAACTACCCAAACGTGTTCCGAATATGCAAGGTTAAAAAGCAATATACTTTAGTTTTCAACATTTCTAATATACTCGTATATGTATTCGATAATTTGATGTGTTTCTTTGTCTATATTCGAACGACTAGCAATGTTAATATTTACAGGTGCTACTAGTAATTCTCGTTTTGATACATTGGAACGCATGTCTGTACTTCGCTATCAGCTACGCCATTGGTTTCGGTACAGACAACTGGGTATATAACTTGGATGGACCAAAGAATTCTTCATTAACACGACAGTATATCTACAGTTTCTACTGGTCAACTCTAACTCTTACTACCATTGGTGAGTATCATTGAAAAATTTCTTACATAAGACGCCCGGAAAATTGAGACTTCTCTGCTTCATCTTATTTTATATATGTGTCTTCCGAGTTTTCTGACATAAATCAATGTTTCATGAACGGACAGACAGATGCAGACAGACGAACGAAATTACAGAATTACAGTGCGATGAAAAATGCTGACACAGTTGGTGTGAAAACCACTTATATAGCTTAAAACATCGATTGTTTTCCAAGAAAATGGTCTGTCTACATGGAATGAATTGTTGCTTATAGTCACGATGAAAAACTCGTATCTTGTAAACACAAGAAATTTATGAAAAATTAATTTATAAACTTGTTCTGTGACAGTTATCGGAAACTATTTCAAGTTTTCTTTTAAAACATACTGAGAATTGAGTGTAATACAATACGTTGATTGGTGATTTTTGAAATTATATAAATAGTTTCCTGTTTGATTTATACTGTAATATTTAAATATATATTGAAATGTGTGAAATAACTTGGTATTTCCAAATTTACTATTACGATTTTAGTAAGGCCATTTGAATCGTCGTGAAATGTGAGTGTAAAGAAGGTTACAGCTCAAAGTAGATACGTACAGGGTTTGGAAAGTGCCTTGATCGGTAATTCTTGTAAATAAATAATCAGATCATAAAAATGTACTGCATTTGAAGGGCTTATAAAATGTAAAGCAATATACATTCTTATACAATACAGATGAACCGAATATAACACGTATACTTGAATGCCAAATAGATAAACAGAGCAACACAGTTATTCTTGGTGTGTGACATGTCATAGCGAGCAAGTTTAAACAAAGGGTTGTGAATGGGCCGTTTATTTATTTTGAATTTTAGATATTAATTTATTATGAATTATTTTGTTAATCTGTAAATACGAGTTTCGGGTTTGTCGACAGTTTTTTTGCGATTGTGTATTGTTTGGTAATGCCCGTTAATATTTGATGTTGATCGAATGATTTAGGCACATTTCAGTGTTGATTAAATGGTTACAGGTGAAACTCCCGTGCCCGAGAATGATGCAGAGTATCTGTTCGTTGTTGCGGACTTTCTAGCTGGTGTATTAATATTCGCTACAATCGTCGGTAATATAGGTAGCATGATATCCAACATGAACTTGGCGAGGGTAGAATTTCAGAATCGAATGGACGGAGTTAAACAGTACATGGCTTTCAGAAAGGTTCGATATAAATCATTTACATAGAATTGTTCGTTTTATCATCGAATATAAACATATGTACCTAGGTAAATTTTTTAAATTGTCAATTTTTTTGCACGACAAAAAAATTTGAAAATTAGCGTTACATTCACACGGCAAAATATATTTTGAACACCGAATTTTGCATTAATTAACACGTCACTTTTACATGACTTTCGTTTAGAATTTTTCGGCAGAGTTGCAATATACTGTGAGCGCGTAATTTACATATTGCTGTTGGCACAGTAATTACTTTATTATAACGTGCGGAAATGCAACCAGTGTTACTGAACATGTTCGTCAGGTGGGCCGCGAGCTGGAAGGTCGTGTTATACGATGGTTCGCATATACGTGGACGGAGAGCGGGGCACTGGACGAGGAGAGGGTGCTGTCAGCGCTCCCGGATAAATTGAAAGCGGAAATAGCTATACGGGTGCACCTGGAAACTCTAAGGAAGGTCAGGATTTTCCAGGACTGTGAGCCTGGATTATTGGAGGCTTTGGTACTGAAACTTAGACTTCAAGTAAGTACTTATGTTTGCAAAGTGTGTGTGTGTGTGTGTGTGTGATACGAAAATTTTATCCAAACCGAGTGTACTACAAACAGAATGCTATCGTTTGTTTTCATATTTTGTTTGTAATAGGTTTTCTCGCCTGGCGATTTTATTTGTCGCAAAGGAGACGTTGGCAAAGAAATGTACATAGTGAAACGAGGTCAGCTACAAGTAGTAGCAGATGACGGTGTTACTGTCCTGGCTACACTGAGTGCTGGTTCAGTCTTTGGGGAGGTCAGCGTATTGGACATAGCCGGTAATCGAACGGGTAACAGACGTACAGCAAATGTTAGATCGCTTGGTAAGAACACATTTCGTCTAACAAGAACATCGAACTAATACCTAAAAAAAGACGAAAATCACGATAAATATTTATTAACTTTTACCTGCGCTCGCCTCATTCCAATAGTAGTCATATTGTTTGCTATGTACTGTAGGATATTCCGATTTATTTTGCCTGGCCAAAGATGACCTGTGGGTCGCACTAGCCGATTATCCTGAAGCGCGAGCCACTTTGACGGAACGTGGCTGTCAGTTGCTCAGGAAAGACGGCCTCCTCGATGAGGAAGTGTTCAAGAACGCACGGGACACACAAAACTCCCTAGAAGAGACTGTACGTCGCTTGGAGGGAGCTGTCAAAAGTCTACAAACACGATTGGCCCGGCTCATGGCAGAGTTCGGTGCTAGCCAAGCCAAAATCAAACAGAGATTGACTAGAGTGGAACACAGGTATTTTCTAAATGTTAATATGTATCACGAATTACCTCGCTACGGATTGCATTGCAATACATTCTAATATAATTTCAGTTCATATAGTTAACGTGCAATTTATGAAACTATAATAATGAACAATTAGTTTGATAATTGATTTTATATTTTGGCACAGAAGACATTCAGAGGCGCCATTGAGCGCGCTGTCGGGTTCTACATCGGCGTCGGGACGGCGACGCGTGCACTCCGTGGGTGGCAGGTCCGGACTGGCCCCGGACTCGGCGTCCGGACACCGACGTACCATGTGACATAGGCCGCAACAACGTACTACACACGACAGACATATCTATTTTCGTATTGTTGTTTCACACACCAAAGTGGTTTTGTAAAAAGTTAAGAAAGAGAATCAATATAATAAATATATATTTACGTTTCTAACATTCAAGAATTTTATTTGTATTAGCAGTAGTACCCGTTCATCTTTCTTATGCCATATTTAAATTTAAACAATATTGAAGTAAAGTAAAAATGAATGAAATGAATTTAAAACTACATTCTAACAAAATTCATTTTATCATCGTAAAAACTTTGTTCTCAAATATACTTTCTTAAGAAATACTCCATTTATGTCAAGATTTGCTGTACCAATATTGACTGACCTAAATATCGATTGTTGTATGTCAATATTTTCATTAATACGCAGGACAATTTAATTAATTTGTCAAACCCATCTAGCAACACAATATATTACATTTACCCATTATTAATAATATCGCGTTATTAAGTCATTTGCAGCAACCACGCTGTCACCAAGTATTTGTTGGTTGCGTTTCTTACTATTATATTTTTCGTGTGAATATCAAGTTGTGTCTGACAAGTTGGCAATAAGAATTGCCATTATAATCATATTTTAATACACACAACTCAGCATTAGTTCTACCTACATATTAAATAGATTTCTAATATGCAAAATACATATTTGACATATGCCAAATACTCGTTGAGATTCAATGTAATCATTTGTTTGTATTCTACAGAGCATATCTAACGTTCAAAATTACCTTTTGTACAATTTAAATTATTCGAAGAAATTTGTTTGAAGTATATACATATAATTGAGTATGTTTGTATACAAATTTCTGTATACAAAGCTAATATTTTTAATTGCTCAATGACAGAACTCAAATTGACGTAAGTGCAATCTCAAATATATTCTATGTTACAAAATTGTATTTCTCTTTTGTATAAAATGATTGCTTTGATAATAATTAAATAACGTATCGCTTTCTTGATAAATGAGGATGTCGTAATACTATGACAGGCCTTTTCACGTTTATATATTTATACGTCACTGGTTTTCTTTATCGATCATTGTCTATTGATTCACAAATACTAGAAACTAAACTAAGTTTAATTGCTACTGTCTCAAATCCCAGTGACCCATTCCAAGACTGTTTATAAGCAGTTAGTGTACTAGTATCATCTAGAGTCTGTGGACATTAACCGTGAGTATCCTGCGAATGTTTAGATGTCATCAATAGGTCGGTGTAGACTTTGTGGTGAGGATGTACCGTTTATAGTTGGCAACCCAGTGGAACTAGGTTTCCATATGATAGATCGCCATAGTAATGGCAGTATCGGCCAATACAGCATTGATGATGCGAATCAACTTTACCAGAACCGTGATTATCCTGAAAGTTCAGGTCTTAGTTTCGACGATTCAGATTCAAAATCGGATATAAATATCGACAAAAGCAGGAAGAAAAAGAAAAGTAAACGACGAAAACACAAGAAGGCGCAGATTGAAGGAGGAGCGGAAGAATTAGAACAAGAGGTTTCAGAATCTGAAAATGAACTGATAGCTAGTAAAAGAAAACCCAAAAAGAGACAAGTTAAGCGAACGGGTTGTAGTGGAAGTAGAAACAAAATTAGACCATGTTACGAAGAAGAGGATGAATCAGAAGAGATTTCAGAAGAAAATGAACTTAAACCGAGTGAAAACAAACACAGAAAACCTAGGAAGAAGCGGACAAGTTGCGCTGGAAGTAGAAACAAAATTCCGTGTTTAGAGGAAGAGGAAGAATCAGAAGAGGATTCAGAGGAAAAGGAACTCAAACCAAGTAGAAGTAGACACAGAAAACAAAAGAAAGTGCATGTTAAACCGGTTGGCTGTAGGGCAGGCAGAAAGAAAAATAGAAAATGCTTCGAAGAGGATGATGATGTAATTGAAAAGGTAGGATGTGGAGGCGGAAGAGTGTATAGGGAAAGAAGAACATGCGGTGAGACAAGGAGAAGAACTTGCGGCGATGTAGAGATTCCATGTGGCACTACTAGACAAAGAAGATCAAGAAAAAGACTTCTTCGTACAGGCTTGTATAAGACGAGCATTGAGATGTGGACTAAAGGCAGTGGAAATATAGTCTGTCCACATTGTAAAAAAACAGGTACATTCAAATTGTAAAAACCAAATACTTTCAAATACTACTTTGCATCTCAGTAGGTGAACACAAACAAACAAGTGTTACATAGTTTCTTAAAATGTCACCTGTCATAAGTGACAAATGGAAAAATTTACAATATAGTTTTAAAATTAACAAGTTACAAATGAACTAAACGTATGAATGATAATGTTATTGTGTGTTGCAGTGAAACCACTGATAAGAAACCAAAAAACCAAGGTAGCATACACTTCTGCTGGGGCCGCTTGTATGCTGGGATTCTGGCCATTCTGTTTCCTATTTCCGTTCTTACATCAGTGTTCAATAGAACTTTACTGTTCGAATTGCAAGCAGCCACTGGCGGCCAAAACTGGACACAAAACGAAAGTTAACGTGCCAAATCTCGATACAACTGAATGAATTTTATTTTACAGTCGTAACCTGTATGAAACAATAAATCACTATTTTCCACTTTCAGTCATTGCTTTGATTCTTGATGAATATTTGCAGATAACAAAAAAAAAATTGTCCATCCAAATTATAGTTAAACCGGAAAATGTGATATGGAAACCCCACCAGATGTTAGTCCAGTGCCTGGACAAGTGAATGTGACAATTTTACAACCGCCATCGTTACGCGAAGCTCCTCCATCATATTCGACAACCATGCGAATAAGTTTACCGATACCACACAGTTACGATCAGACACATTTATTGCTGAGCCATCACGCACATCTGCAAACATCGGGCGACCCCTTTTACCATCCTCCACCGCCGCCCTCATACTCGGAAACGGAGCTTTTCCACGTCACATACACGTCAAGTAAGTTTCTGTAACTTTTGGGCTTTATTGATTGTTATTAGCGGGTAATAATGGAGAAAGTTTTCGGGACAAAGAATGTATTGTGGTTGGAATCAAATATATCTGTGGGCAGCACTAGTGATAGATCATTGTTTGTGAAAGAATTAATGACGTGCACGATGATTTTCCTTGTAAATCTAATGGATTATAACGATGAAAAGAGCATCCCTTCACTTTGTAGATGTACTGTGTTTTTCCATTTTATTTTGACAGATCTACCGACTCAGTATGGACGGGAACCACAGTTAGTGCGCTGTCCAGGATGTGGTGATATAGTGATGACTATCACACGTCAACATTGTACTCGACAAAATCATGTAGCATGTCTCATGTTATGTTTATGCGCCTGTTGGCCATGTTGCATCTTGCCATACGTCCTGACTTCGTGTAAAGAAATCCAACATATCTGTCCAAGTTGTCAACGTCTATTGGGTGTACACAATCCTTGGGGTGCACAAGACAATTGGCGGCAATATTAAATGAAATAAATAAATATCATTTTACCAATAACATTTCCGTGTTCTTATGGTTATATTACATACATCTATGTTGAATTACGATAACTAGTTTTGTTTGAAAAATAAAATAAAAGAACAATTGTTTTGCATGGGAAAAAAGAAAACAAGTGCCGTCGTCACGAATTCCAATTATAAATGGTACCGAAACGTCGGTCATAACCTCAGGTCGTATGTGGCGTACGTAACCATTAAGCAGGCGGCTACTGGTGTCCAATTCACCGCCGCCAAACACTAACACGACCGGCGCCGGTTGCCGCGATGCACTGCGACTCCCTGACATTATGGTCCACGTGTGCCATGCACCTGCTAAATCCGAGGACCGTTTCATAAATCATGGGCGCGCGTGCCCGTCGAGGCGTGTGCCACACACTAACCTACCTCTCCACGCACATACACACTGTCCGAATGTAATCTGACGCCTGGCCAGCTGCATTTTGCATATTACACTGCACGCTTTTTACAAGGTGTAAAATAATTGACATTGCATAAGAAAAGCAGTTGAGGCACGTTTTCGTACAGGGGCCCAGTGTCGCGACCAGCAAACATTGGGGTCATACGGTGACGGGATGGCGGGGGCGGCAGTTATGTCTTTTGTTTGTTTGCAAACAATGCGCCTGAACTTGCAGCTGAATCTGAACGATGAACTCGCAATCGTAACGTTTAAAACTCAAACCTCGTTGCATGAATATTGCATAAGAGTGATGATTACTATTGATGGGGTAGCAACGATGATATAACAGTTTGAATACTGCTGTATTATTTGTTCCAGACTTGGAATGAAGTTGACAAACTTTTCATCTGAAGGCACAAAGAACGTAGTGAACTTTATGCTACGAGGGCCATTAACTTACAAGATAAATATCTACGTTGAAATCAGTAGAACTTTAGTGATGTTATTTTTAACACCCCCCCCCCCCCCCCCCCCAAACATAAAGATGACATCAGAACACGGATCATTAATGTTTATTTATTTCGATATGAATCGTTTGTCATCAACTATCTCATTTGCCGCTATTTTTTAATATCCGAAAATACATCTTCCTACTTTTTTTAAGTATTTAAAACGGAATATTTCGATACAATTTCTGAATTAGAATGTTTATGATTTGTGTTACGTTGCGAAGTAATATTTACTGAAATATAAAAAACATATTAAATAATGTATTTACTGATCTGAAATTTGTATAATATTGATTCAGAATATCTTACTAAACATTGTTTACGGTTCATTTCCAATAAATATATAAATTTATTCATATTGCTCCGTTAGGATATTCGCATATTCCGATTACCGCTTTTATTTTTGAATAAGGTAATAACCATCTAAAAGAAAAAGAAAAACATGTAATTCATATGACTGTTGTGAACAGATGTAAGAAAATAACAACGGCACATTGTGATTATCACAGATGTCTCACGTGAGATGTTCGGTTTATAAAAAAATACCCTCTCGAAGCGATTCTCGCCGCTGCCGCCACCTCCTCCCCCGCGCACCTATACAGAGAATAGAATGGAACACAGTCGAACATGGAACAACACTTGTTCCCTGAACTGCCCATGGGGTTTAAAGCAATTCGCTCTCCTGGAGACGGTGTATCTAGTTTTATTACTCTGGTCGAGTCCCGCGGGAGCTCTTAGAATTTTGTCATTCCCGTTTGAAAGTACAGGTATGGCATCCAGAGACCATTATTTTTGTTTTTCAGTTCAAATTAAAGTTAAAAAGATTGCCAATTTGTTTTAAATCAACGCAAGTTTTATTTACTATCTCCCCAACTCGTTTGCTATCTATTTTTACTAAAATGTCTGCCCGAACGCGTGGCTATATTCACATGTGGTAATTTTTTGTTGTTGTGATCGTTTATATTTTTTGCGTTGGGTGTTTTTTTGGTTAGCGCCCTCCCGCTATACGGCCGGGTGAGGCACAAGTGGCACATTTCTGTAAAACACGCAGGTTGTTTGTTAAAACTAATATGTCATTAGCTTGTCAACTCGCACCAACTTGAACAGCCCAGCCTAGACAAATCAATAATGGACCCTCCTACTAGTTTATAATAATTAATTTTTTTTTAGTCGAACGTATCATCAATTAACCTTCAGTGGCTTTAAGTGTTATTCAATTTGATTAAAACATAATAATATTAAATATAGTACTTGAATAATACATGAAACTAAGAACATATCTATATAAGTTTAAATAACAATAATCACCTACTAGACATGTTTCAACATGTTTAATTTTTTATAACGACAAATGTTTAGACCGCAGACAATGTGGAATGTAAGGGATAATTCTAATTTTTTTCTTCAAAGACCACCAATCTGGATCATAAACCTTTTTATATAACATTTGAAACAGAATTTTTTGTTCGGTTTTGTCGAAAAACGATGGTCTTGTACAGTCTTGTACATATTTGGCACACGTGTTTCTTCGTACCAACTGTAATACTCGTACTTGCATGGAGAAGACAGATGTCGCGGTTGCAGTATAAAAACAAATAACGTATTAGAAAAAATACATTTTTGTCAATTTAACCATACCGAATCGCTGTGCTTATATTATTATGATTTCATTTGTTTAGTTCCCGGAAATTCGGCAAGAATTCGCACTTTACGTTAACGTGAAGTTTTATATATATATATATATATATATATATATATATATATATATATATATATATATATATATATAATATTCAAAACTTTATTTTCACTCAAGCTATATAATATTATAGCTATGCGAACGATATTTTATTGAAAATAAATTCCGAAAGTAAATTTGATTTAGACTAGGGTATAAATTATGCCGAATACTGTTAAATGGAGCGGTATATAAGGACGGCAGGTTGAAAGTAATCAATGAATGTGTGGTTACGGAAGGCACAAGTGGCTATAGGTAGATATGTATTACGGTGTGAGTGACGCCCTCTCCACGGTTCAAGAGTCACTAGAGTAAAGTGGCCCTTGACATCGCTGGCACCGTAGCCAGGAATCCGTCTTCTCTATCTATACTCGCACACAGATTTCAACCACATCGTATGCTTTCAATCACAGATGACAAATCGACTACTTCAAAACTCTTGCATTTCATATCCGGTTGCTTGAATTTTCTGATCTGTACAAAATGATCTTGTCATTCTTAATTAATCAATGACAAACTTATAAAAAGAGATAAAGTTCGCAGTGTACTATCGCTTGCAATGCTATGCAATAAGTTACGAGCCACATATCCTGGTTGCGGTCCTGATGGTGTTTCAGCGAGAGTGTGTTTGTGCGCGCACCGTACGGATGTTTCGTGGCCACGTGTGCGCGGTCTGTCAGCGCACGTCGTGGGGCCACGTGCACCGGAAGAAGTGCTGTTCCCCTTTCGATGCGGCACAGCAGCTCCCGTTTATTATTTTATCACACGAGTTGCGGCCGCTTGGCCAGGACACACCGACACAGTCTGCCAGAGGACCACATGGCGACAATCAGGAAGTCGAACGGGTGAATAATTGGTAAACACGTCAGAGGAACGACGATGCTACAAGTAGTATGTAGTACCATCGCTTAACGCTGCTGCACTGTCAGAACGACTACTGAATGAACGCAGCAACACCATGGCCCCGCGTTCAACTGTATACATACTCGTACATATACAAACTTGTTAACAGACTCTGCACTGGAAGTGTTACGAGTTTCCTGTTTTAGAACTATAACGTGTGAGTGACATGACATGGATACGGTTTTATCCAGAGATCCAAGTTTCAATTGCTTGGTTTATTAAATGAACAGGGATTTCTCCTTATCTCAACCACAAAATACGTTCTAATGTCACCTCACGAACACTAAATCGTTCTAAATTAAACCAGCAACTTCAGCTAGACAAATTCTCAGTTTTTAGTTTACGTTTCCGTAAGATCTTCCACAGCAGATTAAGTTACCCACTTTCTTCGCTAAAACTACCGTAGTTATTTATACGTTCCTGTCGAAGACAAAAAAAAACACGGTTAAAATTCTTGAAATCTGAATTCACACAGCCCTCGTGATTAAAGCTGCCATTATTTATTTACCTCAATGCAGCTGTTCGTTCATCTTACGAAAATCTCCGTATAAACATACGAGCGGGATAGTCGGGCTGAGGCAGTGGCGTAGTTTGGCCAGAAATAGCAACGCACCAACCACCGCAGAGTCAATCACCGTACAACACACCACCGTGCACCGAACAGAGACAGATAGCAGACACTCTCCTAGTTCATGCAGCAAGTTCGAATTCCTAACAGTTCAAACTAATCACCGAACAAGATTCTCAGAAGTTTATATAACTTTTCCGAGACTTGATTACAAGTGATTATCTAATTTACCTACTACCGAGGATGAAATTGTATTTAGTGATCATTAATATTGTCTAAAATTTTACTTCTATCGGAACTATAATGTCACTTAATCATAATGGATACAGTATAAGTAACTGAATATTAGATATTAGTTTTACACATTTTCCCAACATATTATAATGATGCATCAATGTTGAGTTATGAACAACGGAGAATTTCAAAGCGTGTCGAGACTATTGTAGGCGGAGCTTCGACCCCTCGGTTCTAGTCGCGCACGATCGTAAAACGCGCTTTTTACGAACGCAAATAAACCGCGATTTGCAGTTGTTTACATTTCGGAGGGGCACGCGTCACGAACAGCACGTGCGTTTCGCATCTGTTTCCAAGTCTCGACTGCAGAAAACAAAAGCGACACACACGCGCGTTCCTTAGAAAAAATGAGGAATAAAAATCGTTGTAATAAAGAAAGAAATGAAATTGTACGCTGCTAGGGGTCCATAGTAGCCACGCAGGAAATATTAAAAGGAACCACGTGAACATATTAAACTTGACCTATAGCTGCAACACGGGAGCCCCAGCATTGAAATTTAAATTAGTGCAAAACCGATTCGGTACATTAAAATCTTCGATTGACAAAACGAAAATGGTCGTTAGCTGCGCACATGTACGTGTGTACTGTGGTTACCTGATCCTGGTTGCAATCGTAAAACCATTGCAAGCAGTTGCTTGCTGACATTTTCAAATGGTTTCCTCAATTGCACACGTGCACGTCGCCAGTGTATACCAATAATGATTGCATAAATAGAGCAGTCATTGTTTGTTTATTCTGCGCATGTCGATGGACAGATTTCATTAAAAAATCCAATTATCAACGCCAATTTGGTTGGTTGAAATGATGTCGGTAAAAATCTGTAGATTTGTGTCATAAACTTTTGCCATCTATAGCGAACCTCTCGTGAATCCTATTCGACATTTTTAAACTATAGATTTGCATTTCAGCAGTGTGTGGTGTTACCACAAGTTCGTCGAGTACCTGTCGGTGGACAGACAGACAGACGGACGGACGGGACAAGAAGCACTCATGTAGGGAACAGAAATAGAAGCAACGCGAGCGCCGGAAGTTGACATAAACCGCAGAACTCTTCGCACATGTACACGGGAGAAGTCCTGGGCCCCGGCCCCCCACATATGGTCGCGGGGTGTGCACGGTGTGAGTACACGCGTCGGTATGCACGGCCGTGTGACTAACACGTGAATGATTGCTTCTTATTGCGGAGGAAGTATTGATTGCTCGGTCAACTAATTACCTCGCGGCGACACACAAATAATAGACGATTTAATTAGCACCGACTGGTTGACGGTTGATTGATGATAGTGGATTGTAGGATAATATTTCCATCAATTCATATCACAGGACATATGGACCAGTGTTTTAGAAATATGGATATGTTCGACAAAGTGTACTTCATTACAGTGACAAGCGATTTTAACCGTATAATATTAACACTCACTTTGGATCAGTTCAAATCAGTATTATCCATTATTTGTTGCACTAATTTTAGTAGCAGACCGTTCGTCGCACTATAGATGAAATGTGTATTTCATGTCCGACATTCTTCGAGAGCAATTAGGGGATTTAACTTGGGGCGAGACCCTTCCCACCGATGTCACGTGCCGACCAGAAGGGCCGAAGGTCGAAGGGCAAGTGCAAAAATGTGCACTCGGTAGGTACATTGGTTTAACATAGGCGGAGATAATTAACATCAGTTCCAGAATCACCCAAAATGAAAAGATTTTCATGAAATTGGCGAACTATTGGATTTGCGTATATGTATGTATATGTACTTACAGTATGTTAAGCACAGTCATAGAATGCACCTGTAACAACAAGAAGGTACAATCAATAATAATTCACATTAAATAAATATTTCTTATTAATTAATAATAATGGTACATGTTTAAAACGATGAAGGTATTCTTGTATAATAATGTAGATTTGTTAGTGACGTACGCCCATGACAGATATGTCACCTGGTGCGTCTGGATGCTTGTCTGGCCTGGACTTCCGACCTTAATGTCAAGGGAGGTCGGAAGGGCAACTGTCTGATTGCTGTCTGACTAGAGGGTAGTTCCCTGCCCGATATTTCGCAATAGCAACTTGGCCCATTTCCTAGCAACGGACCACTAACACCAGCTGGTGTTTCTGCATATTCTTGTAAGATTCTACTATGATATAATCTATCATTTAAGAGATTACTAAAAACAGTTCACTTGTATTTAAATGTAAGTAGTTACGGCATCACATTTACAGTTCTGAAACTAATTTACCACAATGCGTAAATACTTAATTACAGTTAAACATACACTGCCATTTCTTTCTTCGAGTATGACGCCAAATTTCTATACTTTAATAACCTGTAAACCTGGCCAAAATGATTTTGTTGGTATTCATTTTAAACATACGTTTTGAACTTATTTCCCATACATCACCAGTTGAATCCGTGCCAATATAATTCATATTATAGTAAACAAAATAACAAAATACTTAATTTACCATTTGCTATTTTAACAGGTCGACAACCTTACGAGAACTAAGAAAAAAAAAACTTAGTGATAAAAAATGTTCCTGTTGGGTTAACGGCAGGGAAAAAAACTGTGGAAGCATCAAGTGGCTTATGGCAAGGAAGAAGCGGACAATGACGCGTGTTGCAGCGGATGTACATGGATCCAGGAGACGCCCCCCTCTGGACGGAAATAGAACCGTTTGACGACAGGGACATGGGTAAAAGGGAGAGGGTTAGTCGCCGGGCGCACACATAGCACCAGGGATTTGTTATCTTACAACTCTTACATGTATGTTTAGCAGCTAAACTTTAGCTTCTTGTTTTTTTCTATGTCGGAAATGAAAACAAACTTATGAACTAACGTCAATGAATGTATATGCAACAGCATTGCTTATTAATGAGCAGGCTATAACTTGAAAATGACATGAAGTATGAGATATCTAAATGAGCGATTGAATTTGATTGTTTTCGAACTAATTTTGGATTGCTGGAAATAATGCGTATGTATGTACATAATGTTTAATAAGAATAAATTCATATCATGTAGGTGCTTTTCCTGACAAATCTGTGACTTTCTTTCCAAATATATAACTGTAGGTTTTGTACCGAAGGCAGAGTGTGATGCACACACATTGTAGAAACAAAACATGGACACCGCGTAGCCACATGATAACTATGATCTCAACGGTGGTTGATGGCTGCGAGCCAAACACCGGTCGCCTGCGACGGCAAGCAGACGCCGGCGGCGGCTGATGCTGCAGCAGGCGTCCCTCTTGCGCTTGTACACCGCGACGCATACCAGCGCCGGATATAGCGTGGGTACTGGCTGACTCACGACGCTGGCACGCGTTCACTCACCGCCACACTATAACACACTGTACTTGTCTCTTTCTTCTTCATGGATTCGACCGTTAATTCGTTGTCTTTGTCCGTTTGATTCTATGTTCGTCGAATAAAAATGTATAGTCAAGCATGCGGTTGTCACGTACGTTTGCATTTGTAAACGACTGATTCAGAATAATCTTCGATTTCAACGTAAAGTTGTTAACCCCTATTGGTTGAAAATGGAACTAACGTCAATTTAGGTAACGAGTTTCTTTTAGTATGTTGGTCCGTGATTCATATGATATCAATATATGTTTACGGGAATATGGAATGAATCATAGATTCGTTAGAATAACTACATATTCGTATTGCGATGTATATAAAGTTATGTAAAACTGATGAAATAAAGTAAAGATTCTGCGTATCACCTGTTGGCGCACAATTCAGTGCCTTTAAACACGGGCAACGGAGCCGGCTACACATTTTATGTATCTTGACTATGTCTCTTGCACCTCAAGGCCCCTGGCTCGCTGCCATCCAAGATCCGAGAATTTTTCTGTGTCAAAGAAAATAGCAGAAACACACAGCAAAGGTTAGAAGTTCGTATATATAGTTCGGAACTCTTCAGTGACAAATATTTCTACTTCATTTCATGGTTATGCTATAATTTCAGAGATATATTATGTAATCATCTAGATATCTAGAATATATCATATTTTTAAACGTATTGGTGTCTCAAGGGAAGGTAAATTTGTCAAAACAAACATTCTATATATTTATTATAACAATGTATAACATGTACATTGATAATTAGTATTTAACAATCTGTTGTTGTTCTTTCTATGAATGAAATAGTTTATATAGAATTTTGAAACCTTGACATGCAATTTAGGTTTTCTGCAAAATTCAAGTGAAATGTTGTAATGTGAAAATCATTCATGTTGAGAATTTCCTACGAAATCTTCTGTTTACAAATTTACGAAAAGTGAACGTCCGCTGGTGCTCCGCGGGGCAGAAAGCTCCCAAGAAATCACGGTGGGGGGAGTCTATATGGAAGACTGTTCAGATTAGGCCCACAAGAGCGATTGGTCCCCTACCTCTTGAAGAGTTGGCACGCGTCAACATTCGGTAAATATAGCACGCCTTCACGTTGTCGGAGTCAGTAGCTGTTAGACGATTGCATGTGACACTCCTCAAATCACTCCGTCAAAATTTTCAAAGCTTAACAACACCGCTAATAAATTTACGCTGCATCTAATTTCAAAAAACTAATTCTCACAACAGATTATAATCAGATGGTTTCTCTGCAAAAGTTATTTTTGCCTCGCGACATAAAATATTTTTGATAAAATATTTTATAAAACATTGAACAAAACTTTGATTTGAATCAGTTGACATTATTTTTGATTATCTATTGTTTAATACAAGTGCATTTGATAAAATTCGAAATAAGACAGCTTTGACCAAGAACAAAAGAAGAACAAACACTTTAACAGATATTCAAAGCAGCTGTCAAATTTGTCGTCAATTTAATCGTTGAATAAAATTGAAATAACCGCTTTGGGATATTGATAAATTGATCAAAGTGTCGCATGGACGATGTTAGTTGATTGTTTGTGATTGAAGATTGTTGTTTTTGTTGACGACTGCAAGTTGGTAGAATACAGGTGTCAAATATTTCCATAGTTGTTTTCTATTGAATTTTTCGTGATAATTCCTGAACACACAGTGACAGCCATGCCTAGAGCTTTTTTGATTACACACCGGAGATATAATTCAGTTGACGATGGAGAACAGAGAGGTAAGCTAATAATAATAATAATTAATTGATTTCTTAATTAATTATTTTACAATTTATTTTGTTTTGTTTATTAATAATAATCTATATATAATATTGTCCACCCACAGATGAGTTTTCAAAATGCCTAATTAGTAATGAGTACAAACATGTATAATTAATATAACATTCATTATAATAATTATAATCGAATTTATATTGTAAACTGAATGTAAATGTTTGATTGAAATTGTGAACTATTATGAGGCTTGAAAAAGTAACAAAATTAGTAAATGTAATATTTTATATGAACCATGTTTTAAATTACTTCAGCAAGACGCATACGTATATAATTCCAGTTAATTTCTCATAATATGCTACAAACATTATGTTAGCACCAGGAACATTACGTCAGTGTGAACAAGTGTTTCCTTATATATTTTCCATTCAAACAAATTTGCACTTGAGCGAGTTGAAAACGAGCTGCTTTCATTTATCATAAAACCGTCACAAGAGAGCTCTGGTTCTTTTCGTGGGGAATCTCTTAAATTTTACGACTCTTGAATTACGTATGAGTGACGTTAACATGGACGTTTTGTAACACTTTCATGTACTTTATTTACATTCAAACATTCAGTATATAATGTAATAAACTCTCACGTATAACAGGAGAAATAACAGGGTTGTCCAAATCTCTGCTTCACTCAAATGCTTGACAGATCGACTATTAGAGGCCTGTGTAAAAATGTAATAAGTGTATATGCCTGAGAGGAAAAACATACAGAATATGCGCGCTAATATTTGTGACGTAATCAAAGCATTTTCATTGAACTTTTACGCAGCATTTTTTAGAATAATTCCGCAGTGAATGCTCTTAATAAACCAGGTGGTTGCTTAAGATTGTGAAACTTTAATGTTTTCTTCAACATTTCCCAATAAACATTCAACTTCCGCTGTTTGTCTTTTCATTTTGGTGCTCCAATTTCCAATATTCTAAGTATCGAGTTATTTTTAGTCGTATGATTAATAGATTGTTTCCGTAAGCTGCCATTTGCAAACTAAACAAATTCGCAGTTTGAAAACATTGTCACGTTCTTGGCACAACAAATATTATTATAAATAGTCGATATAGATGCAGAATGGTTTATATTGTTCTGATTACGCGTATTTCATAGGCGGATGAATATAAAAATAAGACCATGATACGTAAATAGAACTTCGTTTTTCTGTCGAATCATTCATTCCACGCATGTTGCTTTTTTCTTGCCTGTTTACTCGACAAAAACATAAATGATATATTTTATGAACAGCAACATCAACGAATTATATTTTTGGCTTTAACTAGAATTCGCATTGAGATGAACTCGAGCACATATTTTTGCGTTGGAGTTGGCGTTAAAATAAGTGTAAATTCTCAGACTTACTAAAGGGAGATTCCCCTTATGCAGCCGCGCTGAGATTCCATTCAACATCTGCTGAATCATTGGAAAATGTTTGAAAAGATTTAAATTTCATTTCCTAAATGAAAAATGAAAATATGCCGGATGTTGGATTAACCAGAGATGGAATTTAATTTAAACGAATCATTGAAAAAAAAAACATTGTTACTTTTGTCACAGAAACAATGAAATAATTGGAACAAATAGTTAACGTAGTAATTCATGGCTCATTAAGATTAACGAATCTGTATATATCTTTGTCTACTGGTCGCCTAAGACACTCACTTTGTTTGCCTCTTTCATAACCATACATTCCTGTCCGCATGGCCAACTCATCAAAAGTCTATTTTAATCCCAAAAATCTCATCCCATTAGTTTTACCTCCGCACACGCCACAGACAACGTATACACACATGCTTAGAACTCCCCCCAAGTGAGTGAGTGTGTGTGTGAGAGAGAACGAGCGATGTAGCGAAGCGTTAGTCATGCAGCGAATAAACAGCACTAAAAATAAACTGTAAGAACCGTATTTCGGGAGTTGAACTAGCAAAGTTGGTCTCAGCGCAAAAGTTCATAACACGAAAGTTTTCAGCAATCGGCGACTTGTTGCCGTGTTGGCACAATGCCGATCCCACCTGGCGGACGCCACTGCGTTAACCTCTGATCGAAGTGTTTTGGGCACCGTCCCCGTAGAGTAGAGTTCCGGCTACTATTTTTACACTAGCTCTCGCCTTCGGACACCTGTGTCGTATACCAATGTGTGTGCGTGTGTGTGTTTATGTATGCGTGTGACGTCCACGTCTCTGTTTTTAGCCGTCGCCGTCGTGTCCATGAGCACAAAGTCCGTTTAGGTGTTTCGGCTAGTCATTCATTACCCCATTAGCAAATGTTTCAGCTATTTTCAAACGTGTGCTGGAATATTTATAGTATAAATTGCGCAGATTATTGCGTTGGAAAATAATTGAGATCGTATTTTCACGAATCGGTTTAATTATATTTTACATTTCTAAATAGCTTATTTTCGTTGCAGAATCAAGTCCAGAACACAAAGTCAGCCTACCCGAAGCCCCTACCTCCCCTAATGCCGTGCAGCCCGTGTTTTATCCAAACCGTAGCTACGAAGATGACCACATAACCGACGGAAACAGTTCCTCCACGTCAACAGACTGTCCCGAAGACCTGTACAATCTGACCAAATTGGCAGAGGTCAGTCTGGCGGCTGCAGCCGGTCAACTGTACCATCACAGACACCTGAAGGCAGTACCTGTAATACCCCAACACCCTGCATCAGATGATACCGACACGGACAAGTATCCGATATCCTATGCGCACAAGTTGTTCGACAGAGGTGTTCGCGGCCAGCAGAGAAGTCAAAGCAATGAGCCAAGGTCGAATGGAGTTTCTGCCAGTGCGGCGAGTGTATACGGGAGTACGGGCAGTGCTTCACCGGATCTGGAAGTGACACATGAATGTCCGGATTGTGGCAAACGCTATAGCACGTCGAGTAATCTTGCGCGACACAGGCAGACGCATCGCTCGTTGGCAGACAAGAAAGCGCGCCGTTGTCCGCATTGCGATAAGGTACGCATTACACAAATGTATTACTGGTTGCCTGCTCCAAATAGTATAAATTTGAACTCGTTATTACATTATTATTTATGACAAAGCGATAAACATCTGACGTTCCATTAATGTTTCTTGTTGTTGTCTATTTATCAAAGTAGACTACGAAGTAATTTTTATTAATATATTCATCATATTACTGTTATTAAACATTGTGTTTCTATTATTATAGATTTGTTCTGTAATGTTGCAGGTTTATGTCAGTATGCCCGCATACTCGATGCACGTACGCACACATAACCAAGGATGTAAATGCCACTTTTGCGGCAAGTGTTTCTCGCGTCCGTGGTTACTACAAGGACATATACGCACCCATACGGGCGAGAAACCGTTCAAGTGCACTGTATGTCAGAAAGCATTCGCCGACAAGTCCAATTTGCGCGCCCACATACAAACACACTCCAATACCAAACCACATGTGTGCGGACGATGCGGTAAGTCTACACCCTTCTTATTTCAAATGCACATTCAACTTGTTCAAAAATACACAGCCAACGTAAATGATGTTCAGCAGAATTGGATTTAATTAATTCGTTCGTATTTTACAGGTAAAGCATTCGCACTCAAATCGTACTTGTACAAACACGAAGAATCCTCTTGTATGCGTGGCCAACGAACTTCAGAGCAATCACCACAACCTACAGCCGCCCCGACACCCGTCATAGTTCATCCCGATCGACCGTTTCGTTCGACGGTGATCTCACCGAACCCGGAGCGAATCTTGTACTCCAGTGTGGAACATCCGAGTGCTATACTAACCGCCAGCCGATACTGTATCGCAGAAGATCAACCCGTAGATTTCTCAGCGTCTCGCGATGTTTTCAACACAAGTTCTGAACGCAAAACAGGTTACGCCATCGGACTTGCGATTGCAGTATAGAAGGTTCGATTTTCAAATTTTTTGTTGCTGGTCGGCAGAAGAAAAGAGCAACAATTGTTTGAGTATTATTAATAGCAATACAGATCTAGCTAATCACATTCTTCAAGCTCTAAATATTTTGATAAATAACCCTTCGTCGTCTATTAATGTAGGAAACATTTTCAATGTCATTTCTTTCTCTTTAGACTGATTATAATTAAAAACTCCCGTCAGTTTCTGACTTATTCCGGTACAGGGACCATGTATCTTGTTTTTGAATTAATGTAATTGTGAACGTCCCAGAATACATCTTTTGTATCCAATGCATGTATGTACTTAATTTACTAACAATATTTATTTTGCACTTTAAGGAAACTGAACAAAATTTTTATGCAACAATGAAACATCAACCTGATATTTATTCGTTAGTAATCAGTGATATTCCGACGCCTTGACAAACGTGCCTTATTAAATGAAACCACATATCAATATTTATTGTGCCTTATTAATCACTATTAATAATAATTGTGAATTCATCCGTGCCATATTAGTATGTAACCTAATATTAAAGAATAATTGTATATTTGAGACAACATGTCTTGCCAATGAGCTAATCAAATGGTGCTATTTCACGTAGATACATACTTATATAATTTCATTATTTAATTATTGTTTATTTATCTATTATTTATGCCCCGGATCACGGCAGCTAGACTTTGACAAAGAACGTTTGTAGATTTTTGCAAATTATTATAGAATTTGCACTGGTAATTATTTAAATGTTAGGTCTTTTCAAAAAAGATTTATGTACATAGTAAAATTATTTATATATGTGTTTGTGAATAGATTATAGACCGAAATGTAGAATATTATTAGCCGATAGGACTTTTGTTTGTTTTGGATGCAATCATAATTCGAATTTAGGGCATTATAAATATTTGTTACAATGTTGCGAGTATTGTAACAAATATTTATTTTAATTTAACATGCTACTTCTTGTAAGAAGGCTAGAAATTATGATTGCTCTGAAAATATATTTATCATATTATTTGTTTAGTTTACCACCTACTACATACATATATTCTTATTTATTATTTATTGGGATGGTCGTCACACAAATGGCCACCCCCCCGAAAGGAACAGAGTGAACCTAGTCTGAACTGCGTGCCGGTGCTGCCATCTGTGTATGTAATTACAAACCGCGAGCACTGCATGCATTTATTTTGTTTTTAATTAATATTACGGCTTTAATCAACAAGATCTCATTAAAGTTTCTACGGCAGAACTTTATTTAGCTGTACAAAGACGAGTATCATTATTTTATAATATCCAGAGTTTTCTAGAAAGAAAACATCTAGCCAGAATAAAATAATTATTAACTCAACCTTTGTATAAGTATTGCTTCAGCTTATTACTTAATTTATTTCTAATTTTTACGTTTAGTTAGACAATAATTTATTTCATATTTATAAAATTATCGGCTAATATTATTATGGGTCCTAGTCAAGAATTTTTGTACTTAATTTAAGATTTGACATTTAGAATAGAATTAATTATATATTTTATTTTATTTCGTGAATAAGCGAAGGCCGCGAGATGCAATATTAGTGTTAATAATAATAATTAGTGTATAGAGTATGTGTGTGTGTGTGTGTGTGCGCGCGTGTGTTTAGTATTTAAGAATGTGTAGTCCGTAGTCCATTCCCTTCATATGAAAGTGTGCAAGGACCATTGCTCTATACGCACACGTATGTAATATCCGTTTGTATATTATATTTGTAGTAAGTGTTTTTATCAAATGAATTTTGTAGCAATCTCATTCATATCTACAGTCCTAATAAACATATAGAAAATAATTGTCAATTTTTCTTTCTTTTATAAGGAGAATACTTTTTTCTTAACAAATATACATCATACGTACTATTATTAACATATATTTATAAATCATGTTTACACATGAATCAGACTGCATATTTATTACACAATAAATCATCATGAATAAATATGATAAATATTATGCCACCTTTATTAATTGAACAAAAAAATCTGCTCTACTTTTATCAATGGAGTCCACTATAAGAAATAAAGAAGATAGTGAATATGTGTCATTCATACATCAGGCACCTAGCATGCCGTCCTATTTTAGACGTACTCGTATGCATATAGATACACATTTCATATCAGAACCTGACGTATCATGGGCGCACGTATAGGAGGGGGTAAAATGGATCGATAATCCGGGCCGTATTAGCCCGGGGAGAATTCATTAAATAATTACTGTAGATAAGATAATACCTAGGATACAAACTTGTTTGTGCGTTTGTCTAACATGTTACAGCGTGGATCCATATTGCATAAATTTTAGCGTCAAACTTCTATTATCAATATTTGTTGGTTTACGGATAAACGAATTATTGATAATTCGGTTAACAGCAAACTTTCATTCATTCATTACGACACTACCCGAAAATCTACTGCAGATACTTCATTGAGATTAATTACCTTTGAATCTTTTCATCTCCAGATATTAATCTTATAATTAATCACGGGCCAACAACAAAATGGAATCAAATCTAAACCAAAGTTTAATTAATGACGTTTTTTCCAAGTACGCCACAGAACATTTAATTAAAAATAATTACCACCCAACTTTCAAGTGCAGTACTCCTTATCACCGATACAAAAAAAAGAAATTTTATATATTTTAATTTGATAAAAAATGTAGTTACACTCGAAAAATCTTTTTAAGAAATTCGGCAGCTAGTCCAGTACTGCCTGTAGATCTAATAAAACTCTGGTCAAAGAAGTGGGGCGGGGGTCATATCTTAGGGTCAACTAGAGCATCTTTGGAAGAGTACTCAACAGTCTGGTCTCCTGAAGAGACATCGACACGATGTGGCGCGCGAGCCGGTTATCCATAACCGCGGGGATTCTGCTACTAGCGTCTGTAGGGGTAGCCGTGGACGATGGGGTGAGTGTTTAACTAGTGACCGTTGTGTGTTTTATCAAACTGTGTGTACTAGGAGATAAGCAGTGATATCTGACCTGGCCGAGATACGGTACATCCGTATAAAAAATACATCTGTGGTGTTTAGCTAAAATCAGTTACTTCATCACCAATTAAATTACCTAATTTATAATAATTTTTATATATTTAAGATACATATTTCGTATTCCTAACCATGTTCCAAAAAATATACTCGAATTTATACTCCCAAAATAATTTATATGATAGTATATTCAGGTTTTGTTTGTACCGCTGTAATTTGTAATCCAAATTACACAATTTCATACAAAGTTAAAACTTGTCACCAATTGTCATATCCATACAGCCCTAGGCTGTTTTTGCAATTTAGTTAATTATGAGGCAAATCTAATGGCGATAATATTCATGTCGACAGCAACGGGATGGATTCTAAATACCATTAAGCATTGAAAAGTAGGTCGAACATGAAATATAACTGACATTATCTATCATTTTTATTCAATTCATGTTTTGTTACAATTTCGTAATGTCTCGTAAACAACGCATATTTCCTTGGACGTATTTTAAACTCTATAAATATGATAATATCGCCTTCATTTTTCTTAAAAATGTGTATGAATAGAAAATGTTTTATTATCAGAACGAACATTTATTCGAATTCATTACACGATATTCATTCGCTCAAGGCAACTAGATGTTTGTAGTCTATATTAAGATACTAAAGCAATAAAATGTCAGAATGAATAAATAAAGAATAATAAAATAATTCAATGGCAGGCTGATATAGTTTGTCCGGAAGACGTGTTACGCATACAAACATTCACACGAGGTTATCAGATTCCGATATGACCGGTCGTACACACTGATATTACATATGTAGAGCTGTACCAGTTACATTTACCGGGAAATAATCCACTAAAATGCAGTCAACATGCCTCGTACTATCATTAATCCTAAAAACATATTCAGCATTTTAATCACTAGAATTTGTCACGATAATTAATGGTTTATTTTCAGACAACGAGCGAATCAGTAACTCTCTACCCACCCACAGGGCGCGGTGAAAAAACTCGAATGTTTTTTGATTACAAAACTGTAAATACCTTACTTTAGCGTGTCGAATGAATGCGGGGCTTAATCTTATTTATGTTGTAGCATTTCATAGCGTACAAGGACTTGATTGAATCAAAATGTTACTTGGAACGTATGAAAGAAGGCGCCGCGCAGCGTTCAGTACAGGGAGTAATACTTACATCAGGCAAGACTTTGTATGTTTCAGATAATCAGCTAACAAAAATACAGGTAATTGACTATCAGTATCATCCCAACAAACATGTTAGAACACAAGTTAATATAATTTGGTCAATGACCCCCAAAAATATAAATTGCCAATGACCCTTAGCTAAAAAGGTCAGTGTTATTTACACTGTATTTCGTTTCACAGATATGGCGTTTAGCTGGATCACGAATTACTGAGTTTTGTCTTGGATATCCCACATTTTTACTACAAGATGCAAGTTCAGAATATGAAGCACATGACGATGACGCAAATGATCTTTACGAAGATGAAAACCGTATGTCTTCCACACGGAAGCAAAGACGTCTTAAACGACAAACAACAGCTTTTTTTCGGGGACGTTCGTACAGAGGACAAACACAATCACAATACTTAAACTTTGGAAGTGGCAATCAACCTGGTAAAGCCGAAGCAGAGTCTAGTCCGGAAGGAAGTCGAGCTGTTGTTAGTAAGTGTTGTAAAAAGATTCATGATGAACAATTAAAACTGTATATTTATATCAGGCGGAAACAGCGGTATGGGTCAAGCTCAGTCTCAATCTGGCACTGGAGGCAGTTGTGACGAATGTAATGGTGCAGGACCGGACTCACAATCACAAGTAATTCGATTCAGACCCGGAGAATACAGACCATCACAACAAATTAGACCCGGAAAGCCGGGTGAAGGCATTCCGGGCAGAAGACCTCCACTAGGACCTGACAGCATACCTGGACTGAGACCTGGTGAATATCCACCTGGTCATCTGCCATCAGGAGAATATCCACCAGGCCAACTACCACCGGGAAGATTACCTCCAGGTCGTGTACCTACTAATGGATATCCACCAGGACGGGTACCTACTGATGGATATCCACCAGGACGATTACCGCCTGGAGGATATCCACCCGGAGAACTACCACCAGGACAGCTACCTCCTGGACAGTTGCCACCAGGGCAATTTCCACCAGGTGGATATCCACCTGGACAACAACCACCAGAACAAATAACGACCGACGGTTATCATCCAGATAGACTTCCGCCTGGACGTTATCCACCGGGACGGTTACCACCGGGACAATTTCCACCTGGACAATTACCACCCGGACAATTACCACCAGGACAATTACCACCTGGTTTATATCCACCAGGACAATTACCACCAGGACAATTACCACCAGGACAATTACCACCCGGACAATTTCCGCCAGGACAATTACCACCCGGACAATTACCTCCCGGACAATTACCTCCTGGTGTATATCCAGCCGGACAATTACCACCCGGACAATTACCTCCAGGACAATTACCACCCGGACAATTACCTCCCGGACAATTACCTCCCGGACAATTACCTCCCGGGCAATTACCTCCCGGACAATTACCTCCCGGACAATTACCTCCTGGTGTATATCCACCAGGACAATTACCACCTGGACAATTACCACCTGGACAATTACCACCTGGACAATTACCACCTGGTAGATATCCACCAGGGAAATTACCTACTGACGGCTACCCACCAGGTCGACTTCCACCAGGACATTTACCACCAGGTGCATATCCTCCTGGGCAGTTACCACCTGGTCAACTCCCACCAGGACAATTAACAACTGATGTTTATCCATCAGGACAACTACCACCTGGGCAATTACCTACTGACGGCTACCCGCCAGGTAGATTACCTCCGGGACATGTACCGCCTGGTGCATATACTCCTGGTCAGTTACCACCTGGTGCATATCCTCCTGGACAGTTACCACCTGGACAATTACCTCCGGGCGTTTACCCACCAGGACAATTACCGCCAGGTCATGGTCCGCCCTACCCACCAGGTGAATATCCTCCAGGACTTCCACCAGGAAGATTGCCTCCAGGTCAACAACCTCCTGTAGGATACCCACCCGGACTAGGTCCTCTAGATGAATTCCGGAGACCTGTTGAAGGTATTGATCGCTGGCCGCCTAGTGGACCACCAGGTGGCGGACATATAACTGGAGGAGTTGGTATTATAGTTGGACCAGATGGTAGAACACCTGCAGGTCAAATTCCAGGCAAAATAACAGCCGAGACGTTAATAACAGTTCATGGCCGACCCGGACATGGACAATACCCAGGTGCACAAATTCCAGGACAATATCCTGGAGCTCAAATTTCCGGTCAGTATCCAGACGGTGGATACCCGGGTGCACAAGTACCAGGCGGATATCCGGGTGCACAAGTACCTGGTGGATATCCGGGTGCACAAGTACCTGGCGGATATCCGGGTGCACAAGTACCTGGTGGATATCCGGGTGCACAAGTACCTGGTGGATATCCGGGTGCACAAGTACCTGGTGGATATCCGGGTGCACAAGTACCTGGTGGATATCCAGGTGCACAAGTACCTGGTGGATATCCGGGTGCACAAGTGCCTGGCGGATATCCGGGTGCACAAGTGCCTGGCGGATATCCTAGTACACAAGTACCTGGTGGATATCCGGGTGCACAAGTGCCTGGTGGATATCCGAGTGCGCAAGTACCAGGTGGCTATCCGGGTGCTCAAGTACCAGGTGGATATCCCGGTGCTCAAGTACCAGGCGGATATCCGGGTGCACAAGTACCAGGCGGATATCCGGGTACTCAAATACCAGGACAATATCCAGGAGTACAAATTCCTGGTCAATATCCAGGAGCACAAATTCCAGGAGCCCAATCCCCTGGTGCTCATATATCGGGACAATATACAGGACCTCAAATACCTGGCCATCATCCAGGTGATCAAGTTCCAGGACATTATCCAGGTGCACACATACCAGGCACGCAGATTCCCGGTCAATATCCTGGAGTACAAGTACCAGGACAATACCCAAGTGCACATATACCAGGCCAATATCCCGGTGCTCAAGTTCCTGGTGCGCAAATACCGGGACGATATCCCGGAGCACAAATACCAGGCCAATACCCAGAAACACAAGTTTCAGATGGTTTTCCAGGAGCTCAAATACCCGGACAATATCCTGGACAAGTACCAGGCCAGTATCCGGAAGCTCAAATACCTGGCGGTCAAATTTCAGGTCAATATCCGGGTGCACAAATTCCTGGTCAATATCCGGGTGCACAAATTCCTGGTCAATATCCGGATGCACAAATTTCTAGTCAATATCCGGGTGCACAAATCCCAGGTCAATATCCGGGTGCCGAAATTCCAGGTACGCAAATACCGGGACAATATCCTGGCCCACAAATACCAGGCCAATATCCAGGAGCACAAGTGCCAGGAACGCAAATTCCAGGTTGGTATCCAGGTGCACAAGTACCTGGAGCTCAAATACCTGGTCAAGTCGTTGGACCTGGACCAGCTGCACAAATTGATGGAGAACGTTACCCGGGCTGTGCAACTGGAATTGAGTGTGCAGGAGCAGAAGATGCTGATTCGCAAGCACAATCTTCCGTGCAACAAATAGACAGCGAAACGCAAGCCAGTGCGTCGGCCCAAGGCAAATATATGGGAGGATCCGCACAATCACAGGTCTCTGGTACTTATTCTGGTTCAGGATCATTCAGTGCACAAGCAGGAACAATAGACGGAAAACGTGGTGCTCAAACTCAAGTGTCAGGTGGAAAGGAAGGTGCGACAAGTTCAGCGCAAGGAAACGGTGGTTATGGACAGTCTCAATCTCAAGTCCAGTTGTCAGCAGATACGGGTGCAACCACATCAGGCGCTCAAAGTAGTGGGTGGAATCATGGAACAAACACTCAGGTTCAAGCCGGTGAAAAAGGTGGCATGGCTGATGCTCAAGCGAATGGGCCAGGCAGCACATCATCTCAAGCACAGATCGGCTTTTCACCATACGATGAATCAGAACAAGACGATCAGCAAACTCCATTCCGGGGTGGTGGAACTGCCAGTGCTCAAGGCGGTACATTCACTGGTCAGTCACAATCACAGATCCAGGGGAAATTTAAATACGGAATCAAATATACTGGAGCAGCTCAAGCAGGATCAGGAACGAAAGAATCAGTTGATAAAGTAAGGAACCAGACTAGAGCTGATGAAACTATTCCTACAATACCACCAATGAAATTGGTTCAGTTGAACAATGGTGAAAAACCGGATCTCACAGTTTCTGAGAGTAAAGTTAATCAACCTAGAATGACGCATTTTACATCAACGTCTAACACAAATGACCATGGCGATTCAAATGTTAATATGAAAATGGATCCCCAGATACCAGCACAAACTACTGTACATAAAATACCCCATCCTAATCAACAAGGTTATAAGCCACCATCGCCGCATATTTCACAAACTGACATGGACGACAAAATGGATCATGATAATGACTACGAAGATGATAATAATTACGATGACTACGACACGACGGACAACCCAGAAACCGATCATGATGACCATGATAATCTGGGAATGGGTCACAGTATAAGTCAGTCAACGAAATCCCAGAAACAACACATTTTACTAGGTCCGTTAGAAGATTTAGACGCGCATGTTATACAAGCAAAAGGAGATGTAGATCTTCCAGATGGAATGATCTTACAACCAGGACAGATTATTCCAGGAACACCGGGATATCAAATTCCACCAGGATATCGTGGAAGAGTTACGTCAGTAGCGCATGGAGATAGAACCGTGGCATTTGGAAAAGATTCACAAGCTCAGAGCGTAACTATTACACCAGGTACAGGGAAAATTCACTACATAACACCTAAATCTGGCTTCACACAGTCACGAAATGGAGCCTTAGTACCTTATACATACCATAAATCATCCCAGCCAGCAGTACGCAGTGGCAGCGAATACACTTATCCTAGGTTCTTAAGTGTTACAAAGTCTGAGAGCGGATCAAGGAATCTGCTGACGGGCAAAAAGAGTCCACAAGTCTATTACACGCAATCTTCAACCTGTGGATTCTTCACAAACACGTGCGTCTTTAGCGGAGCAAAGAAAATATGTATTCCGAAAGCAAAATCAAATCCCGATGGCACACCCATGGGATGTTAATCATATATCGGCATTATATTAAATTGTATCATCTGTCATATTATTAATATGTAATACTCGCACTCACTAACTATAAACGTAATTATTAATTTGTTCATTTAAGTACTGATTCAGTTTGATATTTCCACAGAGCCTAGCACTGCCAATTATGTCTAGACTGAACGATCTGACTTCACATTTACTTTAAAGCAATTAGTGTTCAATTAGATAATAGATAATATATATATATATATATATATATATATATATATATATATATATATATATATATAAGTACATATTATGTATAAGTAATACACGTATTTACTATTGAAATAAACACCTACCTTTACGAATATTCGCTTTTATTGGCTTTGTTTATTTTCCTATAAACACGCACAACACTTTTTATCACTTACACTATATAAAATGCTTAAAAGTTGACACCAATATCACCGTTTTTGAACTGTGTTACCACTCTTAAAAGTAAACAAAAAAACATGTAATGACATATCAACAGTTCACTCGATACTACTTTATGTAACACTTAATCCATAAATTAATGAAATTTACCATTTCAACACATCGATTTGTTATTACACATTTATCAGCCAAGATAAAGTTTATTTTATTACACGTTAATTATATAAGCGTATAGAATATTACAATGATATTTGCTCCTTCGAATAATATTAGTTATACAGGATCATGTACAGAGGAATATGTGAAAGAAACGACAATTGTGATTATATATATATATTCGATATTTTACATATATATTTTGTATATTGGCACAGATCTGTACATAAATGAAGAGCCCTGAGCAGAGTGAGTTAGGAATCTACTGTACATCGTGGTCGCAGCTCAATAAATAAAAGCATATGGTACAAATCGTAGCTTTGGTGAATAGGGAAGCTGCACAAATCTCCAAGTAGCTTCTTATTTTAACAAATGTATGTGTGTGTGTGTTCTAAGTATAAAATATATATGTATGTATTATGTTTGTATATGTAACTGGTAGAGTTTGTTAGTTAACGACCAATTGTGCTAACAGAAAATACACAAAATTATTCCCAGTCTCATGTTTTCAGAAACACAAGATACACGGCACAACAGTCACCAAGAACAGAACTAGAATGACCAACTGTCGACTGTTCTGTTCTGTTCTTGACAACTTGTTCTGATGGTTTGAAATGAAATATGTATAATCAGGAGTGCCTGACACGTAGTAGCCTATACTAAACAATGACACGTGGTGTTTGGGAACAACCATGTTGAATTCGATTTAGTTGAACAACATGCAACGGGAATGAAAGTCGAAACTTTAAGATAACACTGAATAAGTGTGTGGTGTGTGTGCAGTAAGGCACTGACAAGTGCAATGGTGTGATTGTGAACAGTTGAACATTAGGTTACCTGTTATTGCTAGTTAGAGAAGGTACTATATTCTAAGTGGTGATTCGAATATAGTAGAATAGAACCATGTTAGTTAGTTAAGTGTTAAAATCACGAGAGAATATCTCCAGAGCCGGACAACGCTTCAGTGAGCTACAACATATGTATAACGAGAGTTACGTGTCATTAATCTGTGGAAGAATGAATTGTATTTAGAGAAATGGACAGAATGTCTAAAAATAAACATGCAATATGCAATATAGAAACCTATATGAAACTAATAGATCAGATTAAAACTTTAGAAATGTTGACTATACCAATTGAGTTCAAAGGATTTGTTTAACAGATTAATAATAAGAAAACAGTACAGATAATTACAGAGACACTCTGTCCATAGGACACATTCCTTACAAACTAGATTAATTCTAATTCCGGCCCTGGATGTTTCTTTATATGTACAAGGAATGATTTCAGATTTCAGTGTGTATACACATTTATACGCAATTCCTTCGTACTTCAATAGTAGTAGTAATTATTTTTCAGTCATTATCATAGAAAATAAAAATATTTAACGAATAAAACGAATTGAATGTCGCTTAATACAATATATAAAAATACAATCTCAATGATGAAAAATAAAATATATAGTACATAACAATACCCGTCCGTATGTACAGGGTATACATATAAATGGGTTGTGCTATTCCAATATTCCAGCGCAATTCGCATATACATAATTATGTATATACATACTGTCCGGAATATCAGTTACGGAAACCGACAACTTATAAACTTCATTTTACATTGATACAAACCAACATGTAATATATGTGAATTGAGTTCTAGCTTGTGATGAATGTTCGAGTATTTTAAAGGTGATTAATACATGTAGTTGTTTGTTATAATAATACTTAATTGATTCGTATTTAGAATAAAATTATTCCAACTTGGCTGTATGCGTTGTATCAGTGTAAAATGAAACTATGCATTTTCATTTCGACGGCAAGAACACGTACAGAGGTCGACTAGAAATTAGAGAAAGAATAACTTAGAAGGATTCTGTTATATCCTCATCGCTGCCGTCTCCAGTCAGCATGGTCTGCCCGCGGTGCGAAAGCAGATTAGAGGAACTACAATTACGCAACCTTGAAACAAACATATACACACACACATCAACAAATAATAGGTACAGCTGGACTAATACGAAATAGAGTGCAAGGCATCATTGTGATATATAGCCCTGAATCCACCCTGGATTAGTTACATGATACAGAGAGACTGCATGTGATATACGAGCTGCTACCAGACAATAAATCTACAATCCCCCCCACTTGATATTAGTCTTGTTAATAACCACACCAATATATGTTATTATACTATGTGTATAATGGAAATATTGTTAAGTATTCATGTCAGACTACGGTAGTCTGGATTGTAACGCGATGTGTTAACGGTACATACTTGATTAATGCGAGAATAATTAGACAAACCAACTTACTCCGTCACTATCCTCAAACGTTGCCATCTCTTCGCCACCATCTTCTTTGCCATCGCAATCCCTGTTAGTGAAGCACCAGACAAAGAATAAGAAGAGAATTAAAGCAGAGAATCTCATCACCACTGGAATCAGTACGTCTACTGCTTTGTCCGAACTAACTACTCACGGTTACATTAAGAAAATATATCCAAATTCTATAATAATATTTAGTTGTAAACATCTACATGTTATAGAAATAGGATACCTCTTACTATAACCAAGGAATATTAAATGAATGAGAATGTTAAACCAGATCTACAAATGACTAACCTGGAATGCAGATGTTGCAATTGCACTTGAAAACTTTCCACCTGCTCTTGCAGTTCATCGTTTGACCTCTGCAGTTTCCTAATATTATTCGTGGCAGAGTCTATTTCGTCCTCGGCCACCGCTAGTTCACGTTTGAGTTCCTCCACGCGACTGCGTAGTCGTTTCACTTCAGTTTCATACTGTTCGGCTCGTCGTAAGGCATGTGCCAGTTCTGTCATTTTATCTTGTACCACTTTCTTTAGCTTACTGTGCGAGTGTTTGAGATCAGATATTTCCTGTTTTCAATGACAAAATTATAACAATATCTAGTCAAGAATTGTCATAAATTACAATGGAATATAAACTTAATACCAAGAGATTAATTTAACATGTTCTTTTGTACCTTATTTCTATCTATCAGTTCTTGTTGTAACTGCCGTAGTTCTGCATCTGAAGTGGACAGTGGTCTTCCTTTTCTCTCTAACCGTTCTTGCATATCACGCAATTCCGTTTTTAACTTCTTGTTGTCCCTCTCCAACGATAACTTCTCCGTTTCTAACCGTTCCCGTTTGCCCCATTCGGCCGCATTCTCCGCCTGAAGTCGTTCAAGTTCGGCTCGCAGGTCACCCAAACGTCGATCCATACCCTCCCGTGTACTAGCTTCATCCTGCGATTTCGCCTAAGTTAACAAATAGGATTGCACAGACATAGAAGATTGTCTATCATACTTGCAAGTCAGCTTGGATCAGTCGAACTTCATCCCTGTGCTGGTCTTGTAGCGTTAGAAGTTCTCGAACAGCATCTTGTCGGGCGGCACGTAAATCTTCACATTTGTCCTTAACCTCTTGGAGTTCACTTTGTAATTGTTCCATTGTTCGATGTAATTGTGTCTTTTCTCTAAAATGCAAACACATTATAAATGTACACGGTGTATAAGTAAATTTATTCCAAATCAAAACATTAATACAGATAGATAAAGAATAACACGAAACACTAACTCTCTCTCAACTTGTATAGTTTTCGTGGCTTCTTCGAGCCTCAGCTGCAACATGGACATCTTCTGCATGATGTAATCCTCGTCGTGATCATCTTTACTAGCAGGTGAATGAAGTTTGTCAGTCTTAACCTCTCCATCACCTGAATCAGCTGCTTCCACTGCATGTCTGGGCACTGCACCTTGTAACACATACTCCTCTATACATGCGTCTTTTTCACTGTCAATCATAGACGTAGCAGTACTGTCACATTCCTGTTGTGACTGTGTACTAGTAATTGCATTAATGGAATCAAACGATTGTGGCTGAGACGCCAAACTGTTATTATCGAATGATAGTTCATTTCCCATATCGTTACCGAGTGCCTCGAATATCTGACTGTCAAATTGTCCAGCATGTTTCAGCAGTAATATGTGAATCTTCTCTATTTCCTTCTTGAGCTGATCATTCTGCAACTCCAAATCTTGTTTCTCTCGTTTGTACATGTTCGTTTCTTTAAGAGAAGTATCTAGTTTTGTTCTTAGCTGCTTTGACTCTTCTCTAGCTTTATTTCTTTCGTTTCTGACTTTGCTCCACTTTTCTCGCCAGTTTGCTGTACAATCTGACCACCATCTCATTGTCTTTTCCATTTGAGCTGCCCGAGCTCTGGCCTCTTCCAATTCTCGTAATCGAAGAGCCTAGTAAGAAAATTAGAATGTTCATGTTTCAACCCATAATGATATTATTTAGAGAATTATACTAGGGCCTACATTCTATCAATAATACTATAAAGTAACTAATTTCAGAGAGAAAAAAAATACAAGATATTTAACATAAAAACACCTACTTCTTTTGCCTCCCATTCCGTATCTGCATATCTGCTGGAAGCAATGGAAGCAGTATCGTGATCACGCACATGTCGACGTGAAGATGTTCCACTGGATGTACTTTGAGCCATTTTAAACTACATTTAATAAATCTCAACAATCGTTATGCACAAAAAACAACGTTTTCTTATAAAAATGCATCACGTTTGACGCAACTGACAGATGCTGGCAGCCATTTTAAAATCCTACACCTGCTCTCGTGCGCAGGAGAGAGATATACGATCAGAACATGACCTATAACAAATGATAGAGAGAGATACAAGGTTCACGCGCCAACTGATTTAACTTTGAATATTCCTGATTTAATTTGCAGAAAAAAACAACAGTCAACTTGTATTACTGTTTTTGGCAGTGTATATTATTATGTTGGCGTATGGTATACTATAACAGAAAAAAATATCTAGAGTGTAAATCATACTTGTGTCAAACGGAATTACTGCAAGGTGGCCCATAATGCAGGATGGTATTTAGCAAAAATATCATATCGTTTTACTGTTTTATTTAATATTTCATATACTACAAGCATCTTCATTATAGTTTTATCATTCTACAAATGCATTAAAATGATTTGCATCCCATGTTTAAAATATATTCTTGTATAATTAAAAATAAAATGGTATTTTCAAAAATTGTACGACACATTTTTTTCGTGGTAACCGACACTGTAGCCTGACGTCTCAGGTACCGTAACAGTACCCCTCTGTCGTCTCACCATACCTGGACCCCTTATCAAGAAAGCAACGGTACTCAACAACGTGTGGCTTAGGTATTGCTTATGAACAAAACTATAACCAAACCGTATCGTCTACGTGTCGGTGACATGGACAGTAGTGCAAATAACCAAGTTCATAAGTAAATTGGTGACAAACTAATACCATCATAGTGTTTCGATAATATTTGTCTACTTGAACAGTGTTTTAAGCCGAATTAAAAGATTAGATAACTGTCAATACACGAGTTTCTAGTAATTGTAGCCGGTTCGAACTTAGACAATGTCTTGAATAAAAATACCGTTTGATAAAATGGTAACATGTGTAATACAAAACCAAATAATAATAAATATTAGTGACAATTAATATTCAAAGATTTAAATAAAGTGTATCAATTTAAAATGGCAAAAACAAAGATTATAAATACTATTCCAGAGACAAAAAATGGGCAAAAAAGTATATTTTGGGCATATTTCTGGTGGCTTTTCGGTGGTATTCTAGGATTGCATCACATTTATTTGCATAGAGATAAACAAGCATTTATATGGTGGAGTACATTGGGCGGATATTTTGGTGTCGGATGGATATCGGAAGTATTTAAAATTCCACGCTATGTCAGAGAAGCAAACAGAGATCCAAAGTGTGTTGAAGAATTCAAAGCTAGAATTAAGCAGAACAAGACAGTAAGTACATAATGTTGTAACTTGCTAACAAATGGTCACCAATTTTTATGTTCCACTTAGCAGAAATAATAATATGTTTCCTGTTGAATTAAAACGTTTCCGCTCGAGACTTGAACCGTGAATTTTGTGTGAATTATATAAATTACTGCACATGAAATGAAATATAATAATTGTACCAGCATGTTTGTTTTACGAAACATACTGTTCAGAATAGCGATACTTGATTTATCAGTGCAACATTGATTATAATAAAACCACAATCGTGATTAAAAACATACTTATTGATAACGGATAACACACTAAAATTCATTGGCGTCGCTTATATACTGTACAGTGTCAATGTTTTAAACAAAATTATTAAATTATACGAACAAAATATTGTTTCAAATACTGATACGGCATGTAAATAGAGAAATACAAAAATATGTTTTTCAAAACAAAACATTCACGATAATATAAAATGTAATATTAAGCATTGAGTTTACAGATTTCAGTTTCGTCTAAAAATACTTCTGAGTAATAACTATAAACTACTAAATAGCAAACTGCGTGTTGGAAATCAGTTATTAAACAATGATATCAACTAATGTTTCCGTAAAATTGAATGCATGTAATGCAGGCAACCCGCATTTCGCAGCTGTATAGCTGCATGCCAACATATAGGCGTTACATGCATTTATTTTAGAATGAATATTAAATGTAATAAATGGTTATATGCATTTGTTTCCAAATATATTATTCTGTGTTTCCAGCCTCCGTTTTCTATGAATCGTTTCATAGGCGGCATTATGGTTGGGTATTTCTGGGGGTCATTGCTGCATATGGCCATACCTGAAAATGAATTTGCCGGCATTGACTTTCGATTCCTGTACTGGCTTGTACCGGCTGGAGTAACATTTGGTGTCTGGTTAGTTGGAAATGTTGGTCAAGAAGAAGGTAAATGATCTATTTTCAAATATGCATTTGATTATAACATTTTAAATAAACAAATGTTAAATATTTTTTTTTTCAAATTATAGGTTCATGTTGGTGGGCATTATTTGCAGCTTACGTCTCGTACCCCCTCTGTTCGTATTTCATCTTTGACGAAACCTATCAGTTCACAACAATCACATTCATGTCCGAACTCGCATTTGACACATTCTCGAAGAAATGGCGACTGAAGCCGGCCAAGAGACAATCGTTTCTGAAAAGAATGTTCGTTATATTTCTATGTGTAACATTGTACATTTCGTTGTGGATGAGTTATTTGTATTTCAATGGCAAGATTACGGACAGTGAAGGCAATGAGGTGCCTGTGCATGAAGCCGTACATCACTTCTTCACGTCTCCTTGGTGGACGGATCTTAAACAAAGTCTGTACGATGTATGGAACTATGCACAACACCATGGATGGTATATGAATGAGTCGTATTAGTACTTTGTCCATTGTTTAACTTCAATTTATTCTTGCTTAGGTATGAAGTGTGGAAACAAATAATAGATTTATCCGATCCGACGGGTGAACAGAATGCATACAAAGTCTTGGACTTGTCGCAATCTGCTAATCAGGCCGAGATCACGGCAAGATGGAGAAAACTATCCAGAGAATTCCATCCAGACAAGGTCAAGGATCCAAATCAGCAGGACGAGGCCGTGGAGAAATTCATGGAAATCCAACAAGCATACGAGATTCTCTCCAATAGCAAAACACGACGCCAACGGAAGAATAAGAAATCAAATATGGATTAATATGTATGTGTTTTTCTGCGTAACAGAATGGACTGATAATTATTTAAGACCTGTTTAATTGTAAAATAAAAACAATTAATATAAGTACATTTATACAAACAACAAGATGTACATTACATTTGTATACTAAAATTAAATTCTGGGAAGTTATTTTTCTGTTATTTATATGTAAAATATAAATATAGTTTATATAACATGTGCGAATATTTTTACCATTATATATATATATATATATATATATATATATATATATATATATATATATATATATATATATATTGGTTAATAGTAAGTCTGCATTACACTGCCGAAATAATTGGTCCAAGAATATTGTATTTCTGATACGCATCTCAAGTCCTTTTTTCTACACTATGATCGTGTAACACAGACTTTGTGCTATAGGTTTTTTCTTTGCTAAAATGTTCACATATAAAAATGTATTATTAAAAACATTTCTTATATTTAATGCATATGTCGTAATTTTGTCCACGTGTCTGTCACACGTGCATAACTCCAGTTCACTACATGTAATTATCTAGAATGTAATTAATATGTACTAATTAAAACACGATCTCTGTACATACACACACGCACACGTGTATTATATTTAGCTGTCTTTGCGCACATGTAAATATTTAGAAATTTTATCTTCTAAACTAAATTCTCGACAATGTCGAGGGTATAACACTGAGTATAATTATACATAAAGGCATTAATGAATGACTACAATTGGTAACTATAATAATCATTGGCCCTTTTTATGTTCAAATTTCGAACATTCTATTTCTTTATAGAAATGAGAGTTCGATTTATTTTTTGCGTGAGAGATTCGTGAAACATCTTTTTAAAATAAAGATTATACGAATGATAGATGTCATGACAGAAAACGATTTCTAGATAGGAGGCTTTAAAGGAAAAAGACTGTCTAGAAATATCGTATGAAAGACTTTCTCGGAACATTTCTTTTTAGGTAAAAGAATAAAATCCAGAAAAGACGGTCAAATGAAAGATCTCTCTTGAAATATTTTGTATCAATAATCAAATAAGGAATTTTCATTTACCAAATCACTGTACACACATACGTTCATCAATTTGCATTCAAGTACATCGCATAAATTCTTACTAAAATCTAATCTAAATATAATACAGAAGAGATACCAAAACTGGATAAAATAATAATAAAAAACAAATACAATACTTATCACACAGTTCACGATGAATTATTCATCCAAAATATGACCTTCATCTTACAACTGCAAAGAATAAAGGAACAGATGCTTTTCAGTGCTGCCAACAGATGCCTCTAGTAATATCCCCTGGTGCAAATGTAACACTGATGCTATTTCATCTTCTTCTTTGTTCTTGGCGGCTTTTCCATTACGCATTGTTGATTTTCCTGTTCCAGAAGTGTGGTGAGTGCATTTAGGTCACTGGTGACTGTTGCTGCGCCATTGGCCAAGGTTATCTGGAGTCTAGGTACGGTCAAGGGACGTATTAGTGACTTAATAACTGGCGGTACGGTTGGGGCGGCCGGAAGTACCGGACTACTGGCACACAGAGCAGCGGAAGTGAGTTGCGTTATCAACCGTGCACTGGATGACGTGTCCGACGAGTGACTTGGGCCCGATGAAGTTCGGAAAACTTTCCTCAACTTGGATTTTATACCTGACAATTACATTATGTACAATATTATTACGTAACAGGATTATATGTGTGTATGTGAACATTTCAAAAGAAACAACTTTATTTTATTACGTCGTATCATTTACATATACAACCGTATCATGTTTTCTATTATATTGAACGATTTTTATCGTCCTATTTAATAGTGAGTTTATCTAATTTGAAACATGTACATTTGCATTTGCAAGACGAACAATTGTTAAATAAATATATCTAGTATACATTTCCATGTAGTGATTGAACGTATGAGGTTATCATTGAGATGCAAAGTTTTTGTGATATTTTAACAGAATATTTTCACACCCACCTTGAGATTGTGGTGGGACCTGTTGCTGCGGAACGGGTACGACTTTTCCCAAGAGAACTCTCGTGGCACCAATGTCAGAGTCAGAACCCCATCGTCCGCATGAAGTACTACGCTCCAGGAGTCGATGTCGTGCGAATTTCTCTATAACGTCAGCGCAAACATAACGGCCACAGTATCGTGCCCATTGTTCAGCGCGCAACCCTTTTCCCGTATCGCGAAGTGTGGGATTAGCACCTGAGGAACATCGTCGAGAAGTTTAACGTTAGATGTTTCACATAACAAATTTTAATGAGTGAAATATACTTGGGATGAAAAACATAATAGTAACCAGTGTGTGCTGTACTATAATCGTATTGAAGTATAGAATCAATTATTCACAGTAGCTTTATATTGATTTCTATATTAATGTGGCGTAGTCAAAATTGACATATATCAACAATACCGAAAATTAAACGAATACAGACAATAGAAAATAAAAGAATTGTGCACCTTATACATATAAGTTATTTAGATACAAAAGTTAGATTAAGATTACAGATCAGAAAAAATGTTATTTATGAATTGAATATGAACTAATTTATCTTGTTTTTTTTTTCTTTCTTGCCTTTTCCATGCGCGAAAAATAATGGATTCCAGATGGTGCTGATGAGAAATAATAGCAAAGCTAATTCGTAAAGAAAAGTTGCTATGGAGTTTTTTCCAAACTCACAACTCTGTTTCAAACAAACAAGTTGTTGACAAGGCACGCAATCAAATTAAAAAAATATTTTGTTTAACTTTTTTTTTAATTACTAATCCTGATTAGTGTATCCGAGTAAACTATGAATTTTATGTGGAATCATAGAGAGAACTAAGTAATTAAAAAAATTGTAGGGTTCTTACCAGCAAAGAGAAGCAACTTGGCACACTTGTTACGGCCTTGCAGGGCGGCTTTCATGAGTGGTGTGAAACCTAAATGGTTGCGAGCATCGATCTCTAGCCCTTGGCATCGGCTAAGCAAGAAGTTTAAACATTCAACTTGTCCTGAAAGTCACAGAAAAATCAGTACAATGTAATGATATATACAGTCAAACTTCCATAACTCCATAATCATAAATAAAGTTCGACTTATGGACATTACAGTGGTTTAATTACGCACGTTTTTATTGAATACAATTCGTGTACTAGGAGTACAAACTAATTTCTGTTAAAATATTCAGTAATTTGATTCGTTATCATGCTCAGCGAATAAGGAATAAATGTGTATAAATTCGTTTTACAAATAGGGACTTCCCCGAACAATTAAAAACTCAATACGAAAAAAATGCAGTTTGAGGTAAGGGCATATTTTTGTGTGAGCGAATGTTGCTATAAACCAGGTATTTTCCGCATATCATACATTTTTGCACCAAAAATGTACCATTTTTTCACTCGTGATAGGGTTGCCAACATTGCCAACATTATTTTCCGGGTTCCGGGTTTACAAAATAGATCTCCGGAGTTAATTCAAATTTCATATAGATAGCTATCCTTTACGCGCCACTCAATAAAAATTGCCGGTGAGATGCATAAATCGGGATTATACGACGAAATTAATATAATCAAACAACATCTTTGTAACTCGCGAAATGATTCCAATTGTTCCAGCACGGAAAAGATCTGGGTGGGCATTTTTTAAAACACTTAAAAATTTTAAAAAAATCATTCAAAAAGTCTATTCCTATCAGTATACGTTTGTTGAACGCATTTTTCCATCATGGAATCAGTTTGGAGGAGTAACAGGAATAGAATACACTTATACTTAGGTCAGAACTGGCAATTTGAATTAATTTTGATATGGATTGTACAACATTTTATTCGTATTTAAAAGCCCCAGAACAACCCCAGAAAGAGATGGTGACAAAAATATAATTATAGAAAACATTTTATATATTTACCATATATTTTATTTCTGTTTTTTTTTTAATATATTATACAGCCAAACTCCCATAATTCGAACTTCTATAACTCGAAATTTCTTTAAGTCGAAATGAATCGAATGGCAATAACGTTTAGGGAGCAAATTACATGCAATTTGACGAACTTCAATAACTCGAATAAAATGATTGCATACCGTAAGTCGAATTTTTAAGAGAAATCCTTGTTTGTGAAGGAATTTTTTGTGTTATTTTGGTTCTCCTGTCGAAATTTTTTCCAGGTTTTATTTTTTTCTGCGTTATTTTCTATTCAATTATATTCAAAATTTTCTTGCATATGCAGAAAATGGAACAATATTTTTCCATTGTTGAACTTCAGTTGATTGGAATTTGGGCTTAAATGAATCGCAGTTGGTGATTCAGGAAATATGTATAACATTTTGTGGATACTATTTATCTGAGGATGCTTCAAAATCGAAGCGAAACGTAATAATACAAAATTTTATATTTCCTGAATCACCAACAGCGCTTCATTTAAGCCAATCAACTGAAGTTCAACTGGCTTAATAATCTTTAAAATGAATATTTTTCCATATTTATTATTTTGAAAAATTATGTAAGACCATATTTTTTAATTAAAAATTAAACAAAAGACGATCAATGCATTTAGTCTTAGTCTGCTTTGCTTTTGTCAAGAGAAGAAAATGTATTCACACCTGTTTTAAATTTGTTGTTTTATTTGCGACCTAGATACCTAGGATTTTAAACGTGTATCTAGGTAAATAAATTTGTGATATATTCAAACTTGGACATACGTCGATGAGCTGCAGGCATGGATGTCTGTATCCATTCCTAGTTTCGTTTTATTTTATTCGGGGAGTCTCTTTCCGCTGTTGTTGTTACGTTTCAATGTAAAAAAATTAGAGTGAGAGCGGAAGATCAATCACTCATTGTATTGTGATTTTTTAAAAAAGGTTATACACTTTTTGGTGAAAAATTGTATGATATGAGAAAAATAACTGGTTTATAGCAACACTCACTCACACAAAAACACGCCCTTGCCTCAAACTGCATTTTTTCGTATTGAGTTTTTAATTGTTCGGGGAAGTCCCAATTTGTAAAACGAACACATACACATTTATTTCTTATAAATGTGCTGCTTGATATTAAGGCACATTTATTCCGTATAAGTTTGCTTATCATGAACGGAAACGCGGCAAATTACTGATTATTTTAACCGAAATTAGTATGTACTCCTAGTACACGATTTTAATTCAATAAAAACGTGTGTAATTAAACCACAGCAAAGTCTTTAAAAAAATTACTAGTTTTCATGAACATTTCTATAAATCGAAGCCTCCATAAGTCGAACTTTTTTGTGGATAATGGTGATTCAAGTTATACTATAATAGTTTAAATAATAGTAAGTAATAGTAATAAATTACTGACAAAAAGAAGAATAAATGAAAGTAAACTGAAATAAAAAGGAATATAATAAATAAAGGTAAGAATCGATCTGCAAAGCATTATTATCTATATTTACTGGTGATATTCATAAAATATAATATGTAAGAGATAAATTGAATTTGTAATTGTATTTGTACATGTGCTGTTTTCCGTAAAATGTAATTTCGGGGACAACATCCTGGTTGTATTGTATTGTTGCAAGTTACCAGTGGGAAATTACACGCCTTCATTCCAGACTGATTGAATTAAGTCTCCTGTTTCCGGGTTCAGAAACAGGAAGAAACTCGGTTTCGGTCAGAGTTAATTTTGTACACGGTTGATAGACTGCACTCAATCATTGATAATACCGTTCTATTTACTTACGAATACGCAAAATGAAAATATAATCGGTGTGTTTTTAATGGCCTAATACAATATTACGACACGCAGCATTTACATAACGTATTTATTTTCAAATCTCCAGGAATTATTCACCACAAAATGGAGTAGTTGAATTATAAGTTCAAGTTAAAACAAAATAAACATAATCTTGTATGTGTTTATTAGTGTAATGTACAATGTACCGGAAGATACTAAATTATTCTATTTCTGAGTGTCTGCTTTCGTACATTACATGCTGCTGTGGTTATTTCGTTGTTATTAACTTTACTGACCTGCTTGCGCGGCAAAGTGCAACGGTGTGTTCCCTTCGTTATCTGGCAGATTGGGATTCAGGTCTGGAAGTTGCAGAATGGTTTCCAAATGATCAACTGAACCATTAGAAGCAACATAGCTCAGAGCAGTCTGAAACAATACATAACCTGACATAAAACAAACTATATATTTAAATTATAGACCTAAAAGAATGTATAATTGATAAAATTATAATCTCATATCATTTTCAAGGCCGGTAATTAGTAACTACTTGCTTATTCTATATCCTTTGGTTCCTTCCACTAAATAAATAGACTCAACCGGCTATGCTTTAAGCTTCGAAGACAATTTCCATATACAATGCTGCAGGAATATGACGTGCTTTCATGAATACTAGATGCATCCCATTGAAACATCGCTATCACGTCATTGCCACGCAGAATGTAAGCAAATTTGAACTGGTTCAGAACGACTGCTTATTCTTGTTCGATATTGCAAACGGTAAATACGCTGGATCACTGGTTGGATACAAAATGCATCCGTGTTTCATCGAATCGTAAACAACATACATATCGTATTTACATCGTGAATTCCCAAGGTAAAAAATCCGATGTAAATATTAACAATGTCATCTGGAAATTAATGCGAAAAGCGTAACATAAATGCTTTAGTATTTTCATTTTAATATATGCTATTAAACTAAATTAAAACTGCTGTTCATGTAATCAAGCTTTAATCGGATATATTTAATTGAACTTGTTGTGTAATAGGAAAAATACCAAGATAATGTGTTTTTTTTCACGTTCGTATAAATTGTACATTTCAAAAATGTTTTATCAGATTTAAAAAATTGCAGCAATTACAGAATACACACCTTTTATGTGACATATAAATGGAACTCCCCATATTATAATTTTATATTATGAGAATTTAAACAACATGTACGTGCAGATTTGAAAATTTTGTAGTTAATCTACATACGTCACGAACACAGGTTCGATATCAAATTCTCTGCTTTCAAGTTACCCCACCTTTGTGGAAGGGAATGAAGGAAGAGGGAGGGGATAAATAGTAGATCGCGTCGGTGACCTGTACTTGCTGTACCCTCTTACACTTCCCCCACAAACCCTTACACGTTGACCCGGTCACCACTGCTGACCTGTTTACTTCATAATGCATATATTCATTCCACGTACGTACAACACTATGTACGTGTATATGTGCTCCCACGTACGCTGCTGGTACCCCCAACAACTTCAGGCACGTGTCATGACCTGTATCTATGTGTGTGTATGTATAAACGGAGATACAGTGTGTGAAAGTATATAGATGTGTAATTTCTCATGTGTAATTTATACAATGAACCTTTTACATACGATGTAAAATATCATCAAACTTGCTGCTACAGAAATGTATTCAGTTCATTTATATGTATATAATTTCAATTTCACTATTCTTATTTTAATTTTTTTTTGTTTCTGACATTAGTTCTTCACAAGATTACTCTTCGTCAAAATGGTTCTTACAATTTTTCTTCTTGTTGTGTGCTTGTCTCAGTAATAAATTACCCTCGGTGTAAGGCAGACAATATTACACGGCTCACAGAAAACTGTCGGTAAATTGGATTGAAGTTTTAAAACTGCGGCGTACGGAGGAGGGGGTAGATTCTAACAACGTATTCTGCACCATCAAACAACAAGCCATTAAGAACACGAAATTAATGAGCAGAACCATGCGTGCTCCCCATGTATGTATGTGTTTGACAGCGCAGATAAAATAGGTGCGAATCTATGTATTCCGTTGCCAACTAGGTCAGCTTGTGCATCCTATGGGACCTTTGATCTTTACACAGGATAGGTCTGCACGTTGACGAGTTAATAACGCCAGCACTGACTGTGGCCGTGGTAGTTTTTACCAGACTCCTTTAACTGACAGACAGTAATGTTATGTACTCAAGGGGTGCATCCATGAGGGTTGAGATATCCATCGGCGTCCGCAGAAATTTGTCCGGAGGGAGAAGGGCAAAAAAATCCAGGGTTTTTCAAATGTACATATGATAAAAGATAAAAAAAATACGTATGTATATAAATACATAGTTAATAATAGTAAAATCGTAGTATTTGCCCGGTGATCAATACAAATATTTGACAAAAACACAATATTAATAGATAATTAATACCATATTCCAAGGGGGGGGGGGACATATGCCCACCTCCGGACGCCCATGAAAATATCATAAAAACACAGCTCTTCAAAATATTTAATCGATGTGTCAAAAACAAATACACTTGGACTCAATTCCGATGAAAGAAAATAATAAAACTATCGGAAGGAATAAATATGGCGTGGTATCCTTCAAATGACAATACATTTGTTTCAATCGTTCACTGCAATGACACAGCAAGGCCTATTAACTGTACTATTAATTGCAGCAAAATACAATTAAACATCTTAAATTAAACCTATTGAAAACAACGTTATTAAAACGAGCAATTACATTCCGTTGTAACTGGTTATAATTACTGATCACGCGGTTATAAATTCTCTTCAAACAGGCACACTAAAATATAAATAGCATTATTTGCGAATATAAACGCAATGTCTGTCTTCGTACGCGTGATTATAAATATTGTTGAAGTCTGTCATTCGCTTACCAGTATCGACTTTCGTAATATTTCTGCAAGTGAGTTTATAGAAATTCTATTGTTGATCGCCTCGAAGGTGACGTCAGTGAATCTGATTTATACGATCAGATAAATCTGCGCGCGAACAAACGCAAGTGTTAATCTTAGAAAACCAACCAATAAATCCACGTACGGAAATATAAATATTTGTATCATGTAGTTACAGCTTGCAAGGCGTTAAATCGTAAAAAAAATATTATAGCCTATTTCCACGTACAAAACCTGATATTAGATTTCGTAAAATTTCATTATTCTATTTACTCGTGAAGTTGGCTATAAATACCAATCAATATAATATTAATGGACGGCAGTTGTTTTCCATTCATAAAAGGATTACAAACATATATGTATCGCGGACAATAAATCTGAAAGTACACTTCGATTATTTGTGAGTATGGTCGCTCAAAACATCACAACCATGATGCATATTTCATGAGGTGAATGGCCTACATATCTCGTTCTTCCTGAATCATACATTCAGAATATACAATATAAATATAGACAAAAAATGAGAATGCATTCTGAGAAAAATTTAAAAATATATTCTACAACTCGTATACATTATGAATTAGTAAACATACTTACAATTGCTGCTATATTTATCGCTTGTTACTAGACTGTTTTTAAAACGGATAACCAATTCAATACGTAAAATGCATACGTACCTAGTTTTAAATATTTCGTGTGGGTGGTCAATTTAACAAAATTAACTAGGCTGTTGCATTTATTAATTGGATATTAATAAAAACTAAGTGGTCTGTAATTGATCAATTGGTCGTAATGAAATGAAATATATTCATTTTGCAACGTACATTGTCTGAAGCAGATTTTATTTTTAAAATGAAACCAAATACTAGTAAATTATATTTTTAACTGGACAAAAAACAAGAACGAAAATACGTTAGTAACTTACGTCGATGTTTAAACAGAACTCCAAATTAATTTACTCTTGCAAACGTTTGTCCGTACGGATTTATTTTGATCAAGTAATTTACGACATTTTACAAATGTTGGACAAACATTTCAAGCGAAACCCCTAACCACGTGTGCGTGTTAAAACAATGAAGAAATATAACACACACACACGTGCGCAAGCTGCAAAATCAAACTGTCTGGATTTTTGCAAAAATAGACTTTTACAGCAACCATTGTACGGCGGTTTGGAACGAATTTTATATTGTTTCAACGAGTAATTTTTAGTACAACGAATTGGATTTTACGATACGTTTTAAAATTCGTCCTTTACGGCTACGCAAAAATAGAACATCGATAATCATTTTCCACTGAATACAATGTATACTTTTGAGTAAAACTAATAAAAAAATATTCATTTTATGACAAGAAATTTTACATATCCTATTACAAATGCAATGTTGGTGAATACTATTGACGAAATGTCAAAGGTCATCGCAACATATAATGGTCGGAAAACGTGGAAAATGCAAATAATTTTCCATAAAACGTGATTGATCGTACAGTTGAGATAGAATCCTGCATTCGTGGCTATTTTGTTGAGATGGATTCTCGTCAAGGTTTAGAGGATTTTTCCATTCATATAACTTGACCAGCTATAACAAGTTACAAGTGAAGTATGTCTGTATGCATATACGTGTGCATGTATGGAAACTTCCGCATATACATTAAACGTTTGAAGTGTTAGTGGTCATTTAATTGAACTCGGAGCAACTCAATAAACTCCTGACGCACAAACTCTGATGTCCGCCCGTCATCCGTGTGGTTGGTGTGCACGGATGATGATGCGCACTTTATAAACAATCGGTTAATCAATGTGTTTTAATAAAGTTATACACAACTGGCTCACAGCGGTCCACATCTGACTGATGTGAAATGGCAGATAATGTGATATTCGTCGCGGCCAAACACAATTGCGATGGATTTAAAGTTCAGATGAATAGGAAATTGAGTGGATTTAAAGAGGATTAATCGTATTAGTAATAGAAGTGGCATTGCATAAATAGCAGATTATTAAAAGTTTACCATCTTACAAAATCAAATAGCATACAGTTATATGGGAATATTGAATTATTTTCAGATTGAAACTTCAAGAGCACTGCAAGTATTGGAGATTTTCAACTGCAACCGTTTGATTTGCATTTGAAATTAAATTTCCATCTTGTCAGTGCTCTGCAGTGAAATGTGATCAATAACATGTATAATGATTTCGTATACAAAGTATATGTATCCCTGTCGAGCCGGAAATAGCGAACAGGGAAGTGAAGAGGCGACACTTGCTATAGAATATATGTACATATGGTTGTGAATGAACACGAAGATAGACGGAGACTAGGTATATTGCCATATATGTATATATATTAATATACTCTGTCGTTCGTATCAATCTATTTACATTAGTGTTCAGTGTGCTTGGTTGATTATTATATATCAGCAGATTGTGTATGCATGTACTGATAGTTCCATATATCAAATGGATATTATCAATGATCCAAATAACGGGAAATAACATACAAGTGAATAGTTAATGTCGTTACTAGAATTTACTATTAAATATTCCGTTTATTTATTGCGAATCTGTGGACAAATTCAAAAACTTACTGAAACCAACCGTTGTCCAATAAAGGTTCGAGAGACTCACTTAACTGAACTAAATCCGTTTAAATTGAATGAAAACCAATCCAGCCAATCTTTTGTCTTCGGAACTCTATGTTACGTGACATTTCTCCGCATGTTCGGTCACGTGCACGTACCATTAGCGCACGTGACAATGTTTGAAAAGGGGGTTTCTTTATATTCAAATGAAGAGGAAAAAAAACTGTACATCATAGTGGAATGAATGTATTTGAAAAAAGGAATACATATGTACAAGTAACACTAGTGTTAGATGTATGTGGATAATTTTGATTTACTAGAATAAATAACACTCAAGTGAAGCAAATGCCAGAAACAAATGAACTTCAATTAATAAATTATATATATATATATATATATATATATATATATATATATATATATATATATATATATATATATATCAATAAATTACTTGGTTTTATTTCACGTTCTTTTATTTTATATAGTAAAGCTACATGTTTCGTCAACATTGTCGCCTGAAGATGTCACAATGTACATTTACACGTACAATTTATTAATTATGAATTTTCACAAAGTAAATGTAAAAGTTATATTTTATGTGAACTTCAGTTGCCATGGCACAGTATGGTGAACATTTAATTAAATTTGTGACGTGACTATGCGTCCAATTAAAATTCATTCAGTGTTGAAATTTGCATTCTGTGTCCGAGCTCGACACCACCCGTGGCTTTGGGTGTATCAGTGTTGCGTGCAAAACAGACATATCGAGACGGAATATACGCAGAAAATACTTGTCTCGACACCTACTATGCAACAGTACCGCATCAAGTTTATATTTAATTCTAGTAACGACGGTTTTAATTAGCAGTTTTCAATTATTCACACTGTGTAACTATCACGAGATACTATTAAACAAGTTAAGCAGCAAAATAAAAAAAGTCATGCAACAATAACACTGATTTTAATCATTTTTGAAAAATCACCTGTACTTGTATAAATAATCTGTCCTATTTTAGATGTAATAATACACTTTTCTAATCAAACTTCGTTCAATATATTAACCAAGTGCCGTGTTAAACGTACCTACGAGGGAAACTTTATAAATTATTCATACACTTGTGTAGTTCATTGCATAACTTGGACATAACGACAATATAATCACTTCCAACCACAATAGATTGTTACCTTCCAGATTCTAGCCACTAATTTTCCAAATGAAATATCGCTTGAAACGTGTAAGAACCCGCTGAATATATTTGTCAGTGAATAAGATGGGGTACATGGTAGTAAACAACTTATAAAATTGTAACTTTTTCGAGGCAAATCCTAAATTTACAATAGGATTTTCCACTAAACTTCCAAACCACTAGTTCCAATAATTAACGAAACTGCCTGAACCTGAATTTGATTTTAAATATTTAATCTGTATCTGTAATCACGGCTCAATCAACGTGACCCAATTCTAACCCTAGTTGAAATTTACACAGAATGTAAACAAACTAAAAATGTCCGTGTTACTTCCACGATTTATCGTTTGACATTTACAATAATTAATATACATCGAGTCGATGCAGTTGTAATGAAAGTAGGACGTGTATAAATACAAAATAAAGCAATTTTTCTCGATGGCTTTAATAAAATATGTATTCCAACATTCACTTTTATCTAATTACTCGTGTACACCTGCCCTGACATACGAATGAAAAGAAAAACGTACGGAACGAAAGAGACCGACCCACATTTCAAACACACGCACACATATGTATGTACATAAAGTTAAAAAGAACAACTGCGCCACTTAACTAGAATCAGAGAAATAGGTTATGTCACTAAACGTCATCTACCGGGCAGGGCTTCGGTAGCTAAATTAAATTCGCCATTATGAAGTTGGCTGCGTGGTGAGTGAAACTATGTAGAACAATGTACACAGAAGCACACGCACACACCGAAGTATGTGTACAGAGTCACTAAAGCTTCAAGGCTGTGTCCTTAACTAATTTGTCATTGTTAAAATCAAATAACTTGATTGCAAAACACAAGTTACATCTTGTCGTAGCCAAGTTTACGAGATTTTAAACAATAAACTGTATCTAAGGCTTCCGGTATGTAGGTGTATATAAATTGGAAGCAATTCTCTATGACTACATTTTCGGAATATAGCACACTGCAACACAGTCTATGGAATTCATTTGACCATTCCTGGTACGTATCGCTTCGTAATAATTCCTGTTAATTCTTATATCTACTCTTCACTGTTCATTTTCCTGAATAGCACTTTATAATTGGTTAAAAGGACTACGTTGAGATGTCCTTAATCGTTCGATTTCTTACGAGCGAGCATTCAAAGAACAGCCCACTTGCCCTAAACATTCAGCAGAGTCAGCGGCTTTTACACATCCGTACGTGAGCCAGAAAAGAAAGAGTATTTTTCCAAATTAAGTACGTGCATATACAAATGCTACGCTTAGCCAATTTAACAATACATGAAATCTTAAAATTGTAAAAGCTCAAATGACGAAAAAAATAATAAAATAATCAACATACGTATATACGTACTTCTATATGATATAGAAACTGAGTATAGCAAAATGGACTAATCCAGTATGAGTGAAATGTGATTTTATAATACGAGTGTATTACAAGTAGAAGGTATTAATACCCACATGACTACATGTCAACCCTACGCACACACACAGATATACAATATTTATAACGGCATATTTATGTGAAACGTGCTCATGTCCAAGTAAAGATTAATCCTCCTGATACTTACATAATTATTATACAGCTACTGCCTACTAATAGACGAACAAAATTTGCATATGCCCCGGTATTTAAATGAGGTTGAATAACAAGAATAAAAAAATCTAATATTTACGTAGTTCCATTTGCATATCTAGGAAATATCAATATTCGTGATTATATATTTTCCAGAAAAATAATTAGAAGAAAAATGCTGACAAAATTTTTGTTCAGAGTGCATCTTGTATAATGGAGGAACACAATAGTTATCTGGAATATTTGTAGACGTCACAGGATAAGGAAATACATTATGGCATATTCAGATTATATTAGTAAATGATCTATTAAAGACAAGCAGCATGCGTGTGCGTGTGTATATCAACCACAAGTGATGTATGTGAAGCGGAAGATATTAGCGGAGTTTCCAAGTACGACTGATCTCAGCGTTAATGAGAAAATAACACTACAAGCGCCTTCCGTTTTCAGCAGCCTAAGAAAACAAATTCTAAACCTGAACAGCATGCAGCAAGGTAAACACAGTCACTCTACATATAGGTCGCACAAGTCACGAGCAACATTTTTACTCACCCGTGTACACATTCACGTACATTGGTGCGCCATCCATGCAAGACATATGCTGATGTGTGTTGATTTAGGCACACGAGTCACAACTAATATGCATAACGTATGCCAGACACGTCGAACTGCTAATTTTATAACGCTAATGTAATATTATTTCCAAGTCGGGACAACGTGTAGAAAATGCGCAATACAACAATAACAATATTCGACAAGGACGAAAATGGTAAAGTGTTTTGGACGATAAAGTTTATTTCAGGGTCATATCATTATGCTTTCATTTGGTTTTAGTTGCTTTTACCGTTGATGCCGTATTTTCCAAAGTATGTACTTAACTGTTACTAGGCTATTTGCTAAATGGTAGCTTATGGATGTGTGTGTGTGTGTGTGTGTGTGTGTTTGGGAAAACAATCTAAAACAACAACAGCTTACACGGGATTCTATTTACTGTAAAAACATGTTACTGGAACTCCTGTGGTTGTTCTGTAGGGGGAGGGCGGGTGAAAGGGTTGGTATTTTTAATCACGGGTGTATGAGGAAGCAACTGTGGTTAATAAATATTTACACCTATTTTTAAAACATCTGTTTTGTAGTAACTAGGAACTGTCTAGTCACCGAAATGTTGCACACATGTAGATTTATTTTAAATGTGTAATTGACTTTTACAGTACGCACATTCGAAATCATGAGATATTTTTAGTAATATATCTCAAGTCATAGCGGGCGAATGAAAATATTTGGTGAGAGCTTTACTAGACATTGAAAAACATTCGTTTTGACATAAGAAAATTATTTACATTGTCTAATATAAATTAATACACATTAAATTATGAAGTGTTGATTTATACAATAAGTACATCAGTGTTTAAGTAATTACTGGAAGTATTTCCGAAGGCATTTGTAAATAAACATGCTGATGATATAAGAATCTGATTGATAGTATCTGATGATGTATTTATGGTTCGCAAAGTCATGAACGCAATTTATTAATAGCAGGAGAGAAATTAATCACATAGAAACTCAGGTTGCTCATCTTGAATCTAATCCAGATTTTATTCATCACATACTCCTATACAAATATTAATACAGGGAAGCAAACTATTATTTTTTTTTACAAAATCTAACAATAATATTTCCTCATGATAATGATTAACATTTTTATGTAAGAAAATTGTTTTTGTTTAAAGCAGACGTCATTTTTGTAAACATGAAAAGAATGTTGAAAAGGGTCGACTCACCCTTCCACTGCTGTCCACGGCATTCAAATCTCGTTCCGGGATGCCGACAAGCACAGCCCGCCTGAGTACCTCTCTGATCACGGAATCATCCCCTTCCCTGGCAGCCCGAAGCAGGGCCGGGCCCGCCCCGGGCGCGGGCACCGCAGAATTCGCCGTAGGAGACAGTGTGCCCCGTACGTACTTGCCCACCGGGTGCACCCTCTGTTTTACGGACGTGGTGCCGCTCACGACTGTCACGGACGTGACTGGTTGACAACTAGACCTGTTGAACGCCGATTGTCGACTGACGCGCGAACCGCTCCAGCCATTCAACTTGGCATCCGTCGCCGTCATCGTCGCCGCGACGAAACGCACCTCCGGCGGCGGACGATCGCTCTCCGGCCCATCTGGTGGCGGCAGGTCGAACCTTACGCGTCGCGTCTGGAATCAAAGATGGCACTGGATGATGTGGTTACGTGTGTTTTTTTCCAAGAAGACTTATAGAACTGGCGCGAAAGTCATTCTGGTTTTAATATTCTAAGAGAATTTCAACGTTACAAAATGAGATCTTATATAAAGGATTATAAATTTATGTTTAGCGATAAAAATAAGTACAGATATATACCACCAAAAACAGAACATAAATATTAAAGAGATACTATATCTTTTTTGAATTGCGTTCTTATTACATTATATAAATTATTGTGTACTAAGTTATCAAGTTATGAGTTACAACATTCTTAATAACTAATAACGTTTATTGAATTATTTTTTCCACGTCCGGAAGTAGAAGTCGATTTCTATGGTGTCAAAATTGTGACAGAATTAAAGCATATAATTTCTACATAGACGAGTTTTTATTATAACAAAGGTTTTTCTAAACAAATATCTGTTGCCATGGTACATTGCATGTAAACATCCCAAAAAATTTTAATTTCGCTCCGATTTATTATAATTCTGTATTTATGAAATTAAGTGTTTCTACTCCCAGTCATGGAAAAATAATACATTATACACCAAGGGAGAGAAACCACTTATTTTTCCTGAGATGTAATTTGAATACAAATACATTGGGGGTAAAAATGGTGGTCTCTCCCGAGGTGTATATACTATTTTTTCCACGTTCGGGAGTAGAAACATATAAACAATGAATTATAATAAATCGGAGCGAAATTGTAATATTTAGAAGCCTTTGGAAATGTTTCCATGCAACGCGTACCATGACAACAGACATTTATTTACAAAAACCTTTGTTATAATAAAAACTCCCTTACGAAAAGTGTTTTCGTCCCTAGGGAGTAAATGCTTCATTTCTGTCCCGCGTTTAACACTATAGAAACCGACTTCTACTCCCGGACGTGTAAAAAATAGTATAGAGACCTCGGGAGCGGCCACCATTTTTTCCTCAATGTATTTTCTTACAATTACCACTCAGGAAAAATAAGACGTTTCGCTCCCTTGGTGTACAGATATAATGTACTATTTTCTTACCTGCATAGATCGTATAGCGGGTACATCATCTCCTAGCACTCCTGCAGTGAACGTTCGTACATATTTCCTGGGGCCAGGTTGCGGTGTAGGCTCTCTGACACGTAGAGGCCCGGACACTGTGCACACTGCACCTACAGGACCGTACCGCAAAGAAGGTAGTTCAGCCACTCGTCTGGTCACTGTCCGCACTCTTGGTAGAGTAGCCGAGCGACCAGCTGGTGTGATGGCCTGCAAGGTAAACAACAGAATTAGAGTTAAAAAATTAAACAAACAATCTTACTCCAGCCCTGAAATTTTTAAAACCAATAAACTAGAGCTTAATTTACACATCATTGTATTTTCCCATACTTTTATAGACTCTATAGCTATAGTAAACATGTTTCCAACACATTTACACCGAATTTTTTGTCATAATCATATCTTTCTATAGCTTGGACAACAAAATCCAGTATTCCTTGGTAAATGTCAGTGCCATAGTGGAAGCGGCGAGGGGGCATTTGGAAGAGTTGCAGTTGTTTATCACGCGACGCTAGCGCCGCGTGTTGGAATAGTTTATAAATATACTACGAGGTAAAGGTTGGGACGTAAACGCATGTGTTGATTTGCCTCGTACTTGTAGTACAAATGTTCGTGTTAACGTTGAGAGGCGCCTGGCGGCTAAGCGAGGTACCAGGCGCCGCGGCGCTGCGGTCACCTGTCACTCTCACGCCTGACGCTCGACACAGTGGCGTAGTCAGTGTGTGGAAAAGGAAAGTAAATTACTTTTTTTCAAATTGTTTTTAGTAGCGATAATATTGAAAACTTTGGTCATTGAAATGGTAGCAAATATATTAAAAAGTACATTGATGATAACTGATTTTTAAACTGCACTAAAAGACAAAAAGAATATATGTAGGAAAAAAAACTGTAAAAACGCTTTTGCAAAATGTCAATATAAAAATCGGTGGATATTTTCAAAAACATAATTTCAGGAATACAATGAAAAAAAATTCAAGCAAATCTTCATTTACATATGGTGTTTCTCACTGGGAAAAAACATTAACAATAACAACACCAATATACACGTGATTCATGCATGTACCACGTGATAAATTGACTCGCTATCCCGGCTGTGGGTGGTGGGATACCACCCTCACTCACATGTAGCGCCGCCGTGCCGTCAGCCAGACAGGTGCAGTAACAAAGTGATTTATAGCCACAGTGTCATTATGAATACTCTTCATGCAAAGGAGCGATGAACGAGCTTGTGAAATTGGACACTTGACGTTTTTTAAATATCGTCTGACAATCAGGTCAAGGTGCGAGGACAGACACGTCAACTGGTGATGATTGTGTGGAATAGTTAATTCTCTGACATTATTATGAACATAATATTAAACGCTCGGTATTCAATTGTATTCAGACATTGTTATACTGTACGCGTCAGTATGTATGGGATTGTTTCAACAGTACAACATTGAATGAATATTTCAATATTATTCAATATGTTGGTATTTGTTATTTTTATTCATCTCTGTTTGGAGCCTTGGAGTGATATAATAACATTTTGATAACACTGGGAAAAGCTGTCAAAACCAGTGTCCATAATTATAATTCTCGGTGAATTTCATTACTTTCCATTTGTTTATATAATAACAAGACGCTGTCAATAACAGTATATTGTAATCGGTCTATTTAAGAATATAATCGTAGGCGAAATAAATATAAATACAAGCGGATATGTACAGTGCTTTTATGACAAATATTATTCACCTTTAACAAAAACCATAATTCCAAAATAATGACGAACCGGAAAAAAAGTACAATTACAATATAATTTACATAAATCCGTAGCATTTTTTTTGTATTATAGATGGTTTTTGTCCATAGCTGAAATTCATACTTCGGGCTACAGGAAGGATATGTGAAACAGTGTCCTTGATACTTGGTGATATTTACACGGGCAATTTAGTATGTGACATGGCCCCGCCCTAGTGCGGAAATTAGCCAATCATTATTCGCATGGACAAACAGTAAATTACATGTCTCAAGTTCAGGGTCTACACACTACCGTATGCAGGAGAATGAATATTCAAGTTCAACACAGCAACGAAGGATCTTGCTGATACATATTTAAAGCGATGTCCTTTCCTTACATAGCTATGAAGTTAATATTAGAAATACTTCATAATTTCTAGAATATCTATGCCGTTATTTTTGTGACAGATCCTGGAATAATATTTGAGCACTGCTTTTATTGAAAAATTAATACGAATGTCAGTACATTCGAGAGTTACGTAGTATGGAAAATACCAACGTCAGAGGGTGCGCGTGTTTACAGAAGTAATTAGTGAAATGTAACCAACAGTGAGCTGTGCAAGAGGGGTGGGCTCGCCCCGCCCAGCAGGGCGTCCCACTGCTGTTATCCGGGAATTCAAGGTATAATGTTCCAATTACTGATATAGCCACGGTGGAGTTCTGCTCGATATTGTACGAAATTATAATGCAGAATTACTCTTTAATTAACAACTAACTGTAGCAGTATTCATTAATATTAATACGTTTTTAATGTATAATATTCCTTATTTACAATTTAAAACACATGTTTTCCCAAATGAATGGATCATTTATATTTAGTTTTTCAAAGTTGACCAGATCGTTTGATTATGAATTATTAATTAAACTCACCTCTTTGATGCATGGCCGTGGATGTACAACAGACGTTGATTTGGATATCACCATTTCTATAAGAGAAAAACAAATAATCGTTTCAAATCAATGTGTAATATAAATTAGAGCGCCTAGTCGTACGGCTAGCAACAATACGCAATAATGTTGCGTGTTGTATAACCAAACTCAGTACAGGCGCACACTTTGTTGGTCATAGGAAGTCATTATTTTTATTTTCACGCAATCTAATTTTAACAAATTTATTCATTAACCGTCGTTCAGGAATGATATAAAACTTATATTTACGGAAGTGACTAGTTATGTGTTATGAGTATATACATTTGCAAGCATAATAAAACTGACAGAATATTTTCAACATAATTATTATTATTATCCAAATACTATGTTTATTTCAGTACTAACATCTAATGCTTTAAATAATTCTTAAAAGTAAATTATAAAACAATTTTACACTTAAAAGCAATAAATATCACGCACTAGGGTACTTAGTTTTTGACCCAAATTCTAAAAATACTAACCACTAACCCTGCAAACTAAACTACCCCAACATATTCCGTGTAAATTAAATTACAAAAACAAAGTTCTTATCGTTATCACCGAATTGCAACGTTTGCGAATTCACAGTTACGCCTACAAGTGTAATTGACGGTTCTCCCACGAACTTGCATTTTAAATGCCCAAGGGCGACTCGTTAATTTACGGCAGAAGGGGCTGACGCAGCGTGACATGGCATGTTCAGGGGTGATAAAAGCGACAATTAATAAAAAAATAAACACATTCAAAAGCCATGTAAGCCAGGGTCAAGATATGAAGAATGTGGTAACATTTACATAGATCTAAGAATAAGACATACAATGTCTTTAATAATTATGATGACTTGTCGACGTGGACAGATTAGTTTCCAGCGAAAGAAGAAGATAATGATCAGATTTCTGAGCTTTAATTTCAAGTTTCGTACAAATCTGAAGGAAGTTACTACAGTATATTATAATTTAGTAAAACTGTTTCTACTGATACAAATTTATACAATCAACTTAAAAGTTTACGATACGAAACCTGTCTGTGCCGGTATGAATTATGCTTACAGTGAAACATAAAATAGTTAACAACTTTCTTCAGACAAGAATGTCTGTAACCGAAATGAGAATAAAATTCTATGTTGTACTGTAATCTGCGAAAACATGCGAATTATTTCAACGGGGAATTTCTAAATTATCCGCTTCACTTCATGAATGCTTCCGAGATAAATAACTCTTGCGATGTTGATGTAGAAATACTTGTACCATATTACGTTGTAACGTAACACACAACACACGTCAAAATGTCAGGTCAGTATTTCAAATATTCTACATTCCTACATTGGTTTATACAATTACGTATTAATAACAGTTTAGTTATGTATGTTCATTCATTGTATTTATTAAATAGAAGTTAACAAAAGAATAAAATGGGTCATTATAAAATAATATTTCGAATAGAATATCGTTCTTAATTATTAATTCGTTCACGTAACTTTATATAATAAATAAATCCATGAGCTACATGTGATATTGGTAGGAAAAATAGAGTACAATAAAAAACGACAGTAGTAAACAGTATTTGTTGACTCCTGTGTCATACATTTAACATGATCCGAAATCATCCAAGTGTGAAGGACAAAATCATTCATGTAGATACACAATGTCATTTAAACAATTCTACCTACAAATATTTATGTTCAAATTCTGGTGCGCGCGTGTGTGTATAGATGTGATAAACATGGATTTAGCATAAACACATAAAATGTTACGTTTCTCTCCTTGTGTGCTTTACACCCATTGCGTTAATAATAATTCTTAATGATTAATTACACGTACACAGCAACAAAAGTATCATTCCGTGTTACAGACGTACCTGGTGCGGTTATTTTTAGTTGCACGATTGGTAACACTGCCGTGTACTGTTGGCAGCAGTGTTTGGAAGTTGCAACTGAACTCATGACTGGGTAATGAACCGATAAATTACGGGTAATCACGTTAAATTAAGAACAGAACTGATCTGTGGATCAGTGGACAGAAGATCAAATATAATTTTGTATAATTACGTCTGTCTGTGAATTCGGTGGTAATCACTGAATATAAGTTCATGTGAGTGTGATCTGCGCGTGGTGACAACTCACTGTTCTGTAATTAACACAAGAACAACAACTGATCACAAAATGCTAGCAACTATATATATAGACAAATAAAAGGATACATGTTTAACTGTAGGATATAAATTAAAACAATTAACCAAAAGACACGACACTTTCTGTTCATTAGCAATGGATGTCTTTATTCTAACGAGCCCATTACGCAATATAATGATTGAAATTTATGTGCGAATAAAAAAAAACAAATTACGATACCTTAACAAATCAAAAATTATAAGATTTTTACAGAATTACAAAAAAAAAGTTTTAGACACTTTGAACTCTGGAAATACACAAATAAGAACATCGAAAATTTCGATGACGTTTCGATTATGTCCATCTTTGGAACAAATAAAGTTAGCCTTGACAATCGTAGTTTCTTAGAAAAGAAGAGCAAAAAAAAAACGAATTAGATTCATTATCTTGACACGTTGATGATTGCTGAGATGCGTTTGAAAATTTAATTAATTCAACGTTACGGAGACGTAGTTTTCAAATACCTAACGTAATAAACACAAATGAAACTTTGTGAGAGTTAATTTACACAGCATATACAGTAGATGTAATAAAGTTTCTATTTTAAAAGATAAAAATTATTAATAGTTGTTAGTTTCTGCCATCTTGCATTGATGGAAAATTACAATTGGCATAGTTACAATTTATTGGCATCGAACGGTATTCAGTCATACCTCAAGAAAACATAATTTTGTTTAGTCAGACAGTGTAGTAACAAAGTTATCAGTTAAAGTTTGTATCTAATAAAACTTCTACAGCAACACGGCTACTATACAATGGAATACTAACAAGTGTTTTCCGGTTACAATCTATCAAACTGTAACATGTTTCGTAACAGACGAGGGCCAAGACACTGGCCTACTGAAATACATACATATGTACACGAGGCCAGATATCGCTTTCAGACGCCCCTGAAAGTGTGTCTGAAAGCTTGCGCACGACAAGGGCTTTAAAGATATGTTGCGTGTGTAAGCATTTTGTGGGGACCACATTTGCATGTTGGCTCTATTGCACGTGAATCGTTCTAAAACACTTCTGATAAATCCAATAAGTGTTCACAATGTCCCGAAGCACGACACCCATTGGCGTAGATACAATCGAGCAATCTGGGACCAAGGATAAGTCAAATATCACCATAGAATAAAGTATAGATTAATGACCAATATAAATAAGGGGTAAGAATGAACGAATAAATTATTAATGACAATAATATTGTCATTATGAAGTAACGCTATTCATAAATAAACCAAGTACACCTCTGTACTCGAAATCTAGCGTGAGTGAGCCTATTATTATATGACATTTTGTGAAATTGAAAATAAAATTCAGACGAGTGTTTTTCAGTTATTATTAATAATAAAAAAAAAACTTTAATTTAAGAAAAATGAAATTCGTATAGGTTTTCAAAGTGACGTTTCGTGATTTGGTGTTATATGCCGACATGTTAACTTGAACAACTGTAACCCAGTTTTAGAAAACGTGAAATAATCTAATTAAACTTACTATAAAACTTTTCAAGAAAGTGTCAGGAGAAATTTCAAGATAAATATAGACATTTTATGTTTGCAATATAAATTATATGATCAACTATTATTTTACAACGTAACAAAAACGTGTTAACTATCGTTCTTTTTATTACTAGCTCGATACAACTTGTGACAGGCATATTAACTTTTGAAAACTGAAGTCTGCAAACCTTCAGCAATGTGTAAAGCGGAAGCAGTTCTTGTATACAAATGTGATGTTAATCGAAATTACTATTTAGTTCTAAATAAACACGAATTCCAAGGTGTTTTTTTTTCCAAATTAACGACATTTACATTATGCTCTCAAGTTGGAAAATAATTTCTCTTCGTACCTAATCCTTATAAAACATATTAAAAATTATATTAAATCTTGTCCTACTAATTTTGCAGTATCAACTTTAATGTGAATATTTTCAATTCTAACCTAACTTTTAAACGTTATGTATGAGCGGTTTAAGAATACATTGCATGAAAAGTAACACTTAGTTCGAAATATTAAAACTACATTGCAATAAATTGTCTCTACACAATGGATATATTATTTGAATAACGAGAAAACTCACGTTTGCTCTAAGGAAAATTGTGCACGGGAAAAAACAATTGTAATAAATATCTGTCACAACAAAAATCCGAGTTTTTTAACACACAGTTAAAAGGAGGCAGTCATTCTATTAATCTTCCAGTCAACACTAGTACAATCTTTATAAAAAGAAATCGAAAGTTTAAACTACAATAACAAGTTTGAGTAAACAAATATTCGCAACGTATTTATTCAGCAGATGAAAGTGTTAAAGTTGTTTGTAAATAGTGTTCTAATATTTATTTGCAAATGTTTAACAAGTGCGAATCAGTATCGTAGCACGGTATTGTTTTCACAGTCGCTTGCGTTTTGTTACCTGGTGAATTTCAGCTAGGGCAATTAAGAAGGTAGCTATTTATACATTTCGTGATTATGTATAATGAAAACATTACATTAATGTCTAAACTAACGTACTGCAGGTTCGTTAGGCAACGATTTGCCACGTCGGAACATACACATCAATAGTTTTCGCACCGACAAACATACGATAAGTTGATCAACACATTTCTAGAACACTGATTGATGCGAATAACATAGAGACATACAAAATATTTAGGAATACAAACAGAGACTTATTTAATCATTTCAAAACTGCTAGTTTTCTGTCAAGAATCAAGTAAGTTGTTCTTTCATTCTGATTTCAACTGTATATCGCAAAGGGATACAATTTTAAACACATTAGACATTTGGATATATAGGTCTTACGCATAAATAGTACAATGGCCCGTACTTTTTTGCACTAAAATATTCCATAAAAAAATATAAATAGATTGTAAAGTGTAAAATTTATTATATGCGTCTTTATGTGTTCTTGTGTCTACCGTTTTTAGCTCATCGACCTCCTGTCGAAGAGCCATAGTGTTCGGTACGACGTCTGTAGCATTCTCGGATTTGAAAAAATTTTGCGCAGAAATCCCGGACTGACTCCTTGTATCACGAAATTACTATTACAACATATGACCGTATGTATGCCGTTCATCCGCTCGCTCGTACGTTTTTTGTTCCACTAACTCCTCCTAGATTATCCAACCGATCTTGATGATTTTTTTTACAAATGCGTATTATGGTCTCGTTGAACATCTGACATTCTTTTTCAAAATTTTCTTTAGTACTTTTTTCTTCTTTATTTTCTACTCAATTCTGTTCAAAATTTTCTTGCATATGCAGGAAATGAAACATTATTTTCCAAATTTTTATTTTGAAAAGTTATGTAAGACCATTGAAGAAAAAAATATTTTTTAATTAAAAACTGAACAAAAGAAGATTAATGCATTTATTGTCGGCCTAGTCTGCTTTGCTTTTGTTAACAGAAGAAAATGTTTTCACACTTGTTTTAAATTTGTTGTTTTATTTCGACCTAGGCACCTACGATTTTAAAAGCGTATTTAGGTAAATAATTTGTGATAAATTCAGAATTAGACATACGTCGATGAGCTACAGGCATGGATGTTTGTATCCATTCCTAGATCTATCGGTACGCAAACAAGTCTTTCAAAATAAAAACAAACTATCTCTATGTTTATAGATTTATAACATTAGATATACCAGTGATATATATTGATATAAATAAGAAATGTTTTACATGCTGGAACTCAGATATGTTAAATACCTACATTATTCAAGAAGTAAATATGTTGTTTGTAACATGACAATTTGTTCATGATGACATATAACAGTTCACATCCTTTGACCGGAAAACAATTACGATTTTAAATTAGTAAATTGTTCTTGCGTAGTTGCACAATTCCGACGAGGAATCCTCCATGAAGGATCTGACAGGAAGAGTGATTGCTATTTGTGTTTTTCATGTTGTTTTAATTGATCATCAGATTTATGGACATTGCAGCGCATATTTTAGCGTTTGTAAAACATTTCTTATAACATCAAAGCCACAGTAATTGTTGCTGTGCAAAAGTTTCTTTTATTTTTGCGTTCAACAAATAAATACAAGAATAATTTCGCTGCCTGGCTGTGTGTTTTCACGGTGGACTTCACAAATATGAACGCTTTGAAAAAGTGTTGAACGTTCCGTTTCACGCTTCAAAGATGAAACTGATTTGTTTCGCAACATTACTTTGTAATTAAAACGAACAATGGGTTAGCATTAAAATTAACGATGAAATATCTGTGTACAATTCTCTCCTAGCAAAAATTTATGTAATACACACGTAACATCTAGTCCATGTATGACCATTATGTTTCATTACTTCATATTGGTTACTTGTTTATTACGAAATTCTGGGTCAATATTTTTGTTTGCCATGAAGACACAGAGGTTTGGCATGTTGGCGTAAAAATTACGCTAATTAGTCTGGCTCCTCGGTTATAATAATTTCGATAAATAGTAAAACGTATTTTTAAAAATAACTCCAATTATGGATGAGGATATTTACAAAGTGTATACAGCACCCACACTTTTCACATCGATGTGCAAATTCTAAAAAAAATATTCTAAATACATCTAACGTTTTACGTACATAATCAAATTTCAAATAAACTATATATTAACATGATATTTACTCTAACAAAAGAAGTTAATTTTAATATAATTATATAAAGGTATTGTATAGAATAATTCACATAAAAGTAACAATTATGTTATAGACGTATTAACACTGCGTCACACTCTTACTGAAAGAACAGACTTAATGTCATTGTAACAAAAACATGTCCTAGTTATCGTTATATAGAGAATAGAATTTACGTATTATTTTGTAATTGTCCCGTCTGGTAAAACGGCATTTTAAGTTGAATATAGTAGAATATCGACAATAACAAATATAGTTTTATATTGCATTCGCTACAATTTGACAGATATTATTTATAAATAAATACTAAACTTCAACACGTGGATAAATATATATAATTTCCGGCGCGCGAATCTAATTTGAGTAAAACAGCTGGCGAAATAATGTCCTGCATATTTATTTTTACTCATTGGAATAGCGCAAAATAATACTTGTTATGACATTGAAACTGAAGCAATACACTGACAACTTCTTACTGTACGTATTCCGTTTGCCAAATTCTAAAAATACACCTGGAATTACGCAGACAACGAAAATAATAGTGTAATCTAACTTTTCAAAACTAACTGTCCATCGAAATACTTCAAATACGCCAAAGTAGGGTCGGTACGTCAGTAAAACAACAAACACATTCTCAACACGTATACTGAAACACTTGCTAAACAAAACCAAAACTTACCTCTCTGGCCTGACAGGATTGTAATTTGACAGTTCAGTAAATGTTTACAAATGACACATCACATTCAAGAACCACACGTAATGCACAAGATCTGATCAAAGTTAGGCTGTAATTAGCACAATTGTTCCTAAAATACTAGATTATTATCAATTTACATCAACAACACAACGGTATAAAAACAGCAGAATTAGTACAGAGTACCCGTTCAACTCGGCATTTCAAAACCGAATGAGCTGGTGTCAGTTGTGAGTTTCCGCCGTCGCCCCCACCATTATTTCCGTCACATTGTACGCTGAAAATTTTCAGGAACTCTGAAAAAAAAGCCGTTTTCAATTTGATCCACATTTGGAAATGAATTTGCTTAGCGGAAGGATGTGGTAACTATAAAGAGTTTGTTTCTTGTACTATTATTATTTTGTGTTACGTGGATTATTCAATATTCATATTGGAAAAATCGAAAAGAATGGCTATTTGAAATAGAATTGTTTCATAGCGTTTCTTGTAAAACTAATTAACCAATATATTTTAAGTACGTAATGCGAATGGAACAATTCAAATGGCTCAAACGCAATTGCTTAAATTTAGTTGTGGGATTCTGAAACACGTGTGAATCAGCATGCATGCGCAACTACGTGATCCGGTGATTATGTAATCGTTGTTTTTAGAATTGCATATGTGTATCTGTGTGTATCTAAGCAGTTGCTTCGCCATATATGTGTTATTTTGTTTAGAGAGTTTATTTAATTTGTTTTACATACCTATACTTTATTTTTTCCATGTCAAGAACCAATCTCCTAATTTTCACCTTATAAATTTGAAGCCGGCCCGCTCTCTTATATGACAATATGAGAAGAAAACGCTCATTGTCAGCCACACACACATACGTAGTATTCACAGCCATTATTCAAACCGTTTTATCGAAATCGAATATTGCTCTAATTGTCAATGTTATTTTAAATAAGGAAATTAAATTTTCTCTTAAAATATATAGAATGAAAATGTTAAAAGTATTTCAATACATATATTCATGGGCGCCCATAGAATAGATTCGAACTCACGCTCACGGAAGCGGACTGCGACCTGATCAGGAATCGAACCCGGATCATGCTCAAATTTGTTTAAATTTTATTAACCAATTTACCAATGATCGCAGGAGCCTTTACTTTTTACTTCAATATTGTTTATAAAAGTTAATAAGTTTATAAAATCAGTTCATCAGTTCACCTGATGAAGACAACTGATCTTAGTTGTTGAAACGTTGTGCATAAATGTTATATTTGACTATGTGTTATTAAGTGTATTAATAATAAATTTATATTTGGTAACAACTAGTTTTATTAACTTAAACACACAGAAGATGGAAGTCCAAACGTGTTATAAATCATTATCAACATCTTCTACATCATTTAAAGAAAAATGTATAAAAGTTTATTTAATAAATTAAATAGTTTTAAAAGTATTCTGCGGCTCCCATGTATATATACATGAAATTGAATTATTTTGCACTTTGGAATTATATATGTAGAGTGGTGCATTTAGTGATGTGAAATTTAAATTTTTTTATTTTGGTATTAAATACAGTGGAGCATTTAGTGAAGTGAAATTTTTTATATTTTAGAATTAAATAATGTGTACAATGGTGCATTTAGTGATGTGACATTTCAATATTTTATATTCTGGTATTAAATACAGGATATACTTACGTTTCCGAAAATCATTTAATACAAGAATTATGAATGATTCAGTGTATAAATAAAACAATTGAAAATGGTATGTCAGAATTTTATTTTCGGTTCAATATAGAAGATAAGACAATCCACTTTGTATGTACATTGCTTTGAATATTGTACAAATATTCCAGCAAAGGCAAAAATAATTATTAATAATAAATTCCGCGTTTTCACATCGCGTACTCTCACACTTGGAAGTACTGGTCGTGAAAATGCAGATAATAGGCAATATACACAATTTCATTTTTTATCATTTTTGTTTTGTTTAAGTTGGTTACTTGTCTATCCCTGAATGGTTAATACATGTGGGCTTAAATAATTCTATAAAACAATAACAGTAGAATGCGTCGCATAATTACGACAGGTATTATAGTATATAATTAGAATGATTTTTTTAAGCTAAAAGTACAAGTTAATGTTGTATTATACGTGACTGATAAATGCTGTTTATGTTTAATCATACGAAAATGACAAAAACTATTCGGGATGAACCTAGCGAGTGAGCTTGCAAACATTAATTAAAAATAATCCGTTGGAATTTCTTACCGACAGAAGTGAGGTGAAATAAATGTACAAAAAAAAATTCCAGATCAGAATAACATACGAGCAAATGGGAGCCACGGAAAGCGTTGTCTGGATAACTCGTAACAATATCGGAAGGCGATGTCATGTTGAAGAGCATACGAGTACCTTCTATATGAAGGCATTCGCGGTGAGTTCACATACAGTAACATTGTGTGAACTACAATGTAAATATAAACAATTCAAAAAGCAAGATAATACAGCACAACAGATACAGATGTACATTTCTTATGTTATAAAATGAATGGCTTCTTCCGTGCATTTACTCTATTCCAACTCGCTAGATGAAACATAACTAACAATATTTGTTTGTGGCTTGGGAAATTGTATGTATGCAACAGTCAGAGATTTCTAAAAACCCCGAGTTGAACAAAGTAATTCACTACACTGTTAACAGGTATGGCATCAAAGTCATCCATTACAAGATGGCCGATCCTATTAATGTGAAGTACTTTTGCAAATATTGTTAAAAACATGGGATTCGCCATCAAAATTGTCATATTATTTACACCGCTGTCAGATTAAACTAATTTTCCTTCCCGTTCGGATCAACACTGATTTAGAATTAATTAATTCAATATACGAAAATGGCAGTGTTCGACATCTATAAAGGGTAGAGTGTCAACTATTTCAATAAACAAGATAACGATGAATATTATCTAGTTATTAACTACTGAATTGCTTAAAATCAACAACCACTTACATCTATCTAGATAACAGAGTTCCCTGAATAATCAGAAAATATTTTTCCAACGACGAAACTGTGGCACAGCATAACTTAGACAGAGACACAGCTTTATATCGTCAGTAGTTTGCAAGAATCGAAGTCAAAGTGGAAGTGAATGTATGACAGAACAGACAGGTAGAATTATGTGTGAAATAATTATAGTTCGGAAGGCACAGCAGCCCATGGACAAAATATCAAACCCATGCCTTGTCTAAGCTATGCGCACCTCTATCCCGCATAAAATAACTTCCACGACTATCAGCGGAAGACATTTTACACTGTGTGAAACAAAATGGAATACACTATAATTTCAATATTGTTTTTTTTTTCAGAAAGGCGTTTTAACGAATCATGACATTCCGTTTGAAAACAGCTGAAGCGTCAAAATATTCGTGATACCATATTAAAAAGAAATAATATTTATTGTTAAGAATACGGGTAAGAGCGTGATTAATTCTTCAATGACATATAACAAATTACTGAACCCACGAAGCAGGCACCCAAAGTGGCTCAGTTTCGAGCCGATTAGCAGCTGACAGCACCTGCGCAAATGCGCTAGCCAAATCAGCATTAACGATCTCTACATCAAATAGATGTCCGTACAGGAACTCTATTCGAACAGATGATCTGATTATCTCAGCGAATTCTTCATCCTGTAATGAGATTATATGTGAGTGTTTGATGTGAAATTCTCGAATGTACACTTCTGCATACCGTAAATCCTCTGGAATTGTTTACATCAAATGTAGATCTGGCATGGACAGCGTTTCTTGTTTCTTTCAGTACTTCAAGGGCCGGTGGTTTAATGTAAATAATGAACGGTCTCAACTGGGGAATTCGTAACATCTTCAGTGCCTGGTAGTGAGGACTGAGAATGCACACGTACCCGGAATTCACAAGTGATCTCACACTTTCGGACGAAGTACCATACAGATTTCCCTTGTACTCGCCATATTCTATAAACTTGCCCGCTTCTATTTCTTGTTCCATTTTTTCTCGCGTCACAAAATAATATTCTTTGCCATTTACCTCGCCCGGCCGATAAGGTCTCGTCGTGTCTTTCATAATAAAAATAAATTAACGAGTTATATGGAAATAAATAAATATTAGTGTTCTACTTACACGGTGTCGGAGTTTTATACTTGTCAGGATCTGTAGCGATTAATCGACGTTTGAGTTCGTTCCTTCCAATGCCCGGTGCCCCAATTAGTACAATGGGCCGAAATAAACCGGGCCTGGGGTACAATTTTGCCACTTCTTCGTATGTGGCAATTTCTTCTCGATCAAAGTCATCGTTTTCTGTCATGTCATACATGATCTTTTTAGTTCTTGGTTTAGTGGCACAACGGGGAGATTTTGGGGACTGGTTACACGCAAGCACAGGCAAAGCTGAGGCACATAATCCTAGAGAAACGTCCCGCCCCCCACCATCATATATTAGAATGCATGGTTAATAAAACACATCCATTACAAACAAACACGCATATTGTTTGTATTATGAAAGTTTATACAATTTAAAACAATACGTAAGGAACAGTATTACAATGATTACATCAATTAAATAATACACAGAAACAGTAAATACTTTACAAATGCATGCAGGTTATTTCACAACAAGTGATTGCGTCACACCTGTACAGCGAACGAACACATTCGTACATAAGAAAGAAAAGAGACACTAACAATTATAGTCATATTTCTATAAGAATACATAGAATCAAATGCTATAGGAAATAGAAGAATACATTAATGAGGATAGAAGCGTTATCTATATTACCGGTGGCACTCTTAAAAGTAAATTAGGCACTAATATTTTTTTTTGGGAAAATTCTATATGAAACGCTTCTATAATATGTGACGCAATCGTTTCTAGATATACAACACTTAGTTAAAGCAGAATACCTTCGTCATGATCTCTTTGCGTTTGCGTACGTTCATGGATGATTCTTCTTTCTTGTAACGCTCTACTCGGTATAAGACCAGCTCGCATATTCCTATCACCTTCTTTACGAGCTTGCCACCTAACAATATAAAACACGTTGTTTCATCAATTGTTTCCCAGTAAAACAGTGTTATTTGTGATTGAAAGGCCACGTTTGTCGTAACTTAAATTGTACAATAATGACGTCACATATACATGAAGCTAGTTATGTATTACCAATATGCATCATCTTGTGAAACAATGTGCAGTACATCTCCTTTTTCAAAATCAAGACCAGCTTCTTTACATGGAATGTACGGATCTGTTGATGCGTAATAGTCGAAATGAGCCCTTACACGTACTTTGCTTTCCCTGGCACCGATTTTGCTGTCAGCTGGGACTAACTTGAATGTTATTGTCCCTTCGGAATTTTGCTAGAAGTAAAACACATTGTAGTACGATATAGAAATACATTATTGCACAAAGAGAATGTACCAAAATGTTTAACACATCGCCAGGTGTCTTTCCTTCAACATTGATGTTATTTACTTCAACCACTTCATCACCAACATGGATAAGACCAGATCTATCTGCCGCACCACCATGCATCACCCTGGCTATTACTATTTTCCCAGTTTCTTCATCAGTTTTTATTGTCGCTCCCTAGATACACAATAATGGTTTTACTAAAGGGCTTGTACTTCATTGAACTGTTAACGATACTTGTATATGTAAGTGATTAAGTTATGACTTCATAATTTCAGGGTGCGTATAAAACTATTACACTCACCACAATTGGCTCAGCACTCTGAGCCCCAGTCTTTGCAAGCAAAGAAAGAGAAGGCATATAACACCTTACACATGTGTACAGAGCACAGTATCACTTATTACACTTACCAAAGGTTCATTGCTTTTTACAAGTTGAACTATCTTAATAGTCTCTTCATCTTCATCCACCTCTACCGGAATTTCCGGAAGATGTGGATAGTAGTCCTTTTGTGCTACAGCATCGTGTGCGCATAAAATGCCCTACGAGATTAAATATACACTTAAATATTTGTATATGATATGCCGATCTAGTTTGATATATGACGCAATGAATACAACATACGATAGTAAATCATACATATAGGTCGGCTTATTAAACGATGAATAAGAACACTTTTACTCTGAATACTAACCTGCACATGAGGTTTTTGCAACAAATAAAACAGTTCTTTGGAATCTTCAGACACGTGGGCCCTTTGTGATAATACATCGAGTACGTCCACCATCACATTCATGGATGTGGAAAGTATCGGGAAGAACTTGTCACTGGCCCCATTACTGAGGATTTTATTATGTACTTTAACTAGTGCGTGTAACTCCTTAGATTGTAACAGATCACTGAGAAATCCCAGTTCTTCATCGGAAGAGGGAAGATCGGTTGCATCTTGCAGTGATGTGAGAAGTCTTGACAGAGCTGAAGCCATGGTTAGAACGTACCGTTTATTAAAGAAAATTGATGTCTACAACAGAGAGAGAAGACATGCTAGAAGATACCTACCTGGCAGAGAAAGAAAGCTACAGATTATTCAAGATCAATTACACACACATACATTACAATACAGCAAGATTAACACATATATATGAAATAAATAAGACACATATAGGGGATTCCGCAATTTATTTAGCAATACTGGCAGTACAAAATATAAATAATATATACAAATTATAAATAACACAACACAATACAACTACAGTCTATGGGAAGGCATAGGGCAACTCATATTTGTAATTGAACACAAGTATACAACTGATACAGCAGTAAAGTACGATATTGGGATGATAGCTTGTATAACACTAGTTCAAAGTTCATGCATGGTAATTTTACAGGAAATTAGGCCACGAAGCTCTCCTTCCTCACCTGGATCCCAATTTGTTGATGTCCCGTTCGCCATCACCTCAACTGACATTCTGCAACAAACCAACAAACTCTAAATTCGTCTTCTTCACAGCAACTGTCACCGGTATAGGTTAGACTAAATTCAGAAAAGAAACTTATTTTTAAACACGGAACTTCAGTTATGCAAGGATTTTTTAAAACCACAAGTGTTTGGACAAATGCCAAATGGACGCGTGTTAACTTGAATGCTGTTTGCAAAATATCTGATATAGGATTTGTTTTCTCATACTTGCAACTTTTGTAATATGATACAACATATCTGGTTCATGAAACACAATATATAACCAGATATCCGTGTAGACTGACGGATGAAATACTGATCAAACTACAATAAATACTATTAAATACATATAATCGTAATTACCTTAAAGTAGTCTAAAACATGATTTGACAGCTCAAAAGCCATGCACTCGACAGTTCTTCTGTCAACCATACTATAAAATGGTTGCTTGCGTAATGTTTGAAACGACGCGCGCAGACGACAGTACCGTACCTGACATTTATTATATAATGTTAAGAAATTTGTAATTTATTTGAATCATTCGTTTAAATTCCATCGATCGTGTCCCAAAATAAAACATAATTGATTGGCACAGGTAGAACAGATATCAATAAGACACAATTAGTTTTCTTAATAGTGATTAATAATAAATGAATTTACGTTATCTAACTCTAGTAGAGTAATATAGTATAGAATAGACTATTCAAATCCATATAGGAGTGACATCATATCAAATAAATTTTATTCACGACATAAACAAAACAAGCTATCTCTTTCTAACACATTTGACTCGTATAAATCTATACGCACACCGTATTGCCATAAGGGGCGGAGCTTCTCAATAAATCGTTTGTTTTTTTATGACGTCACTCCTATATGGATTTGAATACTCTATATTCAGTGTGGATAAATTATGTTGTTGGTAACTATTTCAGACAAACAGGTACTTGAGGTAAAATAAAGATCAGTGTTACATAATAGTAATGTATAGTTTATATTTATTCTTGTTTACCATACAGACATAAAATAATATACACTAATGCATTAAACAATTTAAAATGAAATTCTGTCAATAAATTATGTAATGTATGTATGTCGATATAAAACAAAGTTCATAACAGACTGCACATATAGTTGTAATGTATCGTATGTTTATGTAAATGCTTAACATTGGGGCCATACTTGCGATCATCATGCTGCCGTTCTACAGTAGCACAGCTTCTTAAAAGATTATTGCGCACGTACTACAGAGGCTAGGAGTATTCGATACTATTATGTTAATAATTTCACTAACATCAATCTATATCAATAATTAATAGTTATACCTTTATGATACACATCGTCGTCATACTATAAATAAATAGTTAATAATTTATCAGTTAGAACCTGGGTTGTATGTGTGTGTGTGTGTGTGCGTGTGTAATCTTTCTTACTCAGCTCGTCATCTCACGTACATATAACACAGACCGGGAGATTTATATATTATATATTTATATTCAGACAGTTAGAACTGCTGTCGCACGTGTCATCATCATCCCTATTATTGTTATTATCCGCTAGAACATTTGTATGTTTGTAATAATTGTATTATTTGTTTGTTGTATTATATAAGAAAGATAGTATCTCGGTGGTGTGGCGGGGCAGAGGGGGTCCAGGCTAGTAAATATAGGGGGAGGGGCGACGTTTGGTAGGAGAGAACTCTAAAAAGTTGTTGCCAATGTCACATCATTTTTGTTTTTTCATCATTTTTGCTTCTTAAATCTAAAAGTTTATATAAATTTAAATTTTTATACAGAGATATGAAAAGAAATTGCCATTCAGGGTATCACCATGACAAACTATAACATTAGAATTCCACAATTTTGTATAAATTTTGAAAACGTCAGATGATGACATTGAAGTGGTCAATAGTTTGGAAGGCACTTTCTACTCGACATCTTTTGAACACATCGAAGCCTAGTCGTACGTCATTTTTAAACTTTATTAATTAATTTAATCAATTAATCAACCAACCAACCAACAACTGAAAAAGACAACAGAAAGCGCTACATTGACAATACAATGTGTCAAGTGTATGTATGTATGTACGTACGTGTGTGTTTGTATATACGAATATTCATGTGTAATTTTAACGCGAGAAGCAAAATTATAAACTCGAAGGCCACTTTTTGAAAAACAGTTTTCGTAACTCTTTTCTTTTATTACTTGTTTTTTTTTTTAATATAATACACATGTATAATAATATATATATCGTATTATAATATCACTTCAACATAACGCTTATCTCAACTCAACTTCCAAACAAGCTTCTGGCATACCCCGAGATGGCAGGAAGGCATTTTATAATTTTATTTTTAAATTTTTCAATAATTTGTTTGTCTACATTTACAAGTTTTTTTTTTATAATATAAATTTTGTACATTATTTCATATCCTATAATCTAAACAAATCACAAAAATAAACTTTATGTTGGCTCAAGTGTTATTTTCTTCAACTATATATCCTATCTACGGTATATTTTACCTAAACACTACAGAATCAATGATTTCTTTTTGCATTTTTTTTATACTTTTACTTTGTGTGTTCTTGTAGGCTGTGTATATATGTGTAATGTGTATAAGTGTATATGTTGAAGAGAGAAATAGAGAGAAAGAGAGAGAGACGAAATAACAGCGTCAGTGTGACGCTGTGTACTGGATTGTTTTGTATGCATATAACATACTCATACAGTCATTAATTTCAACTTCATTCATCAATTATTCGTAATTATTTCTTGTTTTCTGTGATACAAATTCTCTCCGAAAATATTTTCCAGCTAGTTTACTTTTGTGAAATTCAGTTTAAATTGAGAGAAATCAAAGAATATCGAACGTAGGTTTGAACAGAGAAATGAATCAAGTTGTATATGATTACCAGAGATAGAATGATATAATGTACGAATGTAAATGTAACAATAATAATAATAATAATAGTAGTATGTAGTGGTGGTGGTGGTTGTGAGTACTGAATAAATGCACGTATGTTATGTAATGTACGTGTGGCGTAATGTTTCGTATGTCTATGATACATTTGGCATTACAATATTATGATGAGTTCCACAAACATAAATGACGGCTGATCGGATAATTACAGACAAGGAATTCAACTTTTGAAAGCTGAATGCATAAATAACAAAGCGAGACGCACACATCGGTTACGCGCGTACTTAAATACCTATACACATTTGTATAATTACAATATCAATAATAATAATTAATTAATAATAATAAATTCATTCTTCAATCGTTAACGTCGTCTACACCGACTTGCTCGTGTTTTGTGAGGGAAGAAATAATAAATTAGAAAACAATAACTTAACTACGAGCGGGAGACAGATTGAGGGTGGGGGGACAACGTTTTAATCACTGACATTAACGTCAGATAGTAGTAGTGTTTGCTGGGGGGGGGGGGGGGGGGCAGTAAGTAAAAAGTAGTAAATAGTACAGTAACAACAGTATTACGCAGAGTACGGCGAGATATTGCACTGCAGTTTCATAGATAATTTTAGTGTGTGGGGGGAGGGGGTTTCTATATGTAGTGAATAACAGTGTCACAGAAGGTCTTCCTGTATAGTTTACTAAATTTACACTGACTGTACAAGTACATATTTATTTTGTATACTAAACAAGAGATCCAAGACTATTTTATAAATGTGACAATGGTTCTGGTTAGTGAGGTTATGTGGAAGACCTCACATGACACTTCACTGTAAAGGGTTGGGCGGCGGGTGTAGGAAACACAACGCTGGCTGTCAGGCATGGTAGAAAGTAGCGCATGCGCGCACACTCGAAGCCTCGAACCCAATGTGTACGCATGCGTGCGCGTTTGTGATGCACAGATTTGCAGGCTCGATATAGTTTGTTGTTTGTTTTGTTTATCGTAAATCTGTTTCTCAGAGACAAGAGCTGGATATTCCATTTAGAATATGGCATTATTGCATCGCTGGGTCGCGGCACTAGCTTGTGGGTGTGTTCTGTTAGTTAGTTTAGTTTTAGTTTGTTTGTGCGGATTGTCGCTCGACTTGTCGGGTTGTGTGTTGCACCTAACAGTGTTGGGAATGTGGTGCTAGCCACTTACGATCTAAGATAATCAAACTTATAACTTAAATACGCTAATCATATCAACATCATCGTCGTCATTCCGAGTGTAAATTTTGAATTTAGAACGATATATATTTTTTTAGTATACATGTACACAACAGTCTTCCATTTTTTATAAAACTGGCCGAACTTTGGCTTCTAGATATTTTTCTCAATAAATATAAAAAGTGTCCAAAACTTTCGTCTAGTTGCTAAAATTTTGAAAATTTACAAACACTATATTTAAAACTTGTATAATTATAAAACGACATAAAATATGAAAGTACGTTGGGAAAATATAATATCGATATCTCTCTTTTACGTTTTCAATGTGTATGTTCATTTTTAGAATAGCTAGGAATTACAGGATTGAAGTTTCGAATATTATATTCGACCAAGGTACGAGTTCACACTAGACGCTACTGGCTATAACTGCTACGGAAAGTATGTATATATGTCAAAGTTTTACTTGCATATACAATAGTAATCATAGTTATCGTTATATGTACTTTTCATTTTAGTTTTACTGTCTCTTTTAATATTTTAGTAGAAGTAGTATCACATTGCACGTGGCGCCGTGTGTGTGTGCGTGATTGGCACGCAGCACTACTCGCCCCGACACTCCGTCAGCGGTTCAATCTTGATCGGTACTGCCGTCTCCTTGGACGGATCCTTCAATCCTAACCGCGGCGACGAAGTCAATTGCATCGGTTTGACAATCTCATCGATGTCCTCCTGGAACAGGTTCTCCGGCCGCGGAGAACTGTACGCTCGGGCCGGTTTGTACGTCATGCCTGATACACCAATGCCCACCTCCACATTGGGCGGTAGGCCCAGGTTCAATGCGGGCTCCAATCCACTGCCCATTGTCAGGCCCAACGGTGAGGCAAGTGGACTATCCAGCCCAGAACCAGCTGGACTTGTCATACGGAGATCTTCGGCAGGACTTGGAATCATGCCTCGCATACCCGTGTGTCCCATAGAACCATTACTCGGAGGCAGATGACCGCCGAAGGTCAGGGAATTGACGAGCGATGCTACGGGATTAGTGTCGTGTGACGAACTCTGATGTTGGGCCGCAGCGACCATGCTGCACATCTGCTGACGCAATCCTTGGGCTACGGCGGCGACGGCAGCTGCTGCAGCAGTACCCGGGGACATAGTGGGCTCGGGACCATTGTTGGTCGGTGTTGTACTTATGTAGCCCTCCTGCACAAACACACCACTAATGAACACACAATATATAAACGCAGGCGTCACAAATAACGTCCATTTTACATGGCTAGTTTTATTTCTCGATATAAAATAAGTAATATTTAATGGAATCGTAGGGAATGTTTACGTTGGACACACGTCAAGTTTCTGGCACGAAACCAGAGTGACTCATACTTCAATTACTTGCTTGATTATATTGAATGCTATGTAAAATTAATAACAAGTTGACGTTAAATCATATATAAATTTTATTACACACCTATAAAATCCCGTAATGGTTTCTCAATATTTTTTGTTGGCACAACGGATAACTCGTGACTAAGAATTTATATTTAAATACTAAGGTGAAATGCTTCGGCATAACACAATAAATTGTTCTTCAGAGATGTATGATACTGTACCGAGCAGTTCTAGTTATACTTATAGGTTTTATAACTGTATGCTGTGTATGATATGTACTTACATGCATCCGTGGATAAGACATATGTTGTTGTTCTTCCTTGATGTGATGTGTGTCTCTGAACACCACGGCTCTGATCACACCACGAATGTGCTCATCCGGCCAGACGCCGAGCAGTATCCTCTGTGGGCGCCCTCTGCCCTTGGGTCGCAGGTCGGCGCCTCCGTCAGCGGAGGGCCCCAGCATGTTGTGGACACGGTTGGCGTACAGTACGAATGTCGGATAGGGTATATCGTATTTACGAGCTGCCTGGCTCAGTGAGAGACCCTCCTTCAGCACCGAAAATATGGCTTCGGCCATTGTCTCGGGCCGCCAGGACTTAAGGGGGCCTCGTTCGCGAAACCTCAGGTTATGAACGAGACTTTGGTTTGTACTCCAACACTTCTGCCACATATGTTGCAGCTGGTATTGGTAGCTGTCTGCTAGAATACAGAAATTGAACAAGTATTAGTGGCGTGAACAACAGGGGACCCACACGCACACACATACATACACCAGAATTGTTCCGTCAAAATACCATCTGCTACCAGTGAAATTACATTCCACACAATATTGTAACAAATACATACGTACACACGCACGCACAATTTCATAACACGTAATCAAACAATAAATTATTTGCATTGATTAGGTTACACATATATTATAGAATTTATATAGGCGCGGCTGAATTTGTAAATATAAACGAATTCATTATAAAACAAGTAATAGCATTCATATCTACATCCACAATTAATTTATAAATATACCATTGGCAATGCATAAATACATGAATAATATCTGCTGAGTGTTATATTTGTTACGTTTCAAAGTCTACAGTTATTCTGCACACACTCGGACTGAAGTAGAACGGGTTGCAGAAATACGGCGTATTCGATTCTACAATGAAAGTTCTCTTGAAGAGAAAAATATGTATTTATATTATATTTTCCAACAGGAACATTGAATGATACTTTGTATAATAAATAAACTACATGAAATGTTGATTTTCCGTAATAAAAATACATAAATTAATATTCATTAAGGAAATTATATGTTTATTTAAGCTGAGTGCGGGCGGGACAGAGGGGCTATAATATGATGAGCTACACACACATATACTAAATTATTAACGGTAAAATAACGAAACCCGGACATCCGTTATCTAAATCAGTAAAATAAATATTAGATAAGTATAGTAGAAAATTCGGTTAATCGGATATAATTCTAAGTAATATTAGAACACAAACAAAAAAAATCATTAGCGTACATATTAAATTATAAATATATATGTATATATCGGGACATATTATCAATGTAACCACTCGAAACATATAGAGAAAGAAAACATTTCACTGGAAACAAATGGTATCTTGACTTGATTATTTATATTGTTTAATGAACGAAAAAAAAAAAAACATTATTATTTACCGACAGCGATGCCAATCTGAAACATACAAAAGTAAAATGAACAACACAGGGTACAAGTATATCATTGAGAGTATAAATTCTTTATTTTCATCAAAACAATAATTCATATTTAAATGTTGTATTGGTTAAACATTCTGATCTCGATAATACAAAAGCGAAAATAAAACACACATACACACACACTCTGAATCGTAACTAAACTAACAATCGTATATAATATAAAATATATATATTTACACAATATCTGCGAGAAAGACAACTGAAATTTATAATATTTTATATATGTACAAAAATATTCCATTATAACGTTCTCTGTGTACTATTATTATTAAAAAAAGAAAGATTTTATCAACATATAAAAGTAATACACAATTAAACTTTTGTTCGACGATATTATTTCTTTTCACTTGATTAACAATATAAAACAAACATAAATAATGTGGAATAATAAAATATACTTTAATTAAAAATTCTTTATTGCTTTTGTTGTTTACGAAGGTTACCAATATTTAAACAAATGATTAATTTCGTTTGATATGCATTATATATTATGAGAATGATATGTATTAAGCTTTGGAAATATAGAAATGCTACAGTATACGTAACAGTGTAATAGTAGCAGCAGCAGCAGCAGTGGTACCAACTAAACGGGACTACTGCAACTACGCAACTGAAACCGTGCACATTTAATGGCGTGTGGCGTAAAATTCCGCAATCAAATAATTGTTTATTGTTGACCGCTTCAACATATAAATATACATTTATGTTTTATAATCGTGTATATTATATAGTCTAAAATTTATTGCTTGTGATATATGAAAATAAAACAAATTTAATGGTCATCCCCTCTACCCCCGTCCATTCTCATCCAATGTTTCATACAAACATACGCGCACACACACACACAGACGTAGATACATAACACTAACAAGATATACACGATTATTTTCTTCTATTGTTTATAATCCTAAAATGAAAGCATTTTTTGAATTTCTAAACTGCAACACTAAATATTCTTATTTATTCCAAATCAGTCATACAATAATCGTATAAAAGGTTAAATTCCTAGTACATAGTAAGGCACAATAATTAGTTTTGCGATCGATTTGTTTAAATGTTGTATTGGTAATCTTCTGTAAATATCTGTTTGATATAAAATATTATCAATTATTGTGCGTGTTTATATTTGTGCAGAATATAACAAGATCTGCGTAAAAAATATCCAATAAGCAATTCTTATTATCTCAATTAATAATTATGTAGATTCCAACAGCTATAAATATCTACAAAAATATCAGAATTGCTATTTTTCTTGAGTAGTGGCGGCGGTTATGGGGAATATGTAAAAGGCACTTGCCCCAGTGTGAAATCCAAGAAGACAAGTTTTTATTTTTCTATTGCTTATAAATATTACAATATTATTTCTCTCTGATATGAAAACTCTTCGTGGATTTCACATAACCGGCACCCATTTTTTTTATTGCTTGCATATTAGTATAATTTTTGAAAACTTAACACATATGGTGTAAACAGAATATATAAAATGTAACGTATCTCTTAAACGTTAATGTGTACGTTATTTTTCAGCCGTCAAAGAGTGAAAACTTAACTTACGAATTAATAAATGTTAGGTTAGGGACACAGCAAAGAAAAAACAGTCATGCGGCACTAGTAAAAATATTAACACGGCAATTCCAAAATGTAAATACATAGGAGGTGCAAATATGTATGTCCAGTCAGCTCAGTTCATGAACTAAACATAAAGAGTTAACAAAAAAACAAACTATAATACATTGCTGGTAAATAATGGAATGCTAAAAAGGGAAGCATGGATTCTTCTTGTAAAAAATGCTTAAAACTAGGAATGGTCCTGGTAGTTCATCTATGTGCGTGTCTATGACAAAACTGATCTCAATTTGTACATTTTAAATCAGAAATGTTAAAATATATATTACGGAAGTGTACGAAAATAGTTTCTTGCATCTGCCCATCTTGATATGTTTCAATTTATAGTTTTGCCCGGCGTAATATTATATTTATACTTGCAAATGATATTAATATTAAAATACGTTTCCTGAACAAAAATAATTGGCAAGCTAGGTAAATTATACACTCAAATGTATATTTGCGGCATTTGAAAAATAAATATTTTAGCAAAGTAAATATACAAATATTACAACCGAAAATGAGTTAAAACGATTCGAAAATGAGTTAAAAACGATTGTACTAATGTATAATCTACAGTTGATTAAAGTATTGTTGACAGAAAAATAAAAACCTTTTTACTAAATTAACCAATTAAAAATTAATAAATTCCATTAAAAATAAATATTTAAGCAAAGCAAATATACAGAACACAACGAAATTGATTTTAATTAAACATTCCTGATCAGTTCTGCCAACCGCAGTGAATTCGGCGCGACACAGGTCATTTTGTATGTATGTAAAAGTTACATTGCATTATTCAAGTTCACGTTATTATTATCAAAGTATAACGATACGATGCTGTGCTTTTTACAGAATGCCCACCACCAACGGAAACCAGAAAGTCCTGTGAACATGAATTCCGGGTCACGTGATCGTCTCAATTTCTCCACAAAGCCTAACACGGCAATCAGGGACTTTTTGGTTCGTCGATTGTACGGTGTCATAGACACGTCACAGCAGAATTCCAGGACCGCATTTTCCTCGTTCGACGTTAAACCGGCCTCTTCTAATACGGCCATACGTTTCGATTTGCCGAGTATATTATCGTACAGTGTTCCTTTCGGTATTCCATACTTTGCGGAGGCCTGTGTGAATCGCATTTTTTGTTTAACAACAGCGTCGATTGCTTCTTTCAGTTGAGACTGGGTCCATGTGGGTGCCTTCAGCTTCAACATACTGGGATAGTCTGGGCGAAAAACACAAAAACAAAACGTTCTAAATCGGGAAAGTGTCAAAATATAAATTCAGTGATGATGGTCAAATGCTACGGAGTGAAATTTTCAATAATAATCAGAGAGAAAGAAATGGCAGGAATAAGAAAGTGGAAACATGCAATACACACACACGCACACGCATAAACAAGCTGTACACACACACACACACACACAACACTCAAACATGGCCGTCAATAGAAAAATAACAAAACCAATGTTAAATATTGATATGCATTTGAATGTTACAAGCTATCAAGAAGTAGTTCCGGCTTGTGGCCGCAGGATGAAAAGTTGAACACTTGCGACGGCTGGAAATAGCAAAATGAAATGTAAGACGAACTCGGCCGATAAAATATAAAAGTGAGACAAATAGAGAAAGAAGAAAATGCTGTAATATCTGCCGCACCACTACTAGAAAAGTTTAAATTTGCAATTTTATTTCTATCTCAATAGGTGTTATTATTTTCTACAAACGTCCATGTAAATAATTAAATAAAAAAAACATCGAATAACGCAAAGTGTAAAGTTAATGATAACACAACACACAAACAACAAAATCAAATGATTAGTTACTTACATATCATTGAGGGCGGGAAAATTTAAAAAGTGAATATATATTCAACAAATTATAAATAATCTTACAATTTTCGAAATAAGTGTTAAAATTCACTGGTTAAAAAGCAATTTTTCTAAATATGAATTGAAAAAATATTCTCTAGTTCTTTGTTTCGTTATAACCAATGAAAATAGCACTTTTACATGTAACTGTACTTTTCTATGATTTAAACATATTTGCTTTATTTAGCTTTAACTTGCATGTTGCTATAAAAATATTACTCCTATTTAACAAAGTCCCTGTTAGAAGAGTATAATTCCTGGGTACTAATATACGAAAACTCTACCGAGGTACACTACATGTCATAGCACGACTACTAATAACCCCGAGAGCTTTTGTATGTCTCCACAGTGTCATAACGGGTATACGGTATCGTTCAGCTGCAGGTTTGATTGGCATTCCTTTGCGAACGAGGTCCACGGCACGTAGAAGATCGTCCCGAGTCCATCGTGAGCCTGCATTGATCTTCGGTTGCTTGAGAGTGTCCTCTGAAAGAAATTTACTTTGAAATGAACTCAAAGGTTGGTTTGCGTCAACAGTTGGTTCAAGTTGCCGGCGAGAGATGGCTGTAAGAGTTTGCTGAAAACTAGACTAGGTTCACATGCACAACACACAACGTAAAAAAATATAACATAAACAGTATACAACTGGATTCACATATTTAGGAATAACACATTTAAATAAAAACATGAATCACACATGAATATACATATTTATAATAACGTCATTAAATTAAGCGATGTTTGTTCCTCCTAACGAGATGTCGATCCAGAGGATACACCAAATTATAAAATAATTTATAAAAAAAAGTACGTTGTTAACATGGCATCTGATGCGTGAAGACAATGCAACATAATTATTTGTTTAACAAAACAAAATAGCACTAATAAATACACACAACAACTAACGAACAAAAAATGATAAACATAGCTTTACCTAACAATAGATGGCTACAATAGTAATTGTCTATTTAGTGACCTAATTATTCATAGATAAAATTAATTTACTTTTAAAAAAAAAAATTCTAGCTAGTGGGCATGACAAGATATGTATCAGTGAAGGATTTATTTATTTTCAACATTATATTTAGCAAGTTTATGAGTAAAATTATTAAAAGCCATCGTGTATATTTGATTTGAACAAGTAATATTACAAGACGATAAATAAGAAAGATGAATGGACTACATAACCTCACTGCCTGTATAGCGAATAAAATGGATCGCAAGTTCGACTGATGTAAGAGTGGAAAAGGACACACAGCAACAGCAGGAGACCACCCACGTGGTTACAAGCAGCTATAAAATTCTGTGAGCAACGCGCAACTGTGATCTGTAAATTGATTGCAATCGCAATGTGATTGGCTACGACAGTCAGGAGTTAAGTCATGAACGATTCTGTAAGGTTTAACCAAATTGACAATAAATCGCCACCGTCAACAGGTCTGGTTTAAGCCCGATCAACCTATCTGATCACAAATGATATTTCAATATGATTGATATCGGTTTAATGCACAATTATTGTTTAATACAAAAATATGACAAACAGATGTTATTACTTTAAAGAGAAAAAACAAATCATGCAAATTTGTTTCGGTAACTGGGCAAGAATTATCAGAATATTTGTGTTGATTGAATATTAATTTCTAAAAATATAATGTGCTAGTCCGACTCTGTACCGGCTGTTATAAAAGTTCAGTACAAGTATCTACGGTGTAGTTAATCTGCATATTATTCTCAGGTGCATTCCTGATTGCTAAACTCGAATGACCAGGTGCGCACGTTGCAGGATCCATACGGAAAATACAACCAAAATATAACATGTTTCATCTTGTTGCGCTGATGTGATTTTTCACTGATACATATATTTATAATTATGGCTATTTTTTGCAAAAAAATAATAAATTTCTACACATTACAACTACCAGTATAATTAAAAAATAAAAAGCACTAAAACATATGTTTTTTTAGCAAGCTAGCGCAGCATAACATAATAAACAAATATTATTAAATAAATGAACTATGGGATAAAAATAAATTAAAAACTATATTAACTAGATCCTGGAATATAAAATAGTAAACGTTTTTTTTTTTTCGTATGTCATATGATCATACACATACATAACATATCCGCATACATACTGTTAGTGTTCATACATACATCTGTGTACAATGTAAAGACGAAGTTACACAATCGTTACTCATTCGTATATCGTTCATTCATTCGCGTTTATTTACCCACAAGACACCAGATAGACAAGAGACAAGTTAGGAATATTGTTAGGTTAGGATTATGGGGTGGTCTTAGAGTAAGTGGCGTTGACAACTGCGTCCTTGGTCCAGTTGCATCCGGACGTTGTAGATGCTACGTAAGAGACACCTGGCGGACATTGCCGCAGACACTTACCGGCTATCGAGGATGTAGAGGCGCCGAGCCAAGCATGCGATGATTCTAACAGCTTAGCCTGCAACAAGAGAGAGAACACACATTACTAACAAGATCCTTTGAAGTTGGATTTAGATTAGACAAGATTCACTTTGACAGCATGGAAACCAAAATCAAGATTTACTTTCTCCCGTCGAGATATATTTGTAGGTTAAATCGCATTAAGTCTAAGTACATTTCTAGAATATTATAAGACTGTTGTCAGACAAATTGTTTACTAAAATGACAATCGCATTATAAACGATTATAATACTGAATTGATAATTATTTCTAAACGGATAGCCAATAGCGATACTCAGGCTGTGTTCGAATTCAAGATTTTAGTATTTTAGGCAACGAAATTAGGAAGATTTTTGGATCTTGGCGGTCAATTTAGGGTATGCAATTCAGGGCGTAGCGTGCTTTCACAAATCCTAATATCTATTTCTAAAATCCTAACGTTATTTAGTGCACAATTTAACTTATAAAATCAGTCACGTGGTACATTAGTGCACTAAATAGTCCAATTCGAACGCAGCCTCACTATACTTCTGAAATATCACATTACCAACGCACGCACACATATAGAATACCATCACATAAATGTTCACACACACACACACATGTATGTTTTAAAATCGCGTGTACATATAATGGTGATGCATTAGTACATAATTTGATTGCAATCAATTACCAAACTACAGACTCATTACCAACGAACCGTGGCACAACCGACAATAGCAGCAAAAAAAATTATTATGTTTTTTTTTTGTCACTCCCTTTCCGATGTTGCGGTTTTTTTCATTTTCATGACAGCTCACCTACTGTGATTTGTATACAAATTATATTTGATATGAAAATTATTGCATTGTTATATTATATTGTGCCTATAGTCGACGCAATTGTTGAGTAAATTTGCTGTTATTATTTGTGACGGTCAAATTAATTTTATTGCGTTTTATTTTTCTCCCGTATTGTTACATGTATCGTGATAGTTTGACGAGCTTACGTTGCCAGTGGCGTAGCATCGGGGGCAGTTGAAAAAACAGAACACGCGCGCGCGCGTCCGCTAGCGCAGTCACAATTCTGGTTAATAAAATATTAAAACGTATTTTTGTGTTACATGCTCGTGGCGGGACGAATTTATGGTTATTAAAGATTTATCTTGCGGTGTCATTGCTACCACTGGTGCAGATGGAACGCGGGCAGCGAAGGGGGGCTGTCAGGTGAAGCAGGAAAGAGCAGGAACCCCGACTGCAATTGCATCGAGCAGGCAAACGTGTAATTAGCATTGTATATTTTTAACAAGGCGAGTCGACTGTCAGTTGTCGCAACGAGAAGAGATGTGTCATTTTGTTTCTGCCGGCGTTACGCGAACTCACGGAAAGCGGACGCAATAGACAGGAACACAGTGCATTGCGACAAGGTCAGGGACCAAAACGGGGTGATGGAGTGCCGTGTTGCAATGAATGGCCGGAAAATATTCGAGTCTCCAGGTGGAAAGAAAATATCCCAGACAACGTAATCGTAAAATAGGTATATTTAGAATTAAATATCTGAATATGATCGGATAATTTCGACGCCGCATGAATAAGTTATTGTTTTTCGTATCTAAACTTTAAAAATTCGTGGAAGTCAATAGCCCTGACATTAAACGGGTACCTAGTCATAGTATTTACGTAAACGTTGTCTATCAAGACTATATAGTACTGACTGCATGTGTCACGGTACAAATAGTTTATTACACGGAGTGATAGGACCAGGAGGTGAGTGATGGTATAAAGGACGCGAGGGGGGACAGTGGAAATACACATACATACAATGTGAGTGTGAGCAGGGCGGTGTGTGTGTGTGCGGGGAGGGGGTTAATAGAAGGAACAGGCGATATGTCGTGTAACCATTTCATGGAATATTCACAAGATGGGCCGGTCCCGCCTCTAAACAATTCTATCGAATTATCGGTCCCAATGCTCGCCCTCTAGAAATGTATGTGTATACAGACAGACCTTGTCTTCCTGCCTCTGTCTGTCTGTCTGTATATTTGTTCGTCTACTGTATACTAACGCCTAAATTCTGTGCTCAATAGTGAATATTTTACTGCGAGGCACATTGAAACATGTAATTTTTAATTGAACCATAACAAACACATTTCCTTCGAATATTTTGGTAAGCAGTCACTTACAAATGAGTCACAAAAATAATTATAATGAATGTATCATTAACTTTTTTGGCAAAACAATTTAATAATCATCAATTTGATACAGTGTTGTTCATGTTTCCGTTAAAAAGTATGTTACTCAATGATTATAACGTTCTTCGTTTATACATGGCAATATTCCGTTCATTTTTCTTGTAGCCCACACTTTTGATAGCCAGTGTACTATGGCTGAAGAAAAAGAAACCAGCATTGTTTACAGTGCAGCTACGAAATGTCACGAATGAGGAGTAGAGTTTAAATTTTTCAGGCGCTTTAAAAATGCATTGTGTTAGTTTTGGTATATAAGATAATGGGAGAGAGAAATATCAATTATATATTCGTGGAAGACAACGGAACGAGAAACTGAAATTGACGTGAATAGTTTACGACGATGTAAACCATTTCTAAATACAAAACTAAAGTCAGTGTTGTTCTTCACTGTATAGGATAATAGATATGCAGTGGTGGTTGATACACTGTTAGTGTAAATGGACGACAAGCATTGTGATGCTATTGCACGGAGAGTTTACATATAGGATATACATGTACATATACGGAAAGTACAACACACGGCAGTAGAGAGAGCGAGTCGCGCGTTTTGTGAATCGCAACAGATTAACGGTGGCGACCGCATTTTAATTTAGTTTCGGAAGCGGCCGTCCAGGACCGGACGCGCGACCAAGCGCACGGTTTATAATTTATCACCAACTAAAAATATTCATAATGGAACGCATTTGTCACGCGCGTTGCCGGGGACACATTAAAACGCGTTTATGACTTATGGAACGATTAAAATCATTTTTCCTAACCAACATTTCGGTAAAAACTTGCAACGTTAATTGCAAAACACTATAAATATGGATTTCACAAACCAACGGACGAACGTCGCCGCGACGGTATTATATTTGGATCCAGAGAGCGCGGTGCGTGAGTGTGAGTCACGGTGCCACATGGAGGAGGCCTACTTGCCGTATGCAATGCAATTAAACTTAAGAAATGTATGCGTGCCAAAAATATAATATGCAATATGAATTTTCCACTTATATATGTAGGTATTTCTATAGCTTGTAGGTGTACTACACTACCTAGTAGTGCTTCTCTCTCTCTCGCTCTCTCTCTCTCGGTCTTTCTCTCTCTATGTATGCATGTGTGTGTATAAGATGCCACACCTATGCTATGATGTTTGCGAGACGTCTATTCCAATGTTTCACTACACTGTGAGTCTGGAATTGTACATATTTCATTTCCACTTAGTTGGCCGTACACCTGTGTTTGTTGGTGTGACATCACTCTTTATCTGTTTCCAAGTTTACACCGGTTCTTACCGATTCACTTTTCACAAACGATCAACACGTGCAATAGATGACAATTGGAACAAAATGGAAATGGACAGATGTGTTTTACTTTACAAAACTTAATTATTTGCGTATCTATTAAAGTGATAACTTTAGATAACGATCTACTAAATTCTGTAGCTGAAATAATTACCACCCGCACATATTGACGTATGTTAGTGTCCCTTCACTCAACCATCCCGCGCGACCAACACGAGTTTCTCATATCGTCGGTGTGATATACGAGGCATATCGTGTGCCATCTATCAGAACGGATGAGACCCGAAAGCTCGAAAACTTTCCAGCAAAACTTCGACGACAATAACAAAGCAATAACTATTACACCTTCGGAACAATTCTGGAACAACCAGGAACAAAACTAAAAGCCAAGAGATGACGGATATCTCTAACCAGACACGGTCCCATCCACACATACACAGTGGAGATCTGGCAACGATGGAAGGATACTTGAAAATTGAAATTGTAACAAACATGTTGCCACCGAGCTTGTTCTTCTGCGTTAGATAACAGATGTCACTGTTATAGATTTAAAGATAGCGATTTGTTTCTAGACAGTAGAAAGTACTGTATTTTTATTACGATATACACTTTTTTTTTAATTTCATACAGTGAATAAAAATAGTTGGTCATGTTTGATACACATACGAGAGAATCTTGTTAGAATCTAGAAGTAAATATATATTTCACGATGAAAATAAAGAAGAAATAAGCTGAGAGTGTTTTCGTAGACACGGTTGTAGCTTGTCACGATGACAGTTGAACACTGGCAGTGTTTACTTGATATTAAATACAACGGATGTTTAACACCGACCGCGTCTCATCTTCACACGCGGTTTGTGTAAAATACTCGCGAAAGCGGCTATTCATAGCAGCCCAATAAACATTGTTTATTTGCACAGAAAATTAGTTTCGTTGTAGCATTGAAAAACGATTCTTTTTACTTGTGCCGTGCCGATTCACCTATACATACATATGTATCGTTTTAAACATCAAGTCAATCTGGATACATAGTTTTACTTGAGATTTATTCTTTCTCGTTGCAATTATGCGAGGAGGTAAGTATTGTGACATGAACGTTAGATTATTTATTTAGATTCCCGGATGTTAGATCTGGAGGAGGATTTTTGTGCAAATCTCAGTTATCTATAACTGTCAAACGGAACGTACAGCTACTCCCGCCCATTCATTACAATCACTTACTCATATTTCTTCATCACGTTTTCTTCACTGCACGTCAATCTCTTAGACCAATCGTGACCTACAGTTCACCTTTGACCTGTATAATTACTCACTATACCACCATTACCCGGCAGAGTACAGAGATGCAGACAGAGATACAAACAGTCCACGCGTATTCCAAGAAGAACATGGAACAATCATCATCATATCTTTACCCCGCTCCCTCGCTCATTGGACAATATGCACAAGGTGCCTGCCATCTTCTGGCGACGGTAACTGGAACTAACGAACCGGTATCGTAAAAGCCGCGAAATCGTTCGTGTCTGGCAAACGGTTTTCATCACGGAAATTAGTCAAAGAACTCGGTAATGATTGTTGCACTAATGATTGCAGGAGGGGCGTCGATCACTCGCGGACACCATTTTACACTTTGTTGTCATCAAAACGTATTTTAGAAATTCGTTTGTATACATCAATATAGTTTTGTTGTCACTGGCAGATGGAATTTGTTGACAGATATTTTAGACAGGGTGTAGAATCTTCAATTTATTGGTCTGCATTGGAAGGAAATAGCGATAGGGATTACATAGCTCATATAGAAAGGACATATGCAAGGACTGTTCAGCAATGCTCACGTTTCTATGATCAATGCTATAAAACAAGGATACAATCCACAGATATATCCATGCATAAGAATGCTGATAGTTATTATATACTTCTAGCCTATACATTATGGTATGGTACAATAATTGAAGGTCTATTTCAGTTTACTGACATTTCCGAATGATCCTGGTTTTGCAAGTTCTATTGGCAGAGTTATAGTAAAACATTACAAACAATGCATTGCGGCATTTATAGATACTCGTATTCAAATACGTAGGTAATATATTAATTCAATAAATCGTATGTATGTACGTGAGCCATACATGAGCATGCGTGCATTACTGTGTAGGTAGATAATATTGACGACGTAAGTGGTACCCTACAGATATCATTGCGGGTTGAATGAACAGGACGCGCGCAGTAAGGGATACAACATCCCCGTGACGAAGAGGTGGATGATGAGGGTGGTGTGAACGCGCGTTTGATTAGCATTGTCAGTTGCATAACGTCCGAATATTAATTAGATTTGACGGCGCCAGACTTGGGGACGCCCGCTCTCACTACCCCTTGGTGCGACAGCACACGTTAAACACGGCGCCAAACTTCAACTAACCCCCCCCCCCCCCATCCCATCACTGAAACCCTTTCCAGAGCAGCACCCACTGAGTTTTATTCGTACACGTCCATAGACACTCCTCTAGAAACAGAGAATCTTGAATTGATGAATATGGATTGCGAGATTAGTCATTGACGAATATAAATCTATTTTATCATCAAGTAGTAACTCTAGCGAAGGGTGTTTGTCAGTGTAAAGTTAGTCTGTTAGACTCGGCTGCTTGTTTGTGTGTGTGTGTTTGTAGTATGAATGTATTACCGTACGACGTGGTATGCGAAATTCTAAATGAAAGCTCGCTCGCAACATATTATAAAATTAATAAAGCTATATTTATGGTGGCAATTTTTGGGGCGGCAGCTCGGCGCTCGGCCGTGCGACCGTTTATTTTAGATTAAAACAGTTTATTTTAGATATTTATAATGGGAACGTGGCTTACAATGCAGATCAGTATTGTCTGCAACTGAAAATAATAATAAAAAAAAAAACAACACGAAATGTGACGGCAGCGTACGATTTATTGTTTTAATAATGGTAAATAAAGCAGATCGCGAGCTAGCGATACGCGTCGACAGAGATTACGCATGCGCCACCGGCTAATGCGCGCCTCGCTCCGGCTCTGTAACAATGGGAAATTGGATTTTTATGCCCCGTTTTCATAAATTACAAAAACCTGGGCACCGCCGGCAGCTCTAACGCGTCACCGCTGCCATTTGCCGGTAACACCTCTTGTCATCGGAGTCATATCTCAAAAGTAGCTACAATTCCAACAACTTACAATATCTATATCGAATAATCAGTTGCTTTACACAACAGGCACTTTGAAAATTATTATTTTATAATTACAAAATGATACATTAGATTTATTCGGCACATAGAATCGTGACATATTAAGTAACGAGATAAATAACATGATTGAACAATACACGTGCACACTTATATTCTTATTTGTAATTATACAAAGAATAAAATATCGGTGGTACATATGTATTTTATTGTTATTGCTAAGGAGAGGGAGTAGAAATGTAAACATGTAATAATATAAATTTCAATTTCACGCTATGTTTGAAGCGTAGTGCAGCGGTGATGTGTGTGTGTGCTGTTTTCGGCCATCAAAACATCTGTATCCGGTTTGAAAACGAAACAATGCTCCCCGTGTATGTACCGGTCTGGCTCAGCTGCACGTGCGATTCAATTATAATAAAACATTTGTGCATTTAATTTAGATCTATTTCTGTCCGGTCATGCGACATTAAACTAAAAATAATACGAACGTGTGTTTAGGTACGTCAAGTCATGGTGAAAACGTGATCACTCTTATATCAGAGGATATATTTGTATTTGTAACTGGACCATTTAACAAGAGATCTTTCTGCATCTCTCACCCATCAGAATCTGTGTTTTGTTTTAATTTCCATACACATATGTATCATCATATGAATATTACACTTTAATAAACATATATATTCTACGGCACTGGATCCGACATGCATTCATTCCACTTATTCTTGCAGCGAGCGTATATTGTACACGCAGGGGCATTAGTATATAGGTTGTAGCATACGTTATTGGCACTTGACTTGCTTCTACGACAGAGCTTTTATATCTCGACCCTTGTGGCAAACACAGTCGGCCAGTTGAATCGTGGATGCGCCCGCACGTAGTCGACTACTGGATCAGCCCCCGAAGGAGACATGTGCGCTTCTCTTTGCGAACCTCCCGTTCACACAAGAGTGCCTCGGTATTAAACGCAACTATTGAAGAGTTACATGCGTGTTGACATTATGCAACCGTGGTCGGGGAGTTTTGTTTTAAAATCTGAATCATGTGGCATCCAGGCTTTCAGCCGCTAAGCATTTACATCGTCTCTCTTTATACTATTTTCAACGACGATGAAAAGATGAAATGTCAGAATACTGTCATTTAGATTAATTATTTAGATTTCTACATCTACCTGCAATATGTTTAAATAACTTGTAGTATCATTTGTGCACAACAGCGGTAACATTGTATGTTGTTGTTGTTGCTGATGCTGATGTTACTGTGTTACTCATACATACATACCTATATAGCATTTATGTAGTAATTTGGCTTCGCCGGATACAACTTTAATAAGGAAACGAAGTGCAGTTGGAACTGCAGTAATTACAACTAAGCGAAATTTATTATTTTATATGATGGCCTGGCTTCTCTCAGCGGCAATAATTATTATAATAACTACCTATATACGTATATTTCTTTGACTGGCCATCGCGGTCGGCCGCAGAATTGCCCGTCTGTCGCCAGCGAACTCAAATTGGCAGCCATTGTTTCCAAGCTCAATCGGATTTAATTGTAACCGTTGTTGTTTTGTTGATAATTGATGTACGATATTGTGCAGCACACTGTGATAATTGTCTTCTTTCATATATGTATGTACCTGTGTATAGCCAATATTGCCGAGAGCATAATGACAGATAACTTTGTAGTAGCCTAGAGGAAAAATACAGTGTATTCAATGTGTAACGATACATTCATTGGTAGCCCGGACGGATAACAATTGTTATCTGAATATTTTTATAATTAAAGATAACTAGTAGGTACTGAATTGATGAATCACATTTTAGATAACTTAATTTCTGCAGAGATATTTGCTGACTTGATTATGATACAATTCTTGTTAGGTTCATTTGTTTATAAATTGGTTGCTAAGTAAATAAGTGTGCTCTAGTTTCAATATGAATCAGCCAATATAGTGAACAATTATCCACACACAAATATACGTACATAGAGAGGTATTCGTGGCAAGTCAAATATTTAATCACCATAATATTCATTCTTTACGACTGCACTTCATACACCTGCAAACATAACGTCATGTTTGCGCAATCATTTCGCGAAAAATTTGCAAACACAGTAGAAGTACTTGTGTGCTACTACTGCCTTAACACCGTTCATAATTCATACATAGTGTCGAAAATTACCCAGAGATGGCAGTAAAGTCGGAAATTTACTGCTAACCCCCCCGTAATAAAAGCTCACTATTATTGCTTGTGTACTCGCGAACGTAAAGAAATTACATGAACCCGCCCAATGAACTGGGCCGCTACAAGTCTGCCATCTATGTCAAACATATGTACTTCTCTCTCAAATCATTTCGAAACATGAACAAATAAATAAATCAACATGTTAAAGCATTGTATTTTGTTCTGTAATAAAACCAAAGACTATTGCTAGGTTTGTTTTTGTTAAAATTTAGCCGCGAGATCAAAGTGATGCGTGGAAACAATATGCGATTTTAGGTGTAACGGTTTTGACAGAATCCCCAAGCGAGTAAAGGTTGGGGACGCGGAATAGAATGAACGACTGTTGTGCTCTGTGAGTTGCGGGTCGTGTGACACGGGGACTCCCTACTAGTCTCTGGCGAGCGCTGAATAAATGAATGAAATGCGCCGATCGCTTATCTCTGTGGCGGCCATTAGCTGGTTACAACACGACTAATTGTGGACACGATGTTTACGTTTGTACTTTAATGAGCGGCCCGGAGGAGGCACGCGAACAACTTATACACGTACATATACACCATCAACACAGACTTCACTGGTTAGTGGTTACTAACTCAACTAATACAAGCTCTATTTTGGATGATTGATTTAATTAGTAAATTCAGTATTGTAACAAGTAGAGTAGAATTAGAAATCGAATCAACGAGAATACTAGAATATTATTATAGTATTTATTAAATTAGTTAGTTAAGAATTATGAAACTTTAATGTCGTAGTTTTTTTTAGGAAAACTGTAATTATTAACGGGAACTGTACAATGTCGGGTTGATGAATCACCGTCACACTTCACTATGTACAAACCCTCTACTAGCAAGTAAATTTAGAGTGGAGCGAGTGGATGGTGCCAGTTAAAATGCATTTCGGTTGGCAGCTGAAAATCAGTGTATAAATTTCGCATCAGTAAAACACGAGCGTCACATCACACTACATGAAAGTTTCAGTGACACAACGGGTCCGCCGAAAAACAAATCGGCAGTTTTACACTGCGTACCTCAAAACACAATTATCCATTACCGGTAGGTACTTACGTATTCCGAAAAGTACAAGCCACTGCCGATCCACGGTACATAGACACGCGGACGGACGGACAGGTCAGTGTTAGACGTGTGCGACACAATAGCACGCCAGGCGGGGATTCGGTAACCAACTCGTACGGACAGGAATATACCGACCGAACGTCCAGTAGTTTGAAATACAATTAGGTAATATTATACGTATAGTTAAATCTTTAACACGAATTGTTCTACATAGTCAACACTGAAGATACTTAGATGGCATAATGTATTAAGAATGATTTCCTAAACTCTGCTAATAATGTATTCTAACCTAAAAACTGTAAATAATAGTTTGACATGTACGTATCATGTAGACCAGTGTTTCTTAAACTTGTTGGTCGCGCGACCCCTTTTCACAATTGAAAATTCCGAAGGACCCCCCGAACCGTGTGCGCAGAAAAATGTTGGGGGGGACTAAAATCCAGGAGGTAATTTCTTTTGTTTGATTAAAATGAATTACTAATTGTTTTTATTATTAGCAGATTTATTTGTTTAGTTGCAATAATGGATCACTCGCCAAATATTCTGCGACCCCTCAAAAATTTTTATCGACCCCCTCGGGGGTCGCGCCCCCCACTTTAAGAACCACTGATGTAGACTACCTTAAATGTAAGAAGAAGAAGTGAAGTGGAAAAAATCATAGTGTTTTAGTGCATAGTCCAGGCCTGGCACAATTGAGTGAACTGAACGAAGCTGTAAAAACAGCGAGTGAGACTGCACTGTTGCACGGTGTGAGCGAGAGAGTACGCGGTGTGTGACACGTGTCAACGTGATGCTAGTTGTCCGTGTACAACTCAATTGTCACACTGCAACCGGGACTGATCCTGTGTAATTATATTCCGGTTTTAGTCGTGTATATTTTATAAACGGCCGGTCATCCCACCCGTACGGCTGTGCGTTCCGGTGCATTATGCAAGCGTTTTGATGCACGCGTCATCGATACCGCGTCCCACCTCCCGTACACACACACTTTACTCGCGGGACCGATTTTCGAATGATTTCGACGATTTAAACGATCGGGGATTTTGTGTATGTTTGCTGTGAGGTCGCGCTTTTGTGACTAATTGGTTTTTGGAAGATTGTTTTAAATAGCATAATATATAAAATACACCGAGCCACAGGTAATTTTTAGAAAAGAAAGATTTTGTTTATAATATCATTTTGTAACAATGATCTGTAGTGAATCACTGGTTTTCTACCTCTGGTATAGCATTCCCTTCTTGCAACAAAGCGTTTCATAACCATACCTAGTAGCCATTGCGTTTTTTTCTTGACAATCCGCGTGTCGTTCGATGTCCACCCTTCCTAATGTCTATTATCACGATGCCAAACGACTGACGCTGTGACATGAGAGCCGGGGCGGGTGAGAAGCGGGGCACGGGGCATATGTGTATGTACATATGTATGTATGTGAAGGAGGTTAGAACTGTTCCGGACACGACTTCACCGTTGACAACTGACAGTCTAACCGTTAATCGTCCATACAGCCAAACGCTTTTATTTTGCTGTTCTTTTGATTTTTTCGCAAACAGTTCGAAATCTGTATTGGACATCTGATTTTTTTTTACATAGCCGATTTCAAACTTCAAATGATCTGGGTTTTAATTAAGTTGATTAGATACAAATACATTTGTGTATCATGACACAGATTCGTTGATACTTTTTGTATGTCATTTGTAGTTTGATTGCACAGTATAACAAGGGATATATGAATTAGCTAAATGCAGGATATGATTGTAGACAATTTGTTGCCATCAATTTCGTGTTGTTTATACAATGTTTATGAGAAATCAATGTCCGTATAAAGTATAATTGACTATAAGCGAACAGACGGTTGACGGACTACGCTGTCGTACACACGGTGCCTGCGGCCGGCCCTGTATTCCCCCGCCCACTATTACTTGTTCCGTGGAATTGTCACTCCGGATGTGCCCAATTTCTTCAGATAATACCATTTTTTTGCAACGCGACTGCACGTTAAGGTGCATACGCATAGCTACATGCTAATCATAGCCTTGTACTATTCTTACGAATTATATTGTCGCATGAGTTAACTCTATTATAGAAAAAGGAATATTATACAAAGAAATGGATACATGCAAATATGGCCGCCATCCACATGCATACACACACACACAACCTAACTTTATACACACATCATATATGTAAGGTACTTGTGAACTACTCACATACATACATGCATACATACGTATGTATTATTGCATTGTCGCATTGTCTATACTTTGCAGTTGTTTCGCCCGCGGCCAGGGGAGGATTCAGGGGTGGGCGCGCAAGGGGGCTGAACAGTTCCGTTGAATGTCGTTTTTTTTCTCCCTCTGTAATGCTATCGATTTGAGAACGTTTAATTTTTTTACAACTGATATATAATTTTATATTCCGCAACCGACTCGATTCAACGTTGCAGTTGAACTGCGTAAGTGATTTTATAAATGGTTGCTCTATAAAAACCAGCAGTTCTCAACATCGTAAACATGTCTTAATGAATAAGAAACAAGAGTAATGAAATAAGTGCGACAATAAGTGTGAAAAATTACACATTAGATACAGTAATAATAACATTCATTTGTAATAACAAGTACCGTGGGCGATGGCTTAGTAAATTTAATTTATACGAATACTGTCAGAATTCCACTTAAATACTGTAATTTATGTCATATTAAACTAGTGGACATTGGCGCGAAATGTGCGGTTATGTATTTTATCACAAGGTATTGTATTATTTTATTCTAATCTAATAAAATATTTTACTTATCTTGAAATTCCAACAATACATACATATATGTACCTACATAAATCTTATTGCTGTAAAAATAGTTAGTTTAGAGTGCACAGTGGCGTATACATGTTTTGATGCGTATAATTTCAGTAGTTTAAATTATAAATTACAATTTCTCTTTTTATTATGACATACACTTGGCAGACACTTCACAGGATTAAATAGATCTATAGTTACTTTAATACAGCCATTTTGAATCATTGAATTTATTTAATGGTTCATCTAATTTCCATAAGTGTCGAAATGCACTTTAAACTTTTTGTCAATGGACAAGCAGACATGATACATTTGTAACTAGATCTTGCAATTATCATAAGATAACCTAAATCCTACCTACAAGTTTATTTTCCAACATTGCTAAGAGAATGACAATAAGTTAAATCAAATTCCAATATATCTATCCAGAAAAATCAATAATTCCCCGAGCCAGAGGGAGAAATCAACTCGTTAACCTAATAAAATCAAAAACGTTTCGTTTTCCAAAACAGTCGCGCATTCCGTTGAGAGAACAATAGAACGTCAATTCCGTAGATCGCTCGTTGCAACAGAAGTGCGTCATCGTTCATTCAAGTTTCTGTCATATTTAATCAGTGGCAGAACGACTTCGCATACGGACGGAAAGATGGATAGTTTAGCGGACGAACAGACAGATGGACGTACCGACGGACGGACGGATAGTTAGATGGCAAGCGTAATAAACTAGACAATAACGAGACGAAGAATCCAACGAAGAGACAAAGACACATACATACATCTATCGTATCATATTCTTGCTAGAGCGACCGTTGACGTATGTCTGTGCGTATGTTGCTGTTTTGTTATTTGCCTGTCGCATACAAAGAACGTACACACACACACACACACAATGATGGTTCGGTTGTGGTTGGATTCAACGGATAACAAGCCAGTACAGACATGAAATGGAACATTCTTTCGTTGTTTTACTAATCTCAGACTGTTTATTTGAGAGATTATTGCAAAAAAAAAAACACTATCAGGTGAACAAATTAACAGAATCCATTACTGACTAATATAATTTCTGATCAAACGCCATGTATCTATCAGGCTTCATAAACATACGGAATGTTTTCAAATCATTGCCAGGCGGTAATATTAAGGAGGCTGCAAGCAGAGGTGTGGAGCGCGCGGGGTGGATGGTATATAGAGTAACAGAGTGTAGCACTGAGATGTATAACCACCTCCCTGCCGCCCTCGTCCTTCGCCAACCCGTGCACTTGCTTACATTACAACCAGAAATAATATTTCACTTTAATTACGAGCGGCGCATATAACTGTATAATATTTATGCTGAAGTTGTTTATGGAGCTCTGAGACGGCCGGCGCCGACTCCGCTACGACGCTTCGGGGTCAAAATACCGATACATTTTGTTTTGTGATTTCTAAAGTTCATATTTGCACCGTTACAGTTGTGCCTTTATAGGTAGCTATAATGCTGATGATTTGCTTGTTTCAACATTGTTTATTAATCGACGAAACACAGCGAATATTGTACGCACACTGATGTAGTTGTATGTAAGATAGCTGTCACCAAGCAAGCCACTGAGCTGACGCTAGAGACGAGGCTGTTTGAAGGATCGATGTAGAGAAATATGCAGTGATGCAGCTGTATGCACTAGACATGATATATTGCGAAGTGAAAATCTAGCATCTTTATAACTTTTTTTTATATTAACAGCTAATTTTTTGTAAGTATCCTTGCACGGTTCTTGAAACATCTTCAGGACTTCGAATATCGCGTGAGCATCCCAGTCTGCAAGCGTGCATTGCACACCATCCACCACATGTCCCCCGTCTGGTGACCGCACGTATGTCGTTGAATGCTCGCGAAGTCGAGTGGGGCCATGCCCTATCTCTCGTTCGGCTTTAATTGGGTCAAGTAGGCTCGTGCAACACTTCAAGATGGCATACACGTACTAGCACGGGTGTCTCCCGCAATCCACCCATCCTTCCAGACTCTCTTGTCAACGTTCAAATACTGTATCGGAGGATTTCATTCCCGTTTTCAACAGCTGTCTGAAACTTGTACAATCACACATGCACATGCTAGTATATGCATGTTATGCTGAACATGAAACAATATACGATGCGTTGTTCTCCGTCCTCGTTCTCTTTAAAAGGTAACATTTGTACTAGAATGAAGATTACAATGTACTATTAAGAAAAAAAAAACTTTTCTGTCATCAGTGTCGCCCTGTACAGTAGCGCCTCTGGCGACGGAACACGCCGGCAGTATTAGTAATCCCACTTGCCCTTCAAATGGTAACGGTTATGAGTGTGATTTCTTTTATAGTTCTTGGTGAAACGATGTTGAAGTTTCAACCAAACGGGAGAGAATTTCAGATTATTGTTATTATTATTCTTTTTGTTTTAATATATTTTTATCTTGCAAGTACTCGCGGGGAATGTTCACACCACTTCTTCTTCTTCTTGTGTTCTACAGCGCCAAGCGCAGGTTTTAACTGTAACGAAGTTCTCCAACTTCAATAATTAAAATGACAATTTTGTGAATAAGAAATAATGATGTGAAAAGTAGTTAATGCGAAGTCAAGATGAGAATTCTTAGAACAGTCGTGCTTATTATTTCAGTCTGTTACGAGAATTACATGGCATTGATTTCAGAAGAACTACAATTTATAATCAACGATATAAGTGTTTCTATAATACTCGCTTGTACTTTTATTATTTAGTAAATAGATTTTATGTGGCAGATGGCATTTAAATGTAACAGATTTGTTGTTTGTTTTTCGAGATTGTACACCGCGAGAAAGCGGACAAGTAGCGTAGCTGAAACCACCATCACTGGAACTAGCAAGTAATTGTCGGTTTCCTCTTTGAAAACGTGATAACGATCGACTCTTTGTTTTATATGGATATTCGTTACGGATATAGAATGTTGTTTTATGGTATAGTATTTAGTTATAAACACCATTGCAATCAAACCGTACACGCACCGTCACACATATACCTACCAGTGAAATACGTTACTAAATTCAATGGTGCTACTTAAAACAATACACTGTTACTAGGATTTTACAATCACTTGTTTACCATTTTACAATCCTTTGTATATTGTTCAGGTTTAGAAGAAATGCCTACTGCGTTCGTTGATTCATGAGATTCCGATACTTCTAATGAACGTAGCTTTCGTTAATTTCCAAAGTACCCGTAAGTGTCTTAGCGTAAGTTATTTGGAAGAAAAACTAACTGAAATAATATCGCGTGACTTGTAAATTTGTAAGCAGATATTTTCACAAATATATACACCTACATAATACACGTTGAAAGGCAAGCCACGGACAAGAGTGGATATCAGCAACAATAAATATATATTTCCATATAATGAAGAAACATCGTCTGGTTACAAAAGCCGTTTATTCAGCAGCCCAGAAAAACGCCACAACATTTTCCATTGTTTTAATCATACGCGGTCGTGTAATTACTTCAACACGTGAATGCTACGTGCTATTAAGATAGTTTAGTATTTCCGGTTAGCGTTTATAATAAATTAAAACTCTTGTTTCTTTAATTTATGCTAAAGACACGGTCCACGCCAAGACACAAGCACTGTGTATATACATATATGTGAGTGTAGATAACATCTGAACTACTACTGAATAACTGTGGCCTGTACGTCTACCTGTGCTTGATATCTGCTACATTGTATCTTTCTCTCTCTCTCTCATAGATTACTTGATCTCTCAACGATCGAAAGCGCCGATTGTGATGGACTACTGTGATTGCAGATTGCTTCGTGATTTCTACGATGTTATCGAGAGGAAACCCGTCTGTTGGCGTGAGAAGATCTAGATAACGCTCGATTTTTATTTGGCAATGAAATGAACTAGATTCCAACGAGTCGGTTGTAATTCCTTCACCTTAGATTTATATTGAACGTAATCTAGAATTAGTAAATAACGCTATTCCGCACTGAACCACTCTCCGATTTGTATAAGCATATAATAAAAGTGTTATTTAATAGATTTGTTCGTTTGGCGAGTTGGAATGAATTACGCTTGACGTCGTCACTGGTATGCTATGACAATAGGAATATATAGTACTTGTATGTAGTACAACTCTACATAGTGGATACTGGGGTGTACAGTTTGTAGCTGGTGATCGGACCAGATCGGACTGTGTGAACTAATGAAATTATTATGGGATAATGTGCTGTTTGCTCTCTCTCACCGTCCGCGACCGTGGCGCTAGCGGGTGCCGTGCCCGCTTCCAATACAATATAATAATTAAATAAATACATATACAGCGGGACATGTCGCCACAAGCCTAGCTAATTAACGTCAATATTGTATGATTAATGTACGTTTCGCTTCGTGTGTAATCCAAACATCCCCCGTGGCGTAATAGCCCTGCCACCCCCACGTACGGCACTGAGGGGGTGGCGTGTTGACATTACGCCATGTATTGACATGGGTGGAGGGTTGCGCGGCGGCAGCGGCGGCGGGGGGACGAGAATGTTTGAACCATCACAGTACTTGCTGCAGAACCAGGAAGTACTAACAGCTCTGACGCATAATAGACACGTCTACATCTACGGTTTGTCTATAGGATTAGGTACCCGGACCTAGAGAATAATACAATCATTTGTTAGAGAATTGTAATATTCAATAATGAAATATTAAAATGTTTATCTGAATATGCACTTTAAATACATTTATACATGTAGGTTATGTACATATATGAATGCACGCATACACTATTGACACAATACAAACTAGAAATAAAAATTAGATTGCAAATAAAAAAAAAATGCAAAGTCCTAGAGAATCGATATAGAACATACGCAACGTCTAATAAATATTTGAAGCGTTCACATCTCGTTCGTATTAAACTATAATCAATATGAACGTCTCTGCTCATTAGCTATTTATGAGCGCACAATGACAAGTCAGTATTTACAATCCCTGGGCGAGCGGGAGGGAGCTAAAGCGCTGTTTACACTGGCCTAATGAACATGTGTGCGTTCTATTCAACGGGCAACCTTTGCCATTCCGAGTACTGTCAGTACTGCTGCTACTACTGCTGTTGGTAATATTACTGCACTATATAATATAGCAAAGGGGGCAGTTCAAGAGAAATACGGAGTGGTCAATGTGAGAGAATACCAAGAATTACAGAAATAAAATCAACGACGACGACGACATATTCATGGGGTAATATAGTGGTTTCTATAATAACGATATCCAGAATGGGAGACCGGGGTTTGGGGGTTGTATGCAATGCACCCACATTTCCAACGCACTGTATGTATTGCATCATATCATATGGTATGTAAATATTACGTAGGTATACCGGTGTACTTATCACATTGGTATTAGATATTTATTACATATTAACCATATTGCATAACTAGCATGATATCATTTTATAGCTTGTTTTGATTTACAATCGTTCCGATTAACCAATGTATGATTGGATTTAACTGTTCAATTATAAGAATATACAATATGGTTTCAAAGTCACGTTATTAAAGTGTAATATTTACCTGGTATCTGGTAGGTTATCCTATGATGCATATATACGTGTATGTCCTATGTACATAAGTCTGTAAGGTAATTGAATTCTGTAACTCGATACCATTCCATATTGAGCACGATGTAAATGGTCACGATAATCTATTGTTTTACCACCCCACACTCCGCTGCTCCACATGTAAGTTTCCAATGGTTGCTACGCCACTGGTACCTGACAACGTGTAGGGGAGTGGGACGCGCGTCCGCAGTAAAGAAATGAAGTCAATAAAATAAACAACGTAATTCTAATACAATCTATTTGGTATAATGTTATACCCATAAATCATACTTTATATATGTTTTTATTCTGACGGGACATATCGACTAGGAATTATAAGCCGCTTTATGCGCGGTCGATTTATTATAAACGGATTGCAATTCAAACAACTTTGTAATATTACTTGACGAGGATGTAAAATAATTAATTTCTACTAGTTTTTCTTTTGTAAAACATGTGATATGTAATTACTTACTTCATGTAACTAAGGATAATTTGTCCAAGTCATTGGTGGTACCATATATTCAGGGGCTCGTACATTCAAGTATCGGGGTACAACACGCTCGTTGTTATAATATACACATTTAGCATATTACATTGCACGTTCAACATTGGCCGCCGCCGCCGCCGCCGCATAGAGGACAGTTGAACGTATAAATGAAGTTTATTACCATATAAAGACTAGTGATTTCCTGGTTCGGTCGTTGAATAATGCAAATGCGATATATTCGATTGCATCATATATTATATAAATAATTATAAAGGCAGATTCACATCGACTTGCTTGTGTGTGTGCAACATTTGCATATGGAATTAGTGTCCTCATAACAATCTCATCATACATGTATGTATGTATGTGCAGACCTAACCTCATAGGCATATTCTATTATACATGGGTGTGTGTATGTTGGTGGTGGTGGGACAGTTGGTCGAAGTACAGGAGCACTAGAGCAGGAGGCGGCGGTACTAACAACGTGGTGGAGGCGGCATCAGCGGTGTTTATGCAAGCAAGAATCCATTTGCCCCTGCATATACCATATACATCCTCCATATAGATGCACACACACACACACACACACACATATATATACGTGATACTGTATGTTTAATACAAGTACATATAAACAGATAGATACATATGTATGCTTATATATACACAATAATCATATAGCATATGGGAAGCGTACAACGCCGTCGCCATGTTGTTTGACCAAGGCTGTCTATGGTGTTATTTGCTGTTAATTGAACTGAACTAGTGCAAACTATACACGATATATGATAGTCAATAATCAGTGACGTCCATTACTAAGGAAGATAATCCACACAGTGTGTGCGCCAACATATTTCACCAATATACTCGTAGTTGACATGATACTAAATTAAAATTAACTCTGTACAATATCGGTATATTAACAAAATGATCTAATACTTGCAAGATGTACGTTTATACTAATTGCACATACTTTCTTGCAATTCCATCGGTAGTTAAACCAACTCGGGCACAGATCTTACAGGCAGTTATAGGTTAGAGTTGTTGGTCGTGACATTTAGCGCTGTCACCAATAATCTCGACACAGTGTTGGCAACATAACGCCACTAAACTCTACTATCATCATAAACGCGCTGCATTTAAAATGCCGGCAGATCCACGGCGAAACCATTAATGACACGTTTAATTATACAAGCTTGACGGGGCGGGCTGAACAAGATCGGTGCGCATAGATAAAGAGCGAGACAAAACCCTCGGCAGCAGTGCGAGAAGTTATAACGCGAGAGGGAGCTGACCAGTGCTGCCGGTGTGGCCGGTGATGTAACTAACCACCTGACAAACAGCGAGGACAGAGGGTGGGTATGTGGTGGTGGTCGTGGTATCATGTAATTTTCACCTGGCGCTGATTAGGCCGGTTATCAATTAGGTGAGTTGGCTTGGTGCTAATTGTGGCCAGTACAGAATCACACTGTGACCCATACGCACACTCACACTATTTCTAAACCCTACTTTGGTTGCATGACGTACGTCAATGATTCTAACAAAGTAAAGAATATATAAATACAAATACATATTTGAAATGTCAGCATTTCGTATAAGCTTTATATAATATTATACAATTAGACTGAATAATGATTCTCGAAATGTCTTTATAAATATTGAAATACTCTTTATATACCTATAGATATTATTATACATACATATTTGCCTTAATTGAAATTATCCTTTAATGTGCACGTGTTCAAAATAAATGTCGAGCATAATTTCCCTCTCTGGTTGCGTGCCTCAAATATATTAATGTAATATATCAAATTTGATTTGATTTTAATTACATTAAAACATAAATCAATTGAATATCGGGCTTTAATGATTTTTATTATTGCTTATTGTTAAATTAATAATCATGCAGTTACGAAACGGGACACATGATTAAACTGTAAAATTATCATAGTTTATGACTGGCAAAAAAAGAAACAATTCTACCAACAATAACAATATTGCTACAAGTTTTGTTACACATACTATATTTAACATGTTACAAGGTCATATTTAAATTTAAAGAATCATTTTTTATATTTATATTATAGATCGCTAAAAATCGTTTAAAAGTTGAAAATTTCGGAATAATTTTGACTAAATACAGAGAATATTATGAACCTGGGGTCCTCTGAGACACTAACGTCTACTTATCAAAAGATTCCACTTAATTTACAATATCTAATTTTCAATAAAAATTACTAAAATCAGTCGTCTAGCAAGCCTCAATTTTCTAAAAAAAGGTGCGCCTGAATTTCGGGAAAAACATAATATAATGGCTAGCAGTTAAAAACATTAATAGTTTGGTTTTTTTCTTGTATATTTTCGTTGAGTTTTTGTCGAAGCGAAATATAGTGTGCGATCATATCGGAATATTAAGTTTGATTACGGGAATTATATTATTTATTAACTTGTATACAAAATGACTATAATGGTCTTGCCCTCAGTATCTGTAGTTTCTAATAACATATTCACGTGCATGTAATTATTATATATCCAACAGGGCTATACAAAATATACAAGTATTCTTTTCAGAATATCCAAACTTGGTTATATATCTTTTGCTCATTGATAATTCGCCATATAAAAAATAATGAAGAACTCGTTAACAAGCAGAAAATTAAGTGACTAATAACAAATAATACATGAATGTTTAATTTTAATTTAGAACAAAATTAACTTCTTATGAGTAATTTTAGAAAAATAAACATTATCTAAAACTGAAAACAATTATGGGCATCGTAAAAGACAAATACTAATTAAAACATTAATATTTAATGTTGAGAATCTTATAGGTTTTAGTGAAAGCTGTTTGGAAATGATTATTATATAATTTTGTTCAGCCCTGTTCAATATAATGTCGTACATATAATCGAGCAGGCACGGTTATTATTTTAATCGTCAGTCAAATATTTTCATTCCATTAACGTCCGTTATTTTCCATTTATTTTAATTTTTGTGCGGTAAACATTGCCGGCGAACTAGTAATGATGATAGGAATTACTCTGCAACAATTAGTTACGGAACATCTAAAGTGATCTGTAATAATCTCAATATACTTTGTACCATTATCATCACTTTGTTGATACTTACATGTACTCACACATGTATAACACTGGATTAGTGTAAATAGTATATGTATTGCACAACCGACAGTTTGTGGCAAATATTCAGTTGTTTTGTATTACATTATCAAAGACCCATATTTGAATTTTCCGGCCACGCTTGCTTGGATCCGTTTATTACTTTACATGCGTGATATCGAAAGACATAAATATTTATCGTGTCCGTTTTCAGAATTGGAATTATTTATTTTTATTTGTTATCAAATTTGCTTCATGCACTATGCATTCGCCGTGGCTTATCACAGATTCATGTATTCAATTATTTAAATTGGCGTCCAGGCCAGCCAGAACGAACGTACATTCCCTCTGCGATCCATAGTAGCGGGGGGTGGCGGTGGGTATATAGAAGGCCCAAGCCCATCAGCAATGGGGAGAGAGTACTACCATAACCCCACACCTACCCACATACATACATACATAGAATATTCGGCATTCGGAATCGATGTTCCTCTGGGGAGGATTTTTTCTTTTTTTACTTCCATTTAGAGAATTCGTCATATATTCCGGTTGGAACAAATATACCATAATTTTCGCGCGGCCCTAACGAGACAGTTTGTTAAAAATATTTCACATGTCACACTTTAGAGGTTTGTTTGTATCGTTGTGAATGTATATTGTTTGATAATAGTTAATCAAGTGTGAGATAAATGCAAAGAAACATATAGTTTATGGTTGATAGCAGGTGTCCTTAATCGATTCGCTACGTAGCATAACCCGCACCGACCATAGCTGCTTGCAACTATAGAAATTACAAATTCAATTAAAAACTCGTCATATTTAATTTTGCTTAAATGTATTTTGATAACGGGGCAGCGATAAGCCGTTTGGTGCAGCAATTAAGACGGTGCATTACTTGTGCTCTGCACCCGGGGGCTATATTGTTTAATATTTCATTTCTGGTCGGTAAAGTCGCGAACGTACAGGCAAGCCGGCCTCGTACCGACCGACATTATATTTACTTTATGGCCAATTTAAAAGCACGTAAAAATTTATATTAAATCTTATATTTATTATAAAACTGTGACACTTTTATTGCGAAATACATTGTTTTTTATTGCCTCGAGACGATGTGAAAAAGAAAATGCAACAATCTAGAAACGTTGCAACGGAATATTCTACTAAATGTGTGTGGGTGCGTGTAAGACTTTTAGGTTATGTCCATGCGCGCAAGTAAGTGACAGCGTGTCTCTCTTCTTTACCGACAGATCGATCGTTGTACTAGTCGTCTCTCTATCTGCACCAGATGCACATGCATCTGTCTGTCTTTGTCACTGTTGCTATGCATCTTATCTGTGCAGTGAAAGACGACACGAGAATACGGATTTCGCTTTCCACGAAAGTGTGAAAGTGTTCAAAAAACCTCCCCCGAGATTTTCAGTAGTTTTACTTAATATTTCATCGACACAATAGTATAACGGTTGTCATTTGAGCTAAATAGTTATAGTACAAAGTTGTAAACAATAAAAGAGGCATATTTCCGTTCTGCCATTCTCATAATGAACATCACCTGCTTTATTTACTGCGTTCACTCTCTGATTTAATGAAAATCATAATGTACCATTTGACGATAGTGCATAGTAGTTAAAATTGATGTATGTTTTTCACATTACTAATTCACCTTGAATTTAATTTATATAGCCGACCGGTTCATTACCAACTATTGTCAGTGAATAGCAATAAATACCACTTGTCACGGAAATCAGATTGAGATCATGTAAAATCAAAACGGCTGGAATTCTACTATACCAATCGAATAATCTACACACGACCCTGGATTTGTTCTTTGTCAACTGTCTCGTATTTATGAAAATAAATAGCAAAGTAACGTAACATATTAGTGGTGAATGAATCCACTAACCTCACTTTTTGTTCGGTACAAAAATAGTGCGTGATAGGACAGTGTTTGCAAGTGGATGATGCAATAACGTCAAGTGTCGGAGTAAGTGGAGTTTTGGTCATAATCGCATATAAATTCGTTAGCAGCTGTCGGGAATCTCTTCGTGTGGAAAATGATGGGAGTTGGTCGACCGACGGTGGTTCCATCTAGCGGTCAAGTCAACCGTGCAGGTGCCGGCAAACTAACCGGCAGGGCGCTAATCACCCCAGAGGTGTTCACTGGACGTCACGCTAAACGTAAACAACAACCCTTCGCTTATATACATACATATAGGCCAGCTAGCCAGCTTACTAGATCATGCAAGCAGCCGAGAGAACAGCTGAATTTAAATAACTCTCTCGTCCCGCTAATCACTTCTCACATACACCTCAATCACCGTTGCCCCAGGGCCAGTAGAAGTAAAATTAACACAGAACCTCTATTATTTATCCTGTGTGCGGAAGTTTATTTTGAAATATCCTTCTTTGATTTATATCATATCGACATATACAGGTCACACTCTACTTCAACCGAACAATGTAAAATCTTTAACTTGAAACAGATGAATAGAAGGATTTGAAACACAGTCGATTGTTTTGTAAACACAAGACAAGAAACAAAAATTAATTGATTCAGAAATGCGTGTCGTATTACTGATGCGTTCAGAGATGGTAAGATATGAAAGCACTCGGTACAGTAGTTGCACGGAAACGTCAGGAACAGTTGGACAAAGTTGACGGGCCGAGAACACAATGACGTACGTACATCCACAGACAGGCATACACACGCACCATTGAAGTTCTAGTCACTTCCGTAAAAGAAAACACATACAATCACATTCTCAAATATACAACTATGTATGTACAAATATTAAGTAACGAGAATATCTATTTTAATTTTACGTACAGTGTACAAGTAGTAATTATATTTTGTACCAAGTTACACCAACAACACATTACTCGTTATCCTATTAATTACATACAATATGTACAACAAATAATTAATATACAAAAACACAACAGTGGTACCCGCATTTAATAACATAATACAAAATTAATTTTTCCACGTGTTAAAAACGAGCGAACACTTCTTAATTAATTAATTTTATTTATCTACGTAGCTTGTTGTAATTATTAAAACATATGTTAATTATCTACCGTTTAAATCACAAACACACATGCAAAGCGTAGGTACACACACATACACAAACCTATATACATTGGGATACTAATTCCCACACACACGTATACATAGACGAGTTCGTGCAAGTGTATAGCGCGTTAAATAGGCATAAAACTACATATATATATAAAACGTGTGTTCCCGCATGTGTCTGTATGAATATGTGAACCTATAGAGAAATATGTATTCTCACATTCACGTGTGTTACATATACGTAGCGTGTTGGCACGCGTGTTAAAAACGACACCAGCAGCGTGTCCCGGCGTGTGTGTGTGTGTGTGTGTTGTGTTCTCTCGCGCGTTTGTATAGCGCGTGAACGAGCGTGACAGCGCGTGGTTAATTCCCGGCTGCGTGATTATATTCCCGACGCATCCCGCTTCAAATCGACTGAAAATTAAATCGGCGGACATCAATTTTCCAAGCCGTAATTACCGGGAGTCACACACAGAGGTCAGGCGCGGCGCTGTGTAGTGCACTCTCCACACACAGTCACCAGACACAATCCCACCCCTCCCCCGCTGCTGCCGCCACCCATGGTCGAGCAGCGTCGTCAAGTGACGGAGCACCCCCAACCACGGAATATTCGGTAGCTGCCTGTGGATTAGAAAATAAGAGCACCCGGCCCTTCGGGATAACGAGACTGGAATAATTGGCCAGATTTCGGGCTAAACAGGTTTGTTTCGAGTTACACCTGTTGATGGTAGCGCCACGGGGTTTAAAAAAAAATGGATTTCGCAATGATTGTATCTGACCGTGCGATTCGTAGATTTATTTTCTATCCTGTAAGACAATTCTTACACAGAACAGATATAGAGTGATGTCTGGTGCAAAGAACTACATATCTGCGATATTAGGAATAATTTAAACAATACTTAAAGCTTGTTTATACGGTAACTTACAATATTTATAAGTCTGGGCGGACGTCACTAATAAAAAAGCGCTTTAGAAAAAAACGCGCTGCATTGAAAACTCAAATAGCCTATTTCCCAAGAGGAACAACCTTAAGGCCTATGCTACACCGCGTAAGCAAGTGCAACTTACAAATACATATGTACAAGCATACATGGAACAGCATTTCATATTCAGGATTAGAATATATTCAAACGAGAAGCATATTTCACGTAAAAATGCACGAGTTTTCAAGAGTTTTCTACCCCTGAAAACTCACACCAACGTCTCGTGCAGCCATAGGCGTAGAAAGTGGGTGGATTTGTGGAAGGCTAATCTGCATGCACCTAGTCGATAAAACAGAAAGCTCAGCGGATAAAAACAGTGAGGAGAGAGAGTGCGCTTGGTGGTGTGGGGTGCGGAGGGTAACATGGTGGAGAGGGACACTATGCGGTGGCTCTTGACTCCATTTTTTCCCTCCTGTTTTTCTTTTTTCATTTCGATAAAGAGATCCTACAACGTTGCATCTGTTTAATTATACATGGTGCATGTAACACGTCAAGGGGGATGAGAACACACACACACACACATACTTACAGGTATGTACACGTCTGAATACATATACGTATGTGTGCGTGTGGATGTGTTTGGATGAAGGATGAGCTTCTTGTTTTTATATGTAAAAGAAGATTCAAGTTTTTTGTTGATGACAGGGATTTTTATGCGACGTTGTAAAAATGTTTGTAGTAATTCTAAAACGTTTTTGTACGTTCTTCTTCTTGTTCTGTCTAAATGAAACTTAAAAAAAGTATGACGTTTTAACAAGTTCAAAGTATAATTTAGATTTATATATTCATTCGGAAACAAAAATACTGAAATTGTCAAATATGTAGCTACTTTACTTTCCTTAACATCTGACATAGAAACATATCGCGGCCAATTGCATTGAATTCGAACGATTCCTATTTTAAGAGATCGAATGTTGTATTTTTATGATTGGCTGCAATGTAATAGAATGAACAATATTTTGGGACTGACAGCGTCATACTAGGAACAGGCCGTCGGTTATAGTTCGCCAAACTACACGCCATTATTTAGTGGGGAGAGAAGTGCATTTCTTGGCAAAGTCTATTGTTCCTACTCCTTCGGGCCATAAAATATCTGTAATTTCAACCGAATTGCTTTAGTTATAAACAACACCACGGCAGCGCTGCCAGTACCGTCATTATTTGAACGGCTTCGGTCATTAGATAGGGGGAACATTCCCGGGCCCATCACCACCAACATTTGGTACAGCACAGGGTTGTATTTACTAGAAATTGTAGAGAAAGAGCCACGTGAAATATTAGTGTATAATTTATAGAATACATAAACGAGAATATATATTGTTATTACTTTTATAATATTCCTGTTGAAGATGTCATAATAATTCTAATAACAAATGTACATTGAAATGCTAGTGACTGTACTTGCTTAATAATGAACGAATGCCAACGGATCAGTACCTGAAAGTACTACCTTGATATTCATTTCTACGGAACTACCCGATTATCCCCCCATCGTCTGCCTTCGTGTGTGTGTATGTGTGTTAAGATTCTGGGGGAGCTATTTGCGACTGGTGGTGGGGAATATAGAGGCTGCGGGTGATACCGGCCCACAGACCCTCGAAATAACTTTGGCCTGAATTGCGAACTGAAACTTTCAATGGGCGCCTCTCGAGCTGGTTGCCTCGGATGGAGAATTTAATATAATGCAATATTTATTACATATACACGATTGCATCGTTCTGTCTCGCTTGCACACCGCGCGGGCGGCCGGTCTCCACTGCACCCGGAGTCACGATTCCCGGAATTATACATTCCGGTGATTAGCTAACGACGACGGAGATACTGGCTTGAGGATAATGATCGTTTTTATAAGATGTTTCGTCCATTTTGCTTACTCGCATGTAAATTTGTATGTACCTACGTTCTTCGGCGTAGATAAATACGCAGTTTTGTTTTGTTCTTAAACAATACTAAATCATTTTTAAATAATCAATTAAATTAATGAGAAAATAGCAAAGTAGTTGCAACGAACATTCCTTTCCAAGAGTTATATTCTATTTTGTAATAACAGATTGATATACATTTGACATTTAAGGTTATATTTTATTAAAATGACTACTTGATGGGGTAAAAATTTTTAACGTCAAATATGACTTCTTGCATTGTTCATTTTAATGCTCGTTTAAATTTAAATGACGCCATGTGAACACGAGGTTTTAAATAATCTACGGCGATATTTCCGCGAAATAAAATATGTACGTACATTTACATATTATACGAAGGGGATTTCTAGAATATTTCAAGCGATTATATATTACAAAAAAAAGCAAATAAAAAAACCTTGCTAGCAATAACAATAAAACGTACCAGTTGTTGTCGATATACATATATATGTGATGATTGAGTACATGTATGTATACATGTACATATCCATATTTATATTTACGATATACATGTGTGTGTGTGTACGACCATATGTACGCATTTTCTTTCCCCTATAAATAACGCTAATAGCGTGTACTGTACCGCGAATGCCTATTAAAAGCATCAAACGTAACCAGAAAAAATTGTATATAATTTGTTTAAAAGCGTAACAAACGAGTAGCGGCAGGAGGAGAAAGAAATACAGAGTGGAGTGAAGGGAGGAAGTAGAGGAGGAAGTAAAGGGGACGAATAAAAAAAACAGTAGGACAAAAACAAACATAGGTATATAGAAATGAAACATTAACGGTTATAAAACATCAGTACCATCGGTAATGCATTTGGAGTGCAAGAATTGCATATGTACACACAATACATGTATGTATGGATTATACAATCCAATGTCACGCATGCGTACTGAACTACTAACAAATAAGTGACGTCTTAGTAAAAGATTTAAAAAAAAAAAATTGTATTTTCACCTACTCCAAATATAGTATAAAAGTAAATATATTATTGAATACAGAAAGAGCATTTCAATTGTCATTAGAATTACAATAACAAATTATGTAAAAAATATATGTAGCTATATAAATTTATATCTAAAAAGCGACGCTCTCATACTTTCTATCTGCGCGTGACGTCACTCGTCGACACACGCACACAAACACACATCGACATTTGATAATTGATGCGTGCGGTAAGATCAAAGGCGGTTCTTGATCGTACCGACGGCGCGCGTCACAGTTGAGGCAGGTCGGTTTAAGCGTCGCACTTTTTTTGTAAACACAAGTTCCGGAGTCGGAAAGCATTCGCAGAGCTTCGCGCCGAGTCCCGTATCCAGTGGCGCCGAAGACAATTTTCCACAACGGATGAAAACTTATTTATAATATACGTATCCAAATTCTACCACTCATAGAAACTAGCGATTAGAAATAGATGCAAATGCTGTGTTAAAAAATTCCCATATATGTCTAAATATAGTTAGTTATTAATAAAACTCCAGAAATTTTTAAGAATTTTTACCTTGCGTCCCGCGTACGTCCCCTGAAACAGAGGACAAAAACATTGGTAATTTTTAGTAACTAGCACAGTTCGGCATGATTCGTTTTATTCGTAAATAGCCTCGATATTTTAGTTAAGAAGGGGTTTTTCACAGTCAGCTAACTATCTAGAACGGATGCGGAAATAAATTGGTAAGGCATCTTTATTGACATATTCTCGCCGAACAATGCAATCAGAGATTTCCACATTCCAGTACATTTGTTCGCAAGACGTTGTTAGGTAGAAAGATGCAAATCTGCGGTCGGTTAGTAAACACGGATGTTATTCTCCAACAACCGGAAATGATCACTCAGCCCGGTGTACAGACATCCGTTTTAATGACGACGGAAAAAAAATGTACGAAACTTTGGTTAGTGTTGGTGGTCCGAAAAAGGTAACGAAATATTTAAAAACAACATCATACATCATAATAATCACGTAAACCAGAAACAGAACATGATGTGTGTCCAGTTTATTTAAACTTATATATAGTTGTTATATGTTAATGTACTGTCTCATTTGTGTCCTTCTGGCGATGTAAAAGGTAACAGAGGTAAGTAATTGTTGTACGGTTGCCTTTAGTGAGAGCCTCCATTATCTGACGCTTTGTTGAAGCTATATTTGTCAATTTTGATTTACGATCACTGTAAAACCAATGAAGTTTACGTGTAGTAAATTGTGGAATACTAAAAGTATAGCCACGTGCAGCCCGAGCAATACGTAAGTACTCACGTCCACTAAACAGCGAAGGTGTTACCATATATAATAATAACCTACAACTCTTACTTCAGTTTTGTAATCGTGCGTAATTTGAAACCATTGGTGCCCAATGTGTCACAAGTGGAGATTTGACTGGTGGTTTTCAGGGACTGTGTATCACACGAGTCGTGTCTAAACCGCTAACTAAATATCCCGACATTCGAAAGTGAAAATAAAACCGAAGAGTTAATGGTCTTAACGAGGAGAAGCCAGGCGAGCGAGCGCATTAACTTAATGTAATCTCCGCGGTGTGGCACTGATGTCCGTGAGTACACTTGCACTGGCGGCGGCAGCAGGAGCCGTGTAGCCACTACTACTACTACTGCCACCAGTAATGCACATTGAGCGCACGTTACCGTGCTAGTTTACTGCGCAGTTTTCATCTCGTTACGGGACCCGTTACCCTCGTAAAACAGTTGCGGAACTCCTGCCCTCTGTGTGCACTCTCTCTCTCTACGTGTGTATGTGTGTGTGTTGTTCATTCATTTGCTTTATTTTATTCGTGTTCCGTGCTGTTTTACGTCTTTTGTTTTTCAGACGGACTTCATGTCGTAAACGGCCGATTTCGTGGCGGACAATTCGGTTTATTTCGTCGTTGTTTTCTGATGAACTATTTCACTAAATAGTCACTGGTAGAATCAGTTTCCTTACGCGAGACTTTATATGTTCTTAAAGCAGAGATACTTGGATATTTATGCCAACTTATTTCAACCTCAAGTTATTCTATGACATACGTACAAATAGATACATTCATATAATAAAGCTGTAAGAGATACATAAATGAAATAAGTAAATCTGTTACATTGTAATATATTTATCTAACGATGGCAATAAAAGCTATAAAAACTGTCAAATTCACACGCAACAGTAAAATTATGAACTATAATATTATAAGAGCGAATTACGTACGTACTATGTATCTTATTTCAATTGAAATGTGTCGGCCGCCATATCGCGGTCTTAAAATTCAGCATAATCTGTAGGTGTCCATAATATCGGGACAGCTATCCACTCCCATATCAATATAACGTAAGTAATTCCAAAGTCGTAGCTACTATTCACTTTGAAACATACAGCGCAGTAAGTTAGCGTTATGTACGAGTTACAATATAATAGCTACCACGGACCTCGGCCACATGTTCTTAGTACTGGCGATATTTATGCGGCAGTTACGCGCGCGGAGGGAGTGGCATCTAGTAGCCAACAAGCGAACTGTATCTGAACTAGTCGCTCTTAAATACGAGCCTGTTAATTGCCTACACGTACTAACTATATAAATATGATGTAGCATCCATGCTTCATAACACACACCACACAAATAAATGGCCAAGTTTTATTTCAAACAGGTTGTCAACGATGCTACTACACTAGGAATTAGTATAGTTAAAGGCGAGGAAAATGTTAATAAATGCAGTAACGCTTGACTCTAAGTGTTTCTATGTCTAGAATAACATCTAGTCTAATTTAGTTTCTTCAATGTAATCTCCTTGTTCCACAGCATAGCTGTAAAATCTTCGACTCCTTCATCATTTGTTCCTAAGGAATTGTCAACTTGATGTTTAGATACATCTGTCCCAGTCGATGTCTAGAAATGAATCTTTGAACATCACATCTGTCAACTTTCTACTCGATGTAAAACCATTTGTTTCAACTAAAACAAAATCTTTTCGCATGGTTGTTGCGGTGGTGGTGGTGGTGTGTGCGCATGCTTGCACGGCCTCGCTCCCGTAACGTAACCCCTTCGGAATTATTCAGTTCGCAAGCATAAAAAATTCAGACATATCGATGCGTCACATGAATAGATATTATACACTTGGAGAGTGGAGCATGAAATATGCAGACCCGCGCACGGCCGCAATACATCTTAATGTCAAATACAGAGTGTACAGGCCGGAGACGTTAAAGTTTAATGCCGCCGGCGGGGGGTGGTGTGGCGGAGGGGGTGGCTGTGCACTGTAGGGGAAGCGGGGTACACATAGAGAGGCGGTTAGTCGTGCTGGTTATGCGCATATGTAACATGGTCCGCCTCCCACATCGAACAGCGGTCGGGGCACAAACGTCGGTGACAGAGACGAATCTAACTGACGAGACAGCGGTGTGCAAGCATATGCAAGAAAACAACCAGTAGTAGTAGTAGTTGGTCACTGACCAAGGATCCCAGTAGAATTGTTGTCATCTTCAGCAGTAAGCTTCGTAATCACAAGCCAAGGAATCTAGCGAATTCTTACAACATCTACCAGATTCAGAGTGAAATGTTGGTGTAGTGCCCTGAAGCAGTATTTTCCATACATGTCTTAATTTCTTCTTCCAAGATTCCATCTACATGTAGAACAACTCAGCATCACTGGTTACCGAGGGGGAGGGAATGTAGAATGGGGAAGTTCATGAGTAGAGGGTTGAGTAGATGTGCGCGTGCGCAAGCTTGCTCGCTCGCTTGCTACCATGTTTAATAATGCAGTCGGCCGGTTTACATTCATGCATGTTGTATCAGTACGCAGATAGCTGTATATATTATACATGGACGCGGGCGTCCCGCATGTAAACACGGCGCCAGGGGGTGCACAAACACAAGCGCACGTCTACACAGGGGCCCATACGGGTTCACATCTCATAGGCACGATTTAATCGTGCAGTATAGCATGAAGATAATGTCATAGTAATATGTACATTAATTCTTGTATATATCTTATTGTTAGTCATATCTGTAGTTAAAATAGTGTTCTTGCAAAAGACGATCAGGCGAATTTCCTTAGAGAAATTGTGTAATTCAAATTCAAAGAGAATATTCTTCGCATTCGATTCAGTTCTGAGACACTAGTTAAATAAAGAGTACTGTCAATATGCATATAGAAAATGTACAGATCGCTGTTAGATACATGCATGTGTGTATATTTGTCTCCTGTGCAAGCCAGCGTCAGCATTATTTGAGTTTTACAGTAAAACTCAATCACGGCACTAATATATTAGAGCTGTAAATTGGCAATCAATGTTTCCATGCATATGTATGTGTGTGTGTGCCAGCCGTATACAAGCGTCCGGACAGGCGTCGAACTCACACGAGGCGCACAGGTAAACGGCGTCCAGGGGCGTACGTCGCTCATATATATCACATGTGCAACAATCAACACTCGACCAGCAACCTACGTAATACTAATTACAGTATTAGTTATTAAAAAGTACAGTAGTTTGTACCGGTAATCGCTGGCATGAGAATAGAGAAAAATTATTACAAAGTTACACTTCATGTTTAGTCAATTGAATAGTACTACATCTGTTTTCAGCCACGAGAATTATGTTTTCTAATTCATTAATAATAATCAGCTAAATCTACTTTACTAATAAATATGATGCCTGATTGCTTATTACTGATCTGGGAAGCACACAGTGATAGCTAATCCCCCAATGTCGCCACCCATGTACTGAAACGTACGCCCAACATGTAATAACAACGCAGAATTGCATCCTATATTAAGCAATATACCATACACAGATAGATAGGACAGTTTTAAAATGAAATTTTCCCCATCTATCATCGGTAGAACTGTTACGGGGCGGTACAGCGTGGCGGGGGTGATGGGAGGGAGGGTGAGGGCAAATGAAGAGTGTATTACACGCCGAGTCAGTCATTTCCTAACACACACACACACACACACACATATATAGACATATATCTACGCATATGTGATACGACGGAAACTACACACACACACATGCATATTTACACACCGACACACAGATATATGAGCATACAATCAGATGTAGAGTAATCCGCACTGGCATTCCAAACTAATCGCAGCCGGCTGTGGAAGAATATTAGACTGAAATGCAGGTTTAGTTCTGACGAGGTAGATTTAAATGGTAACCGATGGAATACTGACTGATTCCAAAGGATTTTTTGTTTCTTTTGCGGAAAATGATTTAAAAAATAGTGTTGTGATTTTGATAAATGAGATTTTGAAATTTTGCCTAAATATGTCCATATGGATAGTATGATTTAAATAAGAGAGATACAGTAGGTACATTATGAATAATTTTAGGTTTAAGAACAGTGAGTGAGTGTCACAAATATTGTCGACTGATGATTTCAGTGTTAGATTGTTTTGCTGGTGCATGAAATTTATGATCGCGCTGGGCGGGAAATAGTTGATTATCCGGTGCAACGCGTGATGAACGCCCGGCCCGATGATCGAAAGCGATGAACTGTCAGATTATTTCTTCCGGAATTGTACACATCCACTCCGTTTGCCGTCAACACGCCAGAATTTTCGTTAATCGGTAATTCACGTTACAAACTGTAATCGGATGGGTGCGATTGATGTGAGAGAGCAAATAACGAAATTAATTTTCGAATTTCATAGTATAGTTTCTTGTTTTTCTACATTTGGAAAAAGTTGAAGAATTAAGAATATCCACTGGAACATTTATAAGTGAATAATCGATGAGAAAGAGGCTTTGTTTATGGAAGTTGATTTGATACTGCACAAGGCAGACGTGCACATGTACATACGCAATAGTGTAGTCGATGCAACCGCGAAATGCAATTCTGGAAATTATCCGCACTGTCAATTAAAACTTAATTTCCATTATAATATAATCCGGGGACGCGCGTAGCAGCGACAGAAACAAACACCGTCCTCGCTTGTACTGCTACTATTACCACCACCAATGGCAGCACCGTCGCACGTGAAACTTTTGATGTAATTTAACATTCGGATAGCGACTGGCGGGAATGTAATATTACATTTTACGCAACTTGTAATTAATGTGCATTCGATATAATGTTAAGTTGGGCGGGATTGTCGCAAGGCGCGACTCGCCTAGAAACTGATTCGATAAGGGATTAAACAGAGCTGGTTGTCAACACACGTGTGTCTCTTCTGTTGATAATAACTCCCGTTGCTCACTACACTGAGCACTCATCCCTCCCGTCAGAGGTAGAACTTTTCATTTCATAACTTAGATCTGATTATTCTGATCATCTAGTATCTAATTCTGTACAATATTTCATCCCTCATCTACCTTTCAGTTCCAATAATGCAATTATTGTAAAACCTCCTCTTCCAATTCCACGTAATTGTATTAAGATTATTTCTGATAATATCTAATCAATTAAATTACGGAGCGTGCAGTCAATATTATCCATTGAAATTTTACTTAACAGTGACTTACGATTCGGTAACCATGATCAAATGAAAATATTTGAGGACTTACCTGTAACAAAAGAAAATACAATATTAATAAACCGGAAAAGTGTACTAAAGAACGGGAAAATTAAAGAATTGTCGGCTATAATTAGAACTATCATTCGCCAAATCCGACAATGCCAATAGTAATTTAGTTCCTCGAAAATCCGAAAATCACACGTAACCGGCTAAATAATCACAGGGCGAGTTTAATTTCGCACAAAGCACCAAAATAATTAATCCAAATTCCCACACATACACACGCAGCAAACAAACTAAAGCTCCGGTCCCTGCGGAATATTTCAAAGTCTTAATCTCTTGTCCATCGGATCAGGTTTGAACAGTGTATAACAGCAAAACTCAATTCGCAGGAAGAATTCAACCAGTGTTGTTTAATTGACATGGCTCGTGGCAATACATGTGCAGGTGTGCGTGCGTGCGTGCATGTGTGTGTGTGTGTAACGTCACACCGAGGTGTCCATTACACGAGATTTATCAGTGCTGTTGGTTGTTGTACATTTTTGTAATCTCACACCGCGTACCAACACGCCGCTGCGTGCCGTGGCCGATTGGCGCGCGTCCCGGCTCGCTCGTCCGTCCGTCAATCGGCCACGTACACACACGCAAACCCGGATTATGATAGTCCAGTGGCGGTCCGTCACCACCGGGACACGGTGTATCATCTCTGATTAAAATTAATTATTTAAATCGATCATAAAATAATATACGTATCATTTTAAATCTACTCAATGCTGATGTAAAGAGACGATTCTTCATCAGAACAGAAGTTCTCGTTACACTGACCTGGAAGCTAAAGATTACCAACTGGCTGTATGAGATTCTACATAACGTCTAGATCACTGTTTTAGTGTGTTTTTAGTTGATAAACTTCTAACTTTGTTTAAATATCCTTTGGACGTCACTGGTTCGCGGCTCACCAAAGCGCCCAAACAAACGAACGAATGAACGGACGAACAAATCGAGCACGCTTGCATGCAAGGCGGGTCGCGGGAGGAGACGCGGTGTACAAATGAGTGTGAGTGCAATGATGCGGGCGATAGTAGCGCGGCGTGCGGCACGGGTGACCGCAAATCGTTCGTCCGATAATCCACGAGTGATCCCAACCCGGTTGCAATGATTGCCCTGTGTTAATTATGAAATAGTATATCGCGAGAGAGTGCGTACACACATACACACGCATGCATGCGTATATTTGTAGCAGAGTGTTGACCACCACATACATGTATACAGTGAAAACGTGTGCATTCAAACACCTACCGTGTTTGGTTTTGACGCGGTCGACGGGCGAATGCGCCACTTCCAAATGACATTTTCACACACACACACACACATGCAGTTGTTTGAATACGAATGCGATCGTGTGTGCTTGGATTGGCCATGTTATACTGATACCTCACTGGTGGTTATGCATTATTAGGTGCAATTTCAAGATATTTGTTACTCTCTGTCCACATACCGTTGATATTATGTGATTTGTGCATGCAATTACGTTAACAAGTCTAATCTCATAATGAAAGAGACTGTCACAAGATTATCATTGGCGAGAAAACGGTCCACTGACAAATCTATTGATATGTTTTAATAATCTGCTTCAGAAATATTCTGAGGATACCATCTTACAAATTTATACTTTTCATACGGCCTTCTTATCTGTCTACTGTTTGCTTTCGAAAAAAATCCGAAATAATATTCTGGACAGCAATTCAGAACAACAATAAAAAGAAACGCGAATGAAATGCATTAAGCAACAGCAAAAATATATAATAAAAAAAACTAAGTCCGTTTGAATATTATGTTCCATCGTCGACTACTGAGGATGAAGAGGACCAACTGGGAGTAAGAGAATGTGTGTATTTCTCGACTAGGAGATGTACTGCTCGACTAGCGGGGTGAGCGAGAAGGGGGCTGCGTAGGGCGAAGCACATAATATGCAAATTTATGACGTCATTGTAAAAGTTTGTACGCAGAATTTTGAAATATAAAAACAATTTATATGCGTATACATAAACCCCGAAAAAGACTATAAATACACCCCGAAACATAATGTATTGTGGCCGCTGTTACCGTGCCCCACCCCACCGCCTCGCCAAACTCCGCTTGTAACGAGAGAATAAGGGAAGAAAAAGACGAAAGAGTATGTAGCGTGGAATAGAATTGGCGAGAGGAGAATATTAGCATTAACAATTGAAGAAAAAAAGCGGTTCCACTCTTTCATAATTTAATTCAGTATATCTGCATTAATTGCTCAGCGGACGTAACTCAAAGTTTATATTGTCGCACGAAACAAAAAAGAAAAAGAGTCGGAAAGATAAAGCGAACAAGAAAATCAAAGAGACAAGGACGGAGAAAGGTGGTGGTGACAGGACGAAGAGAAAGCGAGAGAGAGAGAGAGACTCCATTATGAATTTCATGAATATGGAATCGGTCGAAAGTAAGGCGAAATAAAAAAAAATCGAGTGCATAAATTAGATTAATTTCATTATTTTTATCGTAATGGAGTGCGACAATAAGATGGCGGCAAAGAAGTATGGTCGACGCGGCGCAGGGGGGTGAGATGGCAAGCGTTGGTGGTGAATGTTAAAAGATAGACGGCTGGATGAGCGGGGGTGCGAGGGAAAAACTTAGAAGGGCGTTGGCCGGAAATATTTACACAAGAACTTAGCATCGCTTCGGACCGACCGTAATACGAAACTCAATAAAAATCCCTTGCAACAGGGTGCCGTTACACGAAAAGAAAGTTTAAAAATACCCACCGCCGGTGCGGGGTGAAGAGGGTAGTGGAAGAAAAAAGCGACAGAAATCTGAAGGACGAAATAAAATGTTATGACAGCGAGATTACAATCTATTGCGAATTGTTATAAATTAAAAATAGAGAGATAAGGAAATGGAGAAATTTAGTTACTTTATAGAAACACAATTCCAAGTACAATGCAAGCAAGTTACATTACATACGTTACATTCCTGATGTCACAAGTTTGTTTTCATTCCACGCGACACGTTAACAATGTCTGCGCGTTGTTAAAGCCGGGGTGCACATATAAAGGCACATTTAAGTATCAATAGCAGGCAATAATAGCGTACCCGCAAACATTAAAACTGTTTCTTATATGTAATAAGTCATAGTTGTGCGCAGACGCGCGCGCGACCAAGTGAGAAATATACACACACAGCCGACGACGCTGTGCGGACGGACGTACGAATGTATGATGCCTAGCACGAAATATATGGCTAATATTTTTGTTTGTTAATATAAAAAGTTTTTATGGCCATGTGTATTGGAAACGGGGCAGTTAGTGCCCGTCGTATTCGTTTTATGATCGAGCCGCGTTCCGGACCTGGCAATATGACGCGCAGCCGGGGGTGCAGGGGGGTTGTTGGTAGTAGATGGATACAATGTAGTCACACCCGCCGCCCGCTGCTGAATGACACGCCATTCCGGCGGCACTAAAACTGTTTAATGTCCGGTAACATTGCACGATGTTGCTGCAACTATGTTTATTGTAATTATCTTGCCGTATGTGACGGGACTTAGCACCTGGACGCTTACAGTCCCATCTATACGAGTGTTGGTGAACTATCATCGAATTATGTGTTATCTAACACACACACACATACGCGAGTTTATAGTTACGAATCTTAGATCTACAAATGCAATGACCGTATAATGAAGATGCATCTGATTTCTGAACAATGTACGATATTATGTGCGTAATAAATATGAAACTGTCGTATATAACGTGACATATCCTGGTTCGGAGTATTAAAATTATATCGTAGACAATATTGTATATTCACTGCACATACTACATCAACGACACAGTAAACATTAAAAGAATACATTTAAATATCATATACATGGTTAAATATTGAAACATTCGAACATTGATATGAAACGTAACGGTAAATACATTTAAAATTATACAATACTTTTACCATATATCAAAATGTAAAGGAACGAGAGTATACAGAACCCACACATACACATGTATATTATTATCATATAATTTTCATCGACGACCAGGACAGAGAAAAATACGGTACAAGCGAACGGGTAAATAATGCAATGAATTCTTCTCCAGTTCAGTACCAGTTGCAAGTACTGAAAGGGTGCTCTTGATGAGGGAGGGGAGGGTGTACAAAGAAACGCATTTTATCCGTGCTAATTACAAACAAAGATGTTCTGAGCCTGCGGCTGCATAGAGGGGAACATTACCAGTGCCGTGTCTATATAAATCCATCGCTAAGTGACGTGGCCGATTTAAAATATTACTGGCAATTTTAATTTACAACATTTGTAATTTGCAATGAAGCTAGTAGTAGTATTTGTATTTATTTAATGTTGAAGCACGCTACTGAGGAAAATGGAAAGATATACACGACCCGCGTTAAAGTGATAGAGTAACGAACATGACAGGCGAACATCGGCTTTAAGCCACCCCACTGCTAGACTCTCGACGCAACGGATTGAGCGATCCACGGCGAAAGTCAAATATGTTTTTCAGCTTACACCACAGTGGCCCCGCATATAAATCGAGAAGCCGCGGCCACATATTGTTTCTGCCGAAAATATTTCGTCAACAACTCGAGCTGTGCAGTTTCATTTCATCAAAGCGTCCATCCGTAAGTGGAATAGAATTTTGAATATTTTCCACACACAAAAAAAAAGAAATAGATTTTTTTTGACGAATATAATTTCAAGTGTTCATATTTAAATGTAAAACAATGCAAGTTGATGGAGAACTTATTATAATATTTACTCTAACCAAGGAAAAAAATTGGGGAATAAAAATTCAAAATTGCTAAAATTATGCGCAGATATTAACATGATTTTTCCCTATTTTCTCACAACTTTTTCAGGAGAATTTCGCGGATAAAAAATCGAATGAGCCAGCGTGCTCGTCTTGAAGAAAATAAGAATTTACATAAACTCGTAGTGAAATTCGTCCTTGCCGCCCCCTGCCTCTTCTGGCAGTGTATATAGCGAACCCCCCCCCCCCCCCTTCTCGTCTCACTCTTTTCGCATGCAGCGCCATTGTACTAGTTTGTGCATCACTTGAGTTTTTAATATAATGTCGGCCGATTTCGTTTCTACATGAATAAATATGGCGTCTACTTTTATTGATTTGATATTAGCAAAATTCGAGCAATAAAAAAAAAACTTCTCAGATGCGGCAATAATATGGCTGGTCGATGTGGGGAAAATCTAAAACAACCCCTTTCACCCACCCATGTACAGTGACGGACTTTATATACTGTTTAACATATGCAAGATAGACCTTGGAGTGATAACCATAGGTCTAGTGATTCTGAGGAGTGACTTCATTTGTATCTTGGTACAATTTTCTATTTGTGCATGAAGTAAATTTCTGCTCTGATGTCAGTTAGATATAGATATTGGCATAGCTTGGTAATATTTTTTATGTATTCCGGTCCTGTATGGCACAGACAACCCTTCGCCCGCTACAAGCTATTAGAGCAAAGGAACATAAAACGACTAAGATTATAAACTTGTATCTTTAACAGTCGTACTTTTATACCAAGTGGAACAGACAACGGTGAGAAGCTATGGAGTATAGTGTATCCATAGATATAAGAACTTGACTAAACGCAGCATGCTATTAACAGAGGATTATCCCAAATTATACGACACAGTAAATGAATAAAAAGCAGAGCTGTATTCAGAAATTTATAAATACATTTTGAAAAATAACAACAAAAATATGATATACATCTTAACAATAATAATACAAATTAACATAAATAAATGTAATATTCAATAAATTATTATTACGTCTTAATTATAGACAAAATGTCTCTTGTCTTTCCCGCTAAGAGCATTACAAATGTACCTGAATACCGCCACTACTAGTAGTTTATGGCCTCTCCTGCTGTGAAGGGTACCACCCTACCTATTAAGGAATCATGTCAAGTTCTTATATCTATGGATAGACTATAACTCTATACAAACACACATACGTGTATAGTCTATCCATAGATATAAGAACTTGACATGATTCCTTAATAGGTAGGGTGGTACCCTTCACAGCAGGAGAGGCCATAAACTACTAGTAGTGGCGGTATTCAGGTACATTTGTAATGCTCTTAGCGGGAAAGACAAGAGACATTTTGTCTATAATTAAGACGTAATAATAATTTATTGAATATTACATTTATTTATGTTAATTTGTATTATTATTGTTAAGATGTATATCATATTTTTGTTGTTATTTTTCAAAATGTATTTATAAATTTCTGAATACAGCTCTGCTTTTTATTCATTTACTGTGTCGTATAATTTGGGATAATCCTCTGTTAATAGCATGCTGCGTTTAGTCAAGTTCTTATATCTATGGATACACTATATATAGATATAGCATATACATATATTGTTATGTATTTTCTTATATAAAAATACAAACCCAAAAGGAAGATATAATATAACAGTCGGACAGTTTTACAGCTTTCATTTTATTTATTTATTTGGCCAAAGAAAATAATTTAATACACCCCGGCTATAAATTTGGGATTAGAGGTTTTTATGATAACAATAAAAATTGGAATTTACAACAATATTTCAAGCGATAGGTATTTTTCTCTTCTTGTTGTTCGTTTTTTCTCTCTCTCTGTGTTCTTTGTTGTTATGTTGGCAGCGGGCGTAACCCAACATACGGGGTATTACCGTGTGTATTTTGATGAATATTTTAGTCTTGAAGTCGGATCGGATAAAAAAGAATTAAATACATAAAGTATTTGTATGCTTCAATGACATGATGTACGACGATATTACTAAATAGCAGTGAAATATTTCCCTACAATATCAGGGAGCCCAGCGAACATATATTATCCAATCTCTCCGTATTTCATTGTGATCAACTTTTACCAATATGTACGCATTTTTGTCCACGTCCAACGTGCACCTGTTCGAAACGCATTGAAAAAATAAAAACAATGTCTACTATGTAATTACATGTTTAGAAAATTCCTCAATAAATATTTACACATGAAGTTCGTACCCATGTTAACAAGATTGTAAACATACATTGTAGAAAATTATACATTTCTGGTAATTTCAACGCTTTCTAATTACACGTCATCTGGCAGAGAATAGTCATACGTACGAAATATATTGAAGTTGTCAAATTACACGTTAGCGAAATCAACAGTTATAATTAAGTCTTTTATCAAGCAGCGCTTACCTAAAGTGTTAGTAATTATTAACAACTGATCAAGACACAACACTTATTTGTAATGAGTTATTGTAGTAAATTAAAGATCCTTGGACATTTTACTAAAATCCACCTTTCACTATCAACGTATGCATGCGAGAGATGTGCTGGTAAGATACAAGCGAATGTTTGAAATATTTGGTAAACCATCCATAGAAGTTGATATTTACTGTCGACCGTGTATAAGAAACTTAAAGATTGAGCCCGTATCTAAAGAGTGCGGCTTACAAGTTACCAACAAGTGTCTCGACGCGTCAGCAATGCGGTGTACACCGCGTCGCTTCATCCGTCGTCGTTCATAAGGCGACGTCGAGGATACTGGTACATGACGAGAGACGACGACGTCGAGAGGGGAGGGGGCTTAGACTTTGCCATGAACGCCACCACGGATTTAGAAACACGAAAAAGTTAAAAATGTAACGTAGGGTATAGAAATCAACACAACTCAGAACAACTATACTTGGATGAAATGTTTTCTACTTATTATAAAGTTATATAAAGCAGATTATAGCGCCCAGAGCGTCTAAATGTACTAATCAATTCACACTCACGAAAAAACAATGTATAGCACATCCTGTAAGTGATGCATTAATATTAGAATATAATCTATAAATGCGCATTAAATTCACAAATCATTACGTGCACATTTATTGTTGAGACTCCTAGCGCATTTAAACACGTTCGTGTACCACAAGTACACTGTAAACTCCAAATGAATGAAAATGTCGATATCGTGTATAATGCGTGTGCCCGCAGACTCTGCCATACAAGACGGAATTTAACCTAATTGCTTCCATTGAGAAACAGATTCCCGGATACAGACGGAAAGACGCGAACGACATTCCCCTGACGTTAATCGTTCCGACATTTAAACCCCAACCACACACATATACACGTACACGTAAATACATACGAGCTTTAGAAGAATGTATGTATTCATGTCTTATACATCGGTAGTATATATCGAAAATTACAGGATATATTATACTTAGGGTTCCCATATTGTTTTGCAAAGTGGCACACAGAGCATTATGCAACAAATATCGAATGTATTTTGTTCATTCGTCCGCCATTTTGTGCCCGTTCATTCTTTTGTTCGACGGCGGATCGCGGCCAATCGCGATTTTGTATGCGCGCTTAATGAGGCACTTGCCAGGGATTTTTACCGTTTCCGGTTGGGAAGAAATTATGGAGAGAAGGGAATAATTATATACTGTGTATCGGGATAAAAGAGATCAAGGCTCCTTTATTCCCCAGTCAGACGTGGCAGATAGTTTGAAACATTTGACAGTCACCGAATCACAGCGTTGCAGGTCAGTTCGATATTGGAAACATTTCAATGGTGAATATGTGATATTATATTTTGTATATAAATGTTCCGAACATTTTATATATATCAAGAATGTAGTTCTCTTCAGTCCAAGTCAGCCAATGTTACATGATCTATAAATACATCTTTCAAATGTCTTCATTTGATTTGAACTAAAGAACATTCCAATGTTCTTTCCCGTACATCAAGAGATATGTCTTTCGTTGGTCTAGCAACGGAATTACAAACGTATGTTCTATTCTCTATCAATGAGACACTGCCATGACGTATAAATGTACATTGAAGATAATAAAACTATTGTGATGCAACTGCAATTGTCTATTGACATCTTGCAAACATTTCTTCATGAAGTTGTCAAACTAGTAACATTGGTCTGTGAAGATATATTCTTAGAATATGGAAACAATTCCAAATAACATATCTCAAACTTAATAATCGCAACCGATATAATAAAAGTTATAATTAAACGAATAAAATACACTTTGGACAAAGAATGAAAAACGAAACGGCAAGTTTATATTAATGTTCTATTTTAAGACACGTAGACAATTGACTTGGTGTGTACTGCATTGATTTTTAATTTACTTGGAAAAGAAAAAAAACCGCCGAGATTATTGTTCGTACAGCCGAGCGAAAACGTACTGCGATTCTTTGTTGTTCGTGTTGTTGGTACCTGGTATATCAAATTCAAGTTTGAAACTATCACAGGTTGAAATTGTGACATAGACGATTTTTTTAAGGTAAATTTAGAATTTAACGTTAACAAATCTCGTTAACGGTTGTTGCTAGTTTAATTTAGACTGCATTTTTAAACAGTGAACATATGTTTGAACGCTCGCCTTGTCTCACGACAACAGTACCAAGTCAGATGTGAGGTTGTATCCGTTCGTGTGTCTGTGTACGTATATGATATGCATATGATGAGTAGATGCAAGCGGTGGGTTATACATTTTAAAACGAAGGATACACACGTCTGTATGTATATATAGAAAAGGAGAGAAAAAAGGAATAAGGCAACAGCAGAGAGAAGAAAAAAGCGGGCGGAGCAAGAGTAGCGAAAACAAAACGTGAATTTACATATTTAAAGTATGTAGATTACACATAGAGGAAATGTATAAAATATATATGGCAGGGGGCCCTCTTCCTTTATGCCGTCAAGCGCTCTGCTTCTTCCTCTTGGTAATACATCACAATAAAGCAGCGGCTTTACAGGCCCGGGTTTTACATAATTTATAAATAAACATTCATAATGCACACTTTAAACAGAAACACTAATGCAATGCAAATAGCTAGACTTCTATATACTATATATACACTATATACACACATACATACGTTATATATATATATATATATATATATATATATATATATATATATATAATTACAGTAAACTTCGCTTATAACGAACCTCAAGGGACCGACGAAAATAGTTCGCTATAAGCGAAGTTCGTAATAAACGATAAACATCAGAAATTCATTATTTTTATTAATGCATAGGTATATGTTTCAAGTAGGTACATAATATGAAAAACTGTTTTGCAAAACTAGACAAATCCAGATTTGTTCAAAATTGAGTTAGATATTGTTTTGTAATACGTATACATATGTACACTAACAATAGTTTTTATGAATCTCATTAGAAAAATCGTTTATTTTACGTTTGTTTATATTTATTATTATTTTATATTATTTTTATTTATTAAAATAAGAGCTTTACGTGTTTTCTTCGAAATTTAGTAACTCATAATTGTACTTCTTTAACACATTAAATACAGTGAACAGAGGCGGACAGGCCATGCGGAACACGCTGAAATTTCTGTATGGGGCCGTTCTAATCGCGAGAAAGTCCGATAATTTCTTTTTCATACAATTAACCTCATATACACAAGAACCGTTAGAACTGTTACGGCGACCCTACATATTCGGAGATGAAACATTTCGAGGAATCCCCTGATTATTTGGTAAAATGTCGTTTTAAGTTCGTTATAAGCGAAAACTTTTGCAATTGTAACAAAAATTAAGGTTCGTTATAACCGAAAGTTCGTTATTTGCGAAAAAAATAACACACGTTTAATGATACTTTAGTTCGTACTTTACAGATTGGTTCGTTATAAGCGAAAGTTCGCAATAAGCGGGTTCGTTATAAGCGAAGTTTACTGTATATATATATATATATATATATATATATATATATATATATATATATATATATATATATATATATATATATATATATATATATATATATATATATATATATATATATATATATATATATATATATATATATATATATATATATATATATATATATATATATATATATATATATAGATAAAGCTTGCTTATTCGCTCATACTTGCAAATAAACAGGACTTCCCACCATCAACTTAATATAACATTTATTGTAATAAAATACCTAAAATTTTATGTCAAAAGTACTTGGATATGTTATAAAACGTTGGCATTGTTTCTTTGCGACACGGCATATTTAATTTATATAACAATTCTAGTGTTATTTCAATATATTGCCATTGGCGTCGAGTGGTGGCAAGGAGCTGTGGTGCTGAGGGCGGGACAGTTACAACATCAATCTTGATTTGCCGAGTACGGATTACAGCGATCAGCGACACCGGGCGTCGAGCACGTGAACACAACCCCAGACAGCCAGACACGGGACCTGGGATCAAACAGTGGCGGCACGTTAACCACCAACCACCGGACAAACACTCATCCCTTATTCTACATGTCAAACATCAACATCAACAGCAGCTGGTCAGATTTGTCAACTTTGAGGTTAGAACGATGGATAGTTTTGACAGTAAGTGGATACAAAATAATCACACATACACAAGAAAGTGAAGTTTATTAAAAAAATTACAAGATTTCACTAGTATTTAACAGATCAGGAAATTATTGACTAGTCAGTGTATACCAAGCCCTCACTACAACAGCGCACATTATACACAGCAGAAGACGAAGGAGAGGAACAAGGAAAGATACAAGCCAATACCCGTCTGCCGGCGAACGTTCTCAATTTATTTTAATTCTTGAGAAACGGAGAAAAATTATATTTGTAAGTTGAAGAACAGGAAATATTATATATTTCACGGGGCTCGGGAGAAGTTCGAGTCTGAAGTACGATGGTTCGCACGCCCAGTTTTTGATTTAATTTAATCTGGGGAGAAATATTAGTTTTCTCGGAAACACAGTGCTGGGTGGCTACACGGGGGGGGGGGAAGTACAGTGCTAATAGCGAATACAGCGGCGCCGACAACAGTGGCGGACTCGGGCGGTAGTCAGAGTATTTACGAGTTCAACTGCATCAAGGCCCCTATATACCTTAATATATTTATATTGTTATTTATAGACATTTACAGTAACTTGCAGGCGAGAAAATTCGGATAATTTTCACTCACAGCCAAATGGAAAATTGTTGAAAATGAAAATTACAAAATATTGCTTCATTTATCGAACATTTTTATATTGTTTATTACTCAAATATCACATCATACAAATAGGTAAATTTACTATTATTGCTACTATGCAATGATATGTGTTGTTGCATAAAACTTCTAATATTTCCATCTATTATTTAAAGTTATTACTACAAAAAAAAAGCATTACACAACACAACGAGTAGTTTCAATAATAATAATAAAAAAAATACCATCTATCTATGTATGTGTGTATACATATATAACGGTACTGTTATTACATATACATTTAGAATATAAAGCGTGTGTATGTTCACGATGATTGACACTGACATTCTTTCATGTCTGAATAGTTCTTTCATTATGATGCAGCATATAGTGACAGTTATTGACAGTGATTAAAAACAATAATAACTAATAATTCAACGTTAAAGTATCAATATCTTCTATCCAACAATTCCCGTTAGATAATAGTCTTTATACTAAAATAAAAATATATACACATATTTTAATATATCCATGTTCAACTAAGAGAAAACTGCATTATAATTTTTTATGAGAAGTCGACGATCATGCCTAATAAGTTTTTAATAACACTTTACCATGAAACTCTACTTCGGTATTCACGGTAAATTCTCAAACACCCCTAAATTTGCCGGGGAATCAAATATTCCGAATGGGGCGTACTCAGAAATCTTGAAATTATAATGCCCGATGGTGTATGTCGATGGCTGTTTTGCATTTTCTCGTTGTCGAATGCATTCGGTGAGATCGTGAGTCGATGGTCTTGTCGGAGTTACTGACGGTACGGAAGGGGAGATAGGGAGGTATTTGATGATTGCCCAATTTCAACTTTGTAATACTGGCGGTAAACACGGAGCCGCTGGCCGCACATGAAGAAGACCTCTCATTATTAACCTCTCGCGGCCGTCATACAACAGTACAGAAGTACTACTGAGGATGCTAAGCAAACTACTACTACTACCACCACTACCTATTGTATGCGTCAGTCATACATCGCTGCTCCACACAGGGACGTACGTGAACATTGTGGGTGCAGGGTGCAATATTGCACAACATCTTACAAGTATTTAGTTTTATCAAATTATTTGTCACATTTTCAAATGAGTTTAATACAATTTTATCAGATAGTGACTGCATCGTTATAGATTAATATTTAAAATACTTATCATGCTACAATATCTACTACATCAGCATATACAATATGCTTATGTCTATAGACGTCAATGAACACAAGTCTGAATGTATGTATGTTTGTTGCAGTAGCAGATAGATGATTGTACGTATATACATCTGTGTGTGTGTGTGTGTGTGCATGCTACCGTTGTTGAAGTGAAATGGTTAATTTACATTTCGTTTCGATCAACTGGTCGCCGAGGCATGCATTATCTGTTCTGTATATCCATTAATTTAACTAAGTATATAGGATAGGCAGTTTTATACATTGCAAACAGATAATATGCAAATATCATGAATATGTTGATCAAGCAGGCCGCGGCCAGGCCCCGGCCATAGAAAAAAAAACCACACATTATTTACCAGCATTACTTGATTATTTTTATTGAAGATGGGCCCCGCGAAGTCGCTTCAGTAATGGTGCCGAATCACGAATAACACACACACACACATACAAACATGCATGTATAATAATATCACACAGTCATAGTGATACATACGTACATACCGGCATGCGTATATTTATAATGACATAAATATAGCCAGAGCTAAAAGATATGGCTATTATCAATTCTAGAAATTACCAAACGACTGCCTTGTCCTATTAATATATTCTAGCAAAAAGAATAACGAATATTGTATCCTATACAGAGATGAAACTTAAAATTTAATTATTTTCATTTCTTATACTGAACTAGATCAAAATTCCAAGTTGTATTGTTCTTTTCTGAACATGAATCTTGCATATCACACAAATAGAACAATGAAATTCCCTGGTTAAAAAAAAAAACAAACTGCTGCCTTCTATTTTCAGAACGTTAATCTGAATATAATATATTAGAGATCTATTTTAAATACAATGGATTATATTCGTCTACAAAAATATACTTAATTTTCATGGCTACCTCGGGATGATATGTTGTATATTTTTAGTTCAAAGTATACGAGTATATGTAGTATGGTTGTTAAGTCACTAGACAAGCTACTACAGAGGTTATAGCAAGTTCAGAAACTGTGTGATGCACATGCATGTATCGTGACCTACATTTCTCCTGGGCACACACACATGTAAGTGCATGCATGTGTCTTGTGGTTGTACATTACATTAACATATAAACACACATTGACGCATGATGTATGTAGGTGTGTGTGTGTGCCGGTGTATGTGTGCATGTACGTATTTGCGCATATTAGTAATGAATGTAGTAGCACCGGGCGATAGGTAGTACACCGTAGGTTAGGTTAGTATAGTAGTGGTATATATATACATATAGAGGGTAGTGAATTACCATATAGGAAGGGACACAAGCATCGCGGAGAGGACGTCCGCACAATAAATTAGGTCAGAACAGCGGGCCCCGAGAATAGAGCACACAATAATGACTAATTATTAGTTAAATTGCGTGCCGTTTGTAATTATTTAGCGCTACAACTACAAAAGCCAAGTCAAAAATCAGTCCATGCACAGAGGCCTCTTACAGTCGACCAGTGTACCACTGTGCCATCTACCGTTCGGCACACATAACACACACCTCGCAATGGTCGATTATTGTATACCGGTTCGCGCCAACGGTAATTATCGTTTTGTTTCTGTAATTAAATAGAAAGAGAATATGAACTCGGGGTGATCTGACACCGCCCACTTTGGGTGCGAGTTGGGTGGTTGGTTTGGTGTTACCTCCTCTCCCTTCGCGCCCCTCAAACCCCGGAATGAACCTATGGACGACTGATGATCACGTGATCACCGCTATCGCCTACCCATATCGAGAAATTTCATTATTCTCGGCTTCCATTAATCATAACGGTTTGCAGCCGATGTGCAAACGATAAGTCGCGTGTTACTGCAATGTCTGTCTGTCCGTCCGTCCGTCTCTATGTGTATTACGCGTAACAGATGCGCATGTATGTATTTACTACATACATACGTATGTGTATAACCTCTCTTTGCATGCAAGTCTTTATAATGATGACAGCGCCGCCACCGGATGCGTTCAGAACTATTATGCAACAACCGATAGGATTTTCCTATTTTTGCATAAATTATCATACATTTTGGCAGCGTATAATATTAATTTGATTCTTAATGCTTTAATGGATCAAAGTAATGTAACATATTTGTAATATAATATTTCTTGCCAATAACAAAACCACTATCGTTTCTTCGCTGGCTGACAAGACAGCCGCTCGCTAGCGTAGAGAAGATAATATGATTTTTGTTATCGACAAGCAACGGAGCACGGATCCTAGAGCAACTGAATATATGTATGTTTAGATAGATGATCGTCTTACGGAAGTCGGGAAGGATGATCTATCCAGGCGTTACGCGGTGGTACAGGATGGTGAGAGACGAGTGGAGCGAGCGACGTCTGGATCGCACGCCGAACCCGAGTGAGACCGGCGAACACTGGAGAACTTTGTCTAAATTAAATTCTATATTATTAAACAGGGAACACAGTCGGTGCATTATTAAATTAGCAATCAGGTTGCAGGAGCGGCGGCGATGGCGGCGGGCGGCAGTGGCAGGAACAGGGGGGCCCCTGGGGGGCGGCGGAGTGGAGACCCGCGGCCCCGCACGGCTATCGATTCGAACAGTGGCACTAAATAGTTACCAGACATTGAGAAACGATCAGTTCAAGAAGCTGATCATCTATGACTAAGTTAGCTAGCTAGCCGTTGTAGATGTCTTGCATTTATTGCTGTTGTCTTCAGTGCTAACAGTAGAATCTGTAGCTACTGAATACTGGACCTATAAAATATTTATGAAACTATAAATAACAAATACTACGACTATTGTCCGACTGTTTCGGTACTCCTGTTGCGGGGAGCGGTGCTCCAAGTTACCGCCAAGTCCCCGCCAATGCCCGCTACGCCGTCTGATGCCCGTTTCCGCGGCCGGCGCTTATTAGGTTACGGATGCCCACATGCGAGTTGCCCCCTCGTTCCACCCCTCACCGCCGCGCACGTCCCGTGTGTCCTCTTCAGCGAGCCGTGTGTCGAGGGAATGGGGATGCCACCGGAGAATCGGCCGGTTCGATCCCTGCCGTAGTGACAACCCCTTCTTGTGTGAAGTACAGTACTGTGCATCACCCGCCACTGCCGTAACTAACACCAGACGATGACGTGAGAGGACGTATGCACTCACAACTAGACTTTGTGCCGTAATTTTTCCATTCCGATAACGTACCCGTAATTTTGTTCCACTGATTTCTAAGTTTATCCGATGACAATGCCAATTACTTGGAAGAAAATTTAATTTCATCTTTGCACTGGATCCTACGTCCATAAATTGCATCCATGAGTATACAACTGCGCTCAATTCACAAACCAAAATTAGTCACCCCCCTTTATAATACGCATATATCTCTGCACAATGAGAGAACGAGACTGCGGGTGCAAGAGAGAGAGAGATAGACGTACAATTCACACAGCTATATAACGCCATCGCCAGCACATTCACATGAGTCTGTATCTGGTGGTGAATGTTGCCCGCGCTGGGGAAAAATTGATACGAAATTACACCCTCCTACATTCGTAAACGTACCCAAGTGCTTCTGAAACCCCGGACAATTAACACCGCTACCGTCCTTGCCACTTAAATGAACCTAGGATATATGTACACCCCTACCGTGCTCAACATACTTGAACTCGTCCGATTATATATCGGAGGTTGCTGAATTTCATATATGATTTGATGTCTTACAGACGGTAAATACTGACACGTAGTTAAATATAACATGATGTGCCTTGCACAGACATTGTTAAAAATCTTTCTCCATAATCTATTCTATAGAATCTCTTTTAGTATTTGTTGGTTCAGGCAAACGACTGTTTACAAGAAAACAGGACTGTATTTGAGAGTGTTTAATCTTGTTACACCAGCAGAATGGTGGGCCATTATACAGACTTCGTGTATTCCTTCAATACCACCCCCCATTTCCACCCTACGAAAATTACCCCGGCGCCAATTTCCTGTTCAGGCCTTAATAGCGCTCTAAAACGAAAATATAATTAAAAACGGCTCGAAATCTAATTTATAAAACTACCCCACCCCCTTCCAAGTTCGCGCGCGCGCGCCCTTCGGCCGGCCCATCTATATATTCTATATGTATACATTACAAGGCCGGCTTTAATTTAATTTAAAAATATTTTTATCATAGACTATAAATCAACTTTAATTAAGTTAATTAAAAATAATTTCTACTCAGAACTTCTTTATCGCATTAAACGGGAGAACAAGAAAAAAATGAGTGTCAATTTAAAACATGGCCGCCTTTCGCGAAATACTGCCGATGCTCTTGTGCACGTTGTGTCTCTCACTCACTCAACCACCCTCACCATGACTCTGTCTTACGCTGTCTAGTCGCGCACTGGCCATGTTCAATATTAATAATATTTTTTGCGGCGACTGGGACCTGTATATCACCCGAATGGGGAAATTTATTTCGGAAAAAATCCGACAACTTCGACCGATTCGTAGCTTCAGCAAGGGAAGTCACGAGTGACGAAGGGTAGAGTGCAGCGCTACGGCGGTGGTTTGTGGTTAGAGGGATTGGAGGAGGAGGAGGGGTCCGTGCAGTCAGATTCTTTTCCTCTTCTCACAGACTCCCAGCAATGTAATAAGATACTCAGTCTCGAAGATTATTTTCTGGTTCTGTAAGTTGTAGATTTCGGTGAGTGGAACAATGACAGTTCCTTATAAGAGGCGATAAATTCGGTTTAAATGGATTTCAAAGAAGTGTTTAACACTGAACTGTCACATGAAGAATGTTGTTGAAGAAAGTGCATAGTATCGAGGATACGGTTACACTGAACTAGTGTCAAAATCTTTTATACAAATATTCGTGTTTCCTGATACCAATAATCTACAAGTTTTTAACAATTTTCTTCAGACATGTAACACACATCTCGTCCATGATCTGTGACGTGGACGCTTTGTAGTGGCTGGGGTACGTACTACAGTACCTAGTAGCTGCAGCAGTATTTCCGGAGTGTCCCGGAGTATTCCAGACACAGGCATTACACACGATCAGTAAGCATTAAAACACACAGACATTAAGCCGATGCGCGTTCGCTACTATACCGTATTACTCCACTTGATCACATGACCAAACACGGCCACAAGACAAAGCGGTTCGTGAACGGCAGGGGCCGCAGGGATTATACCCGCCCCGCACCACAAGCCTCCTGCATACCCCACCCGCACCCAGATGCACATGTTTGACGTATTTATTACCGATCGGCCGGGTTTCAAGAGCCCCACGGAGGCCGCCACCGTCGCGGAAACCACGGGATTTGATTGATTTTCTACACATAAGTATTTCCTCCTCATTTGTCGAAGACATTTTTATCCTCATTTATTTTAATGTACCTAGGACGAGCGATGCAGTATTGATGAGAGGTTGATATTTTTGCTAGCAAGTTACTTGTAACTAACTAATATGTTTGCAAGTGTTGCCGAGCCAACTACTATTATAAGTTATGTTGAAATGTTACCGGCGACATTTTAAATTTGTTCCTCTCCTCGACATAACTATCGTATTTTCGTGTACAAAGTTTTAGAAAAGTTTAAATGCAGTACACACACGTCAACGCATCCAAACACCTTGCAATTCTAACTTCCTGGCATTTTTGAAAGATAAATTTGTTTATCACGAAAAGTGTAAGAATTGAATTATAGATTGCATGTTCGCACATAGAACACCGTTGTATGTCGGACAGGTACTGAGCTTTTTCTTCGTTTGATATGTTGTTGTTGTTGTCGACAAAAATATTATACATTATTGCTTTTGCAGCAAATAGATGTTGATGGTTCGTGTTGAATTTAAACATTTTGTACAAATAACATTTGTCTGACAGGGAGAGAGAAAGAGAGAGATAAGAGAGAGTTGAGTAAATACATACACTATATGTAGTATTTGTTATTTTCATATTACAGATACAATGGTATGTGCTGATTAAGATTGTGTTATCTACCGAATTGGACACACTAATAAGTGAATTATCAACGCTAAAATGTGAAATTAATCTACAATATGAAATAATGATAGAATTTCACGGTTTTTCGTGTTTGATTTTATATCTTATTACGTCCTACTACAGAAATGTAAATCTCGCAATGTGTTCTTCTGATGTTCAAAACAAAATTGTACATTTCTCATGTACTCATTCCGTTTTGCAGATGGCGGTACACACACATACACACTTTATTCGAGACGGCATGTCGACATAATATTAATATATGATTTGTGCGATTCCATATTGTGGCTGTTATATAAGTTGAATAAAAGTCGTTAGTGGCGACACACATGTCAGCGCGTTAAGATAAGGATTAATTGTTTCTAATTTTATTAGCACTTTGCGTGAGAACGAGAGCAGGAGAGTTTTGTTTCTGTACAGGGAACTATTGCATATTTATTGTTGACCCGTGAACGAGAGAGTGATCGCTAGCTCGCTCGCATTGCGCGTTGTTGCTGCCGGTATGAATGATTGGTTGGTTGGGTGTTGATTATGCACCTTAGAGCACACAGCCACCTAGACGTCCGCGTAACGGTAAACACCGGCAGGCAGGCAGGCTGGCTGGCTGGTTTATCAGTTCTATCAATGAATTGTACAATATATGAAAGAACGGGTCTGATATAGTTGTTATTCCACCAGCTGAATGCTAATATGGTCGCGTACTTATTGTTAATTGCTATTGTTTTCTACATCCTACATATATTAGTCACAGCTTTTAGTGTTTTTCATTCATTATAACAATAATACAATGACATCTATTCACTCGAATAAATATCTAGGCAAACATTTAAGAAAACCATGTATAAAAGTAAAATTATTTGTAACAAAAACCTGGAAATTGTACTTGAAAGTACAAGTAATTGTAAACGTTTGACGAGCACACACTTACACACAAAGGTACATACACAGCGAAACCATCAAAATATAAGAATTAAAACGTAGAAACCCAAATGTCATGAATAAGAAATTAACAATCTGTACTTGTTTAAAAGAAGAACCAAATAGGAGGCGAGCGGGTGCAGCGAAGGAATAAAAAAAGAAAGAAAAAGAAGAAGGCAAAGGACCGCTCGTAGAAATAACCAGACGTCGAAAAAATATGAATTATGAATTAAAACAACCAAATTACACGGCTCGGTATCGCGGGGCTGCGTTAAATCCGGGACAAGCCTGCGCGCCCCATCCAGCAGCTCCCCTCCGGCTAGCCACCGGGCATGGCGGATGAGGGGTGAGGATGTACGGAGGACGGGGCAGAGAGGTTAGCGGGGATAAGTAAGATCACATAATTCTACGGCTGGCCTTTGCGTAATTGTATATTACATCTTACAGTGCGGTCGGATGTTGAGGCAACAGTGAGTAGTAATATGCGCGCCATTAAAAATACATGTGTACACGATTTATTCTAATTGATATATAGAGAATTCGAGCACTTGATTACACAGGTAGAACTATACGCCAGCCGTTCTCAAACTTGTACATTTATTTTATTCCACCGTGGTGCATTCGTGTTCGAATAACGACGCTGGCGAATATTAAACGTATTGGGCAGCACTGTTCGCGTAACCAATGAACAAGAGCCGTCTGAAGGAGGGCAAAGGGTATTATTCACACCGGTCTACTTGATTAAATTATATAGTTTTACAAAACGAACCACCGATGCTGTTGCTGCTGTTTTTTCTAAGCGTCCAACAAATCAGACAGATGCTTTAACTGTCTTGATAATAAAAAAATATATGAAAGATTTATATTTGTAAAAAAAATAAAATAAAACACAAAGAACGGATAATGACCCGGGCGATGGCGGATACGTGAAAAATTACAGTAGTAATTAAGTGATTGTAAATAAAACTATAGAGAAGAGACTATAATTACATACAACACAGACACACGTACGTACGCGCCGCGATCCAGTGTCGAGAGAGTTATGATTTAAGCATATCTATATGTAGAGAAACATAAGTGGCTTGAGGATAGTAATTCCGAAAGAATACCGGTAAATTAGTAGTGATTAAAATGGGAATAACGATGAATTGATTATGAATTACTGACCTCCGAAGTCAGTGGAAGAATATCAGATCAGTCCGCTGCACCTCTTCAGATGAATGAATGTCTATATTTATTTAATTTTTCTATTCTCCACTGACTGTCGGCTTTACGTGAAAAATCTATTTAATTTATAGGCAATAAGTCACAAGGGCTTGTCATTATCGCGCCAGGCTTTCCAATTTTCACCAAAAGTAGAGCGAAGAGGAGGGCCGGTGTGGCACATCAATAAATTAAAGATCAAAAATACTAAACCATATTTATGTGTAGTTGAATTTCGTATTGCGTGCGAGTACATTTTTAATAAATTAATTTCGTAACTTTGCACGCACACGCACGTGCACGAAATCAATATGAGAAATTAGTAATTAGTTATTCGAATACGGTAATTAAATAATAAATTATGCAGTCATATTGACACTTTGTCATTAGCGGTACGAGGCTTTTTGTAAAGAAATGAAATTAGAAGTTTTATTAGTGTTAGGGATCGCTAGTAAAACGCATGTAGATGTGAATACACGTATGTTACACGCTATACGATTCACTTGACATCGTCAGATTATTTTGAGGTTAGAATACCTGTGTACAAATATACTTTAGTCGCATAAGGTAATTCTTTATCATTACCCCAACAGATCACAACTAGATAAGGCTGGTTGGTTTCGTGAAAGTACACCATAAAACCCCCACCAAACTTTCAACACATCTGATATATTTAATAATTGTAATTTATTCCATTCGAATGAAATATGGACATTGTGTTTGATAATACATTTATATTATTCCCTAGATAATTTGATTTATAAACTGTTAATAATATATTTGCACAGCAAGGCGGTCAGCATGTCACGTGACAACCGTCTAGTGTGCTTTTATGCAAATTTAATTTTTTTTTTAATCCATCAGCAATGTTTGAAGAAGATCATATCTGTTGCGGGATATTTACAAGTCCGTTTTTCCGTTGTGCCCCATAAATATAACGTGGTATTAACATAGATATACAACTACCGCCACCTCCCCCATCTCCTCTCGTTACTTACTAACAAAACAAAATATGAAATACTAAAAATATGTAAATATCAAAAAAACATACACGATATTATGTAATATATTAGTAAGATAGAATGCTCTGAGAACATGTTCAATAAACTCCACTTTGAAATACAAATATTTAAATTTTCTATCCAGAGAATGGGGAAAAAAAGGAGTTTGTTTTGTAGAAATAAGAAATTATTAATTCACAAACCCCTAATATGTCGTGTGTTAACCTACCAATTAGAACGAACCGCCAATAATAGTAATAAAAAAAGTAGCAACACACAAAAAAAAAAACGCAACAGCAGCAACGAGGTACGTTAGTTGTTTTATTTTGTTTTTTCGGTCTCACGAAAGCAAGAACCAATTACCGATCGTCACATGAATGTTGATGCGCGAAGCCGTTTCCAACAAAGGAACAAACAAACGCGAAACAAAACGACGTCGATGCGGCGCTGCGATCGCTTTACCGCGGGAAATACGAACAGGAAAAAAAAACAGAAAACAAAAACATAAAAACTGTAATTTACACAAAAATCCATTAATTTTTTACGATCGGGAATGCGGCGCTAGTAGACGCCGTCGTCGTCGCTGCGTTTTTACGTGTGTTTAATTGTACAGAAAATTTGAATTAAATATCGCGCCGTAATTAAAATACAAAGCATTCATCAAATATGTAAATTACCGTTGAAAATTTCAACGGTAAAAGTTTTTTAATATTCATAATGTCGTGCCGAGAGTGGCGCTCTCGCATAATCGCACGGGAGTGTTGATAACTAATAAACGACACAACGACAAGGCGACAGACAGAAAGCCAGAGAAAATATCTGCACAGGGAGATGTGATGGAAGATGAAGAAGAAACAGTATTGGTAAGTGTCTCCATCTATTAACAGAACCTTGAACTATACGTATTCTCAGTGTTACAGAATCATATGTGTTTATCAGATCATATACCTTCAAATTGGAACAATAATCTAGACATTTTTGCAACATTCATGTAAACTCCCAATTTAAATTATAAAGTTCGTTCTTGGAAAATAATCACTTCGAAAATTGTTTGAACCCGTTTAAATTTTAATTAAATCCTTACTAATCCCGGTCCTGGATACAGACAATTACATCACGGAAGTTAGCAAGCTGGTGGGGGGAGAGACTATAGTAGGAGAAGCTGGTGTGTGAGAGAGAGAGAGAACGGGCGACTTATCCCTACACTACCCCCCCAAGCTATCGTAGTTCAGCGGCGTCGGAATGAGGGGCGGGGAGTTGAATTAAATATACGCAAAGTTTCAGAAACTAAATATATCATTATAAATACACAACTCGAGATGGTACATGAAAGTTAGATGGAAGACAGAGCGCGAATGCCGAGTGAGACGGCAACAACATTTATTATTTCTATCGCATTACGATTTGTGCAGCAGGGATATGGAACAACTAAACAGTCGCTATAATCTATGCTAGCATAATAGTACAGCAGAGTGTTTTTATATTCTATATATATACATACATATATACATGTGCCTATAGTAACGACATATGTATTGGTGTATTTTCACAGAAACCAATTTTGTCCAACATTCCCTGTTTTATTATTTAAAAACATCACTTCGCGTTTCATTTATTTAATAACATATGAATAACTTGTCATGTACCTCGTTTGTTGCTTGTTATCTGCTTCCTTTTTTTTATTGTCGTTGTTTTGTTTGCTTTTGTTTCGTTAAGCTGCGACTACTATGCGAGTGAGAATTCTTGTACACTGGTCATTGAAGATGATTCTCCATAGGTGTAAAATGCGCCGACACTTACAAACATTACAGAGATTGGGATTAGAGCTGATTAAGTAATACAATAATACAAACATGGAGCTAAATAAAAGTTTAATATAAATTTTCATATACTTCAATCAAATATGACAGTTAAATATTATGTTACTATTTAAATATTTCTTGTGATACATATTAATTTATATAATAAATTACTTTAAAGCTAAGAGAAATATTTCGTAAAGAAAATGAACACATAATAGTGTTAACAGTGGGAATTGGTCTCATGTTATGTAGCGATCACGGCAAGTGTTATAAGCAGTTCCAGGTGTGCCAACGTAACGCGAACAAACACACATGTGCCTGTCATGTAATATTCAAACATCACACATACACATACTTACTATTTTCTATAAAACAGTGTTTATTTTTTCGAACCTCAAGACGATTGTATTTTTTCTTCAGCTGTTGTCGAGGAAAACTTTCATTAACGAGACAAAACACGTTAACCGATAATGAAGGGGTAGTGTATTTGTATTATTTTTACCCTCGTGCTCAGTGTATTGTGTTTTTTTCTATTTCTTCGTCGTTGTCGTGTGATTCATGTTATTCGACATAATAATCTTGTGAATATGATAAAACAGCTTTTAAAGAATCGTGATTACAGACATTTGACGTGTTTGACTTTTGTAGAAAAAGTTTCAAATGTTCTGTTCTATAGTACACTACTATATACACCGACAATTTAAACGGAAAATGATTCGTGATTTACAGAATGGAAGTTAAATTGAAGAATGATAATACATAGGGATGGCGGATATTGATTTTATACTTTAGCGTGTACGGATGTCTTAAGAAGGGTTCTTCCATTTAAATACACTTTTTTTTGTAACCTGGACAGTTTGATTGAAATTTTAGATTCATGTTATAATATTAGAAAAGACGAATCAAGCTGACGAACTGTTATGATAATTTACAGTGTATTGTTACTTTGAGAGTGTAGTGTCAATTAACTGTTCTTGTATAGTTGGTATTATTGTACAACCCTACGGCACCCCTCCCCCCAAATAACATATATAAATGAGTGCTGAATCCAGCAGCCGCGGACACTGTTAGTGGTGACGGTACCAGTGGTGCTGTTATCGGCAAGACGCGTGCGGGGCAGACAGGGTAAGACGGTATGTTCTAAAGCCAACTGCTGCTTGTGCAGTTGTAATTACTCTTGTGTTAGTTCTGATTCAGGCCTCCAGGGGTGTTGTACAACCCTGTAGGGGTGTTGGCATAATCGATATGGCAGTGTTGCTGGCTGCCCGCATTCATGAGACGAATGGCAGAGGGGGTAGGGTAGGAACTGCACGACTCGGACTACCCCATGCAATCTTACCCCCCCCCCCCACACACACAAGTAAGGATAGTCTCGCTCGCTCTCCCTCTCTCTCTCTCGTTCAGACTTGACTAATAACTATTAATATGTCTTGAAAGTTTAGACGTCAGAGCAGACTTGTGCGCCATGTTAGACGCACACTATTATATTAATGTGCCCAGTTGCAAGCTTTGTTTGTTAGCGAGCAAACGAACGCGCGCGCGTCCCTAATGTATGTGTATCTTACACATGCGCACACACGCACACATACTCGTACGTATGTTCGTGTAGGTGTATGTCGGGTGTAAGCTTGAGTTTATTACAGAGATTCAACTTAATTCTGGGCTTAACCCAACAACCTCTCGTGTTTAATCATCAAACACGTTTTGTTAATTTTCAAAATTCACGGCTTTTTGAAGGTACACGGCCGCTTAGACTTGTTAACATACGTTTTTGTTTTCCCAGACACAAGCGTGCAAAACTTTTTTGACATACGTAGATCCACAAATTCAGTGGTAGTAAAAAGTTGTGACCAGATCTCCGCAGCGATCCATAATGAAATACAATTGAATACATACATACGTGCATGCATGCGTATGTACATTGAATGATTGCGCGTGATTTTCGACTGACTCGGTATATCATTAACCGCATCAGGCTTGCCAGTGACATGACGAATAAATATTCCTGTAAATAATTACTCAATATTTACGCACGCGTGGCCAGTGTACGTGTATGTTTGTGTGTTGGCAACATTGCTTCCTGTTCAACGCTTCCGACATGACAGTCAAATCATTTATATTATCGTTCAATCACAAAACTGAGTTATTTTTTTCCACACGGTTCACAGCGCACGTGTGTGTGTGTGTATTTTTTTGTAGTTGTTCACACGTCATTTTCACATTACCAGCTACATCTACGGATGATTTTATTAGCTTTGTTTACACACATATCGCTTGTCTGATGGCGATTGTCGATGCACGGAATTATTAATTGGCTAATCATGATGGGATTTTACTAAAATAGGTGACATAGTTGCTAATGAATAGAGGATTAAACGTAACATATATGCATAATACATAATTACACTAGGAATTATTGTTCGGCTTTGTAGTAGTGAATAAAGTATATAGTTTCAAGAAATTTCCCAGACTAAAACATAGCGAAGACAATTAGATTTATTAGAACAAATCTATAATTAAAATCATAACACGGTTTGCTTTCCTGATGGTCGATTATAAATCAAGAAGTTCAAAAAATCTCCAGTAGCCAAAGGTTTAAGCTGTACAAATATACTTTTATCTCTTACTGGATTCCAGTGTAAAGTTACGAGCAGTTAGTAAGTGTGTGTTAGTCTGCAATATGTACGTATGGACGGACAGTTGACATTTGCTGCCGCCCAACATGCTGAAGACAATTACGATTATTTGTGCATCATGTACGGCGTTTGTTGCTGATGGTTGTTGGTCCGTTGTTGTAATCGAAGACATTGTGGTTGGTATATTCATGCAGTAAACAGTTCAGTGTTGCGCTCAACTAGCTCAACCGAGAGCCAAGCTATGCTATTCTAGCTCTATATTTAATATTAACAACCCGAGTGTGGAGATGTCTGAACTTCAGATAATTATACGCCTTGAAATTTATTACAAAAAGGTTTCATGTCTGTGAATATTTTCATGTCGGGACGATGCAAGGTATAATTAAAACAGTAATTATAATATACTTTAGAAGGGGCGGCAGCGGTAGCACTGTAGCACAGGGCCGACCGAGGGGGGCTGTGTGGTGCGGGGATAGGGCGGTGGGGAACAATTATTGAAATGAAATATGTGCATTGTGATAACGAGAGAGAACGATGCACGTGTGGACGAAGGTAGCCGAGGAACGACGGGGCGGTAGAGAGGCAGAGAACGAGAAATACACGAAGAATGACACACCCAAGACGTAGTGGACTTGTTAGTTTTCTGTAACTCTAAAAAAGCGTATAGCAAATTGTACTGCAGTGATCATAAACATTAGCGATAACTATGAGTAATATTCACTACATATTGTCAATATCACATATGTAATATTGCATTTAAACATTGTTGAAATATATATGCAAGTTCTCTCTACTGAAAATGTTACAGTGTAATACAGACTCGGGCGACAGCTGAAAGTGTCATCAGTGACAATCGTTCTCAACACAGAGCAGATCTTAATGTTCTCGTAATATGCACCCAACATGTATGTTATGCTCCCTTATCGATTTGCAACGCGCCTCGCGTCGAGATTCAGAACTAAAATGTAACTTACTCGCACTTTGTTGAGAAATGGAATAAGTTATAGAGATATTTACTGTTCAGATATCTGACAATAAATAGGCGAAATAAAATAAGTAACTTGCAAATTCAAACTAACTTAACCAATGTCAATTAACCAAGTTAAATATTAGAGAATACAAAACTAATTCTACATATTTATACATGTTATAAAAGCCTGTGTACAGTATCGCCTTTCGTTACAAAATCGTTATCGCAAAATATTTGCCTTCTCAACCGTGCAATAAAAAAATATTTCCCATCTCAGTTGGCGTTGAAGTGAAGGCGTCGGCTGACGATGATGATCAAGCAGTGCGAAGGCCAGAGGGGTGTGGTGGGGTTGCCACAGGTAATTTGCATCGGTGGAGAGTCTCTAATGGCCCGAACCGACGCCTCCTTCGATTCTTTGTGCCGCCTGAGAGAAACTTTGATCATCGAGACAAGTGCTGATTCGAGCCAGTCAAGGGGTGAACAGTAGAAAAAGAGATACCCAAATGAGGCACCGATAAAATTGTGCCACCAGCACCACCACGCGCGTAACAATACACGTTATAATGTAAATAGTTTGCTTTTAACACTAGGCCGGCTGCCCAACACCAGGCGTAGCGTAAACATCACAGAATTTATTCTGTTCTATTCTAATTAGTATTCTAGTACACGAATCAGGTATATACAGTTCTCTATGTACATTTTCCATCAGGAGAATTAAAATTGTTTCCACATAATTGACACCTACAAGATATGCCAATACTTTGTTTCAATAGATTGTTTCCACATACGCTCAAGTCTTAAAATACGTCATGTTGGATTATTTTAAATAAAAACTATACTGGAATGCATTGTAGAATAAGTATATCTTTTCTACATATATATTACAACTGGACATGATATACAGAGCCAACTAGGATTGTAGTAGTAGTACAAATCACATTACATACAGACAGAGAGATCGTATAACAACAGGGTTAATCCTGCTGCTGCTTATACCGTTCCGTTCTTACTCCTTATATTATTCACCTAACTATAACCTACAGGTTAGTTAGCTGGCATGTATATACGTACGTACGTACGTACGTGTGTGTGTGTGACTTAGTACTTGATCAGACACATGTAGTTGCTAATTAAAGGCGATATATCGGGAGCCTAAGTACCGGTCTAGCGGCACATTAATACACAAAAATATATTAGTTCCTGCCTCATTTACATGTGGAGTGAGCGCGGGGTGGTTCCGCCCATATTTATAGGGGGCAAGCGCAGGCCGCCCGAAGGCCCAACGTGTCGGGACAAGTAGCAACAGCTATAACAACCACACTAGACTATATAACGCGAAATGAATCACACATCTCTCGCGCACACACGCATACCCTCGTAAGTGTTGACTTGTTGACCCGTGAATTCTGAGATATGATCTGCCGTGGAGTGAGAGAAAAAACAAAAGCGGAAAGGCGCCGAACGTTTTGTATGATTTGTTAGCGAAAGGTGTGTTTAAACTTCATAAATATCATCTGATAAACGACACTTTGGTTCGATTCATGGCGCCTCAGCTGGGCCGTGTGCACACGCATCCCCCCACCGAACCATATGTTCTGTGTTAACCACAGGGTACAGTGGAACGTTCGCGAACATATAGACTACTAATTCTACACCAAGCACGGTAAATTAAAAGATATCGTTATAAAAACTGCGAAGCGATAAGTTTTCACACTTTCCAGTGTTGACATGAAATCATAACAAGGATCTTCATATGAACAGAATTACCTAATGGAATACATAGTACACGAGAGTGCGCAGTAAGCGAAACGCAACAAAATTGGTTGTTAATTTATCGGTGTTGTCCGTGGTTGTCGACACGACAAATAAGAGGTAACAATGGCCTCTGGGAGTTTTACTAATACCAACGACGGACGACGGTACAAAGTATTAGTAGTCGAGTGTGGAACGGCAGTAGCTTTAGTGGTAATTTATCTTGCAGGTCGGCGATGGTGGCACACACCGCCGACCGCGATCATATCAGCAACGCATCCATCAACTGACGGCGGCATATTTACATAACTATTTAGAATATTCCCGAGGTGTTAAAACGCGACCGGAACAGACCACTATTTCATAACAGGTCCGGCGGAAGGAGTTGTGACAACGTGGGGGCCCGTATTTCGTTAAAACTTACCGCACTCAACCGGAACCAACCAACCAACCAACCGGTAGGGAGAAAATTATGTATGCACGAAATACCGTATTGAATAAATGTTAAATTTATTTTCGTCCACGAAGGGTCACCTGTCACCATTGTTCTACACATACATCAGATAATAATTACAGCAAGTATGTACGTAATACTTGCATCAGTTAATCAGAGTGTTGAAATATGTCTATAAGTCAGTATATTGCGCATTCGAAACAGTTCTCATACATTGTGTATTATAAATATTCTTCATCGGTGATAACAGCACATTAAAATTCATTCTTTCCATGATGCATGCGCCGACCTGTGTGTGTGTGTTGTGTATGTATGTATGTGTGAGTGTGTTAAATAATGGCGAATCTTATGTTTTGTTCTCTCGCACTAGTGTATATGAGCCCAGTGCACATGCTAATTTTGACGTTCAAAGTACGGTCTTGCACAGCGGCCAATGGGGACGCAGAACGTAGCGCGTGCATTTGTTCGCGTGATTTCAGATGTTTCAGGAAACAAAACACATACATGCACGAGAAGAACGGACAGAACAGCGGCGTACAGGGCGGCAGAAGCGGAGGGTGGGGGATGGTGTAGGAAGAAAGACAAGGAAGAAGAATGAACGTGTATAGATGTGTTATGCATATGGAGTAACTATGCATGTTCTATAACTATGCATATATACATATACCTCAACTATATATACATATATGTACATGTATGTCTGTAACGTGAGCTTTTCATATTTGTTATTGTAAAAACTCCCTCTCTACTCTGAATCCGGTTTCCTTTCGTTGTGAATACAGATACGGGCCGACTCACCAGACGGAATCGACTGGAATTTTTTTTTTTAATGTTACCAATGGCTTAAATGAACATTACCTTCACATATGCGATAGTACGCATTCGAAACCACCACACCACAACGTCGAATTACCAATAATCATACCAAGCAATAATAATATTCAATAAAATATAAACATATTATGTAATAATATAATAATTAATTTTAATAATACTGCTAACAAATATGTAGTTTGTCAAAACTCGCGAATGTTTCAGAGATTTTACTTTAAAATTTTATTGTATAAAGTAACAAAATAGTAACAGAACATTCTAATATTTGAACTATGAAAATAATGAAATGTAATTATAACAATCATTATAAGATCAGTTAGAAACTGAAAGAATTTTTATCCATCGACGTCTAACGAAATGACATGTAAGTACATTAGAAAATATTGCATTACGAAAATTCACGCATACAACTCTGTACTGAAACGTATCCTGACTACCGGCCTGTGAACGCATGTTCCCTGAAGATATCCAGGACACGTGTACCCGTTGGTCGATTGTTTGTTGTTTTACCGACGACAAAGGACGAACGAGAGTTGGCTTTAGGGAGGGAGGTGGGTGGAGAGACACTGTGTTGTATCACCAGGGTGAGGAAGTACGAGCGGGGTGTGGGGGTAGATGGTGGCGACGCATGGCGGAAAAGGAAGGAAACACATTTTAATTACAAAGATTAAAAAATCGCTTAGGCGGGCGTTGAAAGACTCGCATGACGTACAACGGCGACAATATGTTAATACCTTGGGCCGGAATATATATTCCAAGAGGAACACAGGCGTCGCGACGCACCTACACTGTCACAGTAGTCTTCTACCACCATACAAACAAACATAAATATATATAGGAGTATATAACTGTGTGTTGCTACTTGCTGTTTAGCTATACACATATGCAAGTACAGCATGAGTTGATGTTTGTGTTTCTAGTTTGACAAACATTTCTATATATTATACGCATTCATTGAACATATTTTAATATTCATCTTGATTGTATTTTCAAGTACATACATAAGTTTACAAACTGCATTTGTCAATTTTCAATACGTAACACTTATAAGGATTCAGTGGTATGTATTTGAAATGAACTATCATTGGTTTTGACAATGATGCAATGCATACATTTTGTATGTACGTATGCATATAAATGTTTATATGTATAAACGAGACACAGCACATGCATATATATTTGTTTGTATATATATATATATATATATATATATATATATATATATATATATATATATATATATATATAATGTATATAGAGTTAAGAAATACATCCAGTGTAGTGTAATATATTGATCCCGATGTAATTAATCATGTATGTAAATTTGAGTAATGTATAATCGGGTACAGTTGAGGTTATTGTGTATGCTAATTCACGATGACCGAATATGTATTATACGTATGTATGTACGTGGATGTACGCACGTGCATATATACCTCTATCAATATGCATACGTGTGTGTGTTAGTTGGATAAGGGAGTGATGGAGGAGGTGAAGTAGAAAGGGCGAAATAGGCAGGGATTTGATGGATATTAGCCCGTCTATTTGAACGGCCTGGTTGGGTCAATAACTGAGAGATGTGAATGTGAACATCAAGAATGATCAGACAACACAAAAATATCCAAACTGTTTCGTTGAACATTTACACTCAAAAACTAAACGAAGAAATGCTTCAATTCCTATCCCTCAAATCAGAATTTTGTAACGAGCAACTTTCTCGCGCAAGACACAGAGAATACTGCAATTGGAACAAAACGAAGTCTGGCATTTTAAAAACATTCGCAAGTTTATTTTGGTAGAACTAGAAAGAGAATCTTGACCTTTGGCGAAATAAATAGTAATGAATTCGTACACAGTCTTCTGATTTCAGAAGACATAGAATACATTTTCTGCGCGCTAAAAATAAAATGTGTTATTCAGTAATATTAGCAAAACGGGGCGATTAATCAGTCTCGTTCGGCGTGCGCATAAAAATAATTGAAACGGCGTGACGTCGGCAGAGACACATACCATTATTTATATTTTCAATAATACAGAGCGAGAGACGGTACGACTGAGTGTGCCCCACGAATGTGAGAGAGAGACGGGTTATAGTGCAGTAGACTTCACACTCTCCGCATCGGGCGCGAAATATATATTTATAGTATATGCATGCGAAAAGTAATTTTCAATTTAAAATACACGGACAGATATAAATCTTGCACGTTGCGTTGCGTTGCGCTCTGCAACGGTGTACGCATGCGCACTCGTGTACGCTGAGAGAAGATGCAACGAGAGAATGCAGACTGCTAACTGCGCCTCCCTGGACACTGCGGCCCGATTGTTAACTACGGCCCAGTGGAATGTCGTTTTGTATAAATCAAATGAGAAATGTCCTCTGGCCCCGTATCACCAGACTAAACTCTTTGCATGTGCATGTGTTTGTGTCTTTTAATACAAATCGTACAGCGAATACCTCGAAATTCGATGTATTGATTTACAGATTCCTAGATTCTTTCAAAACGATCTTAAAACAAGGAACTTACTAAAAGAATATCTGATTAAAATTACAATAATAAAGAAAGATATTTTATAGTTCTGTCTACATGCAAATTACTATTTAAATCGACAGAAATTTAGTGTGAATTTCATGATTACAACATAAATGAAATCATACAATTTTACAAAACTGACTGAATCAGAAACATCAGTAGTATAACACAGCACACGCAATCCATCACACAGCTGAATACGCACTGGTTTGTTCGTCTCTATACACATATACATAACTAGAAATTCATATATACTCGTATATACATACACTATCCTTGGACCCTTTACATCCTTCTATGCATGTTGGTGCATGTGTGTGTGCGCGCACATGTACTGATACGTATGTATATATGTTCGTATGTATGTGTGTACATTAACACCATTAATCAATTTATAATAGCCGCACCATTACGCCAGACCATATATACATACGTACTGTATGTGTGTGCGTATGAGTATACGAATGGTTAAAGGGCGTAGATACAGGGTAGTGTAGTGTACGGGTTGATCCCCGCAGGACGGATACCGGGTTCAGTGTGGTAACTGACCGCACCGGCCGCTTGCCGCGCCACCACACGAACCCGTGCCGGTGAAAATGTGAAACGATTTCGGAAAATCGCGACTTGTTGCGCGCCGCTCGTTGGCGGAACGGCTGCCGGTACACACGCTTCACTGCTGCTACTGCTGTTGCTGCTGCTGCTGCTGCTGTGAATACTTCGACCGAGTTCGTGAGACCTGTGTCCTGTCGACGGGAAAGGTTTTTTGTTGAGCTTCAGTTGAGGCAGGTCGCGGCCAGCCAAACGGAGAGGTTAAAATTCTGTGGAAAGCGTGTTTGAGTTGACGGCTTGAAAACAGCTGGCAATAAAATATACCAACGTTGTACAACGGCATGCAAAGTTTTATCATGTGTTTACTAACGGACAATGTTCGTCTAGATTTCATCCATCATTATTTGAATAATGTTTTAGTGATATGTTTCCGGATGTAGCACACAGCAAAGCGGCAATCTATCAACACCGCATAAAAACGAAGTAAATGTATTCAAAGAATTAGAGTCCAACGTCGTCTCCAGTTATTAGAAGAATCCGCTGAGTAAATATTTATTTTTGAAACATCTTGCAAAACTAATTTAAAATCCGTCTGTAACTGAACGGATCTGTCACTCGGCAACTATCAATTAATTCGTAATATATTATGAGAAACCACGCATCTTTCACAAATGAGGAACACATGTGGTCAGGCTGTTAAACTTAACAGTTCAAAATGATGGAATTAACTGGGGAATATATATTGGTTTATGGCTTACAAGAAACAAAAAAAAAAAACAGTCGACTGACGAATATACTGATTTAACAGTATCTTGTAATGACATCATACCTTGTAATTAAATCTTAAACCTACATTATTACTACTAAATTTCCATGGTAACACAACGGAGAAATATTTCAAATGACAATTGTAGGTTATAGAATCATATTACCCCCTTCCACTTTTTACAAAAAGAAACAATAGAAGAGGACATAAATAAAGCAATGTACAAATAAAATAACATGCAATAAAATACAAGTAGAATGGAGTGTGCTTTTACAAAAAAAAAAAATACTGTACAATTTGTTGCAGAAAAGTTATAATGTTTAAACATCGGACACCATAAACACACGCGGTCTTGCTTTCTTTTTGTCGCGGCAATTTATTACCAGAATTTTTACTGCTGTAATTACAGCTGTTGTTTGGTCGTGTTTCATATTTGTCTCTCTTTCTCGCTCTCTCTTATCCTTTGTATCTTTAATAAATAAATCATTTCCGACCGACACTCAGATATACGGTTTTGTGAGCCGAGCGCTTGTACATATTTTTACCAAACCGCAAACATCGCAATATTCACCAGCGTATTGCACTTTTGCAAAACCGTGTCCGATTGTATCGGACGGGATGCCTCGCACAAATCTCTGCTCAAATCTTCGCATTTGCTCTCCACATTTGCCACACTGGTAATTTTTTTCGTTTTTGTCGAAAGCGAAGAATTATTATACACAGATTGGCGTGTACATGTTGTTAAGATTGGGTGCGAATTGTCGAAATAACATCTAGAAGAGTAATTACGTTTTTAACTCCAATGTCCAAGTACATTTGTTCCTTCATAACATTTTCGTATTGGACTGTACCCACTTCCGTTACATCCCAGTTTATGCCCTTTGAAGTTATGGATATTTGATTATATTACGAATGAAAGAAAAACTAACTGCATGTTCCTGTCATAAATCTTCTTGGAAATTCACAACAAATTTCAACAGCCGTGTACAAGTAAATATCGGTATACGGAAAACGTTTTAAGCAAGTTTTTGGGAAGTAGCAGCTATTTCTTTCATTTTGTTTCTGGTATAAACAGTAGTTAGTAGGAAAAGATCTAAATAGTTTTACTTGTTTATTGACCATAGTTACGCAATGGCAAATGTTTATATTTTATTTCAATTTATTTATTAAATGGAATCGTTAAAATTCTGAATCATTAATTAAATAGACGTTTTCAAACTCGTAAAAATCAATTTGAATCAAATATTAGTGTTACATGATGTATGTATGTATGACTGATATAGAAATGTATATTCTAAAACGCAATACGAACGATAATTCATTCTAATATTAAGAGTTATTTAAAGAAATAACAATTGCGAATTAGTGTTACAAATAAAAACGACTAATAAATTGATGTAAATATGTGATTATTATTCGCAAAAGCGACTTGCAATTTCAAGTGCTGATCTCAAATATGACAAAAGCGAATATATAGTAATATGACGCCATAAGTTATTATATTAACGAGGCGTTAATTAAAGAATAAATTGGTAATCAAGGTCTCTTGTGAAATGAAATAAATGTTTCTAAGCATGCATCATGCGTTATATGTCCCATTATACTAACTAACTATGATATATGTAACTAGTTATATAAAATATAATACTAGATATTTGCCAATAACAACAACACCAAGCCGTTAGTCTCTGGAACATCGACAAAACTAACAATCTAACCTAACTTCTTGCACCTAGTTATAATAGTGACATTCATCTGTCATCTGGGCTCAACGATGGGCTCTAAAAATACTCTACGTTATAACTAGACAGCCTGCTGGAGTTAGTCAACTCTTCTAGTTCTACACGAGGTCCCACTGTAGAAAGAAAATCAGATGGCTGCTGTACCTACGCTAGTAATATAGCTGGTGCTATATGTATATATGTAATGTTCTGGATGAAGTGGTGCAGTGCGGACAGGGCAGGACCGGCACCAGTCGTTAATTGGCAAATTGTCAAAACACATGACGGTCGCGCGAGCCAAGGCCGGCATATTCAAATTGCAATTTAAATACATAATGAACAAGCGGGTAGTGGAGAGGCCTCAATACATATATACATACATATATGGTCCGTGAATTTGTAGGAGTACATGTATGTAGGTATATGCTCACGCACACACACACGCGCACACACACACGTACACTCACGCATAAGTTCATTCATTTTAAATATGGAACATCTTATCCGTACTAGACATTTCTAGCACATGAATGAATTAGTTCAAACATTACCTACTTGTAACAAGTAGTGATATGTTTATAATTTAATCACTTCTAAATTGCCTGTCTATAACTATTAACGCAAGTGTCTTCATTCAAGATTGTTTTACGTATACGTTCCGTCTTAATTGAAGCACAACCATTGCACAGATATATACATATTCAGGTCCATACATGTTGTTACAAAATAGCAAACGATGGCCAAAAAGCGAACACGTTACAAAATAGAGATATTACAGCGGCAATTTGTGAGCGGCAGTTAGTATATATTGAAAACAACAAACAATTTTGTAAATAATTCAAGCCATCAGCAATAACGAGCGGACATATATTTTATGAAAGTATGAATCGCGCATTGGTCTGGTGTTCGGTGGGGATGGGGCGGTGTAGCAAGCGGAGGGGCTGGTTGCGAACCGGTACCCGAACTGTAAACTATCCTTTAATTACCGGTTCCGTTATAATAAATGTAAACGACGGAAGGCGAGGGGGGGGCGGGGGCTGCAGCAAGGGTATGCTGGTGCTGCTGTTGTATGCAGAGAGCAGCAGCTCTCGTGGTATAACATAGCACAGATGTAGAATTGGTTGTACTATAAACTAAACACAAAAATCAAATTGATTTGGCTAAATTATGGTTATGACAAACGGTGCCTGTGTCGTATATCAATGGGTAAATGGCCATAGTTGTAGCCAATAACTACAATTACTGTAGTGACAACGCGAGATGCATGGCCGGCACCCTGCGACCATTCGTTATCGGCCAAGTTTCAAATTAACATTCGCAATATCGATATTGGTATTGGTTTCAGCTATTCACTAGCTCACTCACTCACTCACTCATGCATACATGTTTGTATATACCTATATGTATCTAGTATATGTATGTACTCTCCGAGCGTATCTCTCTCTCACTCTGTATATGTATGTATGTATGTGTAATTGTATGTACGTGTGTTGGTTGGTTAGTTATGTACTCTGGACGGAAGAGGGTGCGTCAGGAACTCACTAAGCACCAGGAGTAACTATCTTCCATCCATGTTGTTGTACCAATGACAACCAATGTCACAAACATACATCCAATGTTTTAGTGAGGTTAGGAGTTATGTGCAAGTAGAAATAGTACCCATGTAGAACTTTTCAAATAACGCACACATAGCTGAACCAACACACACACAACACGTGTGAATAACTGATGACGTCACGTTTAGAATAACAATTCGCACATTTACATCAAATTGAGAATTCTTTTATCCGCGCGTGTGTAGGTCTATTAAGTAATTGGAATGATAATTTTAAACAAGAGTAGGCAGTGAAAAATTAAATACGTCGTAGCCCACTTGCACGGCGTTGCTAAAAATAAGACATTTGAAATAATTCTTTATTTTTTTTTCATATTTTGTTTTGGTTTTGAGAAAGACAAAACAAAAGAAAACAAATAACAAAATAGGGATTATGCGTTGGTAGGGGTGAGGCGTTGTACCTGGGTGATGAGTTGTTGACAGAAACCGGCGAGAAGTTGGCGAACAGACGGGGGACTATAAATATCATTTACGGAAGAAAAATGTACGCAACGCTGACATTGGATTTAAGTGGGTACAAACCAAAGCGGAGTGTAGCGTCACTTTCTTCAACCCAAAACTTTGGCTTGAAGAAAAACTTTCGACGAAAATGTTTTCCCTAAAATCCTCTACTACATAATGTAAGTATATGTACAGAATATTCTTTATTTTAACTAAACTAACCAACTTTTTTTGTAACTAAATTATTTTAAAACGCACAAAACTTTTAAAGAAACAAAATGTCATTTAAAGAATTTTCTATGTGACGCATGATAAGAGTAACAAACATGTGACACAATTTCGTGTGCTATAATGTTCCCCGGGAGACGTGCGCTACTGACCGGACTGGGGTCCGGGTCGTGACTGGAGATATGATCTCAGGTGTGAATAACTTCATAAGTAGCCGAGGTGTCGGACAGCACGCGGCCACTGCCGTCGGTCCGCACGCAAACACACATACACACACACACACACAGAGGCATAGTTACACATACACCCCACACACAGTATGGTGCTTCATCGTAATATACTTCTCTCTTTTTAACACTCTACTGTCGTCACATGTTGTCTTCTTTGTCTGTTTTACACCCGGATATTGTGGCGCTAGTGTTGCTGCTATTCTGGACCATAACCTTACTTAAGACTCAAGCTTTTATAGCAGGTTTGTAAGGACAGAGTTTTATTTGCGAAAGCACAAACACTGCATATTATCGTAGGTTAAAAACTTGCAATACAATCAGAACTATTTATTAGAAATAAACAACAGTAATATACATATAGAAGTTATTCAGGTTATTTACCAGTTAAAGCGTCACTACTTTATTTCTCGGTAAGATCTAATGTATATTCGCTAGGACATTACGGAGACAAAGTAATCATTTAGTACAAACTTAAACTGATAATTATTTTGCCACAATCCTGATCTACCCCCTCCCCCACCCCCGGCCATAGACCCCGCGAGTATGATGCCCGCGCACAAATATCCACCGCAATTCTGACAAACAGTAATTACAATTTTAATTCGTTTTTTGCATGCACGTACGCGCCGCCGTTACCGACGTAGGAGGCCGCGCTACTGGGCCGGGGGTTCCCCGTTACTGGCGCGTTGTTGAATTTATTATACTTGGCGTTACTTTGTAGCCGTAACGACGCCAATAACGCCTTTTTTATTGCGGGATGAATATAAAAGTTGCAGCAGCGACTAAATTACGTTTTGCACACAATTTTATTTGATAGTTTTATATTTTACGCCGCTCGGCTCCCTGCACCCCGCTTCACACTACCGCCCTGACGACAGAGTCGGCTCTACAGGAATTGTAGGGTAGAATCGAGATAATGTTCTTGGAGCATATGGGTGTGAGAAGATTAAAACTCGACCCCGAATCTTTGTTATTTGGGATTTACATACATGCAGAGGTTCTCTAGGGAAGTGTCACTATGGATGTCTTGCCGGATGTAGATCTCCTACAGCCGGACCTGATATACAAAGGGGTTGGTTGCAGTGAGTGCATGTACGTAATGTGTATTCGTTCGTTCTCGGGTTATGCTCGCTGGCCCAGAGAGTTCCAGTCGTAATTATTGAAGTTATAATAGTTATTGTTTATGTACCCGTTTAGTGCCGACCGTAGCACCGCTACATTTTTAATTATTCTCGTTGTGTATCTTTTTGTTTCTACACTCTTTTTTGCTATTCCCTTTTTGTTTCCAACTGGTTTTTTTTTTTTATTATTTTTGTGTTATTTTTTTGCGGAAAAAGAACACATCGAAAACAATTGAAATTTTGTTGCCGTTTGAAATACGCGTTCGTGTATTGTTCCGCTGTGAAAAGTCCGTGATTGGCCGATTGTATTTTGTTAGGATTCGATGCTGTTCTGTTCCTACCTCCCTCCCACACCCGTCGCTTTCGCCGCTCACAAGCACACTAGCATTTCAACAGTTCTGCTAACAGTACGGCAGAGACAAATTGCAAAATAGCAACCATTGTTGTTTTAATTATTTGTTTATTAATCAAAGAGACAGGCGTGTTTCTATATTGTGAAGTGTATCTGCCATATGTGAAGTTAACATTTCATCAATGGTTGCCGTTCAAAATGACACCTGAAATTATTCCGTCGCAAATATGCAGTCATGTATAAAATGTATGCTTGGAAACAATGTTTAGAAACAAATATATAAATTAAGTTAAAAGAAAAAATAAAGTGATTTCCAGTACGTTCCCTAGTCGAGCGCGCGGTACATGGACAGTTGTGCTCAGGTTTCCCTGAAGAGCCAGTGACCAGAACGGCTCCTGTGTGTGGTCACATTTTTCACTGACCGGATTCCACGTTCCGCACCGACCATCCTGCGTCCCGAGTGACTACTATGATCCCGCTGTCCATTCTCGACGTCCCCCCTGGATGCACGACATTCCCTGAAATATATCTCGATACGCCAGACTCGTATTGGCAGCCCGCAAACTCAAATTCCCATAAGCCAAATTATCTACACACTTTGCCTTAATGTGATGGTGAATTTTACAGACTACTTCTTGTAATCTTCCGTACTAATCTAGATGTAACATTCTAGAAACATTTAAGTCTGAAGACGGCTGTAATGATTTCGACCAATAATAAGAATATAATAAGAGTTGTTGTCATTATTGGTACGCAAATTTGGCTGGTACCTTTGGCCACCATCATTGCTGCATAAACAAACACGGAAGGAACGCATTCGAGTTTAGCTATCGGCCGGAGCGGCAATGAGAGAGATGTCAGGAATTCTGGATGGTTTGTCGGTGTGGCTCTCCGGTCGGTTGATAATATAGCGATCTGCCGTATCGATAGCGCTGGTCCATGTTCCCAGTAATTAATATTATCCATCAGGTCATGTTAATATCGGGCCTGATATATGCACTGGAGGATGCAAGATCCATTATGGCTGGAGACTGAGGCGCGCGATGCATTTGTGGATCGTGATCAATTGGTTGCCGCATGCAAGGCCTCGGGAATGGGAAGATGGAAAATTCCCTCTACGTAGAAGTTCGCATGCACAGCGATCATTGTGCATACATTACATTTCAGTTCAGCGTAATGTGCTGGGCGAGGGTGGGGTGTAATTCTTCCTAATGCAACAGTCAATGTCTGTAACTATAGTTTGCTCTGAAGATGCTTGTTTACAAGATGTGTCAATGTAAGTTTTAGTACAACACGGAGTAGTGAATGACAACTAACAGATCTGTCCGTGGTGTTGTTCAGATTTTACTATTACAACTACTACTACTACCGGTGAATACTCTCGCTGTTTTACCGGCCGGACGGACACACAGTGTTATGAATAATAAATGCTGTCAACATGGTTCTCACTCGGCGGGCCGCGACCGCTCCGCCGTGTGCGCCACACTGACACGTTGAAATTAACTGCAGTTTAGTGTAATTTACGTTGTTAAATGTTAAATTTTATTTAAAATATGTTCCATTTCAAATGGAAATATGATTCAATTTGTTTTACACGCGTTCCCGATGAAATTCGCGCTATTATTTTTGTGTTTCCCATTGAATTTTAACGTTTTCGAATTTCACCGTCATTAAAATAAATAATCACGTTAATTTATCATCGTAATTAAACAAAAATGTTTCAAGTGACGATACTGTGCATGCCGTCACTCGCGTGTACATCGAGTATTACTGTTCTTTTAACGCAGATTTAATTAATCTTCAACACATACACACACCAACTCATTATTTTTGCACATTAGATACAGAACAGTTAAATAACAAGTACTACATCATCTGATACGCCATTAAACATGAATAAAAACTGTCTGAATATTACATTAGAAGGAAGATCCCCAAGGTACAAATAACACAACAATAATTATCAGAATATATTTCATTTCATAACCGTGAATTCATGGAAATACATATATCTTTCACCTCGCAAGTAAGTAATAATTTGCACACTCAAAGTAATTTGCAATTCTCGTGTAGATTTTATTATAGATCCTATCTTATATTAACAGGCTAACGCAATACATCAAAAGAGAAAACAACTATTTTTATTCATAAGTCACATTGCATCATTCACGCTAAATTTAAATATAATTTACCACTGTTTCTCCGCTTCTCCTCAGCCCGCAGATCATGTGCTATATGTTGCACTGTTGCCGCTCCTATTGTAAAACGAATTGCATTATAGCGTGAACATTGAGAGAGTCGTATGCTTGCAAAACTAAAATTCTGTCAAACATTTCTTTACTAAATCAGTATTTGTGCAAATCATTTTGTTAATATATAAGTCAAGAATATCGTTGCGTGTTTGTCACTACGCCATTTCGTTAATCAACATGGCGGCCGATGATTGTATCAGCTTATTAACACCTCGCAGGTTCGGCAGCCAACCACCGGTGACAGACACCCGCCGGATGAGGCGTCGTGACGCCGTGGGGTATCCGGCGACAGAGGGCGTCGACTCAAGACAGTCGGAGGGCGTTTGGAAGCCACCACACCGTCTGGCACATTGATTAGCAAACGTTATTTGAGGTTAGGTAGGGACGGTAGACAAAAAAAAACGCACAAATTACTTACAGTAATTATAACTTCGTGATTGGTGAATGGAAATTGTTGTTAGTTTGTCGGTAGAGATTATTTTATCACTTTTGACAAAAGAAAATCTGGTATTCTTCTTGCGAATAACCACTCATTGTGTTAAGTAATTAAACAACCCGTTTACTTGTTTCTATATTTTCACGAACTTTAAAAACCAACAGCATTACGCCACAAAGAGCAAAACGGACCTGAACAAATCATAATTTCATAACAAAACAAAAAAGAAGAGAAAAACTAGAATATAAAAAAAAACAGAAACAAAACGAAGGAAACAGCGTCGAAACAAAAGAGCGTGCAAATCTCCGTTCTGAGAGCAGCAAAACGAAGTAGGCGACCGTTGCGCTTGCATTCCTGTCCGTTCCCCTGCCGTCCGCGTGCCTCGCATCGTCCTGGCGGTCGCCATTTTCCGTGAAACAACCGCATTAAGGCAATTTGACAATAAATTAATCGAATTACATACATTAAACACGGGGCCCGTCCGTAGTCGCAGGGCGCTGTGTCGCGGCCGCGTCCAAGTACTGTGTATGTGAGGTTATATTGAGGGAGGCGGCGGGTGGAGGTTGGGTAGTGGTGGCGGGCATGGTCGAGGGGCAGGTGACGGGTGGTTTCTGTCGTCGAAAAATAAAAAGGCACGACGCAGGGCACTCGACGCTATGCACGAGCAGGATATGGATGCATTTCCGTACTCAAAGGGGTTCGCAATTATGGCCGCTAATGTGATTACTTCGTTTCTGAAGCGGCAGTCCATTAGGGCCTGTGCCCCGTGTACACCACACACCGCCCATTGCCATTCTCTTCTCTGTAGTCTGTTCTGTTCTCTACAACCACCGCCATCAGAACCACCCCAACATCACTGCCTAGCCTAGGTATTCATCTACTTGTGCGCCCTGACACATTGACAAGAGCATATGCTAAACTCAACCATCATCACCATGATGACATATAGTTACCATCTGTATATAAATACCTATCGCCTCACAAATATAAAGTATCCGTTACTACAAACTTCAAATTGTGTAATGAATACTATCCAACGCGTTGCAGTTCGTGGAGAAAGACTCTGTTTTAAAGAAAATGACAGAACGAATTACATATTCATCTGACAGAGTGTAACTTGTCTCGTTGTAGAAACAAACAACCAATGTGCAACAGTGAGAGAAGCAGCCACTCAGATTGTGTCTCGCGTTCACCATTTTACACACCTTTAAAAGATTTACGACTCTGCACTCGGTTCTCCACGATCATCATGACAATGTTTCATATCCTTCTGTTATCCCCACTACTACACTCTATTCGTACACGGAAAGGGAGAGAGACAAAGAGAGAGATGGTTGTGCTGTTGTATTTTATTCAGTAGTTTATGTACAATTTAGCCGCGTCACTCTTTAACTCTTGTGTCCGTAAAAGATCCATCAGGACCAATAGAAAAACGAGTAACTGGATGAAATTGTC